>CM038669.1:403355158-404586648 GCA_021605145.1 Aegilops bicornis | reverse complement strand
GGGTTCCAGTAACCCGGTGTTCCGGTGAACATCCTGTTTTCACTCGGAACCATTCCAAGTCCAAACATAGGCTTCCAATATATCAATCTTTATGTCTCGACCATTTCGAGACTCCTCGTCATGTCCGTGATCACATCCGGGACTCGAACAACCTTCGTGCATCAATACTTATAAACTCATAATGAACTGTCATCGAAATGTTAAGCGTCACGGACCCTACGGGTTCGAGAACTATGTAGACATGACCTAGAACCATTCTCGGTCAATAACCAATAGCGGAACCTGGATGCCCATATTGGTTCCTACATATTCTCTGAAGATCTTTATCGGTCAAACCGCATAACAACATACGTTGTTCCCTTTGTCATCGGTATGTTACTTACCCGAGATTCGATCGTCGGTATCCAATACCTAGTTCAATCTCGTGCAGTAAGTCTCTTTACTCGTTCCGTAATACATCATCTCACAACTAACTCATTAGTTGTAATGCTTGCAAGGCTTAAGTGATGTGCATTACCGAGAAGGCACAGAGATACCTCTCCGACAATCGGAGTGACAAAACCTAATCTCGAAATACGCCAACCCAACAAGTACCTTTGGAGACACCTGTAATACTCCTTTATAATCACCCGATTACGTTGTGACGTTTGGTAGTACCAAAGTGTTCCTCCGTAAACGGGAGTTGCATAATCTCATAGTTACAGTGAATATGTATGGGTCATGAAGAAAGCATTAACATACTAAACGATCAAGTGTTAAGCTAACGGAATGGGTCATGTAAATCAGATCATTCTACTAATGATGTGACCTTGTTAATCAAATAACAACTCCTTGTTCATGGTTAAGGAAACATAACCATCTTTGATTAACAAGCTAGTTAAGTAGAGGCATACTAGTGACATATTGTTTGTCTATATATTCACACATGTATTATGTTTCCGGTTAATACAATTCTAGCATGAATAATAAACATTTATCATGATATAAGGAAATAAATAATAACTTTATTATTGCCTCTAGGGCATATTTCCTTGATCTCCCACTTGCACTAGAGTCAATAATCTAGATTACAAAGTAATGATTCTAACACCCATGGAGTCTTGGTGCTGATCATGTTTTGCTCGTGGAAGAGGCTTAGTCAGCAGGTCTGCAACATTCAGATCCGTGTGTATTTTGCAAATCTCTATGTCTCCCACTTGGACTTGGTCCCGAATGGAATTGAAGCGTCTCTTGATGTGCTTGGTCCTCTTGTGAAATCTGGATTCCTTTGCCAAGGCAATTGCACCAAAGATTGTCACGGAAGATCTTCATCGGTCCCGATGCACTAGGTATGACACCTAGATCGGAAATGAACTCTTTCATCCAGACTCCTTCATTTGCTGCTTCCAAGGAGCTATGTACTCCGCTTCACATGTAGATCCCGCCACGGCGCTTTGTTTAGAACTGCACCAATGACAGCTCCACCGTTTAATAAAAACACGTATCCGGTTTGCGATTTAGAATCGTCCGGATCGATGTCAAAGCTTACATCGACGTAACCATTTACGACTAGCTCTTTGTCACCTCCATATACGAGAAACATATCCTTAGTCCTTTTCGGTATTTCAGGATGTTCTTGACCGCTGTCCAATGATCCATTCCTGGATTACTTTGGTACCTTCTGCCAAGCTTATAGCTAAGCATACGTCGGTCTGGTACACGACATTGCATACAGGATAGAGCCTATGGCTGAAGCATAGGGAACATCTTTCATTTTCTCTCTATCTTCTGCTGTGGTCGGGCATTGAGTCTTACTCAATCTTATACCTTGCAACACGGGCAAAAACCTTTCTTTGCCTGATCCATTTTGAACTTTTTCAAAATTTTATCAAGGTATGTGCTTTGTGAAAGTCCAATTAAGCGTCTTGATCTATCTCTATAGATCTTGATGCCCAATATGTAAGCAGCTTCACCGAGGTCTTTCATTGAAAAACTTTTATTCAAGTATCCTTTTATGCCATCCAGAAATTCTATATCATTTCCAATTAATAATATGTCGTCACATATAATATCGTAAATGCTACTGAGCTCCCACTCACTTTCTTGTAAATACAAAGCTTCTCCAAAAGTCCTGTATAAACCCATATGCTTTGATCACACTATCATATAGTTTATTCCAAATCCGAGAGGCTTGCACCAGACCATTAATTGATCGTTTGAGCTTGCACACTTTGTTATCACCTTTTGGATCGACAAAACCTTCTTGTTGCATCATATACAACTCTTCTTCTAGAAATCCATTCAAGAATGCAGTTTTTACATCCATTTGCCAAATTTCATAATCATAAAATGCGGCAATTGCTAACATGATTCGGACAGACTTAAGCATCGCTACAGGTGAGAAAGTCTCATCGTAGTCAACCCCTTGAACTTGTCGAAAACCTTTCGCAACAAGTCGAGCTTTGTAGACGGTTACATTACCATCGGCGTCAGTCTTCTTCTTAAAGATCCATTTATTTTCAATGGCTTGCCGATCATCGGGCAAGTCAACCAAAGTCCATACTTTGTTCTCATACATGGATCCCATCTCAGATTTCATGGCTTCCAGCCATTTTGCGGAATCTGGGCTCACCATCGCTTCTTCATAGTTTGTAGGTTCGCCATGGTCAAGTAACATGACTTCCGTAATAGGATTACCGTACCACTCAGTGCGTATTTTACTCTGGTTGACCTCACGAGGTTCAAGAGTAACTTGATCTCAAACTTCATGATCATCATCATTAGTTTCCTCACTAATTGGTGTAGTTGTCACAGAACCATTTCTTGTGATGAACTACTTTCCAATAAGGGAGCAGAATCTGATTATCTCATCAAGTTCTACTTTCCTCCCACTCACTTCTTTCGAGAGAAACTCTTTCTCTAGAAAGGATCCGAATTTAGCAACGAAACTCTTGCCTTCAGATCTGTGATAGAAGGTGTACCCAACAGTTTCTTTTGGGTATCCTATGAAGACACATTTTTCCGATTTGGGTTCGAGCTTATCTGGTTGAAGTTTCTTCACATAAGCATCGCAGCCCCAAACTTTAAGAAACGACAACTTTGGTTTCTTGCCAAACCACAGTTCATAAGGCGTCGTCTCAACGGATTTTGACGGTGTCCTATTCAACGTGAATGCAGCCGTCTCTAAAGCATAACCCCAAAACGATAGCGGTAAATCGGAAATAGACATCATAGATCGCACCATATCTAGTAAAGTACGATTACGACGTTCGGACACACCATTTCTCTGTGGTGTTCGGGTGGCGTGAGTTGCTTGAAACTATTCCACATTGTTTCAAATGTAAACCAAACTCGTAACTCAAATATTCACCTCCACGATCAGATCGTAGAAACTTTATTTTCTTGTTACGATGATTTTCTACTTCACTCTGAAATTCTTTGAACTTTTCAAATGTTTCAGATTTGTGTTTCATTAAGTAGATATACCCATATCTGCTCAAATCATCTGTGAAGGTGAGGAAATAACGATACCCGGCGTGCCTCAACATTCATTGGACCACAAACATCGGTATGTATGATTTCCAATAAATCTGTTGCTCGCTCCATAGTTCCGGAGAACGGCGTTTTGGTCATCTTGCCCATGAGGCACGGTTCGCAAGTACCAAGTGATTCATAATCAAGTGATTCCGAAGCCCATCAAGATGGAGTTTCTTCATGCGTTTTACACCGATATGACCTAAACGGCGATTACCACAAATAAGTTGCACTATCATTATCAACTCTGCATCTTTTGGCTTCAACATTATGAATATGTGTATCACTCTTGTCGAGATTCAACAAGAATAGACCATTCTTCAAGGGTGCATGACCATAAAAGATATTATTCATATAAATAGAACAACCATTATTCTCGATTTAAATGAATAACCGTCTCGCATTAAACAAGATCCAGATATAATGTTCATGCTCAACGCCGCACCAAATAACAATTATTTAGGTCTAAAACTAATCCGAAGGTAGATGTAGAGGTAGCGTGCCGACCGCGATCACATTGACTTTGGAACCATTTCCCACGCGCATCGTCACCTCGTCCTTTGCCAGTGCTCGACTATTCCGTAGACCCTGTTTCGAGTTGCAAATATTAGCAACAGAACCAGTATCAAATACCCAGGTGCTACCACGAGCTCTAGTAAGGTACACATCAATAACATGTATATCATATATACCTTTGTTCACCTTGCCATCCTTTTTATCCGCCAAATACTTGGGGCAGTTCCGCTTCCAGTGTCCGGTTTGCTTGCAGTAAAAACACTCAGTTTCAGGCTTAGGTCCAGACTTGGGTTTCTTCTCTTGATCAGCAACTTTCTTGAAGTTTCCCTTCTTCTTCCCTTTGCCCTTTTTCTTGAAACTAGTGGTCTTGTTGACCATCAACACTTGATGCTCCTTTTTGATTTCTACCTCCAGCTTTTAGCATCGCGAAGAGCTCGAGGAATTGTCTTAGTCATCCCTTGCATATTATAGTTCATCACGAAGCTCTTGTAGCTTGGTGGCGATGATTGGAGAATTACATCAATGACACTATCATCCGGAAGATTAACTCCCAGCTGAATTAAGTGATTGTTATACCCGGACATTTTGAGTATGTGTTCCTTGACAGAACTATTCTCCTCCATCTTGCAGCTATAGAACTTATTGGAGACTTCATATCTCTCAATCCGCATTTGCTTGAAATATTAACTTCAACTCCTGAAACATCTCATATGCTCCATGACGCGTTCAAAAGCGTCGTTGAAGACCCGGTTCTAAGCCGTAAAGCATGGCACACCGAACTATAGAGTAGTCATCAGCTCTGCTTTGCAGACGTTCATAACTTCTCGCTCAAGATCTGCAGCAGTTCGCTACCCAACGGTGCTTCCAGGACGTAATTTTTACGTGCAGCAATGAGGATAATCCTCAAATTACGGACCCGATCCGTGTAGTTGCTACCATCATCTTTCAACTTTGCTTTCTCAAGGAACGCATTAAAATTCAACGGAACAATAGCACGAGCCATCTATCTACAGTAAACATAGACAAGCAAAATACTATCGGTACTAAGTTCATGATAAATTTAAGTTCAATTAATCATATTAAAACTCCCACTTAGACGGACATCTCTCTAGTCATCTAAGTGATCACGTGATCCATATCAACTAAACCGTGTCCGATCATCACGTGAGACGGAGTAGTTTCAACGGTGAACATCACTATGTTGATCATATCTACTATATGATTCACGTTCGACCTTCGGTCTCCGTGTTCCGAGGCCATATCTGTTATATGCTAGGCTCGTCAAGTTTAACTTTGAGTATTCGGCGTGTGCAACTGTTTTGCACCCGTTGTAGATGGACGAGAACTTATCACACCCGATCATCACGTGGTGTCCGGGTACTACGAACTTTGGCAACGGTGCATACTCGAGAGAACACTTCTTGATAATTTTTAGTGAGAGATCATCTTATAATGCTACCGTCAATCAAAGCAAGATAAGATGCATAAAGGATAAACATCACATGCAATCAATATAAGTGATATGATATGGTCATCATCATCTTGTGCTTGTGATCTCCATCGCCAAGCACCGTCATGATCACCATCGTCACCGCGCGACACCTTGATCTCCATCGTAGCATCGTTGTCGTCTCGCCAATCTTATGCTTCCACGACTATCACTACCGTTTAGTAATAAAGTAAAGCATTACATCGCGATTGCATTGCATACAATAAGCGACAACCATATGGCTCCTGCCGATTGCCGATAACTTCGGTTACAAAACATGATCATCTCATACAATAAAATATAGCATCACGTCTTGACCATATCACATCACAACATGCCCTGCAAAAACAAGTTAGACGTCCTCTACTTTGTTGTTGCAAGTTTTACGTGGCTGCTACGGGCTGAGCAAGAACCGTTCTTACCTACGCATCAAAACCACAACGATAGTTTGTCAAATAGACTCCGTATTAACCTTCTCAAGGACCGGGCGAAGCCATACTCGCTTCAACTAAAGTTAGAGAGACAGTCTTCCGCAAGCCATCTATGTGCAAAGCACGTCGAGGAACCGGTCTCGCGTAAGCGTCTGGCGTAAGGTTGGTCCGGATCGTCTCGTCAACAATACCGCTGAACCAAAGTATGACATGCTTTGGTAGGCAGTATGACTTGTATCGTCCACAACTCACTTGTGTTCTACTCGTGCATATGACATCAACGCATAAAACCAGCTCGATGCCGCTTTGTTGGGGAAACGTGGTAATTTCAAAATTTTCCTACGATCACGCAAGACCATGGTGATGGCATAGCAACGAGAGGAGAGTGTCCGTCCACGTACCCTCGTGAGACCGTGGCGGAAGCGTTATAACAACGGTTGATGTAGTCATACGTCTTCACGATCCGACCGATCCAAGTACCGAACGTCACGGCACCTCCGAGTTACGCACACGCTTATTTCGATGGCGATCCCGGACTCCGATCCAAAGCAAAGTGTCGGGATGAGTTCCACAAGACGACGGCGTGGTAGCGATGTTGATGCTCCACCGGCGCAGGCTTCGCCTAAGCTCATGACGATATGACTTCTCCGGCGCAGGCTTCGCCTAAGCTCTCTGACGATATGACCAAGTGGAATATGGTGGAAGGGGCACCGCACACGGCTAAGGAAAGATCCGTAGATCAACTTGTGTATCATGGGGTGCCTTGCCCCGTATATAAAGGAGCCAGGGGAGGCCGGCCGGCCTAGAGGAGGCGCGCCAGGGAGTCCTACTCCCACCGGGAGTAGGACTCCCCCCCTTCTCCTAGTTGGATTAGGATTGGGGAGGGGGAAAGGGGGAAGGGGCGCCGCCCCCCCTCTCCTTGTCCTATTCGGACTGGAAGGGGGAGGGCGTGCAGCCCACCTGGCGGCCCTTCTCCTTCTCCCTCAAGGCCCATGAGGGCCCATATACCCCGGGGTTCCGTAACCCGGTGTTCCAGAACATCCTGTTTTCACTCGGAACCATTCAAGTCCAAACATAGGCTTCCAATATATCAATCTTTATGTCTCGACCATTTCGAGACTCCTCGTCATGTCCGTGATCACATCCGGACTCCGAACAACCTTCGTGCATCAATACTTATAAACTCATAATGAACTGTCATCGAAGCGTTAAGCGTGCGGACCCTACGGGTTCGAGAACTATGTAGACATGACCTAGAACCATTCTCGGTCAATAACCAATAGCGGAACCTGGATGCCCATATTGGTTCCTACATATTCTACGAAGATCTTTATCGGTCAAACCGCATAACAACATACGTTGTTCCCTTTGTCATCGGTATGTTACTTACCCGAGATTCGATCGTCGGTATCCAATACCTAGTTCAATCTCGTTACAGGTAAGTCTCTTTACTCGTTCCGTAATAAATAATCTCACAACTAACTAATTATTTGTAATGCTTGAAAGGCTTATGTGATGTGTATTACATAGAATGCACAGAGATACCTATCCGACTATCTGTGTGACAAAACCTAATCTCGAAATCGCCAACCCAACAAGTACCTTTGGAGACACCTGTAATACTCCTTTATAATCACCCAGATTCGTTGTGACGTTTGGTAGTACCAAAGTGTTCCTCCGGTAAACGGAGTTGCATAATCTCATAGTTACAGAATATGTATGGGTCATGAAGAAAGCATTAACATACTAAAGCGATCAAGTGTTAAGCTAACGGAATGGGTCATGTCAATCAGATCATTCTACTAATGATGTGACCTTGTTAATCAAATAACAACTCCTTGTTCATGGTTAAGGAAACATAACCATCTTTGATTAACAAGCTAGTTAAGTAGAGGCATACTAGTGACATATTGTTTGTCTATATATTCACACATGTATTATGTTTCCGGTTAATACAATTCTAGCATGAATAATAAACATTTATCATGATATAAGGAAATAAATAATAACTTTATTATTGCCTCTAGGGCATATTTCCTTCAGGAGCTCGAGTGCGCGAGAATGGATGAGCAAGGAGGAAGAAGGCGTGGGTGAGAAAGGGTGAACTCTTATCCCTTTATAAAGGCAGACGAAACTATACGCCCCCACTAGCCTGGTAAACCCGCTTACTCCCCAAGCGCTGCGATTGATGGCGCGGTTGGGTTACCCACGCCCGTACTGATGAGAATCCCGTGATAAGGGGATACGATCTCTGCTTCGACAAGACGTGCCAAAGAAACTGCCTCACGATATGCGCCAAGGCTGGTTGAGAAAAACGGTTCTAATAATGACCGGGCTGTGGTATGATGTCATGATATCGAGTGCGTCAGCAGATTAGATTGGTGGAAATATTATTCTCTCTACTGTGGTATGTGGAACTTGTTTTGCAAAGCCGGGCACTATTCTTGTGTTCAAGATCTTCTATGGAGTATTCGGAGGAGGAACCTGCCTTGCAATGATGAAGACAATCTACGCGCCGGACTCATCGTCATTGAAGCCTGGTTCAGGGGCTACCGAGGGAGTCCTGGATTAGGGGGTATCCGGACAGCCGGACTATATCCTTTGGCCGGACTGTTGGATTATGAAGATACAAGATTGAAGACTGCATCTCGTGTCCGGATGGGACTCTCCTTGGCGTGGAAGGCAAGCTTGGCGATACAGATATGTAGATCTCCTCTCATTGTAACCGACTCTGTGTAACCCTAGCCCCCTCCTGTGTCTATATAAACCAGAGGGTTTAGTCCGTAGGACAACAACAATCATACCATAGGCTAGCTTCTAGGGTTTAGCCTCTACGATCTCGTGGTAGATCAACTCTTGTACTACTGATATCATCAAGATCAATCAAGCAGGAAGTAGGGTATTACCTCCATCGTGAGGGCCCGAACCTGGGTAAACATTGTGTCCCTTGCCTCCTGTTACCATCCACCTTAGACGCACAGTTCTGGACCCCTACCCGAGATCCGCCAGTTTTGACACCGACAGCAGGGATAATGAAAGTCTCCGATGCATGCCCTGTCTTCGATGGCACTGATTACCCCTACTGGAATAATAAGATGCGTATGCATCTTGAAGCCATTGATGTCGACCTCTGGTATGTCGTCAAGAACGGCGTTCCAAAGGACGGTGAAGGTGTCACCCCTGCTAATGTCAAGAAGTTCATTCAACTGGATTCTACTGCTAAGAACATCATCCGTGGTCATCTGACCAAAGGACAGTATGGCCGTGTGAGTGCTCTGGAAACTTCGAAGCTAGTCTGGGACTGGCTTTCCAAGGTCAACGAAGGTGTCTCAACCCAGAGAGACTCAAGGATCAGTGTTCTTCACATCCTCTTCAACTGCTTCAAGAGAAATGACAATGAAAATGTCCAGCTCACGTTTGATCGCCTCACTGACATCACAAATGAGCTTCATGCTCTTGGCGCCACTGAGATCACCAAGCATGAGATTGTCAAGACACTCCTTAGATCACTTGATAGCTTGTTTGACACCCTAGCCTTAATGATCCAAGAACGCCCTAACTTCAAGACTCTCAATCCGTCTGACATACTTGGGAGGCTCAACACACATGAGTTCCAACTATCTGAGAAAAGAGAGATCTATGGTTCTAGCTATGGACGTACTCGCGCTTTGAAGGCAAAAGTTGTTTCCTCATCTGAAGAAGAATCATTGCAGTTCCTGGGATCCACGAAGACATTGGAAAGGAGCTTGTATGCTTGTGAAGAAGTTCAAGAAATTCACCAAGAAGAAAGGCTTTAGAAAGACTTCAAGATCCAGCTCGAGAAATGATGAAGCTTCCACTCATGACCACAAGAAGAGAACATGTCACAAGTGCAAGAAACCTGGTCACTACATCTCTAAGTGTCCTCAGTGGGACAATAAAAACAAGAAGAAGAAGAAGAAGAATAAGAGAAAGGAATATGATTCTGATGACAAGAAGAAGAAGAAATCCTCAAAGTCTTCTTCCAAGTCTTCGTCCAAGTCTTCATCACATAAGAAGAGCTCATCTGGCAAGGATCGTGCTATTGTTGGCAAAGAGATGGATTCAGAGGAGGAGTCTACTTATGAGGAGGCAGAGGTGGAGACTGAGGAGGAGTCCGACTCTGGCGTTGCAAGTCTGGCTTTAGCCACAGCCTACGTTGCCAAGTTCATCTTCAACACTGAAGACAATGGCTCCGTCACCACCTAATGACGAGGACGACTCTGCCCCCACCTACTGCTTCATGGCACGTGGTGCCAAGGTAAACTCGTGCGATGCTTACTTTCAAACATCAAGTGAAGATGACTCTGATTGTGAATCCAAACCTAGCTACAAAACACTTGCTAAAATTGCAACTGAACAACAGAAAGCTATGGAACATATCCAAAAACTGTTAGACGAAAGCGATGAACTGTTGGACGCGGAAATGACCCGATCTCAGTCCTTAATTGAAGACATAAAAAATCTTCATGTTAAGTACGAGTAACTTGAAAATCGTGATGAAACGCTCTCAACAACTCATGAAAAGCTTTCCTATGATTATCTTCAAAGGAAGCAAGAACTTGAGAAATTGAGAGCAGTTCATGAAGATCTTCAAAAAGAGAACGAGTCACTTCGTGCTCAACAGATCAGTTCCGCTCAGAAAGGATTTGAACCACCATGTCTAAAATGCCTTGAGCGTGATAATGCTACTTCTGTTGCTGAATGTTCCACTACAGCTACTGCTGCAATATCTTCAACTGTTGATGTGGTAACTAACCCCTCTGCTGAGGATGCCACTACTATTGCTAATGAAAATGCCAAGATGAAGACATTGCTTGAGGCTGGGATGTACAAAAGTCTCAAAGGGCATCAGACACTATGTGATGTCCTCAAAAAGCAGATTCTGAACCGAAACCCTTGGAAAGAGGGTGTTGGGTTCGAGAGGAAAATGAATGTTGATGCTTCTTACTGGAAGCGTGAGCAGTACCCCAAAACCACATGGGTTTCTGCAAAGGGACCTTCAGTGGACCCATCCACCTTATCTGGCTTCACTTGTGCTAACCCGATTATCATTGATGAATCCTTTGATGCAAACTATAAATTGTTTAAGAATCAGAATGGTGAAGTGTTTGCCAGGTATATTGGTACTAACTGCAGGAACGGACCACCCTTAAAGAAGATTTGGGTGCCCAAAATATGTCTTGAGAATCTTCTTGTGAATGTCATCATGACACCACAAGGGAAAAAGACAAACCCCAGACCAAAGGCTTCATATGGTCCAAAGGCTTCATACAGATAGAGGACTCACAAGAGTCACCCTAACGCCAATGTTTTGCAGGGAAATCATACTCAGACTTATAAATATGAGCGTGTTTCTTCAAACCGTTATGTTCATAAGACTAAGAACTATTCTGCTTATTCATATGAGTATTATTCACCTCCACCAAGGCTATTTGCTAGGGCTCCAAAGCCGAAGTTCTCAGATGCTGCACTTAGACCTATTGCTTCTAAGCCACCCCTGAAAATGTGGGTGGTTAAGAAAAATTAACTTTCTTTTGCAGGGAAAGGTCTCCAGCCGGAAATGAAAGGCGTCTGATGCTTATGCTGGGGACCTAAAACATCTTGTAGGGTGCAAGATAAAATGCCCAAATGGTCTTATTATGTACTTTGTTCCTGAATCGCTTGCCAATAATTCTATGAGCTTTCATAATCCGCTTGTCCGTCAAATGTTTATGCTTCACAATACCGTTGGTGAAGCCTATCCCCCTAACTGCACTGTAGGGTATGACACCTCATGCTTCAGAATGGATAATAGACAGTGGATGCATTAATCATATGAGTGGTGATCGAAGTCTTCTCATGGACTCAACCTTATGTCCATATGACAAGAGTCACATCACATTTGATGACACTGGTAAAAGCAAGGTATTGGGTCTAGGTAGAGTTGCAATCTCAAAGGATCAGCACATGGATAAAGTGATGCTTGTTGAATCCCTTGATTTCAACTTAATGTCTGTCTCAATGCTTTGTGACTTGAACATGATTGTGATATTTGGAAAATATCGTTGCCTTGTTCTAATGGAATCTGACAAGTCTCTAGTCTTTGACGGGTATCGGAAAGATGATCTATATATGGTATATTTCTCAGCAGGACCATAGCTTGCCGTATGTCTTCTAGCAAAAGCTTCAGAGTGTTGGATCTGGCATCGGAGGCTAGGGCATGCTGGTATGAGGAACCTGTACACTCTCGCGAAGAAGAAACACATCATAGGCATCTGTGTGGTGCCTGCAAAGCTGGAAAGATGACTAGGGCCAAGCATCCCTCGAAGACAATCATGACGACGTCTCAACCCTTCGAGCTGCTACACATGGACTTATTTGGTCCTACTCACTACTCTACTCTTACAACCACTGCTTGCCTCTATGGCTTCGTCATTGTTGATGATTATTCAAGATATACATGGGTGCATATAATCCTCTACAACAATGAAGTGCAGGATGTCTTCAGGCGCTTCGCAAATCGTGCCATGACAACCTATGGCATCAAGATCAAGCACATCAAAAGTGACAACAGCACAGAGTTCAAGAACACCGGCCTCAATCTTTACCTTGATACACTAGGCATCACTCATGAGTTCTCAGCTCCATACACACCTCAGAAGAATGGCATCATGGAGCGCAAGAACAAGACACTCATTGAGATGGCTCGGACGATGCTTGATGAATACAAGACACCAAGGAAGTTCTGGCCCGAAGCCATTGATACTGCATGCCATGTCATCAACCGTGTTTATCTTCACAAGCTTCTGAAGAAGACATCCTATGAGCTCCTAACTGGTAAGAAGCCAAACGTCAGTTACTTTAGAGTATTTGGTGCTAGGTGCTGGATTAAGGATCCACATCACACTTCAAAATTTGCACCGAAAGCACACGAAGGTTTTATGCTTGGTTACGGAAAGGATTCACACTCGTACAGAGTCTTCAACCTCTTTCACTATAAAGTGGTTGAAACTGTAGACGTGCGGTTCGATGAGACTAACGGCTCGCAAAGAGAGCACTTGCCAAATGTGCTAGATGAAGTTCCACCTAGGGAATCCATCAAGCTTATGGGAACTGGAGAAATCATACCTTCTGAGGCATAGGCTGAAGAGGAGATTATCATTTCTGCACCTGATCAACCTGAAGACAATGCTCAGCTTGAAGTCAATGCTCAAAATGAAGACAATAATCGGCAAGAGAAAAATCTTCGTCTAGTTCATCCTCGTGTTGCAAATGAAGTACAAATTGAGAAGATAATTGATAGCATCAATGCACCTGGTCCACTCACTCGTTCAAGAGCAACACAACTAGCAAATTTATGTGGGCACTTTGCATTTGCCTCTATATCTGAACCCAAGAAAGTTGTTGAAGCCTTCATGGAACCTGAATGGATTCAAGCTATGCAAGAAGAGCTTCAATAGTTCAAGCTGAACAATGTATGGGAATTGGTCAAGCGTCCCGATCCTCGCAAGAACAATATCATTGGCACCAAATGGATATATCGCAACAAGCAAGATGAGAATGGTCAAGTTGTCAGAAACAAGGCTCGTCTAGTTGCTCAAGGATACACTCAAGTTAAAGGGATTGACTTCGATGAAACATTTGCTCCCGTGGCTAGGCTTGAAGCCATTCTCATATTGCTAGCCTATGCAAACCATCACAACATCCTTCTACATCAAATGGATGTGATGAGTGCCTTTCTCAATGGCAAGATTGAAGAAGAAGTGTATGTTGCACAACCACCTGGCTTTGAAGATCCAAAACATCTTGACATGGTATACAAGCTCAACAAGGCACTGTATGGCCTCAAACAAGCCCCTCGTGCTTGGTATGACACACTCAAAGATTTCCTGAAGAGCAAAGGCTTCAAACTTGGTTCTCTAGATCCTACCCTCTTCACGAAGACATATGATGGAGAACTGTTTGTGTGTCAAATCTATGTGGATGACATTATCTTCGGCTGCACTAACCATAAATACAGTGATGAGTTTGGACACATGATGCAAGAGCAATATGAGATGTCCATGATGGGTGAGCTGAAGTTCCTCCTAGGTCTTCAAATTCGTCAGCAAAGCAACGACATCTTCATATCTCAAGAGAAATACCTCAAAGACTGCCTGAAGAAGTTTGGAATGCAAGATTGCAAAGGTTACTCGACGCCAATGCCAACCAAAAGTCATCTGGGTCCTGACGCCAATGGTAAAGAGTTGATCAAAAGGTATACCACTCCATGATTGGTTCTTTACTTTATTTATGTGCATCTAGGGCAGATATCATGCTTAGTGTTTGCATGTGTGCCCGATTCCAAGCGGCACCAAAGGAATCACATCACTTAGCTGTGAAGCGAATTCTTCGATATTTGGCTTACACCCCAACACTAGGATTATGGTATCCAAAGGGCTCTGAGTTTGATCTAGTTGGATTCTCGGATGCTAATTATGATGGTGACAAGGTGGATCACAAGTCTACATCATGCACATGTCACTTTTTGGGACGATCACTTGTCTGTTTGTCTTCAAAGAAGCAGAACTGTGTGTCTCTCTCCACTGCTGAATCTGAATACATTGCTGCTGGATCTTGCTGCGCTCAGCTTCTATGGATGAAGCAAACTCTCAAGGACTATGGCATCCATCTGAAGCAAGTACCACTCTACTGCGACAATGAAAGCGCCATCAAGATTGCCAACAACCCAGTTCAGCACTCGAAGACAAAGCACATTGAAATTCTTCATTAGTTTCTCAGAGATCATGTCATGAAGGAAGATATTGATATCATTCACGTCAACACTGAAGAGCAATTGGCAGATATTTTCACAAAGCCCTTGGATGAGAAAAGGTTTTGCAAGTTGCTGTGTGAGCTAAATATCTTAGAATTCTCAAATGTCCTGTAATTGGACACACATCCTAACACTTATGCATGTTGATGACTTAGATGTGCAACACACGAAGTAAAGTATCTCTTCAATCAATGAAGACATACACTCTAAGTGTGAATACATTAATGGAATTTGACTTCGGAGCGCCATGATAATTGTGCGCCGTGTCTGGGTCTAATACTTCCTATACGGTGGGTAACGCCACCACCAAACCCTTGTTTGAAGTGTTTCATCTGGCGTGTCATCTGCAAAGTCTTCGCATTTGATTTGTCTTCAACATTGATTTGACTTCATGTTTATCTTCACTATGCTGATTGGGTCTTACTTGGATATATACATATATTTGTGTTCTGTCATCTACAACATTCACTTATAGCTATGTCTTATTGCTTGAATCTTTCTTTTGATCTAAGTGAATGTGATCGAACCCTAACCTCTTATACGCTTCTATCTCAAATTATATCTATCCAAATCATATGCATTCTATTGAAACCGTCAAATGTCTTCTCTGCGTCCTTGTCAGCAGAAGATACAGAGACAAAAATTGAATCTGGTTTAAATGCTATATCCTTATTGCCTGAAACCCGGAGAAGCTGGAACGACCACCCGACAGTCCAGGCGTGCGTGGGAACATGGAACAACTTCCAATGTGTTGCATGTTTGCCACGTGTCCCTCAGATGTGAACCGCCAGGGGCACCTGCGTAATTGCGTTGTGCTGCCCCTTTCCTTATAAATACACATCACATCACGGTCAAAATCTTTCTCCCACCTCTCCACCTCGCACAAACCCTAGCGCCACCGCTAGCTCTCGACGACACCGGCGATGAAGCACTTAGCTGCCGCAACCTCACCGACACCGTCCTCACGCCGGCCGCGGACCTCGTCTCCTCCGCCGTCGCCGAGTTAGGGCACGGAAGATTGAACTGCTCGGGCTCCTACTCCACTCCGTCTAACAGTTCTTCATGTGGTAATTAAAACTCACCTTTTTACTGCCTTTTTGATCGGATAGTTTCATCCCTCTCCACCAAAAGTGGTTTCTGTGCCTACAAAATTGAACCTATCCTGTTCTGCATCTCATATCATGCCTAGTATATTCACTTATGCTTCACAAGAAGTTAGATTCCTCCCTTGTACCTATTCTTGTATTTGTACAAATCTGGAACCAACTCTCAACATATAAGTGAATGTCTGCACGCGATGAGGCCAATGTGTTCAAACTGATTTATCTTCAAAATCTTCTGAGAATGCATATGACCTCTTCCCCTTCCCTCGCATCTCTAATGTTGTCACAGGTACATGTCCATGGGAAAATCCCTTGGTTCTCATAGTATGCATTCATTTGCAGAGTTCCTACAGCATCACATTCATTCACCATCAGCAAGTTCCTGTCTGACCAGCAAGCGGAAGCCATTCACTGTACAGAAGCCTTTCTGCTTGAATACAATGGCCACAGAAAAGTCAGCAAGAAAGGGTGGCATGAAGCGCCATGGGGATACATCAAAGGATTTGCCCGAAGATCTCTATGAGCTGTACAAGACTGATCCCAAAGAGGATTACAATCAGCACAAAACACGAATCCAATGGATTCGAAGATATTGGGCCGAGAAATGGTTCAAATACAGGTTTGTGACCAAGGAGTATGCTGAGAAGAATGCCATCAAGTGTCCTTGGGGTGATATTCTATTTCGAAATCTTCAACCCAAGAACAGATCTGAAGCTATTGCTCAGAGTTTCTACCCTTGTATGGTCCGTGGACCACAGCCTGCTAATGTCGACCCATCATCATTGCTATGGTGTCATGACGATAATCTGTTCAAGTGCAACTTTCAGACTGCAAAGGCATCTGCCAAAGAGAACAAGAAATCGTTTGGATTAGACTTCAACCCCCCTCCATCTGCTCCTCGGGCTGATGGCACCCGTGATGCTGAACCCAATCTTGCCGGGCCCTTCTACAACCTCGAAGGTCTCATCACACACATTGCTTTTCAGGGGGCAGCCGTGGAGCATTCTGCAGACGACGCTGATTCTGATGAAGCGCCTGCTCCACCTAAGCCAGAGAAGCAGAAGAAACCAAAGGCTTCAAAGCCCTCCACTGCACCTAAGGCTTCGCGTGCGAAGCCTCTGGTCACTGCACCTCCTGAAGCAAGTGTGCAGTGTGAAGATCTTTCTCGCATCTCCATGACCGAGAAGAAGAAGAAGCCCATCCAGAGTTCTGGGCAAGCACTGACCCCAGTGATACGTCTCCAATGTATCTATAATTTTTGATTGCTCCATGCTATATTATCTACTGTTTTGGACAATATTGGGCTTTATTATCCACTTTTATATTATTTTTGGGACTAACCTATTAACCGGAGGCCCAGCCCAGAATTGCTGTTTTCTGCCTATTTCAGAGTTCTGCAGAAACATAATATCAAACGGAGTCCAAACGGAATGAAACCTTCGGGAATGTGATTTTCTCACGAACGTGATCCAGGAGACTTGGACCCTAAGTCAAGGAAGCTTCGAGGAGGGCACGAGGTAGGGGGCACGCCCACCCCCCAGGACGCGCTCTCCACCCTCGTGGGCCCCATGTTGCTCCACCGATGTACTTCTTCCTCCTATATATACCTCACATTCCCGAGCGATCGATCACGGAGCCAAAAACCTAATTCCACCGCCGCAACCTTCTGTACCCACGAGATCCCATCTTGGGGCCTGTTCCGGAGCTCCGTTGGAGGGGGCATCCACCACGGAGGGCTTCTACATCATCACCATAGCCTCTCCGATGAAGTGTGAGTAGTTTACCTTAGACCTTCGGGTCCATAGTTAGTAGCTAGATGGCTTCTTCTCTCTTTTTGGATCTCAATACAATGTTCTCCCCCTCTCTTGTGGAGATCTATTTGATGTAATCTTCTTTTTGCGGTGAGTTTGTTGAGATCGATGAATTGTGGGTTTATGATCAAGATTATCTATGAACAATATTTGAATCTTCTCTGAATTCTTTTATGTAGATTGGTTATCTTTGCAAGTCTCTTCGAATTATCAGTTTGGTTTGGCCTACTAGATTGATCTTTCTTGCAATGGGAGAAGTGCTTAGCTTTGGGTTCATTCTTGCAGTGTCCTTTCCCGATGTGATGAGGGGCAGCAAGGCACGTATTGTATTGTTGCCATCGAGGATAACAAGATGGGGTTTTTATCATATTGCATGAATTTATCCCTCTACATCATGTCATCTTGCTTAAGGCATTACTCTGTTTTCATGAACTTAGTACTCTAGATGCATCTTGGATAGCGGTCGATGAGTGGAGTAATAGTAGTATATGTAGGCAGGAGTCGGTCTACTTGTCTCGGACGTGATGCCTATATACATGATCATACCTAGATATTCTCATAACCATGCTCAATTCTGTCAATTGCTCAACAGTAATTCGTTCACCCACCGTAAAATACTTATGCTCTTGAGAGAAGCCACTAGTGAAATCTATGGCCCCCGGGTCTATCTTCATCATATTAATCTTCTATTACTTTATTATTGCCTTTGCTTTTTTACTTTGCTTTTATTTTACTTTGCATCTTTATCACCAAAATACCAAAAATATTATCTATCCTCTCTATCAGATCTCACTCTCGTAAGTGACCGTGAAGGGATTGACAACCCCTTATCGTGTTGGTTGCAAGGAGTTATTTGCTTTGTGCAGGTACGAGGGACTCGCGCGTAGCTTCCCTACTGGATTGATACGTTGGTTCTCAAAAACTGAGGGAAATACTTACGCTACTTTGCTGCATCATCCTTTCCTCTTCAAGGTAATCCAACGCAGTGCTAAAGAGGTAGCAAGAAGAATTTCTGGCGCTGTTGCCAGGGAGTCTACGCAAAAGTCAACATACCAAGTAACCATCACAATCCCTTATCTCCCGCATTACATTATTTGCCATTTGCCTCTCATTTTCCTCTCCCCCACTTCACCCTTGCCGTTTTATTTGCCCTCTCTTTTCCGTTCGCCTTCTTTTTCGCTTGCCTTTTGTTTTGCTCGTGTGTTGGATTACTTGTTTGTCACGATGGCTCAAGATAATACCAAATTGTGTGACTTTACCAATACCAACAATAATGATTTCCTTAGCACTCCGATTGCTCCTCTTACCAACGTTGAATCTTGTGAAATCAATACTGCTTTGTTGAATCTTGTTATGAATGATCAATTTGCCGGCCTTCCCAGTGAAGATGACGCTACTCATCTAAATAGCTTCGTTGATTTGTGTGATATGCAAAAGAAGAAAGATGTTGATAAAGATATTGTTATATTGAAGCTATTTCCTTTTTCGCCTTAGAGATCGTGCTAAAGCTTGGTTTTCGTCTTTGCCTAAAAATAGTATTGATTCTTGGAACAAGTGCAAAGATGCTTTTATCTCTAAGTATTTTCCTCCCGCTAAGATCATCTCTCTTAGAAACGATATTATGAATTTTAAGCAACTTGATCATGAACATGTTGCACAAGCTTGGGAGAGAATGAAATTAATGATACGTAATTGCCCCACTCATGGTTTGAATTTGTGGATGATTATACAAAATTTTGATGCCGGATTGAATTTTGCTTCTAAAAATCTTTTAGATTCGGCCGCAGGAGGCACATTTATGGAAATCACTTTGGGAGAAGCTATTAAGCTCCTAGATAATATTATGGTTAATTATTCTCAATGGCACACCGAAAGATCTACTAATAAAAAAGTGCATGCGATAGAAGAAATTAATGTTTTGAGTGGAAAGATGGATGAACTTATGAAATTATTTGCTACTAAGAGTGCTTCTTCTGATCTTAATGATATTTCTTTGTCTACTTTGATTGAGAATAATAATGAATCTATGTATGTGAATTTTGTTGGTAGGAATAATTTTGGTAACAACGCGTATAGAGGAAACTTTAATCCTAGGCCTTATCCTAGTAATCCTTCTAATAATTATGAAAATTCCTACAACAACTCTTTTGGAAATTTTAATAAGATGCCCTCTGAATTTGAGACTAGTGTTAAAGAGTTTATGAATTCTCAAAAGAATTTTAATGCTTTGCTTGAAGAGAAATTGCTAAAAGTTGATGAATTGGCTAGGAACGTTGATAGAATTTCTCTTGATGTTCATTCTTTAAAGCTTAGATCTATTCCTCCTAAGCATGATATCAATGAGTCTCTCAAAGCCATGAGAATTTCCATTGATGAGTGCAAAGAAAGAACCGCTAGGATGCGTGCTACGAAAGATGCCTTTATTAAAGCGTGTTCTTCCAATTCCTATGAAAATAAAGATCAAGATCTAAAAGTTATTGATATGTCCCCTATTAAATTTTTGTTTTGCAATATTAATCTTGATAATGATGGGATTGAATATGATCCACCTTTACCTAGAAGGCGTTCCAAGAATTCGGAGTTTTTAGATCTTGATGCTAAAATTGATAAAAGTGGGATTGAAGGAAGCAAAACCCTAGATGTTGCTAAACCCACTATGTTGGATTTCAAGGAATTTAATTATGAAAGTTGCTCTTTAATTGATTGTATTTCCTTGTTGCAATCCATGCTAAATTCTCCTCATGCTTATAGTCAAAATAAAGCCTTTACTAAACATATCGTTGATGTCTTGATGCAATCTTATGAAGAAAAACTTGAGTTGGAAGTTTCTATCCCTAGAAAACTTTATGATGAGTGGGAACCTACTATTAAAATTAAAATTAAAGATCATGAGTTTTATGCTTTGTGTGATTTGGGTGCTAGTGTTTCCACTATTCCCAAAACTTTATGCGATTTGCTAGATTTCCGTGATTTTGATGATTGCTCTCTAAACTTGCACCTTGCAGATTACACTATTAAGAAAACCTATGGGAAGAATTAATGATGTTCTTATTGTTGCAAATTGGAATTATGTGCCCGTATATTTTATCGTTCTTGATATAGATTGCAATCCTTCATGCCCTATTATTCTTGGTAGACCTTTCCTTAGAACGGTTGGTGCAATTATTGATATGAAGGAAGGGAATATTAGATTCCAATTTCCATTAAAGAAAGGCATGGAACACTTCCCTAGGAAGAAAATAAAATTACCATATGAATCTATCATGAGAGCCACTTATGGATTGCCTACCAAAGATGGCAATACCTAGATCTATTCTTGCTTTTATGCCTAGCTAGGGGCGTTAAACGATAGCGCTTGTTGGGAGGCAACCCAATTTTATTTTTAGTTTTTTTCTTTTTCTTCTGTTTAGGAATAAATATTTGATTTAGCCTCTGGTTAGATGTGTTTTTATGTTTTAATTAGTGTTTGTGCCAAGTTAAACCTATAGGATCTTCTTGGATGATAGTTATTTGATCTTGCTGTAATTTCCAGAAACTTTCTGTTCACGAAAGCAATTGTTAAAAATCACCAGAACGTGATAAAATAGTGATTCCAATTTATTATGATCAATAAACAAATTTCCTAGGTATTCCTATTTTTGTAGATTTTTTGGAGTTCCAGAAGTTTGCCTTAGTGACAGATTACTACAGACTGTTCTGTTTTTGACAGATTCTGTTTTTCGCGTGTTGTTTGCTTATTTTGATGAATCTATGGCTAGTAAAATAGTTTATAGACCATAGATAAGTTGGAATACAGTAGGTTTAACACCAATATAAATAAATAATGAGTTCATTACAGTACCTTGAAGTGGTCTTTTGTTTTCTTTCGCTAACGGAGCTCACGAGATTTCTGTTGAGTTTTGTGTTGTGAAGTTTTCAAGTTTTGGGTGAAATATTTTGATGGATTATTGAACAAGAAGTGGCAAGAGCCTAAGATTGGGGGTGCCCATGGCACCCCCAAGATAATATGAGGACACCAAAAAGCCAAAGCTTGGGGATGCCCTGGAAGGCATCCCCTCTTTCGTCTACTTCCATCGGTAACTTTACTTGGAGCTATATTTTTATTCACCACATGATATGTGTTTTGCTTGGAGCGTCTTGTATGATTTGAGTCTTTGATTTTTAGTTTACCACAATCATCCTTGATGTACACACCTTTTGAGAGAGCCATACATTATTTGGAAATTATTAGAATACTCTTTGTGCTTCACTTAAATCTTTTGAGTTATATAATTTTGCTCTAGTACTTCACTTATATCTTTTAGAGTACGGTGGTGGATTTATTTTATATAAACTATTGATATCTCATGATTCACTTAGATTATTTTGAGAGTCTTAAATAGCATGGTAATTTGCTTAAATAATCTTAATATGCTAGGTATACAAAAATAGTAAAAACTTTCTTATGAGTGTGTTGGATACTAAGAAAAGTTTGATGCTTGATAATTGTTTTGAGATATGGAGGTGATAATATCAAAGTCGTGCTAGTTGAGTAGTTGTGAATTTGAGAAAGGCTTGTGTTGAAGTTTGCAAGTCCGTAGCATGCACGTATGGTAAACGTTATGTAACAAATTTGAAACATGAGGTGTTCTTTGATTGTCCTCCTTATGAGTGGCGGTCGGGGACCTGTCGGTGTACTAGAGTAGGGGTACCCTAGTATCCCGAACTCGTGCCTGTGCAGCTGCAAAGACACCAGCGGCAAGGCTTGCCTGGTCACCGCCAAGATCCTCCGTGGTTCCTTTGGAGCCATTCAAGAACAAAGTATTTAACCAAGAAGACAAGGCCCCGGCAAGAGGAGCTTGCCGGGAAGGCCACTCAAGGCACGCAGAAGACAAGACCCCGACAAGAGGAGCTTGCCGGGAAGGCTCGGAGAGCGACAAGCCTCCGGACACGACAAGGATTCAGCCACGGCAAGTCACTTGCCGCGGCAGGCAACCGCTCTTCATCTCCGCTCCAGCTCATCCACTAACGTGTCGCCATGGGACCATTCCATGCGCGCGTGTCAAGAGGCTGTGCAGCCAGCAGGGAGCAGCGATAAGCGGCGCTGACAAGCTTGCCATCGTGGCGAACGGTGGCGCTCTGACGGTCCTCACTGTTGCCTTTGTTTAGGCGGCGAGGGACGAGCATTTAATGCTTTTGTCCCTTGCCGTCGAGGTTAGGTAGAGTACATCAGACCTTTGTTCAAGTAGGTGTACCAACTACTGTTTTTCCATTTGTACCCTCATCTACGTTGCCACTGTTGGAGACCCCTTGAGCATATAAAAGGAGGCCCATGCGCAACGTGGGGGGTTCGATCCCAACGTAACCGTGAGAACACCCACGCTTAGGTCTTGTAGCTCTCATCGCCTCCCTAGCAAGAACACAATACAAACCGGACAAGCGGCAGAGGAGTATTATCTCTCCGGAGAGCTCGGCTGGGTAAATTGCTCGTGTGCTTCGCCTCGATCCGCTCTTCGTGCGATCTCCGCCCCCCCTCCGAACCAAAAGGGACCCGGTCCGCCGGTCCCATAGGTGTTCGTGGGTCCGATCAGCCTCCCCGACATCTTTGGCGCGCCAGGTAGGGGGCGTCGTGGCTGTGTGAACCTGATCCGGTGTTCACACGAGCAACATCTTCATCATCTTCAACATCTTCATCAACATGCCACCGAAGAAGAAGGCTTGGCGGCAGCGCCGTCGCGTCGAACCCACCATCACCGAGCAAGCGGGTGGTGGAGCAGACGCTGGCGGAAGAACGGGCGCCGGCGAAGGAGTTCGTGACGCTGCCAAGTCCAAGGACAAGGCCGCGCAAACCTCGGCGTCCGTACATGTCCCGCGCCCATCTTAGGAGGCGCGGGACCGACAGCGTCATGGCATTCACAATGCCATACGCTCGTTGGACCGAGATCGAGCTGGAGGATCTCGGGACGTTCAAGACCAGCATGCGCGCCAACATGTTTGGCACAAGCGAACACGGTCGCTCGGACGGGATACTGCTCCTTCTAACATAGATAGAAGTCCGAGCATATCCCGCTCCTCGCGCCGTTCGCCACTGCCACCCACTACTCCAGCAGAAGCTCTGGCGAGAGCTCAACTGCTCCTCGATTACCCTCCAACAGCCGACAAGGTTGACGAATGGAGGGCCACCATCCAGAGTCTCATCGGCTTTGCTAACGGCGACGCTCCGCGGCAACCAACTACATCATTGCCGTGGCAAGACGACAAGGCACGAGCCGGTCGCGACGAGACTTGTGGAGGTGCAACCACCATGCACTCTCCGCCCCGAAGGCCAAGATCGCCGACTCGCCGGATCCACCTCGACAATGACTCCATCGCTGCGTCGCCGGATCCACGAGCTTCGCCGCGATCAGCGCCAAGTTCTTCACGAACGACAACAAGAAGACGCCGAACTCGCGCCGAGCGCCCGAAGAGAAGCGCGGTGTCAATCAGACCAGCGTCTTTGGGCCTTCTGTCGATATGCATGCGCCCGGAAGAACGAGCGACTTGCCGTCTGTGATAGGTTGCCCTGCGTTAAGCTCGTGAGCTGCGGCAAGTCCAAAGGCCTAGCAAAGAACTTCAAGCGACGTGCGAGAGAAATGCGATGGCGGGGCGCATCCGTCGGAGTTCCTCAGCATCTACACCATCGCGGTGCAAGCTGCGGGGACGAGACGACAAGATCCTCGCCAACTACTTCCCGGCTGGTACTCAAGCCCAACGTCAGTCTGGCTCATGCACTTGCCGGACAACTCCATATCTTCTTGGCAGATCTATGCCATCAGTTTGTCGGCGCCGTCACAGGCGGCCACACACCTCATGGCCAGGAACGTGATCTTCATGTGCTCGCCCCGTAGGAAGGAGAGTCCGTGCGCAAGTTCATTCAGCGATTCAGCCGTGTGCACTACAACATCCCTGATGTCCACACTTCAGTGGTGATCAGCTCGTTTCATCGAGCGTCTTGGAACCGCAGGATGAGGGAGGAGATGGCGATGTGCAAAGTCAAGGACGTCGATGAGCTGTATGCCTTGGCCGACAAATGTGCACGTCTTGAGGAAGGAGGAGACTCCGGAGAGAATGCGAAGCATGATCTCGACAAAGGAGGAAACCGCTCCGTGAAAGAAGAGCCGACTCGGCAGGCAACAGGAAAAAGAAAGGCGGAGAAGTGCTAGCTGTTGAGCAGTCCCCAAGAACGGAGGTGGCGACAAGAACGCCAAGGCAGGTGGCTCCGGCAAGGAGGTTGCCGCTGGCACCAACCACCAGTCTGTGGCAGCCGCCGACAAGCAGGACGGCTCCGGCAAGCAGTACTGCAAGATCCACCGCACCAAGGGCCATGACCTCCAGAGCTGCAAGAAGGTCGAGCAGCTTGTTGAACAATGAGAAGGCTGAAATACGAGCGGCGCGACAAGGAGAAGGCCTGTGAAGGTGCCGGGGAGCTAGCAAGAAGCGACCCGGCCGGGGAGGACGCCGCGGCAAGGCCAAGCAGCGGCAAGGAGACAGACCTCCCCGCGGCCGCGACAAGGATGAATATGACGACGACAAAGAAGATATGGAAGACGACGAGGCCGATGAGCAGGAGTTTCAGAAAGCTACAGAGGTCCTCTGCGTTGGCGGAGGTGCTTCCTGCATACTTCCCACCGCCAACTCAAGAAGTGGATGCGGGAAGTTAATGCTGAACCATCCGTAGAGTCACGCAAGCCTCCGAAGTGGTCCAGACGCCTATCATCTTTGATATTGAGGACCACCCTGATCGCATAATCTGCGGTCGGGTGCTTGCCGATGTTGGTCTCACCAACTATCCGCAACCTCAAGGTCACCAAGATGCTAGTTGATGGCGGGGCGGCTTAAACCTGATCTCCTCCGCGGTGCTCCGAAGCTTCAGATCCTCGACAACGAGCTCAAGAGATCGCACATTCCAAGAATCAATCCGGAAGGAGCAAGCCGAAGGGAAGATCACGTTGCCGGTAACATTTGGCAATGAGCTGAACTTTAGGACTAAGAGGGTCACATTCGACGTTGCTGATTTCCCATTGCCTTACAATGGGATACTTGGCAAATCGGCACTCGCTAAGTTCATGGCAGCCTCTCATTATGCATACAACTTACTCAAGATGCCGGGCCCGATAAGCATCATCTCTGTCCATGGCGACAAGAAGGATGCTCTTATCTCTTGACAAGATCTACCGGAAGCGGCGGTACAGCAATGAAAGCAAAACACTTGCGGCTGAAGCTCCCGGGGAAGAAGACCAAGTCCGGCAAGAACTCGATGCCCACTCCGGCAAGCGCACCTCTTGAGTGCTGCGCTACCGTCGAGGACGCACCATCGAGCTCCACCGGAAAGTGCAAGAGGGCGATGGCAGCTCCGCCAAAGACCAAGAAGGTGTCCGCCAAGGAGGGGCGGCACTTTGGTGGTACCTTCACCATCGGTGCCTCTCTCGACTCCCTAAATAGGAAGGCGCGCTCGTTGCTTTCCTGCGGGCGAACGTCGACGTGTTTGCATGGCAACCGTCTGACATCCCCGGTGTTCCCAGGAAAGTAATTGAGCATCACTTAGCTGTCTGTCCTCATGCTCGACCCGTCAAGCAGAAAGTCAGGAAGCAGGCAGTGGAGCGCCAAGAATTCATCGCAGAAGAGATCAAGAAATTGGAAGCAGCAGGCCTTGTCAGAGGAGTGCTCCATCCTACGTGGTTGGACAATCCTGTAGTTGTGCGCAAGGCAAATGGGAAATGGAGACTTTGTATTGACTTCACGGATGTTAATAAAGCTTGTCCCAAAGACCCGTTTCCCTTGCAGCGCATCGACCAGATTGTTGACTCCACGGCTGGATGTGATTTGCTTTCATTTCTTGATGCATACTCAGGATATCATCAGATCTTCATGGCAGAAGAGGATGAGGAGAAAACCGCATTCATTACTCCATGTGGCACATACTGTTTCATACGGATGCCATTCGTTTTGAAGAACGCCGGTTCAACGTTTGCAAGAGTAGTCCATGACGCTTTTGAGCCGCAAATGCATAGAAATGTAGAAGCCTACATGGATGACATAGTGGTCAAGAGCAAGGACAAAGCAACTCTGGTTCAAGGTTTGGATGAGACCTTTGCAAATCTGCGCAAGATCAACCTCAAGCTCAACCCCGAGAAGTGCGTGTTCGGAGTTCCTTCCGGCAAGCTTCTCGGGTTCTTCGTGGTCTCGGCCGGGAATTGAAGCCAATCCCGACAAGATCAAGGCCATTGAGCAGATTGAAGCACCAAAAGCGCGTCAAGGATGTACGAAGACTTGCCGGTTGCGTGGCTGCTCTCAAAGCAGTTTATCTCTAGGTTCTGCTGAACGCGCCTCGCCATTTTTCAAGATTTTGAAAAAGGCAGGTCCAATGAAATGGACTCCGAAGCGAGGAGGCTGCTGCAGACTTAAAGAGGTACTGTCCTCCACTCCAATACTTGTCGCACCTAAGCCACAAGAGAAGTTGCTTTGCTATATATAGCGGCAACCAATCAAGTGGTTAGTGCTGCGTTAGTAGCGGAGAGGGAGGCGGACGATGAGCCGGCAACCATGGCGTATACATCCGGCAACAAGTAGGGGCTTCACCGACAAGCTCTGGTCCCGACAAGGACGGATCTGCGCGAGCACATGAGCGAATCACGAAAAGGATGGTGCAGCGCCTTGATTTACTTTGTCAGTTCCCTTCTGCAGGGGGCTAGGTCAAGGTACTCTGGTGTGCAGAAATTGCTTTTCGGCCTCCTCATGGCCTCGAGAAAGCTGCGCCATTACTTCCAAGCACATGAGATAACAGTCGTCACTCGCTTTCCGCTAAAGAGGATACTGCAAAATCCAGAAGCGACAGGCAGGATTGTCGAGTGGGCACTGGAACTGTCAAGCTTTGGCCTCAAGTTTGAAAGCACATCAACTATCCAAAGCAGAGCATTGGCAGAGTTCATAGCGGAATGGACCCCAACGCAAGATGAAGAAATTCCAGACAAGCATCCCCTCAAGGAAGCAAGCAAAGAGTGGCTGATGTACTTTGATGGTGCCTTCTCGCTGCCAAGGCGCCCGGTCTTTGGCGTCTTGCTTATAGCACCCACCGGAGAGCACCTCAAGTACATAGTCCAAATGCATTTTCCCAAGGAGCAAGCAACAAACAATACAGCAGAGTATGAAGGTTTGCTTGCCTGTCTCAGGATTGCAGTAGACCTTGGGATTAAGAAGCTTATTGTCAGGGGCGATTCGCAGCTTGTCGTCCGCCAAGTGAACAAAGATTATCAGAGTCCATTGATGGAAGCCTACGTTGATGAAGTGAGAAAGCTAGAAGAACACTTTGACGGCCTACAAATGGAACATGTTCCAAGAGCTCAGAATGATATTGCTGATGGCCTATCAAAGTGCGTTGCACTTAAGTTGCCTGTGGAACCAGGGATTTTTGTGCTCAAGCTGACTCAACCAACCGTAACACCATCAAGCGGAACAGAACAAGAAGAGGAAGTTGATCTCTGGTGACTACTTTCCGTGAGCTTCCGAAGCCGCCGCCAAGAAGGTCCCCAAGATAGACACCAACAGTGCTGAGGAGCAGTCTGCTCCGACAAGCCCCAGGGTTTGTTTCGTTGAAGCAGACGCTCCCGACAAGTTTTGCTCCGGCAAGCTTGCCGGGGAACGTCAAGCTCCGGCTGAGCCGCTGGTTCTTGCCGTGGAAGCTGATGTTCCCGCAGCAGCAGATGTGCCTTTAGTCCTTGTTGTCGAGCCGCAAGCTCCAGCATGGGCACAACAGATTGTCCATTTCCTTCAGACTGGAGAACTTCCCGAAGAGCAAGAAGAAGCGGAAAGAGTAGCCCGACAGTCAAGTATGTACCAGTTTGTCGACGACACTGCATGAAGGAGACTCAACGGTGTGAAATTGAAGTGTATTCACCGGGAAGACGGACAAAACCTGTTGGCGAGAGATACATGGAGGCATATGTGGTCACCACATTGGCGCCCGGAAAGCACTTGCAGCAAAGCTTTCCGGCAAGGTTTCTTTGGCCGACAACCCTCCGGGATGCAAGCTGCACAAGTAACCAAGTGTGAAGCGTGCGGTTCCATTCCAAGCAGATACACCAGCCAGCTCAAGCTCTCCAGACGATCCCTTTATCACGGCCATTTTCGGTGCAGGGGGCCGACATCCTCGGCCCCTTTCCCGAGCTGTCGGGGCTTTGAGTACTTGTACGTCGCAATCGACAAGTTCACAAAGTGGCCGGAAGTGGAAGCGATGAGGAAGGTGACAACCACGGTCGGCCGATCAAGTTCTTCAGTCGATTGTTTGCCGTTTGGAATCCCTAACGGGATCATCACCGACAACGGCACACAATTTACTGATCGCACCTTCATGCGATGCGTCCAAGATCTTGGCGCCAAGGTGCGCTTTGCTTCATTGCTCATCCGAGAAGCAGCGGTCAAGCGAAGAGGGCAAATCTTTGAAGTCTTTGCGCAGGCTCAAGACCAGAACTTTCGGCGGGCTGCACAAGTGCGGAAGAAAGCTGGATTGAGGAGCTGCCGGTGGTTCTTTGGTCGATCGGGGCGACGCCAAATCGATCCACCGGCGGACACCTTTTGCTCTAGTCTATGGAGCGAGGCAGTTCTCCCCACGGAACTTCAGATACGGTGCGCCTCGAGTGCTCGCTTATGATGAGCTTGAGCAAGAGCAGCTGCGACAAGATGACGCCGCTGCTCCTTGAGGAAGATCGTCTTCGTATACTGTACGAGCTGCTCGTTACCGGCAAGCTTTAGCGTCGCTACCATAGCCGCAGTTAGTGCCGAAGCCTCGAGGAAAGGCGACCTTGTTCTTCGGCGCGTTCAATCCGCCAAGAATTCCAACAAGTTGGCGCTGAAGTGGGACGGCCCTTATCGGGTGAAACGAGTCACTAGGCCTGGCGCTGTCCGCCTTGAGACCGAAAATGGCGGTCCGGTGAGCAACTCACGGAACATTGAGCATCTTCGTAAGTTTTACCCGTAGAAGCGCGGTTGAACCTGTTCCGCAACCACCTACCTATACAAGTCTTGCCGCTGTTGCATGTAATCCTTTGTACAAAGCCGGACACAGACCCGATGCATAAGTAAAGCTCATGTGTTGCGCACAACTTGTTAAATTCATGCTTTCATCATTTTATTGCATGTTATGGCTAACACTTTGTGCAGCACCCACACCCGATAAGCAATATCGAGCATTTGGGCTCCATAACTTTATTTTCTCTTCTTTCTCTTTTCTCAAAGAAAGGAAGGCTCCCTCGCGCACAAGTTAACCAGGGGAAGGAGAAGATAATACTATGGACTAAGCGTTGCTCGAGGAAGTTTCGCCTTATGTCGGGAAGCAAAGCAGCGGAAAAGCTAAGTTGCCAAAGTTTGAGCAATCAGTTCTTAAATTTTTAAGTTATCTTCCTTGAACGATAGTACTTTGTATGGAAAACCTGTGCGCAGAGGAACCAACTCGCAGGCTAGTCGCGCCCTTACTTTATTTCGAGTCCGCTCAACAACTTAAGTGAGCTGCGGCTAGTCGCGACAAGGTTGCTTGTCGGAGGCGGCACCGCCACCAGGCTGCTGACGTTCCGCACTCGGCCTTTCATGCGGCAAAGGTGCTGCACCGACAAGTTCCCTAAAAGCGTGGGGCAAAAAGCATTACAAAGGAAGGAATCAAGTAAAGGAAATAACATTGCGATCATTGCCTAAGATAGAGTTATATTACAAAATAGCTTGTCGCAGATCTAATAAATTGTTCTAAACATGATCGATGGCGACAAGGAAAGATAAAATTGGCGGCCCTAGTCTATGCGGTCACCATCAATCCGCTGATCTTGCCCACCTTGTCCACAATGGGTGCGACAAGGGCTTTAAGCGCCTCCACGTCGACATCTGGCGGCAAGGATCTGAGGGCGCCGTTGAGGTTGAGGCACGGATTGCGGAAGGCCACCTTCATCAACACCTTCTGGAGGGCTCTGCACAGATCTGGCGCGATTCTTGACCAGCTGCTGGGATCTCTTCCGGAGTCGCTGGAGACCCGTCACCACGCCCTTGAAGAATAAGCTAAGCTTGGCGCTGGGTTGGAGGTGCTCGTCGGAGAAGTACCCAAGATCCACCATCCCAGCTCCATCACTCGTTGTGGATGGCGGCGGCGGTATCCACGAGACCTTGATCCGATGCTCCACACTCTCCCTCAAAGCGCCTGGTGGCAACAAAGATTCGCCAGCTCCTCGTTGGCCTTGATCTTCTCCAACAGGCCCACCTCCGCTCCTTGGCGCCGTCCGGTCTGCATCGTGGTGCTCAGCTTGACTCAAGATCCGCCTTGGAATCCTTGGCGGCGTCGAGTTCCTTGCTCCTATCGGCGAGACGGCCCTGCAACTCGCCAAGAGTGTAGGCGTCCTTCTCGCACTCGTGCTTGAGCGCAGCAAGCTCCTCGCCGCTCTTCTGGAGGCTGGCCTCCAGCTGCGCCACCTTCGTCTCTAACTCTTTCTTGGCGGCCTCGGCGGCTGCGGCAGCGTCCTTCGCTTCCTTAAGAGCCCCGCCAAGTGACTCCTCGCACAAGCTCTTCCTCATAGCTGTCAAGATTGATCTTCCGCTGCGCCAACTCGCTTTCTTGCGCAGGTAGCTTCTCGGCAGCAAGCCTTTGCTGCTCCTCGGCCTCAGCCTTCTCAAGGATGAAGGCTGTGCGCTCTTCAGCAAGTCGCTCCCGCTCTTCTGCTATGTTCTGGAGAGTTTCTTGGTTGGCGCCCGGAGCTCTTACAGGCGCTTTCTCCATGTCGCTCCCTGCCCTCACGACAAGTGCTTCCGGGACTCCAACTTGGCTTGTCGAGGCGAGGTAGAGCGACAATAGCTTCTTCAGCGGCTGCTCCTCCTCGAGACTTCGCCGCTGCTGCTTGCCACGTCCACCAGCGTCGGCCAGCGGAGGCGAGCAGCTCTCCGTCGAAGGTCTCTCCTTCGACCGGCGCCCGAGCTCGACTCCCATGGGAGCTTGATGAAGACGCCATCGCCCGGCCTTCAAGTAAGGCGCCGGGTTTGGGGCTCTTGAACTGACAGCTGCGGCTGTGGGGAGTCGGCGGTCGGTGTAGCGCCGGCTCCTGCGGCCTCGGGGCCGTCGGTCTGCGATCGCCGGACCCTCGCCCGGCCTGCAGCGGCAGCCTCGGTGGCCTCTTCGCTGGCAGGCTCGTCAGCACCGGCTTCTTCTTCCATGGCGGCGGCTTCGTCAGTGTTGCCGCGCGCGTCCTCCTCGCCGGCGACCTCGGTCTCCATCGGCTCTGTGGCGGACAAAGAAAGAACAGTCAAGCAAATATTCAAAGAAAAACAGAAGAAAACAAGCCCAAGGGAAATTTTTCGCCAAGAGGATTACCCGCAATGGGATCTGCAGCCATGGTCTCAACCAACTGGAGGATCACTGGTGCTGTCCCTTGCCGGAGTAGTCTCCCTTGCCGGGGGGCGCTCCCTTGCCGGGGAATCCTCCCTTGGCGGCATAGTCGAACCAGATAGAATTTCGGGGGCGGCTTCCGGGCCTTCCTGATGAGGCTGCTCTGCTCCTACACAAACCAACAGTCAGATATCAATGAAGAAGGAGCACCCATGCACACCTAACAGTAAGGAGAAAACCGCATACTTACTGCAGGGGCTGTCTTTGGGGGCTGCTCTGAGAAGGTTGCGGGTCCGGCAAGGGGGTCTCAGACGCGCCTCCTGTTGCCCGGGTGGATCATCCTCAGCAGCGACCACGGGGTCTTGGCTCTCTTCGACGCTCTACGGGCGGTGTCACGAAAAGGAAAGAGTTGAGCAAGCAAATCAGATTCAAGATGAAGCAACAAAATTGAAGAAATACAAGCACAATATTGAAGCTTACTCTTCTTCCTCGTCAGAGCTTAGTGCGGAGAGATCAAACTCGGCTCGCCTCCGGTCTGACGAGGCGGAGGTGGGCTCTCTTGGCCGCTTATGGCGGGCGTCGTGGTGGCTCGGGAAGATCCTGCCCGGTTATCGCAGCGGTGTGGGGTGCTCAGCGGCAACATCGCTTGCAGCGGTAGAGCGTCGCTGGCGCGCTGCTGTGGGCCCGTCTGCCGCCCGTCTTGTCTCCGGCCTTGCGGAGGCGCTTCTTTAAGCGGAGCAGGGCTCCGTTGCGGCAAGCCGCTGGATGGTGGGAAGAAGCGCCCTCGGCTGGTTCGCTCGACTCGGCCTCGGGTTCGGCAAGCTCTTCCTCATCGGCGAACTCCCTTCGCTCGGCAAGGCTTGCCGCCTCTGCTGCATCTGCCTCCTCCACGGTGTACCCGAAGACGCCAGCGGCAGCAGCTGCTGCCGCCTCCTCCAACCTGGTGGCAATGCGCACCATCTCTTCGTCGGTGGTGTCGCGGGTGAGCTTCTTACGCTTTCGTCGGGCGGATCGGCATTTCTTCCAAGCTGTCGAAGAACTGCCGCCGCGATGTCGTCGGAAGGCTCTTGCCAGGTTGGAACGATCCCATGAGAATCGCTGCAACGGCATCATGGCGCGGATGCGGTCGAGCGAAGAGTTGTTGCACAATGGGACGACCCCCCTCGGCAACCTAAACCACTCGGGGTGATCGGGGTCATTCTTGAACAGCTCTAGCAGCATCGCATCCAACTCCAAGACGGTGAAATTCCAGTTGAGGCCCGGACGCAGCCTCATGATGTCCGCCGCATTTTGGAACTCCCAAGCAGGTCTCCTCCTCTCCTGCAAGGGAGCGATGCGGCGGCGAAGGAAATCTGCGCCAACTGCGCCTACGGTGAGTCCGGCAAGCCTGAGGCGCAAAATCCGGGTCACAGCTATCTTCAACCTAGCATCTTCCGGCGCCAAGTTGCTCCAATCGTTGCCGCGCACTATTGGGGTTTGGCGCAGGGCAGTGAAGGGCTGCGGGTTCTCCTCAACGATCCAACACCAATTGGCTCTCCACTCCTCCCATTTGCTGCGGAACTCTCCTTCCAGATACGCTTCTTTCTTGCCGACCCTGGAGACCCAAGCAATCCCTCCGGCAAGCGGCTCCCCTCTCTCAACACGGGGCATGAAGAAGTGGCGGAAGAGAGCTACGTTTGGGTGGTGTTTTCGCAAAGGTGTGCAAAAACTGCCATGGTCAGAACGGCGTTGGGGGTGAAATCAAGGAGGCGGAACCCGTAGGTGTTCATAATGTCGCAGAAGAATTCGGAAAAGGGCGGGACGAGCCCACAATAGAAGAAAAGCGCAAAGAAAGGATACCCAGTTGGGGCTAGTTCCGAAGCGGTGGCGGGGAGTACCTTCGTGCGCGGATGCGCACGCGTCTCCGTCGACCACAAGAGGTAGAAGCCCTCCCTCAGATCCTTTGCGTCGAGCTGGGGGGAGAAGATGGCCCGCTCCTTTCGCAGCACCGCGAGCCGCTGCGCCTCGGCCGACTTCACGCCCTTCCCCTTGTCAGCTTTCGGAGCCATGGCGGAGGCGGTGGAGGAGACCGACGGCGTTGATGGCGCTGTGGCGAAAGGGGGCGCTGCTCTCTTCGCACTAGAGAAGAAGGGGGGAGCGGCGGTGGTTTTCAAGACGAGACAGCAATGGCGAGGTGGGCGACCTGCCCCTGTTTCCCCTGTTTATAAGGAGGTATAGGGGGCGGACGTTTCGCTTTTCCTAATAAAGAAACCCCCCACAATCTCTCCCACGATGCCACGTTCGACGCGTGCCGTTTGTGGGGGACGTGGTGAGTCGAGCAAATGCTTGGCGTGATCAAGGCAGCGTGTGACCGTCTGCCTTTGTTTTGGGCCTGCCCAACAGCGCTTCGGCACCGTGTGGCCCGAGCCGGGGCTCCTGTCGGTGTACTAGAGTAGGGTACCCTAGTATCCCGAACTTCGTGCCGCAGGCAGTTGCAGCACCCCGCGGCAAGGCTTGCCTGGTCACTGCCAAGATCCTCCGTGGTTCCTTTGGAGCCATTCAAGAACAAAGTATTTAACCAAGAAGACAAGGCCCCGGCAAGAGGAGCTTGCCGGGAAGGCCACTCAAGGCACGCAGAAGACAAGACCCCGGCAAGAGGAGCTTGCCGGGAAGGCTCGGAGAGCGACAAGCCTCCGGACGCGACAAGGATTCAGCCGCGGCAAGGCAGGCAACCTCTCTTCATCTCCGCTCCAGCTCATCCACCAACGTGTCGCCATGGGACCATTCCATCTTGTGGCGTGTCAAGAAAATTTGTGCAGCCGGTAGCGGGGAAGCGGCGATAGCGGCGGCGACAAGCTTGCCATCGTGGCGAGCGGTGGCGCTCTGACGGTCCCTGTTGCCTTTGTTTAGGCGACAGGGCGGGCATTTAATGCTTTTGTCCCTTGCCGTCAGGGTTAGGTAGAGTACACTATACACTGTTCAAGTAGGTGTACCAACTACTGTTTTTGCATTTGTACCCTCATCTACGTTGCCACCTGTCGGAGACCCCTTGAGCATATAAAAGGAGGCCCATGCATAGCGTGAGGGGTTCGATCCCAACGTAACTGTGAGAACACCCACGCTAGGTCTTGTAACTCTCATCGCTCCCTAGCAAGAACACAATACAAACCGGACAAGCGGCGGGAGTATTATCTCTCCGGAGAGCTCCGAAGCTGGGTAAACTGCTCGTGTGCCTCGCCTCGATCCGCTCTTCGTGCGATCTCCGCCCCCCTCTGAACCAAAAGGGACCCGGTCCGCCGGTCCCATAGGTGTTCGTGGGTCCGATCAGCCTCCCCGACAGGGACGAGCGATGGTCTTTTCCTACCAATCTATCCCCCTAGGAGCATGCGCGTAGTGCTTTGGTTTTTGATGGCTTGTAGATTTTTGCAATAAGTATGTGAGTTCTTTATGACTAATGTTGAGTCCATATATTATATGCACTCTCACCCTTCCATCATTGCTAGCCTCTTCGGTACCGTGCATTGCCCTTTGTCACATTGAGAGTTGGTGCAAACTTCGCCGGTGCATCCAAACCCCATGATATGATACGCTCTTTCACACATAAATCTCCTTATATCTTCCTCAAAACAGCCACCATACCTACCTATTATGGCATTTCCATAGCCATTCCGAGATATATTGCCATGCAACTTTCCACCATTCCGTTTATCATGACACATTTATCATTGTCATATTGCTTAGCATGATCATGTAGTTGACATAGTATTTGTGGCAAAGCCACCGTTCATAATGCTTTCATACATGTCACTCTTTGTTCATTACATATCCCGGTACACCGCCGGAGGCATTCATATAGAGTCATACTTTGTTCTAGTATCGAGTTGTAATCATTGAGCTGTAAATAAATAGAAGTGTGATGATCATCATTTTCTAGAGCATTGTCCCAAGTGAGGAATATATAAAAAAAGAGAAAGGCCATAAAAAAAGAGAAGGCCAAAAAATGAGAGAAAAAGAGAGAAGGGACAATGCTACTATCATTTGCCACACTTGTGCTTCAAAGTAGCACCATAATCATCATGATAGAGAGTCTCTTGTTTTGTCACTTTCATATACTAGTGGGAATTTTTCATTATAGAACTTGGCTTGTATATTCCAACAATGGGCCTCATCAAGTGCCCTAGGTCTTCGTGAGCAAGCAAGTTGGATGCACACCCACTTAGTTTCTTTTGTTGAGCTTTCGTACATTTATAGCTCTAGTGCATCCGTTGCATGGCAATCCCTACTCCTTGCATTAACATCAATCGGTGGACATCTCCATAGCCCATTGATTAGCCTCGTTGATGTGAGACTTTCTCCTTTTTGTCTTCTCCACATAACCCCCATCATCATATTCTATTCCACCCATAGTGCTATATCCATGGCTCACGTTCATGTATTGCGTGAAGGTTTATAAGTTTGAGATTACTAAAGTACGAAAAAATTGCTTGGCTTGTCATCGGGGTTGTGCATGATGAGAGCATTCTTGTGTGACGAAAATGGAGCATGACTAAACTATATGATTTTGTAGGGATGAACTTTCTTTGGCCATGTTATTTTGAGAAGACATAATTGCTTAGTTAGTATGTTTGAAGTATCATTATTTTTATGTCAATATGAACTTTTATCTTGAATCTTTCGGATCTGAATATTCATACCACAATTAAGAAGAATTACATTGAAATTATGCCAAGTAGCACTCCACATCAAAAATTCTGTTTTTATCATTTACCTACTCGAGGACGAGCAGGAATTAAGCTTGGGGATGACTGATACGTCTCCAACCACTACAAAAAAAAACACTTCCGTGATGATACGTGTTTGTCACAGTAGGTCGCGTTTTTTGTCATGCATGTACATCCTTGATGATTTTATGACAGAATCAAGATAGTCATACCTGTGCTGTCGTAGAAGTGTTCCATGACATTACCAAAATTATCATCACGGAAGTGTCCACTTCCATGACAATAAATCGCGCGTCCGCGAAGTGCTTTTCGTCAAGGGTGACCGACACGTGGCATCCAATCAGTAACGGAATGACTTTAAGCTATCGGGTCCGGTTTTGGATCCGATAACCCGTTAACAGCCGGACCAATGGGGATTTTCCATGTGTAAAATCATCATTGGTCGCGAGAAACTGCGTGTTGCCTCACCGTTGGGACAGATGTCATCCACTCATTGGATAGGAGGCGCCTATGATAGGTCGAACGTGGCACGGCCCAACAGTGGCCCATTCCCATGAAAAAGGCCGGCCCAGTAAAAATTAGCAGGCCGGCCCATATAAAGCCTACTTGTGTCAGGTCCATTTAAGCCCACGACCCATACGAGATGTGCCAATTCGGCCCGTCAACAGCCCGTTAAAGATTTGACACCATTGCAGCCCATCGTCAGTTCGAGCCCGTTAACAGCCCGCTATATATTTGGGCTCAATATCGGCCCGATGAGATTTCGGCCTATTAACGGCCCATTTAATCGATGGGCCAATTTTCAGGATGTACATCTTTCAGCCTTTTATCGACCCATTTAAATGTTGGGCTAATTTCCGGCCCGGTGTGTCTCTCGGCTTTGTTGGCCCCATAAATCTGATGGGCCATTTGTAGTCGGACACGAGTTTCTGCCTTTTAGCGGCCCATTTAAGTGTTGGGCCAATTTCTGGCCCGGTGTCACTTTCAGCCTGTTGACGGCCCATAAATCAGTTGGGCCATTTGTAGTCGGACCTGAGTTTTGGCCTCTTAGCGACCCATTTAAGTTTTGGGCCAATTCCCGGCCCTGTGTGCCTTTCGGCCTGTTAACGGACCATAAATGAGTTGGGCCATTTGTAGTCGGACCTTAGTTTTGGCCTTTTAATGGCCCATGCCCTTCATGGTCCAATACCAGCCTAGTTTCTCTTTCGGCGTGCTAAAGGCCCACAACATAGTTGGGCCGTTTACAATACAACCTGACTTTCGGCCTCTTAGCGGCCCATGCTCTTCATGGTCCAGTACAAGCCCGCTGTCTCTTTCGGCCTGCTAAAGGCCTACAATATAGTTGGGCCATATGTAGCCCAAACTTAGTAACGGCCTGTTAATGGCCCGTGAAATAAATTGGGGCCACCTGTTGCCCGCTTCGATGTCGGCCTGTTAAAGACCCGGGAGGTAAGAGGGCTGACCATTAACTTTCGGCCTAGTAACGACCCATTAACTTAATGGGCCCACTAAAGTTCGTTCATGTCTTTAGGCCAAATTAGATAATTCGAGCCCATTACGACGAGCAATTATGCACAGGACCAAAACCGATCAAGCAAAGGTACGGCATACAGGGAATAACGTTGCACATACAACATATATTACAGGAAATTACATCCACTGGGCAATCAAAGATTGATGCGGTGCAAATAAATAATGAGAACCTAACCATCTACAACGTTACAATCTGCAACCTCGGCCTGAGATGACGCGCGCATAAGCATGTGGGCAAGTTCTTGCTGCTTTGCTACACTGTCTCTGAAAACATTGATCGGTTGTTGTGTCGCACGACTCTGCACCTCTGATTCATCCACGATTTCCATCATTGCTTCAGCAATTAATTGGTTCACAAACATACATTTATTCCGTTTGCATTCGAGGCGGAGGATCTTGAGCAGATTCGGATGGCGATTTTGGCAGGCTTGTATTATTGATAGTGGAGAGTGTCTCGACCTTTGCATCATAACATAAATTAGGGGCCGGGAACCAAATAGATTAATCATGAGTTATTGCCATATTACGGCCTAGATTTCTTTGGAAAGAAACAATAGGTTTGCCTTGCTGTTTTCGAGTTTGTCTTCTTATCTTGACAACCTGCACAAAATTAACACACTAGCATTGCTATCATTGGCCAAGTCGGATAATAGGAAAGCAACATTGACACAACGAGCGTTTGGGCAACTAGCCTACACCAAATTAACACAATATGGCACAGCTATCATCAGCCAGGTAAGGTAATACGAAAGCAACATTGACACAATGAATGAATGGGCAACCAGAGAAGCACTACAATTCAGTAATGTGCATGATATGAGATAGTACATTCATGCAGCTCAGTATGCAAAACTACCAGGCAGTTTTCCTTACAAAAATCAACATTGACGCCTTTAACATTTTGCTACAACTAATTTTAGATCAGATAAAGGTTAGATTCACGCCGATTAACAAAATACATGCTGATGTAAAAATATAGTGATATACAACAGGTACTTACATCAGCATTGGAGCACAGAGAATTCCCATAAGATATTTTCCTCGAATCTGATCCCAATGGAGGAAGTCTTGTATCGTTTAACCTTATTTTCTAAAAGAGAGATGGGCAAGAAACATGTAGAAAATATGATCAATGCTATAAAATTTCATGATGCGAGGATATGCACACGCTTCTTAGAATGGAGTTGACATTCTTTTCTTTGGACTGGGCCGGACTAGTTCTTTGGCCACTGGAATCTGCTTATTATTAGTGGGAGTTGGGTTTCTCTGTCTTTGGAAGCGGTATCTATGAAAAATGGAGTTGGTTTATTATCCCCTGGCGTTTGGATCTTTTGCAAAGACCTGGTTTGTAACCCTTCAGATTCTAACATAGCCGTCTTCCCCTTGCATGCCTTATATAGAAGAATGGTGATTCAGTTATAAAACATGCTATAACAGAGATGGAATAGATACTCAAGAATAGAAAGGCATGACATATTGACATGTATTCCCTCCATCCGAAAATAAATGGATGGGTCTAGGCATATTTCAGTTCTAGATACATCCAGTTTTATCCATTTCTACGACATTTAATCCGGACGGAGGGAGTATGCTGTAAGAGCTAGGGATACGACAGGACAACACAGTAAAAAACACTGAAAAACCCACTACAGAACCAAAGTATTCAAACCCACTGATATGAGATAGTACACTCATGCAGCTCAGGATGCAAAACTACCAGGCAGTTTTCCTTGTAAAAATCATGCAGCTCAGGATGCAAAACTACCAGGCAGTTTTCCTTGTAAAAATCAACATTGTGGCCTTTAATCATACATTTTGCTACAACTAAATTTAGATCAGATAAAGGTTGGATTCACGCCAATTAACAAAATACATGCTGATGTAAAAATATAGTGATATACAACAGGTACTTACATCTACATTGGAGCACAGAGAATTCCTGCAAGAATCTTTCCTCATAAACGATACCATTGCAGAAATTCTTCTATCTGTTAAGCTTATTTTCTAAAAGAGAGATGGGTAAGAAACATGTAGAAAATTGATCAGCATGCTATAAAATTTCATGATGCAAGGATACACACACGCTTCTTAGAATTGAGTTGACATATTTTTGCTGGAGTGGAGCGGACTAGTTCTTTGGCCACTGGAATCTGCTTATTATCAGTAGGAGTTGGGTTTCTCTATGATGGAGCAGTATCTATAAAAACTGGAGTTGGTTTATTATCTCCTTGCGTTTGGATCTTTTGCAAAGGCCTTGTTTGTAACCCTTCAGATTCTAACATAGTCGTCTTCCCCTTGCATGCCTTGTATAGAAGAATGGTGCTTTAATTATAAAACATGTGACAGCAGAGAGATGGAATAGGTACTGAAGAATAGAAAGGCATGACATATTGACATGTATTCCCTCCATCCGGAAAAAAATGGATGGGTCTAGGCGTATTTCAGTTCTAGATACATCCTTTTTTATCCATTTCGGCAACATGTAATCCGGACAGAGGGAGTATGGTGTAAGAGCTAGGGATACGACAGGACAACACAGCAAAAAAAACACTAGTTGAATGTAAAACTGTATGCTATCGGAATACGTATAGAAATGACTAAGGGAACATACACGTGTATGATTGGGAAAATAAGATGGCATTGCAACAGAGCACTAGAATAGCACTTCAATGTAAAAAAACATGGTATGGTAGACAGATGAAGTACATACTGATGAATAACAATGCATAAGATATTCAGAAGCATGCTGTCCAAATTTAGCAGATGGCATTGCGATAGAGTAGAATGATGATGCTTGAATTTGAAAACATGTTACCATGAATGGAATAGGTACTGAAAAACAGGAAGGCATGACATATTTACATGCATGATCAGCATGCTAAGCACATGGCATTGCAACAGAGTTGATACACTCCAGGACATTATATGCATGTTGTACCTATATCACAGGCCAAGTTAGAGCAAGGACCTTGTGGGGTGAAGAGGATTCATCATCTTTTACGCAAGTCTTCAAGAACTGCCTTTACATGTTCCATCATATTGGGTATCATTGACATCAAGTTTATTGGCCTTTACATTGCTCCGTGAGGTTCTTGTGGATATATCAGTGTGTGCAATTATATCTGACATGCATGGAAGACAACTAGTAGTTAGATTTATGTAATGAGTGCCTGTAGGAGACGACATAAATAGTAGGACTGCGGTTAACTAGCAGCAATAGGTCTCATAAACTAAAGGGGGAACATAGATGAAAGCTACAGAATATGTATCGTTTGTACTCGAGATTAACTAGATGGCACACAAAAGTATTAAAGAACAACATAGGTAATACTAGAAGTGGTATAATACTATAATCACCAGCACTGTGGGATAGCATTGGCTGATGGATGATAACTATGGAACATCGTTACCTAAAGAACAAGTATCTTAGCTGAACTATGGAACAACATTAACTCTGAACAAGACCCGTAAGAGATCAGCATGAATATACGGTGAAATGTGATGATCTATTTTCCATGCTTAGATGAATAACAAAGCCATAAATGTTGCACACAAGTAAGATGAGGGTACAACCTATCTGGCTGCCATCCATAGGAGTTAGCATCATGTGCTTTGACTTGTCGATGGCCCTACGGTTGTTGTGGCTGTCCATGTCGGGAACCGCAGCGCATTCGATGCCGGGAAATGTTGAGTGGGGACTATAGCTCCCTTTTGGTGTATGCTTCCCTTGTTGGAGCAGCTGCGGTGAGTCGGAAGACGGTGTGTCTGAAGATGCAGATAACACATAATGTTAAGAACGACATATCTCTTTGATCTAAAGAAATACACTAAGAGATCAACAGCATGGTACGAGAGTGGTCATACGTCTGTTGACTGAAGACTAAATTGGGGTCACATGATTTTATTTTATTTTGGTACTGTCCGATCTATGCCGGATGGCTGGCCGTCTTGTGCCTCCCGGTGACACTTTAGGAATCTTCCCGAAGAGCCAGCGACCAACGGCAGAGCAGCCTGCCTCCGCCGTCCGTGGCCCCGGCCAAAACCCCGCTCCACGCCCCACCGCACTGCCGTGATTGCGCCGCCCCTGGGCCAATCCACAAAGACTCCCCGTCATCCAGATCCGGCGGCGGCAGTACCTTCAACCCACGCAACTCTAAAAGATAGCCATCTAAGCGCTGCTTCCGCGCCGAACTTGCTGCCCCGCACCCTTACATTAGACACCAGCCAACCGGTAGCCTAGGAGCTCCGCCGCCTCGAGGGGTGCTGCTTCCCATTGGGAATCGATTGGCCCAGAAGAAAAATTCAAACAACTGACGCCTAAATAAAGTGATTTGAGATGAGGCTGCGACCTATCTGGCGGCATGGTGAAGTAGGCAGGTCCAGCTGCCGAGTCGGTGAGGCCGGCGCGGTTGCGGTGGCGACCGGCGGCAGGGAAAGAGCGATGTCGCGATGGTCGATGGCTACGCGGAAGCAGCGCCAGGACTCTGGACGGATCCGAAGTTGGAGCCGCTCCGGCGCCGTGAACAACGGCGGGGGTGAATCGGCTCCGGTACGATTCACGCGGCCGTCATCGAGGCAACACCAGCAGCACAGAGTAAGAGGCACACGGCCCAATGCACGACGGAAAATGGACAGCGTCTCCGGCATTAGGGAGGAGGGAGGCTGTGAAATTGGTGCGGTGGGGGGCGCCATGGAGGTGGGGCTGAGGTTTCGCGGCTCGGGAGAAGGGAGCTTCGGGAGAAAGGTCATTTAGGCGCCCACGAGGTATGAATGGGGCGGGCGGGGGGAATTGGGAGGAGTGGAACCATGTCTTACGGATGCATTTGTCCGAAATGTGAGGGGGAGTTACAGCTTCTACCCTTGCCTATAGGATTCTCGGCTTGGGTCGTGTCTTGAGGGTCGGGGATAGTAGAGTAACTTTGCTTCTCCCCAAATAGTAAGTGGAGCGATTTCGGGCGAGGAAGGCGTGTTTTGAACTATAGTGGGCGCGAGCGATTTTGGGCGAGGAGAGCGTGTTTTGAAATAGTGGGCGCGAGCTATTTCGGGCGAGGAGAGCGTGTTTTGTCGACCATGGTTTATGAATTATTCGGCACATGTCATTTCGGTCCAGGAGAAGGCGCGCTTGGATGAAGTTATGAACCTACCCTCGATGTACAACGGGCCAATTGATGCGTGTCCCACATAGGACGGTAATTTCACGTCTCCCATTTATTTGCTCGGGCGAATTCCACCGCGTAGAGGTTGTTTAACGGTTCGTTCATATTTTGGGAGAACGAGCATCCACGTCTACCTTACAAAGTCGATTCGAATCAATTTTTGAAATATTAGCTTGCCACTTCTTTTTAGATGGAGAGATGATGCTCGGGAGTAATGTGTTTTTACATGCTCGTTGCTAGCGATTTACTATATGACAAATAGTTGACCCACTAAAAAGCGAATCAAACCCAAAATGAAATATCTCGATTCTATGAAATAGCTCGTTCAAGAGGGTCAAAATAGTGAACTAAACCCAAAATTGAACACCTCAATCGAGTAGCATGTTGTACAGTATTATAGTACTCCATGAACATGTTGAAAGTCAAATTAATGAACTTGTTTGATATACGCATATATCCGCTCATGTGTGGATTGCAGACAACATGTTCTCCAATTTAAATATATCGAAACATGGTTTATATCAGTCTTTGATGCATAAAGCGCGACCTCCCCCTCTTCCGGACTCCTGCTCTCTCTCTCTCTCTCTCTCTCTCTCTCTCTCTTTGTGTGTGTGTGTGTGGGGGGGGGGTCTTTCTAGTTCGCATGCATATATACACCATCGATAGGTCTCTCTCGCACACTATGTATGATACTCTAGCTAGTCCAAGCTAGATATCTTGGGTGCACTCATCGTACGCACACAAATTACTTGGCTCTTTGCTCGTAACTCTCTCATGCACCACTATGTCGTCTCGGAGCTCTTCCCCCCTCTCTCAAACTCTCCATCCACCTGTGTCGGAGTAATGGGCCATGGGTAGGCAGACCCGAGCCCCTGAACCTTTCAAAACATCAGGGCAGACTGCGCTCCTCAAGACGCCAAGAGGAAAAGCCGCCTTCAGAGAGTCGGCGATGGAGTCGGCGACTACCCCTCTGGGCCGAGTCCCAAAGGCGGCCTCAATACAAGCCGACTTTAAGCCGGCGACCTCAGGACAAGCCGACTCCAGGCCGGCGACCTCAGGCGAGGCCGGCTACGGGGAGTCGGCCCGCGACCCCAACCACCTCCTACCTGAGCGACTACGAGCGGGATGGGGTAAAGCCGCCTCGCGGCCCATCCCTGCCCTGCCCATAAAGGGCAGGTATGGCCCTGGTAGCGCCAATCGACGGAGATCTCCGTCCGGCGCAGCACTGTTGCCACGCCGGCCCTGACATCAGCCCCGTGGGCTGATTCCTGTACCCACGATGGCCTGTCTGTACGACCCGAAGACGGCGGGACCCGCCCGTCGGCGGGAGTACCGAAGACGGCGAGAGCGCCCCGAAGACGGACCCGTTGGAGTCGGCCTCCAGGAGTCGGCCGGCCCCTCCCGCGGGCTCCACGCGCCATTAACCAGACAAGACGGGGAATGGCAATGTTGATCGCTTCGCCCGCGGCGGCGCTGCTTATTGCCATGACCCCATGACCAAGCTTCGCGTCATTAGAAGCACGACTACGATGAACTGCAGGCTGGCAAGACCTACCAAGGCGGACAAGGGTTGTCGGCCCCATGTTGAACCGTCGACAGGGCCCACTAGTCGGCGGGCCCCAGTCGGCGGAGAAGACGGCGACTTAGAGATCGACGGCTTGGGCCCGCACTCCAGCCGGATTACCGCCAGGTTTCCCCGGGGGGTAGGCCTATATAAACCCCCCGGGGCACCCATGCAAAGGGTTGGAAGCTAGTAGTTTTAGACACACACATAGAGGGAGAGAAGAGCTAGCCGTGCCCTTCTCCTTCCTCACCCCGAACAGCTCAAGGAGCATCTTGTACTCACTTTGCCATAGTGATCATGCGGAGACCCCGCAGAGCAGCAGTAGGGGTGTTATCTCCTCGGAGAGCCCTGAAGCTGGGTAAGATTCGCCGGCGTGCATGTCTTCGCCTCATCCCCCTCCATGATAAGCCATCCTTTGGCATATGTCGCACCCAACCCCCGACATTTGGCGCCCACCGTGGGGCCTGGTGCACCGTCGTCTGGAGACCTACTCGGCGAGAACCTCTTCCTCCTCGGCGGCGCAGCCAGCCCGGCACGCCAGACGGAGTCTCTGCGGTGACGCGCTACGTAAGCGCCGAGGTCGCTCAGTCTTGCGAGCTGCCTCGCCGAACTTGTCGGCGAGGTTCGCCTCTCCGACGAGCTCTGCATCCGACGCAGTGCACGGACGGCCCCGAAGCCTCCTCGTGGGCCTCCTCGAGCAGCTCCACGTCGACAGCCGAGCCCCGCCCGACACAGAGTCCGTAGGCTCCACCGACCCGATGCTGGTCGATTCCGACACCGCGTCGCTCGACGCGTTCCCCACCAACGTGGTGGTCTACGACGAGCCTCTCCATCACGCGGAGAGCGGCGGGAGCACCGTCACAGAGGTACTCGTCATCGGTCACGGCGAGCCTTCCGGCGAGGAAGCTCGTGACCCTCTCGACGCGGTTCTGCAAGACCTGACCGCCTCCATTCCGGAGGACGCCCGGCCTTGGCAGCTGAGGCACGCCACCTTCAGCTCCTTGTAGGCGCACAGAAGCTGGCAAGAATGAGATGCTTGTCGTAAGCCTATCAGCGCGAGATGGATCGCGGTGTGGGCGGCTCGCCGGCTCCGACTGGGCCTAGCCGCCTAGGCGCGGTCCAGCAGCGCGGCATGGCCATTGCCAGTCTGTTTGGGGCCAGTCGCCTGTGTACACCACGCCCGCGGAGAACATTCGCGCTGCCCAGGCGGCGGCGGACGAGCTGGATAACTTCGAGGGCGAGGAGCACCGCCTGATGACGGAGCGAGTCCAGCAGCTCCTCGACGCGGCCACCGCGCAAGACGAAGCCGGCTGCCGCACGGAGGCGCCACGACGACAACATGGCGACTTGCCTCCTCGCAGAGATCAGGGCGCGACATCTCGGACGCCGACTGGCGGCGTCCGCGGAAGAAAGAACAAGGATCCGGCCGCTGCCATAGCCGGACTCACATCTCCATCGAAGCGACGAAGACGGCCACCCAAGAGCAGTGGAGCGGCGGGACGACTATCAGCCTCCTCCTCCCCGCAGGGAAAGGCGAGTCTCCCCGCCACCTGTCGAGCATCCGACTCTCGGCGACCGCCTTGGCCGCCGAGAGGGAGTCGGAGAAAATGACGCCCGCCACCGGATCGTGCGACTCCACCGATCCCTGGCACTAGAAGAAGAAGACGAGTTGGGCCTGCCCTGTTTCGGACCTCGCATCCGAGACGAGCCCATCCCCCGAGGATTCACACTCCCCCGAGACACACCCAAATACAACGGCTCCGTGAAGCCGGACGATTGGCTGGTGGACTACTCCACGGCCGTCAGCATAGCGAACGGCAACAAGCGCGTTGTCGTAAAGTATGTTCCCCTCATGCTCCAGGGCACGGCCCGGACATGGTTGAACAACTTGAAGCCCCGCAGCATCAACAGCTGGGTCAACTTCACCGAGGCCTTCGTCCGCAACTTCACGAGCACATACAAGCGACCCCCCAAGCCTCATCAGCTATCCTTGTGCGTGCAAGGCCCCAACAAGTCTACTCGCGACTACCTCACGCGCTGGGCCGAGCTCCGGAACTCATGCGAAGGAGTGCATGAGGTGCAAGCAATCGAGTACTTCACCGCCGGGTGCAGAGAAGGCACCCTCCTCAAGCACAAGCTCCTTTGCGACGAGCCAGAGACCCTCGACGAGCTGCTGGTCATAGCAGACAAATGCATACGCCGACTCCTCCATGAAGTCGAGATCGAAGTCGGTCACGGCCAGCAAAGTAGCTCCTCATGCTCCCAGAACTCCGGTGGCGGCGCTTGATCGGCAGCAACAGCAGAATGATCATAAGCGCAAGGCCCGCAGCGGCTTCCAACAGCCGGCGGTGGCGATGATCGAACCGGTGACGGAAGGGCAGCCTCCTGCCAAGCGGTAGAAAGGCGGCAAGTCCAACTGGTTGCCGGCCTTCTCTTACGAGCAGACTCTGGACGGACCCTGCAAGTTCCAGAGCGGCGCGAAGCCGTCAAATCACACCACCCGGAAGTGCCACTGGCTCACCAGGATCGCCAAGGAGACGGCCTTGCCCTCCTCCGCTTTCTTTGGGCCGCCGCCTCCACCACCGCCCAGCCGGGCTGTCGAGGCCGGTCGGCCTTGATACAAGACGATTACCCAGAAGAGCACGGCGCCTATGTCGTGTTTACCAGCGTGGCTGATGATCGCCGCAGCAGGCGGCAGCAGCAGCAAGAAGTGAATGCAGTAGCATCGGATACCCCAGAATTCATGCACTGGTCCGAGAAACCCATTAGCTGAGTCGTCTTTGATCACCCAGAGGTGATGCGAATCCGGGCTCCTCATACTGGACTTGGGAGCCACCCTTGCCACGGATAGGCGGGCCGCTCGCTTCTCACGAGTGCTGATAGACGGAGGCAGCAGCATCAACATCCTGTACAAGGATACGATGGAGAAGCTAGGAATCAAGCAGATACAGCTTTAGCATAGTTGGACTGTGTTCCACGGAATTGTACCCGACCTTTCTTGCTCACCAATTGGCAAGATTTTGATAGACGTCCTCTTTGGGGACAAGGATCACTTTCGCCGAGAGCCAGTCTGGTTCAAAGTGGTGGACCTCGAAAGCCCCTACCATGCCCTGCTTGGCCGACCTGCCTTGGTCAAGTTCATGGCGGTCCCCCACTACGCCTACCTCAAGATGAAGATGCCAAGCTCCAAGGGGATTCTGACCGTAGCCGGCGACTACAGGAAGTCGTCCGCCTGTGCAGCTGAAAGCAGCCGGCTGGCTGAGTCCCTGGTGATCGCGGCTGAGAAGTGGCTCCTGGATCGGATTGTGGCAGTGGCCGGCAAGCAGCCAGAGATATCGCCCGACCTCAAGGAGTCAGAAGCTGAGGGTTCGTTCAAGCCGGCCAAAGAGACCAAGAAGATACCCTTGGACCCGGAGCACCCGGAGAAGTACGCTGTCATAGATGAACTCCAGGGCTCGGCGAGCTCCAGCCCGAGCCGTGGAGCCCTTCCAAGCCTCAAGACGGCCAGCCGCGACCTCCAGCCAGTCGGCGGTCCGGCTGGGAGTGCGCAGAACCGGCAAGTCGAGCCACAGGGCAGCAATCGCCTGGGCACCAACACGCTGAAGACGGCGCAACATCCGATGTGCCGGCCGCAGACGAGCCTCAATGCTCAGGAGCTGCTCGTCAAGGGTCCAGGGGGCGTTGGTTGCGATCTCAGCGCCACCCGCCCTCCGTGCCTCGCGCTCGGCCTCGATGGCCTGATTGGCCGCCTGCATGTGACCAGGGAAGAAGTCTGCCAAGAAGAAGAAAAAGCAAGTCGAAAAAAGCGAGCCGGCTTAACCCATAGTCGGCAACCCAAAAGAAAAGTAAAGAAAACTTACCATCGACGATATCTTCGATTTCGTGGAAGCCGGAGGTCAGCTGCGCTTCCCTGTCGGTCCAGGCGGAGCGCTCGCTCTCAAATTCGGCCAGGAGGGCGGCCTCTTTCTTCTCCGCCTCAGCCTGCGCCGCCTTGAGCAGCTCCCTCTGCTCCGCCAACAGAGTGTGAGCAGGTCGCGCTTCTGGGCGAAGCTTGCCGCCTCCTCCTCTTTGGCACGCAGCGGTCTCGGCCAGATACTCGGTGACCCAGCAGAAGCGGCGTTGGACTCAAGAAGAAAAAGAAGAAGGGCCAAGTCGTCGATTTAAGAAGGTCGCCGGGAAGATCCGGCCCGACTTCTGACGCATCGGCCCGAATCTCGGGACTACAGCCCATGGTGCGCCCGGTAGCGCCCGCCGAAGAAAACTCACCTCGGCTCCTCGCCAGTCAGCGTCCGCTTGTTCGGTTCTTCAACGTTGCGGTTGAAAGGCGAGCGCAGAGGTTGTGATACTCTGTAACAAGAATTCCGGACATAGGTAAAAACTTGGAAGTAAGCAAACAAAGTTCCGGGCGCTGCTCGGCAGCGGCTCGAAACTCGAGGACTACACCCAGTGGAGTGCGGTTGTCAGCGCCCCCCGGAGAAGATCAAGAGAAAATTCGGAAATGAAACATACCCGCACGGCGGATCGCGATGCCAGGTGCGCCTTGGAAAGGTTCTGGAGGGCGTCGCCTTTGGCCCGCAGCTTCGCTTGGACGTCCAGGAGCGCCGTGTTCAGCAGGCCTGTGCCGCCTCCTCGCACCCACCCAACGGGCGCGGCGGTTGTCGCCTCAGCGTCAGGGATGGTCGAGCTGGCGGCGCTGGTCTCCAAGGGGCGCGGCGCCGAGGTCGCCTTCTCAAGACGGCGTCGCGCTGGCGAAGCGACTTGAAGAAGCAATTGCGCCACGGCCTCGTCGTCGATCGGCGGCACAGGCGGGTCCGCCGGCTGTTTGCCTCGCGCGATCTCGGACTGCGGCGGAGGCGGCGGAGGTGGCGCGGCCGCGCCCGGCGAAGAGACCTCGCCGCCTTCCCTCCCTGCGACGGGGACCTCACCACCGACTCCCTCCGACTGCCCCGTGAACTCCGGCGGTGGTGGCGCTGAGCTCAGCAGAGTGACGAGCAGCGCCGGCCCGATCAAGGCGCGGCCTCCTCGGCTCGCCTTTTTGCTGCAAGCGGGACTGCCTTCTCGGCCTCCGCCTTCTCCCGACGGGCGGCCTCCTCCTCGTCAGCGCTTCTCCTGCGCATTCCGCTCTGTTGCCTCCCGGGCTGGCCACAGGTCAACCCGCCGACTGTTGGCGGGACGTCTCCGCCGACCCCATGACGGAGGCGGCGGCGACCCTCTCCAAGGTGAGGGGATCCCTGATGAGAAAAAAGGACATGAGAAGGCTCGGGCAAGACGGACCAGAAGGAAACAAGACAGAATAAAAAAAATACTTACGCGGAGACCAGCGGTGGCTTTTTCACCTCCTTACGGAAGCGGTTAGCCTTCGCGACCGCCTCTTCGCGCTGGGTCGCGGCGGCCGCTCCCCTGAATTTCTTGGCCTGGCCGCTTGGCTGACTCGGCCCGGCCCGGCGCCTCTTCGCGCCGCCTCGACCCCCCAAGGCGGCGGAGGAGCTCGCGCCTGGATGGCCGGCTTTCTGCTGGCGGCGGGGGGCGACTTCCTTCTCGACGTCATCATCGGGCCAGTCGGCGAAGGTGGCCGAAGGCCTGAGGTCGTCGGCCCCTCCCCCTCCCTCGGCGTCGGCCTCCATTGGCGCCACACCCAAGTCAGGGTCGTCGGCGTCGCTCTCCGCCCGGTCGGGGACAAATTCATGAGCCGGCCCCGCGGCGCCGATCGAGGGCGGCATGAGAGGATTCTGAGTCAGAAAAGACCAAGGAAAGTAAGAGCCGGATCCGGCTGAAGAAGGAAACAGAGAAGCAAGAGACGACTTACCAACGGCGGGATCGATTGGCGCGCGAGTATGGCTCCTTGACGAAATGCCATTCCTCCGTGAGGTCGCAGTTCGCCAAGAAGTTCACCGTGTCCACCACCTCCGCGTGGGGCATGTCCTTGGAGCACAGCCCATTGGGGTCTCGGCCGCTCATCCGCGGATCGGATGAGGTCGGCCTTGAAGAGGGAGAACTCGGTCGCCACGGCGGCCAGCAAGTCTGCCCAGTCAGGCCCTCCGATCAGATCATTACGCTGGAGTCATGACGGCGGCGTTGCCTGCGGGAGTCAGCGTCTGGGCCCTGTAGGACCAGCTGGTGGGTCAGCCCGCCAGCTCACCGCCCACATAGGGCGGCAAGTTGACCCAGTCGCCTTGGGGGGCGACGTTCTTGACGTAGAAGTATGAACGCTGCCACATCTTCACCGACTTGATTAGGGGGATGGCAGGGAAAGGGTTCTCGGGCACCGGCCTCCTCTTGGCGATGAACATGCCGCACAGAGCCGGCACACGAGCGACGTGGGTCCCAAGCTTCGCTTGGAAGAATTCCCCCCACAGCTCGGTGGTGGGGAGAACTCCGAGAAAACCTTCGCATAAGGATGCGAAGGCGGCCAGCAGCACCACCGTGTTGGGGGTGAGGTGGTGCGGCTGGAGCCCGAAGAACTCCAAGAACGCGCGGAAGAAGCCGCTCGCCGGCAGCCCTAGCCCACGCATGAGGTGCGAGCGGAAAATCACCCACTCGCCCTCCTCCTGCGCCGGTGTGATTTCGCCCTCCGGCGTGGCGCGGGCCCGCACTAGGTGGCTGCCGGGGATGCGGCGCGTTTGACGAAGGAATTCGATTATGTCGTCGTCGATGATGGAGCCGTCCCACACGCCGGAGCGCGCGGTGGGAGGCGCGGCGGCGGATGAGGAGCTCATCTCCGCGGCGCGGCGAGGCTCGGCGCGGTGGAGCAACGGAGAAACGAGGCTCGACGCGGTGGAGCGAGGAAGAAGACGAGGCAGGGAGCAGGGATGAGAGAGTGCGCGTGCGTCACCGCCCCCTCCCTCCCCCCGCCTACTTATAGGCGCCTAGGCTGCGAAGCCGAGGGGGCGGGCGTGGGATTAACTACGCCCACGTCCCCACGCCCCCACAATTTAACCCACGACGTTACTGCGCAGTAACGACGTGGGGAGCCCAACCGCCCGCACGACCGCAGCGGATCCGCTGCGCGCCAGGGCACGGTAGTGGCGGGCCCCGCCTGACGGGCCTGTCTTGTCACGCACGTGGGCTGGCAGACCGGCCCTGCCGCGTGGCGTCACGTGGCGGGCCCACAACGGGCTGCTGCCGGGAAGCTTATCAGGCACGCCGCCCGGATCCTGCTGCGACCTTCGAAACCTTTGAAGAGCAAGACGGCCCCCTGCAAGGCCGATTCCAACTAGTCGGCTCAAGATGGAGACGGCGGGCCGAGTCCAGATTCTTCTACCAAAGGGATGAAGCTGTCGAGGCTCCTCGACAGGCTGCCCTCGGCACCTCACCAGCTTCGGGGACTACTGTTGGAGTAATGGGCCACGGGTAGGCAGACCCGAGCCCCTGAACCTTTCAAAACATCGGGGCAGACTGCACCCCTCAAGACGCCAAGACGAAAAACCGCCTTCAGAGAGTCGGCGATGGAGTCGGCGACTACCCCTCTGGGCCGAGTCCCAGAGGCGGCCTCAAGACAAGCCGACTTTAAGCCGGCGACCTCAGGACAAGCCGACTCCAGGCCGGCGACCTCAGGCGAGGCCGGCTACGGGGAGTCAGCCCGCGACCCCAACCACCTCCTACCTGAGCGACTACAAGCGGGATGGGGTAAAGCCGCCTCGCGGCCCATCCCTGCTCTATCCATAAAGGGCAGGTATGGCCACAGAGTGCCGAACTGACGGAGATCTCCGTCCGGCGCAGCGCTGTTGCCACGCCGGCCCTGACATCAGCCCCGTGGGCTGATTCCTGTACCCACGATGGCCTGTCTGTACGACCCGAAGAAGGCGGGACCCACCCGTCGGAGGGAGTACCGAAGACGGTGAGAGCGCCCCAAAGACGGACCCGTTGGAGTCGGCCTCCAGGAGTCGGCCGGCCCCTCCCGCGGGCTCCACGCGCCATTAACCAGACAAGACGGGGAATGGCAACAGTGATCGCCCGCCCGGCGGCAAAGATCTTGTTGCCATGACCCCATGACCAAGCTTCGCATCATTAGGAGCACGGCTGAGTAATCTGCAGCTGCAAGACCGCCATGGCGGACAAGGGCTGTCGGCCCCATGCTGGACCGTCGATGGGGCCCACTAGTCGGCGGGCCCCAGAAGTCGGCGGAGAAGACGGCGACTTAGAGACTGTCTGCTTGGGCCCGCACCCAGCCGGATTACCGTTGTACCCCCGGGGGGTAGGCCTATATAAACCCCCCGGGACACCCATGCAAAGGGTTGGAAGCTAGTAGTTTTAGACACACACATAGAGGGAGAGAAGAGATAGCCGTGCCCTGCTCCTTCCTCACCCCGAACAGCTCAAGGAGCATCTTGTACTCACTTTGCCATAGTGATCATGCGGAGACCCCGCAGAGCAGCGATGAGGTGTTATCTCCTCGGAGAGTCCTGAAGCTGGGTAAGATTCGCCGGCGTGCATGTCTTCGCCTCATCCCGTTTCCAGGCACCGGCGATGTTCTACTCGCCCCCTCCATGATAAGCCATCCTTTGGCATATGTCGCACCCAACCCCCGACAACCTGGGTCACACATACACATGCATATCTCACTCGCACTCGATAGGCCCATCTAAAACTCTATCTCCCCCCCTTGTTCTCTCTCCATCGCACACGCGCACACACACAATCTCATGCCCAACTAGCCAAGTATGATGGTCCCTCACTCAATTGCAGGCACACGCAGTCCCCCCTATATGTATATCACTAGCTAATCTTAGTCTCCATCACAAACATGTGCATGGTCTATCTCGATTTCTCTCGGGGCATCTTTCTATCGCGCACGCACTCCCTCGATCTCCCACCCATATAGTCCCCTCACGATCTCGACGGGATCTCTCTATCACAAACACACTGAGGGAGTCCCGGACTAGGGGGTGTCCGGATAGCCGGACTATCGTCACGGCCGGACTCCTGGACTATGAAGATACAAGATTGAAGACTTCGTCCCGTGTCCGGATGGGACTTTCCTTGGCGTGGAAGGCAAGCTTGGCGATACGGATATGTAGATCTCCTACCATTGTAACCGACTCTGTGTAACCCTAACCTATCCGGTGTCTATATAAACCAGAGGGTTTTAGTCAATAGGACGATCAACAATCATACCATAGGCTAGCTTCTAGGGTTTAGCCTCCTTGATCTCGTGGTAGATCTATTGTACTACCCATATCATCAATATTAATCAAACAGGAGTAGGGTATTACCTCCATCGAGAGGGCCCGAACCTGGGTAAAAACATCGTGTCCCTTGTCTCCTGTTACCATCCGCCTAGACGCACAGTTCGGGACCCCCTACCCGAGATCCGCCGGTTTTGACACCGACACACACCCTCTCTCCCTCCCCATTAGTCCATGCCATCCATGTGTCCCTCCCGATCTTTGTTCCTTGTTGGCCAGACCTCTATTGGACATGTGCTACAGGGGTGTCTCTCTCCGTTGCAAACAATCACACACTAGCTATCTTCGTGTATCTCCTCGCCTCGCTTTTCCATCTCGGAGATGCATGCGTGATATGTTCGCATAAGAAACGAAAAACACACTCTCTCTAATTTATCGTTTGTTGTCACTTTCTCTTTCACACACATACACTTTTTGCACACTTACTCATTCTCCTTCACACACACTTGATCTGTCTCGACTGAGGCACTCTCCTCGGTCCATAGCATATAGATTTATTGAAAAGTCAAACATCACAAAGTTTGACCATGTACGTGGAGAAAAGAATTACATCTAGTACGACAAACATATACCATTAGATTCACCATGAGATGTAGTTTTGTATGATGTATCTTTGGTATTGTAGATATAAATAACATTTGCGTAAACCTGATTAAAGTTTCCAAAGTTTGACTTCTAAAAATTTACATGCAACTGCGTTATCGAAGCGGATGGAATATCTTTTCCCCCTCTCAGCTATCTGACGCACCACTCAGCCTTATCGGGGCTCCTCAATCTCTCTCAAACTTTATTGGTCAGTTTGGTTTGTGACCTGACCCTCATGCCTTGATGGCGAGTACTGCCTGGTGTGGATGTGAAATGTAAAATATTTCTGCCTGGCCAGGCTTGTGTGGTGCTGAAGCGTTTGGTTCATGCCTGGGCCAGGCAAAGCATCAACGTCCCATCAATCAATCCATGCAGCAATTATTTAATGCTAATATCCATCCAGGTTGCTGTTAGCCTCGTGGCAGCACGACCAGGCATGGCCAAGCATTCAAAATCGGTCGCCTGGGCCAAGCTACTTGCAGTGTCTGGAGTCCAGCCAGGCTAATTAAAGTGCAAGGGAATCCAGGCCAGGCGGGCTTTCTTTTTCACAGGGTAGCAACCAAACAAGCGTGCATGAAATCCAGCCCCAACCCTGTGCCAGGAAAAAGATGCTCAGGGCGCAAGCCAAACTGGCCTTATATCTCCCTGGTTCACACATACACATGTCTCGCCGTGCTATACATATAGACCCATCCAACACTCTCCGCCTTGTTCTCTCTCTCTCCATGTGACATGCACCCCTAAGTACCATAATCCCTCACTCCATCATAGGCGCAAGCACTCCCCCCCCCTCCTAAGTATGATTATCTCTTACTAGCCATCAGGAACACACGTATTGTCTCCTTCCATCCATACGTCTATCTCGATATCTCTCGGAGCATCTTCCATCGCGCACACACCTTGTCACTCAATCTCCCACCCATGTAGTCCCATCACGATCTCCAGGGGATCTCTCTATGACAAACATACACTCTCTCCTCCCCATGTCTGCATTTTCTCCGCACGTCTCTCTCGACCTCTCTCCCTTGTTTGTCAGACCCCTCTTAGCCACGTGCTAGGGGTCTTGCTCTCTTGGTTCCAAACAACCACACACTATCTCCTCACCTTGCCTCTGTTGTCGAAGATGCATGTGTGATATGTTTGCATAAGACACGCACGCGTTTTCTCTACTTTTATCGTGTGTTGTCCATGTCTCTTTCACACACGCACACACACTTTTTTCACTCACTCACTCTCTCTCTCTCTCTCTCTAGTTAGGGACTCTGTCACGTCCATAAGCATATGGATGTTTTGAAAAGTCAAACCTCAGAAAAGTTTGACCAGGTATATGTGGAGAAAAACATTTACATCTGGAACGATCATTAGATTCATCACAACATGTACTTACTTCATACTATCATTTATCTTTGGTATTGTGGATATAAGTAATTTCTTTATAAACTTGGTCAAAGTTTGACTAAAAAAAATGTTGGAACTACATTATCAAACGGAGGGAGTAGCTCTTTCTGTCTCTCTGCTATCTCTCATGGGCCTCCCCTCTCACTCGAACTCTCTATACCGACGGATTATACGCTCACTGTGTCAGCGTATAGCTCCGTATATTGTTTAGTTGGCTGGTCAACCAATCCACATGCTGCCTTGTCAGCTCGTGTTCTGTATCTTCGTGTGCTGGCCCATGTGGCAGTGGGTGAAAATAAGTAAACTAGAGGCCCATCTGACACGCGGTGAAGTAAACAAAGTTGAAACCACTCGGGGTAGCACCCCGCACGCTAGTAAATTAAGGGCGCATTGAGGACAAACTTCTTGCGCGCGAAGGACGCACTCGCGCACAATTCACCACTGCGCGGCGGCATGCACAAAAGGACACACTCGCGCACACCTAGCACACAACAGACACCAACACACGTGTACAACATCGTCGCCGCCGGTTGAGATGGACGGCGAGGCAGCCAACAAGCGGAGGCGGCTCGAGCCAAAACCGCATTCGGCGAGCCTGGACTTCATCAGCAGCCTCCCCGACGACATGCTGCTCGTCATCATCGGCCTCCTCCCCACCAAATCTGTCGTGCGGACCGCCTCGCTCTCCGGCGGTGGCGCCCCCTGGCGCTCGTCCCCTCAACCTCACCGTCGACAGCTGCCTCTGCGACAGAGATTTCAAACGCATGGCCGCAGTCTCCAAGATCCTTTCATCGCACCCTGGGCCAGCCAGACGCCTTGACATCCGCATGTTCAGTACCAACTGCAAGGTCCAACCCAAGTTCGACGAGTGGTTCTTATCCCCCACCCTAGATCAGCTCGAGGAGCTCAGCTTTGAAGCTGGACGATGTCGCTCTCTGCCGCCGTCCATGCTCCGCCTCACGCCAATGCTGCACCGCGCCAGCTTCAGCTCCTGCTATCTTCCCCAGATTAATGCCGCGCCTGCCCTTCTTCTCCCTCAACTCAAGCAGCTCGACCTCTTCGATGTTGTCATCTCGAAGAAGGCTATGGAGCACCTGCTCCATGACTGTCTTGAGCTCGAGTACCTTCGTCTTGAGAAGATCCACGGGTTCATTAGCCTCCACATCGCCTCGAGGAATCTCCGATGGATTTATGTGTCTTGCTGGCCCCGCAACAAGACATCAATTAGGAAGAGATCACTCCAGCTGTTCCACATTATGGTCATTGAGAATGCGCCTTTCCTTGAGAGATTGCTTGTATCAGATCTAGAAGGTCCGACAAAAATCAGGGTCATTGACGCGCCGAAATTGACAGCATTGGTGTACTCGTCTGTCAAATTCTCCGAACTCTTTATTGGATATGTAATCGTTCAGGTACAACACTCATCTTCTTCTCCATCTTCTTGAAATTCACATTTTTTAATTTCTTCTTGATGTATTTACGACCGTCTTCCAGAAAATGATTCCCACAAGCTTGACCCAGTCCATGCGCACAGTGAAGATCTTAGCACTAAAATCTATCGGCCCCAATCTGGATCAAGTTGTTGGATTCCTTACATGCTTTCCGTGCACGGAGAAGCTACTCATTGAGGTGAAACTTCTTTCCTATAAGTAAACGGTAATCACAACGTAGCTCAATTTTTTTCGTAATTTTCCCAAATTACGATGACAAGTGTAGTGTTCAAAACTGCATCTACGCACTGCACCGAAAGAAATGTTTTTAGTATTTTTTCTCACGTGATCACCTGCATCGTTTTTATGCTACTATAGTAGCCTAGGCTAGTCATAGTGGAAAGTAACTTAGACTACTCCAGTAACTCTATGGTTACCCTAAGAGCAAGTACTACCTCCGTCCTGGTTTACTCTTCCAATTTTGTAGTATCAAATTTGACCATAGATTTAATCGACAAAATGTTAATGCATGTCACTAAGAACTATATCGTTGGATTCGTATTTGAACATAATTTCAAATGGTGTAATTATTTGTGACATGCATTGGCATTTTCTTAGGTAAATCTATGGTCAAAATTTTATACTAAATACGAGGTAGTATTCCCTCCGTCCCAAAATTCTTCTCTTACATTTTTTTAGATACGGATGTATCTAACACTAAAATGTAACTAGATACTCCGTATTTAGACAAATTTAAGACAAGAATTTTGGGACGGAGGGAGCACAAAAGTGGGCTATGTAGGCCAAAACATGTGCCAAATTCACTTGTGATGCATTTGGCATCGATGCCCCTCCATTTCTCAACTGGTGCCACAATTTGGATCACCTACTTTGCTCCAGGTGCCAAATTAACTCACGAATGAAAAACACTGCGTGGGAGAGAGAGAGGACTGAGGCAATAAAAAAGCACTTGTTTGGGAGAGTGAGAGGCTGGTGTAGTTGGTTTGATTGATTTGTTTATACGTGTGGGTCTGTGTGCACAGCGGTGCCAACTCTCTCACATCGCGAGAGCGGTGCCAAAATCTTTTGATTTGGCATCGATGCTTATTATGTGGCATACTTTTGCCAAATATGGCATCGGCCACATAGTGGAAGGCAACAAATGCCCAAGCTCTTCACGTGCTCCTAGTTAAATGAGAGGAAATAGAAAGAGAGAGAGAGAGAGAGAGAGAGAGAGAGAGAGAAAATATCACTATCCAGGCAACCCTATCGTATGAGCGAATGATATTGGTACCTCTTGATGACACGGCAATCTTATGCAGCCAGCTGCTCTAATATGTTCTCTTCTTTGCGGATAAAAAGACCCGAAAGTGAAAAATGTGTTGCACTATAACAATCTCATCGAATGCCTTGACCTCCATCTTACAGAAATTGATTTGATCGACTACCGAGGCAGCACATCTAAGATTAAATTGGCCAGGTTCTTTGTTATGGAGACAAGTGTGCTCAAGGTAATGAGGTTTGGCGTTCTCTGCGCAACAAAGGAATGGCTCTTGATCACCGCAAGCGTCTAAGCCTAAATGACAAAGTCTCTGCAGAAGCTGAATTTGTTTTTGAAACATCAAGTGGCCAGAGACTCGTAAACTTATTTTCCCATTAGTGACTTGTCAGGGCGGTGGATTTTAGTTTGTACGTTCTCTGGTGCAACAATGAATGGCGTGCTGATCACCGCAAGCGTCTAAGCCTAAATGACAAAGTCTCCGCATAAGCTGAATTTGTTTTTGAAACATCAAGTGGCGAGAGACTCATAAACTTATTTTCCCATTAGTGACTTGTCAGGGTGGTGGATTTTAGTTTGTACGATAATGCTGCATCCACCTAAAGTACCGAAAGTTCTTACGTAAACTTCCTAGTAATTCCCTCTTCGTAGGTGCATCATTACTCCTAACATTTGTAATATCAGTTTGAAACTTGTAATATTGCCGTGTCCTATTCCTGCGTTTTCAAAATCCAGCGAATCAAACAGGTCCTGAGTTGGTGATGATGTTGTGCCTCCCATCTTTCACCAATAGCCGTCGGATCTAGATCTGACACATACAAACCAAGCTTCTCCATTTTTGCAAAAAGATGCCCGCACTTGTTCCCTATTTACAAACAACTCCTTGTCTCTCACAATCAGCCTTATCTCCTCCCCACCACATCTATAAGGCCGTGGAAAATCTGGCGCGATAGCCGCTGCCGGAGCCGTCCACCCCCAATCTTGGTGTTCCGTGCAATACGGGCATCTACGCACGGGAAATTATGTCGAACAGGGCTAGTTGTAAGCAGGCTAGCTCTACAGCCATGATGATAGTGACTGCAGATGGTGAGGCTGACTATGGTATGCCGAACACTGCGCCTATACTCAGGTGTCATCTCTGGCGCAGGGTCTTGTCACTTCAATCGTGAGGAGCGGCACGTAATAATTTGACCAACAGTAGTACAAAGGCTGGTACTCCTACTACTACATTGGTAGTACTACTACTAGTACTAGTAGCACCAATTGCCCTGGATTTAGGAGTACTACCACGTCCATCTGGATTTTAGTATTTGACTAGCAATATCTAGTAATGCATGTCACAAAAATGTACTACTCCCTCTGTAAATTAATTCTTGGTGTTTTATTCCTATCGGCGAGAGAGCTTAATGTTTTTTTGCTAACTAGAGTACTAATAGGATTACATGCAATGAACTAAACACTGCATGTCATGTTTGGTAGTCTCAAGTCATTGAAAGCATGCATGGCCCACATCTCTCATTGGTTGATATGTCACGAAATAAGAGACAAGGAGGGAGTTAATGCACCGTGCCTAAGTATTTTGGGATTATTTGGTTTTCATAAGGTGACTTACACAATATTTTTGTTTACATGCATTAACATTTTATTAGTTAAATCAAAGGTCAAAACTTGGCGCAAAATGCAAAGGGGACTAATAAACCAGTAAACATCAAACTTCTCTCGTTTGGCCCAACTAGAGGTCCGGTGAGATGACTATACTGCACCGGCACGGAGGAGGACGCAGCTTCATTGACTTACGGCAACTGCCTTTGGGTGAATGACACGTGGGCCCAGGGGGTGGCTGGCCCACCTATCATACAGCCAAAGGCAGGTGCAGTAGAGGGCAAGGAGTATTACGAAATCCTATGCACCTACGCACGCTAACCAAGGGAAAGAGTGATCACTCAAATCGCAAGATCAGTTGACTAGAAGCTAAGCTAGACCCATGGAGGCGATGAGCGCGAGCATCAGCCGGCTGTGCCAGATGGTCCACGATGCCGGCCTGCGGCCCGGCATCGAGGAACGTCTCCAGGTAGTATTGCTTGAGGCCGCCAGGGCGAGGGGCCGCTTGGACGACAGCTTCGTCTCCTTGTTTGATGAGGTCCTCGTCGGTTTCCTCGACATGTTCACCTTCGTCAAGAAGCTTGCGGACGAATTTGACGTAAACCTCCAGCCGACGCGCCCAGGCTCTGCGATGCCCGCCACCCTCAACGACCACTATGGTGACAACCTCTTCGACGCACTGGTGGCCCTGCGACTAACCGCCGTCGCACTGGAGAATGTCCACCTCGAGGTCGCGCTTTCGCCGTCAAATGGTGCAGCTAGACACCATCGACATAATCACCCATGTCTACGCGCAAATCGTCCACAAGGACTACTACATGCAAGAGGAGGATGATACGACGCTTGCCTTCTTGGACCGCAGGGCAACCTTGGACGACACTGTTCAGAAGCACGTTGAGCTCACCGCCAACGCCGCTGCTCCTCACATGTCGGTTGGTGACCCTGCGCACTAGGGCATGAGGATGTCGTTGATGGATCCGTATGTATTTTTATCTTTCCGTCAAATCCATGTAGTAGTATATGATACTGCAGTAATTATCTTACCTTTCGCATCAACTTCATAATTTTCGTACGTACTCCATGCATGAACGGCGCCAAAACCAAACTTCTCATTACTCTAGGCAAAATCGTTATTTTCTATCTATTGGTCGCGCCATGGAGCAGAACCAAATTTTACAAGTTACGAGTTCAAAAGGAAAAGCCTGCTGTGTTCGCGTCGCACCCCCACACGGTTGGTCCGGCACGCCGCTCAAGCGGGAATGCGTGCGGTGCTGCATTTTCACTTACAAGTGGGACCGCAGTTGAGAAAACGGACTATCAGCAAACCCCCACCCCGCCCACTGCGCGATGGCTGAGAAAATAGGAGGGAGAAGAGATGGCTGTAGCACGGCCTCCAAGAAAATTGGTGTCGGATGGGACTCGTGTGGGTGGCGTGTGCCGTACTGCTAGACGTGAATGCTAGTTATGGCCCATGCCACCCCACTATATCGAGCCTATATCGAGGTAATGAGAACAAATTTCCTGCAGTCCGTGCTCAACCCTCCTCTATCTCTCTTCTCAGCCAGCCAGCCGGACGCCTTGAGCCCATCGTCTGTTTGCTCACATGCGGCCCCACATGTCAGTGAAAACGCAAGAGGACCCACTGAACCTGCACATCTTTCACCTCGACGTGCTGGTGATGAAAAACAAATCCAATATAGATCTTCGGCGGCCGCTTTTGGAGTTACTCAAGAGTAGTAAGATTCTATTTACAGTTTAACCCAAGATTCACATCTCGTGGCTTCAACTACCACTCTATTTTCTTTCATGACACGACCTGGATGCTGGATGTCCCACGTGTCAGCAAAAGGAGGAAGAACCCGACCAAATCTTCGGTTGTGTTCTCGGATTAAACTAGTTGTGCTAACTTAAATTTTTTATTGTGTACTCCCTCCGTTCCAAAATACTTGACTTCCGTTTGTCCAAAAATGGATGTACCTATATACTAAAACATGTCTAGATACATATATATTTTGACAAATAGAAGACATGTATTGTGCAACGGAGGGAATAGAATGGATGCAAGTTTTTGTATTGGGAATAAGAGCACATCCATATATTGATAGAGCGCAATTTAGTAGATGTTCTATCACTTTTAGCTAGCACAGAGGCTAGAGATGAGATTAGTGCACTTGTTGATACTCCTACTAGAATAGAGGCTAGACATGAGACTAGATGCGAGGAAGCAACATCTACTTCTTTACACTCGAAGAAGAAAGAAGCACGCAAGATCGAGCCTCCGCAGATCAACAATGAATGCATCGATAAGGCACTAATCCAACTTACAGGAGTAGTAAAATGTATTCTTGTGGTTCTTGTTTTCTTTGGTCTTGCTTTTCTAGTCAAAATTATCGTTGGAGTTAAATGCAAAACGGAGGTCCGTTTGGGGTCGTGCGTTGGAGTTGGCCTTACAAGTGGGACCGCAGTTAAGGAAACCGACTATCGGCAAACCCCTACCTCGCCGGCCGCGGATGGCTGAAGTTAGAGAAACGACGAGGTTGAAGAGATTGCTCTAGCACGGACTCCAAGAAATAATATGGTGTCAGATGGATGTCGTGGTGGTGGCGTGTGCCGTACTCCTGGACGTGAATGTTTGTTCTGGCCCATGCCACCCTACTACTCCTACTACTTACTCCTACTATATAGTACTAGTATCAAGGATTCGAGGTGCTGGTTACGTACATCGAACACATTAACATATGGCTACAGTACAAATAGTGTACTACTATTGTTGATTGGCCTAATCCGATACCCTTTTGCAATGCATTTACAATTATGTATTCGTAAATTTTTTTGCCTCGTCGCACCACTCACTCAGAGAAGCGACTCGAAAGCCATTCATAAATTTAGTAAGTTTATCACAGGCATATCATTTTATTACATACAACAGGTCATCAACCCACATCGACAACAAGGATACATTATAAATACTAAAGTTTTCACCACACAACAAATAACAAGCAATGAAATGAACTTGAACTCAACCATTCCTCGATTGTTGGAACGCTTGCTTTGAACCACAAGTGATTCTCTGGAGGGGCCGTCCATTGTCGATCCCGGAGACCAACGCAGATCGATCATCCAGTCAAGCGTCCTACTATATCGATTCGTGGTAGGGAACCACCCCAAAGTCCGAGGTATAGACACAGTTGCTTCTCATAAATGGTACTAGTAACATTGTGTCAACTGTAGTTGGATCGCCTTTCACCATCATCGGATAGTTTTGTCCAAGGAAGAGCGAGTTTTCTCCAAGACTATCAATTCTGTACCAGGGAGAAGGAGTTGGCGCTATCACACTAGTATCCATCCCGAATACCATGCAACGAGTGTTCGAATAGGTCCGGAGAGTGCGACCATGGGAGACTACACCTGCTTCCTTAGCAGTAACATCATCAGTGGGCTGTATACACACAAGAAGAGGTGATCCATCGAAATTAGTTGCCAGGCGCCACAGAGTATATGGGTGCTGCTCGTCCTCATGCTCGTGATCATCACCATCGCCATCTCCCCTTGGTTATAAAAATTTTTCAAGTATAGGTGGTGGGATGTTCACAGGACCTTGGAAACACAAGAAGAAGGTTAATTAGTAAAGGGATACTTGCTAACCCACATGCATGTGGATGAAACAATTATAATTACGGTGGAAGACAAACGTACCGAAACTACGAGGATCCCATGCTAAAACAGTGCCACGAGTGGTGGCAGCAAACACAAGGCCCTCGTATTGAATTGCAATATAGTACTCATCCGTGTACAGAAACTTATTTTTGAGCAATATCCATCGAGTCAAACCACCAAGGACGGCAACAAGCTTGTCGAAGATAGCAACAACTTCATAGTTATAATTCCAAGAGCGGTTGGGAACTCGACAAATTGTTATCTTCCATAGAAGACATTCACCATGATCGTATTTGAACGTGCGAACAATACCGGTGTGCTCAACCTCTGGGCAGTCTGCTGAGATTTTTGGAAGTGGAACCCGGTCTCGAGTGTACACATTCACAAGTTCCCACTCGCAGTTGGACCCAATGTAAACAACCCAATCTCCATTTGCGCCCGCCCAAGCCTTGCCCTCAGCGATGGCATCTTAACATCATACGTATCATTATCAAGCGGCCTCACCTGGCACAGGGCGAGGCCTTCGTCGTGCCGGCGCCAATCATCAGGGTCACGGCGAAGAAGATAGGGGAGATCAAACCGCTCCTTGACTCTTGGGTTCCTTGTAATGATGTTATTAGTTGAGTCGAGAATGGGCTTGAACGAACCTGCCATGCTAGACGAGGTGATGATGTCGCACCGATCAATGAGTTCCTCCACCACGTCATCTTTCAGATCGGGGAAAGAATAACGGGGTCGTTTCTGGCCTGTTCCCTCCATGGAGAAGAAGATCGAACAATGGCAGAAGAAAGGGTGAAGGGCTAAAGGAAAATGGAGGAGGGAGAGGAAGAGCGTGCGGCATCAATTCCAAATCGAGAGGGAAAGGCGAAGAGTCGGTGGACGGTTGCGAGTTTGCCACGGTTCACGAAGAGGCGCCCCGGCCTACACGTCCGTTCGGAAATACTCCTACTACTCGCCGTCGTCTCACTGATATGTTGGAACGGGACCACATGTCAACGAAACATGGTGTGTAATTTCTCGTGCAAAATGCGATCTGGCCGCGTTGGCCCGAGGTGCCGCATTAGTTATCGACCTTTATTTTTTAATGGCGTGGCGATCAGTTTTAAAGCACGACTAACTGGTACTATACGCAGAGAAAATATAAACTACTCTACCACTACTCCACCTCCAAAGATTAGTAGTATAAAAAAGATATATAGGCTGGAGCTTCAGCGCTTTCTTGCTAAGGGCTGCCCACTTGCTTCTCACACTACCACCCTCTCTCTAGATCTAAAAAAGACAGCCCCTCTCTCCCTCCTCACAGGTGGTCACAGATCCATCGAGGAAGAAAAGGACGTGAAGCATTGACGCACTCATCGTCGGCGAGCGAGGTCACGCACTGACGACAAGACCATCCTCTCAGACCTAGCGCCTGCGCGGGATGGCCTCCATCCCCAAGCTCGCTACCATACTGTGTGCAGAGGACGACGACCACGAGCGAAGCCACTTCCCGCCGACCCTCAGGTATGCTACCTCTTTTCAAACCATAACCTTTTTATATTGCCCCAATTTGCTATCCTCTACTCTGCTGGCCACACGGACGAAAACCATAATTTGCACTATTAAAGGAAACCCTACTTCATATAGAGTAATCCATGTCTGGGTTGAATAATGAAAGGAAGGGAGACTGTACTGTCCAAGAGAGTAGGCATCGAACCTGCATCTAGGTTGAAAAGGGGAAAATCAGTAGCTAAGGAACGAGTCTCGTGTCTCTTGGTTGAAGAAGGGTAGAAAGGCATGACAACACAATAGAGAATGACCAGGTCGATCGGTTTGTTGTCCTCGCATAGTAAAAAGGTGGCTAAAGAGAACAAAAATGGGACGTAATCCATATATGCTGCCTGGATATTTGTTGCTCTGGGCAACCATACCTCCCTCACCACTCTGCGTCCGTGGAGGTACATCGTACTGGTGCGCCCACTGTCCGAATGGGCCTCGCATGATCTTATTGCCACTTTTTTGTCTTTGTTAGTATAACGCCAAAGAATCAAGTCAAGCAATGCTACTGCTAAAGTGATGCCACATTTAACTAATGCCGCTCTTAGTATAATGCCACCGATAAATTTCAGCAATGCCATTTAATATCACTGGATTATTTCAGGGTTAGTTGTTGATTGTGGATGTATTAAAGATTTTTCAGCTAAGGCATTCTAATGTCGTTGCACGTACCAAGATACCAACGATGAAACTTGTTACTACCTTCAGATTTTTGCACTGTTAATGCTTATAGATTACATACCTCACTTTCATGAGATAAGTTAAATTTTTTGTACAGTGTCACCAAAATGCCAAGGCGCTGATGTTATTTTATTTTGGTTAAACCGCACGCATAATTATGAAGACAAGAGGAAAGGTCAAGAGTGGGCACCTCCTCCTCCTGTTCTCTTGATTCGCTCGATCAAGTTTTTATGTTTGATCGATTATCAAGATTGGGATACCAATTTTAAGGTCCCCCGAGTTCGAAATGATATTTACCTTGGAGGTACATGGTTTGCAATTTTTTATACTGTCATTAGTTAATAATGCTAGTTACCTTCAGACTTTTGTATTTGGTTTAATGCTCATGCACAGCTAGTATACCAATGCTGAAACTTGTTATTACATTTTGTATTGTTAATTCTTATAGAAACCTTCCAAAGGTTAGAGTTTATTGAAATCTGTTCAAGAAACCATTGTACTATACCTCGTAATAAACTAACTACTCTACTATTGCACTAGCCACTTTGGATTAGTGTATATTTGTAGTATTCGAATGGTGTTGCATTAGCGTATGGACATAAATAAAGTGTGGCAAGCTTTCCCAGATATGTGCTCAAGAAAACTACTACCTGTTTTTCTAAATACTAGACGTTTGGGTACTTTAATTTGAACCGCGAAAACGTCTTATATGAAGGAACAAAGGGTGTAGAGTTCACTCGAATTATCCCGGTAAAGCTAGTCACACCTTTGTTAAAACTAATGTTCATTATGTTATCGGAGGAGGTCTCAGATGTTTGTCTCTAATGCCTGTCGACTACATACACGACATCATGATGTAATGTTAAGTTATTTCCTTTTGTACAAAGTGTCACCGAATTGTCAAGGCGGTGATGGCATTTTATTTTAGTAGAACTGCACAAAATTTGCTTAAAAGAAGAGGAAAGGTCAGAATGGCTCAGTTTTTCAGAAAAAACTATGTATGCCTTCCCGACATCAATTCTTGTTGCTTTATTTATTCCTTTAAACAGTGGTTAGAAACAGTCTTGCTACCTTTTCCCATTAAGAAATTGGAATGCTTATATTTGTGAGTCTATGCTTCAACTAGTGCCACTTTTAGAGTAATCACACTTTCAATATCTATGCAAACAGGGATGCTCGATTTTAGTGGAACTGCACAAAAAGTCCAACTGGTTCAACATTAGGAGCATGTTTTTTTCCAAACCTTTATATCCAATTGGTGGCACTATGAGCTGTTCATTACGAAGGTACATGGTTTACTACTATCTTGCTACTCTTTTTGTACTCTCATTAGATAGTAATACTAGTGGTTTGCATGTGAATTTATTGGCAGGGTGGACCTACATTGGAGGTGCAGGACATGATTCAATGATTGGGTGCTCAATTTTGGTTGTATCGATTTCACCTCTTCCATCACTGCGAACATGGATATCCTTGGTCTGATGAAGAATAGGTGCTATATTTCTGCTCTGAACCAGCAAATCAATTCAGTATGAAATTGTCCAGGGCAAAACATAATCAGATGTCAGATTGTCCAGTGCAGAACATGACAGATGCTAAGCGGAAGAGACATGTTTAAACCAAAAATACAAGGTGTGGTATATGTTTACTAGCTGCTTGATATTTGTGCAGACAGAGATGTCTTCCCGTTGCTATTTGGCAAACAAACAAAGTGTCCGCAATTTTGGTTGAACTGCACAAGAGAATAGTATAGTCACTGCATGCAGTGCCATTTGAAAATAGACACAGAAAGATTGGATAGTCACTTCATGGACTGCAGAAAAGTAGTATTGTACTATTTATTGACCAACACTAGGTGCTTCATTGCTTTGGTCTGATTATACAATGGGCATCATTTTGCCTAAGTTAAAGTTTGTATTCCGAAAATAGTCTCGTGGTGTGATCGAGAGAAGACCAAATCATATTGCAGTGGATGTTCCTCCATCATGTGTGGTTCATTCTCAAGGTTCCAACTGTTGGTGAAACCACTTACGTTTGCAAGAGGAATTGTAGACTTCACAAACAAATTTGTCTTTCAGTATGTACTGAATGTTGGCCAAGAGAAGCATCCATGTTAGTAGTAAGAATAGATGTTTTTTTCTAGATCTTTGCTTTTGGAGCTACATATTTGTATATGATCTGTGAATCATTGAGATGCATTAACATGTTGATCTTATGTATGGGAATCGTACTAGTTAGTTTTAGTTGCGAGGCAAGATCCGAAGTGGTTGGTCTTTGCTTTTGGAGCTACATATTTGTATATGATCTGTGAATCATTGAGATGCATTAACAATTACTTATTTCTATTCACTCAGTGTTTACAAGTTACTGATCGATCACTAGCTAGCCTAAAAATGCGCTCCTGGCAGTTTTATTTGCGACGCAAGATGCGAAGTGGCAGTTTTTTGAATAAAAATGCCTACTTCTGAAGAAACTGACAAGCTACACTATCGATCCTACATGGATAAAAATGTCTACCTCTGAAGAAACTGACAAGCTACACTATCGATCCTACACGGATAAATAGCGGATCACACACGTACTACCTCCTTTCCGGTTTGCAGGGCTCAATTCAAGAAATGACCTACTCGATCCTACACGAATAAATAGTGGATCACGCACGTACTAGTACCTCATTTCCGATTTGCAGGGCTTAATTCAAACCTCTCACCAACCAATGTACTCCCTCCGTCCGGGTTTATTAGTCCCGTGAGCAAAGCAGCAAGACCAAGGCATGGCAATAATTAACGCACGCGAAGTTTAAGCCTAATTAATTCCAGCGATTTAAGTGGCTGCATGCGTGCCCTCGGCTGCGACTCGTTGCATGTTGCCGTGCCTTGCCGCAAGCGATTACGAAAGTGCCTGCATGCAGCCGGCCGTAATTAAGGCAGCTAACTGATGCGAAAAAAGATACGCTTTAATTGTTGCGGGCTTTTTAAATCCGTGGAATCATTATTGACAAGGAGGGAGATGATTCGAGTGCACTCGTTTGACCGCCATGCCGGCGTGCGACCCAGACGGGACAGTCATAATTTCAGTTTCTCTAGTTTTCCACGGCAAGCTGACGCGCTAAGCGATTATGCATTGAATTCCGATGATCGTCGCGCTAACTTCTGCCTATAAGTACTGTTTCCCGGCCTTCTCCGATGCCACCGTGACCCAACTCGCCATATCCTCATAAGCCCCCACCGGCCCGACGTCGCTCGCCACGTCCGCCATGCCCCAGCCCGTCTGCGGTAGGCGCCACAGGAGGCAGTCACCGCCGGAACTAGTGTTCAGGTTTTCACCAGAAGGCAGACAAAGGGAGGATGCATTCTATCTATCTTGAGATGGCAATGCGGAGATCGAGGAGTTGTTGGAGCGAGACCGCATGGCGGAGGAGTAGGAGTTGTTGGAGCACGACCGCCTGGCGGAGGAGCAGCGTATCACCGATTTGCGCCGCTAGCAGGACATGGAGCAACAATGCACCGACGCTCGGGCCGCGGCAGAGCGCTGCAAGAATCGGGACGACTACGTGGAGGCCGACGCCCAAAGAATAGCCACGAGGCTGTCGGACGCACGCTGCGTTCGCGACACCGATTTTTACTACCAGCTCGTCAAGTGGGTTTCCCGCTTGGAAGCCGAAGCTTCGGTGGACCACGCTGGCATGGAAAGGCCAATGCGCGCGAGCAACGCGCCCTATCGCACCTCTTGCAAGTCCGAGGCGAGGCGCACGCCGCCGGTGCCGACGTTTAGCGTGTACCACAGATGGCGGCTGGCATCGTCTAGTTAGCTAAGAGTAAGTTAGTACTTGGCTATGATGGTTGTCAACATGGAAGTTCAGTACTCTACATGTGGATTAGACCTGTTACTTTGCTCTGAATGTTGAACTTTCCGTTTGAACGTATGGAATGGGCTGTTATTTTTTTAAATGGGTTGTATTTGTCCTCCATGGGTTTAGAGGCTGTCTTGTGGGCCTAGCAAGTTGACGCGCGTACACAATCAGGAGATGATTGTACGTGGAGAGGATGACAGAAGGGACCCGCCAAGGTCATGGCAGTACGCAAGCAAGTGCCTCCTTATTTCAAGCCAATAATAAAAATGGCTCCTCCTAGTGGATTTCTGACATCTGGGTCCGATGCCATTATCAACGTAGTCAATAAACAAGAGAATTGCACAACGAGCGGCTGACACCATGGACCCAGCAGCTCGCCCAGTTATTTTTGTTTTGGGTTAATTTGATAAATGCCACTCCAAATCTGGTGTATCCGAGAAATGCCACTGCAACTTCCAAACTTTGAAAATGCCATTTCATGCCATTTCTAGTGGCATTTTTCGAAGTCTGGAGTGGCGTTTTTCAAAGTTTGCAAACTGCAGTGGCGTTTTTCAAAGTTTGCAAAAATTGCAGTGGCATTTTTCAAAGTTTGGAAATTGCAGTGGCATTTTTATGAATTGCCATAATTGGAGTGGCATTTATCTAATTTGTTTTTGAGATGGAAGCAGGGTGTCAACTGGGCTGTGCGGGACACTCTGGCCTGTCTAGACAACCTTTTCTTTTATGTTTACCACAGTCCAGCCCAGTAGTTTTTTCCTTTCTGAAAATGGCTAGCCATTTTTTTTGTGATTTGTTAAGTAAGTCGCTTTATCAGGCATGTTGGGCTGCAAATCTTTCAAGACGAGGAGTGCTTCATTCGGCTGGCCGAGAAAATGGTCTATCAGTAATGAGAAATGGGATGTACATTTTTAAAACACATCAAACCGACAATTAGTTTCAAATATCTTTTTTTCATTTCGAGATTTTAAAATGCATTGATTTTTATGCGTGGACAATTTATTGGATTTTATATTGATATACATTTATTTTTCAAATCAGTCTGAATGTGACTCAAAATTTCGGGATTAAAAACAGTTCAGACCGCACCGACATATGCAAAATTTCGTATAATTTTTTAACCGTGGCCACAATATGGGCTGTAATGCTAACAGAAAGAATATGGGCTCCAAAAAAACCCGTAAGAATTAGCAAATGGGCTATAAATTATTTGAAATAATGGTAGATGGGTTGTATGCTGTTTTCCACAGATTTGAGGCTTTCCACAGATGGCACAGATATCTTTGTTGGATTTCCATCCAACGGCCGTCGTCTTCTTCAATCTCTGCTTCTTCCTGCTCCAAACCGCTCAAACAAGCGCCGGCCGGGACTGCTCGCTTCCTCCTCCTCATGCCGATCAGGTTGCCACAGAGGCCTCACCGCCCCACCGTACTCCCATCGCTGGCCTAGCCATCCCTCTACTCACCCACACCTACTATTATTCTCCGGTGACGGCAGACGAACCAGTAAACCCTCGTACACTCGTACTCCCCTCCATGTGGGAAACAAAAACAACTGCCGAGTCTTCCCTGCCTCCGTGTCGTTCCCTTCCTAGGCCTCGCCGTCGTCCGCCGCCCTCGTGCTCTCGGTGTGGCATGGTCAACATGGTCAATGAATGACATGCATCTGAAGTGGACTGTATGTGGAGAGGCTGACAGCTGGGTCCACGGCCGCACGCAAGGAAATGCCTCCTTATTACGTGCAAAATAATGATTCCTCCACCTGACATCTGGGACCCACCGAAGGGCCTCTCAGATTTCGCGAAAAAACGTTATCACTACCGACAGCTCGGACCCACCAGCTATATCTTCGCACGCATGGAAGTGCCTCCTTATTACGCACAAAAAAATGAATACCCCCCTGCTAGCTAGGACCCAGTATAGTGGGCCTACTAAGTTGACGGGGACGAAGGGCTTTGTCAACTTAGTCAATATGCACGATTCTAGCTCGACTGACCGTACGATGTCCATCCAACGGTCATAGTGCTTCTTCAACCTCTGGTCTTCTTGCTCTAGTCACCAAAGCAGCGACGGTCGTCACCGCTTCCCGCCTCCTGTGGCGGTTGTGCTGCCGCGAGGCGCCACCGCCCACCGCTGGCCGTGCCATCCCTCCACTCCACTCACCCACACCCCTGTTATTCTGCGACGGCAGCAGAACAGTGAACCCTCGTACTCCTCTCCGCATGGGCATCCACTGCCGTGTCTTCCCCGGCTTCTCTTCGTCCCCTTCCTAGGCCTCGCCGTTGTCCACCGCCGTGGTGCTCTCGGCGCGGGGTGGTCAATGTGGTCAACGACCGAATTCCATTGGAAGAATACTGTACGTGGAGAGGCTGACAGCTGGGTCCACGGCAGCCGCAAGGAAGTGCCTCCCTATTACGCGGAAAATAATTATTCCTCCACCGACAAAGAGGACCCACGGACGCCCACCAGTATTTTGTGAAAAACGTTTGCCCACGACTTTGGGACCCACCCGACGGGCCACCGTATTTCGCGAAAAAATGTTCCCCCTACTGTCAGCTCGGACCCACCGGAAGTGCCTCCTTATTACGCACAAAAAAAATGAATACCCACCTGCTAGCTGGGACCCACCTTGGTGGGAGGCTGACTTGTGGGCCTACTAAGTTGACGGGGACGGAGGGCTTTATCAACTTAGTCAATATAAACGATTCTAGCTTCAGTGACCGTACAATGTCCATCCAACGACCATAGTGCTTCTTCAACCTCTGGTCTTCTTGCTCCAGCCGCCCAAAGCAGCGCCGGTCGTGCCGCATGCTCCTGCCTCCCGTGGCCGGATGTGCTACCGCGGAGGCCTCATCGCCCCCTACTATTCCCACCGCCGGCCAGCCCTGCGGCGGCAGCCTCACACGCAGCAGACCAGTTGAACCTCGTACTCCTCTCCGCGCGGGCTTCCACTCCCGTGTCTTCCCCGGCTCCACGTCGTCCCCTTCCTAGGCCTCGCCGTTGTTGTCGGCGTTCTAGGAACGAGGGTCCCCAGACTTGCCTGCCTGCGGCCTGCGGCGTGGCTCGAAGGAGGCCCAGCATGGCCCATCTTCATCAACGCAAGCTCAAGACCCTCGCGAGGGGCCAAGCCTCATGAGGCGGACGACAAGGAGCTTCCTCGAGCACGGCCTCGTCGGGCTGGCTCATGAGGAGGCGGAGAGTTCAAGGCAGGGTACCTCGCGAGGTGCCCATGACGCAAGCCATGACGACCAAGGGCTTGGCCGGGCGCCAGCCCATGAGTGTCCTCCTTTCCTCTTTGGTGCAAAGGGAGCAAGCGCAGGCGAGAGCATCAAGCAAAGGCATCCGTTTCGGTGCAACAAGACCAAGACCAGCCCAACGGCTGGAAGGGAGTCATCGTGGAGCTCAAGCAGGCGTCATCACCAGAGCCTTTGGCAGGCGAGGACCAACTTTAGTCAGGATAAGTGTACCCGCTGTTCCCCTTCAAAATGGCCAATTGTTGGCGCCCTTCCCGCTCAATATTTGGGAAGAGGCCCAGGGCCTTCGCCTATAAATAGGACTAGCCACCCACAGGGTAGAGGCAGCTGGAGAGAGAGAGGAGGAGATCCGAACCCTCATCAAGAAGCCAGTAGCTAGAGCGACTGAACACCACCTAGCAGTTCATCGCACCCGCCAAGAACAGACCCTCGCGAGGCTGTTCTTCCATGTATTGTTCCTCATCAGCCCAAGGGGCAATCCACCACACCACACACTGGATTAGGGTATTACACCACAATGGTGGCCCGAACCAGTATAAATCTCGTGTCTCTTGTGCTGTTCCGTTTAGTAGTTTAGGTCCCAGCGATTCGGCGAGGTGCGAGATGGTGGAAGGTTGGATCTCCGCGCACCCCCGTTCGAACCTCAAGGGTCTACCGAACCCGAAATCCGACATTTGGCGCGCCCGGTAAAGTGCGCGGAATCCACCTTCGCCACCTCGTGTCCGCCGTGATCGTCATCACCATGTCCGGCGACCAAGCGGGCAACCCAGATCCTTGGGCGGCGTGGCCCACCCGCGCAGAGCCGCTCGCCTCGGGCGACCCCGTGCCCCAGGAAGCTCACGGTCCGCAGGGCGTTGCGGGCCGCGGGCAGCGCGGACAGGCTTCGACGGATCTCACGCCGCTGCAGGCGCGGTCGGCAGCAAGGGCCTCCAATCACGCCGCGACCACGTTATCGTACACCCGCCGGGAGCAGGCGAACTCGAGGGCCGCGCTCACAGTGGCCCGAGAGCTGCTGCAGTGCAGGCTGCTGGAGAGCGGCCGCGACGTCTTCTTGGAACGAGTGGCAGAGCTCACGGCTTCGCCGCCTTGGGGGCTCACCCCTTCGCACCCAGCTTCCATCTACGGCCTGTATGCGGCCAGCTGGGGCTCCACGCTGCGCCCGCTGGCTCCAAAGCTCCTCCAACACCGCGGTTGCCAAGATCGGGGCCGGGCGGCGGGTTGCCCCCGCCCCACGGCTCAGGCGGATCGCTGCGCCACCACCCCACGGTGGCCTTCGGGATGATGGCGCCAGAAGAATACGTGCCCCAAATGATGGACCAAGGGCACCCGCATGAGGGAGAACAAGGCTCGCTCCTCAGCCCGAGCTGGGGGGATGAGGTGCTAGGAGCTGAGCTCTTCCAGGAGCCTCGGGATTGTCTTACTGATCGCGCCGGGGGCGACGATTATCGGGTACCGCTACTTCCTCAGGAGCAAGCATACGCTAATCATGGAACGCAGGAGGTGCAGGTCGCCGCGGCGAGCAGCTGCCCCGCTCCCGCAGTCTCCTACCCCTCGGGAGGAGGGCGCAGGGAGCTGCAGGAGAGGGGCCGAGATCCAACATCACCACCGCGGCATTCGGAGCAAGGCGTTCTCAGGAGGTAGGCCCTCTGCTGGGGAGGTGCCTCAGGGCCTGCCCCTGGCGGAGGACCCGTGGTCGTCGGGGGAACCGCTGGCGACCGCTCTACCCCATCGGCGGCGTCCTGGTTTCCGGTCGTCATTGATGGCACTAGAGTGTGGCGCAAGGCGGGGCCCTCGTCTGGCGATATGAAGCAAGGCCGGTACCTGTGAAGAAGGCCCAGTGCCTGTGAAGCTCGCCGCCCCGTGACACTCTCACGTAATAATGAGTGGGGCTGTACACGCCCGAGTCTCGAGGGTGCCGCCTCAGTCCCGGGCTCCCTCCCACGCCCAAAGGGCAGCACTTAGCTCCGCTACTGGTGAGAAGACGTCCAAGACTAGACTAGGTGCCGGACGCGGCTTTTCTTCTGCTTTCTTCGCCTTTCCCCTTGGTTGTCGCTTTCTCCCGCTGGATTTAAGTTGGATTCGAATTTGAGATTTGCGTGTGTTCGGGGAAGGGGTGCTTAGTCTCGTTCAAGCAAATCTCTCGTGTTTCGGTTACCACTCCGCCTCAGCTGCCTCCCCTCGCGAGCCCCTCGCGAGCTGGGCCAGGCCTAGCTTGCACGCGGCCCAGCCTGCCGCCGCCGCGTCCTCTCTGGAGGGTTTTTACTGCAGGTCCTACGGATTCAATCAGGAGACACTCGGATCACCGCAGCCTCGCACCGGCTATCTCAGGGCTCATATGAAACAAAGGTAAACTGGCCAACCAGCACGTCGCTTAGCCAACCACTTGGCGCGGGCATATGGGTGATGTAACACCTGCAAATACGATGAACACAAGTTTTACATGAGGGGCTCCCCCTCCCAAAATGCTCTCATAGCCATCAGGCCAAAGCCTGAGTTCTATTCATGCAGGGTAATGGAACAGGCACAATACATAATCAGTCGGATAAATTCCCCAATGCGTCCTCAGGAGACCTCCCGATCCGTCGCTGGCGTCACTAGCCTCGCCGTCACTATCTGCGTGGCCATCGGCGGCGTCAGGGCCGTTCACCACACCGCCCTTATCAGCAGCCACGATCACGCCGTCGTTGTCCAAAGCAAAGGCCCTGACAAGAGCATCCACATTGTCTTCCACCCAGTGCGCCAGGTCGCCCCGGACGGCCTGGGGAACTGGGGCGATGGCTGCGTCAAAGTCGAAGTGGGGGTCCATGTTCCGGAGATGGCTGAAGACACGAGAAAAGGCGCGCCCAAGCAGCGCGCGGCTCCTCTCCTCCACCAACCTATTGGCCCTGACCGACCGCGCCTCCAGCCGCGCCACCACATCGGTGAAGAACTGAAGGTTGCCGGCGTAGTTAACCGCGTGCGGCTCGCCAACAGCCGCCTCGCAGATGTTACCCAAGGCTGTGTTGGCTCTTTCCCGGAGCGTGGTGAGCATGGGGCCGTGCTCATGCTCCAGGATTCGCCGCTGACGTATCTCGTCCGCATTCTGGCGCGCGACGGCCTCGGCCTCCTCCACCCGTTGGCGAAGAAGGAGCACCTCGGCCTGAGAGGTGGTTGACTCCCCCTGCGCCACCTCGAGGGCGGCCCGTAGAGCACCAGCCCGCCGCGTCGCCTCCTCCAGCTTGGCCCTCAAGGCAGCAGTCCTGCCTTCAGCCTCGGCCCTGATCAACCCCAGCCTCTCCTCGAACTCGCGCCGAGGTTCAAGCGCTGCCGCCACTCGGCGTCGACCTCCTTCAGGACGTGGGCTTCCTGCAGCGACCTCATCCTCCGCCCGCGTGCCGCCAAGCGCTCCCTCGTCTCAAGCGCTCGGACTCGCCAGCTGCGTTCGGCTGGCTTCAAGCGTCAACGCCTCACGCTCGAGCTCCGCCGGTCGCCGGAGGCCACCTCCATTGACGCGAGGGCTGCCTCGTGCAGCTCCACTTGCTCCTCAAGTGAGTGACACCGGGCCAGGAGTTCCCATGCCCGCTCCTCCGCCGCCTCTCGCCGCCTATTAGCTTCCCGGGCCTCCTCGACAGCCCGAGAACAGGCCTCCCGAGAGGCTGCCAGCGACGCCTTGGCCTCCTCATCGTCAAGATCGCGCTGATGGCGCGCAAGGGCGACAGCGCCCTCTAGCTCATGCCTCTCTGCGGCCAGGCGCAGGCCCTCGGCCTCAAGGCGCGCGTCTTTGTCAGCGAGCTCTTCACCAAGAAGGCTCACCGCGTCAGCCGCCCTTCGAAGAAATCCTTGGCGAAGGGCGCGGCGCTCCCGGGCGCGCTCGTGCACGTCTTCCACACCATCAACCGCCCCAAGCGGGCGCCGGGAGCCACGGATCAGCACTCCCCCTCCGGGCAGGGGGCTGGGGGCTGGCACCCTCGCGAAGGGCGGGCACGCCGCACCAGAAGCCCGGCCTGGAGCCAGCCCACCCCCAGACGAAGAGCGTAGGAAGCGCCTCAGCCAATCGCCGTCCACGACCAGGCGAGAAGCCCACGGCAGGCTAGCTATGCCACGAGAAGGCTCGCGAAGAAGGGTCGCGAGGCGCGCAGGGCCTCGATGCGCCTTGGGGCGGTTCGCCCCCCTGATCGCCCTCACCACAAGGGCTCCACTGCTCGGAGCACTCAAGGACGGGGAGTGGGCGAAGTCGAGGGGGACGACTCCTCGCCCGTCTCCGTGAGTTCGGCATGAAGGGGCCTGCAGGGCAAGGATCAGTACAAGCAGCAGAAGGATCAGGAGCTGGAGAAGGAGAAGGCTTACTCATCAATGGCGGCACTTCCTACGCTTCAGAAAGCGACAAGGGTAATCATCGCCAGGCCTCCCTTCTCTTCCGGAGGGCCTCAAGTCCACGCGAAGCGATCCAAGATTTGAGCGCGAGGTCAGCCTGCGACGAGGAGAAGTATCCGGCAACCTGCGTCGTGGGCGTCCCGCTGACGCGCTTCTGGTCGCCTCACCAAGAGAAGCGGCGAGGGCCTCGGGGGCCTCATCCCGCAGCACTTTGCGGCAGCGGCCTGCCGCCCTCACCACGGGCGGCATGAGCCTCGGGAGCTGCTCCCTCATGAGTGTCGCCGCCTGCGCTGTCACCCGGCGGGGGTCCTTCGACCTCTGGCGGCTCGTGCCTCCTGCCCGCTACTTGAGGAGGAGCCGCCTTGGCCGATCGGGAAGGGCAGTCACCATCGCTGCATTCTCGTGAGGCCCTGGAGAGGCCCGGGCGCGGCCCCATTCGTCAAAGACAGGCATCCGGTTCACAAAGTCGCCTGCTGGGTAGAGGTACAAGAAGGCCCCTCCATGCCGGATGCCGCCGGGTTGGGGTCACCGTCGGGACCAGAGCACTGCCCTCAAAGACTTCGGCGTCAGTCCTCTTTCTGGAGCCTCATACGATCATCAAGCCCGTTGAAAGCCCACATCCGGTGGGAGTGGCGTTGGAGAGGAGCGATACGGCATAGCAGGAACTCCTTCACCACCTCGGGCGCCACACGCCAAGCTTTCTCGGGAACTTCGAGCGGTGCAGACGAAGGCAAACCGGGGCCCGCGAGTGTCACTTAGCCCGGCTGAGTTGGGGGACAAGAAATAAGATGGCTCCGTCAGCAGCGGGCTGGGCACCCCAACGTCCACGTACAGCCACCGCTCGCGAAACCCAGGTGAAGGCGGGGGAAGACTGAAGTCAATTCCGGAAGCCGTTGTCTCGGGCGCAGCGATGAAGCACGCACCCCGAGCATTGAATGGGGTCGACGAGGCGCAGAGAGAAGAAATGGCGCAGCAAGGCAACCGAAGGAATGATGCCCGTCATTGCCTCACAAACGAATGCAAATACCGCGAGAAGGGTGATGGATTCAGGACCCAGATGCATCATATGGATCTGGTAATGGGAAAGCACGACATTGAAGAAATCTAAGAAGGGGGGAATCAGTCCTGCCCAAAGGGCGTCGACAAAGTACCGGACCTCGGCGGGAATCCTGTCAATGGAGAAGCAAGACGCAGGCCATGCCGTCGTCCTCCCGCACTCATTGAAGATTGTGGCCAGGGCTGAGCGGACCTTGCCCAGGCCCTCTCGGTTGACTATGACCGGCCAATCAACGGCGGGGGCCCGTCGGACAAATGACGGCGGCGGCACGGGTTTCTTCCATCTTCCCTTCCTCGCCGGGGCCATGACGGCAGGAAGGAGATGGGGAAGGTTCGAGATCAGAGTGGATGCAAGAGCTGGAGTTCGAGAGAAGGAAGGATGTGGAGCGCTCAAGCAGCAGAAGGGGGAACGGATGTGTACAGCAGCGTGTCCGCCTAGCAAGGCACGAAATAAGGAGGCGTGGGGGAACAGTGCCGCCCACGTCCAATCAAGCGCCACGCGGCGCCCAAGGACGCAGACTTTTAGGGCCCGCGACGCTTCGCACTTGCCCTTTCGCCTCTCTGCTCGGCCATGTTCGGGCGCGCCGTGGGCCCGGGGGCTACTGTCGGCGTTCTGGGAACGGGGGTCCCCAGACTTGCTCGTCTGCGGCTGCGGCGTGGCTCAAGGAGGCCCAAAGACGCCCATCTTCATCAATGCAAGCTCAAGACCCTCGCGAGGGGCCAAGCCTCATGAGGCGGACGACAAGGAGCTTCCTCGAGCACGGCCTCGTCGAGCTGGCTCATGAGGAGGCGGAGAGTTCAAGGCGGGTTACCTCGCGAGGTGCCCATGACGCAAGCCATGACGACCAAGGGCACCCGGTCGGCGGCAGCCAGCGATGTCCTCCTTTCCTCTTTGGTGCAAAGGGAGAAAGCGCAGCGAGAGCATCAAGCAAAGGCATCCGTTTGATTGCAACAAGACCAAGACCAGCCCAACGGCTGGAAGGAGTCATCGTGGAGCCCAAGCAAAGGCGTCATCACCGAGCCTTTGGCGCGAGGACCAACTTTAGTCAGGATAAGTGTACCCGCTGTTTCCCTTCAAAATGGCCAATTGTTGGCGCCCTTCCCGCTCAATATTTGGGAAGAGGCCCAGGGCCTTCGCCTATAAATAGGACTAGCCACCCACAGGGTAGAGGCAGCTGGAGAGAGAGGAGGAGATCCGAACCCTCATCAAGAAGCCAGTAGCTAGAGCGACTGAACACCACCTAGCAGTTCATCGCACCCGCCAAGAACAGACCCTCGCGAGGCTGTTCTTCCTTGTATTGTTCCTCATCAGCCCAAGAGGCAATCCACCACACCACACTGGAGTAGGGTATTACACCACAATGGTGGCCCGAACCAGTATAAATCTCGTGTCTCTTGTGCTGTTCCGTTTAGTAGTTTAGGTCCCAGCGATTCGGCGAGGTGCGAGACGGTGGAAGGCTGGATCTCCGCGCGCACCCCAGTGTTCGAACCTTAAGGGTCTGCCGGAACCCGAATCCAACAGTCGTCCACCGCCCTGGTGCTCTCGGCGCGACATGGTCAACGTGGTCAAGGAACGACTTCCATTGGATGTGGACTGTCGTGGAGAGGCTGACAGCTGGGTCCACGGCCGCAGCAAGGAAGTGCCTCCTTATTACGCGGAAAATAATGATTCCTCCACTGACAAATTGGGACCCACCGGACGGGCCATCGTATTTTGTGAAAAACATTTACCTCGACTCTGGGACCCACCGGCTACATCTCGCACGCATGAGGAAGTGCCTCCGGGCAAAAAAAACTGATTCGCCCCCCTGACTGCTGGGACCCACCAGCTACATCTTCGCACGCAAGGAAGTGCGTTCGTGCAAAAAAAACGATTTGCCCCCCTGACTGCTGGGACCCACCAGCTACTTCTTCGCACGCAAGGAAGTGGATCGACAGCTTGGGACCCACACGGTCGAAGCGTCACGTGGCGTTGTCATTCTGGTCGCAAACATGTAATGCATATATATCGGGTGGATGTAGAGGCGTGCACGTGTCGTAGTAGATGCGCACACGTAGCATGTACACGTACGTACAGCGGCCAGGGTGCAAGAAAGAAAATACGACCACGTATGTATACATACGGGTGGGGTCTCAAATGCCTACTCGCGGATACGTACGACGAGGGCTCGTGTACATGGCTAGGTCGGAACGGCGAAACAACGTCATCGTCGTGTTCATGGGGAGGCAACGGAATGCCTCGTGTTCATGGGGAGGCAACGGAATGTGTCATGTTCATCGGGAGGCAACGGAATGCGTCGTGTTCATCGGGAGGCAACGGAACGCGTGGGAGCCAACCGGCTGGGTCGGAACGGAATGCGTGGTCGTGTTCATTGGGAGGGCTTGGACGGAACAGGCGATGGAAACGAGGCCTGGCGTACCGCAGAACGGAGGAAACGGACCTCCTATGGTCGAAACGGGGGTCCTGTTGAACGGGTGGGGTGTGGCGTACCGCAAAACGGAAGAAACGGACCTCCTACGGTCGAAACGGGGGTCCTGTTGACCGGGAGGGGTGTGGCATACCGCAAAATGGACAAAACAGACCTCCTACAGTCGAAACGGGGGTCCTGTTCATCGAGAGGGGTGTGGTGTACCGCAAAACGGGACTCCACGGGATACTGTTCATCTCCACCGTCGACCTCCTCCAGCCTCCACGGGCTCCTGTTCATCCAGCCTCCACTGCCGCTACTACACCGCCATCGCTCAACCACCCCTCCACCGTCTCATCGTTCATCCAGCCCTCCACACCACGGAATCCTGTTCAACCACCCCTCCACGGGCACCCTCCACCGTCTCATCGCTCATCCAGCCCTCCACACCACGGGGTCCTGTTCATCCAGAGGCAACGTCACCGCTCAATCGCTCATCCAACCCCCGCAACGCTCACTTTGTTCATCCAATCGATCAGCTTTAGTTAGCGGCGATGGCGAAGAATCGCTTCGATCGAGTTCAATTAACAACCATCGATCGATCGCTCGGGTTCAGTAACGCTTAGCCTGCAGTGCAATCGCTCGGGTTCAGTTAGAGCCCAACGCCTCGCTCAGGTTCAGTTAGAGCCAACGCCTCGCACACACGCGCGTACGTGTACAAGAGGAAAACGCATCGCTCGGCCCCCGACCTCCCACCGTAATTGGGAACTCCCCGAAATTCCCCCCCCCCCTTGCTTCTACCACGGTTTTTTCCGTCATGGACGACCCAAAGAATGTCATGCAGCTGCGTCACCGGCCCGCCCAGGACGAAAAGCCCATTTTCTATCATGATTTTTTGTCATATAAGTAGGAGCTCACCACATCTATGATGATACCGGGTTTTTTCACAATTATCGTCATAGAAGTGTCATATGTATGACACACAAAAAATTCGTTCGGCCCAAAATGTCACGGATGTGTCTTTTTTTTGTAGTGAACGTATCTATAATTTTTGATTGCTCCATGCTATATTATCTACTATTTTGGACAATATTGGGCTTTATTATCCACTTTTATATTATTTTTGGGACTAACCTATTAACTGGAGGCCCAAATTTTGCACTGTTGTTTTTTGCCTATTTCGAGTTTTGCAGAAACGGAATATCAAACGGAGTCCAAACGGAATGAAACCTTCGGGAACGTGATTTTCTCACCGAACGTGATCCAGGAGACTTGGACCCTAAGTCAAGGAAGCTTCAAGGAGGGCATGAGGTAGGGGGGCACACCCTCCACCCTCGTGGGCCCCATGTTGCTCCACCGACGTACTTCTTCCTCCTATATATACCTACGTACCCCCAAACGATCAGATATGGAGCCAAAAACCTAATTCCACCGCCGCAACCTTCTCGCACTCCACGAGATCCCATCTTGGGGCCTGTTCGAGCTCTGCGGAGGGGCATCCACCACGGAGGGCTTATACATCATCACCATAGCCTCTCCGATGAAGTGTGAGTAGTTTACCTCGAGACCTTCGGGTCCATAGTTAGTAGCTAGATGGCTTCTTCTCTCTTTACGTATCTCAATACAATGTTCTCCCCTCTCTTGTGGAGATCTATTTGATGTAATCTTCTTTTTGCGGTGTGTTTGTTGAGACCGATGAATTGTGGGTTTATGATCAAGATTATCTATGAACAATATTTGAATCTTCTCTGAATTCTTTTATGTATGATTGGTTATCTTTGCCAGTCTCTTTGACTTATCAGTTTGGTTTGGCCTACTAGATTGATCTTTTTTGCAATGGGAGAAGTGCTTAGATTTGGGTTCAATCTTGCGGTGTCCTTCCCAGTGACACTAGGGGCAGCAAGGCATGTATTGTATTGTTGCCATTGAGGATAACAAGATGGGGTTTTTATCATATTGCATGAATTTATCCCTCTACATCATGTCATCTTGCTTAAGGCGTTACTCTGTTTTCATGAACTTAATACTCTAGATGCATGTTGGATAGCGGTCGATGAGTGGAGTAATAGTAGTAGATGTAGGCAGGAGTCGGTCCACTTGTCTCAGACGTGATGCCTATATACATGATCATACCTAGATATTCTCATAACTATGCTCAATTCTGTCAATTGCTCAACAGTAATTCGTTCACCCACCGTAAAATACTTATGCTCTTGAGAGAAGCCACTAGTGAAATCTATGGCCCCCGGGTCTATCTTCATCATATTAATCTTCTATTACTTTATTATTGCCTTTGCTTTTTTACTTTGCATCTTTATCAAAAAAATACCAAAAATATTATCTATCCTCTCTATCAGATCTCACTCTCGTAAGAGACCGTGAAGGGATTGACAACCCCTTATCGCGTTGGTTGCGAGGAGTTATTTGCTTTGTGCAGGTACGAGGGACTCGCGTGTAGCCTCCTACTGGATTGATACCTTGGTTCTCAAAAACTGAGGGAAATACATACGCTACTTTGCTGCATCATCCTTTCCTATTCAAGGAAATGCAACGCAGTGCTCAAGAGGTAGCACCCAGCTGCCGTTCTGAGGAACAAGACTGAAGCCATTGATCTGTCAAGTGACGAAGATCTTGGCGATGATGCTCTTGAGCTGTTGATAAAGAGCAAGCAAGAGGCGGAGATCTTCAATGATCTGCCTCTCTTTGATGTGGACATCTTGAATAACTTGATTGATTAGTGGTTTGACAATCCAAGCCTCAATATCGATGATCTTCAGCTCCCAATTGGCATCAGTGTCTTCTTCCACGGAGCCATTGCTCATGAGCTGGCTCTGGCTCAAAAGATTGTCGAACTGAAAAACAAAATTGACTATGGGAAGGCTTAGTTCAAGAAGCACATGGCCAAGCTCAGCGTGGCTGATGTTAAAAAATTTAAGCAGATGATGCATGACCTCAAGGAGGCGTTTCACAAGAAACGTGAGGAAGCAAAAGGTTCAAGAGAGCGAATGAAACACCTCGCTGCAAAATGTGTTCAATCTCACAATGAAGCAGAAAAGGGCAAGGCACTTGGGCGTCCTGGCATCGACCCCAAGATGGCTGCCAAAAAGAAGAAGCCTGCTGTGGCCCAAGCTGAAGCATCAGGGCGGGAAGAACCTCGCATTGTCTTCCCTGCCAGTATGACAGGCACGAAGCCTAAGGTTCCCACAGCTACGTCTGAACTGAAGAAGACAAGGGCAGCTGAGGCTGAAGCCAGAAAGCGCAAGAGTAAGAATGCCACTGATGATGCACCACAGGCCAAGAGGCGGAAGACAAAGTCTTCCAAGAAAGATTGGGCTGCTCCCACAGAGCCCCTCTTTGTCGAGCCAACCTCAGTTGCTCGTCCTGCATTCGAACACCAAGAGAGTCAGTTAGTAGTTCACGAGCCTGCTTTCAAAGAGGATCCTGAAGCTGAAGACATTCCAGCTGTTGGCCCCACCGCAGCTGAAGTCATTGGTCCCCAAGACAATGTAGATGATGATGAAGTCCTTCCTCAGATAGAGCACCAAATGGTATCATCACCTGTTCTCACGAACAGCGAACTCATCAACATTGGTCGTCCTCTGACGCCAATTGCACAGGATGGTTCAAGGGCTGATCGCCCTCAAGACTCCCCCCGACAAGAAGAATCACCAAGTACTCCCCCAACTCAAGTCACCTTTTCGGTGCTTGACAATGACGACTATGTGGTCCAGCCAACTCCCTCTCCAAAAGCGTCGCCCACATTCTGCAGGCTTCGCAAAGGACCAAGGCCACAAGTCACTCTGTCAAGTGTTCCAGAAGGAGAAGATCAACACAACTCAGTGGCACGACAAGTGTTTCCTGACGCCACTCCAACTGTGAACGTCTGAGTCTGAAGCCAAAGCTGTTGAAGACATTCCGGCTGCATCAGCCAATGACCAAGAAGAACCCCGTCAAGAAGAAGAGCGAGCTGCCACACCCCTACCAACCAAGAAGCTGTTCTCGAGGAGAACAAGTCTGTGCCTGACCCTCCAGTTCTCAAGTGGAGGTTGAAAATAATAAGGCGGCCACCAACAACAACACTGAAGCCAATGACGTTGTCATGGCTGAAGCTAATGTGGCGCCTGAAGCCAATGTTGCACCTAAAGCCATTGTGCAGCTCGAAGCCCATGTCAATGCCGATGCTCTTGTGCCACCTCCAAGGCCTCACACTATTGAGCTGGAATTTGATCGCGGTCAACCTGTCATGGTTCGATGGCCTATTCTGGTTCCTCCTCCTGCTCCCGGACCACAATTTGATTATCATGTGGAGCACAGGCCTCAGGTCCAGAAGCCAAAACCCAGGCTGCCAAGGTTTCTAGGTACGACAACTTCACTAGGATCGTTCAATATGAATGGCTTCATTGCACACAACACCTTCTTTGATAGCGCCAAGAACCCATATTCGAAGCTAGGGATTTCATCAGATCGGTTCTGGAGCTATCAGCAGCGCAGTTACTATTCATGTGTCTTATACAATCAAGGGCGCATCTTTCCCCACACGCGACTAGACTGCGAAGCCATTGCTGGCCTGCCCTGCTTGGAAGAAGCCCTCGACTGCTTCAGAGATGCAGGCCTTCTACAGTTTGTGACCAACAAAGAAAATTAGAATGAAGAGCTTCTATTACAATTCTATGCAACTCTTAACATTCGCGGCTACAACAGGGATCTGAAGACTTGGGTCCTTGAGTGGATGACAGGCAATGTACACCACGAAGCCAAAGCTCTTGATATCTGTCACATCCCTAGCTTTACCTTGACCTAGACTAGCTAGTCATGTGTGCACCATGTTTAAATTTCAATGAATTTGAAATGGGGACATGTGAAAGCCTCAGAAATCATTTCTGAAAATGACCAAGATAAAAATTGCTTCAAATAGGTCCAAGAAAATGTTCATGTTTCTCTCTGAAAATATTGGCCAGAGGTAAAATTCAAACCAATATTTTTAGGAGCACAAAAAATATTTATTTTGGACAATTGAGCTAATTCAATAATTATTTGCATTGGAGTTATATTTGTTATATATTAAATATAACTCCAATAACTCTAAAAGTTTGTAAGTGGCTTTGAATAATTTTTTAAAAGGCCACATAATAATTTTCATAAGTTTATGAAATGATCTAGTATTTAAGTAAAATCAAAACCAATTGCAGAAAATAGAAAACATAAATAAATAGAAAAACCACAGAGGGAGAAAACCTACCTGGCGCCTACCTGTGCGGCCTGCTGCTGAAGTGGCCCAGCCCACCACCACTTCCGCCTCTGTCGTCTTCCTCCCCGCGCCAGTCGGACACCATGCGTGGCCGACGCGCGCGAGCATGCGCTCGGCCACCTCCTGCCTGCTTACCGCTGCTGGAGATGGCCCGAGCGCCACGAAACCCCCGGGCAACTTCCCCCTCTCTCCCGTGTCTCTTCCTCATCTGCCCCTCTCCCCCGAGCACCACCGAGCGGAGCTCGTCGCCGCCGACACCGTTCACCGCGGCCACCGGCCCTCCCTCACCCATCCAGTGTATCCAGTAGAACCACCGTCGTCCCCTGCATCGTCTACACCAAGCCATTCGACATCGGGAAGCCTACAAGGACGCTGGCGACACCTTCTTCAACCTCCGGTCCCCGAGATCGGCGGCGTTCCCGCGCTCACCTCACTGCCTCCCCAAGCTTGATGTCTTCTTCATTCGAACCTCCGTGAGCCCCTGCCTCTTTGCCCCTCTCTCCCGTGCTCTTTTCCTCGCCATAGCCGCCGCTTCGCCGACGACCGAATCCCGCCGCCGCCTGAGCCCCTTGCCGCCGTGGCCACAGTCACGGTAGCCCCCAACCGAGCACACCCACGTGCTCACCGCACCGCGTAGAGGCCGTAGGTGCTACGCCCGCATCACCGCGCCCACTGCAGCTTCGATCCCAAGCTCGCTTCGAAGTTCCGGCCGCAGCAGAAGCTTCTTGCGTGACGTTTCCACCACCCGGCTCGTGCATTGCTACCCTCCGACGCGCAAAGTCGCGCTCACCCTGAAGAGCCCAAGCACGCTTGCTCCCGTCGCCGGAAACGGCCGGACGGCCAGCACCACAGTGCTCCGGTCATCACCGGAGTTAATCTGATGATGTGGGCGGATTATATTAGTCTAATTACCCGGTTAGTTTAACCGTAGTCGCTGACAGTGGACCCCGCATCACTAATTAACCATGGGTTAGCCTCTGTGACAATGACATGTGGGGCCCACGGTTCAGGTTTGACCTGGACCGGCCCCGTTGACCTGCTGACGTCACAGTGATGTAATGCTGACGCAGTAAAGCATTTTCTGGATTTAAGTTTATCTAGGAAATTCCAGAAAATAGTGCTAACTTCTAAAAATCATAGAAATTCAACCGTAGCTCAGAATGAAATAAGTTATATATGAAAAATTATCAGAAAAATCCAATCTATTCATCTGTACTGGTTTCATGCATGTTTAAACAAGTTAACTTGATGTTTAGTGCAAACATGATAAAGCACTATTTAAGATCACAAATGAGTTTGAACTTTGAATCTTTGGTTCAAAATGACTCAAACCCTGGTTGTAGTTGCATTAGCCCAATACACTCATTTTTGCCATGTACTGATCATGCATCATATTGAGCATTGCATTGATTGTGTTTCCTTCTCACATTTGGTGTTTGTTCCTCTCGATGAGCGACCCTACAAGCGATGAGATCGATGACACCGATGAAGAGCTATATTATCTTCAGAAGTGCCAGGAAAGCAAAACCCCCTTGTTCATTCCGATATAATCCCACTCTCTCGCTCCTGCTCTCTTTTACTACATTAGGACAACAACGATTCAACTGTTACATGCTGCGGTAGTTGAACCCCTTTCCTCTGCATGACCTGTCATTGCCACAGTAAATAGATGAAACCGCTAGCATGAGTAGGAGTTGTTTGAGCCCTGATGTGCCTACTCATTCATGCTTGTTGTCATGCCTGCTACTGCTTAGAGTTGAGTCAGGTCTGATTCATCGGGGATGAATTGGAGTGTGGTGAACATGTCCTACAGTTGAGAGCTAAGTGTGTGAACACGATTTGGTAAAGGTAGCGGTGAGAGGCCATGTAGGAGTACATGGTGGGTTGTCTCATTGTAGCCGTCCTCGGGAACTGAGTTCTGTATTTGTGATCCATCAACAGTACTACCACACATTGGGTTCCGGTAACTCGACCCCTCTCGGCTTATTAATCAACTCGATCTCTGTCCAGGAGTTGCAACTAGTTTCTGGTGTTTGTAGGTAGTGTTAGTAGTCTACCAAGTGGCACCCGGTATAGGCGGGCTTGGGACAGACTAGGCACCATGGCACGGTGTACCAAGCGTAGAACCATCCGTCGAGGTGGGCCTGGGAACCCTGCACACATCGTTTGGGGCCGTGAGCGACACCCCGGCCAGATCTCCTTGCGGATGGAACCCGAATAGGCGATAAACCTGGACTAGAGACTTGTGTGGTTAGTCAAGTCATGGCCGACTCGCTCACCAGGCCTCCGCTTGAAGGCTGCCGAGATACACGACGTGTACATGGTGGTAAGTGGCGAGAGCGTGTGTGAAGTACACCCCTGCAGGGTTAACATCATCTATTTGAATAGCCGTGTCCACGGAAAAGGACTTCTGGGTTGCCTGTATAGTTCATAGACAAGTGAAAGTGGATACTCTAAAATGCGCAAGATAAGCATGAGTGCTATGGATGGCATTCTCGTAGGAAGACGGGAGTGGATCCATAGTGGTGTATTGATATGGTGAATATGTGGACTCGTGTGCGCCACCTCAAAAGAGTTACTTGCATTCGTAGTTCAGGATAGCCACCGAGTCAAAGCTGGCTTGCTACAGTTAAACTCCACCACCCCTTTGTTGATACCGATGCATATGTAGATAGTTCTGATGTAAGTCTTGTTGGGTACATTTGTACTCACGTTTGCTTATTTTATGTTTTGTAGAGAGACTTCAGTCTCGCTAGTAGTTCTGCATGGACTTTGACGTATAGCTTGTTACCTCAGCTACGATCTTGTACCCTTGGGAGGGTCTTGTAGATAGTCAGGCTTCTCATCCTTCTTCATTTGTAGTTGTCTGTACTCAGACAAGTTAAGCTTCCGCATGTGCTTATTGCTTGTATGCTCTGTATGTTTGGTCATGAGACCCATGTTTGTAATACTTGACTCTTCGGAGCCTAATGAATAAATACTCTGAGTCGTAGAGTCTTGTTGTGATGCCATGTTGTATTTGCACATATCGATCATATTGTGTGTATGATTTTGAAATGCTTGGTATGTGTGGGATCCGACAACCTAGGTGTCTATCCTTGCTAGCCCCTCTTATGGGGAAATGTAGTCTAGTGCTTCCACTGAGCCATGGTAGTCCGCTACAGACCGGTTTACCAGAGTCCTGCTAGCCCAGTTACTACTGCTCCAGAACACTTAGATTGGCCGGCATGTGATCCACTTCGTTCTTGTGTTTGTCCCTTCGGGGAAATGTCACGCGGTGACTTCCGGAGTCCTGCTAGCCTGCTACAGCCCGGGTTCCCGGATTCCCGTTAGCCCAGTTGCTACAGTCTGGATTCACACGCTGATGACCGACATGTTCGATGCTGGTTCATGTATGCCTGTCCCCGTAAGTTAGCGCCACTTTGGGTTCATGACTAGTCATGTCAGCCCGGGTTCTCTGTCATATGGACGCTAGCGACACTATTATATACGTGAGCCAAAAGGCGCAAACGGTCCCGGGCCAGGTAAGGTGGCACGTGTGGGAATACCGTGCATGAGGCCGCAAGGTGATATGATGTGTTACATGCTAGATCGGTGTGACTTAGAATCGGGGTCCTGACAATATCATTGATCTTGCTGCCTTGCCCACTGCAGGTGAACTCTATGAACCTGATGGTCAGCTTCACCGCAATGCATTGGAGAGCATCTTCCAGAAGCCTGAGCCAAACATGAGCCAAATGCTGAGCATGATGAAGCCACTACCACAAGACGCTGAATATCCAAAGGAATTCTTTGTTGAATACCTAGAGTATCTGCCCCACACTATTTATCATATCATCAGGAGAACTCTATGGCCTGTCAAAGGATATTCTCCAGCAGCGAGGCTTGAAGGAGCAATGAAGACATCGGTCTTCTATATCTTCAATGGCATCAACTTCAATGCTCAGGACTTCTTCATCAGGCAACTGGCCGCATCTGGCTCTGATCTATTTGGTCTGAAGTTTTATGCTACATGGGTTATGCACCTCATCAAGCTTCACTCTGCTATCAACTATCAGCCGTCTGCATGCAAACATCTCATATTCTTACCAGAGGTTGATATGTCTGTCGAAGCCATATACCTAGAGCCTGCCAAGGAGCCAATTTATCTTCACAACGTCGATCGTCAAAGTTTCACTCAACCTATTGAAGGAGTTCTTGCTGCAACTCGAGTTTATCCTCTGGCTGGTAACACACGTGAACCTCATCGTGCCCATACTGAAGCCACTGAGAGCACAATTGCACAAAGGCCTCGAAAGCGATCTCGTGTTCTCAATGACCGAGAGCTTCTCGTTGCCCTGCATCAAAAACAGGATAAGCATCATGACTGGCTGAAACGTCAGATGCAAAGCCTCTTGGTGGATGTTAATCGCATTCGCAACCTTGCCACCAAGAATGCATTTGTCACTCATGAAACCTGTCGGCGGTCGTGGAAGAGTCTGACATTGCTGAGCTCTGAAGATGATCTTCAACAATATGGCTTCACAGAGAGATTCAATTTCGATTCCACTCCTCCCAGGAACGCTGTCTTGCGTCGGACTCCCTCACTCGAAGACTCTGAGTACTCCTCCTCAGCGGCAAGTGTAAATGCCAGAGTCATTGATGACGAAGATGATGCTACCTCCCCAACTACAACTTCACCTTGTATCGACACTGCACCAAGTTCTTCAGCACCACCGAACCTCAACGACGACCCTGCAGCTTCACCTTCTCCTCATGGGAACGAGTAGAAGCTCTATGTTTTCAAACCTTTTTGGTCCTTACTGACAAAAGGGGGAGAAGCATATGAGTTGATAGTCTTCAAGCGGGTCCTTATGGGTGGCTGCTATACTTTTTGCCAAGTGTTTACAACTCTCGCTTTTGATACTTTTGGTTCTTTGAGTTGTAACACTTAAACTTGATGGTCGTCTGCTACCTTTCCGTCAACTATGTGATGCGATGATAAATTCCGCATGTGCGATGATAAATCCCGCACGAAGTCATTCCGCATACGTCCATTGTTTCTTTATGCATGTCATTACCTTCGTTATATCCTTTCATGCATAATGAATTGTCTTCATTAGTTGAAGAGGATCTCCACAAGTGAAACCTGCCATGTGCATTTGCATTCAAACGCAAACTACTTATATGCACATCTTCAGGGGGAGCCTTTCGCCACTTATGAAGACAATACCCCAATCCTTTACAATTTCACATACTTTTATCCCCGTTGAAAACTTCAACCAGTTTGTCATCAATCACCAAAAAGGGGGAGATTGTAAGTGCATCTAGTGCCACCCCTAGTTGGTTTTGGAGTATTGACGACAAACCTGGTTGAGGGACTAATGTGTTTGTGAGAACTGCAGGATAACACAGGTAGTAGTCCCTTATTGATTCGGTTTACCTACCGGAGATGACCCCTAAAAATGTGTGAATACAATGTTGGTATGTGAAGATATTCAAAACGAAGATTATGACTCGAGAAGACATTCGCGTGAAGACTATGGAGTGCGAAGACATAGTTGTTTCGTAGTTTCCTTTTGTTCTTTGTTGAGTCATAGGAACCACCATACTGTTAAGTGGGGTCCAAGTGAACAAAGTCAGAGTGGTCAAGTGATGCTCAACCAAATCCTATGTCTTCGAGCGAAGACAATGAGAGCAAATCTTATCCAGAGCTGGATGAGTCAGCTTTACTTGTAGCCCAAGTTAAGCTGTCGCGTGTGTTTGAAATCTGACCGTTGGAACACGTGTCAGTTCTTTAATGACCCAGGGTCATTTTGGACAAATCAGGTCGGGTTGCCTAGTGGCTATAAATAGCCCACCCCCTACACCATAAATTGGTGGCTGCTCAGAGTTAGTGCACGGCTTTTGTCGTTTGAGAGCAACCCACCTCAAAGCCTTTGAGAGAGAGATCCTTGCGAGGACAAGGCCCAAAACACCCAGAGCCAAATAGTGTTAGGCATCACTGAAGTCTTTCTGTCTGCGTGACCTGAAGACTTGTTACACTTGAGGACTGTGAATCCTCCAGCCGGTTAGGCGTCGCGTTCTGAGCATCCAAGAGTCATTGTGGATTGCCGGTGAACGAAGTCTGTGAAGGTTTGGAAGTCTACCTTGAAGACTTACCATAGTGATTGGGCGAGGACCAAGTGTTCTTAGCTCAAGGGGAATAAGGTGAAGACGCGGTCTTCTGAGTTGAATATCATCCTCCCTAACCAGATGTACAGTTGTCACAACAACTGGAACCGGTCCAAAAAATCCTTGTCCTCACCAAGCAACTGGTTCTATCTCTTCCCTCACTCATTTACAGTTAGTCTTCTAGAAGTCATTTGCATGCCTGCCTTATCTATTTGACATCACTGTGTGATTACTATTGTTGTTTGGCTTCATACCTTCTTCCATCTTGATCCATACTATCTGGCTGCTATTAGTCTTCGTGCTTTCACTTCATTGTATACTTGACTATGGCTTGTCTAGTGTAGTCTACCTTCCGCTGCATGTAAATAGGTTCATTTCTATTGTTTGTCTTCGGAACTCTCTTGTTTTGAAGACTTCCATAAAAATCGCCTATTCACCCCCCTCTAGTCGATAACTAGCACTTTCAACAGGCATGCCTACAATAGGTTTATGTTTATTTTTAGTATCGGGTCTAGCAATTCTAGCAGCTTCATCACAGAAGTAAATAACATGCCCTTCAATATTATCAACCAAGAGATCTTTAACCATAGCAATACTAGGTTCAACTTTAATTTCTCAGAGGGTTCGGGTGGTCTAATATTACTATTGTTGACCACAGTTGAACCTTTAGCATGATCATTTATTCTAGCAGGGAAGGTGGTTTCTCAATATAAGCGGTAGGAACAAGAGGATCAACATTATAAGTGATAGTCTTTTCTTCAACTTTAATAGGTTCAACTACTTTTACTTCAATGGGAGGATGATATTTAAACCACTTCTCCTTAGGAAGATCAACATGAGTAGCAGATGATTCACAGAAAGAAGCTACTATCTCAGAGTCAAGTCCGTATTTAGTGCTAAATTCATGGAAAAAATCGGTATCCATAAAAGATTTAACACAATCAAACTTAGGCGTTATACTTGACTCCTTACCTTCGTCGAGTTCCCAATCTTCAGAGTTGCGTTTAATTCTTTCCAATAAATCCCAATTGAATTCAATAGTATTCATCATAAAAGAACTAGTTCAAAAAGTATCGAGCATGGAGCGGTTATTGAGAGAAAGCCGAGCATAATTTTTTTGGATAATAATTTCTCTTGAGAGCTCATGATTGGGGCATGAATATAACATTGACTTAAGCCTCCCCCAAGCTTGAGCGATGCTTTCTCCTTCGCGAGGCCAAAAATTATATATATAATTACGATCACGATGAACCAGATGCATAGGATAAAACTTCTGATGAAATTCCAATTTCAATCGGTTGTAGTTCCATGATCCAAAGATCATCGCATAGCCTAAACCATGTCAATGCCTTTCCCTTCAAAGATAAAGGTAAGACCTTCTTCTTGATAACATCCTCGGGCATACCTGCAAGCTTAAATAATCCACAAACTTCATCCACATAGATTAGGTGCAAATTGGGATGCAATGTTCCATCTCCTGTAAAAGGATTAGCTAGCAGTTTCTCTATCATACCCAAAGGAATTTCAAAGTAAACCTGTACAAGCCCCTCAAAGGATTATTTTCCATAGTAACAAGTGACAGTAAATTTCAGCACACTATCTAAATTTTTCCTTACCAAAGGCGCTTCACTCCCCGGCAACGGTGCTAGAAAAGAGTCTTGATGACCCACAAGTATAGGGGACCTGTCGTGGTCCTTTCGATAAGTAAGAGTGTCGAACCCAACGAGGAGGAGAAGGAAATGACAAGCGGTTTTCAGCAAGGTATTCTCTGCAAGCACTGAAATTATCGGTAACAGATAGTTTTGTGATAAGGTAATTCGTAACGAGTAACAAGTAACAAGAGTAAACAAGGTGCGGAAAGGTGGCCCAATCCTTTTTTTTGCAAAGGATAAGCATGGACAAACTCTTATATAAAGTAAAACGCTCCCGAGGACACATGGGAATTATTGTCAAGCTAGTTTTCATCATGATCATATGATTCACGTTCGTTACTTTGATAATTTGATATGTGGGTGGACCTATGCTTGGGTACTGCCCTTCCTTGGACAAGCATCCCACTTATGATTAACCCTCTTACAAGCATCCACAACTACAAAAGAATTATTAAGGTAAACCTAACCATAGCATGAAACATATGGATCCAAATTAGCCCCTTACGAAGCAACGCATAAACTAGGGTTTAAGCTTCTATCACTCTAGCAACCCATCATCTACTTATTACTTCCCAATGCCTTCTCCTAGGCCCAAATAATGGTGAAGTGTCATGTAGTCGACGTTCACATAACACCACTAGAGGAAAGACAACATACATCTCATCAAAATATCGAATGAATACCAAATTTACATGACTACTTATAGCAAGACTTCTCCCTTGTCCTCAGGAACAAACGTAACTACTCACAAATAATATTCATGTTCATAATCAGAGGGTTATTAATATGCATAAAGGACCTGAACATATGATCTTCCACCAAATAAACCAACTAGCATCAACTACAAGGAGTAATCAACACTACTAGCAACCCACAGGTACCAATCTGAGGTTTTGAGAAAAAGCTTGCTTACAAGATATGAACTAGGGTTTGAGATGAGATGGTGCTGGTGAAGATGTTGATTGAGATTGACCCCCTCCCGATGAGAGGATCGACGGTCATGACGATGGTCATGATTTCCCCCTCCCGGAGGGATGTTTCCCTGGCAGAACAGCTCCGCCGGAGCCCTAGATTGGTTTTGCCAGGTTCCGCCTCGAGACGGCGGCGCTTTGTCCCGAAAGCTTCCTTCTAATTTTTTCCAGGGCGGAAGACTTCATGTAACAAAATATGGGCACCGGAGGCCTGCCAGGGGGCCCACGAGGCAAGGGGCGCGACCCCACCCTCGTGGACGGTGGGTGGCCCCCCTCTGGTGCTTTCTTCGCCCAATATTTTTTATATATTCTAAAACTAACTTCCGTGGAGTTTCAGGACTTTTGGAGTTGTGCAGAATAGGTCTCTAATATTTGCTCCTTTTCCAGCCCAGAATTCCAACAGCCGGCATTATCCCTCTTCATGTAAACCTTGTAAAATAAGAGAGAAAAGGCATAAGTATTGTGACATAATGTTTAATAACAGCCCATAATGCAACAAATATCGATATAAAAGCATGATACAAAATGGACGTATCAGACTCCCCAGTCCAAGTAGGATTCTCCTCCTCTTTACTATTCCTAGTAGGAGAAGGAGGGAAGGAGGAAGAGGGGAGAAGAAAAGAGGGGGGCGCCGCCCCCTCCTAGTCCAATTCGGACCAGCCCATGGGGGGGGCGCTGGCTCCCCTTGTGGTCCTTCTCTCCTGTCCACTAAAGCCCATTAAGGCCAATTACTTCCCTCGGCGAATTCCCATAACTCTCCGGTACTCCAAAAAATACCCGAATCACTCGGAACCATTCCGATGTCCGAATATAGCCTTCCAATATATGAATATTTACCTCTTGACCATTTAGAGAATCCTCGTCATTTCCGTGATCTCATCCGGGACTCCGAACAAACTTCGGTCATCAAATCACATAACTCATTATACAAATCGTCATCGGACGTTAAGCGTGCAGACCCTACAGGTTCGAGAACTATGTATACATGACCGGGACACATCTCCGGTCAATAACCAATAGCAGAACCTGGATGCTCATATTGGCTCCTACATATTCTACGAATATCTTTATCGGTCAAACCGCATAACAACATACGTTTGTTCCCTTTGTCATCAGTATGTTACTTTCCCGAGATTCGATCGTCGGTATCATCATACCTAGTTCAATCTCGTTGCCGACAAGTCTCTTTACTTGTTCTGTAGTGCATCATCCCGCAACTAACTCATTAGTCACATTGCTTGCAAGGCTTATAGTGATGTGCATTACCGAGAGGGACCAGAGATACCTCTCCGATACACGGAGTGACAAATCCTAATCTTGATCTATGCCGACTCAACAAACACCTTCGGAGACACCTGTAGAGCATCTTTATAATCACCCAGTTACGTCATGACGTTTGATAGCACACAAGGTTTGTCGGATTTCGGTTTCCGGCAAAACCCTTGAGGTTCGAACACTGGGGTGCGCCCGAAGATTTCCTCCTACCTAATCACGCCCTCAACCTCGCCACGATCTCAAAGGCTAGCTTGACAAACTCGCAACACAAGAGACACAAGATTTATACTGGTTCGGGCCACTGTTGTGGTGTAATACCCTACTCTAGCGTGGTGTGGTGGATTGCCTCTTGGGTTGAGGATGAACAGTACAAGGGAAAGAATAGCCTCCTGAGGAAGGTGCTCTTGTGCTTGGTGGGTGCGAGGATGGGTTGGATCTAGTCCAAGATGAGATGCCTCCTACTGTGGTGGCTAATCCTATTTATAGATGCCCTGGTCTTCTTCCCAAATATTGAGCGGGAAGGGAGCCAACAACGGCCAATTTGAAAGGGGACAGCTAGTACACGCTATCCTGACTAAAGGTGGTCTTCGCCTGCCAAAGGCTCTGGTGGTGACGCCGTCTTGGGCTCCACGGTGATCTCCGTCCTGTCGTCCTGCCGGTCTTGGTCTCGTTGCACCGATATGGAAACCTTTGCCTGATGCCTCGGTACTCATCGACTGCGCTTGCCTCCTTAGCACCAAAGAGGAAACGAGGACACTGTGCGCGCTGGCGCCCGCCTGATCTTGGTCGTCATGCCTGACATCGTAGGAACCTCACGAGGTTCGCCTCGCCTTGATCTCTCCGCCCCTCGCGAGCCAGCCTGATGAGACCGCTCCCGAGGAGGTCTCGTGTGGCCCGCCTCTTGAGGCTTGGCCCCTCGCGAGGGTCTTGATGAGTGCTTGCTGGTGAAGACGGGCCGTACTGGGCCGCGAGTGGAGCCACGCCATGGGCCGCAGGCAGGCAAGTGTAGGGACCCCCGTTCCTAGAACGCCGATAGTAGCCCCTGGGCCCAAGGCACGCTCGGACTTGGCTTCGAGTCGAAGCCAAAGGGCAAGTGCGGAGCGCCGCGGGCCCCAACAGCCTGTGGCCTTGGTCAACGCGTGGCGATTGATTGGACGTGGGCGTCTCCGCTTACCCATGCTGCCTCGGCAACTACCCGACTGACAAAAGGCCGGCGCGGGTAAGCCTTCTTTCTCCTTGCTCCAGATCCCCTTGCTCCTTTTCTTTCGAAATCTCCAGATCTGCTCCCATCCCCTTCCGCATTAGCGACCAATGGCGCCCTGGAAGGTCAAGGTTTCTTTGCCGCAGGCCTGGTACGAGCTGGCTCTGGATGCACCCAACGTTTCGGAGAAGAGCCTCGTCGCCACACGCCTTCTGACGGCGGGGGAGAGCAACGAGAGGTGGAAGACCGAGCTCCGGGCTGGCTCTGCCGTGTCGGAGCCCGAGGGAAGCACCTTCTTCCCCTTCTTCATGAGCAGCATCGTCGCGGGGCTGGTCCCCCCATCTCTGACTTCTTCTATGAGGTCCTCGGCCATTACGGGCTGCAGGTGCTGCATCTTCATCCCAACTCCGTCCTTCTCTTGTCGATCTTCGCCTTCTACTGCGAGGCGTACCTCGGCGTGATGCTGTCCGTGGCTCTGTTGCGCCACTTCTTCTTCCTCCGCATCAACGAGGGTCGTACCTCTGGGTGCGCCAACTTCATCGCGGCCGGCAAGGCCAACTCGATCTCGAAGGCTGGGAAGAAGGCCGACGGCTTCAGGAGCAAGTGGGTCATGATGGACGCCAAGTGCGTCCACCCACGCTTGGTGCTGCCAACGGAGAAGCCTCAGTCTGACAAAGGGTGGTCTCGCGCGAAGCTCACTGATGACCGGGCGACGTTGGTGCTGGAGAAGATGAACGCCGACCCAAAGCCGGGCAACGCGAAGGCGACGAAGGTGACAGGGGCCATGCTCTTGAGGGAATTCCTGATGCTGCGCGTGGCCCCGCTTCAGGCACGCTTGCGCCCCTTGTGGAGGCTCGGGGACGAAGAAGACAAGGTTTGCCTGAGCCCGGAAGCCTTGCCTGGCGAAGAGCAGGCTGCGGCCCCTTGCCTCCTGGTCGGGAACGACCAGGAATACCCGCCAAGCGTCTTCGTTCCCTTGTTCCGCCGGAAGGACGGGGAGCAGGTTGTGGCTGCCATGCCGACCTTTGACGGGCGCGGCCTGGTGCCGCCAGCGCCTCCTGCGGCCTCAGCTGCGATGGTGCCGGTGGAGGTGTCTTCTGACAACTCCCGCAAGGAGGAGGATGAGGACGAGGAGCGCGACTCGGAGGCGACCCCCGAGGGGATGGGGGAGACCTCCCCCCTGAGCAAGGCCGACATTCGCCGCACCCTTCCTGACGACGACGAGGCTGACGTCCGCCAGGAGCAGGGAGAGCCGCCCGTAATCCCGACGAGGGGACGATCGGCGCTGATCTCCCGAGATGCTGCTTCTGTTCCAGTGCCGCCTGGAGCCGCTTCCGGCCCACCTGCTGCTCCTTCTTCTGCTCCTGGGGCTTGTGCGCCCGCGCCCCGGGCTGGGAGGCTCTTGGGCTTCAAGCTTAGCAAGAGGAGGGTGGACTACACTGCGGTGGACCAGTAAGTGTTCGTGCTCCGTCTTGTTCTTGATTATGCCGCTGATTCTTGACATTCACCATTGATTGGGTAGGCCGCCACCTGCGGCGAAGAAGAGGAAGGAGGAGGCGGTGGTGCTTCTCAGGACCAACTTGCCTGCTCCGGCTGCGTCTCCCTCCATGGAGAAGGGCAGCGTTGGTGCTCATGTCTCTCCGGCCCGGTCGTCCTCGCAAGGCATGGGGGAGAACCCTCGGAAGGAGTCAGCCCCCGTGGCCCCGCTAGCTCCGGAGGCACCAGCGTCCGGCCCGGCTGTTGAGGTCTCCAGGGCTCAGGAGCCCCCAGTCTCCCGGGCTATGGTGACGATACCTTCTCCTTCTCCTCCAGCTGCACCGCTGATTCCAGGCCCTTCTACCTCCCCAGACATCTTGGAGCGCGCTCTTCTTGAGATGGCCCAGCTGCGAGAAGATCTTCAGGGCACTGACCCCCTCCTGGTGGTCGGGCGCCTGGAGCTGGTCTCCGGCTGGCTCCATTGTGACGTGTCTGTTCGGCGGCGCCGAGCCCTGCCACGGCAACCTCCGAGAAAGAGAAGCAGGTCGTAGCCCAAGCGATGGCTGCTCGCGAGGCGGCGCTGAAGGACGTCAAGGCCGCCGAGAGTCGCTGCCGGGCGCTAGAGGCCGAGCTGAAGACCCTGCTCGGCGAGCGTGCAGAGGAAGCCCGCAGCCGCAAGGCGGAGGAGGAGAAGATGAAGGCTCGAGAAGATGCCATCAAGGGTCGCGATGCCGGTCTAGAGCAGTCGGTGAAGGTGCAGGCCACTGAGCGTGGCCGGCTGGAGGAGCTGGAGCGGAAGGTGAAGGCAGAGGAAGCCGAACTTGACACGAAGGCAAATGTTCTGGCCGAGGACCACGCAGCCTTCGCGCTCCTCGAGGAGAGGTCTCGTGTGGCGTTGAAGACACTCTATGAGAAGGGCTTGGAGAAGCCGCTGACCACCGACGAGAATGGCCCCGCCCAGCTGCTTCCCTACTTGGTCGAGGCGCTCGAGGAAGTCGTGAGCGGCATCGGCCCCATGGCAGAGGAAGAGGCTCAGATCCTTTCTTGACTCTTGACGGCAGCGTCTTCAGCCACCTCCATCTTCGCGATCCTACTGCCCGCCTTGACAAGCTGCTAGAGCCTGTGGACGATGAACACTGCGCAGCTGCTGCTGCAGCCATGAAGGGTGCTACCTCTTGAGCACTGCGTTGGATTTCCCTGAAGAGGAGAGGATGATGCAGCAAAGTAGCGTAAGTATTTCCCTCAGTTTTTGAGAACCAAGGTATCAATCCAGTGTGAGACTGAGGGAGTCCCGGACTAGGGGGTGTCTGGATAGCCGGACTATCATCACGGCCGGACTCCAAGACTATGAAGATACAAGATTGAAGACTTCGTCCCGTGTCCGGATGGGACTTTCCTTGGCGTGGAAGGCAAGCTTGGCGAGACGGATATGTAGATCTCCTACCATTGTAACCGACTCTGTGTAACCCTAACCTATCCGGTGTCTATATAAACCAGAGGGTTTTAGTCCATAGGACGAACAACAATCATACCATAGGCTAGCTTCTAGGGTTTAGCCTCCTTGATCTCGTGGTAGATCTACTCTTGTACTACCCATATCATCAATATTAATCAAGCAGGAGTAGGGTATTACCTCCATCGAGAGAGCCCGAACCTGGGTAAAAACATCGTGTCCCTTGTCTCCTGTTACCATCCGCCTAGACGCACAGTTCGGGACCCCCTACCCGAGATCCGCCGGTTTTGACACCGACATTGGTGCTTTCATTGAGAGTTCCTCTGTGTCGTCACCGATAGGCCTGATGGCTCCTTCGATCATCAACAATGACGTGGTCCAGGGTGAGACTTTTCTACCCGGACATATCTTCGTATTCAGCGGCTTTGCACTGCGGGCCAATTCGCTTGGCCATCTGGAGCAGATCGAAAGCTACGCCCCTGGCCATCAGGTCAGATTTGGAAGTTTGAACTATACGGCCGATATCCGCGGAGACTCGATCTTCGATAGATTCGAGCCACAGCCAAGCTTGCCGCACTGTCTTGATGGGCATGATCTAGCTCTGCAGCCGAACAGTGCCCTGGAGGCCGCACCAGCATCCGCTCCGACCCTTAATCCGGAGCCGGATTCCCTGATCGAGGACGAGTGGTTGGACACCGCCTCGGGGGCTACAATCTCTACGGCGATTGAGCCGAACTCCATCCCTGTCCTTTGTGAAGACCTCGACTCCAGGGTGCCGGACTCCTTTCCGGACTCCGAACCCTCTACGCCCTGCCAATCGAATCCGATTGGGCGCCGGTCATGGAGATCATGGCCGCGGACATCTTTCAACACTCACCCTTTGGCGACATCCTGAATTCACTAAAGTCTCTCTCTTTATCCGGAGAGCCCTGGCCGGACTACGGTCAGGAAGGTTGGGATGCGGACGACGAAGAAATTCAACGCCCACCCACCACCCACTTCGTAGCCACTGTTGAAAGCTTACACGACGTGCTCGATTTCGACTCCGAAGACATCGACGGTATGGACGACGATGTAGGAGACAACAATGAACCAGCACCTATAGGATGCTGGACAACCACCTCATCCCATGATGTATACATGGTGGGTACACCTAAAGGAAATGAAGACGAGGAACAACGGGATGCTATGAAGGATAAATCCCTCGAAAAGCAGTCAAAACAGCAACGTAAACGCCGAGCAAAGTCCCGGCTCAACAAATACCCAGCCATAGAGCAGGGCGAACCGGTGGACAACGAACAAGCTATCGAGCAATCGTTCGAACAAGACAACTTGGATAAACAATTTGTCCCCAGCGAAGACAACAGTCCGGACGATCTCACGCCGGACAAACTATTGGAGCAAAATGACCTCCAGAAAAGGCTCGTCGCCACTGCGCGTAGCCTGAAAAAACAGAAGCGGAAGCTCAAAACAGCGGAAGATGCACTCAGGACAGTCGCGGAACAAAGAGCTACCCGAAAAGAAAGCTACTGCCCGAATTCGACAAGGAGGCCTTAGAGCCCCCACAATTAAAAAGTAAGAAGACCACCCGGTCGGATGGACGACCCGACGGCAAAAAGAGAGCGGCGAATAGCGCCGCACACAAGCCAATATGCGATCCGCATAAGGATTCACATCAAAAGGATGGCCCAGTTAGGTCCATCTATGGGCCAAGAAAGCAGGCTCACAAAGCAATGCAACACGCCAAAATTCCGAAGATCACGACACACCCAAATATAGGGGCGCCGCACACCCCCTATGTTTCACCGATGAGGTGCTGGATCATGAATTTCCAGCGGGATTCAAACCCGTAAACATAGACGCATATGATGGAACAACATACCCTGGAGTCTGGATCGAGGATTACATCCTCCACATACACATGGCTAGAGGAGATGATCTCCACGCCATAAAATACTTACCCCTTAAACTCAAAGGGCCAGCTCGGCATTGGCTTAAAAGCCTCCCGAAATTACCATTGGAAGCTGGGAAGAGCTCGAGGATGCGTTTGGGCAAATTTTCAGGGACCTATGTCCGCCCTCCGGATCTGCATTCGACCTAAGTCACATAACTCAACAACCCGAAGAGTCAGCCCGAAATTCTGGAACAGGTTCCTTACTAAAAGAACCAAATAGTCGATTGTCCGGACGCCAAGCCTTAGCAGCTTTCAAACACAACGTCCGAGACGAATGGCTCGCCAGACACCTCGGCCAAGAAAAACCAAGAACAATGGCCGCATTAACAAGCCTCATGACCCGCTTTTGCGCGGGAGAGGACAGCTGGCTAGTAAGATGCAGTAACAGCGACCCAAGTACATCCGAAGTCAGGGATGGAAACGTGAAACCACGGCGCAACAAGGACCAAGGCCAGATTAAAGGGAACGGTCCAAAGAGCGCGGCGGTCAATGCCGGATTCAAAAGCTCACGGCAGAACAACAAAAAACTGCCCCTTAAGGACAATAGCGATGAGCTATCCAATTTCAACAAAATCTTGGACAAGATATGTCAAATCCACAGTACTCCTGGGAGGCCTGCTAACCATACCCACGTAAATTGTTGGGTCTTCAAACAGTCCGGCAGTGAGCAGCCTGAACACAAGGGGCTCGACACACCAAGTGAAGATGACGCACGAGCACCACAAGCAGAGCCCCGGAAAACAAAAGACTTTCCCACAAGAGGTTAAAACAGTAAACTCACTTCACGTGATCAAAGGGAAAAAGCAGGCGGCGCCCACTAAAAGGCGCCCGCATTAATGGTTGTCAAAACCAATCACCTTCGACCATCGTGACTATTCCAAAATATCCGGACGCAGGATGGACTGCCTTGATATTGGATCCTATAATCGATGGATTCCAATTTACACAAGTCCTCATGGATGGCGGCGATGACATAAACCTGATATATCGAGGACACAATCCGCAGGATGGGGATAAACCCAACCAAAATTCGCCGTAGCAACACCTCCTTTAAAGGAATAATGCCAGGCCCATATGCCCATTATGCGGGCTCCATAATGTTAGAAGTTGTGTTCGGTTCATCCGACAACTTCCGTCATGAAGTTAGTCTTCCATGTCGCCCCATTTAAAAGTAGCCATCAAGCACTATTGGGACGCGAAGCTTTCGCCCGCTTTAACGCAATACCGCATTATGCATCTCTAACACTTAAAATGCCCGGTCCACGCGGCATCATCTCATTAAAAGGGAATGTTAAGTGTTACTCGAGCACGGAAGAACGTGAGATTGCCTTGACAGCCCCACACCTATCCGGCTCCGCTAGTCAAAGAAACTGAGTAGGTCATTCAAACCCCGGACACGGCTAGACGAGTCTGGCGCCTACTAGCGGCGTACCCTCATACAAGGGGTTGCATGCATATGAACAACATGCTACACCCGTCCAGGATACGGCACAACGGAGACACAGGCGCAGACGTGCAGTAGGGACCCGTTGCAAGGATTCTTTTCAGATTAAGACCCTGCGTAAACCTTTTTTACTGTCTCTTGTTGATATACATCACCCGGATCCGTACTATAACCGAGGAGGAGGCTGGCGTTTTTGCATTTGCCACACCAGAATTTTTCGCGTGCACGGACACTGGGGCTTAGGGCATTATTCTGCCCATTTTCATAAAGACCGAATACCTTAGGGAGTATTCGGCGTCTCGAGTTAGGCCTTATATGCATCAGCTCCGAATCATGTCTTTGGTAAAATGTTGGGTTGCCCGGCTCCTGTGTTTTGCTGCCTTACGTTCCGTTTTCACGGCTAACGCAGCACCAGGAGAACTACTGCGATTGTGCCCCGGTTCGGCCGGGCGAGCACCTCAGTAGAGAAAGCCGAAAACTGACTGTCATGATATAGCGAGAGACTGGTCAACCACTCGATGACTCACTGGAATGTTTAGGATTCCTCCGCATTAACGAAGGACCGGTTTTCGGTCAGGCACATACGCACTCAATTCGGGAGAGTGCGGTGCCCCCAGGGGCTATATAGTAGCCCCACCCTCGAACTCCTATGGCTAAGTGAAAGTGATAAATCATTATAGTCCGGTTGCCTGGTTTGCTACGCTATCACCTCCTTAACAGGACCAAGATGTTGGATAGTGTGAAAAAGCGCTTTCTTTGCAAACACCCCCGCACTATGTGCGTGGGGGCTGAAGCCAAGGACTGCCATCTTTCAGGTTATATACACATATACATAAACTGCCGCACAGGGAGTAGTTTACTACTTGAACGCACAAGTATAAAAAGCTCTTATATTGAAACATTGTTTTCACAAATCATACATGTCATTTAAACATAATATCCTTTGAGCACTGCGTCTCTATTAAACAAGCGCCCGGCAGGACTTATTCAAAGTAGTGCTCGGCAGGTACTCGTCTTTTGTCCGAATCTTGGGTGCAACGTCGGTGGCCTTCATCTCTGCCCAGTATGTCTTGACACGGGCCAGAGCCATCCGCGCTCCCTCAATACACGCTGATCACTTTATTGCGTCAATACGCGGTACCGCACCAAGGAACTGCTGCACTAAACCAAAATAACACTTCGGCTGGGGTCCGCCCGGCCACAAATGAGTCATGACATGCTTCATGGCAAGTCCGGATAGTCGATTCAGCTCGGCCCATTCAGCCAACCGATCGGTCGACGGAAGAAGACGCTCCGGACTATGGAATTGCGACCAATATAGCTCTTCCCTTCTGTGCCCCTTCTGGCCTCGGAAGTGCTTAAACGCGTCCGCAGCGCTCGCCGCTTAGTCCAGATAAGCATCCTCCGAACTCCACAACTTGTCCAATTGAGCATACTTTGGATATGTATATTTCCTTCGCAGCAGAAACGGTTTTCCAGCCGCAATTGCCCCGGCCTGACTCAGCTCCTCCTTGGCAGCTCTCAAAGCCGAATGGGCATTCTTGGATTCGGCGGCCTTTTCGAGCCCTCTTGCTCCGCTTGGCGTTCTTTTTCAAGAACCTCACAGCGGCCGGTAGTATCCTTCAATTTTCTGGCCATTTCGGCCATTTCCTCTTTGCTTCGGCAGTGAGCAGCCCGTCCGGCTTCTAGCTCTTCGGCCGCCCTTAAAGCGGCCGCATTATTATTTCTGGCTTGCTCTTTCGCTCGGGCGAGTTCCGCCCGTAGCTCTTCCACAGCAGCAGCACCATCTACATTTAGGATACAAATAGTAAGACATGGGTGTCAAGCTCCCTTACTAGGTGTCCGCGTAGCAGTCGCATACCTTGTGACTCGTCAAACCGTTTATTGAGCAGTGCGATGTCCGCATCCGCCTCGTCAAGTTGCCGCTTTAGTTCGGCATATTCATCAGTCCGGCTGGCCACCGGACGCCCCGCCACCTGTTTAGGAGCGGCGATATGTTATAATCGAGATTTTGATCCTCGGCATGCTGTCAATTTTGACAACGTCATCGAGTCTCGAAACTACTATCTATCTACAGGCGCATTTTATATGCATAAGCGCCGGAAAGGTACATCATTTTTGCGTACCTCGAACCCCGTCGATAAGCTTCGACGGCTTCAGTAATCTGCTCTCCGCGGATGCAATTCTTTCAATCACCGTACCCATTAGAGCACGGTGATCTTCTGAGATAGCCGCTCGCCCGAGCAGATCCTTCAGCTCCTCCGACCGCACACCACTTGGCGCTGGACCTTCCGGCCCTGCCGGACTTGGGGGAACCCTCCGCGACGACACCTCCGGGTCGTCCGCTTCACATGAGGGTGCGGCGGTGGGCGTTCGCTCCACATCATCTCCGGAAGAAGATCCCCCGAAGACGAGCTCTGCTGAGAAGGGCTGAGGTCCGAACTACAAGGTACAATTTTGGTTATCTTCATAAATAAATACAGGGATGTTCCTTATCTACAAGACCCATTCTTTTTTACTTACGGCTCGCTGGAGGGCTGATCCCCTTGGGGAAATAGTGCGGCTGGGTTACTTCCCAGCGCCGGACTCTCCAACGAAGATTCCCTTCCCCTCTTTGAGGCCTTGACCTCCGGATCTTCCGAAGCGGTCCTCTTCTCTCCTCGAAAGACGGGACTTTTAATCCCTCCTTCCTTGTTAGCCTCCTTCGTAGAGGCAGTTGCTTCCCCGCTCTCTCCTTCGCCTTCTTCAAATGGCGTGACCTTCAACATCTTGGTCAGCATGGGATCCGGCGTGGTCTCCGGGAGGGGAGCCGGACACCTTATTAACTTTGCCTTGGCTATCCACTCCTATTCAAGAAACGGCTCCTTTAAAGGGCATATATATATAATAAATGAATGAACAGCTTGTCCGGTTACAGGACTACTTACTTGAGTATCTGGGCGATTGTAGCTTAGTCCTGCATCCTCAGTCAGGTCCGGACACTTCTCTTGTGATCCGAAGAACAGTTTATACATCTCCACGGGCGTTGTGCCCATAAAATTTTGGAGAGCTCGTGGTCCCTCCGGATTGAATTCCCACAAAGTGAGGGGGCGACGCTTGCGGTGGCTGAAGGCGCCGGATCAACATAACATGTGCCACTGCAATCAGATTGATCTCCCTCTCTTGGAGGTCTCGAATCTGGCCCCTGCAGCAAGGGAACGTCCTTGGGCGGCCCCAGTCGAGCCCCTTGTTGACCCATGATGCCAGCCGCTGTGGTGGACCTGAGCGGAAGGCAGGGAGCGGCGCCCATTTGGTGCCCCGGGGAGCGGTGATATAAAACCACTCCCGTTGCCACAAACAAGCTCCTCTTGAAAAGAGCCCTCGGGCCATGGATCATCAGCACATTTGCTTATGACTGCCCCTCCGGACTCTGCTTGTTGCCCCCCGATCATCCTTGGCTCCACCTTGAAGGTCTTGAGCCACAATCCAAAGTGGGGGGTAATATGGAGGAAGGCCTCACATACGACAATGAATGACGAGAGAAGGAGGATGGACTCAGATTCAAGTCATGGAAATCCAGCCCATAATAAAACATGAGCCCCCGCACAAAGGGATCCGTCGGGAAGCCTAAACCCCGAAGGAAGTGAGACACGAACACCACGTTCTCGCCGGGCTCAGGAGTGGGAATGACCTGCCCTGGAGCAGGTAGCCTATGCAAGATCTCACCGGTTAGATACCTGGTGTCTCGCAACTTTAGCACATCTTCTTCTGTGACGGAGGAAGACATCCATCGGTCGTGCTGGTAGGAGCCGGACATCGTCGAAGGTCCGAAGCGCCTAAATCTGAAGCTTTGGGTGTTGGAACTCGAAGCACGAGGCGAACTCGATGGAGGGTGTAAAAAGAAGAGGGCCTTGGTCTCATTATAAAGAGGTTGAATACCAAGAGCCCACCCGTGGTCGATTAGGACTCGCCTTTGATAGAGGAGGCGTGCCAGCGGGCACGGTTGGGTTACCCACGTCTGTATTGATGGGAATCCCGGAATAAGGGGGCACGATCTATGCTTTGATAAAGGCGTGCGAAACCGCCTCGCTAAACGCCGCTTAAGGTGAAAGCGGTAAAAAGCGATTCATATAAAGGCACAGCCATGGTGTGATGTCACGCCGCGGAATACGTCGGCAGATCATGCGAAAGTTATTCTCTCTACGGTGGAATGTGGAACTTGTTTTGCAGAGCGAACACTATCCTTGTGTTCAAAACCTTCTATGAAGTATTCGAGGAGGAACCTGCCTTGCAATGCCGAAGACAATATGCGCGTCGGACTCGTCGTCATTGAAGCCTGGTTCAGAGCTACCGAGGAGTCCCGGACTAGGGGTGTCCGGATAGCGGACTATCGTCACGGCCGGACTCCAAGACTATGAAGATACAAGATTGAAGACTTCGTCCCGTGTCCGGATGGGACTTTCCTTGGCGTGGAAGGCAAGCTTGGCGATACGTATATGTAGATCTCCTACCATTGTAACCAACTCTGTGTAACCCTAACCTATTCGGTGTCTATATAAACCGGAGGGTTTTAGTCCATAGGACGAACAACAATCATACCATCGGCTAGCTTCTAGGGTTTAGCCTCCTAGATCTCGTGGTAGATCTACTCTTGTACTACCCATCTCATCAATATTAATCAAGCAGGAGTAGGGTATTACCTCCATCGAGAGGGCCCGAACCTGGGTAAAAACATCGTGTCCCTTGTCTCCTGTTACCATCCGCCTAGACACACAGTTCGGGACCCCCTACGTGAGATCCGCCGGTTTTGACACCGACAGAGACCACGCGCAAGTCCCTCGTACCTGCACAAAACGATAGCTACTCTCAACCAACGCTTAGGGGTTGTCAATCCCTTCACGATCACTTACGAGGGTGAGATCTGATAGAGATAATATTTTTGGTATTTTTGGTATAAAGATGCAAAGTAAAAAGTAAAAGCAACGCAAGTAAATAAAGTGATGGAGATTGATATGATGAGAATAGACCCGGGGGCCATAGGTTTCACTAGTGGCTTCTCTCAAGAGCATAGATATTCTACGGTGGGTGAACAAATTACTGTTGAGCAATTGACAGAATTGAGGATAGTTATGAGGTTATCCAGGCAATGATCATGTATATAGGCATCACGTCCGTGACAAGTAGACCGAAACGATTCTGCATCTACTACTATTACTCCACTCATCGACCGCTATCCAGCATGCATCTCGAGCATTAAGTTAAAAACAGATTAACGCCTTAAGCAAGATGACATGATGTAGAGGAATAAATTCATGCAATATGATAAATATCCCATCTTGTTATCCTCGATAGCAACAATACAATACGTGCCTTGCAACCCTTTCTGTCACTAGGTAAGGACACCGCAAGATTGAACCCAAAGCTAAGCTCTTCTCCCATTGCAAGAACTACCAATCTAGTTGGCCAAACCAAACAGATAATTCGAAGAGACTTGCAAAGATAAATCAATCATACATAAAAGAACTCAGAGAAGAATCAAATATTTTCCATAGATAAGTTGGATCATAAACCCACAATTCATCGATCTCAACAAACACACCGCAAAAAGAAGATTACATCGAATAGATCTCCACGAGAGAGGGGGAGAACATTGAATTGAGATCAAAAAGAGAGAAGAAGCCATCTAGCTACTAGCTATGGACCAAGGTCTGAAGTAAACTACTCACACTTCATCGGAGGGGCTATGGTGATGATGTAGAAGCCCTCCATGGTGGATGCCCCTCCCATGAAGCTCCGGAACAGGCCCCAAGATGGGATCTCGTGGATACAGGAAGGTACGGCGGTGGAATTAGGTTTTTGGCTCCGTCCCTGATTTGTTGGGGGTACGTAGGTATATATAGGAGAAAAGAGTACGTCGGTGGAGCGTCAGGGGGCCCACGAGGCAGGGGGCGCGCCCTCCACCCTCGTGACCGCCTCTGGCACTTCTTGGAGTAGGTTCCACGTCTCCTGGATCACGTTCGGTGAGAAAATCACATTCCCGAAGGTTTCATTCCGTCTAGACTCCGTTTGATATTCCATTTCTTCGAAACACTGAAATAGGCAAAAACAGCAATTCTGGGCTGGGCCTCCGGTTACTAGGTTAGTCCCAAAAGTAATATAAAAGTAGAAAATAAAGCCCATTATAGTCGAAAACAATAGATAAAGTAGCATGGAGCAATAAAAAATTATAGATACGTTGGAGACGTATCAAGCATCCCCAAGCTTAATTCATGCTTGTCCTCGAGTAGGTAAATGATAAAAAAAGAATTTTTGATGCGGAGTGATACTTTGGCATAATTTCAATGTAAATCTTCTTAATTGTTATATGAATATTCAGATCCGAAAGATTCAAGACAAAAGTTCCTATTGACATAAAAATAATAATACTTCAAGCATACTAATCAAAATAATCATGTCATCTCAAAATAACATGGCCAAAGAAAGTTCATCCCTACAAAATCATATAGTTAGGCTATGCTTCATTTTCATCACACAAAGATGTTCCCAACTTCTATACCCCCGATGACAAGCCAAATCATACTTAAATAATCTCAAACTTTTTCAACCTTCACGCAATACATGAGCGTGAGCCATGGATATAGCACTATGGGTGGAATAGAGTATGATGATGGGGATTGTGTGGAGAAGACAAAAAAGGAGAAAGTCTCACATTGACGAGGATAATCAACGGGCTATGGAGATGCCCATCAATTGATGTCAACATGAGGAGTAGGAATTGCCATGCAACGGATGCACTAGAGCTATGAATGCTCAACAAAAGAAAACTAGTGGGTGTGCATCCAACTTGCTTGCTCATGAAGACCTAGGGCATTTGATGAAGCCCATCGTAGGAATATACAAGCCAAGTTCTATAATGAAAAATTCCCACTAGTATGAAAAAGGACAACTTATGAAACTCACTATATGTAAAACATGGTGCTACTTTGAAGCACAATATATGAGACTCACTACATGAAGAACGAGGTGCTACTTTGAAGCATGAGTGTGGAAAAAGAGATAGTAGCATTGCCCTTTTCTTTTCTTTTTTTTTGGGCCTTTCTTTTTTTTTTGGCCTTTCTCTTTTTTGGGCAATGCTCTAATAATGATGATCATCACACTTCTATTGATTAGAACATAAGGATTACAACTCGAAACTAGAGCAAGATATGACTCTATAGGAATGCCTCCGGCAGTGTACCGGGATGGTGCAATGAATCAAGAGTGACACGTATGAAAAATAATGCATGGTGGCTTTGCCACAAATACAATGTCAACTACATGATCATGCAATGGCAATATGACAAAAGTAAAGTATGTCATGATGATGATGGTGGAAGTTGCATGGCAATATATCTCGGAATGGCTATGGAAATGCCATAATAGGTAGGTATGGTGGCTGTTTTGAGGAAGATATAAGGAGGTTTATGTGTGATAGAGCGTGATCGTATCACGGGTTTGGATGCACCGTGAAGTTTGCGCCAACTCTCAATGTGAGAAAGGGCAATGCACGGTGCGAAGAGGCTAGCAATGGCGGAAAGGTAAGAGTGCGTATAATCCATGGACTCAACATTAGTCAAAATAACTCATATACTTATTGCAAAAATTTAGAAGTCATCAAAAATCAAGTACTACACGCATGCTCCTAGGGGGTAGATTGGTAGGAAAAGACCATCGCTCGTCCCCGACCGCCACTCATAAGGATGCACAAGCCAGGTACACTTCATGCTTCAAATTTGTTACACAACTTTAACCATACGTGCATGCTATGAGACTGACAAACTTCAACACAAGCATTTATCAAATTCACAACTACTCAACTAGCATGACTTTGATATTATCACCTCCATATCTCAAAACAATTATCAAGCATCAAACTTATCTTAGTATTCAACACACTCAAAAGAAAGTTTCACATATCTTGAACACCAAGTATATTAACATTAAGCAAATTACCATGCTATTAACGACTCTCAAAATAATCTAAGTGAAGCATGAGAGATCAAGTTTCTTTAAAACAAATCCACCACCGTGCTCTAAAAGATCTAAGTGAAGCACTAGAGCAAAAATTATCACGCTCAAAAGATATAAGTGAAGCACTATGAGCAAATTATCAAGCTCAAAAGATATAAGTGAAGCACATAGAGTATTCTATCAAATTTCAATTCATATACGGCTCTCTCAAAAGGTGTGTACAGCAAGGATGATTGTGGTAAACTACCAAGCAAAGACTCAAATAATACAAGACGCTCCAAGCAAAACACATATCATGTTGGTGAATAAAAATATAGCTCCAAGTAAATTACCGATGGAAGTGGATTTAAAGAGGGGATGCCTTCCGGGCATCCCCAAGCTTTGACTTTTGGTGTCCTTGGATTATCTTGGGGGTGCCATGGGAATCCCCAAGCTTAGGCTCTTGTCACTCCTTGTTCCATAATCCATCAAAAGAATTCACCCAAAACTTGAAAACTTCACAACACAAAACTCAATAGAAATCTCGTGAGCTCCGTTAGAGAAAGAAAACAAAAGACTACTTTAAGGTACTGTAATGAACTCATTCTTTATTTATATTGGTGTTAAAACTACTGTATTCCAACTTCTCTATGGATTGTAAACTATTTTACTAACCATAGATTCATCAAAATAAGCAAACAACACACATAAAACAGAATCTGTCAAAAACAGAACAGTCTGTAGTAATCTGTAACTAACGCAAACTTCTGGAACCCAAAAACTTCTACCAAAATTAGACGACTGGAAAATTTGTTTATTGATCAGCAGCAATTGGAATAAGTATTTTATCAGGTTCTGGTGATTTTTAACAATTCGGGTACTGAGCACAAAGATTCTGGAATTTACAGCAAGATCAAATAACTATCATCCAAGAAGATCCAATAGGTTCAACTTGGCACAAACACTAATTAAAAGATAAAACCACATATAAAAATATGCTAGATGGATTATTTATTCCTAAACAGAACCAAAAACAATAAACAAAAAATAAAATTGGGTTGCCTCCCAACAAGCGCTATCGTTTAACGCCCCTAGCTAGGCATAAAAGCAAGGATAGATCTAGGTATTGCCATCTTTGGTAGGCAATCCATAAGTGGCTCTCATGATAGATTCATATGGTAATTTTATTTTATTTCTAGGAAAGTGTTCCATGCCCTTCTTTAAAGGGAATTGGAATCTAATATTTCCTTCCTTCATATCGATAATTGCACCAATCGTTGTAAGGAAAGGTCTACCAAGAATAATAGGACATGAAGGATTGCAATCTATATCAAGAACGATAAAATCTACGGGAACATAATTCCTATTTGCAACAATAAGAACATCATTAATTCTTCCCATAGGCTTTTTAATAGTGGAATCCGCAAGATGCAAGTTTAGAGAGCAATCATCAAAATCACGGAAATCTAGCAAATCGCTCAAAGTTTTGGGAATAGTAGAGACACTAGCAGCCAAATCACACAAAGCATGAAACTCATAATTTTTAATTTTAATTTTGATAGTAGGTTCCCACTCATCATGGAGTTTCCTAGGGATAGAAATTTTCAACTCAAGCTTTTCTTCATAAGATTGCATCAAGGCATCAACAATGCGTTCGGTAAAAGCCTTATTTTGACTATAAGCATGAGGAGAATTTAATACGGATTGCAACAAGGAAATACAATCAATTAAATAGCAATTTTCATAATTAAATTCCTTGAGATCCAAAATAGTGGGTTTAGCAATATGTCGATTTTTATTTCTTTCAATCCCACTTTTACCAATTTCATCATCAAGATCTAAAAACTCTGAATTCTTGGAACGCCTTCTAGGTAGAGGAAGATCATATTCAGTTTCATCAAGATTTATATTGCAAAACAAAGATTTAATAGGGGACACATCAATAACTTTTAGATCTTCATCTTGATTTTCATAGGAATTAGAAGAACACGCTTTAATAAAGGCATCTTTGGAAGCACGCATCCTAGCGGTTTTTTCTTTGCACTCATCAATGGAAATTCTCATAGCTTTGAGAGACTCATTGATATCATGCTTAGGAGGAATAGATCTAAGCTTTAAAGAATCAACATCAAGAGAAATTATATCAACATTCCTAGCCGAATCATCAACTTTAAGTAATTTCTCTTCAAGCAAAGCATTAAAATTCTTTTGCGAATTCATAAACTCTTTAACACTACTCTCAAATTCAGAGGGCATCTTATTAAAATTTCCATAAGAGTTATTGTAGGAATTTCCATAATTATTAGAAGGATTACTAGGATAAGGCCTAGGATTAAAATTCCCTCTATACGCATTGTTTCCAAAACTATTCCTACCAACAAAATTCACATCCATAGATTCATTATTATTCTCAATCAAGGTAGATAAAAGCATATCATTAGGGTCAGAAGAAACACTCTTAGTAAATAACTTCATAAGTTCATCCATCTTTCCACTCAAAACATTGATTTCTTCTATAGCATGCACTTTTTTATTAGTAGATCTTTTAGTATGCCATTGAGAATAATTAACCATAATATTATCTAGGAGTTTAGTAGCATCTCCTAAAGTGATTTCCATAAAAGTGCCTCCCGCGGCCGAATCTAAAATATTTCTAGAAGCAAAATTCAATCCGGCATAATTTTTTTGTATAATCATCCACAAGTTCAAACCATGAGTAGGACAATTATGTATCATTAATTTCATTCTCTCCCAAGCTTGTGCAACATGTTCATGATCAAGTTGCTTAAAATTCATAATACCGTTCCTAAGAGAGATAATCTTAGCGGGAGGAAAATACTTAGAGATAAAAGAATCTTTGCACTTGTTCCAAGAACCAATACTATTTTTATGCAAAGATGAAAACCACGCTTTAGCACGATCTCTAAGCGAAAAAGGAAATAGCTTCAATTTAACGACATCATTATCGACATCTTTTTTCTTTTGCATATAACATAAATCAACGAAGCCATTCAGATGAGTAGCGGCATCTTCGCTAGGAAGGCCGGCGAATTGATCTTTCATAAAAAGATTCAACAAAACAGTATTGATTTCACAAGATTCGGTATTGGCAAGAGGAGCAATCGGAGTGCTAAGGAAATCATTATTATTGGTATTGGTGAAGTCACACAATTTGGTAGCATCTTGAGCCATCACGACAAACAAGCAAACTAACACACGAGCAAACAAAAGTCAAAGGGAAAAAGAGGAGGAGATTGGGAAAGAGAGGGCGTATAAAACGGCAAGGGTGAAGTGGGGGAGAGGAAAACGAGAGGCAAATGGCAAATAATGTAATGCGAGAGATAGGGATTGTGATGGGTACTTGGTATGTTAACTTTTGCGTAAGCCTCCCGGGCAACGGCGCCATAAATTCTTCTTGCTACCTCTTGAGCACTGCGTTGGATTTCCCCGAAGAGGAGAGGATGATGCAGCAAAGTAGCGTAAGTATTTCCCTCAGTTTTTGAGAACCAAGGTATCAATCCAGTAGGAGACCACGCGCAAGTCCCTCGTACTGTCGGTGTACTAGAGTAGGGGTATCCTAGTATCCCGTACTCGTGCACGGACGGTTGCAGCACCCCGCGGCAAGGTTTGCCTCGTCACCGCCAATCTCCTCCGCGGCTCCCTTGGAGCCATTCAAGAACAAAGTATTAGATTGAGAAGACAAGGCCCCGACAAGAGGAGCTTGTCGGGAAGGCCACTCCAGGCACGCAGAAGACAAGGCCCCGGCAAGAGGAGCTTGCCGGGAAGGCCCGGAGCGCGACGAGTCTCCGGGCGCGACAAGGATCAGGCTGCGGCAAGGCGCTTGCCGCGGCATGCAGCTCCTCTCCGTCTCCGCTCCAGCTCACCCAGCGGCGTGTCGCCATGGGACCGTTCCATGGGCGCATGTCGAGCAGCTGTGCAGCCAGCGGAGAACAGCGATGAGCGGCGCTGACAGGCTCGCCATCATGGCGAGCGGAGGCGCACCTGACGGTCTCTGTTACACTGTTTGGGCGACAACGACAGGCATTTATTGCTTTTGTCCCTTGCCGTCAGAGTTAGGTATTTTTGCACTATACACTGTTCAAGTAGGTGTACCAACTCCTGTTTTTACATTTGTACCCTCGTCTATGTTGCCACCTGTCGGAGACCCCTTGAGCATATAAAAGGAGGCCCGAGTGCAACGTGAAGAGGGGTTAACCGTGGTTCTTCGCGTCTTTTCGCAAGGTTCAGTTCATTCGACTGGCCATAGACTAGATACACTCACGCTAGGTTTTGTAGCGGGCATTGCTCCCTAGCAAGAACACAATAGATCAAACAGGCAGCAGTAGGAGTTTTATCTCTCCGGAGAGCTCCGAAGCTGGGTAAACCACTCGTGTGCATCGCCTCGATCTGCTCTTCGTGCGACCTCCGCCCCCCTCCGAACCACAAAGGGACCCGCTCCGCCGGGCCCCATAGGTGTCCGTGGGTACGATCAGCCTCCCCCGACATCTCTGGCGCGCCAGGTAGAAGCGTCGAGGCCGTGTGAATCCGATCCGGCGTTCACGCGGGCGGCGTCATCAACATCTTCCTCAACATGCCACCGAAGAAGAAGGCTTCGGCGGCAGCAGAGCCGTCCGTGTCATGCCCACCCTCACCGCAGCAAACGGGTGGTGGTGAAGACGCTGGCGGAGGAACGGGCGCCGGCGAAGGTGCTCGCGACGTTGCCAAGTCCAAGGACAAGGCACCGCAAACCTCGGCATCTGCGCATCCCCCGCGCCCATCTCAGGAGACGCGGGACCAACAACGTCATGGCGTTCACAACGCCATACGTTCGTTGGATCGAGACCCTCAAGACCAGCATGCACGCCAACATGTTGGCGCTAGTGAGATACGGTCGCGCGGACGGGGCGCAGCTCCTTCTAACGTAGTTAGAAGTCCGAGCGTGTCCCGCTCCTCGCACCGTTCTCCAATGCCGCCTACTACTCAGCAGCGAAGCTGGCGAGAGCTCAACTGCTCTCGACATTCTCCGACGGCCGACAAGGTCGACGAGTGGAGGGCCACTATCCAGAGCCTCATCGGCTTTGCCAACGGCGACGCTCCGCGGCAACCAACGCCATTGTTGCCGCAGCGAGACGACAAGACACGAGCCGGTGGCGACGAGACTGTCGGGGGTGCAACCACCGTGCACTCTCCGCCAAGAACGCCAAGATCGCCGACTCACCGGATCCACCTCGACAGCGACTCCACTGCGTCGTCGGATCCGCGGACTCGCCGCGATCAGCGCCAAGTTCTTCATGAGCGACAACAAGAGGACGCTCAAACTCGCATCGAGCGTCGAAGAGAAGCGCGACGTCAGTCCGACAAGCGCGCTGGGCCTTCTGTTGACATGCGCGCGCCGGAGGGGCCAGGCGACTTGCCGTCTGTGCGGTAGGTTGCCCTGCGTTCACTCGTGAGCTGCGGCAAGTCCGATGGCCCAGCCGTAAAACTTCAAACCAGGCGTGCGGAGAAGTATGATGGCAGGACGCATCCGTCGGAGTTCCTCGGCATCTACACCATCGTGGTGTAGGCTGCGGGGACGGGACGACAAGATCCTCGCCAACTACTTCCCGCCGTGCTCAAGCCCAACGTCGAGATCTTGGCTCATGCACTTGCCGGACAGCTCCATATCCTCTTGGGCGGATCTGTGCCATCAGTTTGTTGGCGCCTTCACGGTGGCCACAAACCTCATGGCTAAGAGAGCGACCTTCACTTGCTCGCCGTAAGGAAGGAGAGTCCTGCGCCAAGTTCATTCGTAGATTCAGCCGTGTGCACTACAACATCCCAGACGTCCACCCCGCGGTGATCGGCGCATTTCATCGTAATGTGCGGAACCGCAGGATGAGGGAGGAGATGGCGATGTGCAAAGTCAAGGACGCCGCCGAAGCTGTACGCCTTGGCCGACAAGTGTCTTGTGTACACGAGGAAGGGAGGAGACTCCCAGGAGAGAATGCAGAAGCAGGATCTGACAGTGATGACACCGCCCCGGCAAAGAAGGGCCGGCGGCGAGGCAACAGGAAGAAGAAAAGCAGAGAAGTGCTAGCTGTCGAGCAGTCCGGCGACGGAGGCGGCGACAAGAACGCCAAGGCTGGTGGCTCCGGCAAGGAGGTTGCCGCTGACGCCAACCACCAGTCGGTGGCGGCCGCCGACAAGCAGGACAGCTCTGGCAAGCGATCAAGCAAGATCCACCGCACCAAGGGCCATGATCTCCAGAGCTGCAAGAAGGTCGAACAGCTTGTCGAGCAGCAGAGAGCTGAGTACGAGCGGCGCGACAAGGAGAAGGCCCAGGAAGGTGCTGGGGGAGCGAGCAAGAAACGTCCCGGCCGGGGAGGACGCCGCGGCAAAGTCAAGCAGCGACAAGGGGATCGGCCTCCTCGCGGCCGCGACAAGGATGAAGATGATGACGACGACGAAGATATGGAGGACGAAGACGCCGATGAGCAGGAGTTTCAGAAAGCCACAGAGGTTCTCTGCGTTGACGGAGGTGCTTCCCTGCATACCTCCCACCGCCAACTCAAGCAATGGATGCGGGAGGTCAATGCAGCGGAACCATCCATAGAGTCACGCAGGCCTCTGAAGTGGTCCAAAGACGCCTATCATTTTTGATATTGAGGACCACCCTGATCGCATAATCGCGGTCGGGTGCTTGCCGATGTTGGTCTCTCCAACCATCCGCAACCTCAAGGTCACAAAGATGTTAGTTGACGGCGGGCCGGCTTGAATCTGATCTCCTCGCGGTGCTCCGTGGCTTCAAATCCTCGACAGCAAGCTCGAAGAGACCGGAACCTTCCAAGGAATCAATCCGGGAAGGAGCAAGCCGAAGGGGAAGATTACGTTGCCGGTCACATTCGGCAGCGAACTGAACTTGAGGACTGAGAGGGTCACATTTGACGTTGCCGATTTCCCATTGCCTTACAATGGGATACTTGGCCGTCCAGCACTCGCCAAGTTCATGGCAGCCTCTCACTACGCTTACAACCTTCTCAAGATGCCAGGCCCGATAAGCGTCATCTATGTCCATAGCGACAAGAAGGATGCCCTTATCTGTGCCGACAAGATCTTCCGGGACGCAGCAGCCGCAACAGATTGCCAGACACTTGCCGCTGAAGCTCCCGGGGGGAAGAAGGCCAAGTCCAAGTCCAGCAAGGGCTCTGATGCTCACTCCGGCAAGCGCGCCTCTTCGGAGTGCTGCGCTACCGTCGAGGATGCACCATCGAGCTCCACCGGCAAGTGCAAGAAGATGGTGGCTCCGCCGAAGACCAAGAAGGTGCCCGCCAAGGAGGACGGCGCTGGTGGTACCTTCACCATCAGTGCCTCTCTCGACCCCAAATAGGAAGGCGCGCTCGTTGCTTTCCTGCGGGCGAATGTCGACGTGTTTGCATGGAAACCATCCGATATCCCCGGTGTTCCCAGGAAAGTGATTGAGCACCGCCTGGCCGTTTGTCTTCATGCGCGGCCCGTCAAGCAAAAAGTCGTAAGCAAGCGGTGGGCGCCAAGAATTCATAGTCAAGAGATCAAGAAACCGGAAGCAGCGGGCCTTGTCGAGGAGTGCTCCATCCTCGTGGTTGGCCAATCCTGTAGTCGTGCGCCAAGGCAAATGGGAAATGGAGACTTTGTATTGACTTCACGGATGTTAATAAAGCTTGTCCCAAAGATCCATTTCCCTTGCCGCGCATTGACCAGATTGTTGACTCCACGGCCGGATGTGATTTGCTTTCGTTTCTTGATGCCTACTCAGGGTACCATCAGATCTTGATGGCTGAAGAAGATGAAGAGAAGACCGCATTCATCACACCATGTGTCACATACTGTTTCATACGGATGCCTTTCGGTTTGAAGAATGCTGGTTCAACATTTGCAAGGGTAGTCCATGACACTTTTGAGCCGCAAATGCACAGAAATGTAGAAGCCTACATGGATGACATAGTGGTCAAGAGCAAGGACAAAGCAATTTTGGTTCAAGATTTGGACGAGACCTTTGCAAATCTGCGCAAGATCAACCTCAAGCTCAACCCCGAGAAGTGCGTGTTTGGAGTCCCTTCCAGCAAGCTTCTCGGGTTCTTCGTATCTCAGCGGGGGATTGAAGCTAATCCCGACAAGATCAAGGCCATTGAGCAGATTGAAGCACCAAAGCGCGTCAAGGATGAACGAAGACTTGCCGGTTGCGTGGCTGCTCTCAGCAGGTTTATTTCTTGGTCTGCTGAACGCGCCCTGCCATTTTTCAAGATTTTGAAAAAGGCAGGTCCAGTAAAATGGACTCCCGAAGCGTAGGCTGCGCTGCAGGACTTAAAGAGATACCTGTCCTCCACTCCAACACTTGTCGCGCCTAAGCCACAAGAGTAGTTGCTGCTATATATAGCGGCGACCAATCAAGTGGTTAGTGCTGCGTTAGTGGCGGAGAGGGAGGCAGATGACGAGCCAGCAACCACGGCAAACACATCCAGCGACAAGCGGGGGCTTCGCCGACAAGCTCGACCACGACAAGGACGAGTCCGCGAAGACGCATGAGCGGATGCGAAAAGGATGGTGCAGCGACCAGTCTACTTTGTCGGTTCCCTTCTGCAGGGGCTAGGTCAAGGTACTCGGTGTGCAAAAATTGCTTTTCGCCTCCTCATGGCCTCGAGAAAGCTGCGCCATTACTTCCAAGCACATGAGATCACGGTTGTCACTCGCTTTCCCCAAGAGGATACCGCAGAATCCGAAGCGGCAGGCGGGATTGTCGAGTGGGCACCGAGCTGTCAAGCTTTGGTCTTAAGTTTGAAAGCACATCAACTATCCAAAGCGAGCCTTGGCGAGTTCATAGCGTAATGGACGCCAACGCCAGATGAAGAGATTCCGGAGACGAGCATTCCGTCAAAGAAGCAAGCAAGGAGTGGGCGATGTACTTTGATGGTGCCTTCTCTGCAAAGCGCCGGTGCCGGGCGTCTTGCTTATCGCACCCACCGGAGAGCACCTCAAGTACGTCGTCCGGATGCACTTTCCCAAGGAGCAAGCGACAAACAATACCGCAGAGTATGAAGGTTTGCTTGCCGGTCTCGTGGATCGCCGTGGACCTTGGGATCAAGAAGCTTATTGTCGTGGTGACTCGCAACTCGTCGTCCGACAAGTGAACAAAGATTACCAGAGTCCGTTGATGGAAGCCTACGTTGATGAAGTGAGGAAGCTAGAAGAGCACTTTGACGGCTCGCAAATGGAACATGTTCCAAGAGCTCGTAATGATATTGCCGACGGTTCGCCAAAGTCTGCCGCACTTAAGTTACACAATGGAACCAGGGATTTTCGTGCTCAAGCCGACTCAGCCAACCGTAACACCATCGACCGGATGTAGCAAGAAGAGGAAGTTGGCCTCTGGTGACTACTTTCCGGCCAGCTTCCCGGCCGTCGTTGCAAAGGTCCCCAAGATCAACACCAGCAGTCTTTGAGGAGTAGTCTGCTCCGGCGCACCCCGTGGTTTGTTTCGTTGAAGAACGCTCCCGACAAGTCTTGCTCCGGCAAGCTTGTCGGGAGCATCAAGCCCGGCAGGGACGCAGGTTCTTGCCGCAGGTTGATGTTCCCGCAGCAGCAGATGTGCCTTTAGTCCTTGTTGTCGAGCCACAAGCTCCAACATGGGCGCAGCAGATTGTCCGCTTCCTTCAGACGGAGAACTTCCCAAGAGCAAGAAGAAGCGGAAAGAGTAGCCCGCAGTCAAGTATGTACCAGTTTGTCGACAAGATACTGCATGTAAGAAGACTCAACGGTGTGAAATTGAAGTGTATTGCCCGGGAAGATGGACATAAGCTGTTGGCAGAGATACATGTAGGCATATGTGGTCACCACATTGGCGCAAGAGCACTTGCCGGCAAAGCTTTCCGGCAAGGTTTCTTCTGGCCGACAGCCCTCCAGGATGCAACAGCACAAGTAACCAAGTGTGAAGCGTGCCAGTACCATACCAAACAGATACAACTCCCTCCTCAAGCTCTCCAGACGATCCCTTTATCCTGGCCATTTTCGGTCTGGGGGCTCGACATCCTCGGCCCCTTCCCCCGAGCTGTCGGGGGCTTTGAGTACTTGTACGTCGCCATCGGCAAGTTCACAAAGTGGCCGGAAGTGGAAGCGATGAGGAAGGTGACCGCACAACAAGATCAAGTTCTTCAGGTCGATTGTTTGCCGTTTCGGAATCCCTAACAGGATCATCACCGACAACGGCACACAATTTACGAGTCGCACCTTCATGCAGTACGTCCAAGACCTTGGCGCCAAGGTCTGCTTCGCTTCCGTTGCTCACCCGAGAAGCAACGGTCAAGCAAAGAGGGCAAACGCTGAAGTGCTGCGCGGGCTCAAGACCAGAACTTTCGACAGGCTGCACAAGTGCGGAAGAAACTGGATCGAGGAGCTGCCGGTGGTTCTTTGGTCGATCAGGACGACACCAAATCGAGCCACTGGCCAGGCACCCTTTGCTCTAGTCTATGGAGCAGAGGCAGTTATCCCCACGGAACTCGTATACGGGTCACCTCGAGTGCTCGCTTATGATGAGTTTGAGCAAGAGCAGCTGCGACAAGATGACGCGCTGCTCCTCAAGGAGGATCGTCTTCAGGCTGCTGTGTGAGCCGCTCGCTACCAGCAAGCTCTGCGTCGCTACCATGGCCGCAGGGTTAATGCCAGAAGTCTCGAGGAAGGCGACCTTGTTCTTCGGCGCGTTCAGTCCGCCAAGAATTCAAACAAGTTGACGCCTTGAAGTGAGAAGGCCCTTATCGGGTGAAACGAGTCACTAGGCTCGGCGCTGTCCGCTTTGAGACCGAAGATGGCATTCCGTGAGCAACTCCCGAACATTGAGCATCTTCGTAAGTTTTACCCATAAGGCGCGGTTGTCGGAACCCGTTCGGCAACCACCTTTTGTACAAGTCTTGCCGCTGTTGCATGTAATCCTTCAGACAAAGCCGGGTGCAGACCCGTGCATCAAGAAGCCCATGTGTTGCGCACAACCTGTCAAGTTCATGCTTTCATCAATTTATTGCATGTTTTGGCTAACACTTTGTGCAGCAACCATGCCAGGTAAGCAGAATCGAGCCACTGGGCTCCATAACGTTATTTCTTCTTCTTTCTCTTGTCGCAAAGAAAGGGAGGCTCCCTCGCGCACAAGTTAACCAGGGGGGAGGAGGAGATACTATGGACCAGGCGCCGCTCGAAGAAGTTTCACCTCATCGGGAAGCAAGAAACAGAAAAGCTAAGTTGCCAAAGTTTGAGCAATCGATTTTTAAATTTCCGTTATCTTCCTCGAACGATAGTACTTTCTATGGAAAACCTGTGCGTAGAGGAAACAAATCGTGACTGGTCGCGCCCTTACTTTGTTTCGAGTCCGCTCAACAACTTAAGTGAGCTGCGGCTAGTCCGCGACAAGGTTGCTTGTCGGTAGCGACCCCGCCAAATAGCTGCTGAAGTTCCACACTCGGCGCCATGCAAGGGTGCCCGCAAGCAAGTTTCCCTGAAAAGCGTAGGGCAATAACGTACAAAGGAAGAAATCAAGTAGAGGAAATAACATTGCGTTGCTCGATTCACCTAAGATAGAGTATATTACAGAATAACTTGTCGCTGATCTAACAAAGTTTTCTAAACATGATCGGCAGTGACAAGGGAAAGATAAGGTTGGCGGCCTAGTCCACGCGGTCGCCCTCAATCCTCTTGATCTTGTTCACCTTGTCCACAATGGGTGCGACAAGGGCTTTGAGCTCCTCCACGTTGGCTTCGCCGGCAAGGATCCGAGGACGCCAAGAAGGTTGAGGCCCGGGTTGCGGAAGGCCACCTTCATCAACACCTTCTCGAGGCCCTCAAGCAGATCTGGCGTGATTCCTCGGCCAGCTGCTTCGGGACCTCTTCCCGGAGTCGCCGGAGACCCGTCACCACGCCTTTGAAGAACAGGCTGACCTTGACGTTGGGTTGGAGATGCTCGTCGGAGGAGTACGCGAGGTCCCCCATCTCCAGCTTCACCAGCTCGCTGTGGATGTTGGCAGCGGTGTCCACAAGACCTTCGGTCCAGTGCTCCACGCTCTCCCTCAAGGTGTTCTGGACGGAGACAGCATCCGCCAACAGCTCCTCCTTGGCCGTGATCGCCTCCAACAAGCCCGCCTCCCGCTCTCTGGCACCATCCAATGTCTGCGTCAGAGTGGTCAGTTTCAGCTCCAGATCCGCCTTTGAGTCCTTGGCGGCGTCGAGCTCCTTGGCCTGTCGGCCGAGATGGGCTGCAGCTTCGCCAGCGTGGCGCCCTTCTCGCGCTCACGCTTGAGCACGGCAAGCTCTTCGCCGCTCTTCATGAGGGTGGCCTCGGCTGTGCCACCTTCGCCTTCAGCTCTTCCTTGGCGGCCTCGGCGGCTGCGGCGGCGTCGCTTCGCTTCCTGGCGCCCGCCAAGCGACTCCTCACGCGCGGCAAGGTCCTCCTCGTGGCTGTCCAGGTTGACCTTTCGCCGTGCCAACTCGCTTTCCTACGCGGCGAGCTTCTCGGCAGCCAGCCGCTGCTCCTCATCAGCTGCGGGCTTCTCAAGGATGAAGGCCGTGCGCTCTTCTGCGAGCTGCGCCACAAGATCCGCCACGTCGTGGGCGCTTCCTTGTTGGCGCCCGGAGCTCATGGCGCTTCTCTATGTCCGCTCCGCCCTCGCGACAAGGGCTTCCCGGGTCTCCAACTTGGCCTGACGGGAGCGATAGAGGGACATCGGCTTCTTTTGCTCCTCCTCGGATTCGCCGCTGCTGCTTGGCGCGTCCACCAGCGTCAACCCAGCGGACGCGAGTAGCTCGCCGTCGAAGGTCTCGCCCTCGACTGGCGCCCTGGAGCTCGGCTCCCAGGGGAGCTTAATGAAGACGCCTTCGCCGGCCTTCAGGTAGGCACCGGGCTGGGGCTCCTCGGAGCCTGGCGCCCTTGGCGGCAGCTGGGAGTCGGTCGGTGTAGCGCTTGCCGCTCCTGCGGCCTCAGGGCCGTCAGTACGACCGTCCGATCCCTCGCCGGCCTCTGCGTCGGCAGCCTCGGTGGCCTCCTCGCCAACAGGCTCGTCGGCGACGGCCTCTTCTTCCACGACGATGACCTCTTCTTCCTCGACGGCGGCCTCGTCGGTGTTGCCGCGCGTCTCCTCCTCGCCGGCGGCCTCGACCTCCATCGGGTCTGCGTCGGGGCGAAGAAGGAGCGATCAAGCGAATATCCAAAAAGAGAAACAAAAGAAAGCAAGCCCAAGGGGATTTTCGTGTAAGGAGTTACCTGCAACGGGATCCGCAGCCATGGCCTCGACCACCTGGAGGGTCGGCCGCGCCGTCCCTTGCCGGAGTGGCCTCCCTTGCCGGGGTGGCCTCCCTTGCCGGGGTGGCCTCCCTTGTCGGAGGGAGCTCCCTTACCGGGGAGTCCTCCCTCGGCGGCGTAGTGGCAGCGGGCAGGATCTCGGAGGCGGCTTCCGAGCCCTCCTGATGAGACTGCTCTGCTCCTGCACAAGCACACGGTCAGATATCAACAAAGAAGGGGCACCCCCGCACGCCTAACAGCAAGAAGAAAACTGCACACTTACTCTGGGGGCCGTGCTGGGGGCTGCTCTGGGGAAGGGTTGCCGGGTCCGGCAAGGCGGCCTCGGACGCGTCCCCCGTCGCCACGGGAGAATCGTCCTCAACGACGACCGTCGGGATCTTGGCCCTCTTCGCCGCTCTCTGGGCCAGCGTCCTGAAAAAGGAAAGAGTCCAGAACGAAGCAAATCAGATTCAAGATGAAGCAATAAAAGTTGAAGACATACAAGCACAATCTCGAGAAGCTTACTCTTCGCCTTCCTCCTCGGAGCTGAAAGCGCTGAGAAGTCAAGCTCCGGCCCGCCTCAGTGCGATGAGGCGGGGAGTGGGTTTCTTGGCCGCTTGGCGGAGGCGTCGGCGGCGGCCCGAGAAGATTCCGCCCCAGTTGTCGCTGCAGTTTGGGGCGCTCCTGCGGCAACCTCGCTTGCTGCGGTGGAGCGCGTCGAGCGGCGCTGCAGCTGTGGGCCGACCTGTCGCCCCGGCTCGTCTCCAGCCCTGCGGAGACGCCTCCTCGGCAGAGCCGGGGGCTCCACTGGTGGCAAGTCGCTTGGCGGCGGGGAAGAAGCGCCCTCGGCGGGTCCACTCGTCCCGGCCTCGAGCTCGACAAGCTCGTCCTCGCCGGGCGACCTCCCTCGCCAGCGGCGCTTGCCGCCGCCGCGCGTCCGCCTCCTCCACGGTGGACCCGAAGACTCCAGCGGCAGCGGCTGCTGCCGCCTCCTCCGCTCTGGTGGCGATCCACGCCATCTCCTGCTCGGTGGTGTCTCGGGTGAGCCTCTTCTGCTCGTCGGAGCGGATCGGCACCTCTTGCAAGTTGTCGAAGAATTGCTGCACGACCTCGTCGGGGGGCTCCTGCCAGGTCGGGACGATCCCGTGGGAGTCGCACAGTGGCATCATGGCGCGGATACGGTCGAGCGCCGAGTTGTTGCACAGTGGGACGACCCCTCGCGGCAACCTGAACCACTCTGGGTGTTCGGGGTCGTTCTTGAACAGCTCGAGCAGCACTGAATCCAGCTCCATGACGGTGAAGTTCCAATTCAGGCCCGGGCGCAGCCTCATGATGTCCGCCGCATTCGAACTCCCAAGCAGGCCTCCTCCTTTCCTGCAAGGGAAGCGTCTGGCGGCGAATGAAGTCTGCGCCAATAACGCCAATAGTTAATCCGGCAAGCCCGAGGGGCAGAATTGGTCACGACTATCTTCACCTCGCATCCTCCGGGCGCCAAGTTACTCAATCCTTGCCGCCATAATTGGGGTTTGGCGCCGCAGCGGTGAAGGGCTATGGGTCCTCCTCTACGACCCAGACCAGTTGGCTCTCCACCTCCCACTTGTTCTGGAACTCCCCCTCTAGGTAGGCCTCCTGCGTGCCGAGCCTAGAGACCCCGGCTAGCCCGCCGGCAAGGGGCTCTCCTCTCTCGCCGCGGGGAACAACTAATTGGCGGAAGAGTGCCACGTTCGGGTGGACCCCGACAACGTTTTCGCACAAATGTGCGAACACGGCCATGGTCAAGATGGCGTTGGGGGTGAAATCAAGGAGGTGGAGGCCGAAGGTGTTCATTATGTCGCAAAAGAACTCGGAATACGGCGGGCAAAGACCGCAAAAGAAGAAAAAGGGCGAAGAAAGGGTACCCTATTGGGGCCGATCAGCGGCGAGGCGGGAGCACCCTCGTCGCGGATGCGCCCGAGTCTCCGTCGACCGAAAAGATAGTAGACGCCCCGCAGCTCCCGTGCGCGCCGAGCTGCGAGGGGAAGACGGCTCGCTCGCTTCTTGCGCGCCATGGCCGCTGCGCTTGGTCGACTTAACGCCCTTCTCCTTATCGGCCTTCGGGGCCATTGCGAGGGGCGGAGGAGGTCGACGGCGGTGAGTGTGCTTGTATGGCGAAAGGGGCGGTGTTGCTCTCTTTGCACCGGAGAAGACGAGGGAGCGGCGGTGGTTTCTTGACAAGACGGCAATGGCAGGAGTGGTCGGCCCGCCTCTGTTTCCTCCGCTTATAAAGGGGAGGAGGGAGCGGACGTTCGCTTATATTAATAAAGAACCCCCACGACCGCGCACGATCTTCGCCGCGATGCCACGTCCGGTGCGTGCCGTTAGTGGGGATCGTGGTGGGTCCAGGCGGGTTGCGGCGTGGTCGAGGCAGCTGCGTGTCCTGCACAGTTCTGGCCTGGCCCGACAAGCGCTTCGGCACCGTATGCAGCCCCAGCCCGGGCTCTGTCGGTGTACTAGAGTAGGGTACCCTAGTATCCCGTGCATTGCAGCACGGACAGTTGCAGCACCCCGCGGCAAGGTTTGCCTCGTCACCGCCAATTTCCTCCGTGGCTCCCTTGGAGCCATTCAAGAACAAAGTATTAGATTGAGAAGACAAGGCCCCGACAAGAGGAGCTTATCGGGAAGGCCACTCGAACGCAGAAGACAAGGCCCGGCAAGAGGAGCTTACCGAAGGCCCGGAGTCTGACGAGTCTCCGTCTGCGACAAGGATCCGGCCGCTGCAAGGCGCTTGTCGGCAAGCAGCTCCTCTCCGTCTCCGCTCCAGCTCACCCAGCGACGTGTCGCCATGGGACCGTTCCATGGGCGCGTATCGAGCAGCTGTGCAGCCAGCGGAGAACAGCGATGAGCGGCGCTGACAGGCTCGCCATCGTGGCGAGAGGAGGCGCACTGACGGTCTGTGTTACATCGTTTGGGCGACAACGACGGGCATTTATTGCTTTTGTCCCTTGCCGTCGAGTTACGTATTTTTGCACCGTACCTTTGTTCAAGTAGGTGTACCAACTCCTGTTTTACATTTGTACCCTCGTCTATGTTGCCACCGCCGGAGACCCTTGAGCATATAAAAGGAGGCCCGAGTGCAACGTGAAGAGGGGTTGGGTTCGGTTCGCGTCTTCGCAAGGTTCAGTTCATTCGACCGCCATAGACTAGATACACTCACGCCAGGTTTTGTAGCGGGCATTGCTCCCTAGCAAGAACACAATAGATCAAACAGGCAAGAGGAGTTTTATCTCTCCGGAGAGCTCGAGCTGGGTAAACCGCTCGTGTGCATCGCCTCGATCCGCTCTTCGTGCGACCTCCGCCCCCCTCCGAACCACAAAGGGACCCGCTCCGCCGGGCCCCATAGGTGTCCGTGGGTACGATCAGCCTCCCCGACACGTACCTGCACAAAAGGATAGCTACTCGCAACCAACGCTTAGGGGTTGTCAATCCCTTCAAGGTCACTTACGAGGGTGAGATCTGATAGAGATAATATTTTTGGTATTTTTGGTATAAAGATGCAAAGTAAAAAGTAAAAGCAAAGAAAGTAAATAAAGTGATGGAGATTGATATGATGAGAATAGGCCCGGGGGCCATAGGTTTCACTAGTGGCTTCTCTCAAGAGCATAGATATTCTACGGTGGGTGAACAAATTCATTGAGCAATTGACAGAATTGAGCATAGTTATGAGGTTATCCAGGCAATGATCATGTATATAGGCATCACGTCATCACAAGTAGACCGAAACGATTCTCAAGATTCTACTACTATTACTCCACTCATCGACCGCTATCCAAAGCATGCATCTAGAGTATTAAGTTAAAAACAGAGTAACGCCTTAAGAAAGATGACATGATGTAGAGGAATAAATTCATGCAATATGATAAATATCCCATCTTGTTATCCTCGATGGCAACAATACAATACGTGCCTTGCAACCCTTTCTGTCACTAGGTAAGGACACCGCAAGAATGAACCCAAAGCTAAGCACTTCTCCCATTGCAAGAACTACCAATCTAGTTGACCAAACCAAACGGATAATTCGAAGAGACGTGCAAAGATAACTCAATCATACATAAAAGAATTCAGAGAAGAATCAAATATTTTCCATAGATAAGTTGGATCATAAACCCACAATTCATCGGTCTCAACAAACACACCGCAAAAAAGAAGATTACATCGAATAGATCTCCACGAGAGGGGGAGAACATTGTATTGAGATCCAAAAGAGAGAAGAAGCCATCTAGCTACTAGCTATGGACCCGAAGGTCCAAGTAAACTACTCACACTTCATCGGAGGGGCTATGGTGATGATGTAGAAGCCCTCCGTGGTGGATGCCCCCTCCGTGAGCTCCTAACAGGCCTCAAGATGGGATCTCGTGGATACAGGAAGGTACGGCGGTGGAATTAGGTTTTTGGCTCCGTCCCCGATCTGTTGGGGGTACGTAGGTATATATAGGAGAAAGGAGTACGTCGGTGGAGCGTCAGGGGGCCCACGAGGCAGGGGGCACGCCCAGGGGGGAGGGCGCGCCCCCCACCCTCGTGACCGCCTCTGGCACTTCTTGGAGTAGGGTCCACGTCTCCTGGATTACGTTCGGTGAGAAAATCACGTTCCCAAAGGTTTCATTCCGTTTGGACTCCGTTTGGTATTTCGTTTCTTCGAAACACTGAAATAGGCAAAAAAACAGCAATTCTGGGCTGGGCCTCCGGTTAATAGGTTAGTCCCAAAAGTAATATAAAAGTAGAAAATAAAGCCCATTATAGTCCAAAACAATAGATAAAGTAGCATGGAGCAATCAAAAATTATAGATACGTTGGAGACGTATCAAAGGGTCAGGTGGAGGCCCTGCTGAAGAAGTTCCGCGCCATCGCTCCTGCGCCTTTGACCGGTGGTGCTACCGATCCTACAGCTCCTGCTGGTGGTACAGGTGAAGGCGACACCGCCAAGGAGGGATCACCCCTTGTGGGCGACGACGACGCTCAGGGGTGACTTGCTCGCGGCTGCTTTCCTGTTTTACTCCTGCAACATGCATCGTGCCTCGTGGAGGCATTTAAACTTGCGTTTGGCATTGTGAGAACGATATGTATTGTAATATTTGCTTGAGATTTTGTGATTTTCTTCCTATTTGCTTTTCATTCTACGTCGGCAGGGCCCAGCCCCGCGCATACCTCAACCGCCGTTGGGTTGTCCGGAGTCCAGGACGAGACCAAGGAGTGAGGGGCTACGTGACTAGTTAGGCTCCTGAGACGCGATGCTCAGGAGTCCCCCTTGACGTGCAAATAGCTTATAGGAAGGGAACATGGAAATAGGTCTAGTGTTCTACGTCGGCCGGGCCCGGCCGCGCGCATACCCCAGCCGTCGTTGGGTCGTCCAGGGATCAAGACGAGACAAAGGAGTGAGGGGCTATGATACGTCTCCGTCGTATCTACTTTTCCAAACACTTTTGCCCTTGTTTTGGACTCTAACTTGCATGATTTGAATGGAGCTAACCCGGACTGACGCTGTTTTCAGCAGAATTGCCATGGTGTTATTTATGTGCAGAAGCAAAAGTTCTCGGAATGACCTGAAACTTCACGGAACATCTTTTCGAAAATAATAAAAAATCCTTGCCAAATATGAAGACCAGGGGCCCACACTGTCCCGCAGGGGTGGGCGCGCCCTCCCCTAGGCGCGCCCCCACCTCGTGGGCCCCCGAGGCTCCTCCGACGCCAACTCCAACTCTATATATTTGCTTCCGGGGAGAAAAAAATCAAGGAGAAGAAATCATCGCGTTTTACGATACGGAGCTGCCGCCAAGCCCTAAAACCTCTCGGGAGGGCTGATCTGGAGTCCGTTCGGGGCTCCGGAGAGGGGGATTCGTCGCCGTCGTCATCATCAACCATCCTCCATCACCAATTTCATGATGCTCACTGCCGTGCGTGAGTAATTCCATCGTAGGCTTGCTGGACGGTGATGGGTTGGATGAGATCTATCATGTAATCGAGTTAGTTTTGTGAGGGTTTGATCCCTAGTATCCACTATGTTCCGAGATTGATGTTGCTATGACTTTGCTATGCTTAATGCTTGTCACTAGGGCCCGAAAGTGCCATGATTTCAGATCTGAACCTATTATGTTTTCATGAATATATGTGAGTTCTTGATCCTATCTTGCAAGTCTATAGTCACTTACTATGTGTTATGATCAGCAACCCCAGTGACAATAATCGGGACCACTCCGGTGATGACCATAGTTTGAGGAGTTCATGTATTCACTATGTGCTAATGCTTTGTTCCGTACTCTATTAAAAGGAGGCCTTAATATCCCTTAGTTTCCATTAGGACCCCGCTGCCACGGGAGGGTAGGACAAAAGATGTCATGCAAGTTCTTTTCCATAAGCACGTATGACTATATTCGGAATACATGCCTACAATACATTGATGAATTGGAGCTAGTTCTGTGTCACCCTATGTTATGCTCGTTACATGATGAACTGCATCCGGCATAATTCTCCATCACCGATCCAATGCCTATGAGCTTTTCCTATATTGGTTCTCGCTTATTTACTTTTCCGTTGCTACTGTTACAATCACTACAAAACACCAAAAATATTACTTTTGCTTCTGTTACTTTTGTTACCGTTACCACTACTATCATATTACTTTGCTACTAAACACTTTGCTGCAGATATTAAGTTATCCAGGTGTGGTTGAATTGACAACTCAACTGCTAATACTTGAGAATATTCTTTGGCTCCCCTTGTGTCGAATCCATAAATTTGGGTTGAATACTCTACCCTCGAAAACTGTTGCGATCCCCTATACTTGTGGGTTATCAAGACTATTTTCGGGCGCCGTTGCCGGGGAGCATAGCTCTATTCTTTGAGTTACTTGGGATTTATATCTGCTGGTCACTATGAAGAACTTGAAAGATGCTAAGACAACAATTTATCCCTCAACTACGAGGGGAGGTAAGGAACTGCCATCTAGCTCTGCACTTGATTCACCTTACATTTTGAGTAAGCTTGCGACACCTAAACCTGCTTCTGCTATTCGTTCTGATATGTCGCATGTTATTGATGATGCCACATCTGCTATGCATGATACTTATGATGAAACTACTCCTATGCTTGATACTACTGTGCTACTTGGTGAATTCCTTTATGAACAAATTGTAAGGGCTAGAGAGAAAGAAATTGTTGAAACTGATTGTATTGATGAATGTGATGATGAAGATATGCATGTTATTCCTAAGGGTTATGTTTTTGATATGGAAGCTTCTGCAGCTATTTTAGCTTGCAAAGATAGATATGAACTGAAAAGGTTATTAGTTAAATGGAATAAGCAATCTCTTAAAGATAGAATGAAACCTGACCCTGCTTTTGCTACTTCACCTATTTGTGTTGCCGATAAGGATTATGAATTCTCTGTTGAACCTGATATAATTACTTTGGTTGAATCTGATCCTTTTCATGGTTATGAATCTGAAACTGTTGTGGCACATCTTACTAAATTAAATGATATAGCCACCCTGTTCACTAATGATGAGAGATCTCGCTACTTTTATATCCTTAAAATATTTCCGTTCTCATTAAAGGGTGATGCTAAGATATGGTTTAATTCTCTTGATGCCGGTTGTGAGCGTAGTCCCGTGATATGATTTATCACTTCTGCTAAATATTTCCCTGCTCATAAGAAACAAGCTGCTTTAAGGGAAACATACAACTTTGTGCAAATTGAAGAAGAGAGTCTCCCACAAGCTTGGGGGAGGCTTCTCAAGTTACTTAATGCTTTGCCTGATCATCCTCTTAAGAAACATGAAATACTTGATATCTTTTATAATGGACTAACCGATGCTTCCAGAGATTACCTGGATAGTTGTGTTGGTTCTGTTTTCAGGGAAAGAACAACGGATGAAGCTGAAATTCTATTGAATAATATGCTGACAAATGAAAATAATTGGACACTTTCTGAGCCAGCTCCCGCTCCAATTAATGAGCCTATTCCTAAACCAACTCCGAAGAAGAGAGGTGTTCTATTTCTCAGTCCTGAAGATATGCAAGAGGCAAAGAAATGTATGAAAGAAAAAGGTGTTAAAGCTGAATACGTTAAGAATTTACCTCCTATTGAAGAAATACATGGTCTTAATCTACCGCCTATTGAAGAAACATATGATCTTAATCCATTACCTATGAAGAACCTCATGGTCTTGATAACCCGACACCGGTAGTAAAGGTAAATTCTCTCTATAGATTTGATAGAGCTGAAATCCCTCCTACTAAAATTGCTAGCCAATGCTTGGATGAATTTGATAACTTTATGGTTAAGCAAGAAGATTTCAATGCTTATTTTGGTAGACAATTAAAACAAAATGCTTATATGATTAAACACTTGGGTGATTATATGGCTAATGTTAGAGGTGAACTTAAACTCGTTAGCAAACATGCTTCTATGGTTACCACTCAAGTAGAGCAAGTACTTAAAGCTCAAAATGATTTGCTCAATGAAATGAATAGTAAGAAAAATGATTATGTCGTTAGAGTGGCTACTAGAACCGGTAGAATGACTCAGGAACCTCTGTATCCTGAAGGCCACCCTAAGAGAATTGAGCAAGATTCTCAGAGAAATAATATTGATGTACCTAGTTCTTCTAAAAAGAAGAAAACGAAAAATGATAGGACTTTGCATGCTTCTAGTGAACCTATTGCTGAACCACCTGATAATCCAAATGATATATCTATTTACGATCTTTGAAACACAATCTGGTAATGAACATGAACCTAATGAAAATGCTAAAGATGATGTTCATGATGATGCTCAACCTAGTAATGATAATGATGTAGAAATCGAACCTGCTGTTGATCTTGATAACCCACAAAGAATCAATGTTATGATAAGAGAGACTTTGTTGCTAGGAAACATGGTAAAGAAAGAGAACCGTGGGTTCAAAAACCCATGCCTTTCCCTCCCAAACCATCCAAGAAAAAGGATGATGAGTATTTTGAGCGCTTCGCTGAAATGATTAGACCTATCTTTTTGCGTATGCGATTGACTGATATGCTCAAAATGAATCGTTATGCTAAGTATATGAAAGATATTGTCACTAATAAAAGAAAGATACCGGAAGCTGAAATTTCTACCATGCTTGCTAATTATACTTTTAAGGGTGGAATACCAAAGAAACTTGGAGATCCAGGAGTACCTACTATACCATGCTCCATTAAAAGAAACTATGTTAAAACTGCTTTATGTGATCTTGGAGCCGGTGTTAGTGTTATGCGTCTCTCTTTATATCGTAGACTTGACTTGAATAAGTTGACACCTACTGAAATATCTTTGCAAATGGCTGATAAATCAACTGTTATACCTGTCGTTATATGTGAGGATGTGCCTGTTGTGGTTGCAAACGTTACTATTTTAACGGACTTTGTTATTCTTGATATTCCCGAGGACGATAGTATGTCTATTATTCTTGGAAGACCTTTTATGAATACTGCAGAGGCTGTTATTGACTGCAACAAAGGCAATATCACTTTTCATGTTAATGGTAATGAGCATACGGTACACTTTCCGAGGAAGCAACCTCAAGTTCATAGTATCAACTCTATTAGAAAAATTCCATCGATTATTATTGGAGGTTTTGAATTTCTTCTTCCTACTGTCAAGAAGAAATATGATATTCTTATTATTGGGGATGTGCATATCACCATTGAGGTAACATAGTGTTCTTCGAAATTTCTCCGGTTCCTTGTTATTCAGAATGAGTTTGTTAACAAGACTTGATCAACCTTGTTAGTAGATTCCTTTTGATGAGCATGAGATGGATCAAACTAGAAGGCACAACCTTCTGTACCCTCTCTCTACTTTCTGTTATTTAGTTGAAATAAAGTAAAATAGTATTTTTACATGCATTTTTACGATTTATCCGTGCAATATAAAAATACCCCGAAAATAAAAGTTCCCCAAATGCCCTGAAAATGAAATATGATTTTTTCTAGAATATTTGAGGATTTATGGAACTGAGAACACATGAGGGGGGGTCAACCACCTAGGCACGAGGGTGGATGGCGCGCCCTAACCCCCAGGGTGCGCCCCCCTGCCTCGTGGGCCCACGGTAGCCCTCCTCCACTTATTCCTGCACCCATACAGTTCTTCTTCCTCCCACAAACACGAATATCTAGCTCAAGCACGATTTTTAGCTCCCTTTACTGTGATTTTCGATCTCCTTGCTCAAAGCACCTCTCACAAAACTGCTTGGGGAGATTGTTCCTTAGTATGTGACTCCTCCATTGGTCCAATTAGTTTTTGTTGTAGTGCTCTATTCTTTGCAAATTTGTGCTGCCTAGGTGACTATGTTCTTGAGCTTGCATGTCAAATTTATATGGTTCCAAGTAGTTCTAATGCTTGATATAGTCTCTAGGCACTCGTACGAGTAGTTGCTATCAATTTTGTTGAGCTTGGTTCACTTTTGTTTGAAGTTACTAAAAATTTCAGAATTTTTTCAGAGGGAGAAATATGTTTAGGAAAATGTTCCAAGGTGGTTCTTCAAGGAAGCAAGGACCCAGGCTTGCAATGCATGACGCTGATGAGGAGCCACCAAGAGACGCCCCAATGCGACCTTGTGAGTGGCCTTCAGAAAATTTTATGGATCGAGCGGGAATCAAAGAGGAATTTAACGCATATTTGCGTAACACCGATCTTGTGAGCTTTGAGGCAGACAAATGCCCGCAGTACCATCATCTCATTAGTTCATTTGTGAGGAGGTTTGAATTTTCATCTTCACGTAATTCTCCAACAGTCATGTTTTATCTTTATGAAAGAACTTATACCATGGACTTAGAGGATTTTACTTCTGCTTGCAAACTCCCACAATGGGGTAGTGTTAGTGATCCCCGTAAATCTGAATTTAGAGACTTTCTTGCTAGTATAACTGTAGCGGAATCTAGAGATATAGCACAAGCTACCATAGGGAGCATTCACTTTCCTGCTATACATTATTTTGCTCTCTTCATATGTAGGTGCATAAATGGTAAAGATGAAGCATGTCATATGTGTGTGCCTGATCTCAGTATTCTTAGGAGTGCTGTGTTGGGAGACCAATCTTATAATTTGGGAGCCATTGTTGCACGTAGGTTGCATCATAATATATTTAATGGAGATTTCTTTGGAGGAATTTATGCAACCCACTTAGCTGATTTTCTTGATGTGGATGTTCGTGAGGATGATATGGAGTTGCCTCCTACTTATTTAGATTTTAATTCTATGGTCTATCACCAGTTTGTCGAGAGGAATGAATCAACTCTCGTGTATCGACTAATCTTTGACAAACGGCATGTTGTCCGTATTACTCTCCCTCCTCCTGCCTTCTTTGATTATCAGGAAAAAGCAAGACATATTATTACCAGAGAGGAGGCAGATGATTACGAGAGGAGGGCGGAGGCAGCTCGCCGCCACGCTGCAGCTCAGGAGGCGATAATCGCTACATCACAAGATTTAATTCCCGGCTACACCTCACGGATATCCACCGTGCCATCCTCGGCAATGAACCAACTTAGGCCAAAAGCCTAAGCTTGGGGGAGTACGTATTTCCCACCGACATTACATTTATGTTTACACACACTCATTGCTAGATGTCAGTGCTCATACTCTTTCACTGTAATATCCATGCTAGTTTATTTTCTTTTTCTTGCTTTCTTCTTGTGTGTTTGATAAACCTTAAGAAAAACAAAAAAAAATTAGTAATAGCTTCTAGTTAGTTTACTTTCTTGCTATAGTACTAATAATTAAAAAGAAAACCCAAAAATATTTCTCGTTCTTCTTTTGCTTGTTGGGAGCTTTCCCGTGTAAATAGTTTCTTTTCTTTTCTTTTCTTTGGGTGTCGACAGGAGAAGACCATAATTAAATTGTTGAAGTGGCTCTTATATGCATTATTGTTGATTTAACCAAGAGCCCATATTGCCTTGTCTTCTCCTATTTATTGAATGCTCGCAGATTCCAGCTTAGTCCAATGCACGTGCACTCTTATTATTATTCACTTCGTTCGGTCATGCAAGTGAAAGGCAATTATGATGATATATGATGGACTTGTTGGGGAACGTAGTAATTTCAAAAAAAATTCCTACGCACACGCAAGATCATGGTGATGCATAGCAACGAGAGGGGAGAGTGTTGTCCACGTACCCTCGTAGTCCAAAAGTGGAAGCGTTAGCACAGCGCGGTTGATGTAGTCGTATGTCTTCACGATCCGACCGATCAAGTACCAAACGTACGGCACCTCCGAGTTCAGCACACGTTCAGCCCGATGATGTCCCTCGAACTCCGATCCAGCCGAGTGTTAAGGGAGAGTTTAAATCGGCCGACGGCGTGGTGACGATGATGATGTTCTACCGACGCAGGGCTTCGCCTAAGCACCACTACAGTATTATCGAGGTGGACTATGGTGGAGGGGGCACCGCACACGGCTAAAAGATCAAACGATCAATTATTGTGTCCATGGGGTGCCCCCTGCCCCCGTCTATAAAGGGGCAAGGGGGTGCGGCCGGCCAGGGAGGAGGCGCGCCAGGAGGAGTCCTACTCCCACCGGGAGTAGGACTCCCCCCCTTTCCTAGTTGGATTAGGACTTGGGAGGGGGAAAGAGTGGAGGAGAAGAACGAAGGGGGGCGCCGCCGCCCTCTCCTTGTCCTATTCGGACTGGGGGGGAGGGGCGCGTGGCCCTGCCCTAGCAGCCTCTCCTCTCTTCCACCTAGGCCCTTTAAGGCCCATTAAGTCCCCAGGGGGTTCCGTTAACCCCTCGGTACTCCGGTAAAATCACTATTTCACCCAGAACACTTCCGATATCCAAACATAGGCATCCTATATATCAATCTTGATGTCTCGACCATTTCGAGACTCCTCGTCATGTCCGTGATCACATCCGGGACTCCGAACAACCTTCGGTACATCAAAACACATAAACTCATAATATAACTGTCATCGAAACGTTAAGCGTGCGGACCCTACGGGTTCGAGAACTATGTAGACATGACCGAGACACATCTCCGGTCAATAACCAATAGCGCAACCTGGATGCTCATATTGGCTCCCACATATTCTACGAAGATCTTTATCGGTCAGACTGCATAGCAACATACGTTGTTCCCTTTGTCATCGGTATGTTACTTGCCCGAGATTCGATCGTCGGTATCTCAATACATAGTTCAATCTCGTTACCGGCAAGTCTCTTTACTCGCTTACGTAATACATCATCCATAACTAACTCATTAGTTGCAATGCTTGCAAGGCTTATAGTGATGTGCATTACCGAGTGGGCCCAGAGATACCTCTTCGACAATCGGAGTGACAAATCCTAATCTCGAAATACGCCAACCCAACAAGTACCTTCGGAGACACCTGTAGATCACGTTTATAATCACCCAGTTACGTTGTGACGTTTGGTAGCACACAAAGTGTTCCTCCGGTAAACGGGAGTTGCATAATCTTATAGACATAGGAACATGTATAAGTCATGAAGAAAGCAATAACAACATACTAAACGATCAAGTGCTAAGGTAAGGGACTGGGTCAAGTCAATCACATCATTCTCCTAATGATGTGATCCCGTTAATCAAATGCAACTCATGTCTATGGTTAGGAAACATTAGCATCTTTGATCAACGAGCTAGTCAAGTAGAGGCATACTAGTTACACTCTGTTTGTCTATGTATTCACACATGTATTATGTTTCCGGTTAATACAATTCTAGCATGAATAATAAACATTTCTAGCATGAAATAAGGAAACTAATAATAACTTTATTATTGCCTCTAGGGCACATTTCCTTCAGTCTCCCACTTGCACTAGAATCAATAATCTAGATCACATCACCATGTGATTTAACACCAATAGTTCACATCACCATGTGATTAACACCCATAGTTCACATCGTCATGTGGCCAACACCCAAAGGATTTACTAGAGTCAATAATCTAGTTCACATCACTATGTGATTAACACCCAAAGAGTACTAAGGTGTGATTATGTTTTGTTCGTGAGAGAAGTTTAGTCAACGGGTCTGCCATATTCAGATCCGTATGTATTTTGCAAATTTCTATGTCAACAATGCTCTGCACGGAGATACTGTAGCTAATTTCTCCCACTTTCAATATGTATCCGGATTGAGACTTAGAGTCATCTAGATCAGTGTCAAAACTTTCATCGACGTAACCCTTTACGAGAACCTTTTTTCACCTCCATAATCGAGAAACATATCCTTATTCCACTAAGGTTAATTTTGACCGCTGTCCAGTGATCTACTCCTAGATCACTATTGTACTCCCTTGCTTAACTCAGTGTAGGGTATATAATAGATCTGGTACACAGCATGGCATACTTTATAGAACCTATGGCTGAGGCATAGGGAATGACTTTCATTCTCTTTCTATCTTCTGCCATGGTCGGGCTTTGAGTCTTACTCAATTTCACACCTTGTTACACAGGCAAGAACTCTTTCTTTGACTGTTCCATTTTGAACAACTTGAAAATCTTGTCAAGGTACGTACTCATTGAAAATCTTATCAAGCGTCTTGATCTATCTCAATAGATCTTGATGCTCAATATGTAAGTAGCTTTACTAAGGTCTTTCTTTTGAAGAACTCCTTTCAAACACTCCTTTATGCTTTACAGAGAATTCTACATTATTTCCGATCAACAATATGTCATCCACATATACTTATCAGAAATGCTGTAGTGCTCCCACTCACTTTCTTGTAAATACAGGCTTCATCGCAAGTCTCATAAAACTATATGCTTTGATCATCTCATCAAAGCGCATATTCCAACTCCGAGATGCTTGCACCAGTCCATAGATGGATCGCTGGAGCTTGCACATTTTGTTAGCACCTTTAGGATTGACAAAACCTTCTGGTTGCATCATATACAACTCTTCTTTAATAAGTCCATTAAGGATTGCAGTTTTGTTATCCATTTGCCAGATTTCATAAAATGCAACAATTGCTAACATGATTCGGACAGACTTAAGCATCGCTACAAGTGAGAAAATTTCATTGTAGTCAACACCTTGAACTCTGTCGAAAACCCTTTTTTCGACAAGTCTAGCTTTGTAGATAGTAACACTACTATCAGCATCCGTCTTCCTCTTGAAGATCCATTTATTTTCTATGGCTTGCCGATCATCGGGCAAGTCAACCAAAGTCCACACTTTGTTCTCATACATGGATCCCATCTCAGATTTCATGGCCTCAAGCCATTCCACGGAATCTGGGCTCATCATCGCTTCCTCATAGTTCGTAGGTTCGTCATGGTCAAGTAACATGACCTCCAGAACAGGATTACCGTACCACTCTGGTGCGGAACTCACTCTGGTTTTCCTATGAGGTTTGGTAGTAACTTGATCTGAAGTTACATGATCATCATCATTAGCTTCCTCACTAATTGGTGTAGGAGTCACAGGAACAAATTTCTGTGATGAACTACTTTCCAATAAGGGAGCAGGTACAGTTACCTCATCAAGTTCTACTTTCCTCCATTCACTTCTTTCGAGAGAAACTCCTTCTCTAGAAAGGATCCCTTCTTAGCAACGAATATTTTTCCTTTAGATCTGTGATTAGAAGGTGTACCCAACAATTTTGTTTGGGTATCCTATGAAGATGCACTTCTCCGATTTGGGTTCGAGCTTATCAGTTTGAAATTTTTTCACATTAGCATCGCCGCCCCAAACTTTAAGAAACGGCAGCTTAGGTTTCTTGCTAAACCACAGTTCATACGGTGTCGTCTCAATGGATTTATATGGTGCCCTTTTTAACGTGAATGCAGCTGTCTTTAATGCATAACCCCAAAACTATAGTGGTAAATCGGTAAGAAACATCATGGATTGCACTATATCCAATAAAGTACGGTTATGACGTTCGGACACACCATTATGCTGTGGTGTTCCAGGTGGCATGAATTTGTGAAACTATTCCACATTGTTTTAATTTAAGACCAAACTCGTAACTCAAATGTTTGTCTCTGCGATCAGATCGTAGAAACTTTATTTTCTTGTCACGATGATTTTCCACTTCACTCTGGAATTCTTTGAACTTTTCAAATGTTTCAGACTTATGTTTCATCAAGTAGATATACCCATATCTGCTCAAATCATCTGTGAAGGTCAGAAAATAACGATACCCGCCGCGAGCCTCAACACTCATCGGACTGCATACATCAGTATGTATTATTTCCAATAAGTCAGTTGCTCTCTCCATTGTTCCGGAGAACGGAGTCTTAGTCATCTTGCCCATGAGGCATGGTTCGCAAGCATCAAGTGATTCATAATCAAGTGATTCCAAAAGCCCATCAGCATGGAGTTTCTTCATGCGCTTTACACCAATATGACCTAAACGGCAGTGCCACAAATAAGTTGCACTATCATTATTAACTTTGCGTCTTTTGACTTCAATATTATGAATATGTGTATCACTACAATCGAGATCCACCAAACCATTTTCATTGGGTGTATGACCATAGAAGGTTTAATTCATGTAAACAGAACAACAATTATTCTCTAACTTAAATGAATAACCGTATTGCAATAAACATGATCAAATCATATTCATGCTCAACGCAAACACCAAATAACATTTATTTAGGTTCAACACTAGTCCCAAAAGTATAGGGAGTGTGCGATGATGATCATATCAATCTTGGAACTGCTTCCAACACACATCGTCACCTCGCCCTTTACTAGTTTATGTTTACTCTGCAACTCCGGTTTCGAGTTACTACCCTTAGCAACTGAACCAGTATCAAATACCAAGGGGTTGCTATGAACACTAGTATAATACTCATCAATAATCTGTATATCAAATATACCTTTGTTCACTTTGCCATCCTTCTTATCCGCCAAATACTTGGGGAAGTTCCGCTTCCAGTGACCAGTTCCTTTGCTGTAGAAGCACTCAGTCTCAGGCTTAGGACCAGACTTGGGCTTCTTCACTTGAGCAGCAACTTGCTTGCCGTTCTTCTTGAAGTTCCCCTTCTTCCCTTTGCCCTTTACTGGAAACAGTGGTCTTGTCAACCATCAACACTTGATGTTTTTCTTGATTTCTACCTTCGTTGATTTCAGCATCACGAAGAGCTTGGGAGTCATTTCCGTTATCCCTTGCATATTATAGTTCATCACGAAGTTCTACTAACTTGGTGATGGTGACTACAGAATTCTGTCAATCACTATCTTATCTGGAAGATTATCTCCCACTTGATTCAAGCGATTGTAGTACCCAGACAATCTGAGCACATGCTCACTGCTTGAGCTATTCTCCTCCATCTTTTAGCTATAGAACTTGTTGGAGACTTCATATCTCTCAACTTAGGTATTTGCTTGAAATATTAACTTCAACTACTGGATCATCTCATATGGTCCATGACGTTCAAAACATCTTTGAAGTCCCGATTCTAAGCCGTTAAGCATGGTGCACTAAACTATCAAGTAGTCATCATATTGAGCTAGCCAAACATTCATAACGCCTCGTGCATTCCGCTTCCTGCAATAGGTCTGTCACCTAGCGGTGCATCAAGGACATAATTCTTCTGTGCAGCAATGAGGATAAACCTCGGATCATGGACCAAGTCCGCATCATTGCTACTAACATCTTTCAACATAGTTTTTCTCTAGGAACATATCAAAATAAATGTGGAGCAAAGTCGCGAGCTATTGTTCTACAACATAGATATGCTAATACTACCAGGACTAAGTTCATGATAAATTTAAGTTCAATTAATCATATTACTTAAGAACTCCCACTTAGATAGACATCCCTCTAATCATCTAAGTGATCACGTGATCCAAATCAACTAAACCATAACTGATCATCACGTGAAATGGAGTAGCTTTCAATGGTGAACATCACTATGTTGATCATATCTACTATATGATTCACGCTCGATATTTCAGTCTTAGTGTTCCGAGGCCATATCTGCATATGCTAGGCTCGTCAATTTTAACCTGAGTATTCTGCGTGTGCAAAACTGGCTTGCACCATTTGTAGATGGACGTAGAGCTTATCACACCCGATTATCACGTGGTGTCTGGGCACGACGAACTTTGGCAACGGTGCATACTAAGGGAAAACACTTTTATCTTGAAATTTAGTGAGAGATCATCTTATAATGCTACCGTCAATCAAAGCAAAATAAGATGTATCAAAGATAAACATCAGATGCAATCGAAATATGTGACATGATATGGCCATGATCATCTTGCGCCTTTGATCTCCATCTCTAAAGTACCGTCATGATCTCTATCGTCACCGGCATGACACCATGATCTCCATCTTCTTGATCTCTATCAATGTGTCGTCACATGGTCGTCTCGCCAACTATTGTTGTTGCAACTATTGCTATCGCATAGCGATAAAGTAAAGCAATTATTTGGCACCTGCATCTTATTCAATAAAGAGACAACCATAAGGCTTCAGCCAGTTGCCGATAACTTCAACAAAACATGATCTTCTCATACAACAACTTATATCTCATCACGTCTTGACAATATCACATCACAACATGCCCTGCAAAAACAAGTTAGACGTCCTCTACATTGTTGTTGCAAGTTTTACGTGGCCGCTACGGGCTGAGCAAGAACCGTTCTTACCTACGCATCAAAACCATAACGATAATTTGTCAAGTTGGTGCTGTTTTAACCTTCGTAAGGACCGGGCGTAGCCACACTCGGTTCAACTAAAGTTGGAGAAACTGACACCCGCCAGCCACCTGTGTGCAAAGCACGTCGGTAGAACCAGTCTCGCGTAAGCGTACGCGTAATGTCGGTCCGGGCCGCTTAATCCAACAATACCGCCGAACCAAAGTATGGCATGCTGGTAAGCAGTATGACTTATATCGCCCAGAACTCACTTGTGTTCTACTCGTGCATATGACATCTACGCATAAAACCAGGCTCGGATGCCACTGTCGGGGAACGTAGTAATTTCAAAAAAATTCCTATGCACACGCAAGATCATGGTGATGCATAGCAACGAGAGGGGAGAGTGTTTTCCACTTACCCTCATAGACCTTAAGCAGAAGTGTTAGCACAACGCGGTTGATGTAGTCGTACGTCTTCACGATCCGACCGATCAAGTACCGAACGTACGGCACCTCCGAGTTCAGCACACGTTCAGCCCCATGACGTCCCTCGAACTCCGATCTAGCCGAGTGTTGAGGGAGATTTTTGTCAGCACGACGGTTTGGTGACGATGATGATGTTCTACCGACGCAGGGCTTCGCCTAAGCACCGCTACAGTATTATCGAGGTGGACTATGGTGGAGGGGGGCACCGCACACGGCTAAAAGATCAAACGATCAATTGTTGTGTCCATGGGGTGCCCCCCTGCCCCCGTATATAAAGGAGCAAGGGGGGTGCGGCTGGCCAGGGAGGAGGCGCACCAGGAGGAGTCCTACTCCCACCGGCAGTAGGACTCCCCCCTTTCCTAGTTGGATTAGGACTTGGGAGGGGGAAAGAGTGGAGAAGAAGAAGGAAGGGGTGGGGCGCCGCCCCCCTCTCCTTGTCCTATTCGGACAGGGGGGGGGAGGGGCGCGCGGCCCTGCCCTAGTCGCCTCTCCTCTCTTCCACCTAGGCCCATTAAGGCCCATTAAGTCCCCCGGGGGGTTCCGGTAACCCCTCGGTACTCCGGTAAAATCATTATTTCACCCGAAACACTTCCGATATCCAAACATAGGCTTCCTATATATCAATCTTCATGTCTCGACCATTTCGAGACTCCTCGTCATGTCCATGATCACATCTAGGACTCCGAACAACCTTCGGTACATCAAAACACATAAACTCGTAATATAACTGTCATCGAAACGTTAAGCGTGCGGACCCTACGGGTTTGAGAACTATGTAGACATGACCGAGACACGTCTCCGGTCAATAACCAATAGCGGAACCTGGATGCTCATATTGGCTCCCACATATTCTACGAAGATCCTTATCGGTCAGACCGAATAACAACATATGTTGTTCTCTTTGTCATCGGTATGTTACTTGCCCGAGATTCGATCGTCGGTATCTCAATACCTAGTTCAATATCGTTACCGGCAAGTCTCTTTACTCGCTCAGAATACATCATCCCATAACTAACTCATTAGTTGCAATGCTTGCAAGGCTTATAGTGATGTGCATTACCGAGTGGGCCAGAGATACCTCTCCGACAATCGGAGTGACAAATCCTAATCTCGAAATACGCCAACCCAACAAGTACCTTCAAAGACACCTATAGAGCACCTTTATAATCACCCAGTTACGTTGTGACATTTGGTAGCACACAAAGTGTTCCTCCGGTAAACGGGAGTTGCATAATCTCATAGTCATAGGAACATGTATAAGTCATGAAGAAAGCAATAGCAACATACTAAAACGATCAAGTGCTAAGCTAACGGAATGGGTCAAGTCAATCACATCATTCTCCTAATGATGTGATCCCGTTAATCAAATGACAACTCATGTATATTGTTAGGAAACATAACCATCTTTGATCAACGAGCTAGTCAAGTAGAGGCATACTAGTGACACACTGTTTGTCTATGTATTCACACATGTATTATGTTTCCGGTTAATACAATTCTAGCATGAATAATAATCATTTATCATGAAATAAGGAAATAAATCATAATTTTATTATTGCCTCTAGGGCATATTTCCTTCAGGACTGACTAAGATGAGAAAAGCTGGTATGAACTCGACCTCTCTTGTTTTTGTAAATATGATGAGTTCATCGTTCTTGATTCAGCTTATTTAGAATAAACATGTTTGCAATGATAATTAGAGATCATAGTAGCTCGTGCCATGCTTGATTAGCTATGAGTTATAATGGTTTACCTTGAGTGCCAACATGCTATTAAAATGGTTGTGATATGGTATGATGGGGTGGTATCCTCCTTTGAATGATTTAAGTGACTTGACTTGGCACATGTTCACACATGTAGTTGAAACAAAATCAACATAGCCTTCATGATATTTATGTTCATGGTGGATTATATCCTACTCATGCTTGCATCCAATGTTTATCAATTTTAATGCATGTTCATGGCTGTTCTCGCTCTCTAGTTGGTCGCTTCCGAGTATTTTGCTAGCCTTCACTTGTATTAAGCGGGAATACTGCTTGTGCATCCAATCCCTTAAACCCCAAAGTTATTCCACATGAGTCCACCATACCTTCCTATATGCGGTATTTACCTGCCGTTCCAAGTAAATTTGAATGTGCCAAACTCTAAACCTTCAAATAAAAATTCTGTTTTGTATGCTCGAATAGCTCATGTATCAACTAGGGCTGCCCTTATCTTCCATGTTAGGCGGGTTATTCTCAAGAGGAGTGGAATCCGCTCCTCATTCACGATAAAATGGCTAGTCACCGGGATGCCCAGTCCCATGCTTTATGCAAACTAAATCAAATTAATTACAAACAAAACTCCCCCTGGGACTGTTGCTAGTTGGAGACACTCATTGTTTCGAGCAAGTCATGTATTGATGCTTGTTGGTGGAGGGGGAGTATAAACTTTACCATTTTTTTGGGAACCGCCTATAATGTGTGTAGCATGGAAGATATCGCCGTCTCTTAGTTGTTATGTTGACAATGAAAGTATGCCGCTCAAAATATTATTTATCTTATTTCAAAACCGAGCTCTGACACCTCTACAAATCCCTGCTTCCCTCTGCGAAGGGCCTATCTATTTACTTTTATGTTGAGTCATCACCCTCCTATTAAAAGCCCTAGCTGGAGAGCGCAGCTGTCATTTGCATCCATTACTGTTAATTTATATTGGGTATGACTATGATTGGATCTCTTTTACCATGAATTACAATGTCTAGTCAGTCCTTGATCTTTAAAGGTGCCCTGCATTTATGTATTGCGGTCGCAGAAAGGGCTAGAGAGACACCATCTTGTTATATCATATTATGATTGTTTTGAGAAAGTGTTGTCATCCGAGATTTATTATGATGGCTCGCTAGTTGATTATGCTATTGACATGAGTAAACATGAGACCTGAGAGTTATTGCAGATGTGGTTAGTCATAATCTTTGCTGAAAACTTGAATGCTGGCTTTACATATTTACAACAACAAGAGCAAACAGAGTTTGTAAAAGTTTTTCTTTATCACTTCAAGTTTATCAACTGAATTGCTTGAGAACAAGCAAAGGTTTAAGCTTGGGGGAGTTGATACGTCTCTGTCGTATCTACTTTTCCAAACACTTTTGCCCTTGTTTGGACTCTAACTTGCATGATTTGAATGGAACTAAACCGGACTGACGTTGTTTTCAGCAGAATTGCCATGGTGTTATTTATGTGCAGAAACAAAAGTTCTCGGAATGACCTGAAACTTCACGGAACATCTTTTCGGAAATAATAAAAAATCCTTGCCAAATATGAAGACCAGGGGGCCCACACCTTGTCCACGACGATGGGGGGCGCGCCCTCCCCCCTAGGGTGCGCTCCCTACCTCGTGGGCCCCCTGAGGCTCCTCCGACGCCAACTCCAACTCTATATATTTGCTTTTGGGGAGAAAAAAATCAAGGAGAAGAAATCATCGCGTTTTACGATACGGAGCCGCCGCCAAGCCCTAAAACCTCTCGGGAGGTTGATCTGGAGTCCGTTCGGGGCTCCAGAGAGGGGGATTTGTCGCCGTCGTCATCATCAACCATCCTCCATCACCAATTTCATGATGCTCACCGCCGTGCGTGAGTAATTCCATCGTAGGCTTGCTGGACGGTGATGGGTTGGATGAGATCTATCATGTAATCGAGTTAGTTTTGTTAGGGTTTGATCCCTAGTATCCACTATGTTCGAGATTGATGTTGCTATGACTTTGCTATGCTTAATGCTTGTCACTAGGGCCCGAGTGCCATGATTTCAGATCTGAACCTATTATGTTTTCATGAATATATGTGAGTTCTTGATCCTATCTTGCAAGTCTATAGTCACTTACTATGTGTTATGATCCTGCAACCCCGAGTGACAATAATCGGGACCACTCCCGGGGATGACCATAGTTTGAGGAGTTCATGTATTCACTATGTGCTAATGCTTTGTTCTGGTACTCTATTAAAAGGACGCCTTAATATCCTTTAGTTTCCATTAGGACCCCGCTGCCACGGGAGGGTAGGACAAAAGATGTCATGCAAGTTCTTTTCCATAAGCACGTATGACTACATTCGGAATACATGCCTACATTACATTAATGAATTGAAGCTAGTTCTGTGTCACCCTATGTTATGCTTGTTAGATGATGAACCGCATCCGGCATAATTCTCCATCACCGATCCAATGCCTACGAGCTTTTCCTATATTGGTTCTCGCTTATTTACTTTTCCGTTGCTACTGTTACAATCACTACAAAACACCAAAAATATTACTTTTGCTTCTTTACTTTTGTTACTGTTACCACTACTATCATCTTACTTTGCTACTAAACACTTTGCTGCAGATATTAAGGTATCCAGGTGTGGTTGAATTGACAACTCAACTGCTAATACTTGAGAATATTCTTTGGCTCCCCTTGTGTCAAATCAATGAATTTGGGTTGAATACTCTACCCTCGAAAACTGTTGTGATCCCCTATACTTGTGGGTTATCAGGCTACGTAACCAGTTAGGCTCCTGAGTCGCGATGCTCAGGAGTCCCCCTTAACGCTCAAACGACCTCCATACCTTTGTCCTCGCCGAGGCTCGGCTAAGGAGGGGCGCGCGATGACCAGGTCCGGGGGACCTGGCTGGTGGCGTACGCTTGGGCGTGGCCCGAGCGAAGCCCCCGTGCCCAGCCCCCTCACGCGACTCTCCCGAGGGGAGGCGTTGCGATGGGGCCAGACACTGAGCTCTAGGGCTCCCTGAGGTTGATACGGACGGGGGGCCGTCCTCAGTTGTTTATCACCAACGCAGAGCATAGCGCTTCCGCACTTGCACGGGCATAGCCGCTCCTCGGCAGTGTCGACGGCCAACGTGGAGCATGGTGCTCCCACTGGTGCGTGGGAGGGGACTCCCTACTGCGTAGAGCCCCCGGGGCGTGTACAGCCTTGCCCTGACACCTGGCTTGCACGGTAGGGCTAGACGAGGTGTGTCTGGGCACTCGTGAGCCAGCGCGGGACTCACGAGGCCCTACCTCAAGGCGGGTTGCGCCTGGTCTTGATTCTTGATAGCAGTGGTGGCCCTGCGGGATGGTTAGTCAACCTGCACCGAACGAATCTTCTGAGGTTACCGCGTATGAAGACCAAGCACCAACAACCCCAGGAGGTGACGTGAATGGGGCTGGCCCGCCAGACAGAGCTCAGCCGTTGGATTTATCGACGCTGCAGGGACGGGCCCGAGCACAGACGTCGTGCCTAACCCTCTCACGCGAAATGTCCTGATGAAAGACGATCGGCGCGCGGCTCCCATGGTGGGTGATAGTCAAGCAGGTGATAGCCATAGATAGGTGATGCATGAAAAGTAGACTAGCTTAGATAAATTCAAGAAAGATACATGCCACTGGGCTGGACCCGAGCGACTTGGGGATGATGCAGCCCGAGGGGCGCCCCTAGCAAGGTAAGCTAGAAATGTAAAGGGATACATGCAACAGGGACGGACCCATGCGGCCTAGGAACGATGCAGCCCGAGGGGCGCTCCCAGCTAAACAAACTTGGAAGTGTCACCTAGTTCTGTTAATGGAGTGTTGAGGCAGCTGAAGACACATGGTGAAGGGGGTCGCTCCTCACAAGCTACTGGGGCCCTGAGCCTCAGGAGGCTCTGGGGGTCCAGGTGGCTCCTTGAGGACCGCCTCCATCTCCGACAGGACCGCGTGGTTCCTGGCTTCCTGAGCTGCTAGGATGCTCTGCAGGTTGCGCTGGAAGGCAGACGCCATGCTCGGCAGGCCAAAAGGCATGCGAACGTAGTTGTGGGGTGGGCCCTCGCAGCGGCCCACGGGTGTAGGCCAGAAAAGCTCCTGAGATGCGGCCATGTTGAGCCCTGGGATGTCGATGCAGACGCGCAGCCGACCATCCTCACCTGGATGGGGAGCTGCGCCTGGAGGGCGACGACCGCCGCGCATGGCTCTTGCATCCTGCAGTTCCTGAGTGGTCCTGGTGATGAACTCCTGAGCGCCGGGTGCTCCTCTCCCGGCGTCCTCCTGAGGGAAACGTGCTGCAAAGCACGCCTCCACGTGGTGCCCGAGCGCCTCCCTCATGACGTTGGGAAGGTCTGAGGCCCTCCATAAGAGAGCCCCCGAGCCCTACCCGAGGAGGGCGCCGGGCGCGCCTTCCTATGCGCGGGAGGGAGGCACCCCAGGCATGAGCGCTGATCCTGACGTGGCTCCATCTGCGGCGCCGTTCTCCTGAGGCCTAGTGCGGAGCAACTGCTTCTTCTTCTTGGGGATGACCTCAGGAGGGTACTGGGCTGCATTGCCGTCGGGGTCTCTGATTGACACTGCTTGGAAGGCGTGCTCGAGGGAGCACACCGCATCTCTTTCTTCGCAGTGGACTGTGATGATCCCGCTGCTTCCTGCCATCTTGATGATGTTGTAGCCGTGGTGTGTTACTTCCATGAACTTGGCCAGGGCCGGATACCCGAGGATGGCATTGTACAGGAGACGGATGTGGGCGACGTCGAAGTCGATGAGCTCGGTGCGGTAGTTGTCGCGCTATCCGGAGGTGACAGGGAGGCGGACCTGCCCTATCGGCGTGGTGGAACCCTTGGTCACGCTTGAGAAAGGCTTGGTAGGTTGAAGCTGGTCGTAGGGCACTTGGAGGCTGTCGAACGTCTCGACGGACAGGAAATTGAGCCCTGCGCCGCCGTCGATGAGGGTCTTGGTAACTTGCACGTTGCTGATGACGGGTGAGCAAAGCATCGGGAGAGCGCCAGCGGTGGCCGCGCACTTGAGCTGATCTGCCGAACTGAAAGTGATGGCGCACTTGGACCACCTAAGCGGGCGTGTGGCCTCGAGCCGGGGGAGGATTGCCTTCACCTGGCGAGCAAACTGCTTGAAGATTCACTAAGAGGCTGGGGCTTGAGCTCCACCCAAGATACATCCGATCCCTCGCGGCTCCTGGAAGCCCCCAGCCCCCTCGTCCTGATGGTTGTCGTTGTTCCTTCTTGGTGGCGGCGGCAACGGAGGAAGCCCAGCATTTCCTTGAGGATGGTCCTCGCGAGATTGATCCCTCCAGGCGCCCTCGCGAGGCTGGTCCTGCCAGCGGTTCTCACGAGGTCAGTCGCGCCACTCCTAGCGAGGGCCACGTTCGTCCCATCGTCCTCCGCCACGTCCTCCTCCGCGGCCGTAGCCCCGGTTGTTACGCTCGTGGCGTCGACCAAGGCGTCCATGCTGAATGGCCCTGAGCTCCTCACAGTCGTTGGTGTTGTGGCTGTGAATGTTGTGGAAGGCACAGAACGGTCGGCTGCTCTTGGATGACTCAGGCTAGTCGCGGCCGCGCTTCATGTCCGGCTCTGCCGCAAGGACGGCCGCTCCCTTGCGCTTCACGTCTTTGGCCTTGGCTTTGTTCTCCTCCAGGTCGGCAGCTGGGAGCTCGAGGAGGGAAAGGCGCCCTTCCTCAGCCCTTGCGCACTTGGTCGCCAGGTTGAACAGCTCTAGGGATGTGCACAACTCCTCGTGGATGGCGAGCTCCTCCTTCATCTTGACGTCGCGGACGCCATCAGAAAACACGGAGATGATGGCCTCGTCTGTCACCTTGGGGATCTTGAGGCAAACGTTGTTGAACCGCTGGATGTACTTCTAGAGGGTCTCCCCTGGCTGCTGCTTGACACAGCGCAGGTCACCCATGGCCGGAGGACGGTCGCGAGTGCCTTGGAAGTTGGCGACGAAGTGGTCGCGCATCTCGTTCCAGGAGGAGATGGAGCATGGAGGCAGGTTCAGGAGCCAGGAGCGGGCACCATCCTTGAGATCCATGGGGAACCAATTCGCCATGACTTTTTCGTCGCCGTTGGTCGCCTCGATGCTCAGCTCGTAGAGCTGCAGGAACTCCGCAGGGTCGGGGGTGCCGTCGTAGCGAGGAGGCAAGTCTGGCTTGAACTTTCCCGGACATGCGACACTAGGCAGCTCGGGAGTGAAGACGCGGCAGCAGGCGGTGGCCACCGGGACCCTTAGCTGATGTGGAGCCTGCCCTTGGTGTCCGCTCACCGCCACTACAAGCGGCGCACGGTCTTGCCGCAGTGGTGTTGGGAGCGCGGGAGCGTTTTCTTGTGGACGGGGAACTTCTTGGCAGCTTCCTTCTTCACGCACGGGTGCCCGACACGGCGGGTCACGCCGCGGGGCCGCACGCCTTGGCGCCAGGACGCCGTCGTCTTGCGGAGGTGGCAGAGGTGGTGCTCCATGGGCCACATCACCCGCAGTTGGCGGAGGGCGAGGCAGCGAGAGGGACGGCGCGAGGGAGCCCCGTGCGGCGCTGACAAGCTCGGCGATGCGGTCCAGCCAGTCCTCTAGAGGTCGTCAATGGGACGGTAGCGCAGGAGTTCGCGTGCCATGCACAACGCGGCCTGCGCGTCCGTGGGGGTGCGACGGGCGTGAGACGACAAGCCCGCCGGTGTCAGCGACGGAGTGGTGGTGCGATTGTCCCGCCACACCGAGGGGTGCAAAGAGGACACTTGCTGCTCATTCCCTGCCGGGCCGGTGACGGCGTTGGCGGCAGGCGGCGGAGAACGAGGGGAGGCCCGCCGACGGGAGCCGTCTGAACGGCGCGGGCGGCCCGGCGCTCAGTGCGAGCTCGGCGAGCATCCGCCATGGAGACGACGAAGCGATGGGGCACGGATCGATGGAAGTCAAGCTTCGGTGCACCCCTACCTGGTGCGCCAAATGTCGTATTTCGGGTTCCGGCAGAACCCTTGAGGCTCGAACACTTGGGTGCGCGCGAAGATTTCCTCCTACCTAATCACGCCCTCAACCTTTCCACGATCTCAAAGGCTAGCTCGACGAACTCGCAACACAAGAGACACAAGATTTATACTGGTTCAGGCCACCATTGTGGTGTAATACCCTACTCCAGTGTGGTGTGGTGGATTGCCTCTTGGGCTGAGGATGAACAGTACAAGGGGACGAACATCCTCCTGAGGAAGGTGCTCTTGTGCTTGTTGGGTGTGATGATGGGTTGGATCTAGTCCAAGATGAGATGCCTCCTACTGTGGTGGCTAGTCCTATTTATAGAGGCCCTGGTCCTCTTCCCAAATATTGAGCGGGAAGGGAGCCAACAACGGCCAATTTGAGAGGGGACAACTAGTTCAAGCTATCTTGACTAAAGGTGGTCTTCGCCAGCCAAAGGCTGTGGTGGTGACGCCGTCTTGGGCTCCACGGTGACCTCCATCCTACCGTCCTGCTGGTATTGGTCTCATTGCATCGATATAGAAACCTTTGCATGATGCCTCGGTACTCATCACCTGTGCTTGCCTCCTTAGCACCAAAGAGGAAACAAGGACACTGTGCGCGCTGGCGCTCGCCTGGCGCCCGCATGATCTTGGTCGTCATGGCTGATATCGTAGGAACCTCGTGAGATTCACCTCGCCTTGATCTCTCCGCCCCTCGCGAGCTGGCCTGGCAAGACCGCTCATGAGGAGGTCTCATGTGGCCCGCCTCGCGAGGCTTGTCCCCTCGCAAGGGTCTTGAGTGCTTGCTGGTGAAGAAGGGCCATACGGGCCACGAGTGGAGCCACGCCGTGGGCTGCAGGTAGGCAAGTCTGGGGACCCCCGTTCCCAGAACGCCGACAAGGTGTTCCTCCGGTATTCGGGAGTTGCACAATCTCATAGTCATAGGAACATGTATAAGTCATGAAGAAAGCAATAGCAATAAAACTAAACGATCATTATGCTAAGCTAATAGATGGGTCTTGTCCATCACATCATTCTCTAATGATGTGATTTCATTCATCAAATGACAACACATGTCTATGTTTAGGAAACTTAACCATCTTTGATTAATGAGCTAGTCAAGTAGAGGCATACTAGGGACATTCTGTTTTGTCTATGTATTCACACATGTACTAAGTTTCCAGTTAATACAATTCTAGCATGAATAATAAACATTTATCATGATATAAGGAAATATAAATAACAACTTTATTATTGCCTCTAGGGCATATTTCCTTCATGATCAACATAGAGATGTTCACAATTGAAAACTGATGCATCTCACGTGATGATCGGGCATGGTTTAGTTGATATGGATCACGGGATAATTTAGATGACTAGAGGGATGTCTATCTAAGTAGGAGTTCTTAAGTAATATGATTAATTGAACTTTTATTTATCATGAACTTAGTCTTGATATTTTTTGCATATCTATGTTGTTGCAGAGAAATGGCCCGTGCTGAAGGAAATATGCCCTAGAGGCAATAATAAAGTTATTATTTATTTCCTTATATCATGATAAATGTTTATTATTCATGCTAGAATTGTATTAACCGGAAACATGATACATGTGTGAATACATAGACAAATAGAGTGTCACTAGTATGCCTCTACTAGACTAGCTTGTTGATCAAAGATGGTTATGTTTCCTAGCCATAGACAAAGAGTTGTCATTTGATTAACGGGATCACATCATTAGGAGAATGATGTGATTGACTTGACCCATTTCGTTAGCTTAGCACTTGATCGTTTAGTATGTTGCTATTGCTTTGTTCATGACTTATACATGTTCCTATGACTATGAGATTATGCAACTCCCGTTTACCGGAGGAACACTTTGTGAGCTACCAAATGTCACAACGTAACTGGGTGATTATAAAGGTGCTCTACAGGTGTCTCCGAAGGTACTTTGTTGGGTTGGCATATTTCGAGATTAGGATTTGTCACTCCGATTGTCGGAGAGGTATCTCTGGGCCCTCTCGGTAATGCACATCACTTAAGCCTTGCAAGCATTGCAGCTAATGAGTTAGATGCGGGATGATGTATTACGGAACGAGTAAAGAGACTTGCCGGTAACGAGATTGAACTAGGTATTGAGATACCGACGATCGAATCTCAGGCAAGTAACATACCGATGACAAAGGGAACAATGTATGTTGTTATGCAGTCTGACCGATAAAAGATCTTCGTAGAATATGTGGGAGCCAATATGAGCATCCAGGTTCCGCTATTGGTTATTGACCGGAGACGTGTCTCGGTCATGTCTACATAGTTCTCGAACCCGTAGGGTCCGCACGCTTAATGTTTTGATGATAGTTATATTATGAGTTTATGTGTTTTGATGTACCGAAGGTTGTTCGGAGTCCCGAATGTGGTCACGGACATGACGAGGAGTCTCGAAATGGTTGAGACATGAAGATTGATATATTGGATGCCTATGTTTGGATATCGGAAGTGTTCCGGGTGAAATAGTGATTTTACCGGAGTACCAAGGGGTTACCGGAACCTCCCGGGGACTTAATGGGCCTTAATGGGCCTAGGTGGAAGAGAGGAGAGGCGGCTAGGGCAGGGCCGCGCGCCCCTCCCCCCCAGTCCGAATAGGACAAGGAGAGGGGGGCGCCCCCCTTTCCTTCTTCTCCTCCACTCTTTCCCCCTCCCAAGTCCTAATCCAACTAGGAAAGGGAGGGGAGTCCTACTCCTGGTGGGAATAGGACTCCTCCTGGCGCGCCTCCTCGCTGGCCGGCCGCAACCCCCCTTGCTCCTTTATATACGGGGGCAGGGGGCACCCCAAACACACAACAACTGATCATTGATCTCTTAGCCGTGGGCGGTGCCCCCCTCCACCATAGTCCACCTCGATAATACAGTAGCGGTGCTTAGGCGAAGCCCTGCGTCGGTAGAAGATCAACATGATCACCATGCCGTCGTGCTGATGAAACTCTCCCTCAACACTCGGCTGGATCAGAGTTCGAGGGACGTCATCGGGCTGAACGTGTGCTGAACTCGGAGGTGTCATACGTTTGGTACTTGATCGGTCGGATCGTGAAGACGTACGACTACATCAACCGTGTTGTGCTAACGCTTCCACTTTCGGTCTACGAGGGTACGTAGACAACACTATCCCCTCTCGTTGCTATGCATCACCATGATCTTGCGTGTGCGTAGGAAAATTTTGAAATTACTACGTTCCCCAACAAAGGGCATCCGAGCCAGGTTTTATGCGTTGAGCTTATATGCACGAGTAGAACACAAGTGAGTTGTGGGCGATATAAGTCATACTGCTTACCAGCATATCATACTTTGGTTCGGCGGTATTGTTGGATGAAGCGGCCCGGACCGACATTACGTGTACGCTTACGCGAGACTGGTTCTACTGACGTGCTTTGCACACAGGTGGTTGGCGGGTGTCAGTTTCTCCAACTTTAGTTGAACCGAGTGTGGCTATGCCCGGTCCTTGCGAAGGTTAAAACTTTACCAACTTGACAAACTATCATTGTGGTTTTTATGCGTAGTTAAGAACGGTTCTTGCTCCGCCCGTAGCAGCCACGTAGAACTTGCAACAACAAAGTAGAGGACGTCTAACTTGTTTTTGCAGGGCATGTTGTGATGTGATATGGTCAAGACGTGATGAGATATAAGTTGTTGTATGATATGATCATGTTTTGTTGAAGTTATCGGCAACTGGCAAAAGCCTTATGGTTGTCTCTCTATTGCATAAGATAGCAGTAGTTGCAAGAGCAATTGTTGGCGAGACGACCATGTGATGACACATTGATATAGATGAAGATGATGGAGATCATGGTGTCATGCCGGTAAAGATGGAGATCATGATGATGCTTCGGAGATGGAGATCACAAGCACAAGATGATGATGGCCATATCATATCACTTATATTGATTGCATGTGATGTTTATCTTTTATGCATCTTATCTTGCTTTGATTGACGGTAGCATTATAAGATGATCTCTCACTAAATTTCAAGATAAAAGTGTTCTCCCTGAGTATGCACCATTGCCAAAGTTCTTCGTGCCCAGACACCACGTGATGATCGGGTGTGATAAGCTCTACGTCCATCTACAACGGGTGCAAGACAGTTTTGCACACGCAGAATACTCAGGTTAAACTTGACGAGCCTAGCATATGCAGATATGGCCTCGGAACACTAAGACCGAAAGGTCGAGCCTGAATCATATAGTAGATATGATCAACATAGTGATGTTCACCATTGAAAGCTACTCCATTTCACGTGATGATCGGTTATGGTTTAGTTGATTTGGATCACGTGATCACTTAGATGATTAGAGGGATGTCTATCTAAGTGGGAGTTCTTAAGTAATATGATTAATTGAACTTTAATTTATCATGAACTTAGTCCTGTTAGTATTAGCATATCTATGTTGTAGATCAATAGCTCGCGTTTAGCTCCCCTGTTTTATTTTTGATATGTTCCTAGAGAAAACTTAGTTGAAAGATGTTAGTAGAAATGATGTGGATTGGATCCGTGATCTGAGGACTATCCTCATTGCTGCACAGAAGAATTATGTCCTTGATGCACCGCTAGGTGACAGACCTATTGCGGAGCGGTGCGGCGTTATGAACGTTTGGCTAGCTCAATATGATGACTACTTGATAGTTTAGTGCACCATGCTTAACATCTTAGAATCGGGACTTCAAAGACATTTTGAACGTCATGGACCATATGAGATGTTCCAGGAATTGATGTAAATATTTCAAGCAAATACCCGAGTTGAGAGATATGAAGTCTCCAACAAGTTCTATTGCTAAAAGATGGAAGAGAATAGCTCAAGCAGTGAGCATGTGCTCAGATTGTCTGGGTACTACAATCGCTTGAATCAAGTGGGAGTTAATCTTCCAGATAAAATAGTGATTGACATAATTCTCTAGTCACCATCACCAAGTTAGTAGAACTTCGTGATGAACTATAATATGCAAGGGATAACGAAAACGATCCCCAAGCTCTTCGTGATGCTGAAATCGACAAAGGTAGAAATCAAGAAAAACATCAAGTGTTGATGGTTGACAAGACCACTAGTTTCAAGAAAAGGGCAAAGGGAAGAAGGGGAACTTCAAGAATAACGGCAAGCAAGTTGCTGCTCAAGTGAAGAAGCCCAAGTCTGGTCCTAAGCCTAAGACTAAGTGCTTCTACTTCAAAGGGACTGGTCACTGGAAGCGGAACTGCCCCAAAAATTTGGCGGATAAGAAGGATGGCAAAGTGAACAAAGGTATATTGGATATACATGTTATTGATGTGTACTTTACTAGTGTTTATAGCAACCTCTCGCTATTTGATACTGGTTCAGTTGCTAAGAGTAGTAACTCGAAACGGTAGTTGCATAATGAACAGAAACTAGTTAAGGATGAAGTGACGATGTGTTTTGGGAGTGGTTCCAAGATTGATATGATCATCATCGCACACTCCCTATACTTTCGGGATTAGTGTTAAACCTAAATAAGTGTTATTTGGTGTTTGCGTTGAGCATGAATATGATTTGATCATGTTTATTGCAATACGGCTATTCATTTAAGTTAGAGAATAATTGTTGTTCTGTTTACATGAAAAAAACCTTATATGGTTACACACCCAACGAAAATGGTTCATTGGATCTCGATCGTAGTGATACACATATTCATAATATTGAAGCCAAAAGATGCAAAGTTAATAATGATAGTGCAACTTATTTGTGGCACTGCCGTTTAGGTCATATTGGTGTAAAGCGCATGAAGAAACTCCATGTTGATGGGCTTTTGGAATCACTTGATTATGAATCACTTGATGCTTGCGAACCATGCCTCATGGGCAAGATGACTAAGACTCCGTTCTCCGGAACAATGGAGCGAGCAACAGATTTGTTGGAAATCATACATTACGATGTATGTGGTCCGATGAATATTGAGGCTTGCGGCAGGTATCGTTATTTTCTGACCTTCACAGATGATTTGAGTAGATATGGGTATATCTACTTGATGAAACATAAAGTCTGAAACATTTGAAAATTTCCTATAATTTCAGAGTGAAGTTGTTGGGGATATTACTACTGGGCGTAAACCGGCCGGCAGAGGCCGGGTTAACTTCATCAGTAGCCAAGTATGCTTGTAGCGGTAAACCGGCCTTAGTATGTAAACTTGAGTTGTAAGTTTTAAATACTAGAGACCAAACCGGACACGTCTATGAGCCGGTCTCGGGACTCTGCAAACCGACGGGTGTCACCCATGTATATAAGGGGACGACCCGAAGGCGATTCAGGAGAATAGACAACTACTCGAGACTTAGGTGAAGCTTGTTTGCTCCCTAGTCATCAAAACCCCCATCAATTCCATCACAACTAGATGTAGGCTTTTACCTTCATCGAAGGGGCCGAACTAGTATAAACTCTCTTGCGTCCTTGTGTCCGCTTTAACCCCTTTAAGATAACCTGTAGCGATGGCTCCACGACTAAGTCCTTTCATGAGGACATCTGCCGTGACAAAACCATGACCGTTGGCGCGCACCGTGGGGCTATCGCATCATGGTTTCAAGTTCTTAGAGGGAAACTTAGAAGGACTCAAGGGTTACACTGTGGGCCGGATGACCAAGAGTCGTCGCGGCAAGCTCTACATCGACGATTCAGGCTGGGGCCCCAAGGCCGGCTCGATTGAGTACGGGTACCGGGTCCCCTTTGGTGGCATACACGTCTTCATTGGCAAGATCGGTGAACCGGGCCCTGAGCCGGATATCTGCACCGGCCTTGTCGAAACGGCTCAGCGTGCGAGATCTGCCCAGGTTAAACCGGCCGTGAAGCGTGCCTTCGTGGGAGTCATCCACGGAGGAGAGTATGAAGGTGGATCGGCATCTGGTAGCGAGACCGTTGTTTACTCAGGCGACGAGTCCTCGACCGGAGAAACCGAATCATCGTATCAGCTGCAGGACGGCCGGATTGGGGGCTGTTCCGATGGCGACAGTATTCCGGACCCCTCTAATCTGCCTAATCGGGTTGGGATATTCATGGCTGGTACACAAGCGGCGGTCCACTCTTCGACCGCAGCAGCAATGTTCTCCGGATCAGCAGCGGCGGCGGCAGCCGGGGCAGGAGGCTCTGTGCGCCCGCCGGCTCAAGTTTTATCTGATCTGTTTGATGCGTTGGTTGTGCTTATGGCAGAAGCTAACCCGGCGGATCAGGATGCCCACAATGCGGAGATTGCAAAAGTGAGGGAACAGATCACTCAGGCCAAGGCTGATTTGGCAGCTGAGAACAACAGGATGGCCGTGGAGCGGGCCGCTTTGGACGCGCAGGCCTATAGGCTTATGCTAGACCAGGCCGCATCGCATGAAGTCCTGAAAAGGAAGCATCGGTCTCTCCTGCCGACGGTCTTCGATGGCAGAAACCTCTTTAACACCCAAGGAGCAGGGACTAGTAACCCGCCGTGGTTAAACAGGGTGGAGGCACCGGGGACGGGTGCGCCGGTTCAGCCTGACCTGATGGAGCTGCCTCGACAGAATAACATCATGCCTCAGCCTGTCCAGACGCCTCCAGGTCACTATTCTAACCCAATGGATAATCTTATTGTCGCTGCTTCACGGCTGGAGGCCATCCCAATTGAAGGAGATTCTCCGCAAGCGGTGGAGACACGCTGGGTTAAGGAACTTCTTCGAACAGCTTTGGTTTAGCAGGAAGCATATTCATATAGCCGTGACCGGATTCATTCCACCCCGCCAAGCCGGAGTTATAGCGGCGGATGGATGAACCGACCGTATCTAGTAATGCACGGAACCGTGAAGCGCCTATGGCCGTAACCCGCAGGTGACGCCAGAAGTGGTGGACGGGCCCGAGCACGCAGGGACGCCGAGTTAGCAGCGCAGCAGGAAGCTCGTCAACTTACGCCGGTTCGTCCAACCACCACAATTGAGCCAGGGGTCACTTCTAGTTCTTTGGGAGTGCCTTGTCTTGTCCCCACTTTATGCAATGTGCGCCTGCCCAAGGATTTCAAGGGCCCGTGCAAGATACCAAATTACACGGCCGATTTTTCTCCGGAAGCATGGGTAGAGACCTATGAGATGGCCATGGAGATGCTTGATGTAGATGAAGCGGCATGTGCAAAGTATTTTACCATGATGCTGGAAGGGACAGCCCGTATTGGTTAAAGAGCTTGCCACCAATTCTATCGCTTCATGGGCCCGATTGCAGCCGGTTTATCCAGAATTTCAAGGATACATGTGAACAGCCCATGTCGATAGTGGACTTAGCGGCCTGTGTCCAGGAGGAAGGAGAGTCAACAACCTGCTGGGTACGCCGAGTCTCGGAAATTTTGCACTCCTCAGACCGCATTAATGCCGACTCCGCGGTTATAACTTTGGAAAGCAACTGCCGGTTTAAACCTCTAAAGTTGAAATTGGGAAGGATGAAGCACCATTGCAACGATATGGGAACCCTCATGACTGTGTTAGTAAAGTATGCCGATTCTGATGGTACCAAGGATCCCGAGTCTGATGATGACAAGACAGGGAATGGAAAGAAGAACGGCAACTCCAAGGGGCAGCAGCACAACACGGCAGGTCATGGTAACGGAGGCAAGTGTAAAGTGGATGGTAGCATGGACTTTGTGGCTAATACCAACGCACAGGACAGGGGTCAGCGACGGAAGGGTAAACCGCCAAATCATGGTGGAGCTCCAAGTCCCAATTCAGACCACCTGACTTATCTATTAAACCAGCCCTGTCCGAAGCACGGGACGAAGGAAGCGCCAGCCACCCACCTTTGGAAGGATTGTTATATTATGCAGGAGTTTAAAAATTCTAATGCTTTCCGGTATGATCATGGATCAGGTGGTGGCTCAGGATCCGGATTCCATGGGTCGGGTCACGGTGGAGGAAACGCCGGTTCAGGCTTCAATGGAGATCAGGGTGGACATAACAATCAAAATAATCAGAATAGTCAGGGTGGTTACAACCAGCAGCAGCAGCAGTCGGGTTATCAGAGCCATCCGAAACAGTTGAAAAGTGGGCAATATCATGTATTTACCACTAGCTTGGATAAGCGGGACCAGAAGCTTCACTAGCGAGCAGTGAATTCAGTTGAACCGGTCGTGCCTCGTTATTTACGCTGTTCAGAACAGCCGATCTATGGAGCAGAGAGGATCACCCGCCCCGGGTTGACAATCCGGGTCAGCTAGCGTTGGTGGTGGCGCCTCAGGTGGGAGGTTATAAGTTCACCAAGGTGCTCATGGATGGAGGAAGTAGCATTAATATCTTGTATTACGAGACCTTCCGTCGTATGGGGCTAACAGACAAGAATCTTAAACCGTCTAATACGGTGTTCCATGGTGTGGTACCGGGCAAGTCAGCATATCCTGTTGGCAAGATAGCTCTGGAGGTAGCCTTTGGAGATGATCACGATTCCAGATCAGAAACATTGGTTTTTGAGGTGGTTAAGATCTGGAGCCCGTACCACGCTTTGTTTGGGCGGCCGGCTTATGCCAAGTTTATGGCACGGCCCTGTTATATCTATCTGCAGCTCAAGATGCCGGGTCACAAGGGAACCATAACCGTTCATGGGAGTCGCAAGATTGCCTTGGAGTGTGAAGAAGGTGATGCGGCCTATGCAGAGTCGGTTTGTGCCACGGAGGAGTTGAAGTATTACAAGGATAATGTTGATCCGGCTGACATGACTCCGTTGAAAAAGCCAACTACAGAACATGATCCGGCTCTAAAGTTCAAATCGGCAGCGGAGACCAAGCTTGTTGACTTCGTGCTTGGCGATTCGTCCAAGCAGTTTAGTATCAGTGCCAACCTGGATCCGAAATAGGAAAACGCGCTCATCGAGTTCATCCGTGAGAACCGGGACATTTTTGCATGGAAGCCTTCTGACATGCCAGGTGTACCGAGAGAACTCGCTAAGCACACACTTAATGTTGATCCTAAGTATAAACCGGTGAAGCAGTTTCTCTGCCGGTTCAACAAAGAAAGGCGCAAAGCTATTGGAGAGGAAGTAGCCAGGCTCTTAGCGGCTGGCTTTATTGTTGAAGTGTTCCATCCTGAATGGCTGGCTAATCCGGTGCTGGTCCTTAAGAAGAACGACACCTGGCGCATGTGTGTGGGTTACACAGATCTTAACAAGGCATGTCTAGTAGATCCTTTTGCCCTCCCCCGCATTGATCAGATTATTGATGCCACGGCGGTTGTGAGCGTTTGAGTTTTCTGGATGCATATTCTGGTTATCATCAGATCAAGATGGCAGTTAAGGACCAGGAGAAGACGGCGTTCATAACTCCTTTTGGAGCCTTCTGCTATGTTTCTATGCCCTTTGGGCTCAAGAGTGCCCAGGCAACTTATCAACGGTGTGTACAGAACTGCCTTCATAAGCAGATCGGCCGTAATGTGCATGCTTATGTGGATGATATTGTGGTTAAGTCAAGAGAGAAGGAGACTCTGGTTGATGACTTGAAGGAAACCTTTGATAACCTTCGGACGTACAAGATGACACTCAATCCGGCTAAGTGTGTTTTTGGTGTACCGGCAGGCAAGTTATTGGGTTTTCTGGTGTCCAATAGGGGAATTGAGGCTAATCCAGAGAAGATCACAGCTATCACCTCTCTGGCTAAACCGAAGTGTATAAATGATGTCCAGCGTTTGGCAGGCCGGATTGCCGCGTTGAGCTGGTTTATTAGTCACTTAGGTGAGAAGGCAATACCTTTGTATCAGATGCTGAAAAAAGCGGATCCCTTTGTTTGGAGCCCGGCTGCTGATAAAGCTTTGGAGGACCTAAAGCGGCAGCTAATAACCGCTTTGTTCTTCTTTGCTCCGATTGACAAAGAACCATTGCTACTATATGTGGCGGCTAATGCTCGTGCAGTCAGCGTAGCTATTGTGGTAGAGCGCAAGGAGGCGGGCAAGGAATATCCGGTTCAGCGTCCGGTTTACTACATCAGCGAGGTGCTTATTGAGTCCAAGCAAAGATACCCGCATTGGCAGAAGCTGGTGTATGGAGTTTTTATGGCAAGCCGGAAACTCAAGCAATACTTCCAGGGACATCCCATCACAGTGGTCAGTTCTTCTCCTTTGGGAGATATAATTCAAAACAGGGAGGCAACTGGCCGGATTGCCAAGTGGGATATAGAGCTTGGGCCACACGGTTTGAAATACGTGCCTCAGACGGCAATCAAATATCAAGCACTTGTGGATTTCATCAATGATTGGACAGAACTGCAAGCGCCTGAAGAAAAACTGGATCACACCTACTGGACTATTCATTTCGATGGGTCTAGGCAGTTGGAGGGCTCGGGGGCTGGAGTCGTATTAACTTCCCCACGAGGTGATAAGTTCTGTTACGTTCTCCGCTTAATGTTCCCTTGTACTAACAATGCAGCTGAGTACGAAGCTTTGCTCCATGGTCTCCGGATGGCTAAGGAGATGAATCTCGGCCAGTCAAATGCTTGATGACTCGGACCTGGTGGCCCAGCAAGTGTCTGGTACTTGGGATTCTAAGGACCCACTCATGGCAGCTTACCGCCGTGAGGTGGATGTTATTGCAGGCTACTTTAAGGGATATCAAGTGGATCATGTGGATAGATGGAAGAACGAAGCGGCAGACGCTTTAAGCAGGCTAGGCTCTCAGCATAAACCGGTCCCACCTAATGTCTTTTTAGATGTCTTGCATAACCCGTCGGTCAAGCTCCCTGGTTAAGAGGATTTGGCTATTCCTGATCCGGAGGCTCAGTTGGTGGCAGCACTGCATGTCATCCCCGACTGGACGGTTCCTTACCTTGCGTACATGAACCGGGCGAGTTACGGAAGGATGAGACGGCGGCTGAGACAGATAATCCAGCGATCCAAATCCATGACTATTATCAATGGCGAGTTGCATCATTGCGATTAAGGTGTCGAGCATTTCAACGTTGTGTGTCACCAGAGGAAGGTTGTGAGATCTTGCGCGAAATCCATGAAGGAGATTGTGGTCACCACGCCGGTTCAAAATCTCTGGTGGCTAAGGCGTTTCGTCACGGTTTTTATTGGTTGACTGCTCAGGCTGATGCGGAGGACCTGGTTAGGCGATGTGACGGTTGTCAAAAGTTCTCAAGACGCGCTCATGTGCCGGCTCAAGAATTGAGGATGATTCCAATTACTTGGCCGTTTGCCACTTGGGGGCTAGATATGGTCGGACATTTCAAAAGGTCCAAGGATAAGAAGACCCACCTTTTGGTGGTTGTTGACAAATTTACAAAGTGGGTAGAAGCGGAGCCTGTCAACAAGTGTGATGCAGCCACGGCGGTTCAATTCATTAAAAAGGTGATTTTCCGGTTCGGCTTTCCACACAGTATCATTACTGATAATGGTACCAATCTGTCTAAGGGTGCTATGAAGGAGTTCTGTGAACGTGAGCACATCCGGCTTGACGTTTCATCAGTAGCTCACCCACAGTCCAATGGCCAAGCAGAGAGAGCTAACCAGGAGATCTTACGAGGCATCAAACCCCGGCTTATGGTTCCTTTTGCAATGGACGCCGGGTTGTTGGGTTGAGGAGTTACCGTCTGTGTTATGGAGCATCAACACTACCCCCAACAGATCGACAGGATACACGCCGTTCTTCATGGTCTATGGAGCGGAGGCGGTTCTCCCTAGCGATATCTGTCATGACTCACCTCGTGTAGCAGCTTATGTTGAAGCAGACAACGAGGTAGCTTGGCAAGACGCTTTGGACCTGTTGGATGAGGAGCGTGACATTGCAGCTGCCCGTTCGGCGATTTACCAGCAGGATCTTCGTCGCTATCACAGTCGCCGAGTTAGAACTAGAACCTTTCAAGAAGGAGATTTGGTGCTTAGGCTCATTCAAGACCAGATTGATATGCACAAGCTATCCCCACCTTGGGAAGGACCTTTCGTGGTCAGCAAGAATTTGCACAACGGGTCGTACTATCTGATTGATATTCGAGAGCATAAAGACTCACGTACGTCAGAGGAGGAGACCAACAGGCCGTGGTACATAGCTCATCTTCGGCCCTACTATACTTAAGCCACAGGCTATATTTATGTACATATTATGACAATGTATATATTATGATCAATACAATAAATCGGAGCCTTAGCTAAAGCGGGGTCTCTGTTATTTTTTACATCATGAGTGGTTACACGGAGTTTTGTCTTAAAGCGGTCTCCGGTTTACCCCTTGAGTTAGCTTTTTAACAAAGCTTTATATTATGTCACTTGGGCGCTTGGTCGTGTCCGAACCAATGCAACACCTTTTGACAGGCGAAAGCACAAGATCACTTGGGGACTTGGTCACGTCTAAACCAGTCACGCCTTTTGGTCGGCCTAAGGCCACGAAATCACTTGGGGGCTTGGTCGAACCCGAACCATCGCTACACCTCTTGATCGGCGTAATGCCACTGCATCATTTGGGGACCTGGCTAACATGAACCATAGCTACGCCTATTGGGGGTTGGTCATGTTCGACCATGGTAATGCCATTTGATCGGCTCAAGCAGCCTTTGTCCGCAAAAGATTTTGTCTTTGCTTTTGTTTGCAATTTATTTGTCTTTTTGCATATTTCTTTTGTTGTGTTCTTAAACCGACAAATGTTAAACCGTTTCGACTGTCAGTTGACGCGTTGCGGTTTTTTTTTCATCAACGGCAAATTTGCCCGGTTTGATTTTTAATAAACATCCTATTATGGAGTAAAACCGGTGTTCATCTTAACCTGGAGCGGTTTACCTAGTAAACCGACCTTACATATGCAGGAGCTGTTTTCTCCTTCAGCAGAGCGGGTTTTTTATAATTCCGCTTCAAGTTGGCTCGGCCAAACTTCATGCCCTATGACGGCAGGTATCATATATTCCCATATTTTATCTAAAGTACTGTCTTTAGTTTCATATACATGGGTATGATGACCCGTCTGGTGGTACAACCACCATGGCGGTTTAAGATTTTTTTGGCTGCAGATAACAGTTTGAAGTTGATAATTCAAGAAAAGCATAAGTTGCAATGAATATGCACGAAGGCATATCAGCACAAAGTGTGGCAGCTAGTCTATTACAAGGCAACACAGTGCCCAGAAAAAATAATTGTTTTAACAGCATGAAGCAGTAATGTAAACCGGACTCCGGTTTATGCTTGATCGCCAGCTTGGCCTGATGGTTGCGGGTCATCCTGCGCTGCTTCAACTTCTGATTCTCTACCCAGCGGCTGGAAATCAACAGTTGTCCAGTCGATTCCCATTAATGCTTGGAATACAGCTTCATCATTGATCAGCAATGACGGTTCAATATCAGGACCGTAAGTGTGCTTACGGATTGGCGGTATAATGTTCTCCGCTTCAGGAATTGGGGCAGACACTCGTTTGTTTTCTCCATCATACTGGGCCTGATAGTGAGACATATTTGCTTCTTCAACCAGCTGACAGGCCAAAGGGCGCACCTCCCGGTTTATAGCTCGAAGATCTTCTTCGTTGAATTCCGTCCCGTCTTCTTTCAAGCTTGGGAAGCCTTGGGCCGCTTCAACTGGATCAAAGTCTGGCACCCACGCTTTGGCCCGGATTAAAGCATTTATCGCGCCGGTTCTAGCAGCAGATTTATTTAATTCTTCAAACCGGGCAGCAAGCATTGACAATCTTTTAAGGGTGTCCTGGATCAAGGTCGGGGCCGGGTTGTTGTGAGAAGCGGTGCTGATGATCCGTTGCGCTCCGGTATAAAGTTGCTCTATCAATATATAAGAAGCTTTCAACTTTTTCCGCACATCTGATCCCAAGTGGCCAATGCGTGTCCCTATGTCATTCAAAGGATTATTAAATCGGAAATTTTATGAGAAGGCTTTATTACAGCAGAAATCAAAAAGGACTTACCAAAGACAGCAGCGGTCATGGCATGTACTTGCCGCTTTACGCTGGTCAGTTCATCCACCACAGGTTTAAGAGCAGCTTCAGCATGTTCTGCCCGCTGATTTAAAGCGGCCTTTTCAGTAGCCCAATCCGCCCGCTCTTTGTTGAAGCCCTCCTTAAGCTTTTCCATGACGCTTAAAGCGCTGGTTAATTCGTCCTTTGCTTTGGAAGTTTCAGCTTGCTGGGATTTCAGGTTCTCTTGAAGATCAGCAATTTGGCTATCTTTCTTGTTCACGTCAGCCTACATCTGAGAAAATCAGTTAAGGATTGAGATCACGAGTTGAAGTACCAACCCCATAACAAGTTATGCCCTTGGTACTTGGGGGCTAATGCATATTTGCTTTTCACCCTACAATTTATATATAAAGTCCCAAGCTCAATACAAGTATTCAACTTGGCACTTGGGGGCTAATGCCTATTTGCTCTATCGTTAAGTAATGCTAGAATTCTTATGTTATTCAAGTCCCAGTTTAACTACATTAAGTTGAACCGGCCCTTGGGGGCTATCAGAGTTGACAATTTGCAATATATAGGCAGAGAGTTATGGAGTTTACCTCATATTTGTCCTTCATCATGTTCACCAAACCGGCTTCATAGTCACGGCTGGTATATAACCGGTTCAAGTAGCCGAAATGAAGCTCTTGTGGATTCAAAGCGGCGTAAGTTGCCAAATCGGCATTCCACTTGCCCTTACCAAAGGCAGTAAATTCCTCCTTGGTAGTATGCTTGGATAAAGTATTTGGATTACACAGCTCGGAATGGCCAAAGCCAGTAATCACAACATCATCATCCTTGGCTTCGCCGGTTCGCACTGGGGTCGCCGGTTTATCCTTCTGCTTTGATGGACTCGCTGCCTTGTCAGCTTGGGCAGGACTTGCGGGTTGACTTGGAGGATCGGTGGTATCAACATACACTTCCTCAGCAGTAACATCCTGACCTTGCAATGGCGGATCGGTCAGTATATCTTCCTGGATGTGTTCCTCCGGGTTTGGTGTTTCGGCTGGTTCAGGAGCTTCGTCTTCTGCCGCTTTATCCAAGCGAGCTTTCTTGCTTGGCCTGGGCTTGGCTCTGAAAGGAAAAAGACGGATCAGTCCAATGAATATTGAAAATGCTATATCAAACAACATTATCAGGAATATGGCTTACCCAAGCACTGTCTTAAGCGGTGGGAGTTGCGTGCCTGTTGACTCGCCAGAAGAAGAATGAGAAGTCACCCGATAATCGGAGTCAGATGGATTAAGAGGTTGACGAAAGCAGCCCGCTTTAGGATAAGCATTGACGAAACAGTTAGAGACCTCTGAACGGTGTTTCCGAACCGGACTGTTCGGTAAACCGGTGGATGTGACTACCTGGCATTTGTCTTGGGGTTGCGACGGGCTTCATGCTGTTGTGTCTTCATAAGAAAGTTTCGATCCAAGTAAGCAAGAGGATGAGAAAATTTAACTTTCCGGTTTTCCCGACGGATTTGTACTGAAGGTAAAGGGTTTGAATCGGAAGAAAGAGCAATTACCTCTACAACATCAGCATGACTAGCTTCAGCATCATCCTGGCAATAATCATTATCAATAAGGTGTGTAAAAAATACAACAAGTGAGTCAAGTTCTACCACAAGGTCCGGATTACCCACATCATCGTCAGCTGGTGGATCGGAGGAGGCAGTGGTTTTCTTTCTATAAGCTGTTTTCTTCACAACTTTGGTCTTGGGCCGGGCTATGGCCACCGGTTTATCTTGTGGAGTCTTTCTGCTCCAAAATGGATCATCACCCTGTTGGAAAGATGTTAAACGCCAACAAAGAGAATTTGAACATAATCAGATTGTATAAATGAATAAGACATGAGTCTTATAGCTGGCGGTTTGTTAATGGTAGAAAAGGGAGCCAGGCCGGTTTGTGCACAAGCAGCTTCCGGTTCGTTCAACATCCTCTTGACAGCTTCAGTGACTTCATCGTCTGTCAGTTGGATCTTCATATGCCGGAGAGGGTCTTTTATATCTTCTGTGTATTTGCACATCAAACAGGAGCGCAGGCTTAGGGGCAGTATACTCCAAGATATCTAGCATCGAGCGAGATCAACTCCTGTCAAGCCGTTGGCCATGAAGGCCCGGAGCTTGGATAGTTGGGGTGCATATTTGCTTCTTTCCCTAGCAGTCAGTCTCTAAGGGAGAGGGTGTGTATTTCTTAGCCATTCTGGATGGTAACCATGGTAAGGGATTTTCTCCATCGGGAGAGGTATCTTTGCAGTAAAACCATGTTGAGTTCCACTCTTTGCGATGGCTATGCAGTTTGGCGTGAGGGTAAGTGACCTCTTTCCGCTTTTGAATCGCCACACCACCCAATTCAGTGTTGGGACCGTCAGAAAATTCAGTGCGGCGGTTTAGATGGAAGCAATCCCTGAACAGTGCAACTGAGGGCTCCTCCTGAAAGAACACCTCAGAGAGCACTTGAAAATGACAAATATTCGTTATGGAGTTGGGGCCAGTATCTTGTGGACGCGGTTGGAAGTTGGCCAAGACATCTCGATAAAACTTTGAACCGGGCGGACTGAAACCCCGGGCTAGGTGGTCAGCAAAAACGACAACTTCTCCATCCTTAGGTTCTAGAGAACTTTCCGGACCAGGGACCCTCCAGTGAATGACATTTTTCTGGCCTAAAGTGCCGGGGCGAACTAAGTTTTCCAGTTGGGTTTCAGTCACTCGAGAAGGGGCCCAGTTACATTCATACACTTGCTTGGCCATAATGCAATCTGCAAGGCAGTAATACCGGTTCAAAAACATATTGGAAGGCTATAGGTTGGTGCGTTCATTGTTAAACCGGCATTCTGCAAAGTGACAATGTATAAACCGGAAAAAATTTGGCGGTTCAACAAGGGGACTAATGGTATATGCCGAGTTGTCAGTTTTTCTACAATGTTAAACCGCCTGGTCTGAAACATGGATGAATCAAGTGTGGAGGTGCGAAAACAGGTTTCGCGAAAACTTGTTACAGCGTTGGATCTGGAGCATATTTAGAAAAGAGATAAATATTCAAGATATAAAACGGAGCAGTACTGAATCAACGAGCACAGACGCAGGGAGGTCTAAGACCTTGAGATGCGCAGGTAACATCGGATGTTAAAAAAATACCACTACGCAGAACAAGGATTCACAGATCTAACTGACAGTTTTCATATAAGCAAGAAATAAACGATGAACACCGAAGAACATGGAAACCCTAAGAACAGATCTATGGTGAAAGGATAGAAGATTTACCGGAGCGGAGGAAGAAGCGGAAGGTCGCCGCGATGCTCTGGTGCGTTCAGAGGATGCAAAGACCACCGTTAGTGCAGAGGTTGACAAATGGCAAGTGAGCTCGAGCCGGGCAAAGGCGAGGAAGACGAAGCAGAGGGGCGCGAAGGGGAAAAAGGAAATGACCCTTCGGTCTACTTATAAAGGCAAAGGACATGTGTCAGGCGCGAGAATTAAGAAGCCGCGAGTTCGGAAATGGAGCTGTCGCCTCAATTGTCGCAGGTCTATTAAACAAAGATGTTAAATATAATCCTTTATGACAGATGACGTCAAGCCGGTTCACCACAACCTGAGAAGATGATGTCACGGCGGTTCAACTAAGAAGATGATTGAAGACGAAGTTTTTTACTAAGGATTGACATGAACCTGTTCAAATCAATCTGGGGCCTAATGTTGGGGATATTACTACTGGGCGTAAACCGGCCGGCAGAGGCCGGGTTAACTTCATCAGTAGCCAAGTATGCTTGAGGCCCATGAGGATATTCAATAAGGGCCCAAGGCCCAGGACCGGTTAAAGGGTTGTAGCCGTAAACCGGCCTTAGTATGTAAACTTGAGTTGTAAGTTAGAAATACTAGAGACTGAACCGGACATGTCTATGAGCCGGTCTCAGGACTCTGCAAACCGACGGGTGTCACCCATGTATATAAGGGGATGACCCGGCAGCAATTCAGGAGAACAGACAACAACTTGAGACTTAGGCGAAGCTTGTTTGCTCCCTAGTCATCGAAACCCCCATCAATTCCATCACAACTAGACGTAGGCTTTTACCTTCATCAAAGGGGCCGAACTAGTATAAACTCTCTTGCGTCCTTGTGTCCGCTTTAACCCCTTTAAGCTAACCCGTAGCGATGGCTCCACGACTAAGTCCTTTCATGAGGACATCTGCCGTGACAAAACCACGACAGAAGTGGAAAATCATCGTAACAGGAAAATAAAGTTTCTACGATCTGATCACGGAGGAGAATATTTGAGTTACGAGTTTGGTCTTCATTTGAAACAAATGCGGAATAGTTTCGCAACTCATGCCACCTGGAACACCACAGCGTAATGGTGTGTCCGAACGTCATAACTGTACTTTATTGGATATAGTGCAATCTATGATGTTTCTTACCAATTTACCACTATCATTTTGGGGTTATGCATTAAGAGACAATTGCATTCACGTTAAAGAGGGCACCATCTAAATCTGTTGAGACGACACCGTATGAACTGTGGTTTGGCAAGAAACCAAAGTTGTCCTTTCTTAAAGTTTGGGGTTGCGATGCTTATGTGAAAAAGTTTCATCCTAATAAGCTCAAACCCAAATCAGAGAAATGGGTCTTCATAGGATACCCAAAGGAGACAGTTGGGTACACCTTCTATCATAGATCCGAAGGCAAGACATTCGTTGCTAAGAATGGATCCTTTCTAGAGAAGGAGTTTCTCTCGAAAGAAGTGAGTGGGAGGAAAGTAGAACTTGATAAGGTAATTGTACCTTGTCCCAAATTGGAAAGTAGTTCATCACTGAAATCAGTTCCAGTGATGCTTACACCAATTAGTGAGGAAGTTAATGATGATGTTCATAAAGCTTCGGATCAAGTTACTACCGAACCTCGTAGGTCAACCAGAGTACGCTCCGCACCAGAGTGGTACGGTAATCCTATTCTGGAGTTCATGTTACTTGACCATGACGAACCTACGAACTATGAGGAAGCGATGATGAGCCCAGATTCCGCGAAATGTCTTGAGGCCATGAAACCTGAGATAGGATCCATGTATGAAAACAAAGTATGGACTTTGGTTGACTTGCCCGATGATCGGCAAGCAATTGAGAATAAATGGATCTTCAAGAAGAAGACTGACGCTGACGGTAATGTTACTGTCTACAAAGCTCGACTTGTTGCGAAAGGTTTTCGACAAGTTCAAGGGATTGACTACGATGAGACCTTCTCACCCATAGCGATGCTTAAGTCTGTATGAATCATGTTAGCGATTGCCGCGTTTTATGATTATGAAATATGGCAGATGGATGTCAAAACTGCATTCCTGAATGGATTTCTAGAAGAAGAGTTGTATATGATGCAACCAGTAGGTTTTGTCGATCCTAAAGGTGCTAACAAAGTGTGCAAAGCTCCAACGATCCTTTTTTGGACTGGTGCAAGCATCTCGGAGTTGGAATATACGCTTTGATAAGTTGATCAAAGCATATAGTTTTATACAGACTTGCGGTGAAGCCTGTATTTACAAGAAAGTGAGTGGGAGCACTACAACATTTCTGATAATTATATGTGAATGACATATTGTTGATCAGAAATAATGTACAATTTTCTGGAAAGCATAAAGGAGTATTTGAAAGGAGTTTTTTCAAATAAAGACCTTGGTGAAGCTGCTTACATATTGAGCATCAAGATCTATAGAGATAGATCAAGACACTTGATAAGTTTTTTCCAGTGAGTACATACCTTGACAAGTTTTTTTGAAGTAGTTCAAAATGGAACAGTCAAAGAAAGAGTTCTTGCCTGTGTTACAAGGTGTGAAATTGAGTAAGACTCAAAACCCGACCATGGTAGAAGATAGAAAGAGAATGAAAGTCATTCCCTATGCCTCAGCCATAGGTTCTATAAAGTATGCCATGTTGTGTACCAGATCTATTGGATACCCTACGTTGAGTTAAGCAAGGGAGTACAATAGTGATCTAGGAGTAGATCACTGGACAGCGGTCAAAATTATCCTTAGTAGAATAAGGATATGTTTCTCGATTATGGAGGTGACAAAGGTTAAATGTAAAGGGTTACGTCGATGCAAGTTTTGACACTGATCCAGATGACTCTAAGTCTTAATCTGGATACATATTGAAAGTGGGAGCAATTAGCTAAAGTAGCTCCGTGCAGAGCATTGTTGACATAGAAATTTGCAAAATACATGCGGATCTAAATGTGGCAGATCCGTTGACTAAACTTCTCTCACAAGCAAAACATGATCACACCGTAGTACTCTTCGGGTGTTAATCACATAGCGATGTGAACTAGATTACTGACTCTAGTAAACCCTTTGGGTGTTGGTCACATGACGATGTGAACTATTGGTGTTAAATCACATGGCGATGTGAACTAGATTATTGACTCTAGTGCAAGTGGGAGACTGAAGGAAATATTCCCTAGAGGCAATAATAAAGTTATTATTTATTTCCTTATATCATGATAAATTTTTATTATTCATGCTAGAATTGTATTAACCGGAAACATGATACATGCGTGAATACATAGACAAACAGAGTGTCACTAGTATGCCTCTACTAGACTAGCTCGTTGATCAAAGATGGTTATGTTTCCTAGCCATAGACAAAGAGTTGTCATTTGATTAAAAGGATCACATAATTGGGACAATGATGTGATTGACTTGACCCATTCCATTAGCTTAGCACTTGATCGTTTAGTATGTTGTTATTGCTTTCTTCATGACTTACACATGTTCCTATGACTATGAGATTATGCAACTCCCATTTACCGGAGGAACACCTTGTGTGCTACCAAATGTCACAACGTAACTGGGTGATTATAAAGGTGCTCTATAGGTGTCTCCGAAGGTACTTGTTGGGTTGACGTATTTTGAGATTAGGATTTGTCACTCCGATTGTCGGAGAGGTATCTCTGGGCCCTCTCGGTAATGCACATCACTTAAGCCTTGCAAGCATTGTAGCTAATGAGTTAGCTGCGGGATGATGTATTACGAAACGAGTAAAGCGACTTGCCAGTAACGAGATGGAACTAGGTATTGAGATACCAACGATCGAATCTCGGGCAAGTAACATACCGATGACAAAGGGAACAACGTATGTTGTTATGCGGTCTGACCGATAAAAGATCTTCGTAGAATATGTGGGAGCCAATATGAGCATCCAGGTTCTGCTATTGGTTATTGACCGGAGACGTGTCTCGGTCATGTCTACATAGTTATCGAACCCGTAGGGTCCGCACGCTTAACGTTTCGATGACAGTTATATTATGAGTTTATGCGTTTTGATGTACCGAAGGTTGTTCGTAGTCCCGAATGTGATCACGGACATGACGAGGAGTCTCGAAATGGCCGAGACATGAAGATTGATATATTGGAAGCCTATGTTTGGATATCGGAAGTGTTCCGGGTGAAATAGTGATTTTACCGGAGTACCGAGGGGTTACCGGAACCTCCCGGGGAGTTAATGGGCCTTAATGGGCCTAGGTGGAAGAGAGGAGAGGCGGCTAGGGCAGGGCCGCGCGCCCCTCCCCCCCCCCTCCCAGTCGGAATAGGACAAGGAGAAGGGGACGGCGCCCCCCCCCCCCTTCCTTCTTATCCTCCACTCTTTCCCCCTCCCAAGTCCTAATCCAACTAGGAAAGGGGGAAGTCCTACTCCCGGTGGGAGTAGGACTCCTCCTGGCGCGCCTCCTCCCTGGCCGGCCGCAACCCCCTTGCTCCTTTATATACGGGGGCAGGGGGCACCCCAAAGACACAACAATTGATCATTGATCTCTTAGCCGTGTGCGGTGCCCCCCTCCACCATAGTCCACCTCGATAATACTGTAGCGGTGCTTAGGCGAAGCCCTGCGTCTGTAGAACATCAACATCGTCACCACGCCGTCGTGCTGACAAAACTCTCCCTCAACACTCGGCTGGATCGAAGTTCGAGGGACGTCATCGGGTTGAACGTGTGCTGAACTCGAAGGTGTCGTACGTTCGGATCTTGATCGGTCGGATCATGAAGACGTACGACTACATCAACCGCGTTGTGCTAACGCTTCCACTTTAGGTCTACGAGGGTACGTAGACAACACTCTCCCCTCTCGTTGCTGTGCATCACCATGATCTTGCATGTGCGTAGGAAAATTTTGAAATTACTACGTTCCCCAACACGTGCTACGGTTCCCTTGAATTTTAATGTGTTCCTACTTCCTAGAGAAAGCTAAGTTGAAAGATGATGGTAGCAACTACAAGGACTGGGTCCGTAACTTGAGGATCCTGATTGCTGCAAAGAAGAATTATGTACTGGAAGCACCGCTAGGTGCAAGGCCCGCTGCAGGAGCAACTCCGCACGTTATGAACGTCTGGAAAACTAAAGCTGATGACTACTCAATAGTTCAGTGTGCCATGCTTTACGGCTTAGAATCGGGACTTCAAAGATGTTTTGAACGTCATGGAGCATACGAGATGTTCCAGGAGTTGAATTAATATTTCAATCAAATGCCCGAGTTGAGAGATATGAAGTCCCCAACAAGTTCTAAAGATGCAAGATGGAGGAGAATAGTTCTGTCAATTAACACATACTTAGATTGTCTGGGTACCATAACCACTTGACTCGGCTGGGAGTAAATCTTCCTGATGACAGTGTCATTGACAGAGTTCTTCAATCACTACCACCAAGCTATAAAGGATTCATGATGAACTATAACATGCAAGGGATGGAAAATACAATTCCCGAGCTCTTCGCGATGCTTAAGGCTGCGGAGGTAGAAATCAAGAAGGAGCATCAAGTGTTGATGGTTAACAAGACCACTAGTTTAAAGAAAAAGGGCAAAGGGAAGAAGGGGAACTTCAAAAAGAATAGCAAGCAAGTTGCTGCTTGATACGTCTCCAACGTATCTATAATTTTTTATTGTTCCATGCTATTATATTATCCATTTAGGATGTTTTATATACATTTATATGCTATTTTATATGATTTTTGGGACTAACCTATTAACCCAGAGCCCAGTGCCAGTTTCTGTTTTTTCCTTGTTTTTGAGTATCGTAGAAAAGGAAGACCAAACGGAGACCAATTTACCTGGAATTTCACGGAGATTGTTTTTGGACCAAAAGAAGCCCATGGAGTATCGGAGATGGGTCAGAAGAGTCCGGAGGCACCCACGAGGGTGGGGGGCGCTCCCTACCCCCTTGGGCACGCCCCCTACCTTGTGGCCGCCTCGGATACCCCCCCCCCCCTGACTTGTTCCCGACACCAAAACCTCTTATATATACAGAAACCCCCGGAACATAACCTAGATCGGGAGTTCCGCCGCCGCAAGCCTCTGTAGCCACAAAAAACCAATCAGGACCTTGTTCCCACACCCTGCCGAAGGGGGATCCCTCACCGGTGGCCATCTTCATCATCCCGGCGCTCTCCATGACGAGGAGGGAGTAGTTCACCCTCGGGGCTGAGGGTATGTACCAGTAGCTATGTCTTTGATCTCTCTCTCTCTCTCTCTCTCTCTCTCTCTCGTGTTCTTGATTTGGCACGATCTTGATGTATCGTGAGCTTTTCTACTGTAGTTGGATCTTATGATGTTTCTCCCCCTCTACTCTCTTGTAATGGATTGAGTCTTCCCTTTGAAGTTATCTTATCGGCTTGAGTCTTTAAGGACTTGAGAACACTTGATGTATGTCTTGCATGTGCTTATCTTTGGTGACAACGGGATATTTACATGATCTACTTGATGCATGTTTTGGTGATCAACTTGCGGGTTCAGTGACCTTGTGAACTTATGCATAGGGGTTTTGGCACATGTTTTCATCTTGACTCTCCGGTAGAAACTTTGGGGCACTCTTTGAAGTTCTTTGTGTTGGTTGAATAGATGAATCTGAGATTGTGTGATGCATATTGTATAATCATACCCACGGATACTTGAGGTGACATTAGGGTTTTGGTTGATTTGTATCTTAAGGTGTTATTCTAGTACAAACTCTATGATAGATCAAACGGAAAGAATAACTTCGCGTTATTTTACTACGGACTCTTGAATAGATCGATCAGAAATTGTCGGGGATATACAGAGTCATACTCACGGTAAGGTCAATACAAGAAGAGGAAAGAAGAACCCTGCTTTGAGGAGGACACGGACTGAGTCAACAGAACTGGCCACGACCCGGAGGAAGACAGGCACGTGGACATGGATTCGGCCCTGGACTACGATGATCCAGCCTCTGCCTGTCAGCCGGCCAAGTGGCCGCCCGAGATGCCCCGGCAAACCGCTCCGCACCGTGAGCCGCCTGCCGCTGCGCTCGGCCGGGTCTGGCCATGTGCCGCTGTAGCTCACCCGCTGTTTGAGCAATGCAGTGCTCCCAAAATCACCAGCCTTCACCTATGGCCCGCCCCGTCGCGGTTCCGCGCTGAATCGCTGCTCCGGCCGGTTTTTGCTGCACCCAGCCAGCTCACCACCCCGCCTTTGTGAGTCGCCGTTCTCAAGCTTCTTTGCTCCGCTTGACCCGCCCGCGCTCTCTGTTTAGTCAACTCATGCAACAAAGAGCCTGGAGACCAATACAAGGAAGTAGCTGGGAATATGTACAACAAAGTGCAACCAAGTTTGCTCAAGCGGAGAATTAATGTACGGCCTCAAAGACCAAAGAAGGCCTCTTCGGGCTAGTGCTACATCATTTGGATGTACATCTAGACGGACTGTTTTTTTTTCGACAACTGCGTCCAGTATCATCCAACACCAGCATCATGTTCATCTGGTGAAAATATCTAAGCCTATTATTTTCTTAACGCATATTATTTTCATCAAGGAACAATTACTTGGTCTTGTAATATTTTTTCGCAGGTCCATTATTCCTTCCAAAAAGGTGTCTCAAAGGAGCGTGCACCAATATTATTTTTGCATTGAGCATTTGTTCGTGACGTGTTGCTGGACGGATACGTGCAAAATTCGCCCCCCCCCGCCACTGCATCAACACATGCAACTGACTCGTCGTCCGCGCTCGCGGCCGTCTCACCCGTCAGCACCGGCTTACAACACCGCTGCCGACTCTTCCCGTTCGCACCGGTTTACGACGCCACGGCCGGTTCATTCGTCTGCTCCCGCGGTCGACTCGCCCGTGGTGATCATCAACTCCGCGGTGGATAATTTCTGGCCTAATATATCAAGCCTGGTCTACATCGATACACCAGGCCGCGCCTGTTTGCAGGAGCTGTTTTATTGAGTATGAGCAAGTCATTGCTTGGGTAGCCCGGTTTTCTTCCAACAAATCAGAGGCAAATTATCACATATTATCAGCCGCCGTCTGCACTTGATGGTTCAATGGGTAGGTGCACAAGTTTCTGCCACTACGGTTTGGTTAACTTCAAACAACCAGTTGGAAGGAACCATTGGCCGAGTTGTTGATATGGCTCATACGGGATTATTTATAACCCGCCGCAGTCACCTCAACCTTCTGTGGATTCACATCGCGCTATCAACGCCGATGATATACACCTTCTGCTCTGGTCAAATATGGAGAATCTCAAGCCAACTCCTCGAGTCGTCTTGAGACTCGGGGGCTACAATGGTATGACTCGGCAAAATTAGCCGGTTTCAATGAATTCAAAAACTCCGAGTCATTGAAGGGAAAAATAACCCGGGCCCCAGAGATTGCTGCTAGATCGATGAAAGCCGTCAGAAGATTTCCGGCTCAAAATAAGGATTCCGGTTTAAAATCCAGTTCAAGAGACATCCCTCTCCCACAAAGCACTGAAGCTCTTAATATCTGGTTTAAAAACCGGTTCAAGGGAAATTTATTTACCAAAAGGCTTTGAAACTCTCAAATCCGGTTCAAATCCGGCTCAAGGTAAATTTATCTCTCACAAAGTTTTGAAGTTTTCATATCCGGTTTAAACTTACGGTTCAAAAAGAATTAATCTCTCGCAAGTTCGAGTTCTCAGAAAGATTAAAGGGTGCCAAAAAGAGCTCGCTGCCATGATGCACGGTTCAAAAGATGGGTATCCTGCCTTATGGCTTATCTTATTATGGTCACTTGGGGGCTTCCTGCTCATCGGGCATAGCTATCAGTACCCTCTTGGTCGGCACAATGCCCAAAATTTATATGGTCACTTGGGGGCTTCCTGTTCAAACATAGGTTATATTCGAACCAAAGAGAACATAGCTGTCGATACCCTTTTGATTAGCAAACTGCTGAACCTACTTGGGGGCTTCTTGATCGTATCCGAATCATAGCTCAACCCCTTTGGGAATCGACGTGGATCATATTCGTATCAGCGTCGTTAAACAACTCTTAAGGTCACTTGGGGGCTTCCTGTTCAAACATAGGTCGTATTCGAACCAAAGAGAACATAGCTGTCGATACCCACTTGATCGGCATCGCCAACGCCACTGGGGGCTATATGATCGTATTCGCATCTTAGCTTAACCCCTTTGGAACGGTTTACTGATCGTATTCGAATCAGAAGCCTCAAAAATTTTATCTGTTTTTTCATACAGTTCTTTGTAATCACAAATATTTGAGTTGTCACAAATATCATATGTGCCGGCTTTTACAGAATTGGGTTCTCACCCTCACTGTCCGGGTCACATAAACCGGCGGTATCATTCAAAGGATCATAGGGATCTTGTGATCTACTTGTGTGCAGGGTAAGACTACATTTGGGTGGTTACCCGCCCTGGCCCTTGACGTTAAGTCGCCAGGGCATATGTTGTTTAAACTCTGTGCAGGATTTGCAGAACTATGACTTATATAAATGCTTCAGTCCAAGCTCATCACTGAAATTGGTGTTTCAAAAGGGTTATCAATTATTGATTTTATCAAGGGCTATAGGCCACCGGGTTACAAAAATTCCGGCTTACAATGAATGCGCATTAAGTCGTCATCGGCCATGAGCCGCCAGGTATTTAAACTCCGAATTTACTTGTCAACCGATGAGGTATTCAAATCTTTAATAGCCAAAACTGGCTGGATTTTCATGATGATATTGAATTATTGAGGTTTTCATACCGGATTATATTATTCAAATCTTGAATAGCCAACATGGCTGGATTTCTATTGTGATTATCAATAACCAGTGTTATGATTGAGGTTTTCAAAGTCGCTTTAGCGCAACGGCTATTATTTTTATCAATGGGCATGATTTATTTCACAATGGAGGAAATAGTCCCGAGTCGCTGCAGGCTTACGACCCGGCACTTGGGGGCTATATTATTCAGATTGGGATTATATCAAATATGCAAGTCCCATGTCACTGGCAGCATGCACCATGGCACTTGGGGGCTAATGTAAAGTCATTTTTTGATCAACTTATTGAAGACCCGACTCATCACATCATAATGAGCCGGCCCTTGGGGGCTACCAATTGCTCCTGTCAAAAATTCAAGGTACACAAGCATTAATCCATTATATTGAACGGTCCACTATTTAGTTGGTGGAGTACAAAGCTCTTAACCTTGTGGACGTGGATTCAAGCCCCATGGTGGAGACTATATTATATGATGTTATTATCAATTATATACAAAGTTCCAGCTCAGTATTATCTTACTAAGCCGGCCCTTGGGGGCTACACATTTCTGTTCAAATTTACATGGTTATATCTACAAAGTCCCTGCTCATTATTTGCATAATGACCCGGCCCTTGGGGCTACCTTTGGTTGAAGTTTTCATGAGTATAAAGCAATTACAAGTCCCTGTTCTTTGCCAAGCATGACAACTTGGCACTTGGGGGCTACATGTGTGGAATATTCAGTTTATATGATTGAGATGAATAAACCGGATTTCTTCAAGGTTGCAACATTTATTGGAGCAAGTCTTAAACCATCACTTTGTTACGCTCAAGACTTGGGGGCTACGGTAATATGGATATAAGGGAGAAAAAATCTTCAAATTATCAGTTTTGAGCAAATCAGAGGATCAATTACATAAACCGGTGTCAACAACAATTATGACCCGGCATCGTCATTTTATAATCGGGCAGTTTTTGGTAATGATAAACCGGTGTCAACAACAATTATGACCCGGCATCGTCTGTTTTATAATGAGGCAGTTTTTGGAAATGATAAACCGGCAAGCTCTACATCTTTAAACCGGCGGATCACCAGATGAATCTTGAGTCCAATATGTTTATTAAGCTGGAGCTTTGGAAACCGACTCAAATGGATTATTTCTTATAATATTTCTCAACAAGAGATCAATGTCAGCAAATTGACTCTGAAGCTGGCCTGTTGACCCGGATTTCTCAAAGGAAGTATCTGGATCTTTTGCATTGACAAAATTGAAACATATCTGCTAAGGAGATTTTCTATGAGTTCATGGGCATGTGTCAAGAAGGAAATGACAAGGACTTAAAGATTATCAAGTGTCGGCTTACAAGAATTTTTAACCCGGAGCACAACTTGTCAAAGTTGTTCTGGTGTTTATTTTGCAGGATCAGTTTAACATGGATAAATTCAAATTAAAGTGGGGGCTAATGTCGGGGATATACCCCGCGGTATGACCCGGCTGGACTTGGCGATTCACTAGAAGACCCGGCTGGAGCTGAGCTACTCACTGGCGATCCGCCCAGACATGGCGGTTTATATGTAACCCGCCTAGACTTGTGACTCACTGGAGACCCGGCGGGCGGATCAGACGGGCGACAAGGCTCAAGGCCCAGCAGGCCGGCTTATACTCTGGTGGGCCGGCTTAAGAGGAAAGGCGTGAGGAATATCTTCCTTACAAGGAATCAAGACCCGGACTTGTATCCGGCTTGTAGTAGAAGATAGGCTAGTCCAATCCTATTTGGACTCCACATGTAACCCGCCCCTTAACTTATATAAGGAGGGGCAGGGCTCCCCAAAAAAAGGACGAGAAACAATATCTAGGGCTAGACACAAAGGGGGAGCCGGCTTATGCGGCGACTTCCTCATGAGCATAATGAGACCTAGCCTCAAACAGCATGTAGGGCTATTACCGGATGATGTTTCCCGGGGCCTGAAGCTGTCTAAACCCTTGTCTTGCGTGTTGATCCGCCCTGCGTCTCTCGTCCCACTCAACCCCTCTCAAGCTACCACATAGATGTGTTGGCCTCGCGACTAAGTCCTGACACTAAGGACATCTGACGTGTTAATTCCACGACAGAAATAATAACTTTGAGGTGGTTTCGTACCCTACAAAAATCTCTTCGTTTGTTCCGCTATTAGTGACTTTGCAGTGACTCTTTGTTGCATGTTGAGGGATAGTTATATGATCCAATTATGTTATTATTGTTGAGGGAACTTGCACTAGTGAAAGTCTGAACCCTAGGCCTTGTTTCCTAGCATTGCAATACCGTCTACGCTCACTTTTATTACTAGTTACCTTGCTGTTCTTATATTTTCAGATGACAAAAACCTATATCTACCATCCATATTGCACTTGTATCACCATCTCTTCGCCGAACTAGTGCACCTATACAATTTACCATTGCATTGGGTGTGTTGGGGACACAAGAGACTCTTTGCTATTTGGTTGCAGGGTTGTTTGAGAGAGACCGTCTTCATCCTACGCCTCCCACGGATTGATAAACCTTAGGTCATCCACTTGAGGGAAATTTGCTACTGTCCTACAAACCTCTGCACTTGGAAGCCCAACAACGTCTACAAGAAGAAGGTTGTGTAGTAGACATCACTGCTCAAGGGAATAAGCCCAAGTCTGGACCTAAGCCTGAAACTGAGTGCTTCTACTTCAAAGGAACTGGTTCACTGGAAGCGGAACTGCCCCAAGTATTTCGCAGATAGGAAGGATGGCAAAGTGAAAAGTATATTTGATATAGATGTTATTAATGTGTACCTTACTAATGCTCGTAGTAGCGCCTGGGTATTTGATACTGGTTCTGTTGCTCATATTTGCAACTCGAAACAGGGGCTACGGATTAAACAAAGACTGGCTAAGGACGAGATGACGATGCACGTCGGAAATGGTTCCAAGGTCGATGTGATCGTCGTCAGCATGCTACCTCTACATCTACCTTCGTTATATCTGGATCCAGCCTTGAGCATGAAGATTATATCTGGACCTTGTTTGATGCGAGACGGTTATTCATTTAAATCAGAGAATAATGGTTGTTCTATTTATATGAGTAATAGCTTTTATGGTCATGCACCCTTGATGAGTGGTCTATTTTTGTTGAATCTCAATTGTAGTGATACACATATTCATAATGTTGAAGCCAAAAGATGCAAAGTTAATAATGATAGTGCAACTTATTTGTGGCACTGCTGTTTAAGTCAATTGGTGTAAAGCACATGAAGAAACTCCATGCTGATGGGCTTTTGGAATCACTTGATTATGAATCACTTGATGCTTGCGAACCATGCCTCATGGGCAAGATGACTAAGACTCCGTTCTCCGGAACAATGGAGCGAGCCACTGACTTATTGGAAATAATACATACTGATGTATGCGGTCCGATGAGTGTTGAGGCTCGCGGAGGCTATCATCATTTTCTAACCTACCCATATGATTTGAGCAGATATGGGTATATCTACTTAATGAAACACAAGTCTGAAACATTTGAAAAGTTCAAAGAATTTCAGAGTGAAGTGGAAAATCATCGTAACAATAAAATAAAGTTTCTACGATCTGATCACAGAGGCGAATATTTAAGTTACGAGTTTGGTCTTCATTTGAAACAGTGTGGAATAGTTTCACAACTCACGACACCAGGAACACCACACCGTAATGGTGTGTCTGAACGTCATAACCATGCTTTATTAGATATGGTGCGATCTATGACGTCACTTACCGATTTAGCATTGTTGTTTTGGGGTTATGCTTTAGAGACGGCTGGATTCACGTTAAATAGGGCACCATCTAAATCTGTTGAGACGACTCCATATGAACTATGGTTTGGCAAGAAACCTAAGCTGTCGTTTCTTAACATTTGGGGTTGCGATGCTTATGTGAAAAAGCTTCATCCTGATAAGCTCGAACCCAAACGGAGAAATGCGTCTTCATAGGATACCCAAAGGAAACTATTGGTACACATTCTATCACAGATCCTAAGGCAAGATATTCGTTGCTAAGAATGGATCCTTTCTAGAGAAGGAGTTTCTCTCGAAAGAAGTGAGTGGGAGGAGAGTAGAACTTGATGAGATAATTGTACCTTCTCCCGAATTGGAAAGTAGTTCATCACAGAAATCAGTTCCAGTGATGCCTACACCAATTAGTGAGGAAGTTAATGATGATGATCATGAAACTTCAGATCAAGTTACTACTGAACCTCGTAGGTCAACCAGAGTACATTCCCCACCATAGTGGTACGGTAATCCTGTTTTGGAAGTCATGTTACTAGACCATGACGAAACTATGAACTATGAGGATGCGATGATGAGCCCAGATTCCACGAAATGGCTTGAGGCCATGAAATCTAAGATGCAATCCATGTATAAGAACAAAGTATGGACTTTGGTTGACTTGTCCGATGATCGACAAGCCATAGAGAATAAATGGATCTTCAAGAAGAAGACTGACGTTGACGGTAATGTTACTGTCTACAAAGCTCGACTTGTTGTGAAAGGTTTTCGACAAGTTCAATGGGTTGACTATGATGAGACCTTCTTACCCGTAGCAATGCTTAAGTCTGTCCGAATCATGTTAGCAATTTACGCATTTTATGATTATGAAATTTGGCAAATGGATGTCAAAACTGCATTCCTTAATGGATTTCTTAAAGAAAAGTTGTATATGATGCAACCAGAAGGTTTTGTCGATCCTAAAGGTGCTAACAAAGTGTGCAAGCTCTAGCAATCCATTTATGGACTGGTGCAAGCCTCTCGGAGTTGGAATATACGCTTTGATAGTGTGATCAAAGCATATGGTTTTATACAGACTTTTGGAGAAGCATGTATTTACAAGAAAGTGAGTGGGAGTTCTGTAGCATTTCTAATATTATATGTGGATGACATATTATTGATTGGAAATAATACAGAATTTCTGGATAGCATAAAAGGATACTTGAATAAGAATTTTTCAATGAAAGACCTTGGTGAAGCTGCTTATATATTGGGCATCAAGATCTATAGAGATAGATCAAGACACTTAATTGGAATTTCACAAAGCACATGCCTTGATAAAGTTTTGAGGAAGTTCAAAATGGATTAGTCAAAGAAAGGGTTCTTGCCTGTGTTACAAGGTGTGAAGTTGAGTCAGACTCAATGCCCGACCACTGCAGAAGATAGAGAGAAAATGAAAGTCATTCCCTATGCCTCAGTTATAGGTTCTATCATGTATGCAATGCTGTGTACCAGACCTGATGTGTGCCTTGCTATAAGTTTAGCAGAGAGGTACCAAAGTAATCCAGGAGTGGATCACTGGACAGCGGTCAAGAACATCCTGAAATACCTGAAAAGGACTAAGGATATGTTTCTCGTTTATGGAGGTGACAAAGAGCTTGTCGTAAATGGTTATGTTGATGCAAGCTTTGACACTGATCTGGATGACTCTAAGTCACAAACCGGATACGTATTTATATTGAATGGTGGACCTGTCAGTTGGTGCAGTTCCAAACAGAGCATTGTGGCGGGATCTACGTGTGAAGCGGAGTACATAGCTGCTTCGGAAGCAGCGCATGAAGGAGTCTGAATGAAGGAGTTCATATCCGATCTAGGTGTAATACCTAGTGCATCGGGTCCAATGAAAATATTTTGTGATAATACTGGAGCAATTTCCTTAGCGAAGAATCCAGATTTCACAAGAGAACCAAACACATCAAGAGACGCTTCAACTCCATTCATGAACAAGTCAAGGAGGGAGACATAGAGAATTGCAAAATACATACATATCTGAATGTTGCAGACCCGTTAACTAAGCCTCTTCCACAAGCAAAACATGATCCACACCAAGACTCCATGGGTGTTAGAATCATTACTATGTAATCTAGATTATTGACTCTAGTGCAAGTGGGAGACTGAAGGAAATATGCCCTAGAGGCAATAATAAAGTTGTTATTTATATTTCCTTATATCATTATAAATGTTTATTATTCATGCTAGAATTCTATTAACCGGAAACTTAGTTCATGTGTGAATACATAGACAAAAGCAGTGTCCCTAGTATGCCTCTACTTGACTAGCTCGTTAATCAAAGATGGTTAAGTTTCCTGACCATAGACATGTGTTGTCATTTGATGAACGGGATCACATCATTAGAGAATGATGTGATGGACAAGACCCATCCGTTAGCTTAGCATAATGATAGTTAAGTTTTATTGCTATTGATTTCTTCATGACTTATACATATTCCTCTGACTATGAGATTATGCAACTCCCGAATACCGGAGGAACACCTTGTGTGGTATCAAACATCACAATGTAATTGGGTAATTATAAAGACGCTCTACAGGTGTCTCCGAAGGTGTTTGTTGGGTTGGCATAGATCAAGATTAGGATTTGTCACTACGAGTATCGGAGAGATATCTCTGGGCCCTCTCGGTAATGCACATCACTATAAGCCTTGAAAGCAATGTGACTAATGAGTTAGTTGCAGGATGATGCATTATGGAACGAGTAAAGAGACTTGCCGGTAACGAGATTGAACGAGGTATTATGATACCAACGATCGAATCTCGGGCAAGTACCATACCGATAGGGAATGACTTATGTTGTCATTGCGGTTTGACCGATAAAGATCTTCGTAGAATATGTAGGAACCAATATGGGCATCCAGGTTCCTCTATTGGTTACTAACCGGAGATGTGTCTCGGTCATGTCTACATAGTTCTCGAACCCGTGGGGTCCGCACGCTTAACGTTCGATGACGATTTGTATTATGAGTTATGTGTTTTGGTGACCGAAGATTGTTCGGAGTCCCGGATGATATCACGGACATGGCGAGGAGTCTCAAAATGGTCGAGAGGTAAAGATTGATATATTGGAAGATGGTATTCGGAAACAGAAATGGTTTCGAGTGGTTCGGGTATTTTTCCGGAGTACCGAGGGGTTACCGGAACCCCCCGGGGGAAGTCATGGGCTTCATGGGCCACGGGAGAGAGAGGGGACAGCCCACAAGGGGTGCCCCCCCCCATGGCAGTCCGAATTGGACTAGGGGAGGGGGCGGTGCCCCCCTTTCCCTCTCCTACTCCCTCTCCCTTTCCCCCTTTCCCACTCCGGAGAAGGAAAAGGGAATCCTACTGGGACTAGGAGTCCTAGTAGGACTCCCCCCTTGGCGCGCCCCCTCTAGGCCGGCCGCCTCCTCCCCTCTTCCTTTATATACAGGGGCAGGGGCAACCCAAAGCACAACAGTTATTCTCTTAGCCGTGTGCGGTGCCCCCTCCATAGTTTACTCCTCCAGTCATAGCGTCGTAGTGCTTAGACGAAGGCATGCGCGGATCACACGTGTTGAACTCGGAGGTGCCATACGTTCGGTACTAGATCGGTTCGATCATGAAGACGCTCGACTACATCAACCACGTTAACCTAACTTCCGCTTTCGGTCTACGAGGGTACGTGGACACACTGTCCCCCTCTCGTTGCTATGCATCTCCTAGATAGATCTCGCGTGATCGTAGGATTTTTTTTTTGAAATACTACGTTCCCCAACATGTGGATACATAGACAAAACACAGTGTCCCTAGTAAGCCTCTACTAGACTAGCTCGTTAATCAAAGATGGTTAAGTTTCCTAGCCATAGGCATGTGTTGTCATTTGATGAAAGGGGTCACATCATTAGGAGATTGATGTGATCGACAAGATCCATCCGTTAGCTTAGCATAATGATCGTTAAGTTTTATTGCTATTGATTTCTTCATGACTTATACATATTCCTTTGACTATGAGATTATGAAACTCCCGGATACCGGAGGAATACCTTGTGTGCTATCAAACATCATAAAGTAACTGGGTGATTATAAAGATGCTCTACAGGTATCTCCAAAGGTGTTTGTTGGGTTGGCATATATCGAGATTAGGATTTGTCACTCCAAGTATCGGAGAGGTATCTCTGGGCCCTCTTGGTAATGCATGTCATAATAATCCTTGCAAGCAATGTGACTAATGAGTTAGTTGCGCGATGATGCATTACGGAACGAGTAAAGACACTTGCCGGTAACGAGATTGAACTAGGTATGTGATGTCGGCTAGGACTACGTCGGTATTTCCCCAAAGAGCAAGGGATGATGCAACACAGTGACGGTATGTATTTCCCACAGTGAAGAAACCAAGGTAATCGAACCAGTAGGAGAACCAAGCAACAAAACGTAAACAACTCCTGCATACAGATAACAAATCCTCGCAACCCGACGTGTAAAAGGGGTTGTCAATCCCTTTCGGGTAGCGGCGCCCCAAGATGGGCAAACGGACGTGAGGAAATTGTAGTAGATTGATAGATCGAACGCCAAATAAAATAAATAAGAATAAAATGCAGTGAGGTATTTTTGTGTTTTTGGTTTAATAGATCTGAAAATAAATGAAAAGGAAAATTAGATCACAAAGGCAAATATATGAGAAAGAGACCCGGGGGCCGTAGGTTTCACTAGTGGCTTCTCTCGAGAAAAATAGCAAACGGGGGGTAAACAAATTACTGTTGGGTAATTGATAGAACTTCAAATAATCATGGCAATATCCAGGCAGTGATCATTACATAGGCATCACGTCCAAGATTAGTAGACCGACTCCTGCTTGCATCTACTACTATTACTCCACACATCAACCGCTATCCAGCATGCATCTAGTGTATTAAGTTCATGGAGAAACGGAGTAATGCAATAAGAATGATGACATGATGTAGACAAGATCTATCTATGTAGAGCTAGACCCCATCGTTTTATCCTTAGTAGCAACGATACATATGTGTCGGTTCCCCTTTTGTCACTGGGATCAAGCACCGTAAGATCAAACCCACTACAAAGCACCTCTTCCCATTGCAAGATAAATAGATCAAGTTGGCCAACCAAACCCAAATATCGGAGAAGAAATACGAGGCTATAAGAGATCATGCATAAAAGAGATCAAAGAAACTCAAATACTTTGGATATAAAAATATATAACTGATCATAAACTCAGAGTTCATCAGATCCCAACAAACACACCGCAAAAGAGTTACATCATATGGATCTCCAAGAGACCATTGTATTGAGAATTCAGCGAGAGAGAGGAAGCCATCTAGCTACAAAGAACTAGTCACACATCATCGGAGAGGCACCAATGGAGGTGGTGAACCCCATCAGTGATGGTGTCTAGATTGGATCTGGTGGTTCTGGAATCTGCGGCGGCTGGATCAATATTTCATCAATTCCCCTAGGGTTTTGGGAATATTGGGGTATTTATAGAGCAAAGAGGCGGCCAGGGGGCACCCGAGTTGGGCACAACCCACCAGAGCGCGCCTGGGCCTCCTGGCGCGCCCTGGTGGGTTGTGCTCTCCTTGGAGCACCCCCCAGGCACAGCCAGGGCCCATTATGTGTCTTCTGGTCAATTAAAAATCTTCGTGAAGTTCCGTTGCATTTGGACTCCGTCTGATATTGATTTCCTGCGATGTAAAAAATATGCAGAAAACAACAACTGACACTTGGCACTATGTCAATAGGTTAGTACCAAAAATGATATAAAATGACTATAAAATGATTATAAAACATCCAAGATTGATAATATAACAGCATGGAACAATAAAAAGTTATAGATACGTTGGAGACGTATCAGCATCCCCAAGCTTAATTCCTACTCGTCCTCGAGTAGGTAAGTGATAAAACAGAATTTTTGATGTGGAATGTTGCCTAACATGTCATATCATATTCTTTTCTTTATAGCATGGATATTTGGACTTTTATGTGATTCAAAGCAATAGTCTAGTTTTGACATGATAATTTAAATACTCAAGCATATCAACAAGCAACCATGTCTTTCAAAATATCAATGCTGAAATAAGTTATCCCTAGCCCATCATGCTCAACCATTGATCCATTCATGAAACACACTCGCATATTAGCTACACCCAATACTTAAGTACGATCATATTGCCTCCTAGTTGGTGCTTTTATAAGAGAAAATGGAGACTCAAATTCAAAATAAAAATTGCATAAAGTAAAAGAAAGGCCCTTCGCAGAGGGAAGTAGGGATTTGTAGAGGTGCCAGAGCTCAAAGCGAAAAATTTAGAGATAAAAACATTTTGGGAGGTGTATCCATCCCACCAACGAAAACGACTTAGAGTTCCCAACACTTTCCATGCTAGATATATCATAGGCGGTTCCAGAACAGAAAATAAAGTTTATTCATTTTCCACCATACTTTCACTTTCCATGGCTAGCTGTATCCACGGTTGCCCCTCCATACCAACACTTTCCAAGGAATTTATTATTTGACAACATAAAGTAAATTCATTTTTCATTTCGGGACTGGGCATCCCTGAAACCGTTGCCTTACTCTCGTGCAATGACAAGTGAATAAACACTCATCGTGAGAATAACACATCCAGCATAGAAAATATTAGCTACCCCTCACCGCTCCGCGAGCGAAATGAACACACAAAAGAGAAGTTTATTTTGAAAATTAGAGATGGCACATGCAAATTTTCTTAGAACGGCAAAAGAATACCGCATATAGGTAGATATAGTGGACTCCTGTGGCAAAACTGGTTTACAGGATTTCGGATGCACAAGTAGAGATCATACTTAGCGAAAAATGAAGGCAAGCAAAAGATTGAGAAGCGACCAACCAAGAAATGAATAATCTCATAAGCAAGCATTAAGCATAATTAACACCGAATAATGCACCACAAGTAGGATATAATTTCATTGTATGACTATTGACTTTCGTGCTTGCATAGGGAATCACAAACCTTAACACCAATATTCTTACTAAAGCATAATTACTCATCAACATAACTCACATATCACATCATCATATTTCAAAACTATCACTAAGAATCAAGTTTATTTTGTCCAATGATCTTCATGGAAGTTTTTATTATATCCTTCCTGGATATCTATCACTTTGGGACTAATTTTCATGTGTTGCTTTTCATAAGCTCAAACAAATATAAGTGAAGATGATGAGCATAATTTTTTTCTTTCTCTCAAAATGATTTAAGTGAAGCAATAGAGAATTTCTTGAAAAATACTAAAGCACACCGTGCTAAAATAAATAAATAAGTGAAGCACTAGAGCAAGTCCATAGCTCATAAAAATTTAAGTGAAACATAGAGAGCAATTCTAACAAGTCATGACATAATTTTGGCTCTCTCAAATAGGTGTGTACAGCAAGGGATCAAGACTTAAAATCAAAATAAAACAAGCAAAGACTCATATCGTACAAGAGGCTCCAAGCAAAACACATAGAATGTGACGAATAAAAATATAGCTTCGAGTAAAATACCGATGGTCATTAGAAGAAAGAGGGGATGCAACTCGGGGGCATCCCCAAGCTTAGTTGGTTGCTCATTTTTTGATAATAGCTTGGGATGTCGGGGCATCCCCAAGCTTAGGCTCTTCTATTCTTCCTTCATCCATCATAAGATAACCCAAAACTTTGAAAACTTCAATCGCACAAAACTCAACAAAACCTTCATGAGATCCGTTAGTATAAGAAAGCAAACCACTACTATAAGTACTGTATCAAACCAATTCATATTTTGTTTTTGCATTATGTATTCCAACTTTTCTATGGCAAGAACTCATCAAAGAAAACCATAGAGCCATCAAAATAAGAACACAACGCAAAGAAAACAGAATTTGTCAAAACAAAACAGTCTGTAGCAATCTGACATTCGAATACTTCTGTAACTCCAAAAATTCTGAAAAATCAGGACGACCAGGGTAATTTGTATATCAATGTTCTGTAAAAATAATTGACATTTTATCACGCTCTGGTGATTTTTAACAACTATTTTCGTGAGCGCATAAGTTTTTGTTTTTCAGCAAGATCAACCAACTATCAGCCAAGAAGATCCTAAAGGATTTACTCGGCACAAACACTAATTAAAACACAAAAAACACAATCATAACAGTAACATAATTGTGCAAACACACAAGAACAGAAAAGCAAAAAGCAAAAATAAATTTTATTCATTGGGTTGCCTCCCAACAAGCGCTATAGTTTTACGCCCTTAGCTAGGCATAAAGCAAGGATCTAAGTTTTGTCTTCCGAAGTTTTGGAAACTTTTCTAAGGGTTTTCTCAAACCCAGGAGGCTCTTTACGCTTCCCTAAATTCTCCGGGAAAGAAACCATCTTAACATCCAAAATATCCAATCGCTTGTTGCAAAGAGTAATCAGGGTATTCATGCGATTGATACTACCCTTGAGGTGTTTGAGGGGTTCATTATATTTCTGTATTTCAACCATATGTTTATGCAAATCACCAAGTTTGTCCAACATTTGAGCTCCCTCGGGGGTAAAAGAAAACCCCTTCTTTTGAGGTGGAATTCCCAAAATTCCTTCTAAAAATTCATAGGCAGCATTGGCATCAAGCTCAATAAAATTTCCTTTAGCGGCAAAATCTAGAAGTTGTTTATGATGCAAAGCCAATCCTATGTAAAAATTACAAAGCAGAACCTTAGCATCCCCCTTTAAATTGGAAATACAATACGATTCCATAAGCCTATACCAGGCATCTTTCAAATTTTCTCCATGTCTTTGCTTGAAGTAAAGAACTTCAAAATCTAGTGACAAAGGAGGAGTAGGAATACTAGCCATCAAGACTGGAAAGCAAGAGAATAGCGAACGAAAAAGAGGGGCGAATAAAACGGCAATTTTTTGTGAAGTGGGGAAGAGGAAACGAGAGGCAAATGGCAAATAATCTAATTTACGAGGAGATGAGATTTGTGATTAGGAACCTGGTATATGTTGAAGATCCTCCCTGGCAACGGCGCCAGAAAATCCTTTTGATGTCGGCTAGGACTACATCGGTATTTCTCCAAAGAGGAAGGGATGATGCAGCACAGTGATAGTAGGTATTTCCCTCAGTGAAGAAACCAAGGTTATCGAACTAGTAGGAGAACCAAGCAACACAACAAAAACAACCCCTGCACACAGATAACAAATCCTCTCAACCCGACGTGTAAAAGGGGTTGTCAATCCCTTTCGGGTAGCGGCACCCCAAGACTGGAAAACGGACGTGAGGAAATTGTAGTAGATTGATAGATCGAACGCCAAATAAAATAAATAAGAATAAAATGCAGCGAGGTATTTTTGTGTTTTTGTTTTAATAGATCTGGAAATAAATGCAAAGGAAAAGTAGATCGCAAAGGCAAATATATGAGAGAAAGAGACCCGGGGGCCGTAGGTTTCACTAGTGGCTTCTCTCGAGAAAAATAGCAAACGGTGGGTAAACAAATTAATGTTGGGCAATTGATAGAACTTCAAATAATCATGACGATATCTAGGCAGTTATAATTGCATAGGCATCACGTCCAAGATTAGTAGACCGACTCCTGCCTGCATCTACTACTATTACTCCACACATCGACCGCTATCCAACATGCATCTAGTGTATTAAGTTCATGGAGAAATGGAGTAATGCAATAAGAACGATGACATGATGTAGACAAGATCTATCTATGTAGAGGTAGACCCATTCGTTTTATCCTTAGTAGCAACGATAAATATGTGTCGGTTCTCCTTCTGTCACTGGGATCAAGCCGTAAGATCGAACCCACTACAAAGCACCTCTTCCCATTGCAAGATAAATAGATCAACTTGGCCAAACAAAACCCAAATATCGGAGAAGAAATACGAGGCTATAAGAGATCATGCATAAAAGAGATCAAAGAAACTCAAATACTTTCATGGATATAAAAAGATATAACCGATCATAAACTCAAAGTTCATCAGATCCCAACAAACACACCACAAAAGGGTTACATCATATGGATCTCCAAGAGACCATTGTATTGAGAATTCAGCGAGAGAGAGGAAGCCATCTAGCTACTAACTACGGACACGAAGGTCTTCCAAGAACTACTCACGCATCATCGGAGAGGCACCAATGGAGGTGGTGAACCCCATCCGTGATGGTGTCTAGATTGGATCTGGTGGTTCTGGACTCTGCGGCGGCTGGATCAATATTTTGTCGACTGGGATATTTATAGAGCAAAGAGGCGGTCCGGGGGGCACCCGAGGTGGGCACAACCCACCAGGGCGCGCCTAGGCCTCCTGGCGCGCCCTGGTGGGTTTTGCTCTCCTCGGAGCACCCCCCCCCAGGGGCAGCCAGGGCCCACTATGTGTCTTCTAGTCCACAAAAAATCTCCGTGAAGTTTCGTTTTTGACACGAGGCTGTAGGGCTTAGGCCCCACAAAGCAATTTTATTACTCCCAAACAAAATACATATGTGCAGTAATTACAAGGTCGGGGAGACCCTAAAAGAGAAAAGGCAAGGTGAAAAAGCAAACCTCAAGGAGGCAAAAAAGAGATCCATCTAATCAGATCATCTTTAAATTTAGGTTTAATCCTATGAACTAAAAGAGAAACGTCCAAAATAAATGAAGCTCTCCACCGACGAAAAGATGGTTTGATATTCCTGAAAACCCTGTCATTTCTAACATTCCAGATATTCCAGCAAGCTAGAAAAACAACTTCAGAGAAGAAAGGCCTTGCAAAATCCCTTCTAGCTTGATAAGCAATGGCAGTCATGTCATCACCAAAGAAAGGCTGATTTGAAGGTAGTTCAGACCACTGCAACTAAAGTTACACCGAAGAAAAGATGATCCTGTCCTCCTTGGTGTGCGTGGGACACAACACACACAAATTTGAGTCGAAACATTCCAAAGGCCTTCTCTCCAAAGATATCTTGTGTATTCAGCCGATCCATGATCAACATCCAAGCAAAGAACTTGATCCTCAAGGTGCAACAACTAGCCCAAATCCAGGACAATATTGGGTTTGACACAATATGCTTATGCAAGAAGGTATAATATTTCTTGGCAGAGTAATCCTTTCCATCCTCTTTCCAAACCCAAACATCATTCAACTGGTGATTAAGATTTGAATTTCTAAGCAAGGATTGCAATGATCGCAACTCACCAAAAGCTCTCTCAGAGAGTGGTAAATGAAATAAAGGAGTGAGCTCAGACATGTCAAAAACCTCAGCAGTAGAAATAAGAGGGTCAATGACAAAGGAGAATAGTCTTGCAAATCTTTGATCAAGTGGTACACTGGAATCTCCCAAAGACCAAGAATCAGACCAAAAGCAGGCTGTGTCACCCCTATGAACATGCACATCACAGACCATCCTGAACTTATCCATTAACTTGCAAATATCCCTCCACCAGAAGGAACCACAAATGGTTGTGTCATGAGGGACTCTACCATGATAGCAAGTATTCCAAATCAAATGCACCCAGGGAACATCAAATTTATTGTAGAACTTACTAACATGTTTGAGGAGAAGGGCTTCATTCTGCAGCCCCAGATTCAAAATACCCAGCCCACCTTGATTCTTTGGTCTGCAGACCAAGCTCCAAGCAGCCAAAGACTGACCAGACTCCTGTCCATACCTTCTCCAAAGGCATTGCCTCTGAATTCTCTCCAGTTGCTTTAAAATACCAGGAGGCAGGTCCAAACTGCAGAGGAAAAAAATAGGAACAGAAGAGAGAGCAGAGATCAAGTACTGTAGCCTTCCTCCATGAGCAAGGAAGGAGGAGCTTACAGAAAGTTTCCTCTCCATACTATCCACCAAAGGAATTAAGTCTAGAATCTTGGGTTTGTTGATTCCCACAGGTAGCCCAAGATAGGTAAAAGGCAAAGAGCCAACCACACAACCAAAGACTGAAGCCAGCCTAGCTATCTCCACTGGATCAACATTAATAGGAAGCATAGAAGACTTATGATAGTTGACATGCAACCCAGTGGACTTGGAAAACTGAAGTAACATCTTCTTCAAAGCAACCAATTGAGGTTCCTCAACAGCAATATAATTAGGGTGTCATCGATATCTTGAATAATGGGGTAGTCCTTGTCATGACAGGAATGGGAAGCTCAAAAGTCCCTTATGAAACATATCATTCACAACCGATTGCAACAAATCGTGACAATTGCAAACAGGAGTGGAGAGAGAGGGTCACCCCTGCCTAACACCTTCATGCGGGTAAATTGCTTACTGTGTACTCCATTAAGCAAAAGCAGAAGAAGTACCGTAAGCAAGAAAGCTGCTTAACCCAGGAAATCCATTTGTCATTGAAACCTTTGTGTCTCAAAATCTGAAATATAGCCTCATGCTCAATTGAATCAAAATCTTTCTCAAAGTCTAACTTAAGAATAACAATAGGCCTTTTAGACTGGTGGCATTGATGCAAGTATTCAAGTGTCCAAGCCACACAGTCCTGGATTGTTCTTTACTTGATAAAACCTTTCGTTGCATTTGGACTTCGTCTGATATTGATTTCTTGTGATGTAAAAAACATGCAGAAAACAGCAACTGGCACTTGGCACTATGTCAATAGGTTAGTACCAAAAAATGATATAAAATGATTATAAAACATCCAAGATTGATAATATAACAGCATGGAACAATCAAAAACTATAGATACGTTGGAAACGTATCAGTATGAAGATAGCGACGATCGAATCTCGGGCAAGTAACATACCAATGACAAAGGGAATTACGTATGTTGTCATTGCGGTACGACTGATAAAGAACTTTGTAGAATATGTAGGAAACAATATGAGCATCCTGGTTCCGCTGTTGGTTATTGACCGGAGAGGTGTCTCGGTCATGTCTACATAGTTCTCGAACTCGTAGGGTCCGCATGCTTAACGTTCGATGACGATTTGTATTATATGAGTTATGTGATTTGGTGGCCGAATGTTGTTCGTAGTCCCGGATGAGATCACGGACATGACGAGGAGTCTCGAAATGATCGAGAGGTAAATATTAATATATAGGACGATAGTATTTGAACAGCGGAAGTGTTCTGGGGTACCGGGTACGTATTGGGTCACCGGAAGGGGTCCCGGGCAACCCCCGGCAAGCTATATGGGCCTTATGCGCCAAGAGGGGAACCTTTCCCTTGCCCTTTTACTTGATGCGTTTTCTTGATTTCTACCTTCGCCGATTTCGGCATCGCTAAGAGCTTGGGAGTCGTTTTCGTTATCCCTTGCATATTATAGTTCATCACGAAGTTCTAGTAACTTGGTGATAGGGACTAGAGAACTCTGTCAATCACTATCTTATCAGGAAGATTAACTCCCACTTGATTCAAGTTATTGTAGTACTCGAGACATTACGAGCACATGCTCACTCGTTGAGCTATTCTCCTCCATCTTGTAGGCAAAGTACTGTCAGAGGTCTCATACCTCTTGACACGGGCATGAGTATGAGATACCAGTTTCAACTATTGGAACATCCTATATGCTCTGTGGCATTCAAAACATTTTTGAAGTCCCGGTTCTAAGCCATAAAGCATGGTGCACTAAACTATCAAGTAGTCATCATACCGAGCTTGTCAAACGTTCATAACGCCCGCATACGCTCTGCAATAGTTACATCACCTAGCGGTGCATCAAGGACATAATTCTTCTATGTAGCAATGAGGATTACCCTCAGATCACGGACCAAGTCCGCATCATTGCTACTAACATCTTTCAACTTAGTTTTCTCCAGGAACATATCAAAAATAAATGGGGAGCTACATCGCGAGCTATTGATCTACAACATAGTTATGCAAATACTATCAGGACTAAGTTGATGATAAATTAAAGTTCAATTAATCATATTACTTAAGAACTCCCACTTAGATAGACATCCCTCTAGTCATCTAAATGATCACGTGATCCATATCAACTAAACCATGTCCGATCATCACGTGAGATGGAGAAGTTTTCAATGGTGAACATCACTATGTTGATCATATCTACTATATGATTCACGCTCGACCTTTCGGTCTCAGTGTTCAGAGGCCATATCTGCATATGCTAGGCTCGTCAAGTTTAACCCTATTATTATGCGTGTGCAAAACTGGCTTGCACCCATTGTATGTGAACGTAGAGCTTATCACACCCGATCATCACGTGGTGTCTTGGCACGACGAATAGTCGCAACTGTGCATACTCAGGGAGAACACTTATACGTTAAAATTTAGTGAGAGATCATCTTATAATGCTACCGTCGTACTAGAAAAATAAGATGCATAAAAAGATAAACATCACATGCAATCAAATAAGTGATATGATATGGCCATCATCATCTTGTGCCTTTGTTCTCCATCTCCAAAGCACAGTCATGATCACCATCATCACCGGCTTGACACCTTGATCTCCATCGAAGCATCGTTGTCGTCTCACCAACTATTGCTTCTACGACTATCGGTACCGCTTAGTGATTAAATAAAAAATTACATGGCGATTGCATTTCATACAATAAAGCAACAACCATATGGCTCCTGCCAGTTGCCGATAACTATTGCAAAACATGATCATCTCATACAACAATTTATATATCATCACGTCTTGACCATATCACATCACAGCAAGCCCTGCAAAAAACATGTTAGACGTACTCTCCTTTGTTGTTGCAAGTTTTATGTGGCTGCTACGGGCTTCTAGCAAGAACTGTTCTTACCTACGCATCAAAACCACAACGATTTTTCGTCAAGTGTGTTGTTTTAACCTTCAACAAGGACTGGGCGTAGTCACACTCGATTCAACTAAAGTTGGAGAAACAGACACCCACTAGCCACATGTGTGCGAAGCACGGTGGTAGAATCAGTCTCATGAACGTGGTCATGTAATGTCGGTCTGGTTCGCTTCATCCAACAATACTGCCGAATCAAAGTATGACATGCTAGTAAGCAGTATGACTATTATCACCCACTACTCTTTGTGTTCTACTCATGCATATAACATCTACGCATAGACCTGGCTCTGATACCACTGTTGGGGAACGTAGCATGCAATTTCAAAAAAAAATCCTACGATCACACAAGATCTATCTAGGAGATGCATAGCAACGAGAGGGGGAGAGCATCTTCATACCCTTGAAGATCGCAAAGCGGAAGCGTTTATCAACGCGGTTGATGTAGTCGTACACCTTCACGATCCATCCCGATCAAGTACCGAACGTACGGAACCTCCGCGCTCAGCACACGTTCAACTCGATGACGTCCTCACATTCTTTATCCAGCAAGACAGGCGAAGTAGTAGATGAGTTCCGGCAGCACAACGGCGTGGTGACGGTGTTAGTGAAGAACAATCTCCACAGGGCTTCGCCAAGCAGTACGGAACCTATGAAGGAGGATAAACTAGAGGGGACGGGGTTGCCGACACATGGCTTGGTGATTATTGATGTGTCTTTGGTGCTAGCCCTGCCCCTCTATTTATATGTTGAGCCCTGGGGTCGAAACTTGGAGCAAAAGCCTCCTCAAAGTCGGTTTTTCCCAAAAGGCAAGAGTCCCACTCGGACTCCAGGACCAAACGCCACAATCCTTGGCGTCTGGCCCAGACGCCATGGGCCTCGGCGTCTGGCCTAGGGCCAGAGCCAGGGTCTCCGTTGTTCGGCCCCCTGGCCTCCGCAAAACTCCTTTTGCACCGCCCTAAAGCCTCATGGGCTTCACCCCTTGGCCGAACCATATCATCCTATATATCAATCTTTACCTCCGGACCATTTCGGAGCTCCTCCTCATGTATGTGATCTCACCTGGGACTCCAAAAACATTCGGTCACCAGCATACATAACTCATATAATACTATATCATCAACGAACGTTAAGCGTGCGGACCCTACGGGTTCGAGAACTATGTAGACATGACCGAGACATCTCTCTGGTCAATAACCAATAGCGGAACCTGGATGCCCATATTGGCTCCTACATATTCTATGAAGATCTTTCTCGGTCGAACCGCATAACAACATACATTGTTCCCTTTGTCATCGGTATGTTACTTGCCCGAGATTCGATCGTCGGTATCATCATACCTTGTTCAATCACGTTACCGGCAAGTCTCTTTACTCGTTCCGTAATGTATCATCCCGCAACTAACTCATTGTCACATTGCTTGCAAGGCTTATAGTGATATGCATTACCGAGAGGGCCCAAAGATACCTCTCCTACAATTGGAGTGACAAATCCTAATCTCGATCTATGCCAACTCAACAAACACCATCTGTAGAGCATCTTTATAATCATCCAGTTACGTTGTGATGTTTGATAGCACACAAGGTGTTCCTCCGGTATTCGGCAGTTGCATAATCTCATAGTCAGTGGAACATGTATAAGTCATGATGAAAGCAATAGCAATAAAACTAAATGATCATTATGCTAAGCTAACGGATGGGTCTTGTCCATCACATCATTCTCTAATGATGTGATCTCGTTCATCAAATGACAACACATGTCTATGGTCAGGAAATATAACCATCTTTGATTAACGAGCTATTAAAGTAGAGGCATACTAGGGACACTCTGTTTTGTCTATGTATTCACACATGTGCTAAGTTTTCGGTTAATACAATTCTAGCATGAATAATAAACATTTATCATGATATAAGGAAATATAAATAACAACTTTATTATTGCATCTAGGGCATATTTCCTTCATAATACCCTACTCCAGTGTGGTGTGGTGGATTGCCTCATGGGCTGAGGATGAACTAGTACAGTGGATGAACAGCCTCCTGAGGAGAGGTGTTCTTGAGCTCGATGAGCTGGTGAGATGGCTTTGGTGGAGTGGATCCGATCCAAGATGAGCTGATGCTTGACTACGGTGGTGGCTAGTCCTATTTATAGAGGCCCCGGTCCTCTTCCCAAATGTTAGGCGGGAAGGGATCCCACAATGGCCAATTTTGAAGGGAGACAACTAGTACAAGCTATCGTGAGAAAAGGTGGTCTTCGTCTACCAAAGGTTCTGGCGGTGACGCCGCCGTGGGCTCTGCGGTGACATCCGTCCTGCCGTCCTGCTGGTCTTGGTCTTGTTGCACCGATATGGAAACCTTTACCTGATACCTCGGGACTCCTCGCCTGCGCTTGCCCCTTTAGCACCAAAGAGGAAACAGGTACTCTGCGCCCGGTGTCGCCCTCCTGGCCTTGGTCGTCATGGCTCACATCACGCGGACCTCGCGAGGTGCCTCTTGCATAGATATCTCCGCTCCTCGGGAGCCAACCTAGCGAGGACGCCCCTGAGGAGGTCTTGGCGTCGTCCGCCTCGCGAGGCTTGGCCCCTCGCGAGGGTCTTGAGTGGTTGCTGCTGAAGGTGGGTCGTACCAAGCCGTTGGTGGAGCCACTCCCTAGGCCGCAGGCAGGCAAGTCTGGGTACCCCCGTTCCCAAGACGCCGACAGTAGCCCCCGGGCCCAATGCATGGCCGGACTTGGCTTCAAGGCGAAGCCAAAGGGCAAGTGCGGAGCGCAGCGGGCCCCAACAGCCTGCGACCTTGATTGACGCGTGGCGACTGATGGGACGTGGGCGTCTCCGCTTCCCCATGCTGCCTCGATAACCGCGTGACTGACAAAAGGCTGGAGCGCGCCGCAGTGCCTTCATTGTCTTCCTTCGCCTTGCTCCAGATCCCCTTTCTCCTTCTCGCCCCGAGAGGCTCCAGATCCACACGACCCCCCTCCGAGCCCGCGGCCAATGGCGTCCGATAAGGCGAAGGCCGCAAACTCGCCTTCCTGGTATGAGCCGGCCTTGAGCGTGCCTAGCGTCTTGGAGAAGAACCTCGCTGCCACGCCCCTAATGACGGCGAACGGCACCAACGAGGGGGGAAATACCACACTCCGGGGCTGGCTCCACCGAGGCGGAGCCCTGAAGTAGCGCCTTCTACCCCTTCTTCATGAATAGCGTTGTTGCGGGGCTGATCCCCCCTTTCTCCGACTTCTTCTATGCCGTCCTCAGCCACTACAAGCTGCATGCCCTTCATCTCCATCCCAACTCCGTGCTCCTCCTGTCGATCTTTGCCTTTTATTGTGAGGCATTTGTGGGGTGATGTCATCCGTGGTGTTGCTTCACCACTTCTTCTACCTCCGGCTCAAGGGGGGCCATTGCTTGGGGTGCGCCAACTTCGTCGCGGCTAACGGGACCAACGCAATCTCGAAGGCCAGGAAGTAGGCTGAGGACTTCAAGGGCAAGTGGGTCCTGATGGACGCCAAGTGCATCCACCCTCGATTGGCGCTACCGACGAAGATTCCCTCGCCTCACGACAGGTGGCTCCGCGCGAAGCTCATCGACGCCTTGGGCGAGCGAGTCTTTGGAGAAGATGACCGCCGACACAGCTTTGACGACCCAAGGGCAGAGAAGTTGATGGGGGCCATGCTCGTGAAGGAGTTCCTGGTGCAGCGCATAGCCCCGCTCCAGGCGCGCTCGCGCCCGCTATGGAAGCTTGGGGGCGAGGGGGACGAGCTCCGACTATGCCCGGATGCCTTGTCCAAAGAGGAGCTGGGCATGGCCATCCATCTCCTGGTCGGGTATGATCTGGGGTACCCGCCAGATTCCCATATTCCTCTGTACCGCCGCCCAGATGGGGCGAAGGTGGCCGCCGCCATGCCTGTCTTCGATGAGCGCGAGCTCGTGCCGCCAGCGCATTCCGATGCCAGAGAGGTGGTGCCCCACTACTGGTGTCTTCTGGCGATTCCAGCGAGGAGGAGAGGCCTGACTCCGAGGCAACCCTGGAGGGGGAAGGGGAGACTTCTCCCCTCGCCGTGGACCTCCTCCGCACCCTCCCCGACGATGATGAGGCCGGTGACCATCCGGTGAGGGAGTCCCAGGCCCCCGCCGGAGTCACTACGAGGTCGAGGGGCACCCCCCCCCCCCCGGAAGAAGCCGTCGGCCGAGGTCCCGACGAAGAGCAGGTCGGCGCTGGTCTCCCGAGGCGGCGCCCCTGTTCTGACATCGAGCGGTGCTGCCGTAGGACCGGCTGCCGCGGCCTCGTCCGCTCCTGGGACTCGCGTGCCGGTGCCCCAAGCTGCAAGGCCTCTGGGCTCCGTGCTTTTGAAGAGGCCGCGGGACTACGCTGTCGTGGACCAGTAAGCACCTCGTCCTGATTTTGTTCTTGCTCCTGCTGCTGCTACTTGACTTTCTCCTCTTGCACCGCCAGGCCGACGCTGGCGGCGAAGAAGAAGAGGGAGGGAGCGGCCGCTCCCCCGAGGACCCAGCAACCTGGCCTGGTCGCACCTCCTCCGGCGCGGAAGGGCGGCAACAGCCCCCGCGCTTCTCCGGTCCGGTCATCCTCGCGAGGCCCGGTGGACCAACCCCAGGAGAAGGCGACCTCTGCAGCCAAGCCGGCTCCGAAGACGCCCGCTCTCAGCTCGCCGACCGAGGTCCCACAGGCCCAGGGGCTCCTGGTCTGTTCTTCTGCCGCCATCAATTCGCAGGTCTTGGCGATGACGCTGCCTCCTCCTTCTATCGTACCGCTAGCTCACGATCCTTCTGCTTCGCCCGATGCCCTGGAGGAGGCTCTTTCTGCGCTGACACGCACTAGTACAACAAGCTCCTAAACAAACGGTTTTTAACCCCTTTCCGCGACGGCATTTGGAACCGTCGCCAAGTGAGTGTGGGCGATAGGGGGGTCCTTCCCACACGACCCAGAAACCGTCGGGGATATGCCCTCCTGGCACACACGTTCGGAAAAATGAGGTCGTGTGCGACCAGCGAGCGCTCAAATATGGAAATACGTATAGTAGAGCTAGAAAATACAATTATACGGTGAAATTGTTTTTGGTCGCAAGTACATCCCACACAGTTAGTCCCTGCTAAACGTTTCCGTTCGTATGTACATCCCACACAGTCGCTCCAAGGAAAAATTTTCTGTTCACAGGTACATCACACCCAATTTTTCCCGTTAAATCATTTGCGTTATTGAATATATCACACATGGTCCATGGAAGAAACTGTGTGGCAAAGGCTGTCCATCACACACAGTTTTCATGTGGTAAACGTTTGTGCAAGGTGGCCTAACGCAAACTGTTTTCAAGAGAAAGTCGTGTGTGATTGTTCATTGATCCAACACGGTTTATTCCTAGAAACTGTGTGCGTTGCCTAAGGTCATCACCCACGGTATTTTTTCAACAACCGTTTGTAATAGCAAAACCCAATTAGCAGGCTAATTATCCAATTATTCATAATCCATTTATTAATCTAATTGACATTTCATATCAAGCACACAATATATTTCATTTTCATCATTGAAATACATCAGAGTACACCATCATATAGCTTCAACACTCAGCTACCCCATTACAGAACTACACCAGGACCAAGTTTCACACGCAACATCTATAACCTTTCGAAATTAGCATCATAGACGGTAGATAGACATATGTATCTCATCTGGAAAACTGCTGAAGCAGAAGGCGAATATTGAGTCTTCATTGATGTTGAAGGTCTTTGTAACTTTAGGCCAGTGCATGTGGATGATTGACCGTCCATCCTTCATCCTCTTCAGGAACACTTCAATATTGAACCATGAGTGTTGTATTAATACCTTCCTCGCCTCCTGACCATACAGGTGGTTTGAGAGGTAATCATCAGTGAACTGCTTTGGAAAGGCCTGAAAACAAGGATGTGCATAAATATCTTCTCTATATTGGAAATGGGGCAAAGGAATAAAAAGGCAAGGTATAATAGTTAGTACCATCCTGTAGTGAAATGATGTCTTCTTCATTGTGCAGACAAAGATCTTGTTGTTTTTTGTCGCTAATTTCTTTATCCTAACAATCTTTCTGAGTTTCTTGACTTGACTGATATTCATGGACAACATAGATTTGCAAATACTATCAGGACTAAGTTCATGATAAATTAAAGTTCAATTAATCATATTACTTAAGAACTCCCACTTAGATAGACATCCCTCTAGTCATCTAAATGATCACGTGATCCATATCAACTAAACCATGTCCGATCATCACGTGAGATGGAGTAGCTTTCAATGGTGAACATCACTATGTTGATCATATCTACTATATGATTCACGCTCGACCTTTCGGTCTCAGTGTTCCGAGGCCATATCTGCATATGCTAGGCTCGTCAAGTTTAACACGAGTATTCTGCGTGTGCAAAAATGGCTTGCACCCATTGTATGTGAATGTAGAGATTATCACACCCGATCTTCACGTGGTGTCTCAGCATGAAGAACTGTCGCAACGGTACATACTCAGGGAGAACACTAATACCTTGAAATTTTAGTAAGGGATCATCTTATAAAGCTACCGCCGTACTAAGCAAAATAAGATGCATAAAAGATAAACATCACATGCAATCAAAATATGTGACATGATATGGTCATCATCATCTTGTGCCTTTGATCTTCATCTCCAAAGTACTGTCATGATCTCCATCGTCACCGGCATGACACCATGATCTCCATCATCTTGATCTCTATCAACATGTCGTCACATGGTTGTCTCGCCAACTATTGCTTTTGCAACTATTGCTATCGCATAGCGATAAAGTAAAGCAATTATATGGCGCTTGCATCTTATGTAGAAAAGAGACAACCATAAGGCTCCTGCCAGTTGCCGATAACTTTAACAAAACATGATCATCTCATACAACAATTTATATATCATCACGTCTTGACCATATCACATCACAACATGCCCTTCAAAAACAAGTTAGACGTCCTCTACTTTGTTGTTGCAAGTTTTACGTGGCTGCTACGGGCTTAGCAAGAACCATTCTTACCTACGCATCAAAACCACAAAGATTTTTCGTCAAGTGTGATGTTTTAACCTTCAACAAGGACTGGGCGTAGTCACACTCGATTCAACTAAAGTTGGAGAAACTGACACCCGCCAGCCACCTGTGTGCAAAGCACGTAGGTAGAACCAGCCTCGCGTAAGCGTACGCGTAATGTCGGTCCGGGACGCTTCATCCAACAATACCGCCGAATCAAAGTATAACATGCTGGTAAGCAGTATGACTATTATCGCCCACAACTCTTTGTGTTCTACTCGTGCATATAACATCTACGCATAGACCTGGCTCGGATGCCACCGTTGGGGAACGCAGTATTTCAAAATTTTACATGATCACGCAAGATCTATCTATGTGATCCATAGCAACGAGCGGAAGAGTGTGTCCACGTACCCTCGTAGACCAAAAGAGGAAGCGTTAAATCAACGTGGTTGATGTAGTCGTACGTCTTCACGATTCGACCGATCTAGCACCGAACGTATGGCACCTCCGTTTTCAGCACACGTTCAGCTCGATGAAGTCCCTCGTACTCTTGATCTAGTTGAGGCCGAGGGAGAGTTTCGTCAGCACGACGGCGTGGCGACGGTGATGATGAAGTTACCGGCGCAGGGCTTCTCCTAAGCACTACGATGATATGACTGAGGTGTGTTTCTATGGAGGGGGGGCCGCACACGGCTAAGAGAAACTTTGTTGTGCCTTTGGGGTGCCCCCTCCCTACGTATATAAAGGAGGGAGGGAGGAGCAGGCCGGCTTAGGAGGAGGCGCGCGCCAAGGGGGGGCAATCCTACTCCAAGTAGGTTTGGCCCCCCTTTCCTATTCCTACTAGGAGAAGGAGGAAAGAGGAGGAGGGGAGAAGGAAAGAGGGGGCCGGCCCCCAAACCCTAAACCAATTTGGTTTGGGCCTAGGGGGGCGTGCCCCACACCTTGCTTGCTGCCCTCTTTCTACACTAGGGCCCAATAAGGTCCATAGACTCCCCGGGGGGTTCCGGTAACCTCCCGGTACTTCGAAAAATACCCGATACACTTTGGAACCTTTCCGGTGTCCGAATATAACCTTCCAATATATCAATCTTTATGTCTCGACCATTTCGAGACTCCTCGTCATGTCCGTGATCTCATCCAGGACTCCGCACAACCTTCGGTACATCAAATCACATAACTCATAATACAAATCGTCATCGAACGTTAAGCATGCGGACCCTACGGGTTCGAGAACTATGTGGACATGACCGAGACACATCTCCGGTCAATAACCAATAGCGGAAGCTGGATGCTCATATTGGCTCCTACATATTCTACGAAAATCTTTATCGGTCAAACCGCATAACAACATACGTTGTTCCCTTTGTCATCGGTATGTTACTTGCCCGAGATTCGATTGTCGGTATCTCAATACCTAGTTCAATCTAGATTCTTGGCAAGTCTCTTTACTCGTTCCATAATGCATCATCCCGCAACTAACTCATTAGTTACATTGCTTGCAAGGCTTATAGTGATGTGTATTACCGAGAGGGCCCAGAGATACCTCTCCGACAATCGGAATGACAAATCCTAATCTCGATCTATGCCAACTCAACAAACACCATCGGAGACACCTCTAGAGCATCTTTATAATCACCCAGTTATGTTGTGATGTTTGATAGCACACAAAGTGTTCCTCCGGTATTCGGGAGTTGCATAATCTCATAGTCATAGGAACATGTATAAGTCCTGAAGAAAGCAATAGCAACAAACTAAACGATCATCCTGCTAAGCTAACAGATGGGTCAAGTCAATCACATCATTCTCTCATGATGTGATCCCGTTAATCAAATGACAACTCATGTCTATGGCTAGGAAACTTAACCATCTTTGATTCAACGAGCTAGTCAAGTAGAGGCATACTAGTGACACTCTGTTTGTCTATGTATTCACACATGTACTAAGTTTCCGGTAAATACAATTCTAGCATGAATAATAAACATTTATCATGAAATAAGGAAATAAATAATAACTTTATTATTGCCTCTAGGGCATATTTCCTTCACATCACTGGACAACGGTCAAAATTATCCTTAGAGGACTAAGGAAATATTCTCGGTAATGGAGGTGATAAAGAGTTCATCGTAAAGAGTTACGTCGATGCAAGCTTTAACACCGATCTAGATGACTCTGAGCCTCAATCTGGATACATATTGAAAGTGGGAGCAATTAGCTAGAGTAGCTCCATGCAGAGCATTGTAGTACATATTTGAATATGGTAGACCCGTTGACTAAACTTCTCTCACAAGCAAAACATGATCACACCTTAGTACTCTTTGGGTGTTAATCACATGGTGATGTGGACTAGATTATTGACTCTAGTAAACCCTTTGGGTGTTGGTCACACGATGATGTGAACTATATGTGTTAATCACATGGTAATTTGAACTATTGGTGTTAAATCACATGGCGATGTGAACTAGATTATTGACTCTAGTGCAAGTGAGAGACTGAAGGAAATATGCCCTATAGGCAATAATAAAGTTGTTATTTTATATTTCCTTATAACATGATAAATGTTTATTGTTCATGCTAGAATTGTATTAACCGGAAATTTGATACATGTGTGGAAACATAGACAAAACACAGTGTCCCTAGTAAGCCTCTACTAGACTAGCTCGTTAATCAAAGATGGTTAAGTTTTCTAGCCATAGACATGTGTTGTTATTTGATGAACAAGATCACATCATTAGGAGAATGATGTGATGGACAAGACCCATCCGTTGGCTTAGCATAATGATCGTTAAGTTTATTGCTATTGCTTTCTTCATGATTTATACATATTCCTTTGACTATGAGATTATGCAACTCTCGGATACCGAAGGAATACCTTGTGTGCTATCAAACGTCACAATGTAACTGGTGTTCATAAAGTGCTCTACAGGTATCTCCAAAGGTGTTTGTTGGGTTGGCATAGATCGAGATTAGGATTTGTCACTCCAAGTATCGAAGAGGTATCTCTGGGCCCTCTCGGTAATGCACATCATAATAAGCCTTGCAAGCAATGTGACTAATGAGTTAGTTGTGGGATGATGCATTACGGAACGAGTAAAGAGACTTACCGGTAACGAGATTGAACTAGGTATGAAGATATTGATGATCGAATATCGGGCAAGTAACATACCGATGACAAAGGGAATTACGTTGTTGTCATTACAGTACGACCGATAAAGATCATCATAGAATATGTAGGAACCAATATGAGCGTCCAGGTTCCGCTGTTGGTTATTGACCGGAGAGGTGTCTCGGTCAGGCCTACATAGTTATCGAACTCGTAGGGTTCGCACGCTTAACGTTTGATGACGATTTGTATTATATGAGTTATGTGATTTGGTGACCGAATGTTGTTTGGAGTCCCGGATGAGATCACAGATGACGAGGAGTCTCGAAATGACCGAGAGGTAAATATTCATATATAGGACGATAGTATTTGGACACCGGAAGTGTTCTGGGGGTACCAGGTACGTATCGGGTCACCGGAAGGGGTTCCGGGCAACCCCCGGCAAGCTATATGGGCCTTATCGGCCAAGAGGGGAAACACACCAGCCACAAAGGGGCTGGGGGGCCCCCCCCCCCCCCCAAGGAAAGGGGAAGGAGGAAAGGAAAAGGGAATAGGATTCCCCCTTCCCCCTCTTCCCTTCCTCGCCCGAATAGGAATAGGAAAGGGGAGGTCGATTGGGAGGTGCCCAAGTAGGATTCCTCCTACTTGGGGCGCCCCCTTGGCTGCCTCCCCTCCCCTCCAACCTATATATATATGAGGGGGGCACCGCTAGAACACACATCAAACATTGTTAGCCGTGTGCAGCGCCCTCCTCCACAGTTTACGCCTCCGGTCATATTCACGTAGTGCTTAGGCGAAGCCCTGCGCGGATCAGTTCACCATCATCATCACCACGCCGTCGTGCTGATATAATCTCCCTCGACACATTACTGCATCAAGAGTTCGTGGGACGTCATTGAGCTGAACGTGTGCAGAACTCGGAGGTGTCGTACGATGGTGCTTGATCGGTCGGAACGAGAAGAAGTTCGACTACATCAACCGCGTTGTCAAACGCTTCCGCTTTCGGTCTACGAGGGTACGTGGACACACTCTCCCCCTCTCGTTGTTATGCATCTCCTAGATTGATCTTGCGCGAGCGTAGGAAAATTTTGAAATTGCATGCTACGTTTCCCAACATGCGTGTGGTACGACCCAGGCACAAGAGGGGAATGTCAGTAGGTACGGTGTTCCCGCGGCACGATCCACGACGTCCGGAATCACCGGCCCTTGCATTGGCTCCTCGTACGCCTGGCTTCATGGTAGATGTTGTAGATGCCTTGCTCCTAGGCACCGTGCGGTTGTTTGCAGAGATCCCCTTCGGTGCTCCCGCTGTTTGGAGAATGGTCATTGTGCGCGTGATTTTCGCAACCCCTGGCGTCCACTCAGCTCGCAAGCGTGCATGCCTTGTCATGTCGCACCTCGACATCGAGCATCTTCAAGCTCCAGCTTTCTATGAAGGTCCGATGAAGTCCGGGCTTCCCTCTGAGGCGCTTTGTCGTGGGTCTTGGGCATCTGTTGTCTCTAGTTTAGCTAGCTCGACTGCCATGTCTGGTGTGGAGCTATAGTCCGCTCTGGTAGATCAGTCCAAGTTGTTGCGAGGCTTGCTGGTGCGTGTTTGGAGCTTTCTAGAGCGGGGCTGCTTTGGGCAAGCTCTCCCTTGTGCGGGCTATGTTGCCGACTGCTCCCACGTCGCGTCCTCCTGGTGTTTCCCGTGTCGGTTCCGTGGAAGATAAGGGGACACAACTCTTCCGTTGTTTCTCCCCTAGTGTTCAGGTCAGTTCTTCATCATTGTCTTCCTTGCCGCCTGTGTAGTCTACTATGGAGGGAGAGGTCATTGTTGTGGTCGCCGCCCCTGTGCTTTAGATCATGCCCAGGTTTCAACATCTATGCGTGAGACCTACGTGCTTCGCCTATCTGTGGAGCATATGGAGGCCGACTCGCCAACGACCACGTATGAGGGACATGATTCACCTATGTCATGTGAGGAACTGGATGCGCCTGAGTCCGTCATGTCGGTGGTACATGTGGCTGATGCTATTGAGGCGGTTGGTATGTTGGCACCTGATACTTTGGCGCCTAGCCGACCGCTCACCTTTGTGGACCGTGGAGGTTTCGACGATGCAGTCACCGACTCACACGTGGCCATTGGACAGGTGGTATCCGTGCATGCCAAGGCGATGAGAGTCTCTTCCCGTTAGAGCTTCACAGCTTGCTCGCACGTTTGAAAGCGTCTAGCCCTGGATCTAGCAAGACGATTATGGAGGAGGCTCTCAGGAGCAAAAGAAATAAGAGTGAGGCCACAGGAAGACGTCTGCAACTGCTTGATGGATGGTCATCAGTCTCTTGGGTTGTCCTTATGTCCTAGCTTGTCTCCATGGATTTGGTGGTGCATGTGGTCTTCAGCCGATGTACTCCTGTTGGGGGTTTCTTTGATGTAGCAGTATGGGGGTTGGTGGTCGTTGCGTCTTGGGTTTGATTGTCGGGCTGATCGTGCACTTATGGAGTTGCATGCTCTGGGAGTAGTCCATATATGGTGGGTTTGTATCGGTTTTTGCTTGGTTTTCTGTTAATTAACTGGCCAATTCTCTTCTGCTTAATTAATCGATGAGGCAAATCTTTGCCTCCATTTCGGAAAAAAGTATGAGCTAGGTATTTTGTTTTTGTCGGGTAATATGAGCCTAGTATAAAACATAGCAAATCTGCTTTGTGCAACTTCATGCGTTTGTAATAAAAGAACATCCCAAAATTTTAATATGAATCATTTCTACGGAGGACATTGCCTATTGTTATTAAGCTAGTTATAATATTTATCTGATAATCTGTCAAATATGAAACTGAATGCACAATTATAAGCATCATTATGTCCTCGTCACTCTGGATCAACATTTCAGATGGGTTGAATGATTCTGGTGTGCCGTCTCACTGATTTCGTATCCATTACATCCTTGATCATGTCATGTATTACGTTTCTTCCGTGTATTATATAGCGTCGTTTTCACTGTGAAGCCTTTTCCAGTGAACGATACCCTGAGATGAAGGAAAATATGCCCCCTTTGATGCTTATGGTGATACTTGTTTGTTTGCGTACTTTTGCAATAGCCCCAGCTTAGTCATTTTAGTCGTGCGTAACTCGCAATTGTTTTTCGAAAAGATATGCTTTTCAGTTATGAAGAAACTGGAATGCTCTTGCTCTCTCAACAGAGCAAGAAGATGCTCAAATCTCTCTCATCTAACCGGCACCGTATAAATTTATCGATAGCTCTTCTGAAAGCCCCTACCTTCTTGCAAATATGTGGCTTTGTACTTTGTTGTTTTTGTAAGAAATGCTCAGGCAAGGCTTTCGCCCGCTAAATTCGTTGTAAGAAAAAACGATCACACCCATCGCTGCTTTCCAAACTGAAATAATCAATAAAAGTAAGTATATGTAGCTAATCATATTTTTAAAGTCGCCAAATAAAATTTAGCAGTAAAAAAAGTTGCTGAACAAGAACTATATTTAGTAATCATGTAGTAGTTCTGAAGAGGGGAGAACCAGGCCAACGAGAAATGCTGAAGCCGGCCAAGGACTTGATCTACTTGTCTCTGCACTAGACACAGGTTCTGTACTATAAATGCTTCATTCCAATGCCTAACTTCCCTACAACCCCAAGCGAAACGAGCTAACAAACCTGAAACCATGGAGGTTTCCACCTTACCCTGCTTGCTACTTGTGTCTGCTGCACTGGCACTCTGTTGTGCAGCTGCAGCACGGCCGGAAAGTGCAACAACAAACCTTGATGCAGCCACAATGGCCGCGCAAGAGCGTGACCGTGTCGCGTCGCTGCCGGGGGCGCCGAGCTACCCATATGCGTTCAAGCACTACTCCGGGTACGTCACGACCGATGAGCACCTCGGCAAGGCACTGTTCTATTGGTTCTTCGAGGCTATGGAGAAGCCTGAGGACAAGCCACTGGTGCTATGGTTAAATGGAGGTTGCTAACTGATTTACTGAATTTTAACTTGAAGCTTCAGAGAACTTTGTGGGTGAAAGATTGTATGTAATGTAGCTGTACATCGTGTGTTTTGGCAAAATTTGCAGGACCCGGCTGTTCTTCGGTTGGGTTTGGGCAGGCGCAGGAGCTGGGGCCATTTCTTGTGAAGAAAGATGTGCCTGAGCTTGAGCTCAATCCGTATGCCTGGAACCAAGGCAAGTGCAAACCAAGACTAACATATTAGACTTACAATTTTCATAACAGTGGAAGCATGTATAGCTTACTGTCTGGTGAACTTTCAGCTGCCAACTTGCTGTTCCTGGACTCTCCGGCTGGTGTTGGATTTTCATACACGAACACGTCTTTCGAAATAGATCCACCGGGAGACAATTCCACAGGTATGCGAGACAGATATATATTTCCTCTTCTATATTCAAACAGGGCAAGGATTTCTTCCGAAGATAACATGACATTTGATTCGTTCTTTGCAGCACACGGTTCATACGTTTTCCTCGTCAGGTGGTTTCAGAGGTTCCCCCAGCACAAAATGAAAGAGTTCTACATAGCTGGAGAGAGCTATGCAGGTCTGCCAACTTATCATAGCTACGTAGATAATACGGAGTAGATTGTACTGTACTCATGATCTGACTTTTGCTCATTCTACTTGTCTTGCTACTCTGATCGCTAGGACACTACATTCCGCAGTTAGCGAATGTCATCGTGGAGGAGAACAAGAAGGCCTACAACAAGAACTACATAAACTTCAAAGGCATCCTGGTACAAACATGCAGCTATAATAAGCTACCCATTTCTCATCCGCAAAAAAAAAAAGCTACCCATTTCACCATTATGTGATTGCCTGAATGTTAGCAGTAACTTAACTAAACAAAATGAATTGCAGATCGGGAACGCGTACATGGACGGGGACACGGATCTGCAGGGGATCGTCGACTCGTCGTGGCACCACGCCATCATCTCCGACACGCTCTACGCGACCTACCTCAGGTCCTGCAACTTCAGCGGGGAGATCCTGTCTCGCGAGTGCGAGGTGGCCCTGGGCGAGTTCAACGTCCTCCACGACCTCATCGACATCTACAGCCTCTACGCCCCCAACTGCGAGCGCGGGTACCCGGACTTCAACACCTCCTTCTCGCCGCAGATCGGACCGACCACCAGCCGTGTAAGCGTCTTCCTAAAACTTTCGGCCATTTTCTTCTCCTGATCGACCGGTCCGTGTGATTATAATCTGCTCATGCACAAAAACAGTTCGATCTTCTCAGGATACCGATGGGCTACGATCCGTGCACGCAGACGTACGCCACCGAGTATCTGAACCGTGAGGACGTGCAGAGGGCTCTGCACGCCAACACCACGGGCGTGCCCTACCCCTACTCTCTCTGCCGGTAATTGTTCTCCTCCTGGCTGAAATGCTTGGGACTCGGAATCATGTCGTTTCGGTGGCTGAGCTGAATACTGTTCTGCTTGTTTGCAGCGACTCTATCAACGTTTTGTGGCACGATTCTGACAAGACGGTGCTTCCGATCGTCAGGAAGCTCGCGCAGGAGGGGCTTCGCATATGGATCTTCAGGTAGAGCATCTGACCTGGTATTTTTGCCTTTGCGTTTTGTCTTAGCCTATAGATTTTTCAGTAGTATCGTTTTCCGTTGTTCTTTCGGCTGAGCAGCGGCGACACGGACGGAAGGATCCCTACGACGTCGACGAGGTACACGCTGAAGAAGCTCGGCCTGCCCATCAAGGAGGACTGGTCGCCATGGTTCACTCACAAGCAGGTACTACTACTGTTTTAACTAATTGGACTATCCCATCGACCGGTTGCTTCCAATTTTGGTTGCTAATCAATCTCATCAGATCTTATATATGTCATTATACGTTTCGAAAAAAAAATGTCATTATCTCACACGGTACATCTGCGTGTTTGTTGGTTGCAGGTTGGTGGATGGAGTGTGGTGTACGATGGCCTGACATTTGTCACGGTGAGAGGCGCCGGACACATGGTGCCAACCTCGCGGCCCGAGCAGGCGCTGGAGCTCTTCACGCACTTCCTCGCCAACCAGAACCTCCCCTCCAAGCCCTTCTAGAAAATATATGCCATGGTTGATTCGCACGTTTCCTGAATAAGACATAGATCGAGGTGATTGATTTCATGGTTGTGTAGTATACTAGCTAGCTCTGCTCTCTACGCTGCCTCTGGTTTCTAATCGAGCGGGCCGAGGATGGATTTCATTGCAGAACACATCTTTTTTTTTCTGAAATGGAACACTCACGACACGGCCTAGTCGCTGGTCACAACACTGATTACATCATCACGATAGTTGGTGAATCAAGCAGGCCTAGGATGGATTTCATTATAGAACACATCTTGTACAACTTGTGAAGTCTTGTACAACATTGTAGCAGCATCCCGGCCGTAATTGTTATTTTCCTGCTGTGCCAAACCGGTCTATACGGGTCCGAGGTCGAGATTGACCTGGATCAATAGTACAGGCTACAGATTTCAGGAATTTAGAATTCAGGGTTTGATTCCAACTAGCCATATGAATTTAAGGTTTAAAATAGACCTTACTTTTTTGACGGCTATGATGCGAGCATGTGAAACCGAGATTAATGAACCCATCCAACGATTCTGACCATTAATTCCAACGTGCTTGGCACAACGGGTAGGATAGGATCGTGCAGTACAAGCGATTCTGCATCCACGATGCCATGGGCCAGAATCATGTGGCGTCTTACCTGCAAGGGCGAGGCAAAAGAACAGCCGAAAAGTTCCAGCCGCTGCAGCATGCCATTTGCCATGGAGTTGCCATGCATGCACCGATCGCCTTTTTTTCCTTGTTCCGGGCGACGGCAGAGACCGGCAGAGCGCAGGGGATTGTGCTCACGAACACGATGCCATGTGAAACGAAATGAAAGTTGTGGGGTGTCGGCGGCTCTGGCTTCAGGTCATCTCCAACGGTAATCCATAAATTTTCTCTCATATCTGTCCATGGATAGAAGGTCAGTCCACGAACACAGATGTGAGAGTACTCCATCCAACTGTAACCGCACATATTTGGTTTTTCTTATTTATTTTTCAAGCCCGGACGATCAAATAGCCGCGTGCAAAAGGTATAGACGTTTAAATAGTCGCATGCATCACTAGTTCAAATTTAAAAAAGTTCAAATATTACTTCCAACATTGTTGTCCCTTTTCATCACCCGCGGATGCTCAATCAAATCTGCCTTCAGCTGCTCGTGAGTTGATCAATGCTAATTTTGTTGATGCACTTGAATAAACTCTTCAAATGTGGCCGGACTCTGGTCCGGAAGCTGGATAGGATCACCCATATTCTTAACTTCCAGAGTTGCGGCAACATCGTCACCCTCATCTTCGACGATCATGTTGTGCATGATCGCACAACATGTTATCACCTCCCACAAGGTTTCCAGATCCAATTGTTTTGCAGATCCACGAACAACTGCAAAACGGGCCTGCAAAACTTCAAATGTCCTTTCGACATCCTTTATAGCTACTTTTTGTCTTTGGGTAAGGTGTGCATTTTTTTGACCAACTGGGTTTGAGATGATGCTGACAAAGGTAGTCTGTGAAGGATAGATACCGTCAACCAGATAGCGTGGGAGGGTGGGTGACGGGTTTTTGATGGGTCAGAACGGTCAGAAGCGGGCTTGGGATCGAGCCGAACTCCTGCAAACCTCCCTCATTTTTGTCTTTAGTTTGCGTCAGAAATCGCGTCTGGACCGTCCCACGAACCGATACGGACCCGTGTTGCATGGCTCCGGCGATCCGAAAGGATGCAGACGGTTTGGGACAAAATTACTGTTCTGGCCTATTTGGCTAAGAAAATCGCGATTTGACATCGTTTTAAAAAAAATTTCGTTTCTGACCTTTTTAGGTGACGCCAACATCCCTGGCGTCTGGGTTGCAAAGCAGACGCCACGGACCTCGGCGTCGCCTCGCCCGCACCGCCGCCGCCTGCTGACTCGCCGACGTGGCAAAGGGGCCAGACGCCAAGGACCATGGCGTCTGCGCCTCGGTAATCGGATAACCGTGCGGCCAGCCCACCCATCCCCATCTTTCTCTGGCGGCGCCTCACGAGCAGAGACATCTGTTCTTCGCCTCCTCTCCCTCACACCACCACCCCCCGATCTACTCAATCCTCCGCTCAAACTCAGAGATCTCGACCCCCCAAGCTTCCTTGAGGTATTCTCCCCATTCCTCCAATTTGTTTTGGTTTTCCCCTCTCTTGTTGGATGCATTATTTAACATTAGGTGATGTTAGATTAGTAGATGGTTTCTTTGTTTTAGGAAATAATTTGTAGTTGATAGATGATTTGGTAGGTAGTGTAGTTGGTAGACGTTTGTAGTTGTCCACCAATAGACATAGTTTGTGAATTTTTTTTTGAATTATAGATGATGTATGCATGTGCTAGTAAATTAGCTACATGTTGAATATATAGATGGCATAACATTTGTTTGAATCTGAGAAGACTACTTTGGCAAGCAAATATATTTATAAAAAATATTATATGTGTGAAGTGGTATGACAATATAGTTGAATATATATATGGCATAATTATATTTGCAAAAGAGATGATGAAATATGATGATTGTGTGTGCCATGATTTTTTCAATAGAATGGCGGATGATGATTATGAAATTTATTTGATGGTGAAATTTGGTACTCTAGATGATATGTGTGCATATGTAGAAGAAAGAAATGATGTGGTTATGTGTCAGAAGAATGGTGTTTTTATATGGCATAACTTGAAGAAGGAAATAGTATTGTTTGATATTGTTCATGTATTCATAGATGTTTGTGATTTTTTTTGTAGGATGACGGATGATGATGGACCTTGGTATGACGGATTAATCGATGAGTGGGATAAGGAGCATCGTGCTCGTGCCATTGAGAAGGGAGATGTAAGAAGCAAGACTTATCAATTTTCGTTGTTTCTCATTTGTGTTCTTGTATTGATTAAAACATCACTTTTTTGCAGCTTGTAGTTGCTATGCGCATGAGGGTCATTCCGCCGATGACTTTACTTACGACCCGCAGTCGAGCCTTTACATTCGGAGATTGGGTCTTCTCCCATTCGTGTTGCAGTTTAAGCGACGCGCTCCGCCGGTGAACCACGCGGCGCTGACCACACTTGTGGATCGTTGGAGGCTGGAGACTCACTCGTTCCACCTTCCATGTGGGGAGATGACGATGACCCTACAGGACATGGCTATGATAAGCGGCCTTCCTATCAACGGCCAAGCTGTTACCGGTCGTGTCGGCCGGTAATTGGCGAGAACGGATCGGCAATTTAATTGGTGTTCAGCCCGACGGCCCTCGTGAAGGCAAGGCCGATACCGCGAGAGTGAGGCATTCTTGGCTAAAACTGGTCAGAGGAAACACCAATCCATGCCCTCAGGGTGCGAATGACGTGGTTGTGCAGCAGTACGCGTGGGCTTATCTTTGATATGTACTAACAAAGGTAGTCTTCTTAGATGCAACCGGGAACTCAGCCCTCTGGATGTTTCTGGAGCTACTCAATAACTGGGATACCCAGTATAGCCGGGTTCGCCGCACTAGCATATTTGTATCGTCGGGTAAGAGATATTTGCAACCATTTATCTTGCATTTGTCATGTGCCTCCATATCTAACATGTTTGTTTGATTGCAGCTTGACTTGGCGTGTCGTGGGAAGGAGATACATCCTCATTGGCTGGGTTTGTTTGGAGCCTATCCGTGTGGATGTGGGAGCGGATCCCGGTTGGCCGGCCCGATTTCAAGAACCCCAACATGCCAAACCCATGGGGTAATCATGACGGGGTGCATGATGATGATCCATATCGGCGCCCTACGCTTGCTTACTATTGGGAACAAGTGACAGTGTACAGGAAGCTCGCACGTGCGATACAAGTGCTATATGAATGAGTCGGACACCTTGATCACGAAAGGTATAGAGAAGTTCGATGAGACCAAATTTAGTCAAGAATGAAACTTGTATCTAACAATGTATCTCTTTGTTTTACAGGTACATTGGTTGCCTTATGTGGAAGATCGTGGCTTTGATCTTAATGAGATGTGCACGCGTGATAGCCATCTTTGGTGGGCGAGGTGCCCAATGATATGCTTCTTCGCAGTCGAGTGGCACTTTGTAGACCGTGTGGCAAGACAATTTGGAAGAAGACAAGGTATTCCAATTGAGGAGAGCAAGGAGGAAACGTTATCTCTGCATCGGTGAGCAAGCATGCCTTGAGTATGTAGTAGAGCATTGAATAAGTCTATGTTTGCTAATGCTTTGTCCTGTGCATCATTTGTAGGTTTGATCGAAGGAACAATCAGGATATATCAGATTGGGCAAACAAACACCATGCGTGGATAGAAATTTGGAATTAAAGAGACACATTAGTGCAATCAGAGAATAGACCTCACAATCAGTCAGCATATCAGAAGTATCAAGTGTGGTATGCGGATGGTTACCAGTTAAAGCTAAAGCCTAGTTGGACTCACGAGGAGTGGTCGGAGTTGGTGTCTGAAGACCCGGAGACTGCAGAAGGTTATCAAACCTTCAACACGGCTGTGAGAGACACCATAGGGGCTCACGTTGACTATGCACCGATGCATGATGAATGGTAGTTGGCCACGAAATGCCTCATGCACCATCTGTGGTGAAGCTTTGGAAATCCTGGAATAACAATGTCCATTGCCTTGAGTATGCCATGGTGCCGGTCCGATATGATGCATACCTCCCTAGCCCCAATCACGTTGTGCCTAACATGACCCATGAACAACTCCCAGTTGTCTTGGTGCTCGGAAGGCACCAAAGCAAATGCACACGGCAACACGTTGCCGTTTGATGAGTGCGCCATTGCTATCATTAGTGTGCCCTTGTATCTACCGGTCAAGAACGTGCCATCTATAGACAAGACCGGACGACAATGCTAAAACGCCTCCACACATTGTCCATAACTCCAGAAGGCACGGTGGAACACTACCTCGTGATCCTCGACCACATGAAACATGCCCGGGTTCTTATGTGCAATCGCGACTAACAACCTTGGGAGCTGGTTGTATGCTTCTTCATAACCACCATACAACATCCTAATAGCATTTGCCTTTGCCTTCCATGCCTTCCCATACTTGACTTCATAACCAAATTGTTTTTTCACCGTCCGCATGAGAAAACCTCACTTTCACAGTGGGATCAAAGCCTATGTCTTTCATCCATTTGTATCCGAGATACTCAGATGTGAGTTGACGATGTGTCGTTCAAAGTCGTTTAGATGGCGGTTTGCACCTATGAGTGGCAACACAACTTCTTAACACCCATTCTTCGGTTTCTTTAAGATTTCTTGCACGAACCTTCCATGGGCATCCTTCTTGCTCACACTTCACGGTGTAACGCAACTTCATGTCGGAGTGCTCAACATAAAATGGCCTATGGTTCCGAATGGCATAGTCAGACAACCAAAACTTCAGCATAGGCAAGCTCAGAAACTTCACTCCTTTCTTCAAATAAGAATTATCGTCCTCCTTCTCCTCCCTTGGTTCTCCTGGATCCGAGCATGGTGTTGGCTCAATTGCCGTCATTCTCATTCCACCATCAACAACAGCTTTATGGGCAAGGCTAAGATCTTTAAACAAGTGAGTTCTTTTTTCTAAGCCCGTCAACTCAAAGTGGATTTGGTTTTCCTCCTTTGTGAATCCATCCTCGTCCAACTGTTCAACTGGACCCTCGTCATCCAAGTCATATGCATATTGACGCCTAAAAGGCAACTCACGATCCATGTCCTTTTGCGCTATGTACGCATCCAAGTCACCAACATCATTACCATGAAACCCTTCCTCTTGCTCTTCGTCGTCATCATAAGCATCTTCATCATCTTGAATTACTTCGTCACTAGCAATCACCTCAACTTCATTTGCTTGGCTAGTTGGTGGTTGGCTAGAAGCATTGGGGGCATACAACTCAACCTCATTTGGTTCAATAGATGGTACACGAGGACGTGGTTGGCGATAAGCATTGGGGGCATCAACCACAACTCTATGCTCAACAAGTGGCACCATTGTCATCTCGCTCATGTCATCCATTGGGGAAGAGACATGCCGGTTCAAATCAAGTGTAAACCGAGGAGATTCAACCTTGGTGGCAAACAATTCAAGTGACTTGTCTTCCGATTGGGAAACTTTTTCCTTGTATACATCCCAATGCAAATCCGAGGTGATAGGCATACTTTTCAAGCGAGATTTGGCTCCAACTCCAACATCATACCTTCCTATTAACTTAACATCAACATTGGTGTCCATCCACTTTAAGGCTTGTCTCACTTTTGCAACAACATCCTCATAGCTAGGGCTTGTATCAAAAACTAATGGTTCCTCACCCGTGTCGGCATTGTTACTCAAGAATGCCTCCTTGTCCATGTAATGAACATTAACAAGTCTCTCCATCTAAAAATAACATGAATGCATTTAAGACTTCAATGAGAATTGGTGTTTATCCAAATACATCTCATTATATCCAAATCATATCAACACTAAATTATTGGTGATGTCCACAAAAGTATCACTAATTAACACACACTAAGCAAAGTTAACCCTAATCACTAACTAACCCTAACCCCAATCTTTCTACTCAACAAGCATATATTCCTACTACACACCATGCATATCACTATATTATCAAAGTTAACCAATCCATTCACACTAACATAAGGGAGAAAACATGAACTAGGGTTCCACCAAAATGTATAAAATGCAACCAAAATAACAAGATTTAACAAAAAATAATTGGAAGATTTGGGGGAGATTACCAAGAGCAACAAAGTGATGGAAAGATCCACCTAAGGGATGCACCTTTTGGAGAGGATTTGAGGGGGAGCTTGAGGGGTGGGAGAGAGTGTGAGAGCTCCAAGTGTTCTTTAAGCTCGGGTTGTGGATTGGGGAAAGTGTGGGGTGGGTCCCACACACTCTCCCGTGGGGTTATCCAGTTACCAGGCTGCACGCCAGAACTCACGCGTCGCCCCTTTGCCACGCCGGTCAATCGGGCAAAGGGCAAGGCGGTTGGGGCCGACGCCAGGATCTGGCGTCGCCGCAACCCTGCACGCCAGGATGTTGGCGTCACCCAAAGAGGTCAAAATCGATTTTTTTTCAAACGAGGTCAAATCCGGATTTTGTTAGCCTTTTAGGTCAGAACAGTAATTTTGTCCGACGGTTTGCGGAGATGCCCTTACTATGTCAATCTATCGCGGCCGAGGTGCGCGGGGGAGGGGAGAGAGACGAGCGTTGATCGATCGGCGCGGGGCAGAGAGAGAACCGCGCCGGAGTGTTGAATGAGCCCTGTTCCGTGTTGTTCCCCTTCTCCCGTGCAATCATGCTTCGATCTCTCGATCGGCGTCACCCTGCCGCATTTGGGCACCGGTCACAGGCGGTGCACGGGTGCGATCGTCTCACATGGCTACACTAGGTCTAGCCATGGTGGGAAAATCAACGGTCCAGACTCAAGACAGATCACGAATGCTGCATGTATGTACTACCGCGAGGCGGCTGTGGGGGCCAACTGGCTGCCTCTCACGCCGGCCGGCCGATCTCACTTAGGGCGTGTTCGGTAGTTGCCCACGGCTGGAAAATCCTCAACTCCATCGCCCAACTCCAAGCGCCAGCTTCTCTCGTGAAATCCTGGAGCCAGCGATCTGGCTGGTTCCTATTCGGCGTATAAGCGCCGTTCTGAGCATTCACGCTAACGATACCCTACTTCTCACGCTAATGGCCCACTTTTGACTTCTTTCTATTTTCCAAACTCCAAAAAGTGTGCAAGAAACAGGTTTCGAACCCACATCGTTGAGTTTATATAGTATGACGACCCAACCACTCGACCACTGCACTCGGTTTGGGTACATACATGTTTCTTTTCTTATCTTTTTCTTCTTCTTTTCCTTTTTTCTTTTTTTTCCAAATTCGTGAAACTTGTTTTCTTCATGATTTTTTTTCTGCAAAGTCGGTGAACTTTTTTCTTGCATTCGATGAACTTTTTGAAAAATTCGATGAACTTTTTTCAAATTCAGTGAACCTTTTTCAAATTTGATGAACTTCTTTCAAATTCAATGAACTTTTTTAAAATTTGAAGAACGCTTTTTTCAAATTCAATGAACTTTTTTCAAAATCGATGAACTTATTTTCAAACTTGATGAACTTTTTCCAAATTCGATGAACTTTTTCCAAATCTCATGAACATTTTTCAAATCTGATGAACTTTTTTCAAATGCGATGAACTTTGTTCAAAAATGATGAACTTTTTTCACTTTTTCAAAAATGTTCTACAAAATCGATGAACTTTTCCTTGAAAATGATTAACTTTTGAACTTTTTCTTCAAAAATGATGAAATTTTGTATCAAAATCGATTTTTTTAAGTTTGTTAGTTTTTCGTCAAAAATGATGGACGTTGTCTCAGAATTGATGAACATTTTCAAATTCATGATTAATAGCGCAACCACACTTGTTCTTATATAATGAGCGATGTAATTAGACAGAAGTGTTCAATGCGCGTAGTGGTTAGTAAAGCAGGATTAAAGTTGTGGCGCTGTGAGTTCGAATCCTGGTGGAACCAATTTTTGAGTCTTTCTGGAGTTTTTCGTTCGCTGCGTTTTGTCTTACCGGGCCGGCCCAACAAAGGGGCTGCGTGTGCGCCAGAAACCTGTTCGGGCGCAGAAGGCGCCGAACAGGAGCTCTCAGCGATCTGTTCGGTGCACCAACTCCTGGCATTCAGAAGCCAACAAAAACCATATTCGGCCCATTCGGCCATGTATTTTTAGCCCACAGCCCATCACCATATCACCATCAGATCCGGTAGTTCTTCCCTGACCTTCTGAAAAACGGATGACATGGTCTAGGTGGCAGAGAAGAATGTCGACAACGAGATCCGCGAAGCAGCCTGCTTGCTCCGGTGGTCAGGGATGGCGGCGGACGACGGGGAGCGCGGTGGTGGCCGGGTCGCGGTGGAGGAGGGTGAGCATGGCGGTGGGGATGATGCATCGCTGCAGACGAGCTGGTCGGAGATGGCGGCGGACGACGGCGACTCGCGGCGGACAAGGTGGTCAGCGGTGGGGCGGCCACCTCTGGCGGCTAGGGTTGGAGGGGAATGGGAAAGACGAGTGGACGAGCCCCTCCAGGGTGATTCGCTCGAACGAGGAGATGGCCTCGAACCGGTACGCGCAGGTGACTTCGCGGTGGCAGAGGAAGGAAATTTGAGGCAACTCTTGCTTCGTGAATTTAGAGGAGTCCGTGTTTCCCAGCTCCTCAACTCCTCAAATTTTGCACTGATAAAAACTCCAGCTTCTCTGGCCCAACTCCTGAAGTTGAACCGTTCGGCCCAGCTCCCGACCTGGAGTTCGAGGAGTCAGGAGCTGGTGGACTACCGAACACGCCCTTAATTGGTGATTTTAGATGTCGGTCGTCACACCAAACATAATCACTGCAACACCTCGTACGGCCAAATCCATCTATGTAAAAAAATCAAACATGCGAATGCAAAACATATTAATATATTCCTCTCTTTTTTTAATGCGATGCAAAACAAATACATGCGCATGCAAAAAAAATGGATCAACAAATTTCTACCGGTCTACAAACCATTAACATATGCTACAACATGCGTAGTGTGCAACATAACAAATTTGTACAACAATGCAATAACACATTTGCAACATGAAAAGCAACCGTTGCAATAGACACCAACAATACTTGTGTCGTTTATCTGCGTGTAGCAAAATACATTTCTGCTTGAGATATATCAAAACAACATGCAACATAAAAAAATCTCAAAAACAGCTAACCTACCAAAATCAACATCTGAGACACCTACCTCGCCGCTTAGGCTTGCCGATGACGTATTCGGATCATCAAAGCCACCCATCACTAGATCTACAAGTCCAAACCCATCAAACACCCCGGTGCACCATCTTCCACAAACTCAAAGGCAGGAAGAACTCTCTCAAGGCCCGACAGTGGGGTCTGCTACCTCTTTTTTTATCTATTCACAGAGGAGGAGCCCTTTTTTTGCGGGTAAACTTCCGATCTATTCGTCTTCAATCATGGCAATACAATGAACACTAGAAATACTAAGAAAATACATCCAGATCCATAGACCACTTAGCGACGACTACGAGCACTGAAGCGAGCCACCTTCATCGCGCCTCCCTCGCTGGAGCCGGATAAAACTTGTTGTAGTAGACGGTCAGGAAGTCATCGTGCTAAGGCCCCATAGGACCAGCATACCAGAACAGCAAACGTCGCCGAGACGAATAATGACCAGATCCAAGCAGATCCACCGGAGACACACCTACCGACGATGCTAGACGCACCGAGGAGGAGCCCTTGTGGAAGATAAGGTAATGGATTTCTTCATAGAGTAAGAGAAGAAGACACAGCGGGAGTAGCACCATGAGCAAAAGAATCAGTGTGGGAGGAGTTAGGCAGGTAGCATTGCCATCCCATCACATTAACCGAGTGGAGTTTCTCTGAAACTATATATCGTCATAAGCTTCTTAAATTTTCTCCCTTTACATGGGTTCACGTGTTATTTATATTTTCTAGGCCGCGTTTGAAGCAAAAGAATGTAGAAATTTGGGAGGATTGGATTCCTGTAGGAAAATTTTCTATAGAGCCGCTTGGATCAAAGGAATGCCTCATCCAAATTCTTATGGAATGGGGCGATCAATAGGAATTTTGGAGGAAAGTTTCCATGAGGTAATATATTGTGTTTTCCTTCTCCTTTGCCAATTCATGTGGTTTTTCTTATATGGTATCAGGGATTTTGTTACCGGACAGAAAATTTTAGTTACCGCCCGGTACCGTGTCTCTTGGTATCCCATGAGAAATCAACTTTCCGAGCAAAAGGTACCAAGTTCTTAAATTTTGAATGGATTTTGTGCTGATTTAAAATTTAATCAAAACAATTGTTATCCTTTCCTTCCCACATTTTCAAGTTATCGTGCTGCCACAGGAGAAAAAAAACATAGCCTTTGGGAGCCATAACCTTGTGTTGTATGCAAACGAAGTTTGAGAGTATTCATGTACTCCCTCCTTCCCATATTCGTAGATGTATTAGTAGAAAATTAGCGCAGTTTAATTTTTAACTGAGCCGTCATACAAGCAACTGAGAGGTAGGCAACAGATTGATAAAGAGGCTACTGTGATTCAGATTGATCCGGTGGGAGGATTTTTGAGAGCCCGTGTTACAATAGATGTTACAAAACCTCTCCGCCGATGGGTGCTGATTGATTCGGCAAAACGGCAAAAACAGGATTGGTACAATATAGAGTATGAACAAGTGCCCCACTTCTGTTTTTCGTGTGGCCGATTGGGACATGCCGACCCATTCTGTCCCACGCCGGGGAAGAGAGATGAGAATGGTGATCTACCGTTCAAATCCAGTCTTAGGGCGTCAGAAGATCGAAAGAGAGCTAGTTCAACTGACAGCTCGACGAAAGACAAGCAGGATCCTACAAATAGCACTAGGGAATCTCGTGCTTCAAGTGTATAGAAGAACAAGGGATCGGAGGCAACCTCTCCTCTGAAGAAACCCACGCTATATAAACGGAAGGGTGGCCCCCAACAGAACCAAGTGTACCGCAAAGTGACACCAGATGCTCCCCTTGCCATTACGATGGGAGAGGGTGACCTGAGCAACTTGGGATTCCACGATTCAGAGGACACTAGCAAAGTTAACAGTGTTGAGGAGGAGGGTATCCAGCATGAACCCAAGAAGAAGACACCAACACCGCCTTCTTCAAAAACTTCGGCAGCGTCTGCTAGTCAGCGCTGCCCGACCCAATGAACGTGTTGAGCTGGAACTGCCGAGGGCTTGGGAACCCTTGGTCAGTTCGAGAGCTTCGCAAAGTCATGAAGCAGGAAGGCCCCGATTTGCTTTTTGTCATGGAGACCAAGATAAAAGGCAAAAAAGTGGAAGCTTTAAAGTTTTCTTTAGGTTTTTCAAATTGTTTTGCCATCGATAGTGATGGCCTTAGTGGAGGAATATGACTTTTTTGGTCCAAGGATGTTGATGTTGCTTTGCAAAATTATAACATCTCGCATATTGATGTAACAGTCAACAAAGATAATAAAAAGTGGAGATTTACTGGTTTGTATGCAGAGCCATGAGTGGAAAACAGGCACCACACTTGGCGTTTCATGAGGACCTTGTTTCCTCTCGAGCATGATGCATGGATGATTATGGGTGACTTTAATGAGATACTTCACGCCGAGGAGCAATTTGGGGCCAATGCTAGACCGGAACATCAGATGAGACCATTTCGGCAAGCATTGGAAGAATGCTCACTCCAAGATCTGGGGTGGAGAGGCGTCCCTTTCACGTGGGACAATAGACAAGATGGTGCAACAAATGTCAAAGCTAGGCTTGATAGAGCCTTGGTGAACCATCAACTTTTGCAGTTGTTCGAATTTGCGACGGTGAAACATATCAATAGTGCTGAGTCTGATCATTGTTATGTATTGGCCCAACTGAAGACTTCGGCATCTTCCAACTGGTCTCGGGCGGCGAGGTCGTTCCGTTATGAAAATGTCTGGCAATCCCATGCACAGTATGATGAGTTTGTTTGAAATTTGTGGCGTTCGGGATCTGGCCAGCGAGGCTTACAAGGCATCGTTGATGCGCTTGGGGAAGTTCAGCAGCGGCTGGGAGCATCGGGACAAAAAGAATTTGGTGACTTATCAAAAAGGTCTGTAAGCTGCAGCAACGCTTAGATCGATTGCGTACTCTGTCCATCGGTCATGGGCCGACGGATGAGGAGAAGGCATGTGCGTCGCAACTTCGGGAGGCGTTGAGACAAGAGGAAGTATGGCTGAAACAGCGGTCGAGAGTGCTTTGGTTGCGTGAGGGTGACCGAAACACAGGTTATTTTCAAGCTCAGTGCGCTCAACACAAAAGAACAAACATGATTATTTCCCTAGAAAAAGCAAATGGGCAGATTTGTGTTGAGCCATCTGAGATTAAGGAAGAGATCAGCAGCTTTTATGAGAGCCTGTACACGTCACAAGGGTACAGGCCTATGAACGAGCTGCTAAATTGTGTTACTCCCAAAGTCACTGAGTTAATGAATGAAAATCTGGAAAAAGATTATGTGGCTGAGGAGGTGAAACGAGCACTGTTTGATATGGCTCCGTCGAAGGCTCCGGGTGTTGACGGTTTTACCGCTGGGTTTTACCAACGACACTGGGACGTTCTTGGATCCGATGTGACTCATGCAGTACTAGAACTCTTGAATAGGGGAGAGTTACCTTTGGGTCTGAATGACACTACGATCACTTTAATACCCAAGGTACGGAACCCGCAGAAAATTTCTCAGTATAGACCGATTGCACTTTGTCCAGTCTTGTATAAAATTGCAGTAAAAGCTATTGCTAACAGGGTACGTGTTATACTTGATGAAATCATAGGAGAGGAACAAAGTGCATTTGTGCCAGGCCGTTTAATTACGGACAATGTGCTTGTGGCCTATGAGAGTGTTCATGCTATCAGGCGGCGCAAAAAGGGTAAAAACTGCGGTTTGTGCGATTAAGTTGGATATGCTCAAAGCATATGATAGAGTTGAATGGCATTATCTGGAGGCCATTTTATACAAGTTGGGGTTCAATGATCGTTTCACAAGACTTGTTATGAAATGTGTGACCTCAGTAAGATTTACTATTAAGGTGAATGGCGATCTGTTGCCCTATTTCAATCCGTCTAAAGGACTCTGGCAAGGTGATCCCATGTCACCATATCTATTCCTGCTGTGTGCTCAAGGCTTGACGGCTTTGTTGAACAACTATGGGGGAGCTCACATTGATAGAGGCATAAGGGTGAGTGTCCATGCTCCCTGGGTCAATCATTTGCTCTTTGCCGATGACTGCTTGATTTTCCTTAGTGCAAATGCCCATAGTGCAGAAAGATTGAATGAGATTCTCCGGATTTACTCGGACTGTTCTGGTCAAGTGGTGAACCGGGAGAAGAGTTCCATTTTTTCAGTGGAAACACATCGCAACCACTTCGTACGTCCTTGAAGAATACACTTGGCATTGTTGTTGAAGCGTTCTCGGAAGCTACCTTGGGCTACCGACGGCGGTTTGCAGAATCACTAGTGGCACTTTTGACCATATTGGTGAGCGAAGCAGAAGCAAGATGGGTGGATGGTCAGAACGAAACCTTGCGTGTGCAGCAAGGGAACTGTTGTTAAAGTCAAATATTCAGGCCATTCCAACCTTCAGTATGAGTTGCTTCCTATTGACAAAAAAGGTATGCAAGGGTTTAACATCGAGCATGGCCAAATACTGGTGGGGCAGCTCTATCGACAAGCATTCATTGCACTGGTTGTCTTGGGAGAAGCTTACCATACCAAAAATTAAGGGGGGGATGGGCTTTAGGGACTTCCAATGCTTCAACTTGGTGATGTTGGGAAAGCATGGCTGGCGCCTACTGACACATCCGAGCTCCTTGTGTGCCCGAGTTTTGAAAGGAAAATATTTCCCACAAACTGATTTTCTTCATGCAACGGTTCCCGCTCGTTCCTCAGCAACTTGGCGGGCTATAGTGGCGGGCAAGAAAGCTCTACAGGAGGGTCTGATCCATCGAGTTGGCGATGGTTCGTCTATATCAACCTGGACAGACCCATGGATCCCAGGCACTAGTTCCATGAAGCCAATGGGGCGCATTGGCTCAGCTCCAATTGATAAGGTATCTGATCTTATTGATAATTACACTGGCAATTGGAATGTGGAACTGGTTCGTCAAAATTTTCTACAGCCGGATGCGGAGGCTATTCTCAATATTCCTCTCAACCCTGCTGGTGGAGATGATATCTTAGCATGGTCATTGGAAAAGTCTGGCAGCTATACAGTGAAATCTGCGTATCGATCTCTTGTGACTCGCAACGAGCATGGCTCTCTAGAGGAAGGGACGACTACGGAATCTTCATCAGCGAATAAACACTTATGGTCTGCACTTTGGAAACTCCATGTTATACCAAAGGTACGAGTATTCTGGTGGAGGGTACTTCGGGGTATCTTACCGATTCGATTACTCTTAAGTACAGCACATCAAACCCATTGGACGGTGTGACATTTGCCGTGCAGTGGATGAAGATTTGATGCATGCCTTGGTAAATTGCTCTCACGCAAAGAGCTTTTGGATTGCGGCAAAGGTTCGTTTTGATCTTCGGCTGCCAAGACTACGCCCAGACACATGGGCGAGGGACATCTTGCTTGATACTATGTTTTCAGATGATGACAGATGCAAGATCATTACTATCATGCACTCAATTTGGTCCTCATGAAACAAATGGACACATGACGAGGAGGGTATAACCCCATGCAAGCGATCAAATGGGTGCATAAGACCCTATCTCTGCTGGAACTACCATCGAAAGGAAAGAAGCTCTCGATGGGCCAATGCTGGAGGCCACCTGAACCTGGCTGGGTTACTATTAATACTGATGGTGCAATAGCCATGGATGAACAGAAGGGTGGGGCGGGCGGGGTGGCTCGGTCCCATTTAGCTTTTCTGGGAGCATGGAGCAAACCCCTCGACGGGGTTTCAGATCCTTTCATTGCTGAACTGCTAGCTTTCAGAGAAGGTGTGATATTTGCCCAGCTTCGGGGGTATTCACATATCACCATTGAGGTAGACTGCAGCGAGCTTGTCAACCTATGGAACTTGCGCAGCAACTCAAGATCAATTGCAGCGCCTATTTTGAGGTTAGTGGAGGAGTTAGTGTCTAGTTTTGTATCCTTTTCGGTTACTCATGTTAGGAGGAATCTGAATGTTCCCGCTGATCAGTGTGCAAAGTTAGCTTGCACGTTAGATGGGACTGATAGTTGGCTCGATAAAAGTCCAGATTTCCTAGTTAACTGCCTTCATGCAGATTGTAACCGTATTATTCTAAAGTAATAAACTCCCTGTTTCGATGCAAAAAAAAACTGAGAGGTAGGCATCCACGAGAGACCCAACCAGAGTTTTTTTTCCTAGAAAAATAGCGACCGTTAGTGGTTGTTGTAACTGAACGAGAGAGAAAAAAGGATATGCGCCTTAGATTATGGGATTGCATGCGAAAACTTAAATTATGGGATTGCGCAAAGACTTCTTGGTGGTCATCGACAAAGTCAAGTCAGCTCGGTAGGGGACCGGAGTCTAGCAGCGAGAGTGGTCGTTTGGTGGTCTAAGGACCTCGATATAATTTTTATTATGTTTAAGGTGCTTTGTACTTCTGGTGAACTTTTATAATATATTCAGATCATTTTCACACACAAAAAACTTCATTAAATTTGACCAAGTTTATACAAAAATATATCAGCATGTGCAACAAAAAATTTGCTTCAATAGATTTTCTATAAATATGTTTTTATATTATATATATTTTTTACTAAAAATCTTAGCAGGTACTCCATCCGTTACATAATATAAAACGTTTTTTACACTGCCATGGACTCTAAAAATGTCTTGCAAAAAGTTACCGAGGGGGTATTTTTTAGACTTGATCAAATTTTGAAAACCAGCAAAAAATATATTTAAAAGTTTAATTTAAGATAAACACAGAACTTCAGTTACTTTGAAACAGAGTAAGTACTCCATACATTTGCTTGGTCGGAGCTCGATGATGTGTTGCACACAAGGAAAATGGTCCGGGGCAGATTTTCGGTCTCAAGTATGCAGCATCCCATACGTCATGCTACAAGCACATTAAGCAAGCTGTAGATATGTATGTACGTACGTGGAGTTGTAGCAAAGGTGGACGGCAAAGAGAATCAGAGTGTGGTAATTTTTTTTTAGCATCAGTACAGACACAAGCGCTCATATACACGCGTATACACTCATCCCTATGAACGCACACACGCACACCCTACCCCTATGAGCACCTTCGAGAAAAGGTGCCGGCATATTATCTTAAGATTTACGAAGTCAACGTAAGCGCCTCGTCATCGACGGGAACGTCTCCTTTCACTGAAAGCGCATCGCCGTAAATCCTAAAATAAATTCAGAAATAATGCGAGCACCAGGATTTGAATCCTGGTGGATTGGGAATACCACTATCCACCTAACCAACTCAACCACAGGTTGATTCGCAAATCAGAGTGTGGTAACTGGGAAGTGTGCGTGCGCAGGTCATGATGCGCCGCATGATCCGCTCGGTTCGCCCTGCACGCCATGATGGTAAGACCGATGTTCTGCTGCTCCACTGCTGGCTGGCTCTCTATCCCTGTCGCTGTCAGCAACTGGGGACTTCAAAGAAATCAAACCAACATATGCGAAAGTTTCGGCGGGATGGACCAGTGCTTACCAGGGATAGTTGCTCTTTGTTTCATACAATGAACCACACGAAATCAGGGTTTGTCTGGAATGTAGGAATATTAAGTCTCATGACATAGTATATTAAAAGGGAATCCAAGCTCGGGAATGTATGATACGTGCTCGTCAGCTTGAAGGCTGCTAGCCCTGGATTTGAAAGGGTGATTGCGTGCCTTCTAATGGGGAAGACAATCAGGAACAAACATGAAACGATGGACTCGGATGTGCATCCTCAAGAAGAAGTCACTCAAGTGCAAAAGTAAGAGAATGGAGTCCTTGGAAAGGCGCACACGACTGCTTGATGAAAGATCTTTAGTCTCTCGGCTCACCATCATAGTTTGGGCCGTTACTATGGTTTTGCTTGCACATTGTTTTTTGTGAGGTGCTCTCATTAAGGATCCTACTGCGTTGTACAAGGGTCAACGGCTGCGGTTGTTGATTATTGGGAGAGTTTGATGGGTTGCATCGGTTGTCGTGTGCTTTCATACTTTCTAAGTAGTTCGGTTATTATCAAATTGTACCCTTTTTCACTTGATTTTTCATAAATTAATTGGACAATTCTCTTCTTAATTAACCAACGAGGCAAAACTTTCACATCTATTTAGAAAAAACTATTTGATTACACCTTGAAGAAAACCCAGGAATTGTTCTTTGGGTAGGTCCATGCTATATATGTCTGTTGTAACACAATAGAAAATTTCCAAGATCTCTATCTTTTCTCCGTAAAACCTACATAAGTCCAGCTTACGAAAAGAACATCTTTAGGTTGGTCCCCACCATATTGCGGTGCACCTTCTTCGTGAAGGCGTTGTTGCCAAAGTATTGCAACATGGTGGGAGGTGTTTTCCCCTTATTTTTATAGTATTTATGCCAATGATGTCCACATCATGTACTTCGCTCCTAAGTAGTATTTTAATGAAATTATGATTGTTCTTTTTTTTTTGCAAAAAACGCCAAGGCTTAGCACAAACTTTTAAAAAACACCCTTATAGAAACTGAAGAAAACATTCAAATTCTTGAGTGTGCCAAAGTCTTCTTCCTCTTGCATCCATGGCGCCACGTCGTGAGAAAAACTCATTGTCGCCTATGGGCCTCCGTCTCGGTAGAGCAAACTTGTTTAAACCCCAGAGCTTATAAAACCAATGGCTGGGAAGTCGTCGATGTAGACTTGAAGACACTGGAGGCCATGATCTACATAACAAATCGCCGCACCGGAGAAAAAACCCTGACGAAGTGCGCCTCTGGAACGCCCCAGTTCCGGCCAAATGGAGTCGGGGAATACAAACTTCACATATTCCCAGACGAGACCGGGTCTGGCCAGCCTTCGTTCATCAAAAATAGAGGCGAGGGACCAAAACGTACAATCATATTGTGCTCCGTAGGACAATGCGACCGAGACAAACCTACAGAAGAAAACACCAGACCCGAAGAACAAGATATATGGCCACACCATCTTCCACATGTCTTTCGACGATACAAAGAAGCATCACCGGAATGGGGACGAGGCAGAGATACTTTATTCTACGTCGGCGACGACATCATCGTCTTGCCACCACCGAATATACCCCAAGAGAGGGAAACTCCGGCTCCCATCGAGCCTCCACCCACACCCTCACTGGCAAGCTGGCGGAGGAGGATGGCGGTTAGGGGGAACCCCTATATCTCTGTTGGGGTTGGGGTTACTTGCGCCCCATATAAGCTGTCGTAATAAGTTTGTATAAAATTATGATTGTTGCATCGAACGAAGTAGAGGCTTGAAGGTTTTGACCTTCTTTTTAAAAGGAAAAATTACTAAGGTGTTTATTGCCGAGAAAGTATAAAAATATCACAAGGAATTCATATAGGAATTTTGGGGGGTTATGTCCCACTTATTCAAGGGGCTTCGTAAACAGTTTAGAGTGTCTACAACCTTAATGAGCTAATGCAAGTCCCTATATGTCTGTGGACGTGCCCACTCAATGACCAGGCATGTCCATTTCGAGTCTCCATTTGTGCATGCATGCAACCATGTCCCCTACATCATCCCTAAATTGTCCGGTCAAATGCATGTGATTGGTGGGGATGAAGAAAGAGAGAGAAAAGAATGAATAAAGAAAGAGAAAAGGTCTTGGATGGGCAACATCCTATACGTGGAGGGCTGCCCGAACATATTTATATTCTCCCCATATTTGGTGTGGATATGGGGATTTGTGGACAACCGGGCATATGAAAAGAAAGTGGTGGTCCGTTTGAGTAACCTTTTTGCTTCTCTCTCATGTCCAGACAGTGACGGGGTTGTCCGATTGGACGTTTCAGGGGTCGGTTGTAGATGCTCTTATGTATGGGCTGAAACCTGTAGAAGTCATTTAAAAATGAACTACAAAGACCTTTTTATTTGTAGGAGAATATTAATTTTAATTTATCGAATATATATCATATATGCTTGGTCCTTGAAGTGTCGAACTGGATCAATTTGGTATCATTTTTATTGAAAGTTGTTTTCACAATGACCGGTCAACACAATAATTTGAAAAGTGGGATAATTGAACGAAAGAACATAAAACAAAATTTTGAAGAAGGAAAACATAGGCTTTCAGCATGCTATATAGATGAAACAATAACCAAGGTTCATACAACCATGCAAACAAAAGTCCGGATGGAAAAGCAAATAGTTTGTTGAGGTAACAGCACAAGACATGTCCAAAAGTTCATGTTCCCCTTTTACCATATTAAAACATTGATGTCATAATTTTAATTGAAAACTTGCTAGATGTACTCTAATTTTATGAATTTTCCTTATGGTATTGTAATTTTGTATCGAGATAAGTAGAAATGAGCCCCCCATCCCCACCCTCGTCCCCTAAACAACAGATTATCCTCCTCAACTCGTAAACCCTTGAACATATTGTTCATATTGCCCCATCCCTCAAGTTCAGAAGGTTTTCGTCTACATCAGGGCAACAATGTCACTAACACATCATCTTCTATATCCTTGGAAAAGTCCATGTCACCATCCCAAGTTGTATAAACAGGCTTAATTTGCGATAGAAAGGTAATCATGGTGTTTATCCAAAATTGCTTGTAAAAATGAGGTCATTTTTTTACCATTTACTAAGTGAATTGTGAATATTTCGAAGGGTGTTTTCTAGAAGCTTTGAAACTTTCGACCAGAGTTTTGTTGAAATCCTTAATAAGTGGTTTTATCATAAAGTGTTTGTTAAAATGAACTCAACTTTTACCAGTTTACTCTATTCAAAATAAAACTTAGGATGCGTTTGGTTGCCCGCACCGATTTTGGCGTGTTTGCATAGACTTCTCAATCGGGCCTGGCTGAGCAAAAACAACCTATAAACCACCATCTGCACATATTTTGGTTGCCTGCATATAGGTTAGCTGCATAAGGGAACTAATTTTGACCCGGCGTTTGGTTGGCTGCATCGCATTAGGTTCACACTGGACTAGTTGTTTGGTTGCGACCTGCATTAGGTGTTGTCACCACTTCTCACTAGTGGTGACCTTACCACACACGATTAAACAGTTTCACTCCTAGCTACGAAACAAATTACGTTTCATCCTACATACTATCAAATGGCAGTACACATTATTAAGAGCCAAATGGCTGAATGGGGGAAAGTTCATCAACTCCTCTTTCTCTTCTGCTACTGCTGCTTCCTCCTCCGCTGCTGCTCTTGCTCTTCGTCTTCTTCTTTTGCTGCTGCTGCTTCCTCCTGCTCTACTGCTGCTCTTGCTCTTCTTCTTCAGATCCTTGTGTGACCTCTGTTATCCCACATTGCATGTGCCCACTCTAGCCTTTTATTCTTCCAGGATTTGTTGTCAAATGCCTCGACACCATGGCTACCGAGGTCAAGATCATCAGGCGTCACCTCTTCCTCCTCAGGCACCAGTTCATCAACACCCCGCTGTAGGATCCAGTTATGCATAATGCAACATGCAAGAACAAGCTTAACCTGGATAGGGTAAGGGTGGAATGGCTCCTGATCCAGGATCTTGAACCTGTTCTTGAGAGCTCCAAATGCCCTCTCAACCGTTACTCTCACTACAAAAAAAACACTTCCGTGATGATACGTGTTTGTCACAGTAGGTCGCGTTTTTTGTCATGCATGTACATCCATGACAAATTTATGACAGAATCAAGATAGTCATACCTTTGTCGTCAGAGAAGTGTTCCATGACATTACCAAAATTATCATCACGAAGTGTCCACTTCCATGACGATAAATCGCGCGTCCGCGAAGTGCTTTCGCCAAGGGTGACCGACACGTGGCATCCACCGTAACGGAACGTCGTTAAGCTATCGGGTCGGGTTTTGGATCCGATAACCCGTTAACAACCCCGACCAATGGGGATTTTCCACGTGTAAAATCATCATTGGCTGGAGGAGCCACGTGTCACGTTCGCGTTGGCACAGGTGTCACTCATCCAATGGGCGAGACGCGCCTATGATATGTTGACACGTGGACCAGCCCATCAAGTTTAAATGGGCCGGCCCAACTGAAGGCCCACAAGATTTTGCGGATCATAATGGGCCGGCCCAGCTAAAGGCCCACGAGATTTTGCGGACCATAATGGGCTGGCCCAGCTAAAGGCCCACAAGATTTTGCGGGCCATAATGGGCCGGCCCAGGTAAAGGCCCACAAGATTTTTGTGTGCCATAATGGGCCGGCCCAGGTAAAGGCCCACAAGATTTTTGTGTGCCATAATGGGCCGGCCCAGGTAAAGGCCCACAAGATTCTTGCGGATCATAATGGGCCGGCCCAGCTAAAGGCCCACGAGATTTCGCCGACATTAATGGGTCGGCCCAGTTGTAGGCCCACAAGATTTTGAGGACCCTAGTAGGCCGGCCCATTAACTGGCTGCCATGTTTTGGGCCAAATGTCGGCCCATATTTGATCCGGTCCATTAATGGCCTGCCATGCTCCGGGCCTACTAGTGGCCCATATGAGATCCGACCCGTTAAAAGCCTACCACGTTCTGGGCCAAATTACGGCCTAGATAAGGTCCGGCCCTTTAAGAGGCTTTGGGCTCAATTATGGCCCATATCAGATTCGGCCCGTCAACTGGACACTATGCTTTTGGGCCCACTTAGTAAATCGGCCTGATATTAGTTTTGGCATGTTAAGGGCCCGTTTAACATTTCGGCCCTATATTAATTTCGGCCTGTTAAAAGCCCGTCATATAGTTGGGCCTAACTACGACCCGGTTTGCATCCGGCATGCTCGCAACCGATATCTGATTGGGCCAAACAAGGACCGAGACAATTTTTGCCTGTTAAAAGCCCGTGATTTGGTTCGCACAATCATGGGCCGGGGTTCATTTCGGGCTGCTGTGTAACTAGTAGGAATTAAGAACAAATGTCGGATTTCGGGTTCCGGCAGACCCTCTAGGTTTGAACTCTGGGGTGCACGCGGAGATCACACCTCCAGCCTACCTACACCTCGTCGCCTCGCAAGGATCTAAACTACACAAAGAGCAACACAAGAGACACAAGGTTTATATTGGTTCAGGCCACCATTGCGGTGTAATACCCTACTCCAGTGTGTGGTGTGGTGGATTGCCTCAGGGGCTGATGATGAACAGTATAAGGAAGAACAACCTCGCGAGGGTCTGTTCTTGGCCGGTGCGATGAACTGCTAGGGGGAGTTCAGTCGCTTCTCTCTCTCTCTAAGATGCCTCTAACCTGTGGGTGGCTAGTCCTATTTATAGGCAGAGGCCCTGGGCCTCTTCCCAAATATTGAGCGGGAAGGGCGCCAACAATTGGCCATTTTGAAGGGGAACATCTAGTAAACTTATCCTGACTAAAGTCGGTCCTCGCCTGCCAAAGGCCCTGACGGTGACGCCGGCTTGGGCTCCATGATGACCTCCTTCCTGCCGTTCTGCTGGTCTTGGTCTTGTTGCACCAAAATGGTTGCCTTTGCTTGATACTCTTGGCCTGCGCTTGCCTCCCTTGCACCAAAGGGGAAACGAGGACACTGCTGGTCGGGCGCCCGCCTGGCGCCCTTGGTCGTCATGGCTTGCGTCATGGGCACCTCGTGAGGTACCCCGCATTGATCTCTCCGCCTCCTCGCGAGCCAGCCTGACGAGGTCGTGCCTGGGGAAGCTTCCTGTCGTTTGCCCCGCGAGGCTTGGCCCCTCGCGAGGGTCTTGAGCTTGTGTTGATGAAGATGGGACATGCTGGGCCACCCCTTGAGCCATGCCGCAGGCCGCATGCAGGCAAGTCTGGGTACCCCTGTTCTCAGAACGCTGACAGTAGCCCCCGGGCCCAAGGCGCGCCTGGACTTGGCCTAGCAGAGAAGTGAAAGGTCAAGTGCGAAGCGCCGCGGGCCCCAACAGCCAGCGGCCTTGGGCACCGCGTGGCGGTTGATGTGGGTGTGGGCGTCCCTACTTCCCCACGATGCCTCGGCAACTGCACGAATTGACAAGTGAGCGGTACCCGTCTAGGCTTTACCTTCTTTGCCTTCTCCAGTCATTGCCCAGATCCCCTTTCTCGTTCCTATCCTTCCTGCTTTCGAAATCCCCAGATCTACTCCGACCCCGCGCCCTAGCAAGGTATGGCGCCTCGCCAGACCCCGGCCGGAGCTTGGTACTCGCCCGCTTTGGACTCCCCGAACGTGTCGGAGAAGTGCCTTGCCCGGGCGCGCCGGATGATGGCGGCGCAAGGCAACGAAGGGGCGGCGGTGCTCAAGGTTGGCTCTGCCCTTCCTGAGGACCAAGTAAGCACCTTCTACCCGCTCTTCGTGAGCGCCATTGCCGCCGGTCTGGTGCCTCCCTTTTCTGAGTTCTTCTTTTACGCCCTCCGCCATTACAAACTGCAAGCTCTGCACCTCCACCCCAACTCGTTTCTTCTCTGGCGATCTTCGCCTACCACTGCGAGGCTCCTGTCCGGGTGCCGCCCTCAGTGGCCTTGCTGCGCCACTACTTCTACCTCCGGGCCTCTCGCGGCTCCATCACCGCGTGCGCGAGCTTTGCCGCGTACGGCAGCTCCAACGCCATCTCGAAGCCCGGGAAGAGGATTGAAGGCTTCAGGAGCAAATGGGGTCATGGTAGATGCTGGGTGCATCCATCCTCGGCTGATTCTGCCCACGGAGCAGCCCAAGCTCATCGACGCTTGGTCTCGCGTGGAACTCGTGGATTCCCGCGTGAAGCCAGTGCTGGAGAAGATGGAAGCGGACCTGTGGCCGGGCAACACGGGCGACGGGCGGGCCGATCGGGCGTCGCTCTGAGGGAGTTCTGGAGCACCGGGTGGCCCCGCTTGGCAATACTACGCTCACTGTGGAGGCCTCGCCGAGCCCGTAGTCTTGGCCGACGAAGATCTAGCCGCGATCCTCCAATCTTTGGTCGGGGAGACGTGGCGAGGCTGGGCGCTCACTGCACTGTTCCTCCGAGATGATTGGGAGCAGGTGGTGGACTCCATGCCCGCTTTCAACGGGGACGGGCCTGTGCCCGCGGAGGTTTCCGAGGACCCGGCGGCCCTGGCGACGGTTAACGTGTCCTCCGGCGTCTCCAGCGAAGAGGAGGAAGAAGAGGAGCGGGAAGAGGGGCCCGACTCCGAGGCGATCGACGGGGAGTCGAGAGCGCCCCTCCCTCGGCGCAGGTCCCGCGCTCTCCGCCTCTTGCCGGATGTAGGACCTTGAAGTATATCTAGAGGGGGGGGGTGATTAGACTACTTGACCAATAAAAACCTAACCTTTTCCCAATTTTAGACTTTGGCAGATTTTAGCTATTTTTGAACAAGTCAAGCAATCTTCACACAATTCAAGCAAGCATGCAAAGAGTATTGGCAGCGGAAAATAAAGCATGCAACTTGCAAGAATGTAAAGGGAAGGGTTTAGAGGATTCAAACGCAATTGGAGACACGGATGTTTTTGTCGTGGTTCCGATAGGTGGTTCTATCGTACCTCCACGTTGATGGAGACTTCAACCCACGTAGGGTAATGGTTGCGAGAGTCCACGGAGGGCTCCATCCACGAAGGGTTCACGAAGAAGCAACCTTGTATGTCCCACCATGGCCGTCGCCCACGAAGGACTTGCCTCACTAGCGGTAGATCTTCATGAAGTAGGCGATCTCCTTGCCCTTACAAACTCCTTGGTTCAACTCCACAATCTTGTTGGAGGCTCCCAAGTGACACCTAGCCAATCTAGGAGACACCACTCTCCAAGAAGTAACAAATGGTGTGTTGATGATGAACTCCTTGCTCTTGTGCTTCAAATGATAGTCTCCCCAACACTCAACTCTCTCTCACGTGGTTCGGATTTGGTGGAAAGAAGATTTGAGTGGAAAGCAACTTGGGGAAGGCTAGAGATCAAGATTCATGTGGTTGGAATGGAATATCTTGGCCTCAACACATGAGTAGGTGGTTCTCTCGTAACTGGTGAGTTGGAAGTGTAGGTTTGTTCTGATGGCTCTCTCCACGAATAAAGAGGAGGTGGAGGGGTATATATAGCCTCCACACAAAATCTAACCGTTACACACAATTTACCAAACTCGGTGGGACCGAATCATCAAACTCGGTCGGACCGATTTAGTAAACCTAGTGACCATTAGGATTTTCGATTGGGATCGACATGCATCTCGGTAGGACCGATATGGTTAGGGTTAGGGCATAACGTAATCTCGGTGAGACCGATTACACAAACTTGGTGAGACCGATTTTGGTAATTAGCTAACCAGAGAGTTGGTCAGGTAAACTCGGTGGGACCAATTCGCTCTTTCGGTGAGACCGAAAAGTTACGAAAGGGAAATAGAAAGTTTACATTGCAATCTCGGTGGGACCGATCGCTCACTTCGGTTAGACCGAAACGTTACGAAGGGAAACAGAGAGATTACAATCCCATCTTGGTGAGACCGAGATCCCTATCGGTGAAACCGATTTTCCTAGGGTTTGTGGCAGTGGCTATGACATTTGAACTCGGTGGCGCCGGATAGAAATAATCGGTAGGGCCGAGTTTGACTTTGTGTTTAGGTCATATGTGGATGTGAGAAAGTAGTGGAGGGTTTTGGAGCATATCACTAAGCACATGGATCAAGAGGCTCATTAAGCAACACCTCATCCCTTCTTGATAGTATTGGCTTTTCCTATAGACTCAATGTGATCTTGGATCACTAAAATGTAAAATGTAGAGTCTTGAGCTTTTGAGCTTGAGCCAATCCTTTGTCCTTAATATTTTGAGGGATCCACTTTCATCATCCATGCCATGCCTATCAGATTTCGGGATCCCGGCAGACCCTCTAGGTTCGAACACTGGGGTGCGCGCGGAGATCTCGCCCTCTACCTACCTGCACCTCGCCGCCTCGCTAGGATCTAAACTATGAAAGGAACAGCACAAGAGACACAGGGTTTATACTAGTTCGGGCCACCATTGTGGTGTAATACCCTACTCTAGTTTGTGGTGTGGTGGATTGCCTCTTGGGCTGATGATGATGAACAATACAAGGAAGAATAGCCTCACGAGGGTCTGTTCTTGGCTGGTGCGATGAACTGCTAGGGGGAGTTCAGTCGCTCTCTCTGCTCACTCAAGTTGCCTCTACCTTGTGGGTGGCTAGTCCTATTTATAGGCAAAGGCCCTGGGCCTCTTCCCAAATATTGAGCGGGAAGGGCGCCAACAATTGGCCATTTTGAAGGGGAACATCTAGTACACTTATCCTGACTAAAGTTGGTCCTTGCCTGTCAAAGGCTCTGATGGTGACGCCGGCTTGGGCTCCACAATGACTTCCTTCCTACCGTTCACGACGGTCTTGGTCTTGTTGCACCGAAGCGGATGCCTTTGCTTGATGCTCTCGCTGCGCTTGCTCCTTTGCACCAAAGAGGAAAGGAGGACACTGCTGGGTTGGCGCCCTTGGCACCCTTGGTCGTCATGGCTTGCGTCCACGGGCACCTCGTGAGGTACCCGCCTTGATCTCTCCGCCTCCTCGCGAACCAGCTTGACGAGGCCGTGCTCGAGAAGCTCCACAGTCGTCCGCCCCCACGAGGCTTGGCCCCTCGCGAGGGTCTTGAGCTTGTCTTGATGAAAATGGGCCGTCTTTGGGCCACCCCTTGAGCCACGCCGCAGGCTGCAGGCGAGCAAGTCTGGGACCCCCGTTCCCGAACGCCGTGATAGCCCGGGCCCAAGGCGCGCCCGGACTTGGCTGAGCAGAGAAGCGAAGGGGCAAGTGCGAAGCGCCGCGGGCCCTAACAGCCTACGGCCTTGGGCGCCGCATGGGCGGCCCTGCTTCCCCATGATGCCTCGGCGACTGCACGAATTGACAAGTCCCTGCATGCAATGCGGGTCATGATTACCTGCGATCGTGGAGGTCGACGGTTATCCTTCCCCGGCTATAAGTACGGAACAGCGCGTGCCTTTCCAGTCCATCTCCTCTTGCTTCTCCTTCTTCGTTGTCCTTGCTCCACCTTGCTGCAATGGCTCCGATCCGCCAGTTCTCCGCAGAAGAGAAGGGAAAGGCTCCCCGAGAGGGTCCCGACCCGCTTCCGCCGAAGAAACGGCTAGCCCTATGCTGTCGAGATGAGGGCGCCCGGCTGAGAGGTGTCGAGGCCTTGGTGCGAGCGGCCGCCGCCAGGGTTCCCGCTGCCCTTGTACGCCCACCTTGAGGGCCCTGCAGGAGTTGATGCCGAGCGCCATAGACGAGGCCGACGTGGACGCCGGTGGGTCACAGCGGTGCGCGTCGTCCCTCCTGGAGTTCATGCCGAGGGCTCCTCCCGAGAGTTTGTGCTCCACGCCGCCATGCCTCCTCAGTCTCGGATTCGCCTTCCTCCCTCCTTCGCCTTCGTGATGCCGCAGGGGGGATACTTGGAGCTCTGGTTGCAGCACGCCGGCTGCAACACCCTTGCGACCGAAGCGGAGGTCGCGGTCGTCACCCCGGGGAAGGTCTTCATGACTCGAGGCTGGGGCGAGATCGCCCGGGTCTGTAGGACGAGGGGCGCCCTCGCGATCCACCTAGAGTACGACGGTGCTTCCACGATGCTCTTCAAGGTCTTTGACACGGACGGACGCCGGCTGGAGTGCTTCCCTGAGAGGGGTGGTCGGGGCCCTGCCGCGGCGAGGACCAGGCGCACCGTCCGCTCCCTCAGCGGCTCCTCAGGCGGTGGGGGCGTCGGAGGATCCAGCGACTCCGCCGAGCTCTTCGCGACTCCGAGCGACGACAGCTACGAGCCCCCGAGCCTGCGCCACTCTCGGAGCAGGGCGGGCTCGTCAGGCCACCGCCGCCTCTGATCTGGATGAGGTTGGCGCCGGTGCTTGACGGCCCACTTTTGATGATGGCATCTCTTGTGGAGGCACGTGTAGTTAGCATTCTCTAGGATCTGTTTCCTCTGTTCCCTGCGAGTAATCGAAAAGCGCGCCCCGTGGGGGCTTGTAAGGTGCCTGTGGTCCTGTTTGTTAATATAATCCTTGCCACGAAGTAGTGCGAGATGCTCATTCCGTCTTAGCTTAGTTCTTCCTTTCGAACCTCATGAGGGCTTGGTGCTCTACGCCGACAGGTCCTGGACCCAAGGCAGGCTTCAGCCGTCGCTGGTATGCCAGGTCGCGATGCCGTGGTCAAGGCCAGGAGGTGAGTGGCCCGGTCCGATAGAGCCCACGAGTCACGATGCTCAGGAGGTCCCCTTTAGCGCTCAAGCAGCCATCGCTCGGTGAGCAACGTTGCTAACACGGGATTGCATTGGGTGCGGGGACGGTGCTGCGATAGCTAGTGTTTCCGGAGGGTGACTTATCTCGAGAATCAGGAACCGCTTCCTGGTGCGATGCTAGGTCCGCGCATCGGCAGGCGAGGGGTTGCCTGGCGAGGTCCCCGCGTGCCTCTTCCCTCCCGCCTTTGCTCCCCTTTCTGCTCTACATCCTCGGGTCCCGGCCCTTGAGCGGGTCTCAGCCGTCGCTGGTATGCCAGGTCGCGATGCCGTTGACAAGGCCAGAGGGTGAGGGCCGGAGAGCCCGTAGAAGCCCATGAGTCGCGATGCTCAGGTACCCCCCCCCCTTTAACGTGCAAGCGGTTCGCACGGACGAGAGTGAAGAAGACGCCGTGAGGGCCTCGCCTGGCGCTGCTCCTTGAAGGGATCCTGCAGGCCCACCACAAGAAGAACAAGAGTCCGCTATGACAAGCGACGGTCAGCCGTTGGTTGCTTTGGAGGCATAACGAGGCACTGAAGGCCTAGCGAGGTGGCGCTATGCGGGGCTGCCGCGGCCAGAGCTCAGCCATTCAGGTTTGTCGGCGTTGCAGGGATGGACCCATGCGCAAGCGTCGTGCCGTTGGGGAGCAGCTCCATCAGTTGGTGTCAGTTGAGCGGGAAACTAGGTCAAGCACGTTAATCACGAAGAAGCAAGTTCATTTAGATAGATGCACGGGAAGGCGGACATCACTGGTGCAGCCCGGCGACTTGGGGATGATGCAGCCCAGGCGCCCCAACAAAGTAAGCTAGAACAGGAAGTAAAAAGGGGATACCTGCAGCGTGGCGGCCCCACGCGGCACAGGAATAATGCAGCCACAGGCGCCTCAGGGAAATGAAACTTGAAGGAAGTCACCTGATAACGTTGAAGACGAAGGGGTGTTGAGGTAGCAGACGTCATGGGTGCGGAAGCCGATCTTCACGAGCCCCCAGGCCCAGGAGCCTCGGGAGGCTCCGGAGGCGCTGGTGGCTCCTCGTGGACCATCTCCATCTCCGCCAGGACTGCGGAACGCCTGGCCTCTTGAGCTCCAGGATGCTCCCCATGAGGCACTGGTACATGGCGGCCACGTTCGGCAAGCCGTAGGGCATGCGAACGTAGCTGTGTGGTGGACCTTCACAGCGCCCCGCGCGTGAGGGCCAGAAGCGCTCCTGAGAGGCGGCTCGGTTGAGTCCTGGGATGTCGATGCAGACGCGCGGCCCACCATCCTCGCCTGGATGGGGAGCTACGGCGGGTAAGCGGCGGCTGCCACTCATGACTCTTGACTCCTGCAACTCCTGTGTGATCTGACTGACGAACTCCTGAGGGTTCCCGCTCCTGTGATCCGGGTCTTCAATTGATGCGGCTTGGAAAGCACGCTCCAGAGAACACACTGCGTCTCTTTCTTCACAAGGCACCGTGATGACTCCGCCGCTTCCTGGCATCTTGAGGACGTTGTAGCCGTAATGAGTCACGGCCATGAACTTGGCCAAAGCTGGGTACTCGAGGATGGCGTTGTATGGCAGGCGAATGTTGGCGACGTCGAAGTCAATGAGCTCGGTGCGGTAGTTGTCGCACGCCCCGAAGGTGACAGGGAGGCGGACCTGCACAATCGGAACCGTGGAGCCATCAGTGACTCCGGAGAAAGGCTTGGTTGACTGAACCTGATTGTAAGGCACTTGGAGATTGTTGAATGTCTCTACGGACAGGACGTTGAGCCCTGCTCCCCCGTCGATGAGGGTCCTGGTGACCTGCACGTTGCTGATGATTGGAGAACAAAGCATCGGGAGGACTCTAGCCGTGGCCGCGCACTTGAGCTGATCCGCTGAGCTGAACGTGATGGCGCACGCTGACCACCTGAGAGGGCGCGTGGCTTCAAGCTTGGGAAGGACTGCATTCACTTCGCGGGCGAACTGCTTGAAGATGCGTTGAGAGGCTGGGGCTTGAGCTCCGCCCAGGATGCAAGCGATCGCGCGCGGCTCCTGGAAGCCCCCAGCCCCCTCGTTTTGACGATGGTCTTCATTTATCCTTGGCTGCGGCGGCAGAGGAGGGAGGCCTGGGTTTCCCTGCGGACGATCCTCGCGAGGCTGATCCCTCCAGTCTCTCTCGTGAGGCGGGTCCCTCCAACCTCCCTCGCGAGGCTGATCCTGCCAGCGGTCCTCGCGAGGTCGGTCACGCCACCCTTGGCGAGGGCCACGGCCTTCCCAACGTCCTATGCTTCTTCCTCCTCCTCGGCCATAGCCTCGATCACTGCGGTTGGGGCGTCGACCGATTCGCCCTTCTCGCACGGCCCTGGGCTCTTGGCATTCGTTGGTGTTGCGGGTGTGGAGGTCGTGGTACACGCAGTACCGGCTGCCCTTGGAAGACTCGGGCTGATCCCTGCCTCGCTTGGTGTCCGGTTACGCATGAGCATGGCAGCCCCCTTGCGCTTCACATCCTTGACCTTGGGCTTCTTCTCTTCTGGGTTGGCAGCCGGCAGCTCAAGGAGGGAGACGCGTCCTTCCTCAACCCTGGCGCACTTGGTCGCCAAGTTGAACAGCTCTAGGGATGTGCACAGATCTTCATGCATCGCCAGCTCCTCCTTCATCTTGACATCACGCACACCGTCGGAGAAGGCTGAGATGATGGCCTCCTCGGTCACCTTGGGAATCTTGAGGCATGCGTTGTTGAAGCGCTGGATGTACTTCTGCAGGGTCTCTCCTGGCTGCTGCTTGATGCAGCGCATGTCGCTCACGGTAGGAGGCCGGTCGCGAGTGCCTTGGAAGTTGGCGATGAAGCGGGTGCGCATCTCGTCCCAGGAGGAGATCGTGCCAGGAGCCAGGTTCCGGAGCCAGGTGCGGGCACCGTCCTTGAGCGCCATGGGAAACCAGTTCGCCATGATCTTCTCGTCCCCGTTGGCGGCTTCGACGCCCAACTCGTAGAGCTGGAGGAACTCCACAGGGTCGGCCGTGCCGTCGTAGCGAGGAGGCAGGTCTGGCTTGAACTTGCCGGGCCATCCGACGCTGCGTAGCTCGGTGGTGAAGGCGCTGCAGCCTGCAGTGGCCACGAGAGACCTATCGTGACGGAGGGCTTGATCTTGCTGGTCCCCGTGCGCTGCCGCTGGGAGTAGCGCGGTCTTAGCATCTTTGGAACAGAGGCCTTGATCGTGTGGGCGGTCACGAGAGCACTCGGGCAGCTTCTTGGGGCGAGGGACCTGTTTTCAGCTGTGCTCTTGCTGCATTGGTGACGGACGGAGTGGGTTCCGCCAGGCCACGCGCCTTTGGGGCCAAGGCACCTTCTTGAGGGGAGGCGGCCGAGGCGCCCGAACTTCATCGCCAGCAAAGCGGGCGCTTGCGATGAGAAGGACGGCGTGGGGGAGCCCCCCGCGGCGCGGACGAGCTCGGCGACGCGGGCGAGCCACTCCTCGTAAACGTCTGCGACGGGGCGGTAGCGCAGGAGCTCGTTTGCCGCGATGAGAGCGGCTCGAGCCTCCATGGGCGCGCGGAGCATGCGGGACGAAGAACCAGCTGGGGCGAGCGAAGGAGTAGCGGTGCAGCCGTCTCGGCTCAAGGATGGATGCTGGGATGACGCCTACTGCTCGTTCCCTGCCGGGCCGGTGCCGGTGTTGACGGCAGGCGACGGGGAACGGCGGGGGCGGCCGTCGACGGGGGCCGTCTGGGCGACGCGAGTAGCGAGAGCGGCCCGGCGATCGGCGCGGGCCCAACGAGCATCTGACATGGACGCGAGGGGCGGCGAAGAGCAGGGCGGCGGAAAGCGGATTCCGGTGCCCCCCTACCTGGCGCGCCAAATGTCGGATTTCGGGTTCCGGCAGACCCTCTAGGTTCGAACTCTGGGGTGCACGCGGAGATCACACCTCCAGCCTACGTACAACTCGTCGCCTCACAAGGATCTAAACTACACAAAGAGCAACACAAAGGACACAAGGTTTATACTGGTTCGGGCCACCATTGCGGTATAATACCCTACTCCAGTGTGTGGTGGTGGTGGATTGCCTCAGGGGCTGATGATGAACAGTACAAGGAAGAACATCCTCGCGAGGGTCTGTTCTTGGCTGGTGCGATGAACTGCTAGGGGGAGTTCAGTCACTTCTCTCTCTCTCTCTCTCTCTAAGATACCTCTACCCTGTGGGTGGCTAGTCCTAATTATAGGCAGAGGCCCTGGGCCTCTTCCCAAATATTGAGCGGGAAGGGCGACAACAATTGGCCATTTTGAAGGGGAACATCTAGTAAACTTATCCTGACTAAAGTTGGTCCTCGCCTGCCAAAGGCCACAGCAGTGACGCCTGGCTTGGGCTCCACGATGACCTCCTTCCTGCCGTTCTGCTGGTCTTGGTCTTGTTGCACCGAAATGGTTGCCTTTGCTTGATACTCTTGGCCTGCACTTGCCTCCCTTGCACCAAAGGGGAAACGAGGACACTGCGCGGGCTGGCGCCCGCCTGGCGCCCTTGGTCATCATGGCTTGCATCATCGGCACCTTGTGAGGTACCCCGCCTTGATCTCTCCGCCTCCTCGTGAGCCAACCTGACGAGGTCGTGCCTGGGGAAGCTTCCTGTCGTCCGCCCCGCGAGGCTTGGCCCCTCGCGAGGATCTTGAGCTTGTGTTGATAAAGATGGGCCGTGCTGGGCCACCCCTTGAGCCACGCCGCAGGCCGCAGGCAGGCAAGTCTGGGTACCCCCGTTCCTAGAACGCCGACAACAAACCTACTCTATACAATAAAGAAATTACGACATAGTAACTAAGAATAAACCTACACTATACAATAAAGGATTTAAGGTATTTTACATCCACTGGGCATCGAAGTTCGCCACCAGTGATCATAAAGCACAACGAAGAAGAAGATTACAAAAACTGGGCACCATTGCATCGTAGCAAAATAATACTGAACCGAGACCACTTCCAAGACAGTTCAAGAAAGGTTAGCCTTGTGGGGGAACTGATGCGCAAGCTGCTGAGCAAGGCTGTGAGACCGGCCTAGCATGTCGGTCATAGCTTCCAGGTGTAGCTGTTTAGCGATGAGGTTCTCATTGGTGTTCTCCGCAATCTTTCTTAGAGATAGGACTTCAAGTCGAAGTTGAGTTGCGAGAATGCCTTTACGCTAGAACTTGGGGCCAAGAAGTCGGCTGATTCAGACAACGAATTCTGTGAGCTTGTCTGACTGTTAGTCTCAAGTAACTTGAACACTGCATCAAGAAAAGACTTTGGGGTTGTCTCGCTATCTTCAAGATGGTTTGCCTTCTTTGCTGCAATATATGTTGGGTTTGTCTCATAGCCTTCAGCAGACTTGTGCATGCCATCAGGCATATCACCCTGATACAAGACGAGAGATGTCAGGGTTTGCACGTGTAGAAACATAGATGATAACTGTTACATCAATTCTATCCAATTTCAAATTAGAAAATAAAGAGTATGTTCAAAATATCAATATCATAATTTGGCATTGTTCATAATGCGGGAGCTTCACCACACTCTTTGGATTACCATGTCAACATAACAAGCATAGATGAAGGGCAAAGAAAATCATTGTATCTATTTTGGATAATGTGCATGGCATGTTGTTCATATCATCGCCACATCGGTAAGATAAAACAGGAGATGACAAGATGCAAACATGGGCTGCTTCACCACACCTTTGGATTATAGATCCACAAAAACAAGCATACATATAGGGAGTATTAAGTAATGTGCATGGTATGAATAAGGAATTTGGTTTTACAAGTAAAACTTAGAACTTACGGTTCTTGCGAACATGCATTTTGGTAGAAACAACAAACTAAACAGCAGTAAACGATAGGGAGTATGAGCAAATTAAACAGCAGTTGAGGATAAAGGCTTTAGAAGGACCGACTTACATTAACAGTTAACACCGGCTTTATAATGCCCTTCTCAATGTCAAGGGAAGGATAACTCAAGAATTTCAGCATGTAATCTTCTTCATAAGCATTGCCTGTACCCTACATTTTATAGAGAGTAATTATAGATATGATAATACTGGAAGGGATAGAGGATAATGAAGATAAGATGCAGATTGATGCTACATAATCAACTACCAATCCCTGGAAGTACAAGCGTTACAGGACAAAACATACTGACAAGAGCAATGGGCTACACTTGACCGGCATTGTCTGTGTATTCTACTTGTTGGTAAGATTAAATATAGATCTGATCTTTTTAGTAAATGGTGGGCGAGGAGATAAGATGCAGAATGCTACAAAATGAACCAATCCCTCTTCCCATTATACAAGAGTGTTTTGAACACCGTGTCTTTGTACAAAAGCGTTCTTATATTATGGGACGGAGGGAGTAGCTGATAATGTAAGTCAAAGGATAGACCACGTTCAGTCCTTACAAGAGGACTGCAGAGCTAAACCTCTTCAAAAGCATTGGGTTGATTCTAAATTTATGTAAGAGTCCATACGGATCTTATAATGTCCACCAAATGGACGATTCTGAGGCTAACATGTGCGGTGATGCTACATAATTAAATATCTATGAAAGTAAGTATGGTCATACAGGGCAAGAGGTACTCACAAGAGCAATGCGATTGTGCGGTATAGTTGCGAGATTCGGTGGTCCCTTGAGAATGAATGTTCTTACGCTAACAGTTTTACATTACAAGTGAGACATTAAGGAAAATGCAGAAATGTAGTTCAAATTGTGATGTGATATCATAGACAGTACCTTACGCTGCAGCCGAGACCAATGTGTAACAAGATTATTCCAGTCACCGTCGGATAAATGTAGCACCGGAGACTTTACAGAAATTTCTTTCAGAGGCTTGCCAACGAAGTGCGCTTGCCTCAGGTAGGAACGATACTTCATCAACGAGTGCTTGAAAAGCGCAACCAACCCTTGCTCGTCATCACAATCCAGTTTTCTCCTCGCCTATTTAAAAGAATGAAATCTTGTGTCTTCTGTCAGCAGAAACATATGCAGCAATGACCATGAATAACATTAGTACATTACTTACGCGTAATTTGCGGAGGAAGACTAGAAATTGTTTTATGTCTGCGGTATAATCTTTTCATGAAGGAAAGATGCGCACAAAGTTCCTGACAACAACATAAGCTTCGTCTTCTAAACTGGGAAGAAATGGAACAGGGGTCCTATTTGCTGCAATTGGGGCTCTCTCTGGTTCGAAAAGGGATTTGGCAACTGGATTTGGTGTACTCTTTTCTGGAATGGGGGTTTTGCGTCAGACATACTGGTGCTATGTCAATGGCATAATCATCTTGTTCTTCTTGGTTAGAATTCTGCTGAGTTGGGGCATCGAAATGACCCGGTGTAGTAGGGCTAGAGTCTGCTAGAGTTCGGTATTTTGTGGGTCGTGTGATATTGCAACTACACCTAATGGGCTATTTGATTTATCAGGTGCCACTACCTTTTCCATATACTTTGCTTGTGCTCCTCCACGATCAGCAATCGCCCTCTTCCTTTTGAACGTCTGATACACAAGAACATCATTTGAATGGATAAATATGGTATGATGACAGATGGAATATGTACTGAAAATGGATAGGCAGGGTGTATTCACATACACGATGTGTAAACTAAGCTAATGGCAGTTCAACAAAGTAGAAGAAATGGAAAGCATCAGTTGCAAGATACGTGCGAGCAATGTAACCTTGGAAAGTTAGAGCAAGTACCTTGATGGGTGAATAAGATAGGGCATCTTCCTCTGACTCCTCCACTAGGGAGCTACATTGACTTAGGTCTCCCTCTAGCTTAGAATCACTGTTAGGATCATATTCTGAGCATGAATCTGTAGGTGGAGAGCGTTTGCATTGCATTGCATCCAGACTTGATTTAAGTCCCTTAATGCCAAGTTTGACAGCAATGGCATTGTTCTGCTTTATTTTTCATGCGCGCAAGCTCATAATCATTATGATGATGTTCAGAATCTAAGATTCATGGAAACATAAAAAGTAGTCAGATTATCTATGGAATGCATTGCGGATTCAACTCGGAGAGTGTCTCCCTATAAACCCCTGCATATGCAAAGTTCACCTCCCCAACCGTGCTGACCAGACCACACACAGAGATACACACCCGAGCGGCGAACATGCATTTTCGAAACTAATTTAGGAACATTTAGCTGACCAATTAAACAACTCTGTTTTAATAATATCTGTAACATCCCAAAATTCTAAATTTTGGAATGTTATAATAATTAAAATATAGGATTGTTTGATTGATTGTTGAGTGATCGATGGAGTGAAATTGATTGGAATTTTAAACTTTTGAAGTTTTGTTGAGAGGGAATAAAAGGACTTTCCAAAATTAAAAAGTTTCCGTTTGAAAATATTTGAATTTGGAAATATTTCAAACTTCATGCCACTCAATGATCCTCATGAATTATTCAATGAAAGAGAGTGGGAAGTAAAGAAAATTTTCATTTTGAATTTGTCATTTAAATTTTGTTTTCAACTCAAAGTGGCATTTGAGTTTTATTTAAAAACTTTTCTGACAAAGAACACTTCAACAAAAGTGTTGAGAGGGAGTAACATGACACCCCAAAAATGTTGGAATAAATTTTCCATGGAGTTTTGAAAGTCATTTTGATTTTTTTGTTTGAATTAAAAAAATGATTTTTCAAAAAGAATTTGTTTGCCCCTGGAAAATATCCCATTAAATTGGGATTATTTTTCTGATCATTTTGATATATAATACTCCTATATTTTATTTTTTAAATGATTTTTATTCGCGGATTCTTTTTAAAAAGGAAAGGTATTTTTGTTTTGGGCCAAATCCGCCCAATCGTGCTGAATCATCTCCTTCCTCACGAACAGGATTTCCTTCCCGAGCACAGCCACGTCGGCCATCACCGGAGATCGCGGGATTCGCGAAATCCCTTGCCCCCTCCTCCAAACCGACCTACCCACCCTATAAATGGCCACCTCGCGCATCCATTCCCCCCCCCTAGTCCCTCCTCTCCTCACCCCACGTCGCTGTGCCGCCTACTTGAGTTCGCGGACCACCGCCGCCATTGCCGCCCCGCCCCACCACCTCTGGCCATCCTAGCCACCCACCGACCCAACCACTCGCTCCGCCCCGCTCTGCCACCCCCGACCATCCCTTTCCCGACGCCAGAGGGCCACCGGAGGACGTCGCTGGAGCTCCACCAGAACCCCATCATCGGAACTGCTACAGTAAATCCCGACCCACTTTTTTTTCCGTTCTGTTTTTAAAACAGAATAGTTTCAATCTTGTAAAATCCATAGTTAATTATCTACGAGGTATTTTTGAGTGATTCCAACTGCCTTGGATCACAAATTTTATGAAGTTTCTGTTAGTTCAATTTTATTTCACTTTTGAGCAGTTTAAATTTGTGTTTGTATGAATTTTCTCAAATCACTAGATTTGAGCTATTTTGAGTTAGGAATATTATTTTTGACCGATTCTTTTTGCTCCTGGTCTCTAGGACCTTTGTTTATCCAGTAGTATTTAGTATTTTATTTCTAGGTTAATTTAAATTAGGTTTTTAGCAAAACAGTACTGTTTTATTATTAGTTCTGTTTTAGCTTTTTCTTTATTATTTTTATTAGTTTTAAATTATTTCTTTTTGTCACTTTTGACAAAATTAGTTGTGTTTCTGTTAGACAACAGGAGAAAAATTTATTTTTATTTTAAAAATTTATTTTCCTTAGTTTTGTATGAAACCTTCTATAGGTCATAGTTAGAGTTTTATAAAAGCTTTTTATTTGTTTCTTTTTGCAAATAAAATTTTATGAAAAAATATTTTCTGTTAACTTAGTTGTTTTACTTTTTATTTTCTGTTAAATTATTAGTTTAGTGTTTTAATTGCTGTTAGTTTTTTTTTTACTTAGGGCAAAACTATGTTAGATGCTTGTAGCAAAGTCATAGATTTTCGTTAGTAGTTTTTCTTTCTAGTTTTATTTGAAGCTTCTTTGGACTTTGTTGGAGTTTTATTATTGAGTTTTTTTGTTTTAATTGTTATTTTGAGTGTTAGTATTGCTTGCTAGAATGATTGCTTATGTGAATGCTATGTTTGACTTGTATAGATTTTCTTCGGAGAGTGACGAATAGTTCTATCAAATTTTGTGAGAGTGTTGTTATCTTCATCAACGTACCAGGCAAGTTCACTTTGACCATGCTTTCATACCTATGTTTTATTGCATTTAGTGTCATCTTCGCAACAATCCCTCCAGTAGTGATATTGAATCCTTGTAGTTGAGTAGTATGCATGAGGTAGGAACCCATCACCCTGTTACCAAGCCCGGGACGTTATTTATTTTAATGCTACGCTATAGTAGACGGGGTTTGGTATGAGTGCACGAGAGTGGTGTGAAGAAGGAGGACTCTATGTCGATGATGACAACTCCATGATGACATCTGCAAGGACTGCATCTTCAAGGCCTCAAGACTTCAAGACTCGAGACAAGAATTCAATACACACTCTTGGGTGAAGGACGGTTGTGGGCACCCTGGAGAAACCGGTGGATGGCGGGATGCATGGAGAAGCGCCATGACATCTTGCGGAAAGCTTCACCCAGACTCAAAGAGACGGAAGAATACTTCATGCCGGAAGCTTACATGCAACCGCAAGTCACTATGGGCTCGCTTGGTTGACCTTAGTTGTGACTCTGGCTGGGGCCGGTGCTAGCAGATGTAGAACTACGGTAGGATTGGATGAGCACCGGACGGTGGTCGTGGGAACTCTTCTAAGACCATGTTTGGTCATCTTGTTCTCAAACACCCTGAAGTGCGAGAACGTAAAAGAGGGATCGAATCTTACGGGTAAAGTGTACAAACCTCTGCAGAGGGTTTAAACCTAATCGATTAGTCGTGTCCCGATTCACGGACAATTTGAGCCTCTGGACTTGGATCTATCTCGGAACTCTCAACCCCGGACTGATAACTTAATTGTGGGCAACTTATGATGAATTTGGGCTATGAGACATCGGTTGGCGGAACCATGTCATGATAGAAAACTCTAGAATACAGACTTCATTTATTCCTTTGATGTAGGGAAAATAAAACCAGCTTTTACGCAAACAAACTCAGATAGAGAGCCACAAAGCCATACTGCATATAGTATAGTTTATCATCTGTTTTCTCTTATTGTGATCTTGCCGGTACATTCAATGTCTTGACCTACCACAGCTGCAACGTATCATGTTGCAGATATTTCCTCGACGAGTAAGAGTTACGATACAGGGTTACGGTCTACATTCAACCTGCCGATGGCGTTGATGGGACTTCACACCCGTTGTTGTTTCCGCTGAGACATATGAGGTATATATCAGTTTTACGTTATTTATACATGTGATTGCACTTTGATATATACATTGATGTATTGTGTGTGCCAGCATACCGATCCAGGGATGGCACAAATACACTGAGACTTGACCGTTTGAGGTCGGGTTGCTATAGATATGGTATCAGAGCACATGTTGACTATAGAACGTGACCCTAGAAATCGGAAAGCCCCTAGGACAGGATGTCTCAAAAAACTTTATTTTCAAAAGGATCCTTTACTTCTCATCTTTTTTGATTTTATCAAGTAGTTCCTCTGACCTCAAGACCACACGGAAGATCAAATGAAGTCACTCCAAGAATTAAAGATATCGGACAACTGATGGCCATTTCAGAGTAAAGAGGATTTCACCATGCGTTGGAAGAATTGCAGCTTCAACAATTGAAGACTACAAGACTTGAAGAATTTGAAGTTCCTGAAGAATTATTTGACCTTTAGAGACCAAACCCCTGTTATACACCTACGTTAGATGCGATGATTTGTGAGTTGTCATTTGTTTGATGTTTTTCCGACAGCCCCAAAATAAAACATGTTTCTTCAAAACTATTGTTTGTATTGCGTGTATTCTTCCCCACCTCTCTCATATCTCATCCCAAAACTTTTGGACCCCATAGATGATGAATGAAGTTGGTCTGCTATTCTACGGACCGATGACTCGGTTGGAGGCAAAGCTATGGATTCAAAACATGGAGGATCAATTTAGAAAAAATTGATTCCAAGGAAGTATGAGGTTCAATACGCTCTTGATTGCTTTCTGAGAAAGTGCTGCAACCTGGTGGAAAATGCATCAAGCCATACAAGGATTTAATGAGCAAGAACTTGGGAGGAATTCAAGAAGACCCTGTTGAGATCATGTCTCATCCGGAAGCACTATGATAACCCGAAGAAGAAACCTTGTGCCTGCAAGATTTGCGGAGAAATAGGACACACCCAGGAGGAACACAAGGATGGATGCCCTCATTGTGAGGAGAAACACCCAGCCGAGGAATGCCCAACTAGTCAGGTGACTTGTTTCTTGTGTGAAGGAACCACCCACTACGACTCGGTGTCACATTTACCCCATGGTGCAACAAACTATTCAGGAGCAGGAAGAAGGAATGAAAGAAGCGCTCAGAAGTTATGAAAGAACACTGTGATGAAGGAATGTGTTGAAGACCCTGATGGAGAAGGCCTCAACAGATTTTACTCCAATGCCTGCTATTCATGTGGAGAAGAAGGACATTTTTCACAGTATTGCACCAAGGAAAGAAAAGAGTATTTGGGATACTTCTCGACGGAAGCAATAGAGTTTGATCCATAGGGAATAAAAGGTTTGATCGAGCGAAGAAACCTAGGAAGAGAAAACAAAGACACCCTCGAGAACAACCCAATTTCTGCAAAGAGAGACAAGAGTCATATTACCTGTTTTGAATGTAAGGTTGTCGGGCTTTATGACATTCATTGTCTCGAAAGGAAGCAAGGAACTCAAGGAGCAGGCACCATCTCCAAGAAGCCCAAAGACTTATCGAAAGTTATGTGTTTTCATTGCAAGGAAGCAGGACATTATGCTACTAAATGTCCCGACAAGATGAAAGTTGGAGTTGAGTAGTTGGAATTTTGATATTGGAAACAAGAGTAGTAGAAAACAATTTCATTTTCATGAGTTCGATGAGTTGAGTTATGTAATGGGTGCTCAGAGTTTGTAATGGGTTCATGAAATCAATAAATTTAAGGTGACATGTTTTCATATGTTTAATTGTATGAGTTGTTACTCTATGAACACGGATTTTGACCATTTTTGAGGATATGAGAAATATGGTCTATGGATGGATTTGTGAATTTCATTTTAAGGGTGGTAGTACCCTGTGAAGAAGACTAGACTAATGGATAAGAAAATATATATTCCACGGACTGTAGTTCGAAGGAAAAAAAAAAGTTGGAGTTTTGCTTTTGATATGATGGTATGAAGAAACAGTACTCTTTTGGATTTAAAGGAGGTGTAATATGGAACAAGAGAGTAACTCCAAGGATGAGTTAAAGCTGCACTAGTGTTGAAGTGGGCCATAACCCACAGGCCTAGGATTTTGAAAAGGAACATATGTAACCTTGATGAAGGAAGAAATTCTGGAAGAATCGGTGATTCAATCAGCATACGTTTCGTAGGAGGTTACGCAAAGACCCGAGAGTGGTGAAGTAACGATAGATGTTTTGTTCAGCTTGCAGAATCAATGGAATTATCCGAACTAAGTTCGTTGAGAAGAGAAATTCTGCAATGCTTGTGAGAATGCCCGAGTGTTAGAAATGCGATATTTGCTAAACCTTATACAGGGTAATGATTTGGGTGCGGATGGATTGATCACCATACCGACTTACTCTTGTCATTCGCTCTTGCTATTTGGAATGGTAGATCGGAGTGACATACCCATCGTAGAGAGATGACGATATCAAACCTTGTTTAAACCATAGAATGGTAGAACGATGGACCGATGTACAGGCAACCGTTGCCAATCGTAGGATATACGGTGAGATTTAGCCGAGACCCATTTCCTGTAGAAGAAACCATACATGGTTGACCGCCACGAGATTTTCAATAGTTGTTTAGTATTGGAGCCAGATCCTCAACTGAGAAGGCCCAGTCTCGGAAGAACCTCACCAGGATGAAAGGACACGTGTTTGAGGAAAAGGTTATGCCCCTACCGGGAGAGCATCAGTGAAGGAGTTATTCGAGATAACATGAGAAGACCGCACCGTCAACCAAAAGGGATGGAGTACATGAACTTTGTCGGAACAATAACCATGCTTCTAAGAGTGGTAGCACACTAGACCATATAGAAGACCCCCAAACCCTAACCTTTTCTTGCTAGCCTCTTCGAATCTCGAGGACGAGATTCATTTTAAGTGTGGTAGTTTGTAACATCCGAAAATTCTAAATTTTGGAATGTTATAATAATTAAAATATATGATTGTTTGATTGATTGTTGAGTGATCGATGGAGTGAAATTGATTGGAATTTTAAACTTTTGAAGTTTTGTTGAGAGGGAATAAAAGGACTTTCCAAAATTAAAAAGTTTATGTTTGAAAATATTTGAATTTAGAAATATTTCAAACTTCATGCCACTCAATGATCCTCATGAATTATTCAATGAAAGAGAGTGGGAAGTAAAGAAAAATTTCATTTTGAATTTGTCATTTAAATTTTGGTTTCAACTCAAAGTGGCATTTGAGTTTTATTTAAAAACTTTTCTCACAAAGAACACTTGAACAAAAGTGTTGAGAGGGAGTAACATGACACCCCAAAAATGTTGGAATAAATTTTCCATGGAGTTTTGAAAGTCATTTTGATTTTTTGTTTGAATTTTAAAAAAAATGATTTTTCAAAAAGTATTTTATTTGCCCCTGGAAAATATCCCATTAAATTGGGATTATTTTTCTGATCATTTTGATATATAATACTCCTATATTTTATTTTTTAAATGTTTTTTATTCGTGGATTCTTTTTAAAAAGGAAAGGTATTTTTGTTTTGGGCCAAATCCGGCCCAATCGCATGAATCATCTCCTTCCTCACGAACAGGATTTCCTTCTCGAGCACAGCCACGTCGGCCATCGCCGGAGATCGCGGGATTCGCGAAATCCCTTGCCCCCTCCTCCAAACCGACCTGCCCCCCCTATAAATGGCCACCTCGCGCATCCATTCCCCCCCTAGTCCCTCCTCTCCTCACCCCACGTCGCTGTGCCGCCTCGCCGGAGTTCGCCGGACCACCGCCGCCATTGCCGCCCCGCCCCACCACCTCTGGCCATCCTAGCCACCCACCGACCCAACCACTCGCTCCGCCCCGCTCTGCCGCCCCCGAGCATCCCTTCCCCGACGCCAAAGGGCCACCGGAGGACGTCGCCGGAGCTCTACCAGAACCCCATCATCGGAACTGCTACAGTAAATCCCGACCCACTTTTTTTTCGTTCTGTTTTTAAAACAGAATAGTTTCAATCTTGTAAAATCCATAGTTAATTATCTACGAGGTATTTTGAGTGATTCCAACTGCCTTGGATCACAAATTTTATGAAGTTTCTGTTAGTTCAATTTTATTTCACATTTGAGCAGTTTAAATTTGTGTTTGTATGAATTTTCTCAAATCACTAGATTTGAGCTATTTTGAGTTAGGAATATTATTTTTGACCGATTCTTTTTGCTCCTGGTCTCTACGACCTTTGTTTATCCAGTAGTATTTAGTATTTTATTTCTAGGTTAATTTAAATTGGGTTTTTAGCAAAACAGTACTGTTTTATTATTAGTTCTGTTTTAGCTTTTTCTTTATTGTTTTTATTAGTTTTAAATTATTTATTTTTGTCACTTTTGACAAAATTAGTTGTGTTTCATTTAGACAACAGGAGAAAATTTTATTTTTATTTTAAAAAATTTATTTTCCTTAGTTTTGTATGAAACCTTCTATAGGTCATAGTTAGAGTTTTATAAAAGCTTTTTATTTGTTTCTTTTTGCAAATAAAATTTTATGAAAAATATTTTTGTTAACTTAGTTGTTTTAATTTCTATTTTCTGTTAAATTATTAGTTTAGTGTTTTAATTGCTGTTAAGTTTTTTTACTTAGGGCAAAACTATGTTAGATGCTTGTAGCAAAGTCATAGATTTTCGTTAGTAGTTTTTCTTTCTAGTTTTATTTGAAGCTTCTTTGGACTTTGTTGGAGTTTTATTATTGAGTTTTTTGTTTTAATTGTTATTTTGAGTGTTAGTATTGCTTGCTAGAATGATTGCTTATGTGAATGCTATGTTTGACTTGTATAGATTTTCTTCGGAGAGTGACGAATAGTTCTATCAAATTTTGTGAGAGTGTTGTTATCTTCATCAACGTGCGAGCAACTTCACTTTGACCATGCTTTCATACCTATGTTTTATTGCATTTAGTGTCATCTTCGCAACAATCCCTCCAGTAGTGATATTGAATTCTTGTAGTTGATTAGTATGCATGAGGTAGGAACCCATCACCCTGTCACCAAGCCCGGGACGTTATTTATTTTAATGCTACGCTATAGTAGACGGGGTTTGGTATGAGTGCACGAGAGTGGTGTGAAGAAGGAGGACTCTCGTCGATGATGACAACTCCATGATGACATCTGCAAGGATCTGCATCTTCAAGGCCTCAAGACTTCAAGACTCGAGACAAGAATTCAATACACACTCTTGGGTGAAGGACGGTTAACGGGCACCTGGAGAAACCAGTGGATGGTCGGGATGCATGGAGAAGCGCCATGACATCTTGCGAAAGCTTCACCCAGACTCAAAGAGACGGAAGAATACTTCATGCCGGAAGCTTACACCGTGCAACCGCAAGTCACTATGGGCTCTGGCTTGGTTGACCTTAGTTGTGACTCTGGCTGGGACGGTGCTAGCGGATGTAGAACTACGGTAGGATTGGATGAGCACGGACGGTGGTCGGGGAACTCTTCGAAGACCATGTTTGGTCATCTTGTTCTCAAACACCACGAAGTGCGAGAACGTAAAAAGAGGGATCGAATCTTGCGAGTAAAGTGTACAAACCTCTGCAGAGGGTTTAAACCTAATCGATTAGCCGTGTCCCCGGTTACGGACAATTTGAGCCTCTGGACTTGGATCTATCTCGGAACTCTCAACCCCGTACTGATAACTTAATTGTGGGCAACTTATGATGAATTTGGGCTATGAGACATCGGTTGGCTGAACCATGTCATGATAGAAAACTCTAGAGTACAGACTTCATTTATTCCTTTGATGTAGGGAAAATAAAACCAGCTTTTACGCAAACAAAAATCGAATCTGAGCCACAAAGCCATACCGCATATAGTATAGTTTATCATCTGTTTTCTCTTATTGTGATCTTGCAGGTAGATTCAATGTACTGACCTACACGGCTGCAACGTATCATGTTGCAGATATTTGCTCGACGAGTAAGAGTTACGATACAGGGTTACGGTCTACACTCAACCTGCCGATGGCGTTGATGGGACTCCATACCCGTTGTTGTTTCCGCTGAGACATATGAGGTATATATCAGTTTTAATTTATTTATACATGTGATTGCACTTTGATATATACATTGATGTACTGTGTGTGTGCCAGCATACTGATCCAGGGATGGCACAAATACACAGAGACTTGACCGTTTGAGGTCGGGTCGCTACAATATCAGATTCGTATTTGAACAACTAAGCTTGTTTAGCTTGATGGCTGGAGCAGTGTTATTATGACACGAAGCACGTATTCTGATCGTATAGTGATCATAAAAGGGGGAAACTCTAAGCATATTTTTTTAGCAAAAGAGGGTTTCCCCTCCGATTTCTATTAAAGAAACCACCACGGAACCAACATGATCAATTAAACCCTAAGCATGATCAATTAAACCGTATTATGGCTATGCCATGGCAGATTTGAAGTTGCAAACCGGAGAAATGATATTTAGCATCCATTGTTTGCTTCGAACTAAGAACTAAATTCTAAGAGCTGAAAAGAAAGTAGAGTAACCAAGTTAAGATCTATTTTCTGGTTGAGATCAAAATGTTGAGGAGATATGAAGTACCACCTCTCTTGCGGCGCCGTGTAGGCATCGGGGGTGCGATGGCTGTCGGTGGCGTTGAAGCAGATCTACGACGGTAGACGGGTGCATCGGGGGATAAGTCCCTTTGAAGCGGAAGAGAAATTCGTGTGAGCGGCTCCGGCAAAGAGGACGACAACGCCGATGAAGCGAGAGGACGCAATGCAAGGCTATTGGTCCGTTGCCGTGGATGAGAAATGTCCATCTCTAGCAGTGGACGATGCGGTCTTGGTAGGCGCTCCGGCATGGTGGAGGACGGTGGCGATGGATGTGGTGGAGGACGGCGGCGATGGATGGGATGGCGGACGGAGGCTGGTGTGGGGATGGGGTGTTTAGCGCGGACGGTGTATGAATGGGAAATGGAGGGAGAGGTACGGGGAACCATGTTTTTGGGACGCGCATGTCTGAAATATGAGAAAGTTACGAACTTAGCCCCCGTTTAAAATTTGGACGTCTCATCGGTTGGGGATAGGACGGTAATCTCGCATCTCCCAAATATTTGCCGGTAACTATTTCAGGCGAGGAGAGGGTGTTTTGCCGCCCACGGTTGGCGCCCACGGTGTATGAACGGGGCTGACAGGTAGGGCGGTTGTGTCACGTCTTATGGAAGTTACACATCTGCCCCTATTTAAAATATTAGCCTACATCGATTTCGGACAAGGAGAGTTTGTTTTGCCGCCCACTATGTATGAATGGGGTATGGAGGGAGAAACAGAGGTCTTTCGGATGAGCTTGAATCAAATGAGTTTTGCCGCCCATGTTTGACGCCCACCATGTCGGAATGGGCACAGAGGCGGTCGTGTCACGGCTAATTGAAGTTACTAACCTACCCCTATTTAGAGCAGTGGAAATCGGGGTGATGGATTGTCCGTGTAATGGGTAGAGAGTAATTTCCATCTCCCAAACACTTGGCTTCTGGCAGCCGACGTGGGAGTGGATATTTTGCTGTTTCTTTTGAATTTTGGGACAATAAGCATCCATGTTTACCCTGGCAACTAAATTCGAATCCATTTTGTATTCCTATATGAATCTTTATAAATCATTCTATGTGTTTTTATATATGTTCAAAAGGACGACGAAGATGTATTCCACTGTCATATATGAATACGGTTTACAAATGCCGATACTCAAATTCAGAAACTAGAATAAAGTTTAATGTGAATTCAAATATTTGGAACACTTCATGTCCAACTCAAATGTCACATGCATCATAATGTGTACTCCCATTTAGATATGTACACAAGCGATGTATCAAGATTCAAATACCGAGTCAATCAACCAAGAATGTACGGAACTAACAGACATATAAACACTTATAGGGTATATGGATCAATAATATCAACTAACATACATAAGCCAGGACGCTGTACTTTTTTTTGGCTACAACAGCATCCTTTTTTTAGCCAGCATCTTGGCCCTTTCCGATGTGTGCCACTTATGGTCCATCTATACTACTATTGCTGAATCTACATTCAGCCCGATTGGCATATTTGTAGGTCTAGCACAGCAATCCAAATGAAATGTCTCTGAGTCTTATCAATTAATATAGACTTGTGCTCAAATAAAATTACAAACAAAAAAACAAAAAGAACAATTATTACATGATCGCTAAAACAAATGGTTTGATTGATTACATGAGCAGAGACAACACAAAGGTTATTCAACTATGGAAAGAACATTTCACCTATGATTTACCAAGTAGGAATTTAATTTCCTTTTTTCCTTCAGGACCTTAACAATCTGGTCAGTCTCGACTTGCTTCGCTTTTGAAATCCACAAAATATTTAATGGTTGTCTTGAGTATCGCTTGTGATTGTGCTGTTTGCTTCCTCAACATGTCAACTTCATCTCTAAGTGCAGAAGCAAAATCTCTTTCTACCACTAGTTTAGCCTCTAGAGCATCAGCAGTTGGCAATTCATAATGCATGATTGGGCGGTGCCCTTTGTTGTGGGATGATGCAACGTCCATGGGGACCTCGCTCTTTGATCTTGGGCTAACCTGTTTTGCCATTAAAGTTCCGATTGGATTCAGAAAAGTTGAAGTTAGCAAAACATCTCAACTGGGAGTTATAACAGCAAACCAGTTAAACAAACAAGGAACTAAAGAGTTTCAGTTGGATGCTGAAAAGTAGTTATTAACATCATTGTAACCCGTTGTTGCAGCAGCAAAGCAATTAAACAAACAAGTAGATATTTAAGTTAAGGCAAACAGGTAATTCTTAACAGAAAGTATCAAACACATAGATAGGCGCAGTCTACAATATGATTAACAGGCTATGCCATTATGTAATCAGTAGCAAACTAAATTAAGCCAAGCAACATAATTGAACAATTTTGCAATAAGTGGCTAACTAAAATTCCGAGAAGTAGGTAACTAAACTTACGCTAGTTCTTTGTATAGGCACACCTCAACTTCTTTTTCGCTTACATGGTTGTACGAAGGAGTCCATGGCATCAATTGCTTGGATACGCAGTCCCAATACTTCTTTCTTCCCACACTGCATGGGTAAGTCGAATGGTTAATCTGGTAAGATGGTGCGTCCTTGATATGTTATATGAGGACGTGTAGTCAGACTAGTTGTAGCCAAACACATCACACTACTGTATATTTCATGCGATTACTTTTGGCATATCGAGATCTAAGCAATCTACAATAGGATGAAAAGACTGGCATCCTTCACATTATTGGCGAACTCAGTTCATAGAAACAAGCAATTCAACCATTCGGTGGGTAAATCAAAAGCGTCACTGGAATATTTTTCACTATCCAATCATACACGCAAAAAGGGGCGACGCCACCATAGGGGCCCAATCGGCAGCCGCCCCAGGTGGCTGGAAAGTGTGCACCTAGTTTGAGTCGTCCAGGTTGGCCCACGCTAGTTTTGTTCGTCCCAACGCACGAGCAGGCAATGTAAAAAATGAAGAAAAATGTTTCAATTTGGATGGGCCAATAACATAAGTGCAAGGCAGGCCCTATAGCAGGCTCACGGCCCAAACGAGCGCCTCCCATATCGATCGACAGCAGGAAAAATCCCAATTCATTCGCTCCAGCCTCCAGTATGGTTCGCTCCTAACCTAGCCGCCGCTGGACAGACCGACACAGCACTTCCTCGCACCCTCGTTGGTGGGCGGTCGCCGGGCTTCAAGCGAACGGAAGGACAAGAAGATGAAGATCCAACCCTAGGTGTAGCCTGCGTGGGAGGCAGCGGCGGCAAGACGGGCATGGCATCGAGCTTGCGCCAAGCGGACAATCGCAGCTTGCAAGAGTGGCATGCGCAACGAAAGGTGTACATCACATCCCTGATTATATCTAATTCAACTCTTCAATTTATGGCCAATGGTTAAACTCCGACGGTGTTGTAAAACTGCTTGTATGTAGGGAATCTATGAGAAAATGAAACCAATTTCTACTTATTTTATAACTCCCCAATCAATACCGAATCGATCAATCTGATTTATCTAATCAAGTTTACGGTGCAAACATACAAGCTCATGTTGTTCTTGAGCACGAAGTGTCTAATGAACAGACTACTAATGAAGGATTTGATGCAAACATTTTACATGCTCACGGTGATGAACATATAGTGTCTAATGAGGGATCTAATGCAAGCATTTTGCAAGCTCATTGAAGGATTTAGTGTCTAATGATGATCTACTATGTTGAGAGAGACAGAGATTTGCGGTGCATTGATGACAAGCAAATTATAGTGCATTTTCATAGCCTGAGGAAACGTCGAGGCCATCTACCAGAAAGTCCCCGTATCATGACAACATAGCATAAATACTTTTCTAATCTATTGGTTGAAACTATTGGAATACTTGTCCAGGATAGATATATTGATATGCAGTTTGCGCATTGGTTATACGTGCAATTACACTTCGATATTTTCAGCCAGAGAACGAATAATTCAAGCAGGTACAGACCATGTCTGTAGTCCTTGTACACCATGTTGCATTTTGTGTTTTTTGGTGCTTGCATCATTTAGTGTTTAAAATCTGAACTACTTTGGATCATTAGCTGGTTTTCAAAGTGCATGTAGCTTCACATTTCTCAAGTTATGTTGATTTCTGAAGTGCAAGTGCCTTCGTATTTTTTAAGTTAAATGTTCACCCCTGGTAACTTGAATTCGTGGGTCAGCCACTGCACACAAATCATACACGAATGCCAGTACGAATTAAATGAAATGCAGGGACTTATGCTAGCTCGTTGTACAGGCTCACTGCAGCTCTGCTTGCGCTTGGGATGTTCCACGTACAAGTCCATGTTACCACTTGCTTGGATGTGCAGGCCTTGTGCTCCTTTCATCCCCCTCTGCATTTTTGACACGACGTAGATGAGGTAGCTCCGGTGCGGTGGTGAAGCGCGACCGTCATCTTCGTCATTGTCGTCCGGCACAGAGGTGGGGAACGGTGGGGAAAGAGACGAGACGAGGGGCGATTCGAGGGTTGGCGGCGAATTAGGGATTTGAGCAATCTGGGCACGGAAGGGGACGGTGTAGAAGAGAGATTTAGCAGGGCTGGAATTGGGGCCGCCAGATATTTCAATCCGAAACGTGGAAGCGCGAACTTATATTGTCATCGTCCTTTGGGGGGGGGGGGAGGGGGGTGGGTGGCTGGGTGCTACACGTCCGTTCGAGACACGCGACCACCCCGACAGGACTATGCTTCGGTGCCTTAAGGCACCTGCCTTTGTGTCCATGACATGTGGGCCCAACAGGTGGCTGGCCCACATGTCAGTGACCCAAAGGCAGATTCCTTTAAGGCACCGAACTAGCGTCCACCCCGACACGACCCAGGTCTGCCTGGTGCGCCTACATTTGAGAATGCAAACGAATCTTCTTTCATTTGCAAACGAATCTATATGTATTACCATGCCCGTGTTTTCCTTGCAATAATTAGTCATTCGAAACGAGATACTCCATCTGTTCACTTTTGTAAGTCGTTTGCACAACTTAAAATGAACTGTTTTGCACATTGTCTCAAATGTCTTCAAGGTCTTATAAAAGTGAACAGAGGGAGTACTATAAATTAATTAATGAGGAGTTATTTGAAAAAAATCGAAAGCGGTACCACGCTAACATGGATTAGAGTGTGTGTCACATAATTAGTTATTTGAATTACAGTGTGTGTCACGTAGTTAGTTATTTGAATTAGAGTGTGTGTCACATAGCGATCTCCAATTCTAACGTGGATTTCGTATTTCACAACATAGCACAACAAACCGAGTCAATGTCAAATTTTCGAAACTTAGTATGGCACGAATTCAAAATAATTACCTGTATGCCTGGTCCTCGGTTCAAATCACACAAACGCTACATACTTCCTGTATCGGTCAATCTTCCTCTCCTAACCACCTTAGGAAGCTATCGGTTTCCAACACACGTTCATTCTTTCTCTCCATGTTTCGATCTCTAAGTCTCTCAACTACACAACCCCTTTTTCTACTCTGTTACCAAATGTATTTACCCCACACACCCGCCATTGCACCCCATGGCGAGCTCTCTCTCTCTCTCCCCCCTCTCCCTCTCACCCTCTCGCGCTAAATACATGCATTGCCTATCTAGCCCCCCCAACCTCTCATGCGCGTTGTATATCTAGGTCACTCCCTCGAGACTATCTTACTCTTTCTTCCGCACGGTGGGCCACACTCGCTCAATCTCGCTCTCTTTATCTGAGTCTCGTTTAACCTTGTTTTCTTTCACACACAATTGATATATCTCCCTGTTCGGGCCTCGATCGACACACTCTATAGACTCTCACGCAGATTGTCTATCTAGGTCAGTCCATCCAAGCCGCCGCCACTTTTTCGACCTCATGGTGGGCCACGCTCACTCAATCTCTCTCTCTCTCTCTCTCTCTCTCTCTCTCTCTCTTTCTCTCTCTCTGTATGTCTCGATTGACCTCGCTCTTTCTCGGACTAAAATGATATATCACCATGTTTGAGCCCAATTTTACCTATTCACATTGTATACTCTCGCACGCACATCGTCTATCTAGGTCACTCTCTCCAACCCGTCTCACTCTTTCGATTGCCCGGCGACCCTATGTGATCGGTTGACCTTGCTTCCTCCCACGCACAAAATATATCTACACATCTGTGACTGGATCATCTCTCAAGCTCTATCTTACAACCCTCACCCTTGCCAAAAAGCTCAATCGGACAATATCTCTCCAGAGGATGTATATTTGTTCAATGAATGTCGGACCACACTCACTTTGTCTCTCTATCTATATGTCTCTCGATTGACCTCGCTTTCTCACACCGTATCTTCCACGCGTTGAAGCTACTACCTCTCCATCCCTCGCAAAGCCGGAGCTACTTACATTGCGAGGGGCACTCCAACCTTGGATTAATTTGTGTAGGCATTTATTCCGGTCGGTTTAGATTATATTTTCGTAGCATTCGGCCCACAACTACTCCAAACACCGCTGCAACCCATGCAACTCCCCTAGTTGATTTCCCTATGGCTCGGTCATCGCTCTCTCGCACGTCCTTTCTCGCCTTCAATATCGCACCATGGTATTATTGAAAAAACTATGTTGTTCTCTTTAATTATTATAAATAAGCTACAAAACTACACACCGATAGTCCACTTGGAATGGAACAAATTTCGACCCACAAATTAAAGTGCTACAAACTACACACCGAGGGGCCCACATGTCAAGAAACAAATTAGGACCCATATACAAATTAAAAAATAAAGGACGAGGATCGTACATGCGACCAGGCCTTCAAACCGCACGTCAATAGGCAACATACGTAGAATAGGAATGTTTGTTGTACCCACTTTGTTCACATAATGTTTTTATATTACCACAGCCTAATTAATGAATAACATGTAATATTATTTTTAGTACTATTCGCCTTCACTTACTGGTGGGTTCCATGTGTGCTCTCTCTCTCTCATCCCCTTCTGCGTTTAGGCATGCGGGCAAACAGGAAGAACTTCATGGCGATGTTGCCGTTGACCATATCTGTCGCGTTCACAAGTCATAGCACCAGTTTCACGTACTAGCAGCACTAGTCGATTGTATGCGTGCAATGCACGTTAATTCGAAGTATATTAAGTGCATGCGGATATTAACTACTAGGATATTATTTGCGTGTTGTCATGTGATTAGCACTATTTTTGGCATGAAATTAACTGCACGCTAAACGTGTTGAGCGCTCGACATTGAAGCAGTCTAGGTCATTGGATGACAAGGAATACATGTGGCTTGATGACGTTTTATATTTAATTTGGTACGGCTCTAGCAGAACATTCAATCGATCAAACCGTACATTTCGTTCAGTCTGACTCCGACTTTAAATTATACGACGATCGATTTAAAATAAACGGAAATGATAAACGTTCAGATTTTAAGCATGGAAATCCGAACGTTTTTCATGGCAAATTTAGATTACGCGGCGGCGGCGGGGGCGTCTCGCGGTGGGAAGCGGCTCCTCTGTTGTGCTCTGTGTGTTGTCGGGCCACTGACCGACGGCGACGGCGGCGTCTTGCGCCGTTGTTGGCGTAGTCCTGGACGTTGGCCTAGCTTCAAGAAGGCCAAAATATTCTAGACTTCGGAGCGAGTCAACTGGCGGGAGGAGGCGACTGGCGTTGGTGCAAGGAAGCGGTCAACGGCGGCCATCCATGCTTCCGAGACGCGGCACCAGCTGGACAGGCCGCTAACGGCGCGGTGGAGACATTCGTGTGCACGGGCACCGCATCGGCAGCGCGCTGCGTCGGTCTGCAGCGCATGCGCTGGCAGTGCACGGCACCGGCGCATCGGTCGGCTGCACGCGCAGGCGCATGCACTGGCAGGTGCACGGGTGCGTGAAAGTCGGCGGGGACCTCTAGAACCCCGTAGGATCAAGCTCGGTGACAATGTGCGGCTCCCAGCCCATCAATGCCACGGGGATGGGCGCTGGCACAGTCGGGGCGACGGGAGCCGGAACGGGAGCGGGGATAGGCGCGGCGTCTTCCCGCAAGGCCAGTTCAAGCTCGTACCAAAGCGCCTTATGTTCTTGAGACTCCGGCTGGGTGTCTTCCTCAGGAAACTGGAACACTAAGGGCAGACCATCGAGATGTGGCATGGCGTATGTTTAGGTCAGGCTAGTTGGAGGTAGACGACAGGAGAATCGGAGAGGAAGAGAGAGGATTGTAGCGATACCGGGTAGTGCGGGGTTGATTTTAAACTGCGGCACCGCGACATTAAAAGTGGGAGCAGTTGGGGACGAACACCTGCATGCGCTTTCGCCGCGCCTCGACAGCCCGGCGCAGCGATGCGCTCGCCGCGCCTCCACGACAGCGGCGCGGCGATCTGCTCGCATGCCTCCCGTCGACTCACACGCCTCCGGTGAGCTGCAGCGGTCTGCTTTCGCCGCCTCCACGACAACGGCCAGCGTGATGCGCTCGCCGCCTCCCGTCGACTCACACGCTTGCTCGGACGGCACCTGCCGATGAGAAGCGGGGACTCGTGGCGTGAACGCATACGGTGTCAATAGTGAAAGCGTTCGCCTTAACGTGATAGGTCTTTGTTCCAAAATATCTTGGCTCTTCATTTGTGCAACTTGTCATAAGCAGCTTGTCTCAAATTGAAGAAAAAACTTACAAAGTAATATTTGTGCCATATCACGTGACCATGCTTAGTTTCAAGAATTTTTGCTCACTTTTGGATTTTCTGAAATTTAAGATCCCGGATTCGAAACAATATCATAACCTGCATCATGCAATAAATTTTCAAGCCATACATCTGTCCTCTTCTATTTCTTAAGAAAGGATTTGGTCAAACATTTTTCTTAGTTAGACTTCAGACAAGTTATATATGCAAAGTAAAAGGATAATCCCTCCGTACCAGTGCATTGCCTGATATATTAACTCAAGTACTAGGCACGAACAAACGGGCTTAATTCTGTGCCATCCTGGAATGTATTTTCATACCGTATAGTTTTAATATTGTAGATGTTCATATTTTTTTTATATAAATTTGGTCAAACTTTGTGTAGTTTGTCTTTGACCAAATCTTATATGGGGAGTAAAAAGAAACGGAAGGAGTAGTAGTACTAGGCAATGCAGTTGACGGGTGACCTTGACGAGCGGCGACCGAGGGAATTGAACTGTGCTCGGCACGGTAGGTAACGTTGTCTAGTTACTAAAGCATCCCTCCGTTGTTCATCGGTAGTCATTATGGACCGGGGACATGAGGGGAATTTCCTAGGGCTGGAATTCTGGCCGCCAGATATTTCGACTTGAAACCTGAGGCTCGACTGGTTGGGGTTGCCTAATGTGCGTACCACGCACGCAACCGAAGGACACGAGCCCGGTTTTTTGAGGAACAACACGAGCCAAGGTCTGGCTGGTACGCCGTTGGGTCCTACCATTCAGGAATATGAAAGGAACCTTTTAAATTGCCGAACCAATCTATGTGTATTACAATACCCGTATTTTCCTTGCAAATACTAATCTCAACGTGGTAATTTATTTATGACGAGTTGTTGAATTAGAGTGAGTTTGTGATATAGTGATCTCAACGTGGATTTCACATTTCATGGTATCCCTAGTAAGTTTTCCAATGCAAATTCAAATTTAAAAGATGAACAATATGGAGGTGAGAAAACTTTGTATGTATCAAGCATATTACCACACACACACACAGACACGTACGCACGCATACGAACACAACAACAATCCAATAAGTATAGTGCATCTATTTTTCCAAACCATGCATGTATGACACGAATTCAAAAATACTCCTTCTATTCCTAAATATTAGTCTTTTAGAGCATTCAACAAGTGACTACATACGGAGCAAAATGAGTGAATCTAGACTCTAAAATATGTCTATATACATCCGTATGTGCCAGTCCATTTGAAGCCTCTAAAAAGACTAATATTTAGGAACGGAGGGAGTAAAACGTAAGACATCCATGGTCCTCAATTAAATATTTAAAATGAAGATGAAACTGAAACATGAATATTAAGTCTAGTACTACAGTACATGCAAATGTTGTGTTTAGGCGGAGCTATGATTGTCGGGGGTCAACCCCTCGACCTTAGATAAAATTGTGGAGCTCTGTTTAGGGTTGTTTAGATTATATTTGTCCCCACCCTCCCAGCCACCGATTGGTTGTGCACCCCCCACCCCACCACCCCCGGAGAATATCAAGTGCCCCCAAACCATAGATGCTATATGCCGATACGAGTTGCTTGGAGCTTGTAGATCTGAGATATAGCAGCTCACATGATGTGTCTTAATATTTCTGCAGGAAACCTTGATGAGTTTGAGAATTGCACACAATTTGTACAAAAACTACTTAGATTCCCTTTGATCCCATATCCAACTACCTCGAAGCTCGTATCACCGTAGCATCTAAGATGAAGGAGGACATCATATTCTCCTATATGTAAGAATATCATGTGCTACCACACCTTAGATGCTTTGGTGATACAAGCTCTTCTGAGGCGTTGGATTAGTGACCCAACACCTCCTCGGTGGTTCGAATGGTTTTTTCGTAAAAGCCCCGTAAGAGTTTGGCCATCGCTTACAAGAACAAAGACTGCTCGAGATGCCATTGGATCCACAGATCAAACGACCTCCAAGCTCAGATCGCCGTAGCATCCAAGCTGCGATAACACCTTATGTTTTATCGCAAGGGAGAGTATGAGGTGCTCCCGCACCGTAGAATCTATGTTGATACGAGTTCACTGAGATCTAACGACCCACAATAGGAGCTGTGAATGTTTTTGCAATATACGGCTGATAGAGTTTGGGAAATGCGCAGAAAGTACAAGTACTACGCATGTGCCATCTGATCACTGGTCATACGACCTAGATGCTCATATCATCGTAGCGGGTAATTAAGCTACGGGGAGCACCTAATATGAGCACAGGGGAGCCATTGGATCGAAGATGCAGCGGCACACACGAGGCCTGAATGTTTCATTTGCAAAAAAAAACTTTGGGGAGTTTGGAAATTGCGCATAATTACAAAGACTACTCCCAAGCCATTGGATCTCACTTCCAACGGTGTAAAAACTCGTATCACCATAGTATCTAAGCTGCGGGGTGGATGTGATATTCTATGCCGCTGTCATTTTTGTTCGTAAACTTGCAAAATACGTGTAACTCATGCCGTTACTTGTCTAACCGCGCAAAGTGTTTGTTCAAAATAACCATCCTACACTGAAATATCGGAACAACACACGGGGGTCCCACTTGTCATTAATCAAATTTGGACATAAAACTAACAAATCTGAAAGACGAAATTCGAACTAGCAACCTAGACTACAAAGCGTAAGTCGATAGCCTGAAAAAACGAACAGTTGTTGGCTTTGTCCCATAACTTGATTTTATTTATAGATTACTTGCGTTGAGTAGAGTAGAGGGAGTGCCTCGTCAACACGTGCATGACCGTTGTCTCACTTACTGGTGGGTCCCAGGTCTGCGATCTCAATCTCTCTTCTCTCCATCATCTAACCTTTGCACGGGCACACACGAAGAGCGGCGCTAGCTTGCCGTGGTGTTATTACAACTAAAAAAAGCTTGGAAAATAATAGAATCGCCTAGAACAAGAGACATTGTGGCTGGTTGAGACGGAGCTAACCACATCTATCCTCTGTGCCACGTTTGCATGATGAAGCTGTGTGGCTAGTGGGGTGTTTTCGACCGACTGGCTGGGTCCCGAGGTCGAACCATAGGTACTACGTCTGATACAGTATATTTTTACACGCACATTTTTCCTCCGTGCCGAGACATGGCACACCCTACTGCGCGGTTTCGGGGTCCTCCCGGGTGGTGCACGCATATATTCTTCCTGACGTGGGACGCCCTACCGCGCGTTTTCTGGGTCCTCCTCGGTCATAGAGCCAAAGCAAGTAAATGAGTCGTCAAATCACGAAAGACCACCTTTCTCGCCGAGTACATCAGTGAAGCACGATGGCTAGCTAGTTGGGCTAGTTCGACCGATTAGCTAGGCCGCCGCCACATTTGTTTTTTCACCCCTTTTTTTATCTACTTGCCGGAAGGTAAATTTAAATATCCACCGCGGCGTTGCTCTGGGGTTTGGGTGCGGCAGGATTTTTAATTTTTGATTGATGTGAGCAGCGCGACAGGATTTTTAATTTTTGATTGGCCACGGGAGCAAGCGGCAGCAATTAGTCACGATGACTCCGCTGTAAAAACCCACCGCTCCCCGATGTGAGAAGTCATCGACTGGTGTTTTACCGCTGTGAAAACCAAAAGATTCCCGCTCCCTCCGCTTCTTCCGTGATTGCATTGCCTTTCAGCTGTTTCGCCCCTTTGCTTCCTCTCCCATTGCTTCTACCGTGCCATGGCGGTGTAGCAGATCATGGAGTCCGAGGTGAGGCGCTGACACAGAGCTCCATGCCAAGGATGCGGAGCTCAGGGCCAAGGACGTGGAGCTCCGTGAGCTCAAGGAGGAGAGGAGTGCCATGCTCCTCCGTTATGTGCGGGAGTTCACGAAGCTTCAAAAGCGGTAGGCGTCCACCACAAAGATGCTCGAGGCGTCGGCGGCGTTGCTGCAGAAAGCGGGAGATACGATAGGCCGTCGGGGGAGCCGGCTGGAGCGTGAGCGGGCCGATCGTGACGAGGTCCAGGATCGCCCCAGCCACTTGGTGAACCAAGTTGCCACGCACGTGTTGTGGCTACGCGATGCCTACCATCGTGCCAGAGCGACAATGCCGGCCGTCGGGCTAAACCCGTTCGACCAGCCGGTCGACTTCAACGAGCTGCGGCTTCCTGACCCAGTCTCCTTCTTCACCTATATCTCCGAGGAGCTGAGCCGTCTTCGCGCGATGGTGGGGGCTGAGCTGGACAAGGAGGGGTTGCAGGCTGCCGTCACCGTTGCCAGGGGAATCCTTTCAGGGCTCCGTCACCGGAATCCATTCGTGCCATTGGATGTCGTCTTTGACGAGCTGGCTCCCGTCGACCGGGAGCGGGCTCTGGGGGCGGTTGCACCCTGCATCACCAATGTCGCGCGCCTCGAGAAGCAGAGGGACTTCGGTGGTGTTTAGGCGCCCTCTACATAGGCATGTCCATGTCTCGGTGCAACATGACCGTTGGATCAAACTCAGACGGTGCAGATCAGTCACTGTAGCACAAAGCGTGTGGGTGTGTTTGGTTGCATTCTCATCTCAATATACTCCCTCCTTCCATCTATACAAGGCCTAACCCCAAATTTTATTTTTTCCATCTATACAAGGCCAAATGAACTAACCGAGGCATCTCCATCTTAATTTTCTCTTGCAAGTCGTGCATGGTCCCTTCATCATGAAAATGCTCTGGCTGTCACATTGATTTGCATGCATGGATAGCACCACCATATTTTTAAAGGAGGAGCGAGCTCTATATTTCAGCCAATGCATGCATGATTTGAGGAATTATGGTTGGGCATGCATGTAGAAAAGGGAGGAGAGTAATTTGCATGCGAGGGATTAAAGGAAGGGAGGCCAGCGGCTAGGCATTCAAAGGAGGTTGCATGCAAGATTACACGGGATCCAGATACTAGTCCCAAAATCAGTTCCTCTTTTTGCGGACATGCCTTGGTACGAGAGATTGACAAGTTACGCCCTGTAAAAATGGATGGAGGGAGTAGTTGTTTCCACTTCGTGTATTTTTATCAACCTACTAGTGTGGACTCATGCACCCTTCATGCACTCTGCCAAACACCCAAAAGTGGGTCGAGAAGGGAACTTTTGCTCCCATCCCGTGCACCCTTCATACACCCTACCTAACACTATTCGTGCTTCATATGGTTCATGTTTCGTGGAGTACTATAGCACCGCATTCTCCGTACTGTGGACCTAGTTCTGTTAACATTGATCTAACCGTTCATTCTCGACCGGACAGTCGAAAAAGCGGTACTATGTTACATATAGGAGTAGTTGACATGCGCACAACATCATTTGTTATCGTCATATCTTACTACACTAGCAACAAGATTGTGTAGTAATCTTGATGTATGAACCATCGCACATGCCTAGTAGTAGGAGCACCGTATGTTCAAGTGGCTGCCGTGTTTCGCACTCCTCCATCGTAAGAGTGGAAAGCGTTTGCTGTAATCATTTTTTCTTCGTAAAAAGCAGTGGACACGCTCTACCGTGCGGATCCTCCTCCGACCATGCACTAAATTACTCACTTTCGCCGACGTGTGGGACAGCCAACATCGGGTCCACCAGCCATGCACTAAATTACTCCGTAATAGAGTGATGAGAATACCCCGATCAAAGCGCCCTTGATAATGCCCAATGAGCCGTCAAATCACAAAACCCCTCCTTTCCAAAGAAGAAGTTGGACGGACGAAGCAACCATCATTTCACTCTTCTCTCTCACCTTCCTCTCTACCCAACCTCGCTTCGCCTCATCTTGTTCCTCATTTCTTCAAGAAAACCCCGACCTGCTTCTGCCATTGTTCTTCTCTCCCAAAGAAGGAAAGGTGATCGCATCAATGGTGTTGATTATGGCCAAGGCCCGGTCTTGCAACCCCGAGAATGATCCTATAACTCCCTCTCTTTTCTTCTTTTGGGTTTGTGATTATGGTTTCTTTTCTTTTATTTCTATTTGACAGTTTCTTGATGGACGCTGGAGCACCGGCCGAAGTGATGTCTATGGCTCCGGCCAAAACCGTCGAGGCTCATGGTACGAAGAAACGCAAGCACCCCACCGAGACTACCGTAGACAAGCTCAAAGCCATCACCCTGTCCAAGCCCCCCTCTCCGGGATCCCTCATTAAGCAAGTCCAGGTAATATCTCTTCTTACGATCTTTTTCTCGATCTTGATCGTGTTTTTTCATCTAACACGCAGTACTAGTACTAGTAGTACAACTTTCTGGGTGATCTTGCGTGTGACTTTGTGTGCCAAATGACGGTTCTAAATTCCTCTTTTGACCAAAACATGCGAGAGGTTGGCACTGATTTCTTATAGATTACTTTCAACTACTCCCTCTGTCCCAAATTTCTTGTCTTAGATTTTTCTAGATACAGATGTATCTAATACTAAAATGTGACTTGATACATTCGTATCTAGACAAATCTAAGACAAGAATTTTGGGATGGAGGGAGTACTTTATAAACATCAATGCTACCTTTTAAGAGGGTATATTTGCCTCAAGAACTTGTGTTATGGATATTGCATGTAATCCCTCTGCTCTCATGCCTTTGAAGACATGTTCTAGTGTCTTTGTTCACTCATTTCTGTGTGTATATGTAGTCATATATGGAGTATAATATCGAAAATCATCTTATATTTCTGAACGGAGGTATTAATAAAATATGGTTTCTGTTTGAATTAGAACCAGGTCCGCGGTGGAGATGAAGTACTCAAAGTCATCTTTGTGTGAACTGGAAGACACGATGATGAGTTCTCTTCTTTGAACTATCCAGCTTACGTGTCCTTGTCGCCACGTGTCCTGAACTAGTGTTTTCCTGTAGCATTGTTGTCAGCGTGTTCTCGAGGCTGTACTTGACCACAACAATTTCCTGGTTGTGCCTTCGATTACGAAGGGTGTGGTTCTTGTAAAGCTTCCCAACAAATCTGATGCGGCCTGTCTTCATCATCATGTTTATGAGTGGAAAGACCACTGTGTTAGGTTCTCCAAGGTTGACAAGATGGTGATGGTGCATGTAGACATCTCACACGAAGTCCATGGCCTAGTCAGTTATGCGGGGTTCATCCCGTGGAGTCGGTGGCAAGAAATAGTCTGCAGAGTTTAGTTAGTGCAACTTTGCTTGTCTGTAGTAAGCACTATTGTTCAGTACTTGATTTGTGTTTGTGAACCCTGTATTGTTTATTAGTACTGCCGCATTTGGTGTGTGGTCGGTCTTGAGAACGGTCTATGTTAATGTCTGTCCACTCAGTTTAGTTTGTATATTTTGAAGTATCCAGATCATATTTTTTGTGAGGACGGTTTATTAATTATGGTTACACTCCAATATCTGTATGCATTGCAGGGTTTATTGCACCCACCAGGATTTCCAGTCCATGGATGTTCGGTCCATACAATTTGTCACGACCTTTGGACCGTCACGCTTGTGGGAGTAAGCGGGGCCCTGCATGCCACGCGTAGTTGGACGATCAATCTTACATTTAGTACTTCAACATAGTGATTTCCTGGTAAGGATTCACTCGTGTCACATCAAGTAAATCTTATTGATTTACTGTCTAAATCCTATTGATTTAATGTCATGTTTTCTTTCTTTTCCTGCAATTTTATGATGCAGGTTTTGCCATGTGACATTCATCACAGAATAAACCGTTTGGTTTGCTCTACGATGGCTATTTTTGCAGGTTTCCCTTCTTATGTCGTGTCAGTAACGAAGGCACTATCCATCACTTATATTACTGGAAAAAATTGGATCAGTCGGTTGTCTCAGTACAAGCTAAATCCCTATGATGAACTGCAGTTTGGTTTAACAAAAACGCCACAATTAGTCCTTCTCGTGTTTAAAAGAAATGAAGAAAAAAATTGATCACGGTCACGGATCCTAGTCAAGTTAGAAAGCTGATCATAGCGGACCAGACACGATCGCCGTTGTCTCGCACAGATCAAGCACCGGCAGTTGCTCTAGCACCGGCAATGGGCGCAGCTCGGTTTGATCCAGCTTGAGGATTGGGCACCGACCGTCGTGAATCGATCACCGATCTCTGGGAGAATCGGGCATCGACACCGGCACCTGCTTCGACACCGGCACCAGCTCCACAAGGAGCACCATCTCCGGCAGCAGCAACGGCTTCGGCACCTGCACCAACACTTACACTTGCATCTGCTCCGGCTCGTGCAGTTGCACCGGCAATGATCGGGCTGCGATTCGCACTTCATATACCAAAGTCCTTACAAAAACCGACATGTCCACCTTCTTGGTAAGCATTGGCCGCCCAAGTGCTTCGTTCTTTTTTCTTTCCATGTTGTTTCACATGATTCGCTGCGTTGATCTAACTATTTGGGTACGTCTTCTTGTTTGCAAACAGAGAATTCCTAGAGCAACGAGGGAGTCGTTCAACAATCCGGGCGACCGCGGCCAAGTTTCTCTTACCATGCGCAGCCTTGGTGTGAATGAACCTGCTCAATATACCGTAAGTACAAAGGATGGTCGCATGATGATTGATGCTAAAGGATGGTCAAGGTTCAAATCTAAATCATATCTTGCGATAGGGGACGATGTCAAAATCGAACTTTCTCGGCAAGGAGAGCTGGTCCAAATCAACCTTGAAATTAGCGACGCATAGCGCCGAACTGATCTATCCTCCGAGAGATTTTGATGTAATAATCTGGCATGGTGAAACAAGTGTCCTGTGTGTATAAGTAGTACGACAAGATTATTTATCACATGGTATATCATTGATAGAATTGCAACTCGATTGCTGGTTAGGAACTGTCGTTCGATTTCATTCCAACAAATTGCCGTGCTTTATTCAATTTTGTGTATTAAGCCTTGCGGCAGACATCTAAAACCAGCGCCCGTGCATCGATCGCTTGCAATATGAAAAGCGCGAGGTAGAACACATGGGTCCCCAAACATGCAGTGGTCGGCTGCGACCCAAAGTCCGTAACCGTGAGCCTATCTCGAGTATTATATTATCAAATTTGAACCCCCATAAAAAAGTTGAACCCCCATAATGCCCGTGTGTTGCAGAGGGAGTATATTTCTCAGCAAGGTGAGCCTGTGATATAAAAGATTTGTATATTTCTTTACAGAGGGAGTATCTCTCTGTCAAAAAATATATTTATGTGCAACTAGTTACTTCTATCTTTCTACTTCCTTTCGCTGATATGTGGGGCAACTGGCAACGGGGTCCACGTGCCATATGCACAAATTAGAGTGCACAACTTCACGGTAGACACACCCGGTCAGAAGCGCCCTTGATAATGCAATGAGCCGTCAAATCACAACCCCCTTTCCAGCTTAAGCGATGGATTTGGGCCAGACAGCGGCAATATTTCACGGCACTGAATCCCCTTCTCCCTCGTCGCTTGTTCGTGAGAAAACCCCTCTCGGCGATTGCATAGGGTTTTCTCATGGAGAACCAGTGCAATTCTTCATCCATCCCCGATAAATCCAAGTCCCTTGGTCGCAGGTAATCCTAGGATGGCAGCCGTTGCTGTTGATGCATTTTTCTTCCTACTGAATCTAGTGTGTTTCATTTGCAGTGCCCAAAGTGCGAGTACCCTACAGGTTTCTGCGTCCTCGACGAGACGCCACACTTGTTCCTTCTCATCCTAACACAACATTTTGAAATGCGCACAGTATGTTCCTAGAATCCTCTTTTCTATCCGGGAGGGTGGGGTTTTTTTGAACATGTTGTCTTCTCATATTATTTTTCCTATAGTGTATTATTTGCTCTGCCAGAACACATGTACTCAAGATGCTCGGCCTTGCCATAACTGAATACACTAGTTTAATGGTCACAGTGAATACAAGCCATGGATATAAGTTCCGAGTTGGGTTCATGAACCAAGAAGATCACTGCTTTTTTTATGGTCGAACTTGGATAAACTTTGTCAAGTGTTACGGACTGAAAGTTGGCGCACGACTGTTGATGGAAATAGCAGAACCTGGTCTCATTTTCACTGCAATCTTCCACCCCGGCGTCGTTCCAATTGTTCATCCATGTTAGTTTTGTATCTGGTTCTTGCTTATTGCCTCGATTACTTCTTAATCCACCTATTCTGTCTAACTAATCACAATTTAACTTTAGAAGTAGCAACGAATCTCTCACGAATATGCTACTTCTAACTAATATTTTGTTATAATTGGTGGAACGTGTAGGTTTTTTCAGAGTTAAGAAGTCTACTCATTTGTTACTCTGTAATAACTCGGCTGTTACTAATGGCACTGAAGTTGACTGGACCGACATCCACAAGTTCCTACACTTTATTGATCATCTTGAGGTCCTTGTGGGGCGTTTCAATGGTGGAAGGCCACGTGGGATATGTGTGCCACTGCTGCACTAGTTGAACAGGTCCAACTATGTCGAGAAACTTATGGTACGAGTTGTTTTCTGTTATATATGTTGTTCATAAACTATTGCTTGTACACAGTTTTACAGCTGTGATCTTCTTGAAACAGGAACTGTCGAGTTCTATTGTTCCTATATAGATGGCTGACCATGGTCAGGTCAGACTTGCGCTTGGTCACAACATGATGTTTATGTCGACCTACTCAATTCCCCTTGGAGGTGAAAAGATACTTATTCATGGGTGGTCTCGAATAATGAAGGTTGTCGGATTTCGGGTTCCGGCAGACCCTCTAGGTTCGAACTCTAGGGTGCACGCGGAGATCTCGCCCCCTACCTACCTGCACCTCGCCGCCTCTCTAGGATCTAAACTACCAAAAGAACAACACAAGAGACACAGGGTTTATACTAGTTCGGGCCACCATTGTGGTGTAATACCCTACTCTAGTTTGTGGTGTGGTGGATTGCCTCTGGGGCTGATGATGAACAATATAAGGAAGAACAGCCTCACGAGGGTCTGTTCTTGCCTGGTGCGATGAACTGCAAGGGGGAGTTCAGTCGCTTCTTTCTCTCTCTCTGCCTTCATCCAAGATGCCTCTACCCTGTGGGTGGCTAGTCCTATTTATAGGCAGAGGCCCTGGGCCTCTTCCCAAATATTGAGCGGGAAGGGCACCAACAATTGGCCATTTTGAAGGGGAACATCTAGTACACTTATCCTGACTAAAGTTGGTCCTCGCCTATCAAAGGCTCTGGTGGTGACGCCTTGGCTTGGGCTCTCTGATGACTTCCTTCCTGCCGTTCTGACGGTCTTGGTCTTGTTGCACCAAACGGGTGCCTTTGCTTGATGCTCTCGCTGCTTGCCCCCTTTGCACCAAAGAGGAAATGAGGACATCAAGGCCGGGCGCTCCGCCTGGCGCCCTTGGTCGTCATGGCTTGCGTCATGGGCACCTCGTGAGGTACCCCGCTTGATCTCTCCGCCTCCTCGCGAGCGGTCCGACGAGGCCATGCCCGAGGAAGCTTCCTGTCGTCCGCCCATGAGGCTTGGCCCCTCGCGAGGGTCTTGAGCTTGTGCCGATGAAGATGGGCCGTCTTTGGGCCACCCTTGAGCCACGCGGCACGGTCAGCGGCAGGCAAGTCTAGGGTACCCCTGCTCCTGAACGCCGACAGTAGCCCCCGGGCCCAAGGCGCGCCCGGACTTGGCTGAGCAGAGAAGCGAAGGGGCAAGTGCGGAGCGCCGCGGGCCCTAACAGCCTGCGGCCTTGGGCGTCGCGTGGAGGTTGATTGGAAGTGGGCGCCTTAGCAACTGCGCGAATCCACAAAAGAGCGGCATCTTTCTAGGTTTTGCTTCCCTTGCCTCCTCCGGTCATTGCTCAGATCCCCTTTCTTGCGCCTTTCCTTCCTTCCTCCGAAATCTCCAGATCTACTGCCCATTGCGTGCCACAGCAAGACATGGCGCCGCTGCACTTTGGCCGGAGCTTGGTACTCACCCGCCTTGGACTCGCTGAACGTGTCGGAGAAGGGCCTTGCCCGGGTGCGCCGGATGGTGGCGGCGCAAGGCAACGACGGGGCAGAGGTGCTCAGGGCTGGCTCCGCCCTTCCCGAGGGCCAAGGAAGCACCTTCTATCCGCTTTTCGTGAGCGCCATTGCTGCTGGTCTGGTGCCTCCCTTTTCTGAGTTCTTCTTCTCTGTCCTCCGCCATTACAAACTGCAAGCTCTGCACCTCCACCCCAACTTTGTTCTTCTTCTGGCGATCTTCGCCTACTATTGTGAGGCTCACGTCGGGGTGCAGCCCTCAGTGGCCTTGCTGCGCCACTACTTCTACCTCCGGACCTCTCGCGGTCCCATCTCCGCGTGCGCGAGCTTTGTCCCGTATGGCAGCTCCAACGCCATCTCGAAGCCCGGGAAGAGGATTGAGGGCTTCACGAGCAAGTGGGTCATGGTAGACGCTGGGCGCATCCATCCTCGGCTGATTCTGCCCATGGAGCAGCCCACGAGCTCCGACGATTGGTCTCACGCGGAACTCATGGATCCCCGCGCGAAGCCGGTGCTGGAGAAGATGGACGCGGATCTGTGGCCGAGCAACATGGCGATGGCGAAGCTGACCGGGGCGACGCTCCTGAGGGAGTTCCTGGAGCACCAGGTGGCCCCGCTTCGTCAGTACTCGCTTCCTCTGTGGAGGCCCCGCCCGAGCCCCGCAGTCTTGGCCGACGAAGAGCTGGCTGCGGTCCTCCAATCTTTGGTCGGGGGATACGTGGCGAGGCTGGAGGGCGCTCCTGTACCCCTGTTCCTTCGAGATGATTGGGAGCAGGCGGTGGAATCCATGCATGTCTTCAATGGGAACGGGCCCGTGCCCGCGGAGGTTCCCGAGGACCCGACGGCCCTGGCAACGGTGAACGTGTCCTCCGGCGACTCCAGCCAAGAGGAGGAAGAAGAGGAGCGGGGAGGGGGGCCTGACTCCGAGGCGGCCGACTGGGAGTCGAGAGCGCCCCTCCCCCGGCGCAGGTCACGCGCTCTCCGCCTCTTACCGGGCAACGACGAGGATGGTGATGAGCGGGGCGGCGAGAGCTTGCCCCTGATCCCGAAGAAGGACAGGACTGGGCTGGTCCCCCGCGGGTCCGCCCCGGCTCCGACGCGATCCGCAGACGTGCCTCCTGATCCCGAGCCTCTTGAGGCTGATCCCTCCAGCCGGCTCTCGGGCTTCAAGTATGGCCGGAGGTTGCTCGAGCTCGCGAGCGATGACCGGTAAGTGCTTGATTCTTGTTTTATTCCTTGCTTTGTCGCTGAGGCTTGATATCTGTATTCCTTGTCTAGGCTAGCGCTGCGCGAAGAAGTCAAGGGGCTCTAAGGCTCCGTCTGGGCAAAGGCCTTCGCCGCCAAAGAAGCCGGGCGGCAAGACACGGGCCTCTCCTGCCTGGTCATCCTCGTGAGGCCTGGCGGAGCTAGCTAGGGCAAGCTCAGCCCCCATTGCCCAAGCGACTCCTGAGGTATCCTTGCCTGATGCCACCACCGCAGTTGTTGGGGCGCAGAAGGCCCTGCCTCAGGGTGCTATGGTGACGCTGCCGTCCTCTCCTCCTACTCCACCAACTGTTGTCTCTCTGACTCCTCCCACTGTCCTGGATCGTGCTGCTGCTGAACTGGACCAGCTGCGGCAAGATCTTCTAGGCGCCGACCCTCGCTTGGTGGCCGGGCGCTTGGAGCTGGCCTCCGGCTGGGTTCGCTCTGACGCTTCAATTCGGGCGGCGCTGGTTCAGGCCGCGACGGCTTGCGACGAGGAGAAGCAGGCCGTCCTCGGGGCGAAGGCTGCTCGCGACGCCGCTTTGGGGGAGGTGGCCGATGTCCGAGGTTGCTGCAAGGCGCTAGAGAGCGAGCTGCAGGGCCTGCCTGACCAGCTTGCCAAGGAGGCCCACGTTCGCCAAGAGAAGGAGGAAGACATGAAGGCTTGCAAGGCAGCCGTCAACGACCGGGACGCCAAGCTTAACAAGCGCCGTGACCGCCTGGGTGCGCTGGAGCAGGAATTGGAGGCGAAGAGGGTCGAGCTGGATGGTAAGGCGCGGGTCCTTGCCGAGGACCGTGTGGCCTTCGCGGAGATGGAGGTGAAGGCTCGCACCTTGCGGAGGTCGTTGTACGACAGCGGCCTGGAAAGCCTGCTGGCCGGCGCCGAGGACGGCCCTGCCAAGCTGCTTCCCTTCCTGATCCGTGCCCTTGAAGACGTCACCCTCCTTGGCCCTACGGCTGAGGCCGAGGCGCGTGTCCTGTCTTCTGCAGGCACCGACAAGGCCCCACCCACGCCTACCTTCGCGATCCCGACGCCGACCTCGATAGCTTTGGAGCCCGTGAGCTGCGAGCTTGCCGCTGCCGCCGCCGAGGCCGTGAAGGGTCGAGCGGAGGCTCACGGGCGGTTCCGGGCCTTCAAAGACCAAGCCGGGAAGGCGCTGCCGGTCCTGAGGCTTCACGAGGCGAACCCGCCCAGCACAGCTCCGCCGTCAACAAGTGACTCCTTTGTGGCACCTGTTCTGCTTTCAGCTCCTGCAACATGCATCATGCCTCGGGGAGGCGTTTAAACTTGCGTTTGGTGTTGTGATGACAGTTATGGACTGTAATATTTGCTTTTGAATTCCTTGAGATTTGCGCTTTTCCTTCCTACTTGCTTATGTTCTACGCCGACAGAGCCCGGCCCCGCGCATACCTCAGCCGCCATTAGCCCCGACCGGAAACCGGGGCGGGACCAAGGAGTGAGGGGCTACGTGACAAGTTAGGCTCCTGAGTCGCGATGCTCGTGGAGTCCCCTTGGCGCACGAACAGCAAGTAGGGAGGTGAGATGTATGGGTGAATCTACCATTCTACGTCTGCAGAGCCCGGCCCCGCGCATACCTCAACCGCCGTTAGCCTTTCGAAACTAAGGAGTGAGGGGCTACATGACCAGTTAGGCTCCTGAGTCACGATGCTCAGGAGTCCCCCTTGATGTTCGAACGGCCTTCGTACCTTGGCTCCGCTCGGGGAGAGACGTGCGACGAACCAGGCCCGAGGGGCCTGGCTGGGTGGCGTGCATCTGGGCGTGACCCAGGTGTAGCCCCCATGCCCAGCCCCCTCGCGCGGCACTCCCGAGGGGAGGCGTTGTGATGAGGCCAGACATTGTGCTCTGGGATACCTGAGGTTGATGCGGCCGGGGGCCACCCTCAGTTGTTTATCACCAGCGCGGAGCATAGCGCTTCCGTATGTGTACGGGCATAGCCGCTCCTCGGTAGTGTCGTCAGCCAACACGGAGCATGGTGCTTCCATCAGTGCGTGGGAGGGGCTCCCCTCCGGGAGGAGCCCCCGGCGTCTGACCCATACGACACGTGGGCGGCACGGTAGGGCTGACGAGGTGTATCTGGGCACCCGTGAGCCAGTAGCCAGGACTCACGGGCCCTACCTCAAGGCGGGTTCGCTGGCACTGAGCCTTAACTTGTGATGTGTTCCTGCAAATTTGGTTAGATGCCGACGCTCTCGTCCTTGGGTCCCGGCCCTCGAGCTGGTCTCGGTATCCCTTTGGTATGCCGGTCGCGATGTCGTGGACAAGGCCGGAGGGTGAGGGCTGGAGAGCGATAGGAGCCCATGAGTCGCGATGCTCGGTACCCCCCTTTAACGTGCAAGCGGACGGCATGAAGGAAGAAGGTGCCGTGGATGTACATTAAATAACAATCATGATGGGTCAAACGCATGACCGAAATAAGCATAAGAGGGTAAATGTCACTGGAGTGCAGCCCGAGGGACTTGGCGATGATACAGCCCGAGGGGCGCCCCCAACAAAGTAAGCTAGGAACATGAAGTAAAAGGGATACATGTCGTAGGGACGGACCCACAAGGCCTGGGAATAATGCAGCCCTGGGGGGCGCTCCCAGCTGGAAATGAAACTTGAAGGATGTCACCTGATAACGTTGAAGACGAAGGGATGCTGAAGCAACGGACATCGCGGGCCGCGGAAGCCAACCTTCACGAGCCCCAGGCCCAGGAGCCTCGGGAGGCTCTGGAGGCGCTGGTGGCTCCTCGCGGACCATATCCATTGTGGTGCGCGCGGAGATCTCTGGGTTCGAACTCTGGGGTGCACGCGGAGATCTCGCCCCCCACCTACCTGCACCTTGCCGCCTCGCTAGGATCTAAACTACCAAAAGAAATACACAAGAGACACAGGGTTTATACTATTTCGGGCCACCATTGTGGTGTAATACCCTACTCTAGTTTGTGGTGTGGTGGATTGCCTTTGGGGCTGATGATGAACAATACAAGGAAGAACAGCCTCGCGATGGTCTGTTCTTGGCTGGTGCGATGAACTGCAAGGGGGAGTTCAGTCGCTTCTTTCTCTCTCTCTGCCTTCATCCATGATGCCTCTACCCTGTGGGTGGCTAGTCCTATTTATAGGCAGAGGCCCTGGGCCTCTTCCCAAATATTGAGCGGGAAGGGCGCCAACAATTGGCCATTTTGAAGGGGAACATCTAGTACACTTATCCTGACTAAAGTTGGTCCTCGCCTGTCAAAGGCTCTGGTGGTGGCCTTGGCTTGGGCTCCATGATGACTTCCTTCCTGCCGTTCACGATGGTCTTGGTCTTGTTGCACAAAGCAGGTGCCTTTGCTTGATGCTCTCGCCTGCGCTTGCCCCCTTTGCACCAAAGAGGAAATGAGGACACGAGCGGTGGCGCCCGCCTGGCGCCCTTGGTCGTCATGGCTTGCGTCATGGGCACCTCGTGAGGTACCCGCCTTGATCTCTCCGCCTCCTCGCGAGCCACTGACGAGGCCGTGCACAGGAAGCTTCCTGTCGTCCGCCCCGTGAGGCTTGGCCCCACGCGAGGGTCTTGATCTTGTGCTGATGAAGATGGGCCGTGTTGGGCCACCCTTTGAGCCACGCCGCAGGCCGCAGGCAGGCAAGTCTGGGCACCCCCGTTCGCAGAACACCGACAAAGGCCCGTCCATCTTGGAGAATAGGACAGAAGATTATGTTCATGCTTTTCCATGGCTCTAAAGCGAATATCCTGTTTATTGACCACTTTGCGAGATGAAGCCGCTTTCAGAAGGTTGTGGATGTGCGGGGTGGTGCCTGGGCCTTCTCCTAGGGCTTGGCGGCCTCGCCCTTGGTTAACTGTAGGGAAAGTAGCACTGTTCGAGGCGTGCTTTGTACGGTCGAACCTGTATAAGTACTCATACTGCTTTTAGCTTTGGTTGTTACGTGCCCCTGCTGGTTTCAGTTAAGGTTGTTAAGTACTCCTGCTGCTTTTACAGTTTGTCGTGTTTCTTCAGTCCTGTATTCCTCCAGCCACCAAAACCAAACCAGCGCCCGGTAGCCGCTTCTTCCGCCTCCCACGGCTGGCTGCGCCTCGGCGCATCGCTGCCCCACCGTCTCCTAAATCGTTAACTCCGGCGTCCTCCTCGGCGCTTTGAGTGCGCTGCCCGCCAGCGCCGCCCTCTCGCGTTGTCAACATGGTCAACAAACAACAGGAATCGATAGAAGTATGTGGAGAGGATGACAGTAGGGGCCCACCACGTTAGTGTATGGAAAAATGAAATGCTTCCTCCTAGTGTTTTCCTGACATCTGGGACCCACGACATTGTGAGCGTATATAGTCAATAGACAAGAGAACAGCACAAGATCGGTGACACAGGGGCGTAGCTACTCGGCGATATTTTGTTTTGTTTGGTATTGTTGAGACGGAGCGAGGGTTTGAACTGGGTGTGGCCCGTCTAGCCAGAGCTTATATTTTATGTTCACCATGTGACCAGCCCAGCTATTTTTTTCTTTGTGAAAATGAGCCCGGTTTATTTTTTACGAAGAATACCCAATCCAGGCCTACTTATTTTTCTACATACGATGGGCTGCAACTCTTTCAAGGCGCTTTGCAAATCTTGAAAGTAATGTGAAATGGGTTGTAAATATAAAAACAGATGACAAATTGGCAATTACTTTATAATTTCTGAATATTTTCACATTTTCAGATTCCTATTTCACTGGGCATTAACCTAATTTAAATATATCTTCAAAGTACTTTAAATCTGGCTCAACATTTCGGTATTAAAAATAGTTTGTAACCCACATAAATATGCGAAATTGGCCCTGGCCAACCAAAAAAATTGACTGCAATAAATTGCATAAGAAGTTGCCATGAGCTATATATAAATTATTAAAAAAAAGAGGGAGTGGTCTGACTTGTGGGCCTGTTTTGTTGACACGTATGCAAGATTTTTTTAGTTATTATATACATCAACAAACGATTCTAGCAGACATAACAGTTGGATGTCAATCCAAAAGCCGTCGTGTTTCTTCAATCTCTGATCTTCTTGCTCCAGCCACCAAAGCAGCGCCGGCGGGACCGCCTACTCCCGCCTCCCGTGTCCGGTTTGTCTTTGCCCAGAGCCTCGGCCTTCTACTACTCCCACCGCTGGCCAGGGCATCCATCTACTCACCCACACCCCCTGTTATTTTGCGGTGACGGCAGCCTCACACCGCAGCCGAACCGGTGAACGCTCGTACTCCTCTCCGCGTGGGCATCCACTACCGCGTCTTCCCCGGCTCCGCGTCGTCCCCTTCCTAGGCCTCGCCGTTGTCCACCGCCATGGTGTTCTCGGCGCGGCGTGGTCAATGTGGTCAACGACCGACTTCCATTGGAAGAGTACTGTATGTGGAGAGGTCGATGCGGGGTCTCTGACGGCCGCAAGGAAGTGCCTCCTTATTACGCAGAAAATAATTATTCCTCCACCTGATAGCGGGGACCCACCGGACGGGCCACCAGTATTTTGGGGAAAAATCATTTCCCCCACATTACTTTGGGACCCATCGGGCCAGACCACCGTATTCATAAAAAATGTCCCCCATTGTCGGCTCGGACCCACCGGAAGTGCCTCCTTATTACGCACACAAAATGAATACTCCCCGACTAAGCTGGGACCCACCTTGGTGGGAGGCTGACTTAATGGGCCTACTAACTTGACGGGGACGAAGGGCTTTGTCAACTTAGTCAATATGAACGATTCTAGCTCCAGTGACCGTACGATGTCCATCCAACGGCCATAGTGCTTCTTCAACCTCTGGTCTTCTTGCTCCAGCCGCCTAAAACATCGCCGGTCGTGCCACATGCTCCTGCCTCCCGTGATCGGGTCAGTCTTTGCCATGAGGCCTCACCGCCCTACTATTCCCACCGCTGGCCATGCCCTGCGGCGACGGCAGCCTCACACCGCAGCCGAACCAGTGAACCCTCGTACTCCTCTCTGCGCGGGCTTCCACTGTCGCGTCTTCCCCGGCTCTGCGTCGTCCCCTTCCTAGGCATGGCCGTCGTCCACCGCCGTGGTGCTCTCCGCGCGGCGTGGTCAACGTGGTCAAGGGACGACTTCCATCGGAAGAGTACTGTACGTGGAGAGGCTGACAGTTGGGTCCACGGCCTGACCAGATTTTGTGATTTGCCAAGTAAGTCGCTTTGTCAGGCCTGTTGGGCTGCAAATCTTTCAAGACAAGGAGAGCTTTCATTCGGCTGGCCGAGAAAATGGCCCATCAGCAATGAAAAATGGGTTGTACATTTTTAAAACACATCAAACCGGCAATTAGTTTCAAATATATTTTTTTCATTTCAAGATTTTAAATTACATTAATTTTCATGCGTGGAGAATTTGTTGGATTTTATATTGATATACATTTATTTTAAAATCAGTTTGAATGTGAGTCAAAATTTCTGGATTAAAAACAGTTCGGACCGCCTTTGAAATATGCAAAATTTCAGTATAATTTTTTAAGCGTGGCCACAATATGGGCTGTAATGCTAACAAAAGAATATGGGCTCCAAAAACCTTAAGAATTAGCAAAGGGCTGTAAATTATTAGAAATAATGGCAGATGGGTTGTATGCTTGTTTTCCACAGATTTGAGGTTTTCCTAAAAAAGGTTGGCCTTTACAAGCCTTGACTATTGGATGTCCATCCAACGGCCGTCGTCTTCTTCAATCTCTGCTCTTCTGCTCGGCCGCTCAAACAAGCGCCGGTGGGACTGCTCTGCTCCCTCCTCCCGTGGCGGCTATCTTTGCCGCGTAGGCCTCACCGCCTTGTACTCCCATCGCTGGCCTAGCCATCCTCTACTCACCCACACTGCTGTTATTCTCCCGTGACGGCAGACGAACCAGTAAACCCTCGTGCGATCGTACTCCCCTCCAGCGTGGGAAACAAGCGCCAAGTCTTCCATGCCTCCGTGCCGTCCCCTTCCTAGGCCTCATTGTCAGTCCACCGCCCGTGGTGCTCTCGGCGGCATGGTCAATGTGGTCAACGACCGGCTTCCGTGGAAGAAGTCTTGTGCGTGGAAGCGGCTGACAATTTGGGTCCACGGCCGCAGCAAGGAAGTACCTCCTTATTACGCGCAAAGTAATTATTCCTCCGCCTGACAGCGGGGACCCACCGGATGGGCCACCGTATTTCACGAAAAAAACGTTTCCCCCCTGACTGCTGGGACCCACCAGCTACACCTTCGCACGCAAGGAAGTGCGTCCGGGCAAAAAAAAACGATTCACCCCCCTGACTGCTGGGACCCACCAGCTACATCATCGCCATACGCAAGGAAGTGCACGGCGGTCGGGACCCACCTGGTCGAAGCGTGCGTGGCGTTGTCATTCAGTCGCGAACATGTACGTACATATATCTTTGGTGGATATAGAGGCGCACGCGGTCGTAGTAGAGGCGCCAGACGTCTGTGTAAGTAGAGGCGCGCACGTAGCATGTACACGTACGTACAGCGTCCAGGGTGCAAGAAAGAAAATACAGCCACGTATGTGTACATACGGGCGGGGTCTCAAACGCCTACTCGCGCATACGTTCGGCCAGGGCTCGTGTACATGGCTGGGTCGGAACGGAGAAACAGTGTCGTCGTCGTGTTCATGGGGAGGCAACGTAATGTGTCGTGTTCATGGGGAGGCAACGGAATGCGTCGTGTTCATCGGGAGGCAACGAAGCGGCGTAGAGCCAACCGGTGGTCGAAGCGGAATGCATGGTCGTGTTCATCGAGAGGGCTTGGGCCGGAACAGGTGATGGAAGCGAGGCTGGCGTCTGCATCGCAGAAGCGGAGAAAGCGGCCTTGTGTTCGACCGGCCACGTTAAAGCAGGATCCTGTTCGCCGGGAGGTGCAGCGTCTGCCAAAAGCGGAGGAAACGGACCTCCTACGGTCGAAACGGGGGTCCTGTTGATCGGGAGGGGTGTGGCGTACTGCAAAACGGATGAAACGGACTTGTGTTGGAGCGCTTAGCCTGGCTCGCTAGGAAGTACCGAATCGGCAGTTTCTAGCGAGCCAGGCTGAGGGCTGCTTTAAGCTTCGTGCGCATACGAGCCAGCCCACTGTGTGTTCACAACCAAACACACATTTCGCGGCCCAACTGGGCCTGGTTGCGATTTTCTGGGCAACCAAACGCACCCTTATTATTTTCATTTTCTTCTATACAACTTCACAAAAAAGAAGCATTTTAGTTGCATTTGTACTTGGGTTGATGATGCAGACTCTCAGGACAGGGAAAATGACCTGGTACTACCCGTGTGGCAACCACTATGGGTGGGGTAGTATTCTCGGTATTGAGCGTTGAGGGGGTATTTTGGTCAGTTTTGAGGTCGAGGGGAGTAATCCGAAATTGGGAAAGAGTTGTGGAGGGTAATACAAACTTATCTATCTTTATCATTTCAAAGGATCTAGTTTACATAAATTTTCAATTTTCATATTTGTCTAAAATTTCCAGATTTGTTTATGAACTTTTTTTCAGATTAACTACTTTACCTTACTTCTCCCAATTTTTATGTTTTCTTTTGACTCATTTTCCTGATTGATTTTTAAATCTTCTATGATGGCTGAGCTGGCACACCTACGAAATCACTGCCACTTCTTCATTAAAACCACCTAGAGTGCGCAAGCTCCTTGTCGAATCTTTAGAATTTTGACATATAAGTGGAAGCCAAAAATTCTGTCATAAAATCGAATGTCGAAACCTAGACATTTGCAATAGTGACTAGTGAGGGAAAATTTGGTTTTTTTTCATTCCTGTCACTAATTATGCTCTTGTTTCAGTTTTCTACGCCCTCCGTCGTTTTAGAGGTCAAGCCGTCAAGGCCTTGGTTTTATTTATTTTATATCTTGTTAATCTGACGGAGGAAGGCATGACGACTACTTTGCCCGCTTCGCCCCCCGCGTCGCCCCCGCTCGGGCGACTCGGGTGGGACGCAACCCTAGCCCCCGGGGCTCCCCGTCCTTCTACCCCTCCCTCCGCCGCCGCCGAAGGACGCTGCCGGCCTATAGCCTGGGGGCTGACGGCGGTGGCGGGGGCCTTCCCTCTCTCTTGCGCCATGGGGGCGGTGCGGAGCCCCGCGGTGTGTGGAGGCACGGTGATCTGGCCTTGGTGGCGTGGCGGGCCTGCCTTCCGGCGGCGGCGCGGCGACCGCCTCAGCCTAGGGCGGATGGTGGTGGGTGCGGTGGCTGGCCATGCTTCGGGCAGCGGCCTTGGCTGCGTTCGGCGGCGACGGTCGGGTCGGCGGCGATAGACCATCTGACCTCGGTTCGGCGGTGGCGGCATGGAGGGCCTGGTGGTTGGTTCGGCACCATGTGTGGTTTGCCCTCCGGACAGATCTGGTCTGGCCGGTGCGACCTGCTCAATGTGCGGCGGCTCAGATCGGCGCGCGACCCGTGCACACGATGCTTGATGGAGGTTCCTCGAGCGGATCCGGGCGAAAACCTAGTTCTTGGCTTGATGCCAAGACCGGCGTTGGCGGCACTCTTTTGTGTCATTACCTTCTTGAAGGCGTCGCCGTGGAAAAGCTCCAGACCTCTATCCGCTACCTTCGGAGGAAACCCTAGATCAGTAGATCAGATGACGGCGGCGCGTTGGTGTCGTTTCCTTCTTGGGGGCGTCATTCTTGGAGGCGTACATGGGTTCAAGGGACCAGTGGGCGGCTTTTTTGGTGGAGCGGTGCTTCATCCTGCACATTGATGATGGCGGATCTCGGCGGCGTGGTGCAGTGGAGACTCGGCGCCCGATGCGCAGTGCTAGACTCGCGCAGGAGGAGGTTGTTGTCTGGCGTCATGGTGGCGTCGATGGTAGAGTGGCCTGACAAGGTAGAAGCCTCAATATCTGCTCTGAAGACGGACCAGTGAAAGATGGCGACGACGACACATGTGAGTGCGTCAGACCAGTTTATGCCCCAGACCCGGTATGTGGCTCGGCTGGGGATTTTGGCTTTTGATGATAGGCTTAGGTGAGTGGACTGGGTATTTGGCCCAGCTAGCGCCCCTTCATCATATGGATAGGAGTAGTGGCATATGATGCCAAGATGGCGGATTCAGGCATATTATTGTAATACTTTGTACCTAAAATCTAAAAAGTGGCCGCGCACTAACTAGACGAACCGGGTGGCCTAACGAGGGTCGCTCGATCTTGTCTCGATCAACGGCGCGCCGTGTCCAGGTGTCCCCTGGTCGGGTGGTGGGGCTGTGCCACTCAGACCCGCGCGTGGACCGGTCGCCTGGTCCGATTGCGCCGCGCCGCGTGAGATAAATCGCCGTGGGACCCACATGTCATTGAGGATTAGGCAGTTCTCCAGCGTTTTAGCCGTCGTGCGTAGTGGGCGGCGGTTTCAAATTTCGTGCCATTACCCTGTCCACCCCCACCTCTCGCCGCCCATTCCTCCTCTTTCCCCCTTTGCTTTCGCCGTTGGTTGGTGCTCGGAGGAGGTTCCAAATCCACCGGGTTGTGGTCGACGGCGGGACGCGCCGCGAGGGTCGTCGTCCGCGGCGGCAGTGCATCGCTCCCACGCTCCTCATCTTAAATCTGCTTGTTTCTCCACTCGCCCGCCCTCCTTTTTTCTGGTGAGGTCGCTCGTTTTCCGGTGAGGTCACGGTCGTAGTCAGGGAGGTCGGGGTAGATGTCGAAGTCGAGGTCGCGGTCGGGGTTAGGGAGGTCGAACTCATTTTCCGGCGAGGTTGAGGTCACCCCCACGGACTACTTCGTTTGGGAAACCGCCGGATTGGCAGGGGTGGGTTAGGGTTGTGCTCATCCCGTCGTTTTTGCGTTCCAGTAGGGGATGAGCTCGTGCATATACGTACGGTATGAGTGGTTCAGGGAGGATGAGTGGTTCGCGGCGTAGAGCCTCGTTTGTGGATTGAAGCCTCATGGTGGATGTGGTGTTTTTGATGAGTGTTTTTTCCCTGCGGTGTGCAACTCTGTTGCCCCTTGCGTGCAAATTAGGAGCAGTAGTAGACACTTTTTGAGATAATATAGCCAATCTGCCAGCCTTGTGGTGGTTCTCCTGGGTCATGTGTTTTCTCCTCTTGTTTGCAATTAGGGACCATTACATGTGCAAATTAGTACCTATGCTTGCCAATTTCCCAATTTTCTCTATCCAAGCTGTTAGCCTTTGTGATTGATCTGGTGGTCTGTGTGTTTTCGTGCTGCTATGTGCAACTAGGAACCCTTGTTTGTGCAGTATAGAACCAATGCTTGCCAATTTTTGCATTATAGTGTACCCAATCTGCCAGCCTTGTGGTGGATGTGGTGGTCCACGTGTTTTTATTCGGCTGTGTGGAAATAGAGATCATCTCTTGTGCAAATTAGTACCAATGGTTGACAATTGTCCAATATAGTCTACTGATTTTTCTGCCACCTTTGTCTTTGGATCCGTTGTTCGTGTGTTTTTCCCCTGCTGTGTGCAACTGGGGCCTCTTCATTGTGCAAATTAGTATCAATGCTTACCAATTTTTCAATATGGTCTACCCGAATCTGCAGTCTTTGTTGTGGATGTGGTTGTTCATGTGTTTTCACCTGATGTGTGCAAATAGGGACCCTTATTTGTGCAAATCAATACCAATGCTTGCCAATTTCCAATATATTATACCCAATTGTTTTGCTGAATATATTTTTCCTGTTGGCTATGCATGTTTTGTTTGTCCCAGTTGCACAAGTTATCATAATGAGCTTGTTGCCTTGACTTAACTATTTTCTGCCTAGTTATTACTTTCCACAGTTAAACTTAGTTGGCTTATATGATGTCCAGTTTGCACAAGGTTGACTGCCTAGTTGGTTGCATCACTGTAGTAGTTGGTTGTCCACAAGTTTTATAGTTGATTGTCCACATGTTTTCTGCAGATCAAAGCAACCTTCTATGATTTCTCTAGTTTGTTTCCACATCTTATAACTATGTTTTCTTTTGTTGTATTTCCTCCCGCAGGGCAAAAATGTTTATAATAGGAGGAGATGCAGATGGCAATGAAGGAGATGTATTTTTTTCACTTTTTTCTGTGCTTTTGAGTTATTTTGAACTTATGCATGTATGCTAATGTCTTTTTTTCATGTTTTCTTTTGGTTGCTTAATCAGCGTTCTGGAAGTCAGTCGCTTCGCTGGAACTTGAAGCGTCCTGCCAATCGCTAGCCACGACCTGCGCGGAGTGTTGAGCAGGGAGAGGATGTTGAGGTAAGTGGCATGCTGATGACACAAGTCCATTTTTCGGTTTTGTTTGGGTCATATAACATTTTTTGTTTTTTCCCATGCTCGTGTTTTTGTTTTTTCTTAGGATGCTGATCAGTTCCGTGTAGTAAAGTGGACTAGACATGCAGCACTTGGTAAGGGAGCTGAGTCATCTTCTAGGGTAAGTAAAATCTCGAATATAAGTGTTTCTCGCTTTTTAGATGCTGATGAAATTATGCAGCAGTTCGCACCACTATTTTTGTTTTTAGTTTGTCAATAACAACCTTTGTAGTTGACATCTCTAGTCATCTTGATCTAAATACAGTTGACATTAGTTGGCATTAGTTGGCATCTTGTAGTTGACAAGTTGGCATCTTTTATAGTTGACATCACTGGTCAATTTTTTGTGCAGGCAGCAGTTGCTGGAGGAGCTGTCGCATCTTCCGCAGCAGATGCTGAGGTATGTGGTTTTTGTGTGTGTTTATGAGCTATTGAACAGTTCCTTGCAAACCTTTTTTTGGTTGTTGTTATCTTGTTGCAATATCATTTCTTATTGTTGCACATCCGCTAGAACTTTTTGTAGTTGCCAGGTCTTGTATTTTTTCTTATTTTTTTGAAGGTTGCACACTGGCAGTCTTTGCAGTTATCCTCATGAGCTTTATTATTTGCAAAAATACATCATATTAGTTGGCATGATCCATTTTATGAATATATAGCTTATTCCAATACTGATCCAAATGATGATTGCTAGTTTTTTTTCATTCTTGTTTTTTCTCTTGTGTTTAATGTGTCCTTTATGTTTTATCTTCTCATCAATGTGCCGGTGGTGAAGGAGGTGAGGTGGCTGCGGGGAAGATGTGGGCGACCATCACAAGCGAGGCAGGATAAGGGCATCACCAACGCGGTTTGCAAATTTCAACGCCTCTCTAACCCCACTCTGAAGTCGAGCTAGTTTCGAGGTTGTTCGGGGGGCTATTGAACTTATCAGACACACTTCCAGCGAACCTCACTAAGTTCCTGGTGCAGTCCTACCAGCCACAGACCTCTGAAATGTTTTTCCCAGGAAGGGGAAGGATCCGTGTTGATGCTGACAGTGTTTGGAGGGTATTTGATCTTCCAAACAGGCGTCAAAAAGTCACATATTTAGTTGACAAGGATGCCACTAGGAGATTCAGACAGGCTTTCAACATAACTGGAAATTCTCATCCCCAGATCACTACATGGCTCAAGATGATTCAGGATATGGCTGTAAGAACAGATGACATATTCTTTATGGCACGGCTTGCGGTTGCCTTCAGCACTTTTCTAGCACCAACCACGGCCTTGAAGCTCAGCCCAAAGTGTTACGGACTTGTGCTAGATCATCCAATGCTCCAGAACACAAACATCTGCCTCTTTGTAGCAGAACACATTAACAAAGCTTTCCAGAACATGGACCAGGAGAAGCAAACTGTCTGCTGCTGCTTGTATCACTTGATGGTTAGTGAAAACGACCACTTCCATCTATTCTTGTTCTTCTATGCAGTGATAGTTTGCTGAAATACTCATAACAATAATTGAACTTGGCTTTTCTTTTGTTGGGTCTGGTGCAGATGCTATACCGTGATGCGCTCGTACATGACATCCCAAAGTAAGCAAATCAAGGTGATACGATCGAATGCATGGGATAGTAGTCTAATTGCCAAGGTGATCAAGAAGGATACTATCTCTCCTGGTGTTTTCGGAAAATTACAAGTGAGTTCTCTTTGTTTTTTCCAACAGTGTCTTCTTTTTATGTTCTTTTGATGTCTGGTCACTTTTTTGGAAATTGCACAAAAAACTGTCATCAGTTGGCACAACAATGCATGTAGTTGCACAGCTTGTAGCTTTAAGTTTGGCATCTGCACACATGTTCATTTTAAATTGGCACACCATCTTTTTTAAGTTGCACAGTTTTACTAATCTTGTTGCACAGATGTGTGGCATCAGTTGGTAGAAACTTTTTTTAGGTGCCATGTGGGTTGCACAGTTTTTGTGTCTTTGTTCAGTTGCATATATGTATAGTCGAATTGTCTACCCCAGTATCTTGTTGTAGTTGCATAGGTTATAATGTTTGGTTTCGTTCAACACACAAATCTGTTTTGATAATATTGTTCTTTTCTTTTTCTCTTTTTTTTACATTAGCTTAAAGAGGAGTATAGAGGCACGGAGCATACACCACTGTTTGGTGGAATTTTGCAAGCTGAAGCATTCGTGGCATCCAAGTTACCAATAATCTACAATCCGCAGGTTAGTGTTTTGCATACAGAAATTTGTACCACTTACTAACATTTTCTTTTTGCTGGGATGTATGTTCAGTTGGACATGTATAACTTTTGTAGTTGCGAGAATACAGGATTCAGTTGGCTGTGATGTATGTTCAGTTGCACATACAAGTTTCTGTAGTTGCACATGTTCTTTAGGATAGTCAAAGTGTTCGTTTACAACCATTGACATCAACTTGGCAGAATGCATGTTTTTAGTTTGTGCCATAGTGCATGTGTAGTTGGCTAGAATCATGTTTTTAGTTGGCCAGAAAGTGTGTATTAGTCGGTTTTTGCTTATCACGTCATGGTCAGTTACAGACATTTTACTTTTTAATTTTTTTCTAACTGATTCAGTACTGAATCTTTTTTTTTGTGTTGATGCAGAAAAATGCAAAGATTGCGAAAGTGGTCAATGACCTGTGCAAGGCTATAACTGAACAGGTTGGCACCTTCATTGAAGCAGTTGCCAAGATCGATGACGAGGAACCGGATATTGATCCTTACGTACAACAGCCATCAATGCAAACCGGGGCGTCACGCCGTGCTCCAAAAAGAAAGAGACGGGGGTCAACTATACGAGAAGAAGAAGAGTTTGTTGAGGATGATTCAGAAGAAGATGAGAAAATGGAAGCAGCGATAGATGTTGACGAGGACGAGGACACATATGCAGATGAATCAGGCGTCAAAAAGTCAGATATTTAGTTGACAAGGATGCCACTAGGAGATTGAGACGAACTTTCAACATAACTGGAAATTCTCATCCCCGGATCACTACATGGCTCAAGATGATTCAGGATATGGCCGGAAGAACAGATGACATATTCTTTATGGCCTGGCTTGCGGTTGCCTTCAGCACTTTTCTAGCACCAACCACGGCCTTGAAGCTCAGCCCAAAGTGTTACGGACTTGTGCTAGATCATCCAATGCTCAAGAACACAAACATCTGCCTCTTTGTAGCAGAACACATTTACGAAGCTTTCCGGAACATGGACCAGGAGAAGCAAACTGTCTTCTGCTGCTTGTATCACTTGATGGTTAGTGAAAACGACCACTTCCATATGTTCTTGTTCTTCTGTGCAGTGATAGTTTGCTGAAATACTCATAACAATAATTGAACTTGGCTTTTCTTTTGTTGGGTCTGGTGCAGATACTATACCTTGATGCGCTCGTACATGACATCCCAGTAAGCAACTGCGTGATACGATCGAATGCATGGGATAGTAGTCTAACTGCCAAGGTGATCAAGAAGGATACTATCTCTCCTGGTGTTTTCGGAAAATTACAAGTGAGTTCTCTTTGTTTTTTCCAACAGTGTCTTCTTTTTATGTTCTTTTGATGTCTGGTCACTTTTTTGGAAATTGCACAAAAACCTGTCATCAGTTGGCACAACAATGCATGTAGTTGCACAACTTGTAGCTTTAAGTTTGGCATATGCACACATGTTCATTTTAAATTGGCACACCATCTTTTTTAAGTTGCACAGTTTTACTAATCTTGTTGCACGGATGTGTGGCATCAGTTGGTAGAAACTTTTTTTTAGGTGCCATGTGGGTTGCACAGTTTTTGTGTCTTTGTTCAGTTGCATATATGTATAGTCAAATTGTCTACCCCAGTATCTTATTGTAGTTGCATAGGTTATAATGTTTGGTTTCGTTCAACACATAAATCTGTTTTGATAACATTGTTCTTTTCTTTTTCTCTTTTTTCTTATTTCAGCTTAAAGAGGAGTATAGAGGCACGGAGCAGACACCACTGTTTGGTGAAATTTTGCAAGCTGAAGCATTCGTGGCATCCAAGTTACCAATAATCTACAATCCACAGGTTAGTGTTTGGCATACAGAAATTTGTACCACTTACCAACATTTTCTTTTGGTTGTGATGTATGTTCAGTTGGACATGTATAACTTTTGTAGTTGCGAGAATACAGGATTCAGTTGGCTGTGATGTATGTTCAGTTGCACATATAAGCTTCTGTAGTTGCACATGTTCTTTTGGACAGTCAAAGTGTTCGTTTACAACCGTTGACATCAACTTGGCAGAATGCATGTTTTTAGTTTGTGCCATAGTGCATGTGTAGTTGGCTAGAATCATGTTTTTAGTTGGCCAGAAAGTGTGTATTAGTCGGTTTTTGCTTATCACGTCATGGTCGATTCTGCATATTTTACTTTTTAATTTTTTCTAACTGAATCAAGATCAATCTTTTTTTGTGTTGATGCGAAAAATGCAAAGATTGCGAAAGTGGTCAATGACCTGTGCAAGGCTATAACTGAACAGGTTGGCACCTTCATTGAAGCAGTTGCCAAGATCGATGACGAGGAAACGGATATTGATCCTTACGTACAGCAGCCATCAATGCAAACCGGGGCATCACGCCGTGCTCCAAAAAGAAAGAGACGGGGGTCAACTATACAAGAAGAAGAAGAGTTTATTGAGGATGATTCAGAAGAAGATGAGAAAATGGAAGCAGCGATAGATGTTGACGAGGACGAGGACACATATGCAGATGAATCAGGCGTCAAAAAGTCAGATATTTAGTTGACAAGGATGCCACTAGGAGATTCAGACAGGCTTTCAACATAACTGGAAATTCTCATCCCCGGATCACTACATGGCTCAAGATGATTCAAGATATGGCTGGAAGAACAGATGACATATTCTTTATGTCCTGGCTTGCGGTTGCCTTCAGCACTTTTCTAGCACCAACCACGGCCTTGAAGCTCAGCCCAAAGTGTTACGGACTTGTGCTAGATCATCCAATGCTCAAGAACACAAACATCTGCCTCTTTGTAGCAGAAAACATTAACGAAGCTTTCCGGAACATGGACCAGGAGAAGCAAACTGTCTGCTGCTGCTTGTATCACTTGATGGTTAGTGAAAACGACCACTTCCATCTATTCTTGTTCTTCTGTGCAGTGATAGTTTGCTGAAATACTCATAACAATAATTGAACTTGGCTTTTCTTTTGTTGGGTCTGGTGCAGATACTATACCTTGATGCGCTCGTACATGACATCCTAGTAAGCAACTGCGTGATACGATCGAATGCATGGGATAGTAGTCTAATTGCCAAGGTGATCAAGAAGGATACTATCTCTCCTCGTGTTTTTGGAAAATTACAAGTGAGTTCTCTTTGTTTTTTCCAACAGTGTCTTCTTTTTATGTTCTTTTGATGTCTGGTCACTTTTTTGGAAATTGCACAAAAACGGTCATCAGTTGGCACAACAATGCATGTAGTTGCACAGCTTGTAGCTTTAAGTTTGGCATCTGCACACATGTTCATTTTAAATTGGCACACCATCTTTTTTAAGTTGCACAGTTTTACTAATCTTGTTGCACAGATGTGTGGCATCAGTTGGTAGAAACTTTTTTTTAGGTGCCATGTGGGTTGCACAGTTTTTGTGTCTTTGTTCAGTTGCATATATGTATAGTCGAATTGTCTACCCCAGTATCTTGTTGTAGTTGCATAGGTTATAATGTTTGGTTTCGTTCAACACACAAATCTGTTTTGATAACATTGTTCTTTTCTTTTTCTCTTTTTTTTACATCAGCTTAAAGAGGAGTATAGAGGCACGGAGCATACACCACTGTTTGGTGGAATTTTGCAAGCTGAAGCATTCGTGGCATCCAAGTTACCAATAATCTACAATCCATGAGTTAGTGTTTTGCATACTGAAATTTGTACCACTTACCAACATTTTCTTTTGGCTGGGATGTATGTTCGGTTGGACATGTATAACTTTTGTAGTTGCGAGAATACTGAGGATTCAGTTGGCTGTGATGTATGTTCAGTTGCACATATAAGCTTCTGTAGTTGCACATGTTCTTTTGGACAGTCAAAGTGTTCGTCTACAACCATTGACATCAACTTGGCAGAATGCATGTTTTTAGTTTGTGCCATAGTGCATGTGTAGTTGGCTAGAATCATGTTTTTAGTTCGCCAGAAAGTGTGTATTAGTCGGTTTTTGCTTATCACGTCATGGTCAGTTACAGACATTTTACTTTTTAATTTTTTTTCTAACTGAATCAGTACTGAATCTTTTTTTTGTGTTGATGCAGAAAAAGGCAAAGATTGCGGAAGTGGTCAATGACCTGTGCAAGGCTGTAACTGAATAGGTTGGCACCTTCGTTGAAGCAGTTGCCAAGATCGATGACGAGGAACCGGTTATTGATCCTTACGTACAGCATCCATCAATGCAAACCGAGGCGTCACGCCGTGCTCCAAAAAGAAAGAGATGGGGGTCAACTATACAAGAAGAAGAAGAGTTTGTTGAGGATGAGTCAGAAGAAGATGAGAAAATGGAAGCAGCGATAGATGTTGACGAGGACGAGGACACATATGCAGATGAATTGGAGGAGGAGGACAAGGATGAGGATGACAATGAAGAAGAGGTAGAGGAGGAGGAGGAGGAAGAGGAGGAGGAGGAGGAGGAGGAGGAGGAGGAGGAGGAGGAGGACAAACAAGAAGAGGACAAAGGAGAGGAGGAGGACAAGGAAGAAGATAGTGAGGCAGAGGAGGAGGAAGAATAAGGTGAGGCCAAAGAGGGGGACGGGGACAAAGGTGCAGCAGTTGATGGCAGTGAGAGGGGAGAAGACAAAGGCGCAGCAGTTGATGGCAGTGAGAGGGAAGAAGATGACGATGAAGAAGACGAGGATGGTTATGGTGATGATAAAGGGGGATCCAATGGAGGCAGCGACAGCAGCGATGATGATGATGATGACAACGCCCCTGGTTCTGGTGGTACAGGCGGCAACACATCCAGGAGGACTAGCACTTCTGCCACCCCTGCCAGCAGCAGCAATTCATTGAGTAGCAGGAGCACACTACAGATGTTGATTGACAAAACTTGCTGGAAAGACAAGGAATTGCCGAAGTCAAAGAAAAATGACGAAGCAGAGTCTCAGGGAAGCATTGATATGTTCAAGCTCTGCAACTTGAAGTCAGCTTTGCTAACCACCTTTCCTGTGCCAGATTTTAGCGACCAAGATATGTGTGAGAAGATCAACTTTGCCATTGACAAGAGCCTGTTCTTATCAAGTGATGCTGAAAAGAATCAAATTGACATGGAGGAAGCAGGAAAGGGTCTTGACTGGGTTCATTCAAAGGAAAAATACAAGGAATATTTAAAGCGGCTCCCAGACCTAAGCTCCAGCAAGAGCAAGCCAGCATCCATGGTAAACCCTCACGTGGTCCAGAAGCGTAAAGCAGTTACAATGAAGAAGAATTTGCAGTTGCCTCAAACCAAGGAGAAGATGGTGAGTGCAGATGCTGAAGTAAATATGGTCAAGGAAGCTATGCTTCAAACTGATATGCCAACTATAGTGAGCAGAGAGCCAACTACCATCACAGGAGTTCAACAGATCAAGGGGAAGACTCCCCTTTCAACAGTCCCACCAAAACCACCTAAGCAGCAAAAGATTGTCAAGTTTGCCAGGGGCACAAAGGGGGAACAGGCCACAAAAGGTTTGGGGTTCAGAGACGAGAGAGAACTGCGAGCTGCAGCCATTGATGCAGGGGTGCCAAGTTCTGCTAGGTTGCTGCCAACTCAGACTGGGAAGATGCCAACTGCAGATACCAGCGTGCCAACTGATGTGTCAGTTAGCAGCGTGGTCACAGTCAAAACCACCACAGCTGCTCAGAAGGCACCATCAAGAATCGCAAGCCCGAAGGTGCCTACTCATAGAGATGCTTCAATGCCAAACACAAAAGGAGGTGATCCTACTACCAAATTGCCGTCCCCAAGAGCCAGCACACAGCAGCCAAGCAAGCCTGCATCACCAAGAGCTGACTCTCAGCAACCATTAACACAAGAGGAGGTGTTCAAGATTATAAGTAGGTGCAAGCCTCCAAGGCCGCCAACTACAACACTATTGCGAACCTAGTCAGTGAACGATGCACCCGTGTTTGTGCCGCAAGGAGATGCCCTGGTCCTTGAACCCATAAGAAGATCAAAGTCTTATCATGGTGACGGGTTCTGCGATGCACCATCTTTTGACCTCGGCATAGATGGTGATGCTCCAGCACCTGCTCCAGCAGCAGAAACAACGGAAGCCGGTGTGATTTGTATTGATGAGTGTGAGTTGGCCCCAGCAGCTGTGAATGAAGGATGCGCTGCTGCTGATGCTGGCAAGGCAATAGCTCAAGAGCTAGATGTTGGATCACCAGAGAATTGCCACACACCGATATGCACAGAACCAGAAGCTGGCACGAGCAGTTCTTCGGGACCACCTATTGCACGAAGACAAAGGAGGGTAATAAGGCCCGCATCATATCAAAGGTCTCCATTCATTGCCTACAACAAGAAGACTTTCAGCTCCAATGAGGTAGTGAACAAGCTTTACGCTGCCCTCTTGTATTGGGTCAGGCATCACAAAGGAGCAAATGATGAAGCTACCAGGTAAACTAACTCCCCACAGCCTACATACATATCTTTTTCAGTTGCACAGGACCAGCCACTTAGTTGCACAGAAAGCATAGCATATTGCACAGAACAGGGCTTTTAGTTGCACACTGTTCAGTTTTCAATTTCATGCACTTTTTTTTGCTGTTGTGACCCTTCGAGCTAATTCGTCTTTTTATTGCTTTCAAAAAAAATTCAGCCCTGAGATAATCAGGTATGGTGCTTTCTATATTTCTTTAAAGGAGTTAGTTGATTCGATGAAGCCGTTTCAATGGCTGTCAAAAATTGTTATTGAGACTGGAATCTTACACATCATGGATAACTTACCAGAAGGGTCAAAGAAGGTTGTTATGCCACTGAGGTTTTCTGTAAGTTTTTCCAAAACCTTCTTTACCCTCATCTTTGTTCTGTAGCACTTTTTCGTTGACCAATTGAGGGAGGCCTTTCATCTACCAAGGAGTTTGAGCCATGCTTTATAATCTCTGCAGATGAATTTACAGCAAGGGATCCACAACGTGAATGAGATAAACAAGAAGTTTGATTACAAGAACCGTCTCGACAAGAAAGAATTGGTGAGTGTTGTGCCCACATGATCCATCTGTTTTAGTTGGCACCCACAGCATGTTCAGTTGCACATGACACATCTGTTAGTTGGCACATACTTGTTGCAACCTGTTTTTAACTTGACCAAGTCTTTTCTTGTTTTTCTTAGCTACGCATGTATACGTATGCGAAATCGTTCACGCTTGCAGGTCATGCCGCCACCGCTCAAGTCTTGTTGATGTAACCGATAAGGAGGGAGGGAGACATTATTGGGTCTTCAATGTCAACTTGAGGGACGGACGATTCGAAGTTCTTGACTCAAACAGGACGCTGGACAACATTGAGCTGATGAACACTACCTCTACCATCGCAAGCGTACGCCAGCTATGGAGGAAGCATTACCCAAAGTTCAGCATCGAGCACTTCCAGATTATTGACATTGACGTACCAAAGCTGCTCGGCAAGTAAGACATTAAGAATGGCATTCTTCTCAATTTCTCACCATCAATTTGTAGTTTTTACAATTTTTCTACTTGTGCAATCTTTAGTTTCTCAAGACACAGAACAAGTCTGCAATCTGTTTATCATTTTTATGAGTTTCTAATGGATTATCTAGCCAGTTGTAGAGTGGCACATAAGTAGTTGCACACTGGCACATAAGCAGTTGCACAGTGGCACATAAACAGTTGCACAGTAGAACATAAGCAGTTGCACAGAGTGCATTATCTTTATTGGTTTTAATTTTATGTGACAATTTTCTTTTTTGCCCACCGCGGTAATGAGTGTGGGCTGTTCGCACTACTTAACGCCACCAAGTGGAACGGTAGCCAACTGCCCAACTACGAACTTAAGGAAGTACTCAACATCATGAAGATGCTGGCATATGATTGGTTCACCAGCGTGCACAACACTGCCCCATGGAGGAAGTTGCTGAGATACGACAAGGACTAGGTCAGTACTCTTTTTCTTTCTCTACTCCATGGAGGAAGTTGCCGGTTTGCACAATTTTTAAGTAGATTTTGTAGTTGCCCACTAGTAGTAATTCCGTTTGCAACTCTATATCATCACTTTTGTTGACGCATTAGGAGCACTGGACATACAATTGTTCAACAACTAAATATTTAACCAGTTGCCAACAAAGGCACAAATATCAACCTTTTTTACACAGTGCATGAACTAATTCAAGGAGCATAAATTAGATAAAGAGGAATCATAGATGTTGAATGTGTCCACTTGGTCCCAACATTGCTAAAAAACATCATTCTTTTTCTTTTTTGTCCCAAAGTTACAAACGATGAAACAGAATCATAGTAGCCTGAGTGGACACACACCAGCAGTGTGCTCTGTAGATTGGCACTGGCTGCATTTGTTTTTCTTCTTTGGGTGTAGCTCCAACGCCGATTTGTACCGTCGACTCTTCGCCCTACCCTTTGTAGTAGACCTTGGAGGATCCCTGGGCACAAAATCATCAGAAGCTTGTGTAGGGGATGCAGCCTCCAACGGGGCAGTAGGACCATCACGATCAACTGTATAATAATCATATAAAAATTCAGTATTTTTTGTTGTGCAACCAGCACTGATGTTTTCTGCAACCACACAGCCCATGATGTGCAACTAACTGGTTGCAGCGTGCAAGTTAAGTTGAAAAAAACACCTGTACTAGCACGACCCGTCATGGTACTTGGATTGTAATCGCCTATGGGCAGAACAGGAAAAACAAGTTAGATTTTTAGCTTGATCCTTAAACTAACACAGCACACGCAACTAGGCATCATGTTCTGTACAACTGGGCACTATGATATGTGCAACTGAAGTCACACCCCTAGTTTTGTTTGGAGTCGGGGAAGGTATTTACCTGGATGATGAGCCCCCTGAGTCCTGCCTGTAGGTCCATTGGGAGTAGCACACAGGGCACTGCTAGTTGAGCCAGGCGGGGGAGGAGGTCTTTGAGGGTTGGCATCACCTATAGCCAGAATAGGACAAACAAGTTAGTTGTGTTATCTTTTTTATGCTCAAACTAACACAGCGTGCGCAACTAGGTAGCCTGTTCTGTGCAACTGAGCACCATGATGTGTGCAACTGGAGTTACAGACCTAGTTTGATGGGGAGTTGGGGCAGGTAATTACCTGGACGATGAGCCCCCTGAGTGCTGCATGTAGGGCCATTGGGAGGAGCACGCGGGGGAGGAGGTGGCGGAGGATGCCATGTACAGCCAGGAGGTGGAGGAGGTCCTTGAGGGTTGACATCACCTATATCCAGAATAGGAAAAACAACTTAGTTGTGTTATCTTGATGCTCGAACTAACACAGCGTGCGCAACTAGCTAGGCAGCCTATTCTGTGCAACTGGGCACCATGATGTGTGCAACTGGGCACAATGATGTTTGCAACTGAAGTTACACACCTAGTTAGATCAGGAGTTGGGGCAGGTAATTACCTGGATGATGAGCCCCCCTGATTGCTGCCTGGAGGTGGAGGAGGTCCTCGAGGGTTGCCATCATCTGATGGCCCCATGGCAGCAGTCGGTTTTTTCTTTTTCTTGGACTTGTTCAGGTGGCCGATCTCGATGCGTCTTTCTTGCGCATATGCTTGTATACAATAGCTTGTGCTGGATCGTAACCACTGCAAACTTTGCTAGTTTTCGAAAATCGTATATCATGTTCCTCTCCCTTATCTACTTCTTTGATTGAGGAGGCATTTCATCAGTTGCTCATAACCAGTCCCCTGGCGCACTAGGTACAAGCAATGGGTGTCCGCCGTCTTAGCAGTACCTTTACGGTATGACATCAACTCCAATATGGGTGAACACCTTGAGGATGTGGCAATAGAGGATGTCGTCCTTGTCCATTTTACAGCACTCACACAAATAGGAACCCTCCTCCACCCTTGCCTGCACCAAGTAGTTTCGAGAACCATATTTGGCAACAAATTCCTGGTTCGGTCTGAGCTCAAATATATCAGCACCAACTTGGAATGCATTATATCGTCCAATCAGCTCAAACTCTTCTCTGAACTTGCGGTAAAGGTCCCTAGTATAGGTTTTGTAAGCTTGCTTCTCTATTGGGAAGTTGGACCACAACTCAATCTCAAGGTGTTACATCACTGTAATCATTGCAGCCTTCCTTGGCCAGGATGTGGTTCTGGATTTTTTCATATTGCTTGAGGAAGTTCAGCATTGAGTTGTGTGGGTTCACATATCTTTTCAGGACGGCGTTGAACCCCTCACTACGCTATGTAGATTGTAGGAAGGGGAAGAACCTGTGTTTGAAGTAGCACGGCACCCAAGTTGACCTGTATTCGTACAACTTCTCAAAGTGTGTGTGTGTGTGTCATAGCCTCGTACTTCATCATTAACCCAGCCCAATTCTGCTCAAACTCGTCTGTAGTGAAGCTAAAGTCAACACACTTGTTGAAATCATCGACAGTCCTGGATTCCGCACAAAGAGCCAACCAACTTTTTCTTGAGCCTTTTTCATGATGTGCCATCGACAACAGCGGTGCACGGTGGTTGGAAAGATGCTCTGTATTGACTGCCTCATTGCACCATCCTGATCGGTGATGAAGTTGTCAGGAGGTTTGCCATCCATAGCCTCTAGGAATGCTCCAAAGACCCAATCAAAGCTCGATGCCAACTCCTGCCTCACAAACGCGCAACCCAGCATGAAAGATTGGCCATGTCGGTTTATTCCTATGAAGGGCGCGAACGGCATATTGTACATGTTGGTCATGTAGGTGGTGTCAAAGCGATATGCAATGGTAGTGCGCCTCCGCATAAGCTTTTCGAGCTAAGCCATCCACCCAAAATATGTTGACAACTTGGTCCTCTTCATCATATTTCACCTTATAGAAGAAGTCTGGATCGGTTTTTTGTATATCCTTGAAGTGCGCAATTGTCTCAATCAGATCACCTTCCTTTGTGTCATCTCTACGGAAACTTGTACACAGATTTGTTATTTCCTTTGGTCCGAACGGCACCATCATCTCAGATCCATAGAACTCTGCCATTACATGCACCATACGTCCTGCATAATACAAAAACAAACAGTATATCCTTTTTTTAGTTGCACGAATGCGCACATCCAGCTACACAGTAATAGGACATGTGTTGGCACAGAAGATAATCGCAGGAAATGGACACCTAGATGCACCTTTTTAAAATCACTTTGCACTTTTTGCATACAGGACATTGTGTAGTTGCACAGTAAAGACAATCTAGTTGCACAACAAGCACCAAAAGTGATATACAAACAGCATGGGAAGTTGGACACCGGTTGCAGTTAAGTCATTTCAGTTGCACAAGAGTACCATAACAGTTGCACACTGGACTTCCTAGAGGGAAACTTAATTCTTTAAGGGATATAGAAAACACCACACCTGTAGTCAAGTTGCAGTTATACAAGATGCACAAAAACTCCTTTTCATCAGGTGAGATGCCTTGGTGGGATCTCAAGTATTTGGACAATGAAGGTTTGTTCACGAGGGATGATTGTGGTCACGAACAAAGTGTGTCACCTCCCATCGCCCATCTATCAGCTTCACCAACATTTTCGCCTTGCATTGAGTCTGCTTTATTGTCTCGTGTTTGCGCTTCTTCTTCTTCTTCTTACTAGTACCAGCCTCCTCTTCAGCAAATATCGGAGGTTCTTCTTCCATCTCCTCATCACTGTCAACAGATTTTGGATCCGAATAGGGTCCGGGGCGGAGGAGCCTCGGCTCCTCCATCATCGACTTTGGGCTTCTTGAACTTGTTGCAGCAAAACTGTTGTTTTATCAATTCATTGGTGCGAGGTGTCCGTCTAGAGGTGTTCATCTTGATAGAGAAACCCATCCATAGTGCGTAGCTGTTGTAGTGATTGAGGGAGTCCTGGATTAGGGGGTCCCCGGACAGCCGGACTATATCCTTTAGCCGGAATGTTGGACTATGAAGATACAAGATTGAAGACTTCGTCATGTGTCCGGATGGGACTCTCCTTGGCGTGGAAGGCAAGCTTGGCAATACAGATATGTAGATCTCCTCCCTTGTAACCGACTCTGTGTAACCCTAACCCCCTCCGGTGTCTATATAAACCGGAGGGTTTAGTCCGTAGGACAACAACAATCATACCATATGCTAGCTTCTAGGGTTTAGCCTCTACGATCTCGTGGTATATCAACTCTTGTAATACTCATATCATCAAGATCAATCAAGCAGGAAGTAGGGTATTACCTCCATCGAGAGGGACCAAATCTGGGTAAACATCGTGTCCCCCGCCTCCTGTTACCATCCGCCTTAGACGCACAGTTCGGGACCCCCTACCCGAGATCCGCCGGTTTTGACACTGACATTGGTGCTTTCATTGAGAGTTCCGCTGTGCCGTCACCATAAGGCCTGATGGCTCCTTCGATCATGGTAACGATTCGGTCCAGGGTGAGGTTTTCCTCCCTGGACAGATCTTCGTATTCGGCGGCTTCGCTCTGCGGGCTAACTCGGTTGGTCATCTGGAGCAGATCGAGAGCTACGCCCCTGGCCACCAGGTCAGGTTCGGGAACTTGAATTACACTGCCAACATCCGTGGAGACTTGATCTTCGATAGATTCGAGCCCTTGCCAGGTGCACCGCACGATCACGACAAGCATGATATAGCTCTGCCGTCGGACAGTGTTCGGGAGATCACACCGGCAACTACTCCGGCCTTCAATCCGGAGCAAATTGCGCCATCCAAGGAAGGGTGGATAGACCCCGCCATGGAGGCCGTATTCTCAGCAGCGATAGAGCCGGATACTGACCTTACCCCTCACGAGAGCCGAGATGCCGAACCACTGGATTCATCTACGGCCACAGACTCCGAGCCGCCTGCGCTCGTGCCTATCGAATCCGATTGGGCGCCGATCATGGAGTTTACCTCCGCGGATATCTTTCAGCACTCGCCCTTCGGCGACGTGCTAAATTCGTTAAGGTCTCTCTCCTTGTCAGGAGAACCTTGGCCGAACTATGTCCGGCTAGAATGGGATGCGGACGACGAAGAAATTCGCTGCCCACCCACCACCCACTTAGTAGCCACTGTCGACGATCTAACCGACATGCTCGACTTCGACTCCGAAGACATCGACCGTATGGACGAAGATACAGGAGACAAACAGGAACCACCGCCTACAGGGCGCTGGACCACCACCTCATCATACGATATATATATATGGTGGATACCCCCAAAGAAGGCAATGGCGACAAGACAGCAGAGGATGAACCCTCCAAGAAGCAACCCAGGCACCGACGTCAGCGGCGCTGCTCTAAGTCCCGCCATAGCAAAAGCAATGATTACCGGCACAAGAGACAATAACACTCCGGATAGTGCCGAAGACGATGACAATCCCCTCCAGCCAGATTTAGAGCAGGAGGATGAACAGGCTAGCCCCCCAGAACAGGCAGCAGATGGAGAAACGGAGGATGGCAATTACATGCCCCTCTCCGAAGACGAGGTGAGCCTCGGCGACGAAGAATTTATCGTGCCTGAGGATCCCATCGAGCAGGAGCGCTTCAAGCGCCGGCTTATTGCCACGGCAAATAGCACGAAGAAAAAGCAACAACAACTTCGAGTTGATCAAGATTTGCTAGCGTACGGATGGACCGAAGTCCTTGCGGCCGAGGAATCTGAACTCGAACGCCCCTCAAGAGTTACCCAAGACGCAGGTCGCTACTCGAGAAGGAAGCGGTGAAACCTACTTCACCAGCGTGCGATCACGGTGGCCAGCCACCAGCGTGGCCGAGTTAGAGAGGCGTTCAGCCTGAAGTTCAGCCTGCACCCGCCGCCACTCAAACAAAAATACCAAGGCCGAGGCAACACGCGGGACCTGCGAGATGAATTGGAAAGCGAGCAAAACATGCAAGATCGATATCACGGGTCACGAAGTGCGCACCAACGCGAGGCGATGGTATCACGCCGGATACACTAAAAAGTAAATTCGGTAAGGCGAATACAGCAGACAAGACTCATATGAACTGCGTCGTGATATAGCCCGGCACAGAGGCGCCGCACACCCCCTATGCTTCATCGATGAAGTTATGGATCACGAATTCCCGGAGGGTTTTAAGCCCGTAAATATTGAATCATACGATGGCACAACAGATCTCGCAGTATGGATTGAGGATTTCCTCCTCCATATCCACATGGCTCGCGGTGATGATCTACATGCCATCAAGTACCTCCCACTAAAACTCAAAGGACCAGCTCGGCATTGGCTGAATAGCTTGCCAGCAGACTCCATCGGCAGTTGGGAGGATTTGGAAGATGCATTCCTTGACAACTTCCAGGGCACTTATGTGCGACCACCGGATGCTGACGACTTGAGCCATATAACTCAACAGCCATGGGAATTGGCCAGGCAATTCTGGACGCGGTTCCTAACTAAGAAGAACCAAATTGTCGATTGTTCGGATGTTGAGGCCTTAGCGGCATTTAAGCATAACATCCGTGACAAGTGGCTTGCCCGGCACCTCGGCCAGGAGAAACCGAAATCTATGGTAGCCCTCACGACACTCATGAACTGCTTTTGCGCGGACGAGGATAGCTGGCTGGCTCGCAGCAACAACACATCAAGGAATCCGGCCACTTCAGATACTAAAGATGCTAATGGCAGACCACGTCGTAACAGACACAAGCGCCACAACAACGGCGATAATGCTGAAGATACGGCAGTCAATGCCGGATTCAAGGCCCTAGATCCGGTCAACGGAAAAATCCATTCAAAAGAAGTACTTCGGGCCCGTCTAGTTTGGACTGCATACTCGATCGCTCGTGTCAAATTCACGGCACCCCCGATAAGCCAGCCAATCACACCAACAGAGAATGCTGGGTGTTCAAGCAGGCCGACAAGTTGAATGCTGAAAACAAGGACAAGGGGCTGCATAGCAATGACGAGGAGGAGCCCCGGCCGCCGAACACGGGAGGACAGAAGAGATTCCCACCACAAGTGAAGACGGTGAATATGATATACACAACCCACATTCCCAAGAGGGAACGGAAGCGTGCACTAAGGGACATATATGCGATAGAGCCTGTCGCCCCAAAGTTCAACCCGTGGTTCTCTTGCCCGATCACCTTCGATCGCAGGGACCACCCCACTAGTATCCGTCATGGAGGATCTGCCGCATTGGTCCTAGACCCCATCATTGATGGATTTCACCTCACTCGAGTCCTCATGGACGGCAGCAGCAGCCTGAACCTGCTCTATCAGGATATAGTGCGCAAAATGGGTATAGATCCCTCGAGGATCAAACCCACCATGACCACCTTTAAGGGTGTCATCCCAGGTGTAGAGGCCCATTGCACGGGCTCAATCACACTGGAAGTGGTCTTGGATCCCGGAAAACTTCCGGGCGAGGAGTTAATATTCGATATCGTCCCGTTCAGCGGTGGCTATCACGCCTTTGCTCGGCGAACCGCATTCGCAAAATTCAATGCGGTACCGCATTACGCATACCTCAAGCTCAAGATGCCAGGACCTAGGGGGGTCATAACAGTCAATGGCAACACAGAGCGCTCGCTCCGCACAGAGGAGCACACCGCGGCCCTCGCAGCAGAAGCACAAAACAGCATTTTAAGGAAAACCGCCAATTCAGCGATACAGCCCCCGAACACCGTCAAGCGAGTCCGGAGCAACCTGCAGCAGGATCGACTGGCATGCTTAGAGCTCGCCTAGCAATTCGGGCCCCGTCCTAGTCCCAGTCAAGCGGCAAAATCCGTGCCGCGCGTACATAATTACGCACTGAAAATACCATGGGCATAGGCGGGGGCATGCTACCTCTTGAGCACTGCGTTGGATTTCCCCGAAGAGGAGAGGATGATGCAGCAAAGTAGCGTAAGTATTTCCCTCAGTTTTTGAGAACCAAGGTATCAATCCAGTAGGAGGCTACACACAAGTCCCTCGTACCTACACAAAACAATAGCTCAGCGCAACCAACGCGATTAGGGGTTGTCAATCCCTTCACGGTCACTTACGGGAGTGAGATCTGATAGAGATGATAGATAATATTTTTGGTATTTTCGATATAGATATGCAAGGTGAAAAGTAAAAGGCAAAGTAAAAAAGCAAGGCAAGAATAAAGTGATGGAGATTGATATGATGAGAATAGGCCCGGGGGCCATAGGTTTCACTAGTGGCTTCTCTCAAGAGCATAAGTATTTCTACGGTGGGTGAACAAATTACTGTTGAGCAATTGATGAGAATTGAGCATAGTTATGAGAATATCTAGGTATGATCATGTATATAGGCATCACGTCCAAGACAAGTAGACCGACTCCTGCCCGCATCTACTACTATTACTCCACTCATCGACCGCTATCCAAAGATGCATCTAGAGTATTAAGTTAAAAACAGAGTAACGCCTTAAGCAAGATGACATGATGTAGAGGGATAGTTTCATGCAATATGATAAAAACCCCATCTTGTTATCCTCGATGGCAACAATACAATACGTTCCTTGCTGTTCTTACATCCTGAAAGGACACTGCAAGATTGAACCCAAAGCTAAGCACTTCTCCCATGGCAAGAAAAACCAATCTAGTAGGCCTAACCAAACTGATAATTCGAAGAGACTTGCAAAGATAACCAATCATACATAAAAGAATTCAGAGAAGATTCAAATAATATTCATAGATAGACTTGATCATAAACCCACAATTCATCGGTCTCAACAAACACACCGCAAAAAGAAGATTACATCGAATAGATCTCCACGAGAGAGGGGGAGAACATTGTATTGAGATCCAAAAAGAGAGAAGAAGCCATCTAGCTAATAACTATGGACCCGAAGGTCTGAGGTAAACTACTCACACTTCATCGGAGAGGCTATGATGATAAAGAAGCCTTCCGTGATGACGGCCCTCTCCGACGGAGCTCCGGAACAGGCCCCAAGATGGGATCTCGTGGATACAGAAAGTTGCGGCAGTGGAATTAGGTTTTTGGATCCGTATCTGATCGTTTGGGGGTACGTAGGTATATATAGGAGGAAGGAGTACGTCGGTGGAGCAACAGGGGGCCTACGAGGCAGGGGGCGCGCCCTAGGGGGGCGCCCCCCACCCTCGTGACCCCTCTTTTGTTCCTTGGAGTAGGGTCCAAGTCTCCTGGATCACGTTTGGTGAGAAAATCACGTTCCCGAAGGTTTCATTCCGTTTGGACTCCGTTTGATATTCTGTTTCTTCGAAACACTGAAATAGGCAAAAAAGACAGCAATTCTGGGTTGGGCCTCTGATTAATAGGTTAGTCCCAAAAATAATATAAAAGTGGAAAATAAAGCCCAATATAGTCCGAAACAGTAGATAATATAGCATGGAGCAATCAAAAATTATAGATACGTTGGAGACGTATCAGGCATCCCCATGCTTAATTCCTGCTCGTCCTCAAGTAGGTAAATGATAAAAATAGAATTTTTGATGCGGAGTGCTACTTGGCATAATTTCAATGCAAATCTTCTTAATTGTGGTATGAATATTCAGATTCGAAAGATTCAAGACAAAAGTTCATATTGACATAAATAATAATAATACTTCAAGCATACTAACAAAGCAATTATGTCTTCTCAAAATAACATGGCCAAAGAAAGTTATCCCTACAAAATCACATAGTCTGGCTATGCTCTATCTTCACCACACAAAGTATTTAAATCATGCACAACCCTGATGACAAGCCAGGCAATTGTTTCATAATTTAACATTTTCAAAAAAATCAATCTTCACGCAATACATGAGCGTGAGCCATGGATATAGCACTATAGGTGGAATAGAATGGTGGTTGTGGAGAAGACAAAAAGAGTGTAAGATAGTCTCACATCAACTAGGCGTATCAATGGGCTATGGAGATGCCATCAATAGATATCAATGTGAGTGAGTAGGGGATTGCCATGCAACGGATGCACTAGATCTATAAGTATATGAAAGATGAACGAAAGAAACTAAGTGGGTGTGCATCCAACTCGCTTGCTCACGAAGACCTAGGGCAATTTGAGGAAGCCCATCATTGGAATATACAAGCCAAGTTCTATAATGAAAAATTCCCACTAGTATATGAAAGTGACAAAATGAGAGACTCTCTATCATGAAGATCATGGTGCTACTTTGAAGCACAAGTGTGGTAGAAGGATAGTAACATTGTCCCTTCTCTCTTTTTCTCTCTTTTTTTATCTGGGCCTTTTCTCTTTTTTTATGGCCTCTTTTTATTCGTCCGGAGTCTCATCCCGACTTGTGGGGGAATCATAGTCTCCATCATCCTTTCCTCACTTGGGACAATGCTCTAAAAATGATGATCATCACACTTTTATTTTTCTTACAACTCAACAATTACAACTCAATACTTAGAACAAAATATGACTCTATATGAATGCTTCCGGTGGTGTACCGGGATATGCAATGAATCGAGAGTGACATGTATGAAAGAATTATGAACGGTGGCTTTGCCACGAATACGATGTCAACTACATGATCATGCTAGCAATATGACAATGATGGAGCGTGTCATAATAAACGGAACGGTGGAAAGTTGCATGGCAATATATCTCGGAATGGCTATGGGAATTCCATGATAGGTAGGTATGGTGGCTGTTTTGAGGAAGGTATATGGTGGGTGTATGATACCGGCGAAAGGTGCGCGGTACTAGAGAGGCTAGCAATGCTGGAAGGATGGGAAAAAGTGCGTATAATCCATGGACTCAACATTAGTCATGAAGAACTCATATACTTATTGCAAAAATCTAGAAGTTATCAAAGCAAAGTATTACGCGCATGCTCCTAGGGGGATAGATTGGTAGGAAAAGACCATCACTCGTCCCTGACTGCCACTCATAAGGAAGACAATCAATAAATAAATCATGCTCCGACTTCATCACATAACAGTTCACAATACGTGCATGCTACAGGAATCACAAACTTTAACACAAGTATTTCTCAAATTCACAACTACTCAACTAGCATGACTTTAATATCACCATCTTCATATCTCAAAACAATTATCAAGCATCAATCTTTTCTTAGCATTCAATGCACTCAAAAGAAAGTTTCACAAATCTTGAATACCAAGCATATTATTATTAAGCAAATTACCATGCTATTAAAGACTCTCAAAATAATCTAAGTGAAGCATGAGAGATCAATAGTTTATTTAAAACAAATCCACCACCGTGCTCTAAAAGATCTAAGTGAAGCACATAGAGAAAAATTATAACGCTCAAAAGATATAAGTGAAGCACATAGAGCAAAACTACATAGCTCAAAAGATATAAGTGAAGCACATAGAGTATTCTATCAAATTCCAATTCATGTATAGCTCTCTCAAAAGGTGTGTACAGCAAGGATGATTGTGGCACACTAACAAAAATACACAAATAATACAAGACTCTCCAAGCAAAACACATATCATGTGGTGAATAAAAATATAGCTCTAAGTAAAATTACCGATGGAAGTAGACGAAAGAGGGGATGCCTTCAGGGCATCCACAAGCTTTGAATTTTTGGTGTCCTTGGATTATCTTGGGGGTGCCATGGGCATACCCAAGCTTAGGCTCTTGCCACTCCTTGTTCCATAATCCATCAAAAGAATTTACCCAAAACTTGAAAACTTCACAACACAAAACTCAATAGAAATCTCGTGAGCTCCGTTAGAGAAAGAAAACAAAAGACCACTTCAAGGTACTGTAATGAACTCATTATTTATTTATATTGGTGTTAAACCTACTGTATTCCAACTTCTATATGGATTATAAACTATTTTACTAGCCATAGATTCATAAAAATAAGCAAACAACACACGAAAAACAGAATCTGTCAAAACCAGAACAGTTTGTAGTAATCTGTAACTAACGCAAACTTCTGGAACTCCAAAACATCTACCAAAATAGGAAGACCTAGAATTTTTTTTATTGATCAGCAGCAATTGGAATCCGTATTTTATCACGTTCTGGTGATTTTTAACAATTCGGGCACTGAGCGCAAAGTTTCTGGAAATTACAGCAAGATCAAATAACTTCCATCCAAGAAGATCCTATAGGTCTAACTTGGCACAAACACTAATTAAAACACAAAACCACACCTAAACAGAAGGTAGATGGATTATTTATTCCTAAACAAAAGAAAAAACAAAAAACTAAAAATAAAATTGGGTTGCCTCCCAACAAGCGCTATCGTTTAACGCCCCTAGCTAGGCATAAAAGCGAGGATAGATCTAGGTATTGCCATCTTTGGCACTAGGAAAGAAAAGAGCAAATTTCCTTTCTATGGCATTTATCCTCCTATTTTGGGAAAGCACATTGCCATTAATAGAGGAAGTAAGATTGAGCACGTTACGGAAATTTGCATCTAAACAAGATTTCATCTCTTTGATAATTTCGTTTTGGTAGAAGCATAAGAGGGTGGTAGATTCAACCTTATCATTCATGGGGTGCCCAAATATAGTTTTCATCCTTTCATAGGTATCTATAGCATCCCCTTCAAGAAAACCCTCTTCAAAAATAGAATCTAGCACGTGCTTGAAAGAAGCGGGTAATCCAACATAGAAACTTTTTAAGTAAACCTCAATTTGATATTGTGGTACATAGCTAGCCCTAATCCTCAATAACCTATCCCAAGCATCTTTTAAAGATTCATCAAGTAAATAGCGAAAAATTCCAGATTCATCTTCATCAAAATTATTTAAACTCTCATTGGTAACCCCGGTGGGCCTTTCCATAGCATCATTATTTTATAGCTTAGAGAGGATAGAGGGGTCATCCAAGGTACTAGTACCCTGGTAAGGACCCTTAATTCTTTTTAGTTCGGCCATGGCAACAAGAAGACGAGAAGAAGGCAAACGGGAAAAAAGAAGGAGATTGGGAAAGAGAGGGCGAATAAAATGGCAAGGGTGAAGTGGGGGAGAGGAAAACGAGAGGCAAATGGCAACTAATGTAATGCGAGAAATAGGGATTGTGATGGGTACTTGGTATGTTGACTTTTGTGCAGACTCCCCGGCAACGCCGCCAGAAATTCTTCTTGCTACCTCTTGAGCACTGCGTTGGATTTCCCCGAAGAGGAGAGGATGATGCAGCAAAGTAGCGTAAGTATTTTCCTCAGTTTTTGAGAACCAAGGTATCAATACAGTAGGAGGCTACACGCAAGTCCCTCGTACCTACACAAAACAATAGCTCAACGCAACCAACCCGATTAGGGGTTGTCAATCCCTTCATGGTCACTTACGGGAGTGAGATCTGATAGAGATGATAGATAATATTTTTGGTATTTTTGATATAGAGATGCAAGGTGAAAAGTAAAAGGCAAAGTAAAAAAGCAAGGCAATAATAAAGTGATGGAGATTGATATGATGAGAATAGACCCGGGGGCCATAGGTTTCACTAGTGGCTTCTCACAAGAGCATAAGTATTTCTACGGTGGGTGAACAAATTACTGTTGAGCAATTGACAGACTTGAGCATAGTTATGAGAATATCTAGGTATGATCATGTATATAGGCATCACGTCCGAGACAAGTAGACCGACTCCTCCCTGCATCTACTACTATTACTCCACTCATCGACCGCTATCCAGCATGCATCTAGAGTATGAAGTTAAAAACAGAGTAACACCTTAAGTAAGATGACATGATGTATAGGGATAGTTTCATGCAATATGATAAAACCCCATCTTGTTATCCTCGATGGAAACAATACAATATGTGCCTTGCTGCCCCTTCTGTCACTGGGAAAGGACACCGCAAGATTGAACCCAAATCTAAGCACTTCTCCCATGGCAAGAAAAACCAAACTAGTAGGCAAAACCAAACTGATAATTCGAAGAGACTTGCAAAGATAACCAATCATACATAAAAGAATTCGGAGAAGATTCAAATAATATTCATAGATAGACTTGATCATAAACCCACAATTCATCGGTCTCAACAAACACACCACAAAAAGAAGATTACATCAAATAGATCTCCACGAGAGAGGGGGAGAACATTGTATTGAGATCCAAAAAGAGAGAAGAAGCCATCTAGCTAATAACTATGGACCCTAAGGTCTGAGGTAAACTACTCACACTTCATCAGAGAGGCTATGATGATGTAGAAGCCTTCCGTGATAACGGCCCTCTCCATGTGAGCTCCTAACAGGCCCCAAGATGGGATCTCGTGGATCTGAGAAAGTTGCGGCGGTGGAATTAGGTTTTTGGCTCCGTATCTGATCGTTTGGGGGTACATAGGTATATATAGGAGGAAGGAGTACGTCGGTGGAGCAACAGGGGGCCCACGAGGCAGGGGGTGTGCCCTAGGGGGGGGCCCACCCTCGTGACCGCCTCTTTTGTTCCTTGGAGTAGGTTCCAAGTCTCCTGGATCATGTTCGGTGAGAAAATCATGTTTCCGAAGGTTTCATTCCGTTTGGACTCCGTTTGATATTATGTTTCTTCGAAACACTAAAATAGGCAAAAAAACAATTACAATTTGGGCCTCCGGTTAATAGGTTAGTCCCAAAAATAATATAAAAGTGGAAAATAAAGCCCAATATAGTCCAAAACAGTAGATAATATAGCATGGAGCAATCGAAAATTATAGATATGTTGGAGACATATCAGGGCACGATCAGGGCACACCCCACAATGCGGCTCAACCGCCCTAGGGGCTGCCTACCTTCATTATTTTTTCTCTTTCAGGACCTTACTCTCTGGAAGCCCTATCCGGTAGTGCGATTGCCGGACACATAATACAATAACCAAGGAGGCAGGAAGCTACGTCGTACAATGGAATCCCGGTGGTCTCTCGATAACTTGTGAAATACCTGCTTTAAATACCAGTCCATGACTTGCCCTTGGATAGGACATGTCAAATAGTACTATTTTTGCTTATTGCACTACTTGTATTAGTACGCCTTGATTTAATTCTTTAAATAACAATGCACAGCATTAGTCTATTATTGCATTATCTATTCTTTTTTATATGTTTAGTTACGACAATCAGCACCCGTACATTCTGGTACGGCCAGTACGCCAGGGGCTTTCATATACCCCATAATATGGCGTGAGAAGTCCGAACACTTACGACAGTGTGGCACCCCGAACTTATAGCATTATATGCATCAGCTCCGAATCATGTCTTGGGTCAATAGTTGGGTTTGCCCGGCTCTCATGTTTTGGTACCTTACGTTCCGCAATATCGGCTAAGGTAGCACTGGGAGAACTACTGCGATTGTGTCCCAGTTCTTCCAGACGAGCACCTCAGTAGAGAAAGCCAAAACTGACTGTCATGATAAGGCGAGAGTTGGTCGCTGTTCGAGAGGTCTCAAGTCCTTAAAGACTTTTTTCGCTTCGAGCGAGGAGTCGGCCTTGTCTGACTTAGGCGTATATAGCGCCCAAAATTCGGCCTTCCGAATACTAGGGGCTTCGCCAAAATTTAAAATTGTAGACTTCTATGGCTAAGTGAGAGTGATAAAGCATTATAGTCCGATTGCCTGGTTCGTTCGTTGAGCACCTCCTCGGAGGACCCAAAATGGGAAAAAGAGTGCTCAGATTTATCCCGAACACCCCAAAGATTAGCTGCATGGGGGCGTAGTTTAACGACCGCCAACTCTCAGATTTGATAAACGGCCGCACAGAAGGTAATATTTTAAATTCAAAAAGCGTTGCATAGCGCAATGAACTAGTTTTCACATTATAGGATCACATGAGCACGTTCATTCAAAAATTACATCTTTGGTACACTCCTCCGCCACAAGGCGGGCACCCTTCAGGACACCGTCATAATACATTTCAGGGTGGCGATGCTCCTAGCCCTGCGGTGGCCGCTCCTTCACCAGCTTCTTGGCGTCCATCTTCGCCAAAGGCACTTCAAGACGGCAAAGGCCCTGCGTGCACCTTCGATGCAGACGGACCACTTGATGACTTCAAACCGGGGGCAGGCATTCACAAGCCGCCTCACCAGACCAAAGTAGCTGTTAGGCAGGGGATCGCCAGGCCACATCCAGACTATAAGGCCCTTCATGGCCTGTTCGGCCGCCTTGTGGAGCTCGACCCGGTTGCTTGTTTGGTCGCTCAAAGAACATCAGTGTTCGGTCCCGATATCTGAGACCAGAACAACTTCTCCGTCGAGCTCCCTCCTCGGCCGGTAGAACTCCATGACATCCGAGCACCTGCTGCAGGCGCAGATCTGCGAACGCTCTTGGAGAGCTCCGAACTCGGGTAAGTAAAAAGAAATTTTCTTTCACGTGCTTGCTTTGCATAATGAATGCCTTACCCGCCGCTATCTTCTTAACCGCCTCAATTTCCTGGAGGGCCTTTTGGGCTTCGGCCTTGGCATGTTTCGCATTGTCGAGCGCCTTTGCAAGCTCGGACTCTCGCATCTTAGAGTCAAGCTCCAAGGCCTCGTGCTTCTTGACGAGAGCCTGGAGCTCTTGCTGCACCTCGCCTACTCGGGCCTCTTGTTTTCTCGCTCGATGCGCTCCTGGGCCGCTTTGTTTTCAGCCTCGGACAGCGCCTTCTTCAGGGTCGCCACTTCGGTCGTGGCCCCTGGCACATTCATGATGATCCTATTATTCTGCAACCAAATCTCTTTTTTCATATAGACAAGGTATTGCTTACCTTTGCTCTCCTTGAGCTGCCTCTTGGCAAGGCCGAGCTCTTCCTCGGACCGCTCAAGGTCCTGCTTCAGTGCAGCGACCTCCAGCGATGCGTGCGGCCGTGAGTGAAGCCTGCATATTCATAGACATATTATGATTAGACTCCTGCGATCATTATTTGATCTTCTATTCGGCTTTTCTTCGCGAACGCCAAACTGAGCATCAGGGGCTATTGTCTATGCGGTAATATTTTCCCATATTTCAATTACGCACTGAAAGCCTGTTAGGAGGTCACAAGCTTCATTCAAATTCCGTTTTTGACGTCTTGAACCTTCTCGATCACCGCACTCATGATAGTGCGGTGTTTCTTCGCTGATGGAAGCGCCATAAGCGCTTCCAAAGAAGTTGTCCGGTACCTCTGGATGGACAGAGGTCACCGGCACGGGCGGCTTGCCCCTCTTAATAGGGGGTCACCTACCGGAGTCCGGAACCACAGGAGGTTCCGGCGCAGTGTTCGGCTGAGGGCCGAACTTGGAGCCCATGGGAGTTTTGCTCCCTTTGCGCCCGAGGTCCGGAAGGTCGCCTCGAGGCGCCTCCAGGACCACCTCCCCTCGGCTTGGTGCCTTGTGAGACAACACCTCGGCGTTGTCCGTAGGGCAAGGGGTGGAGGCGGTCAGAAGTGAATCGCTACTCATATCCGACGGGTCCAAAGAACCGTCCGATGAAGATACGTCGATGTGGGCTCGGGACAGACTGCATAATCATATTCGGCGTAAGGAGAAGAAGTGCAATAAAAGCATACCATGAATTACTATGGTATCCGGATACTTACGACTTCGCCAGGGGCTTGTCCTTGGCCAACCACTCGTCTTCACTATAGGCGGCGGTCGTGGAACAGTCCGGAAGGAGGGTCCTTCCCTTCTTGGACCCTTCGGCCTCCCCGGTTGGGGCGGCCTTCCTTTTCTTGTCTCCCCCGGCTCGGGGGGGGGGGGAGAACTTTCCTCTTCCTCCTCCTCGTTTTCGTGAGGGGAGTGCGCCTCAGAGTTATCGGACGATGAGTCCGGTATCACCTCACGCCGAAGACCCTTTCGGGTCCCCGTGGTCTTCTTCTTGGTCTTCTTCTCCGGCACCTCATAAGGTGCCGGAGCCACATCGCCATTAGGAGAGCATCTGCTGGATCTTCGGGCAGGGGGGCTGGACAGTCAATCTGCTCCGCTGTCTCCACCCAGTCATGTTAAAGGCATGGAAGCTTAGATCCCGCACATTAAACTGGGAAAAATAAATACCCTATGAGGTATAAAGAACTTACCGAACTGGCATGCCGATGTGCGATGAGTCCGCGGTCCTCGGTAAGGGAAGGAGGCACCTCGGCGCCCTTGAACAACACCCTCCAGACGTCCTTGTGCATCGTGTCAAAGAGCTCGCGCAGAGTCTGGTGCTTGGCCGGGTTGAACTCCCACAAATTGAATGCCCGTTGTTGACACAGGAGGATCCGGCGGAAGAGCATGACCTGGACCACGTTGACGAGCTTGATTTTCTTGTTCATCATGTTCTTGATGCAGGTCTGGAGTCCGGTCAGCTCTACCGGGGAACCCCAGGACACGCCCTTCTCTTTCCAAGAGGTGAGCCGCATGGGGATTCCGAATCGGAACTCGGGGGCATCCACCTAGTTGGTGTCGCACGGCTCGGTGATGTAGAACCACCCCGATTGCCACCCATTTATGGTCTCCACATAGGAGCCCTCGAGCCATGTGACGTTGGGCATTTTGCCCACCATGGCGCCTCCACATTCCGCTTGTTGGCCGCCTACTACCTTCGGTTTAACATTGAAGGTCTTCAGCCACAGGCCGAAGTGGGGCCGGATGCGGAGGAAGGTTTCGCATACCCATTTATAAACGCCGAGATGTTGAGGATAAAGTTTGGGGCCAGATCATGGAAATCCAGCCCGTAGTAGAACATGAGGCCGCGGACAAATGGGTGGAGGGGAAATCCCAGTCCGCGGACGAAGTGGGTGAGGAAAACTACCCTCTCATGAGATTCCGGGGTAGGGACGATTTGCCCCGCGTTGGGCAGCCAATGCGGGATATCCGCGGCCAAGTATCCGGCTCCCCGCAGCTTTTTGATGTCCTCCTCCGTGACGGAGGATTTCATCCACTTGCCTCCCGCTCCGGACATGCTTGGAACGGTTTGAGGAGAAAGACGCAAACTTGGGTGTTGGAGCTCGAGTGTGCGAGAATGGATGAGCAAGGAGGAAGAAGGCGTGGGTGAAAAGGGTGAACCCTTATCCCTTTATAAGGGCGGACGAAACTGTACGCCCCCACCTGCCTAGTAAACTCGCTTATTCCCCAAGCGCCGCAATTGATGGCGCGGTTGGGTTACCCACGTCCATATTGATGAGAATCCCGTGATAAGGGGACACGATCTCTGCTTCAACAAGACGTGCCAAGGAAACCGCCTCGCAATATGTGCCGAGGCTGGTTGAGAAAAACGGTTCAAATAATGACCGGGTTGTGGTGTGATGTCATGCTACCGAGTGTGTCAGCAGATTAGATTTGTGGAAGTATTATTCTCTCTGCGGTGGTACGTGGAATTTGTTTTGCAGAGCCGGACACTATCCTTGTGTTCAAAATCTTCTATGGAGTATTCGGAGGAGGAACCCGCCTTGCAATGCCGAAGACAATCTGCGCGCCGGACTCATCATCATTGAAGCCTGGTTCAGGGGCTACTGAGGGAGTCCTGGATTAGGGGGTCTCCGGACAGCCGGACTATTGGACTATGAAGATACAAGATTGAAGAATTCGTCCCGTGCCCGGATGGGACTCTCCTTGGCGTGGAAGGCAAGCTTGGCAATACGGATATGTAGATCTCCTCCCTTGTAACCGACTCTGTGTAACCCTAACCCCCTCCGGTGTCTATATAAACCGGAGGGTTTAGTCTGTAGGATAACAACAATCATACCATAGGCTAGCTTCTAGGTTTTAGCCTCTACGATCTCGTGGTAGATCAACTCTTGTAATACTCATATCATCAAGATCAATCAATCCGCCGGTTTTGACACCGACAGTGATCCTTAGCAATTTGAAGGCTGTCAAACCTCATGCCAACATAGGGTTCCATAGGTTGAGAACCAGCCTCATCCTCTCCTTCTCCTTGCACAGTTCCGTCAACAGCCCCAGCTCCTAGCTCAGTCCTGGTTGGACCAAGAACATTTGCCTCGATTCCCGTGTCATCGAGAGTATGGCTCTCTGACTGCAAAGACACCACTACAGGGGCACCACGGCCTGATGACTGGCCTGCCACATTGTCATGGCCCATAGGGTTACGATCATGACTTGCCTGCGTGTAGTAAACAGATCGACCATTTTCTGTCCATTTTCCTCGTTGTATGTTGGGTTGTTGCTGACCCATATCATGAGGAAGCTCATTGAGATCAGGAGGCAACTCATTGAGATCAAGCATTTTCTTTTTCTTTTTTTGGATGTTGCCACACACTAAAAGAAGAAATTGATGTCATCAGTTGGTAACCACAGAAAAGAGTGTTTCAAACAACCTAAAAACTTAGTAAATAGGCAGTTGCACACCATTTTGTGACAATCTTAGTTCCAAAAGCAACATGACTGTAGCATAATCTTTATTATAACAGCTTATGAATTTTTTTGTTTGCACAGAGTTGTTATGTTAGTTGCAGCTTTGCGATAAATAGTCGGGCAAGAGCATGACTTCTTTTTACTACAGAGTTTTCTGACTTTTTCCCTTTGTTTTGTTGCAATGATCTGTAGGTTTTCTGTTTCGCAAGGAGCTCTTTCAGATTTTTCTGCACATAATTTGATGTTACATTTGAGATGGAAAATCCAGGTGAAAGAAGAAAGAAGAATTGGAGGACAGATTATAGTTATATGTTTTCATCGCCGTTTATGTTTTTAGTTCGTATATTGAATATATTTTTACACTATAGCTTTGCAATAGGTGTGGGACCAGAATATATGTGTGGGACAAGATTATATGCGTGAATATGTTAATATGGTTTGTGGCTTCATTAGCCATGGACAAAAGTTCTTGTGTTTTTGCTGTCGCACTACAGATTTCTGGTTTTCGCTAGAATAGATGTCTCAATTTCCAGGATGCATTTTTTCAGTTGGCCAGCATACATATTCAGTTGGACATTCAATGTTTTTAGTTGGCTAGAATAGATGTCTTAGTTGGCCAGGTTGCATTTATTTCAGTTTTGGCCAACATGCATGTTCAGTTGGACAGTTAATGTATTCAGTTGGCTAGAATAGATGTCTCAGTTGGCCGGGATACATTTTCTCAGTCTTGGCCAACATGCATGTTTAGTTGGCCAGTAAACATATTTTTGTTGAGTTGGCTTTAATCATGTTTTAATTGGCCAGTGAATTTGTTTTAGTTGGCTTGTTTAACACATCAAGGCGGTAGAAACTTGTTTGGCATGCATCAAGTAGTTTTTTGCTTGTTTAACACATCCAGCAGTAACATCAAGTAGGATGGTGTGATGTGCCAGATTCCCCTCTTTTTTGAAGCAGCTTCTCCATGGATTTGTGCTAGATCCATGGAGAAGGGGGTTTACATATGCCTACATATATGCAGTAGAAGAAAGGGGGAAGTGAAGAGGGGCAGAGGGGCTTACCTACTTGATGTTCTTTGCTGGTATGGCTCGATCACCCTGCCCTTAGATCTTCTTTTTTGAAGCAGCTCCTTCTTCTACTTTGGGGCTTCCATGGCGGCCGTGTAGGAGGAGGAAGAAGGGTCAAGGCGATTCTGTTGGATCTCCTTTCCGGGCGTCAAGTGTAAGAAGAAGAAGGCAGCGTGGGAGGGGCTGGGGCGTGGGGGCGAGCGGGCGTAGGGGCGAGCTGGGGACAGCTGGCCACGTGGGGGGTGTGGGCGATTCTGTTGGCGGCCGCTCGATTGGTCTGTTTAGTGCCCGGTCGATCGGTTGGTTTGGTGGCCCCTTCCTTTTCTGTTCCGCGGGGGACAGGGGTTACCTTTTTCAGCCGGCCGTTCGGTTGCACTAGTGGGCAGCCGGCCGGCCACTAGACACGTCCTACTTTGTAAGGTCCTCGAGAATAATCAATAAAGTGGCCGCATGCATCTCCCAGATGCAGAGGCCTGGGGTCATCCTCCTTTTTAAAAAAAGTTGCACCATCATCAATACTAAGTAGCATGGACTGATTAGTTAACTGGCGTCAATAGGGTTAACTTGATCTGTGGTGGTTTCGTTGATCCTTGCTGCACCAACAACTTTTCAGACTGGAAACGATTGGTATTGAATGCTGAGAGTGTAGCAGACTGCAATCAAACCGCATCCAACGCAGTGTTTGCCGGTGGGAGTATGTGATGTACTTCCTCTCAGCATTACCATGTAAAAACCCACAGTAACTTCTCTCATAACCCAGGCTCAAAAAAAGACCAACCAGAGGCGCGCACTGTGGAACTCTGCGGCGAGTCAGGCATGCAAAAGGAATTTTCACAAGCACCCGCCCAACCAACCCGCACTGTTTGCCGTCCACGAGACCTACATTTTCTACCCACTTGGGATGGGCGTCAAGATGAGCACTGCTTCAGTGGTTCTTAGACACTTTCTGTTCTTGTTTTGACTACTGAACATCGTTCATGCTCTCTCCACTCTCAAGTTTACATTGGGGAGCATCGGTGTCTGAATCACTTTTCGGTTTTCCGTGCACTGGCGATGTTGCGCTCGTGAAATGAGCTCTAAGTATTCGGTTAATGGCGTGTTAATCCCAGGTACTGGTACTAGTATGTACTAGGAACACATTCTGCAGTGAGTTCAGAACTTCAGATGGAGCGAGAGAGGAGCAAGCGAGGCGAGGCGCGGCAGGGCAGGCGGGTGTCAGCGGCGAGGTACTTGGGCATGCAGCATGCTTCCCTTTCCTCGCGTCCTGTTGTATGCTTGGGGTCAACACCTCTGCCCCAATCTCATAATTATTCCCCCCCCCCCCCCCCTCCCCCACCCCTCTGCGGCAAATGGCATGATCACATCTGCACATCTGAAGACGCCTGAGCAGCTGTTTTGTCTCCGACCTTTTGTCTCTTCCTCCCCCTCCCCCTCTCCTTCTCCTCTCTCTCTCTCTCACTCTCTCTCACACACACACACACATTTCTCTGTCATGCAAGGAACAAACTGCACTGGTTATTTATGGAGAACCTCCTCGGTTTGTCGAGCGGTGGAGTTCATATGCAAGTTTTGGTCCCCAGGTGCAAGGGTCTGCATAGACTAGAGAGAGAGCAGTGTGCTGGTTTAGCATACCTAGCTATCTCTGAAGAGCGAAGAAGCCAGACTTGTTTCCAAGGTGATCTTGGGACATGACAATGGCGGCCGGGAGAGATCAGAGGGTCGAAGGGGTGAGGCAGTACAACAGGTCCAAGGTGCCTCGCCTGCGATGGACGCCCGATCTCCACCGCTGCTTCGTCCACGCCATACACACTCTTGGAGGCCAGTACAGTACGTATAGGCAGCAAGCATACCCCTCTAAGCTCACTTCATCTCTTTGCTTGCTCTCTCCCTTGTTTTTGTTGTGTTCAAGCTTGGCTGGCTGTTGCTAACTGCTGGTATTTTGCTTGTGCAATGCGCGCGGATGATTCAGGGGCTACGCCTAAGAGGGTTTTGCAGCTGATGGGGGTGGCAGGGCTCACCATATCTCATGTCAAGAGCCACCTACAGGTTTGCATGCGCTTGACGATGCTTACTGGCCTTTGTGCAATGTTATCCTCTCTTGCTCTGTGGTTGATATGCGGGGTGTGCTTGTCAAAAACAGATGTACAGGAACATGAGGGGTAATGATCTTGACATGATGCAAGGTATGCAGTAATATGAGAAGATTAGTCTTGTTCCTATAATCATCATCAACTTTTTATATCTGTATAACTGTGTGCATGCTCAAGATAATGTGCACATACACTTCAAGCCGGCTAATAGTAGCCTAATTAATAACTTGTCAAAGAAAACAACATATAATTTTCCTCTCTTCTGCTGATAACGCAACAATAAGCTGCTACATGGAAGTGCATCATTAGGCTCATTCTCATGCCATAGACACATGTGCATGCATGCCTGGCAGGCACACTTCTAAACAGCCATCTGCACATTCGTTGTGTCCTAAAGAAAAGCCACAATTAATTAAATGGCAAGCAAAAAATGCTACAAGAAGGTGGTACTTTTATTCTCCATGCATGCATGCAGCAATGAGCCAAAAGCCTAAGCAGTTCTACCAATCTCTTTTCTTGTGATGGCCAGGCATTCAGCAAATGGATCAGGAGCACACATTCGCAGGAGGAGGCATGGAAGTTTGGACAGATATGCAGCAGGTTCATCATCACAGTGAGTACTGCGACGGACCCTGTTGCCGGTGCCACTCTCCAAAGCATACAAAGGGGTCACTGCTCCACCACCCCCAACTGAAAAGGTCATTGCCTTTCCTCTCTCTTGCGATCCATGTTTTGCCAATATCCCTAGCCCATCAGTCACATCATGAACCATTCCTTGATTCCTTCACCACTCACATGACTGAATGAATGCATGATGACAAGAGAACAGCAACACCTGTGTTGACACTGCACAAACTTTGCATTCCTTTTGCATAAGGGCTCCATCATGCATATTCCTACCTAGGATGCCTAGAGATGCATACTGTGCTCATGTTTGGTACATGGGCGTTTGCATGCCTACAAGTAGAAAGTGAGGTAGCTTTCAGAGACTGTAGTATACCGGTGCACTCTGGTAGGAATATCCAGAGTGAAGAATTATTGACCAGCCTACTTTGGTCACATCATCACTACCTCTTTTTTCTCATTATTATTTATCCATTTCCCTTTATAAACTATTACTATTGCTTTAGCTTACATTTCTTTCCAAAATTTATTGCTTCACTCAACTCCCTAGATAATTATATCTGAGATCCCATTACCCCAATCCAGTTTTTATAACCCAAAAAATGCTTCTGGAATTTTTTGAAAAAACCAAAAATATTTTTTAAAATTTGCATCAAGTTTTTATACATATTTTAACGATGCTAGCGAAGAAGTACTCCATCCATTTCAAAATATTTGAAGTTGTAGGTTTCTCCTAAGTCAAGCATGTATAAGTGTTAAAGTCTATTGAAAAATATAGCAACATCTGAAAATCCAAATCGGTTTTTCATTAGAATAAAATATATTTTCATACTGTATATATTTGATGTTGTAGATAATAATATATTTTTTATATACATTGTCAAACTTAAAGAAGTTTGACTTAGGACAAAGATAGAATTTCAAATATTTTGAAACGGAGGCAGTAATATTTTTATGTTTACACACTCCGCAAATTCCTTACCAGGCTCACCTCACCACCCAGGCATGTAAAATCTGCTGAACAAATAATGGAATCACTATGTTCGTTTTTTTAGGATCTATGTTTGCTATATTTGAGCTAGCTTTTCATACAATTTGAATTTAGGACAATTTTCAATTATGTATATGTGCAGCTTAACCAACTAGCAAAGGTATTACAGCATTCCAAATTAAACTGAAGAAAAGTAATTGTGCCACCATGCAGGCCATCCGAGATGGAGACCGCACACGAGGCAGGAGCAAGCCCCCAGGAAAACTTGGTTAGGGGCCAAGGAATATGCGAGAGGGACGTGACCTCGGCCACGTACGGCCTCGCCGCTGCAGGCCAAGCATACTACTACAACTCCCACTGCATGCAGAGGACGACGACGACGCACGAGCAGGGCCACCACCTGCCGCCGCGCTCCCGGACATGGCAGCGCACACCTGCAGCAGGCGGTGGTGGCGAACAATCCGCTCGCCCCGGCTGCACGCCCGCGCCGCGGGAGCGGGAGCGGGACCTCGCCGCGCCAAGGCGTGGTCGTGGTGATGGTGACCTCGCACCCTACTTCGAGGTATAGCCAGCCGTCTACTAGCCCGTCTCGTCTCGCTGAACCCGGCCCACCGCTGCAAAAGCGCTTTGGGACGAGTCGCATGCGCGCGCGGCGCGTGGATCCTTGTGGCCCGTCGAGCCTCGCGCGCGTCGCCAATCGCCATGCATGTCCTTGTACCAGCCGGTCGCTGGGTCGATCGATAGGTGGCAGCGTGCGTGCGTGCACTGAGGCACTGACAGAAGTGCTGCGTTTTGCAGGAGCGGAGCGGCGAGCTAGTCCACGGCCACCACGGTGTCGCGCCGGCGAGCCACGGGAGGCCGAGGGGGACGGCGGCGGAGCGGGCCGACGGCGAGCCATCTCTGTCGTTGACGCTGGAGCTGGACTCGGGGCGCCGAGGCGGGAGCGGCGCGGGGCAGTGCCGCACCGACGTCAGCGAGCAGGGCAGCTTCCTGACGTCGTCGTCGGCGAGTCTTGGCGGCTCCTGCTCGGGGCGGCGCCGCGGCGGAGTTAGCCTGGACCTATCCCTTTCGCTGTACAACTGACTCCGGCTAGCCAGGGATCGAAAGTACGGATGCGGGTTTCGAAGAGATGGCGTACGTATTGGTGTACCGATCCTCCTGTGTATGTGTACATTTGGACGTTTGGAACTTAACTCCGATGCAAATTTGCTCACGGGCGGGCCGCGGTGTCACAATCCTCACTCAATTACACCCGGATTTGATACAAGATCCAGCGTCACGCCGGAATTGAGGAATTTGTTGCTGGCGCAGCAGCTTGTAGGAGAAGAAAGGAAGGGGAAGAAGAGACTCGGTCTCAATACATAATTCTCGTTGCATTGTTGCACACGATGCTCTAGCCACTGCACCAAGCTAGATATTGCGAAAGAGTAGCAGCAGGAGCTTAAATAAACATCTGCAGCGGCGAAAAATAAAAACTAATTCAGCCAATTCCAAAAATTTAAACTTGGGGGCAAGGGATCGAACTCGAGTCCTCCGGACAGGGAAGCGTGTCAGTAGAAACTGTACTATCTAATATTTAGTGAGTACAATGGCAGCCCGGAGTATATGAACTATAACCCGTTGCACATTAAAATTTATTTTAAAATTTGAAGCATATTTTTTAAAAAGAAAATATTTTTAAAACGCAAACATTATTAGGGAACTCAATTTTTTTGAATTAGTGAAAAATAAACATGCGGACAACTTTTTGAATTTGAGAACTAATTTTCAAACATGAACATTTTTAAATATGTGAACAAATTTTATGAAAACAAACAAATTTTGAATTTTCCAAACATTATTAGAAAAACATGAACATTTTGGAATTTGTGAACAATTTTTTAAAGCACGAAAGATTTTCGAATCATGAGAACAAATTTGGAAGCACGAACATTTTTTGAATCTTGAGAACAAATTTTGAAATGGAGAACAATTTTAAAAAATTCTGATCAAATTTGGAAGTGCGAACAATTTTTGAATATGTGAACAAAAATTGAAATCTGGTACATTTTCTGAATTTCCAAATTTTTGACCTTCTTTGTGTAACGAGAACAATTTTTGAATTTTAAGAATATTTTTTCAAAAACTGAACATTTTTTGGAAACATGAACAAATTTTAAAATGTTCGATTTTTTTTGAAAAATGAGAAGCAAAGAAAAAGAAATAAAAAAGAAAATCCTAAACATTTTGTAAAACTGCGAACATGTTCTGAAAAAGAAAAATAAACTTGAGAAGGAAAAGGAAACAAAAACGAAAAACGAAAAAAAAAAGAAACAGAAACAGAAACGAAAAAAAAAAGAAAAAAGAAACAGAAAAGTGAAAGAAAATGGAAAACCATTAAGAGGAAAAAAACCGGTTTGTGGAACCTTCTAGAAGAGTCACAAAACCGGAGTGGGGCAGTTTCTACACCATGTACACGTAAGTGGGCCGGTCCAAAGCATCGCTCGGTCGCTCACCCCCTGTGCGAAGCGCCGGCAGTTTGCCGCAATGAGCGGCCAATAGGATTTTCCCCTGTAGTGCCCCTCTTTACTGGATCTGGCGCTCACTTGCTGAAATTTGGGCCTTGCGTCGCCCAGGCCTTCTGTCCACCAGGCCTCCTTTGTCTTTGCCGCTCGTCAGTTCTGCTCTTGACTTTGATAGCTTCAGGTAAGTGCAAAGTTGTCACAATGGCCCCTCCTCGAGACACTGCTTGCCCCCAAGCTGGTATGTGAGGGAAAACCGATACAATGGAAAACACCTCTTCCCATGTTTTGTAGTCGTCAGACCACCCATTGCATTTGACTTGCACCTGGCTTCTCAGTTTGCCCCCTTGTTGTATGACACGCTCTGCACACACCTCGCTCGGAAAGCTCTGCATTTGGTCAGTTAAAGCATGGACTGGTAGGCTTTCAGATACCTGATCAGTGGGTCGGATAGCTTTCTTTAGTAGCGAAACATGTACCACTGGATGGATTCGCGACGATTCCGGCAATCCCAGTTTGTAGGCAGCATTACCCACACGTTTCAAGATCTTGTAGGGTCCAAAGTATCTAAAGGCCAGCTTCTGACAACTGCGCGGCTCCAGTGACTGCTGCACATACGGTTGCAACTTGAGATACACATAGTCCCCTACTGCAAATACCCTTTCCAATCTTTTCTTGTTTGCTTGATTTGTCATGTGCTGTTGTGCTCGTTCCAGCTGTTGCCTGAGTAAAGGGAGCAGAGTTGCTCTTTCTTGAAGCCACTGTGTTAGCTCTGGCGTGGTGTCTGATGATGGCGTGGGAATACCCAGCTGTCTCGGCCGGCGCCCATACATCACCTCAAAAGGCGATCTCCCGAGAGCTGAATGAAAGGCGGTGTTGTACCACTGTTCGGCTTGCGGCAACCACTTCAACCATTGCTGTGGTTTGGCGTGTACCATACACCTCAGGTATGTTTCTAAACATTGATTTAGCCTCTCGATATGCCCGTCCGTCTGGGGATGGTACGACGAACTGAGGTTGAGTGTCGTATCCGCCAGTGTGAATAATTGTTGCCAAAATGCACTTATGAACAGTGTGTCCCTGTCTGATATTAGCACTTCTGGCAGTCCATGTAATCGATACACCTGGTCGATAAACAGTTGAGCCACCGATGCTGCTGTGAATGGATGCTTCAGTGGAATGAAGTGCCCGACTTTGGAAAATTTATCCACAACCACCATTATTGTGTCATACTGTCCTGACTTGGGCAGTCCTTCGATGAAATCCAAGCTGACAATGTGCCAAGCTGTGGAATAGAGTGTGGTTGTAGCAGTCCTGGAATTTTTGTATGCTCACTTTTGGCTTGCTGGCAGATAGAACACTCCTGGACATACTTCTGTTGGAAATATGCTCTAGAGGCAATAATAAATTAGTTATTATTATTATATTTCCTTGTTCATGATAATCGTTTATTATCCATGCTATAATTGTATTGATAGGAAACTCAGATACATGTGTGGGTACATAGACAACACCATGTCCCTAGTATGCCTCTAGTTGACTAGCTCGTTGATCAATAGATGGTTACGGTTTCCTGGCCATGGACATTAGATGTCGTTGATAACGGGATCAGATCATTAGGAGAATGATGTGATGGACAAGACCCAATCCTAAGCCTAGCACAAAGATCGTGTAGTTCGTATGCTAAAGCTTTTCCAATGTAAAGTATCATTTCCTTAGACCATGAGATTGTGCAACTCCCGGATACCGTAGGAATGCTTTGGGTGTACCAAACGTCACAACGTAACTGGGTGGCTATAAAGGTGCACTACGGGTATCTCCGAAAGTGTCTGTTGGGTTGGCACAAACCGAGACTGGGATTTGTCACTCTGTGTGACGGAGACGTATCTCTGGGCCCACTCGGTAGGACATCATCATAATGTGCACAATGTGACCAAGGGGTTGATCACGGGATGATGTGTGTTATGGAACGAGTAAAGAGACTTGCCGGTAACGACATTGAACAAGGTATCGGGATACCCACGATCGAATCTCGGGCAAGTACAATACCGGTAGACAAAGGGAATTGTATACGGGATTGATTGAATCCTCGACATCGTGGTTCATCCGATGAGATCATCGTGGAACATGTGGGAGCCAACATGGGTATCCAGATCCCATTGTTGGTTATTGACCGGAGAACGCCTCGGTCATGTTCGCATGGTTCCCGAACCCGTAGAGTCTACACACTGAACGTTCGATGACGCTATGGTTATCGGGAATAGATATACGTGGTTACCGAATGTTGCTCGGAGTCCCGGATGAGATCCCGAACGTCACGAGGAGTTCCGGAATGGTCCGGAGGTAAAGATTTATATATGGGAAGTCCTGTTTTGGTGACCAAAAGTTTGGTGCTATTTCCAGATGACCGGGACCACCTAAGGGTCCTGGTCCACCAGGGGGGGCCACCAGCCCCATAAGGCTGCATGGGCCATGTGTGGGTGGGGACCAGCTCCAGGTGGGCTGGTGCGCCCCCCCCCCCCCACCAAGGCCCAAGGCGCAGGGAAAGTGGGAAGGGGGCAAACCCTAGGGCAGATGGGCCCTAAGGCCCACCCCAGGTGCGCCTCCCCCTCTCCCCCTTTGGCCGCCACCCTAGATGGGATCTGGGGCTGCCGCACCCCTTGGGGTGGGAACCCTAGAGGAGGCGCAGCCCCCTCCCCTTCCCCTATATATAGTTGAGGTCTAGGGGCTGCCCAACACACGAAAACATCTCCCTCTTGGCGCAGCCCTACCTCTCTCCATCCTCGTCTCTCGTAGTGCTTGGCGAAGCCCTGCTGGAGAACCGCGCTCCTCCACCACCACCATGCCGTCATGCTGCTGCTGGACGGAGTCTTCCCCAACCTCTCCTTCTCTCCTTGCTGGATCAAGGCATGGGATACGTCACCGGGCTGCATGTGTGTTGAACGCGGAGGTGCCATCCGTTCGGCGCTAGGATCATCCGTGATTTGGATCACGACGAGTACGACTCCATCAACCCCGTTCACTTGAACGCTTCCGCTTAGCGATCTACAAGGGTATGTAGATGCACTCCCCTTTCCCTCGTTGCTAGATTACTCCATAGATTGATCTTGGTGATGCGTAGAAAATTTTGAATTTCTGCTACGTTCCCCAACAGCGGCAACATGAGCTAGGTCTATGCGTAGTTTCTATGCACGAGTAGAATACAAAGTAGTTGTGGGCGTCGATTTGTCAATTTACTTGCCATTACTAGTCTTATCGTGATTCGGCGGCATCGTGGGATGAAGCGGCCCGGACCGACCTTTACAAAGACGCTTTACGTGAGACGGGTTCCACCGACCGACATGCACTTGTTGCATAAGGTGGCTAGTGGTGCCGCCTCTCCCACTTTAGTCGAATCGGATTCGATGAAAAGGGTCCGTATGAAGGGTAAATAGCAATTGACATATCATGTTGTGGCTTTTGCGTAGGTAAGAAACGTTCTTGCTAGAAACCCATAGCAGCCACGTAAAACATGCAAACAACAATTAGAGGACGTCTAACTTGTTTTTGCAGGGTATGCTATGTGATGTGATATGGCCAAAAGAATGTGATGAATGATATGTGATGTATGAGATTGATCATGTTCTTGTAATAGGAATCACGACTTGCATGTCGATGAGTATGACAACCGGCAGGAGCCATAGGAGTTGTCTTAATTTATTGTATGACCTGCGTGTCAATGATAACGCCATAGTGGAGAAGTAATAGTTGGCGAGACAACTTCATGAAGACACGATGATGGAGATCATGATGATGGAGATCATGGTGCCATGCCGGTGACGATGATGATCATGGAGCCCCGAAGATGGAGATCAAAAGGAGCAAAATGAAATTGGCCATATCATGTCACTATTTGATTGCATGTGATGTTTATCATGTTTATGCATCTTATTTGCTTAGAACGACGGTAGTAAATAAGATGATCCCTCATAATAATTTCAAGAAAAGTGTTCCCCTAACTGCGTGCAACCGTTATGTAAAATTCATTGCTTTGAAGCACCACGTGATGATCGGGTGTGATAGATTCTAACGTTCACATACAACGGGTGTAAGCCAGATTTACACACGCGAAACACTTAGGTTGACTTGACGAGCCTAGCATTTATAGACATGGCCTCGGAACACAAGAGACCGAAAGGTCGAGCATGAGTCGTATGGTAGATACGATCAACATGAAGATGTTCACCGATGATGACTAGTCCGTCTCACGTGATGATCGGACACGGCCTAGTTGACGTGGATCATGTAATCACTTAGATGACTAGAGGGATGTCTATCTGAGTGGGAGTTCATAAGATGAACTTAATTATCCTGAACATAGTCAAAAGGTCTTTGCAAATTATGTCGTAAGCTCGCGCTTTAGTTCTACTGTTTAGATATGTTCCTAGAGAAAATTAGGTTGAAAGTTGATAGTAGCGATTATGCGGACTAGGTCCATAAACTGAGGATTGTCCTCGTTGCTTCGAAGAAGGCTTATATCCTTAATGCACCGCTCAGTGTGTTGAACCTTGAACATCGTCTGTGGATGTTGCGAACATCTGATATACACGTTTTGATAACTACGTGATAGTTCAGTAATGTTAAACGGTTTAGAGTTGAGGCAATCAAGACGATTTGAAACGTCATGAAACATATGAGATGTTTCGAGGGCTGAAATTGGGATTTCGGGCTCGTGCCCACGCCAAGAGGTATAAGACCTCCGACGCAGTCTCTTAGCCTGCAAACTAAGGGAGAAAAGCTCAATCGTTGAGCTTGTGCTCAGATTGTCTGAGTACCACAATCACTTGAATCGAGTGGGAGTTGATCTTCCAGATGAGATAGTGATGTTTCTCCAAAGTCATTGCCACCAAGCTATTAGAGCTTCGTGATGAACTATAACATATCAGGGATAGACATGATGATCCTTGAGCTATTCGCGATATTTGACACCGCGAAAGTAGAAATCAAGAAGGAGCATCAATTGTTGATGGTTTGTGAAACCACTAGTTTCAAGAAGGGCAAGGGCAAGAAGGGATACTTCATGAAACGGCAAATCAGTTGCTGCTCTAGTGAAGAAACCCAAAGTTTGAAGCAAACCCGAGACTAAGTGCTTCTGTAATAAGGGGAGCAGATCCTTTGGAGCAGAATTACCCTAGATACTTGGTAGATGAGAAGGTGGCAAGGTCGATAGAAGTATATTGGATATACATTATGTTAATGTGTACTTTACTAGTACTCCTAGTAGCACCAGGGTATTAGATACCGGTTCGGTTGCTAAGTGTTAGTAACTCGAAATAAAGGCTACGGAATAAACGGAGACTAGCTAAAGGTGAGTTGACGATATGTGTTGGAAGTGTTACCAAGCTTGATGTAATCAAGCATCGCACGCTCCCTCTACCATCGAGATTGGTGTTAAACCTAAATAATTGTTATTTGGTGTTTGCGTTGAGCATAGACATGATTGGATTATGTCTATTGCAATAAGGTTATTCATTTGAGGAGAATAATGATTACTCTGTTTATTTGAATAATACCTTCAATGGTCTTGCGCCTAAAATGAATGATTTATGGAATCTCGATCGTAGTGATACACATGTTCATGCCAAAAGATATAAGATAATACCACATACTTGTGGCAATCGCCATTTGAGTCATATTGGTATAAAACACATGAAGAAGCTTCATGCTGATGGATCTTTGGACTCACTCGTTTTGAAAAGTTTGAGACATGCGAACCATGTCTATTGGTGTATATGCATGAAGAAACTCCATGCAGATGGATTGTTTGGACTCACTTGATTTTGAATCACTTGAGACATGCAAATAATACCACATGGGCAAGATGACTGAAAGCCTCGTTTTCAGTAAAATGGAACAAGAAAGCAACTTGTTGGAAGTAATACATTTTGATGTGTGCAGTCCAATGAGTGCTGAGGCATGGAGTGGATATCGTTATGTTCTTTATTCACAGATGATTTGAGTAGATACTGATATATTTACTCGATGAAACACAAGTCTGAATTATTGAAAGTTTCAAGTAATTTCAGAGTGAAGTTGAAGATCGTCGTGACAAGAGGATAAGATGTCTATGATATGATAAAATAGATGAAAATCTGAGTTATGAAGTTTGGCACACAATTAAGACATTGTGGAAATTGTTTCACAACTAATACCGCTGGAACACCATAGTGTGATGGTGTGTCCGAACGTCATAATCGCACCCTATTGGATATGGTGCATACCATGATGTCTCTTATCGAATTACCACTATCGTTTATGGGCTAGGCATTAGAGACAACCGCATTCACTTTAAATAGGGCACCATGTAATTCCGTTGAGATGACACCGTATGAACTATGGTTTAGAGAAACCTAAGTTGTCATTTCTTAAAAGTTTGGGGTTGCGACGCTTATGTGAAAAGTTTTAGCCTGATAAGCTCGAACCCAAAGCGGATAAATGCATCTTCATAGGACACCCAAAACAGTTGGGTATACCTCCTATTTCAGATCCAGAAGCAAAAGCGATTGACTCTGGAAAATGGGTCCTTTCCCGAGGAAAAGGTTTGTCTCGAAAGAATTGAGGGGGAGGATGGTGGAAACTTGATGAGGTTATTGAACCGTCACTTCAACTAGTTTGTAGCAGGACACAGGAAGTTGTTCCTGTGGCACCTACACCAATTGAAGTGGAAGCTTGTGATAGTGATCATGAAACTTCGGATCAAGTCACTACCAAACCTCGTAGGATGACAAGGATGCGTACTACTTCAGAGTGGTACGTAATCCTGTCTTGGAGGTCATGTTACTAGATAACAATGAACCTACAAGCTATGGAGAAGATATGGTGGGCCCGGATTCCAAAAATGGATCGAGGCCATAAAATCCAAGAGGATCCATGTGTAAGAACAAAGTATAGACTTTGGAAGAACTACTTGATGGTCGTAAGGCTATTGGGTACAGATGGATGTTAAAAGGAAGACGGACAATGATGGTAAGTATCACCATTAAGAAAGCTCGACTTGTCGTTAAGATGTTTTCCGACAAGTTCAAGGAGTTGACTACGATGAGGCTTTCTCACTCGTAGCGATGCTAAGAGTCTGTTGGAATTATATTAGCGACTCACATAATTTGTGAAATCTTGCGATAGGATGTCAAAACATTATTTCCTCGGCTTTTCTTGAGGAAAGGTTGTATGTGATACAACCGGAAGGTTTGTCAATCCTCAAAGATGCTAACAAGTATGCAAAGCTCCAAAGAATCCTTCTAAGGACCGGAGTAAGCATCTCGGAGTTGGAATATATGCTTTGATGAGATGATCAAAGATTTTGGGTTTATACAAAGTTTATGAGAAACTTGTATTTCCAAAGAAGTGAGTGGGAGCACTATAGCATTTCTGATGAGTAAACATGTTGTTGATCAGAAATGATGTAGAATTTCTGATAAACATATAGGGTTATTTGAAAAGTGTTTTTCAATGGAAAACCTGGTTTAAGCTACTTGAACATTGAGCATCAGCATCTATAAGGATAGATCAAAATCGCTTAATAGTAATTTCAAATGAGCACATACCTTGACATGATCTTGAAGGTGTTCAAGATGGATCAGTCAAAGAAGGAGTTCTTGCCTGAGTTGTAAGGTATGAAGTTAAGACTTAAAGCTCGACCACAGCAGAAGAAAGAGGAAGGACGAAGGTCGTCCCCTATGCTTTTGTCATAGGCTCTATACGGTATGCCATGCCGAGTACCGCACTGATGTGTGCCTTGCCACATGTCCGGCAAGAGGGTACAAAGGTGATCCAGAGTGGATCACTAGATAGCGGTCAAAATTATCCTTAGAGGAATAAGGAAATGTTTCTCGGTTATGGAGGTGATAAAGAGTTCGGCGTAAAGAGTTACGTCGATGCAAGTTAACACCTATCCGGATAGCTCTGAGTAGAGATACCGGATACGTATAGTGGAGCAACCATTTGGAATAGCTCCAAGTGGAGCGTGGAAGCAACATTTACAATATGACCTAGAGATTTGCGAAGTACATACGGATCTGAATGTTGCAGACCCATTGACTAAAACCTCTCTCACAAGCAAAACATGATCAAACCCCGTAACTCATTGAGTCTTAATCACATGATGATGTGAACTAGTTTATTGACACTAGTAAACTCTTTGGATGTTGGTCACATGGCGATGTGACCTGTGAGTGTTAATCACATGGCGATGTGAACTAGATTATTGACTCTAGTGCAAGTGGGAGACTGTTGGAAATATGCTCTAGAGGCAATAATAAATTAGTTATTATTATATTTCCTTGTTCATGATAATCGTTTATTATCCATGCTATAATTGTATTGATAGGAAACTCGGATACATGTGTGGGTACATAGACAACACCATGTCCCTAGTAGGCCTCTAGTTGACTAGCTCGTTGATCAATAGATGGTTACGGTTTCCTGACCATGGACATTGGATGTCGTTGATAACGGGATCACATCATTAGGATAATGATGTGATGGACAAGACCCAATCCTAAGCCTAGCACAAAGATCATGTAGTTCGTATGTAAAGCTTTTCCAATGTCAAGTATCATTTCCTTCGACCATGAGATTGTGCAACTCCCGGATACCGTAGGAATGCTTTGGGTGTACCAAACGTCACAATGTAACTGGGTGGCTATAAAGGTGCACTACGGGTATCTCCGAAAGTGTCATTGGGTTGGCACGAATCGAGACTAGGATTTGTCACTCCGTGTGACGGAGAGGTATCTCTGGGCCCACTCGGTAGGACATCATCATAATGTGCACAATGTGACCAAGGGGTTGATCACGGGATGATGTGTGTTACGGAACGAGTAAAGAGACTTGCCGGTAACGAGATTGAACAAGGTATCGGGATACCGACGATCCAATCCCGGGCAAGTACAATACCGGTAGACAAAGGGAATTGTATACGGGATTGATTGAATCCTCGACATCGTGGTTCATCCGATGAGATCATCGTGGAACATGTGGGAGCCAACATGGGTATCCAGATCCCGCTGTTGGTTATTGACCGGAGAACGTCTCGGTCATGTCTGCATGGTTCCCGAACCCGTAGGGTCTACACACTTAAGGTTCGATGACACTAGGGTTATAGGGAATAGATATATGTGGTTACCGAATGTTGTTCGGAGTCCCATATGAGATCCCGGACATCACGAGGAGTTCCGGAATGGTCCGGAGGTAAAGATTTATATATGGGAAGTCCTGTTTTGGTGACCGGAAAAGTTTCGGGTGCTATCGGTAACGTACCGGGACCACCGGAGGGTCCTGAGGTCCACTGGTGGGGCCACCAGCCCTGAAGGCTGCGTGGGCCAAGTGTGGGAGGGACCAGCTCAGGTGGGCTGGTGCGCCCACCAAGGCCCAAAGGCGCGGGGGAAAGTGGGAAGGGCAAACCCTAGGGCAGATGGGCCCTAAGGCCCACCCCAAAGTGCGCCTCCCCTCTCCCCTTTGGCCGCCACCCTAGATGGGATCTGGGCTGCTGCACCCCTTGGGGTGGGAACCCTAGAGGAGGCGCAGCCCCTCCCTTCCCTATATATAGTTGAGGTCTAGGGCTGCCCAACACACGAGAACATCTCCCTCTTGGCGCAGCCCTACCTCTCTCCCTCCTCGCCTCTCGTAGTGCTTGGCGAAGCCCTCCCGAGAATCAAGGCCTCCACCACCACCACGCCGTCGTGCTGCTGCTGGACGGAGTCTTCCCCAACCTCTCCCTCTCTCCTTGCTGGATCAAGGGATGGGAGACGTCACCGGGTTGCATGTGTGTTGAACGCGGAGGCGCCGTCCGTTCGGCGCTAGGATCATCGGTGATTTGGATCACAACGAGTACGACTCCATCAACCCCGTTCACTTGAACGCTTCCGCTTAGCGATCTACAAGGGTATGTAGATGCACTCCCCTTTCCCTCGTTGCTAGATTACTCCATAGATTGATCTTGGTGATGCGTAGAAAATTTTGTATTTCTGCTACGTTCCCCAACAACTTCTGGATGTCACTCTTCATGTTAGGCCAGGAAAATATGGCTTTGATTATGTTGTATGTTGCCAAGAATCCATAGTGTCCCCCCAAAGCACTATTGTGAAGTGTCAACAACACAGCTTGGTGGGCTTTAATGTGGTTGCCCAGCCAAACTTTACCCTTGTGTTTTATTACTCCAGACACCAATTCAAAACCTTGCTCATTGCTATTGTTGATGCTTAGCTCTGTCAGTAATTGTAGTGATTTGGTATCCTTCTGATAGCCTTCCACAACTGTTTCCAACCATTTTGGTTGGACAGCACTGATGGCTTGTATTTCCTCTGAATGTTCTCTTCTGGACAGTGCATCTGCCGCCTTGTTGTGAGCTCCTTTCTTGTATAAGATTTTGTATTGCAGCCCCATCAATTTGAAAAATGTTTTTGTTGAATGGCAGTGTTGAATTTGTGGTCCCCCAAGTGCACTAAACTTTGCTGATCTGTGTGGATGGTGAAGGGATTGTGCTGCAAGTATGATTTCCATTTTTCAATTGCCAAAATTATTGCCAAACACTCTTTGTCATAAGTGGACAATGTTTGATTTTTAGGACCCAAAGCCTTGCTGAAGAAGGCCAAAGGATGACCCTTCTGCATCAACACAGCTCCTACACCTAGTGCACTGGCATCAGTCTCTAGGATAAATTCTTGAGAGAAGTCAGGTAGTTCCAATACTGGCGCCTGCACTAAAGCATGCTTTAAAGTTTGAAATGCTTCCTCCTCAACTGAAGTCCAGATGTAAAGGACATTTTTCTTAAGTAGGTTTGTCAGTGGCCTGCTGATAATACCAAAATTCCTTATGAACTTCCTATAGTAACCTGCTAGCCCCAAAAATCCTCTCAATTGCTTAACAGTTGTGGGTTGTGGCCATTGTGTGATGGCAGTAATTTTACTGGGATCAGTTGCAACTCCCTGAGCGCTGATGATGTGCCCTAGGTACTCCAGAGCAGGCTGGCCAAAGGAACATTTACTTTTCTTAACATAGAATTGATGTTCCAACAGTTGAAACACACTGTCCAGATGTTGTACATGCTCCACCAGACTAGTGCTGAATACCAATATGTCATCCGCAAACACCAGTACATATTTTCTATAAGCAAGGGAGTGCATGGTGTTCATACCAAACTGGAAGGTAGCGGGGCCACAACACACTCCAAAGGGCAACACCTTGAATTCAAAGTGTCCATGATGAGTTCTAAATGTTGTTTTGTATTCATCTTCTGGTGCCATCCTAATTTGGTGATAGCCTGACCGGAGATCAAGCTTAGTGAAGTGGGTAGCTCCAGCTAGCTCATCCAACAGTTCCTCGACCACGGGCATGGGAAATCTATCCTTTACTGTAATAGCATTGAGTTGTCTATAATCCACACATAATCTCCAGGTGCCATCCTTTTTCTTTACCAACAACACAGGAGAGGCGAAAGGGCTGTGGCTCACTTTGATTATCCCCTGAGCTAACATTTCTTTGATCTGCCTCTCTATCTCATCTTTTTGTTGTGGTGTGTATCTATAAGGCTTCAAATTGACTGGCTGAGCTCCTGGAATGAGTACTATCCTGTGATCAAAATCTCTTTGAGGAGGTAGGCCCTTAGGCTCTTGGAAACAAACCTTGTGTTTCTCTAGTACTTGTTATATTTCAGGGGGCAATGATGTATTGGTCTTTGTACACGATACCGGACATAGTTGCACCAACTGAGCCACTGCCCTTTGCTTGATCTGTTTTTGCAATTCTACAACAGAAATCTGATCACACTGTTTCATGTTGTCTTTAATTCCTTTCAGTGTAATTCTCTTCATGCCATATCTGAATCTGATAATTTTTTTCCTCCAATCTATCCACATGGGACTGAACTCAGACAACCAATCCATGCCCAATATTATGTCATAGCCACTCAAATTGAACACCCTGAGTTGGTTCTGAAATATTTTTTTCTGACATTTCCACACTGCATTTTTAACCATTTGATTGCATGTAGACTTGCCCCCATCGGCCACAGTAACAGTTATAGGTTCCACTTCTACAGTTTTCATGTTCAGTTCCTCCATGGTGTTGGAACTAATAAAACTGCCTGAGCTCCCAGAGTCCAGTAATATCAGCACCCATTTGCCATTTAACCACCCATGTAACCTTATTGTTTTCTTTCCAGTGCCCCCAACAGCTGCACAGTCAGATATTTGCATCACTGATGCTTCTCCATCACTTTCAGATTCATGTTGGTCCTCTTCCGCTTCTGAACCAGACTGCAACATCAATATATCCAGCAGTTCTTCCACCCTGTGTATAGGCACAGATTTAGCACATTTGTGCCCCGGTTGGTATTTATCGCCACACTTGAAGCATTCCCCTCTAGCCCTTCTCTGCGCTTTGAGAGACGTAAACCTGTCTTTCCATGGTGGCTTTGTGTAACGCCCCGGATTCGATACGCCAGGTGTCCGCCAGTTATTTGCCGTCGTTGCCATGGCATTTGCTTGCGTGTTGCATTTTATCATGTCATCATGTGCATTTCATTTTGCATACGTATTCGTTTCATGCATCCGAGCATTTTCCCCGTTGTCCGTTTTGCAATCCGGCACTCCTATGCCCTCCGGCGTCCCCATTTTGTCTCTTGTTGTGGGTGGGTGTTAAACTTTCTCGGAATGGCCCGAGGTTTGCCAAGCGGCCTTGGTATAGCACCGGTAGACTGCCTGTCAAGTTTCGTGCCATTTGGAGGTCGTTTGATACTCCAACGGTTAACCGCGCAGCCCGAAACCCCCCTTTCTCTTTGCAGCCCAACACCCCTCCAAACTGTCCCAAAACCCATCTAAGTCACTTCCATGCTCTCGTTCGTTCGATCACGATCGTGTGGGCGAAAACCGTGCCTCATTTGGAGTCTCCTAGCTCCCTCTACCTATAAATATGTGCACCCCTCTAAAAATTCCGGATCCCCAAACCCTAGCCCGCTCCCTCTCCGCCGCCGGACACGTCCGGACGGAGCCGGACGCGTCCGCCTCCGCCCGCGCCAATCGGAGGCTGCCACGTGGCACGCCGCCGCCGCTCCCGCCGGCTTCGCGGGCGAGGCCCGGCCTCCGCCCCGCACCGCGTCGCTTCCCGCCGGCGTCGCCCTTCTCCGCCGCTCGCCGCCTCCTCCCGGCCCGGCAGCGCCGCCCGCGCCTCCTCCTTAGCGTCATTGTTCCTCGCCCGGCCGGAGCCGAGCTCATGCCGACCTCCTCGCCGAGGCTCGCCCCGCGCCCCCCGGCCCCGGATCCGCCTCCTCCGCCTCTTCGCCGACCTCTCCCTCGACTCCGGCCGCCGGATCCGTCCTTCTCCGGCGAACCCCGACGAGCCTCGAGAACCGTGCCAGATCTGGATCCCGAAGGTTGACTTCGTTTTTTTGCCTAAGTTCCTGAGAATTTTGACATTATCATGCCATGTTCATCGCATCATATCTCCATGCATACAGCTCCGTTTTGTGCGTGTAATATGTAAAATTGTTCGCCTCAATGAGTACTTCATTTAGTTCCTTTGTATCATGTTCATTTGAGCTCATCTTGATGCCTGAATCTTCGTTGCAAGAGTGCTATGTGATATTAATCTGCTGAAACTGTTATAACTTGCTCATTTGTCATTTTTGCCATGATTGATGTGTGCATCCTATGAGGTTGATGTCTACATGTGTTTTGATTTATGTCATGCCATATTTACAGTGATGTATGACATGTATTTTTGTGATCAATGTGGTGATTAACACAAGCATGCAAACTAGGCTTCGTGATGTTGCTGATTTTAGTCCCTGTTATGCTGTTATTTTTATGCCATGTAAACTTGATGCTACAGAGAGATCCATGCATATTTTGAGATACTTCATTAAGGATGTTTTGAACATATGGTTGTTCTCTATCCATTCATGCCCCTACTTGCAATTATGGAGTAGTCTAGCATGTAATTTTCGTTCTCTACGTTTGCTAGAAAATGTTTCCTAGCAGATTGTTTACATGTTATTCAATTTTGCCAAGATTGTTGTAGTTGGTCCTTGCATGCTATGAACTTGTTCTTGCCTTGGTTTGTTTCATAAACATGTCTTTTTTCTGATGCTATGCTTATCGTGTCATGCAATGACTTGTGGTGAGTGAATCGACCTTGTTAAGTAGTGTACTTGATGTTACTATTTTGCTAGGCTGAATCTGTTATTTCGTGATGCTATGTAAACCTGCTCCTACAAGTCATTCTATGATAAATATGGAGATGTTCACTAAGGGTGTTTTGTTCTACATGTCATGCTCTATCCATCCATGCCCCTGGTTGAATTTATAGCCTGCTGTACATTATTGTAAGCTTGCTCCAATGTTGCTAAATAATGTTGTTGTCTGCCTGTTTAACTTTATGTTCAGTTTGTCATGCGTTTTGCTAGTGATCCATGCACCCTATGAACTTGCTATTGCCATGCTTAGCTTCATAATCATGTCTTCTTACTTTGGTTGCCTTTCCATGCCATGTATTGCTCTGTGGTGAGTGGTACAAGCTCATCTACATGCCTACTTATCGTTGTTCCTGCCATGTCATGTTTGCTGAATCTGTTAACGAAACTTGCTATGTTTACATGGGTGCCATCATATTTTCTGTCCCCTTTTGGCTCATGGTCAGTAAGGGACTTTTGTTCTATGCAATTATTAGATTCATGTCATGCCTTTGTTTGCTATGATAAGTTCCTTTAGCATGTTGTTTGATAGCTCTAAACATTGCAACCTGATGTTATTTTCTGCTAAGTCTGAAACTGTATTATTTGCAATCTTTCCATGTGTGTTTGAGCATGTTCTAGTAGTTTCTGGAGATAGCTCAGTGTTCATATGTTGTTATGCTTTACCTGTAAATCATGTCCATGCCTTTTGGTCTCATGTTGGGGTGCTGTAGCATGTTGTTTTGATGCTTGCTAGATGCCTAGTTGCTGTTTTGGACAGATTGTTGCTATAACTTGTATAGTGTGTGTGTTGAACCGTTGCTCCGTTTTGAGTGTGCTCTATATGAAACTTGCTTAGAATTGCATGTGGCTTTATATTATCATGTTGCATCCTTGTTTTGAGGTGTTTGCTTGATGTTTGGGTGCATTTTGCATCAATGCCATGTTTAACTTGTTTTGCTCATATCTTCTAGGCCGTAGCTCCGAACTAAATGAACTTTATAGTAACTTGATTAGAATCTCGTGTAGATCATCTTGGTGCATCTTAACTTGCTGTTTAACAACTTGAACATAAGGTTTATTCAGATCTGGACCAATTTCGAAATTTGCATATGAGGACTTACTGGAATTGTTATATGTTGTTCCCGGCCTCATTTAAAATTGCCTTGATTTGTTACTCTTGTTTGCATCATCTCTTGCCATGAGTAGCTTCATGTAGCTTTGTCATGCATCATGCTTGTTTGTGCATCATGTCATGTTCATGTGTGGTGTGTTTATTATGTTGTGTGCTTCTTCTCGATAGTTCCTGTTTCGTTGCGATCGTGAGGACTCGTTCGTCTACGCTTGGTTCAGCTTCACCCGTTCATCTTCTTCATGGACTCGCTCTTCTTCCTTGCGGGATTTCAGGCAAGATGACCGCTACCCTGGATCTCACTACAATCATTGCTATGCTAGTTGCTTCGTTCTATCGCTTTGCTGCGCTACCTATCACCTGTTTATCAAGCCTCCCATATTGCCATGAAACTCTAACCTTTGACACCTTTCCTATGCAAACATTGTTTGGCTATGTTACCACTTTTGCTCAGCCCCTCTTATAGCGTTGCTAGTTGCAGGTGAAGATGAAGATTGCTCCATGTTGGATTATGTTTATGTTTATGTTGGGATATCACAATATCTCTTATATTATTAATGCATCTATATACTTGGTAAAGGGTGGAAGGCTCGGCCTTGTGCCCGTGTTTTGTTCCACTCTTGCCGCCCTAGTTTCCGTCATATCGGTATTATGTTCCCGGATTTTGCGTCCCTAACGCGGTTGGGTGATTTATGGGACCCCTTGACAGTTCGCTTTGAATAAAACTCCTCCAAAGAAGGCCCAACCTTGGTTTTACCATTTGCCTCGCCTAGCCCTTTTTCCCTTGGGAGTCGCGCTCTCGAGGGTCATCTTATTTTTACCCCCCCGGGCCAGTGCTCGTCGTGAGTGCTGGTCCAAACTGTCAGCCGCCGGTGGCCACCAGGGGCAACTCTGGGCTCGCCTACCGGAAGTTTGGACAATCCGGTGTGCCCTGAGAACGAGATATGTGCAGCTCCTATCGGGATTTGTCGGCACATCCGGGCGGCTTTGCTGGTGTTTTACCATTGTCGAGATGTCTTGTAAACCGGGATTCCGAGACTGATCGGGTCTTCCTGGGAGAAGGAATATCCTTCGTTGATCGCGAGAGCTTATCATGGGCTAAGTTGGGACACCCTTGCAGGGTTTAAACTTTCGAAAGCCGTGCCCGCGGTTATGTGGCAGATGGGAATTTGTTAATGTCCGGTTGTAGATAACTTGACACCAGATCCGAATTAAAATGCATCAACCGCGTGTAGCCGTGATGGTCTCTTTTTCGCGGAGTCCGTAAGTGAACACGGTTTCGGGTTATGTTTGACGTAAGTAGGAGTTCGTGATCACTTCTTGATCATTGCTAGCTTCACGACCGTTCCGCTTGCTCTCTTCTCGCTCTTATTTGCGTATGTTAGCCACCATATATGCTTAGTCGCTGCTGCAGCCTCACCACTTTACCCCATCCTTTCCCTTTAAGCTTTGCTAGTCTTGATACCCATGGTAATGGGATTGCTGAGTCCTCGTGGCTCACAGATTACTACAACAACGATTGCAGGTACGGTTATGCGATGATCATGACGCGAGAGCGATGTTTGCTTGTTTGGAGTTCTTCTTCCGCTTCTTCTTCGATCGGGGATAGGTTCCGTGCTCGGCCTGGCTAGCAAGGTGGATGTCGTTTGAGTTTCATTTATGTTTCATCCGTAGCCGGATGTTGATCTTGTATATGATGTATTATTGTATTCATGTGACATTGTATGTCTTGGATGTATCCCCACTATTATGTAATGTTGATGTAATGATATCCACCTTGCAAAAGCGTCTTCAAGATGCGCTTCTATCCTTGGTGGGACCTTCGAGTTCCTTTAGGATAGGGTCGCATCTTGGGCGTGACACTTTGGCTTGTCTGCAGCTGGTTTTGTTTCTTCTGTAACTGGTGTTGGCATGATACCTTTTGCCCCATAATTGTACTTTGTCTGATTCTTGTATTCATGCTTGAATCTTGCGCTGGAATATTTTCTGGCTTCTTCCAACAATTCTTCTTGTGTTAAGGCGAGAGACAACGCAGCATCGACTGTTCTAGGATTGTGTAGTCGAATAGCTTTCTGAATGTTCATATGCAATCCTCCCAGAAACTTGGTAACAAAAAAAGCCTCATCATAATGACGGTTATGAATCAACACTTTGTGTCTAAGTTCCTCAAACTTGTGGTGATAATTTTCCACAGAGTCAATCTGTTTACATCTTTCTAATGCCTCCAAGTACTTCAGATGCTTATCCTTGCTAAATTTACTATGTATAGCAACTACAAGCTCCTCCCAACTGTCCACTTCATGATCTGCTTCATACGTTTGCAACCATAGTGCTGCATTACCAGTGAAATGCATGGTGGCAAACGCAGCCCAGGTGTCCCTCGGCACATGATACAAGGAAAAATACTTTTCACAGACCCCTTTCCACCATCTAGGATTTTCTCCGTCAAATCGAGGGAAATCCGTTTTTGGCATACGCGATGAACCAAAACGACCCCTACTGTTGAATCCCTCACTATCCTCCATGCCGGTGTAATCGCCCAAATCAAACCGAATTGGAGTTGGAGGGAAATTTTTCTTACCCCTGACCAGAGCGGGCGCGGGGGCCAAAGGTACCCGAGTCGCATCACCCTGGTGTGCCTCACCATCGTTGTTGCCCGTGTCTCGCTGCCCCTGCAGCTGGGATGGAGTAGTGGTTGCAGTGGCCGCTTCCAGTGCTGAGACACGACCTCCCACTGCGTCTATGGATAGACGGAGTGCTTCCATGGTCGAATCCACCGTCGGCATCCATGTGCCCAAGTTCTTGGCCGTGGTGAGCAACAACTGGATTGATGCAGCCGTCGCCTCGCTTTCCTTGCGCATCTGCGCGATTTCCGCCGCCACCTTCTCCATGGTCACTCCTCAGTCCTCTACTCAAATCACGCGTCCCTAATCAACCGACCTGTTGCTCAAACTGATGGATCGGAGAAAAAAATTCCCCAATCCGGCCTCACGCAGGGATTTACCCGGTCGATTCAAGGGAATATTGTGGATCGAAACGGCTCTGGTACCAAATGTCACAATCCTCACTCAATTACACAACGGATTTGATACAAGATCCAGCGTCACGCCGGAATTGAGGAATTTGTTGCTGCACAGCAGCTTGTAGGAGAAGAAAGGAAGGGGAAGAAGAGACTCGGTCTCAATACATAATTCTCGATGCCTCCACATGCCTGTCGTGCCCCTCTTTACAGATGCAGCGCTCACTCGCTGGGCTAGGCCTTGCATCGCCGCTGGGCCTCGCTGTCCACCTGGGCCTCACGCTGTCTTTGCCGCTCGTCAGTTCTGCTCTTGACTTTGATAGCTTCAGGTAAGTGCAAAGTTGTGACACGCGGTCACCGCGCACGTGCACGTCGCACACCGGCACGGGTGGCGCGTGCTCTGCTCCCCTGGGCTGGGGCTCCTCGCTCCCGCCTGGTGCTGTGGGCACGCAACACGTGAGCGCGAGTTCCGCCAGCATAGGTATAGCAATGGAAGAGGGGAGTAAAAAAAACTTCGGGCAAAGTGGATATTTATTCCTCTGAAATAACGTTACAGTCAGCTAATACAAACTCTTTGACACTGACTGAAACCTGGTGCAACCAACAAGCGGTGCCACCTCCCGGCCTTTCTAAATTGGCTGGACTATGAGCAACACTATTTTGATTACAATATATTTTCAGCAAAACAAACCCCGCAAAGCTATAGGAGCTTCTTAATCTCTGTCATCAAATGTATCAAATGTCCATAGGCAAACCTGTCAAGCGAATCATCTGCCATGCAGCGATAGCAACTTATCTGGATCACTATTGGTAGATCAGAGCGTTGCACACTCATAGATGAGATACTCCTTTAAGAATCGCGCTAACCTCCGCTTCCAAGGCATATTCACAGTGAAACAAACATCTATACTACTGAGCCATCGGAGTTCCGGAGAACCATACGATGATACGATTGCCTGCCTCACCAGTTTCTTTCACGTACGTATTAGTTAGAAAGTGGAAGAGAGGAGTAATTACCTGGCCTTTCCTGCAAAATCCCCTCTTTATTTTTGTGAGGCCATGAAAGAACTATAATGAAACCGAACATGATTCCACGTGTACCCATGTGAATAGTAAATTTGAAAATAATATAAGAAAAAGAATCCTGGAATTTTGGGATATGAAACTTAGTCGACCATTCTACTCACGTGTGAAGTTTCATGATGTATTGACATCCATGGTATTCTTAGTGAAGAAAATATAATTAGGACTATACCGCTTTTTTTCTAGTATTTTTTCGAATTTACTATTTGTAAAGGGTGTACGAGGAACCATGTTCATCAAATCACGTCCAGGTACCCCTTGCAAATAAAGGGCACCCTTTGCAAAAAAAAAAACAGACAAATGACAAATCACATGTGGACGACTTGTCGCAGTTAGAGAGTTTTGGTGAAATTTCTTTTCACGCGCAGAGGAGATTGATGGGTCTACTTGTGTTTTTTTTTGTTGATTCGATTTTTTAAACGATCTACCTCTCGAACTGTGCATCCAAATCACAAAACATTTTCAGTTTTGTGTTCCTAGCATCGAGATCTTTAAAACTAGATCTCATGTTGATAGGTTTCAGTGAATTTTTTGACAAACGTTATACTCTAAAACTGTACAAACTTGTGCTTCAAAACTGTACAAAGTAGTGCTTCTAAAACTATACTAACTGTGCTTCACTTTTGGGAAAGGGCAGTTGTCCATTTTCACTCGAGAAGCGCACCTATGCTTCACTTGTTTTGGAAGCACAATTTTGCTTTTCCATGCAAGGAACACAATTGTGCTTCACATGAAAGTTGATTTTGCTTTTCCATGCGAGGAGCAGAATTGTGCTTCACATGGAAGCACAACTATGTTTCACTTTGGGGAAACCACAGAAGTACTTTCGCGCAGAAGCACAATTATGCTTCACTTTAGGGAAAGCACAACCGTGCTTTTCACGCGAAAAGCACAATTATGCTTCACACAAAAGCACAACTTTGCTCCACACCCCTAACATGTAAAAACCGAAATAGTCGAACAAATAGATGAAAAAAATGATAAAATTGGGAAAAGGGAAAAACAAAAAAGTGAAACCCCAAAAAAGCTAGAAAAATAACGTTCCGGTGGGAGAAGCGCCAACACTTGACACGTGGCAATGCTGGGACACGCCACTTGGCATCGGGGCGCTCCCGAGCTAGGGAACCGGGAGCGGGAGGGGGGGGGGGGGTACCTTCGAGTTAGTTGCTCTCCCGAGGCCACCTCCGAGACCTTCTCTACAAAGCTTCTGACGTTGGATCGCCGACCATCACTCAAACGCAGCTCGATCTATCCGTGGGCTGTCATTCGCGAATGCACGCTCAAATTGAAAATAGTCCATGAATAATAAATTCGGTGAATTTTTAAAAAAAAAGGTTCACAAATTTGAAACATATCCATGAATTTGAAAAAAATACGAGAATTTGAAACAATAGTTCACAAATTTGACAAAAGTTCATGAATCTAAAAAGATATTTGTGAATTTTAAAAAGATAATGAATTTGAAAATTGTTCACGCATTTGGAAAACACTTTCACGGATTATAAAAGGAAAAATAAAAATAAAAAATAGAATAAAATAGGGTAGAAGTAATCAAACAAAAAACCATAAAATATGGTCAAAATATAAATAAAAAAACGAAAACATCCCAAAACTGGGACGAGCTTCCACAGAAATGTGCCTTAGATGGGCCGGCTAATTTGCGCCACCTCTGCTTATGATTCGATAGATTTTATGAGCATGACGGGAATAGGGTAATCCCTATTGGACACCCACTTCATCAAGTAGTCGAGGCTTCGCACAAGAGAACGACTGAGTGATAGAGATTTGGGACGACCATTTAGCAGGTTCGCGCTCTACACAAACCCGGTTATAGGAACTTCCCAAAAGACTTGTTCAAGTTCGTTTTTTTCATGTTATTTTCTTTTACTGATTTTCTGCGGTTTCATTTTTATTTTTTCTCTTTCAAAAAAATTATTTAAAAAATGTCCTACTTTAAAAAAATATCTGGAATTTATAAAATTTTTGGGATTTTATTAAATTGTTTTCCAAATATTTGTTTGTAATTTTTTAAAAATTATTTAGAAAAACATAGGTTCATAAATGTTCGAGGATTTTCAAAACAATGCTCACATTTTCAATTTCTTGAGATTTCATAAAATGTTTCTGTTTTAAAAGATTGTTCGCAAAATCAAAAAAATATCCGTATTTTAAAGAAATGACCAAGGATATAAAAAACGTATTTCATTTTTTGAATTTAAAAATTGAATAAAAACGGTTGCTACTGTGTGTCGTCGCTACAATGTGCGCCAAATTGGTCGGCCCAGTCGTGGCCTCCCGTCCTAGCGCCGGGTCCCTAACTGACATATTACACGATCGTATATGAGCTTCCTAGGATGATCAGGGCCCAAGAATCTCTGGTTGCTCAGTGGGTTTATAGTAATAAAAATCACCGTAGAAGAATTGCTCTAAGGTTCGGGGACTAAAAAATGCGTCAGAAGCACGCGAATTAACATACTTTGCTCCGGTCAGAGCCTGCACTTAAGGTGAGAAGAATCTGGTCAGGGAAGGCCGTGTTCCAAGGAGTACAAGGATAAATTCGATCCCTTATTCCGATTCTTTCTCCCCTATAAAAAAAAAGAAAATTCAGATTCATTCTGAAATGTAAACGAGCACCCAAACAAGACCCTTCAACCCAACAACTCACCGGTCACCAGTCACCAGAGTTGACCTTCGCCACTCATAAAAAAAAAGTGCACTTCTGCAACACTGCGTCGAGTGAGACCTCAAGATGGAACGAGGGATTATATGGTTTTAAAGTTCCAAAATCAATGCAGTTCAGGAAAAAATATCAGTTTTATTATTTTTCAGACGTCTGTTTTTAAATTCGGCTCAGGTCGTTTTTCTGTCCGTTGGATACACACGAATCTCTGTGCGTTGGTTTGTCCTCAATCTCCGCGTACAGGGTCATCCTGTCCATTCAGTCGGTGGGGGGCGGCTACTTTTGTCTTGGCCGAGGAGGGGATTGACGGAGGAAGGGCGGAGACAGCGGAGGGAAGGTGGGGCTCCTCGCCGGTGATTAGCAGCAGGTCGTCGAGGCGGAGATGGCGCGCGGCGGGTCCCCAGCAAAGAGCGCTTGATTGTGGGAGGCGTATTTCGCAGGGATGACCACAGGTACAGGGGATGTTGGTCTGGAGGGAGCTCGGGGAGCTCTCCTGTCGTGCTCGCCACCAGCGCCTGTCGATGGGAGAGGTAGTAGTCGCCGCGGTGGGGCGCAAGGTACTTTTCCCCCTGTCTCCCTGCTGTTATCGCTCTGCCCAATTTGTCCGTGTGTTGCTCGATGTGATATGCCTCTCCCCGCGTTCAATTCAGTTCATCGTCATGGTCGTCGCAGGTGTCGCTCAGTTAGTTGGTTGTTTGGCCAGGAATGTTCGTGATAGTTTAGTTCATCAGGAACGCTCCTGAAATTTTAATCTGTAGTTGACTCACTTATTTATCACAATAATTTATCAGTTTTGTAGATGCTCAGTGCTGTCAACTCTTATGTTTCTCATTCTCAAGCTTACATCATTCTTTAGTCATTCGGTCTTGAGATTTTAGTTATATATCAGTCTTCAGACAGTTTTGTTTTTCAGTCATCAGTGTACTTTTCAGTTTAAGTCATTGTTCATTCTTCAGTGTTGTTCCGTGTTCTTATCAGTACCCTTTCGTCAGTGCTTATTTCATCAGTCCTCAGTTTTTCTTTGGATCGGCTTTTAGCGCTTCAGTATTCAGCTATTTATTATTTCAGTCCATCGTATAGTGTTTGCGTTTCAGTATATGTCATCTTTATTTCAATATAATTCATTGTTCCTCTCAGTCTTATTCTTAGTCTCAAAACTCAAAGTCTCAGTTTTCTTCACATGAGGATTTCATTCTTCGGTTTCAGTAGTTTCATTGTTAAGTGACATTTTATTCAGTTTCGTCAGTATTTTCAGTGTTAGGTGTATTTTTTTTCAGTTTTGTCGGTAGTTAGGTGTCGTTTTCATTGTTAGGTGTCATTTTCTTCAGTTTTTCAGTTTTCAGTGTTTCATTTGTCAGTATTCAGTTTTGTCCGAGTTTTCAGTCATGTAGTTGATTCACTCATTTTCTTCTGTTTGTAATTTCATTATCTTCTTTCGTCCTGAGTTTTCATTTTACCTCTTCGTTCATTCATATCCAGTCACTTCCTTGTTTTGTGTTTTTCATCATGATTCTTCTTTTTATTCAAATTATTATTTTCCAGTCACTTCTCAGTCTTGTGTTTCAGTTATCAGTGTCTCATTTCACTTGTGATTCAAATTTTCTTTGTGTGCTAGTTGTCGTCAGTCTAGAGACATTGTAATGATAGAATTAGTCCTTAATTTTTTGTTTTCCACTCTTACTCATTCCTTTTAGTTAACTTTGTCTTTCATCCCTTAGTCTTTAGTTATCATTCTCGATGTATATTTAATTATATTTCAGTTCCATCCACGTTCATTATCTTGATATTGATCATTCTTTTGCTGTTAGATAACTAATCTTTAGTGCAACCCCTTCAGTCCCTTTTTAGTCACTGTTTGTCTTGGTGAAGTAAAACATGGCATGATCAGATTTGTCTACGAACTTAGTTTGTCCTCAGTCATCTTCATTGTAACTTTTGTTTTTGTTAAACATTTGATTTGGCATCATTTTTTGTCTATGACCTCAGTTTTGTTATCTTCATCATTCTATCTACACAACTTGCTCATTTTTATTTCATCATGCTTTTTGGTTAGTTTCAAAAGTGATACTGCCGCATACAAGTCAGTAACAGATGGTCATATCGCTTTTCAACAAGGATGGTTGAGAGGAATTCCCGGAGGAGAACTACCAAGCATTGAGAGAGCGGTGCTAATCACCATCAGGAACAGTGCACTGGACGAACTGAATACGATGGACGATGGTTGTCTTCAACGAGGTCTAATTATGAGATTGTCAGGAATAAGACTGTTTTAAGTTACCGCGGTTTGTTATGTTGTCTGTCATCGATGTCGCGCCAGAAGATTGACGAACTATGCTTTGTTTTATGTTTTTGTTTTCTTGGTGGTATTCACCGTCAAGAACTATGTATATTGCGTCTCAAAACTTCTTGTGCTTTTTCTGTGTGGCACTTGATTATTAAGTGATCACTAATCATGTGTCTCTCTTTTCTTTTTTGTAAGTTCTTCTGTTGTGGCCATAGTTTGTGTTTCATTTTGGATTTTTGGGCCGAACATTTTCAATGTTCTGGGAGTAGCCTTTCAATTCACTATCTTGAGTTGATGATCATTTATCGGTGTTATTCATTCTATGTATAAGTTTTATCCTGCTGAACAAGCAAGAGCTGCAAGACTTTCAAGTTCATGCTATCAGTGTTACTCAGTGTCACAGTTCAGCTCTGGGGAAGGAAGAAACGCCAGATAGTGCGCAGTCTGGGGCGGGTGTGGCGTTGGCCCCAGCCCACGAGCAATGGATTTTTTATTCTCGTTTGTGTGTTTTTTGTTCTGCCTGATGCACAACCTAGAAGGTCCAAGAGGTGGAGAGTAAGAGCGGGTGGCAGAATACGACCTGAGGGAGAGAAGAAAACAGATGTTTTTTGTTCGCTCAGGATGGACTGAGTACCACACGTGTCATGAGAGGATTGGAACAAAAAAACAGCCTGAACCAAATTTTAAATCAGACGTCTGATGGATAGACACTCCCAAAAATATCCCAGAAATGATCAAATTCGTCGCACTTGATCATCGCTGTGCAGCCACACGATCGCAATCGCAGGCAAGCTGCAAGCAGAGGAGTCAATGGAAGTGCTGCAATACAAGAAAATATTTGCAGGTTTGAGTAGATCTATGTTAAGTCATGGGTCCATCAATGAGCTTCGTACTACTACAGTACTACCTTCCCAAGAATTTATGCAAGCTATGTGTACGGCATCGTTGACTTGAACCTACAATGCTACCATCAGACAATACTATATAGAGCAAGCATTCAAAGTTCATTTCTCTGTCGGGTTTATCAACGTAAATATGATCTCATTTATCATCTGAGGGATAGGAGAGAGTTCATAATTTAGACCAGCATAACTCCGGAGTAGAGCAAAATTGATCAGCTAGTCATTTGTACCAGAATAAGAATGCCGGGCATTGCCCAATTACACTCTGGACAATCAAACGCTAGCCGGTACAAACAGAGCATTGCCTTCGCAAAATGATTAGCCTACACCTCAACAAAATTTGGAACATGATTCTACACAACTTATTCCGGGACCTATGGTGGCGAGACCTGGGCAAAACTTTCAAGGAACAACAACAAATAATATAAGATCATACAACAAAAGGGTTACGCGAGGGAGGAAGACACGTTTTGAGAGGGAGGTCAGGCATTACTGTCGAGAGCACCCTTTAGCATATGCAACCCTTCCATCGAAATACTTCTCCGTACCCGGAATCTTGGGACCTCAATTTGAGGAGGTGGGTCTGCTGAGAAGCATACAACCACCGCAGTTAGGTTGTCGCAAGTGTCTCGTCTGAGCGCTTCCTGAACAAGTTCTCTTGAGCACCTTTCCGGATCGTTGTGAGCCATCAGCTCTTTCCGTACCATTGACACGGCACATTGACTGGTCATCACATCCCAAAGGCCATCACATCCTATTATCAAGAACTCGTCTTCCTCGGTGAGTCTAACCTCCTGAAATTCAGGTTCTGGAGTGAGAGGGCTTATAGACCCTTTGGAACCTTTGACGTGCCAATCACCGATTGCCCTTGCTACAGATAGCTGACCATTGAGATAGCCATCAAAGACGATGCCACCAAGGTTCTCAATCCTGAGCTTTTCACTCTTGCAGCTGGGTTTGTGATCTTTTGACAGCTCAACAGCTCGTCCTCGCTTTCCTAACACAGCTCGACAATCTCCTGCATTTGCAACAAGCAATGTCCTGTACCATCGAATGAGGTGGATGAGAGTATATCATAAGATGCAAATAACCAATCTAAAGATTGCAAACACAATACAGGTTCTACTCTGGTAATGTGTCAACTAATAAAGGCAAGGAGGCCCAGAGGACAGCTTGGTACAGCAAAGAACTTTGTGTTCGGTTGAGACATTGGGGGTTGAAGCAATAAATGTGAAGTAGCTGTCAGATATAAAGGATATGAAGTAGCCTCTATAATTTCAAAAATAGGAAGGATAGTGTCCAATTATTTACCACTAAAGTCGCAAAAATGCCTAACCAACAACCCAGTGAGTCCTTCTAACCAAGAATAACACAATACCCAGCTTCAAATCAGTTTCTTTTCTATGTCAACAAACTGTTTTGATTTAATTCCTTGCAATATTATACAATGAATGGAAAACATTATTACAAACTCCCTCCTGTTGGAAGTCAGGCATGGATTTTTAGGTCTTCAATTTACTAATAAAATACTCCCTCCGTTCGAAATTACTTGTCGCAAAAATGGATAAAAATGGATGTATCTAGTATTAAAATACGTCTAGATACATCCATTCCTCCGACAAGTATTTCTGGACGGAGGGAGTATGTGTTATATGTCACCAAATAATATATTTAGAAACTTCATTCGATGACAAATCTAAAGATATATTTTTTGTGGCATTTAACACATGTTTCTTTAGGGAAATTGAAGACCAATACCCGTACCCGACTTATAAACCCAACCGGAGGGAGTACAATAACATTGACAGGTAAACCCAACCAGAGGGAGTGCAATAACATTGACAGGTGTCTTCTTAGGATGCCTTGTGTCAGTAAAATTAAAAGTTTTGGTACCAGCACCAAAACTTAGTAACTTACCTGCCAAAAATAAGGGCCGTCAATGCTGTGGTCCCTGAATTGCGGTCAAGAGAATGGGAATCCGCAATCGCGTGATCAGCCTTTACAAATGCACTTCTGATTGCTTTCTCCATGCTGTTGGGGAAGTGACCATCTTCGATTATGAACTTCAGTAAGTTCTTCCGAACGAAACAGACTGCATCTGTACCACCATGACCATCAAACACCTGCAAATTATGGCAAGAAAATGTATTATTAAACATTGGTTGTGCTATGTAAAGTCAAATGCCACAAAAAAATCCGCCCATAAAACAAATAATTACTGCACTCAAGAACCAGGAGACACCATTCATATGCAAGGCGTGGTTTTTCTTTAACTGAATACAGGGCCCAGTTTAGCATAAAAAACTGTAGAATTTCAATCCACAATACAGCTCTTACTGTTTACAAAGAACTATTTCTCCTTCTGTTAAAAGCATGATTCAAGAAAGACGCTTTTTGTTTGCAGCGGTTTCCATTGTACTAGCAAATAAGAAATGAAACTAAAAGCATCTATCAATGCTTATAATGAACTGATTCGCCTCAACGCAATCATTCAACCACACTAGTACAATCATTTCCACCATCATACGTCCACAACCGACGTAATCATGCATTTCCAAGTTGAGCAAATGAACACATCTAGAAGCTATTATCGCAGCATTAGTGCCACACACAAGTCAGAATGGGTGGCATTATTATCACAGAAAAGTCACACTAGACTAAATCATTGATTCATAATGAGCACATGCATTGTCAAACAGTTAATGGGACAAGAACAGCGAGGAACCGCCGGAGCGAAATTTATGGTAACTGTAATCCAACTCACCCCATAGAAAGCGCCCGGTGCAGGGATAGCAGGAGTAGGCATTCCGAGGTGCTCGATGAGGCTGTCGATGCAAACATGCTCGTCCTCCATGTAGGACTTTGGCCCGATATTGGCGCAGCTCCCGGACCGGAAGACCGGCAGGAAGCTGGGACGGATGTCTGCTGGTGAGATCAAGCTCAGTGTCCCCGAATCCAAGCCCTGCAAGAAAACAAAAGAGAAACACATAGTAGTTTGAGGAAATGGCCAGGCAATGAGCTGGAGGGGATAGTCAGTGTGGTTACCAAGTCTGTGGAGGCCGCGGCGATGCGCGCACTGCTGGCGCAGTGGCGTATGGCCGTGAGCTGGTGACGCGGCGGCTTCCGGGCCATGGGGCTACCGGCGGCGCTGCCGCCGCTACTGGGTGGGGTCTCTGGCTCGACGCCTCCGCTCATGATGTCTGGGGCTCTTGGCTACTCTGTTCTGTTGGTGATCAGAGACAGTACAAGAAACAAAATCATTTGAGAAAAAAAAGATGCAACTTCCCGCTCCTGAAAGCGAGGAACGATTAGAGACGAAGAACATTTTCGGATTGCTGAGAGATTAAAAGCAGTCCTTCCGATCGGCCATGATTGGAGCCGTACCAATTACGCCGCCATAATAATATCTAATCGAGCGAAAAAAAAGGAACGCCCGTAGCATCAATAACAGGAAAGAATTGAAATCCGCTTCCCCTCCCGCCCGTGCAACGATTGGGTCCAATAGCCGCGCCCGGAACGGCGCCATTTCCGCCGCCCCGCGGAGGCGGAGACGAGCAACACAAATCCCTCCTCCCCCGACAGCCGACCAAGAACGATCCGATTTTCTCCCAACGACCGCGAGGAATCCGTCCATCCATCAGGACGGACGAACGAACGAACCGAAGATGCAGAGTTGCGGACAAGGCATATCAGATCAGGGAGGTGCCGGGCAGGCAGGGAGGCAGGGAGGAGCGCTCACCACCGGAGAAGGGCTGTGGGCGAAGCCGCACCGTGCGATGCGCCGGGTAGGAGGAGGAGGAGGAGCTGGTGGCGACGATGGGGGAGGAGCGTGCAGGAGGTCGTGAAGGGGGGAGGAGGAGGAGCTCGTGGCGGATTTGGGGACGGGGGCGGGGCGAGGAGGGAGAGGGGGCTGGTCTTTGGGGCGGGCGGGCGAGATGGTTCGTGTGATCCCATCTGCGGCGCAGCTGTGCACGGCTGGATGTGGGTGGGGTGCGGCTCCGGTGTGCATTCCGTGTCTCTGTCGGGTCCGCCCGTCCGTCTCCGTCCCTTCCCTCGCTTTTTGCGTGCATAAAATATATGCCCGTCTACTGCTGCTTGGACCTTTTCGCCCCTTTCCCTGCTGTCTTAGATTTTTCTTGTCTCTACTGCCACCACTGCTTCTTATCGAGATTGGGAAACTGAAACCTGTGTGTGATCCTACTGCTTCGCCAGAAAACTATTTCTTTTTTAAATCATGAAACTTGTACTCTCTCCCAAAATAAGTGTCTCAGTTTTGTACTAATTTAGTTGTAAAGTTGTACTAAGGTTATTTATTTTAGGATGGAGGAAGTATTATTCACCAACATCATGGCATTAAAAAACACAAGAAGTAGAAGAAATTACATCCATGTCTTACGAGCACTAGAACGAGCCGAAGTCATATACCGTTGTTATCGTTCTTCTCTCATTGGAGTCAAGCAAACCTTTGTTGTACTAGATAGTCAGCCAGTTGTCGTGCTAAAATCTCAAATGATCAACGCATCAAAATGCCAGTCATCATTGATTAAGTTAAACATAAATTAAAAGAACCCAACATGTAGACACACAAACTCAGACGATCAAAGAACAATCCAAGCAGATCCATAAAAAACGAATCACGGGAGATCCGTCGGAGAGACCCCTCCACGCATCCTTTGGCGACGCTGGACACACCGCCAGGACATGGGCTAGCCGGGAGAACCTTATTTCATTTTTAGGGAGACGTCGTCACCTTATTTTTCTGAGCAGGACACAAACCCTGAAAACACCTAAAAACTAAGTAGGAGCCCTCCCTATGACAAAGAGCGAGGTCCACCGTGCGTCCATGGTATTGTTGACGACGACCCCAATAGGAGATGAGGAAACCCTAGTCGGTTTGGAATCGCTCGTGGCGAAGGTTTCATGAGAGTCAGGAGACTGTAGATCTACCGAATTGACGCACGCTCAAGTGCATGTGAAACGATCACTATTTCTTTACAGAGGGAGTACCAAATTACAAGATGTTGTTTTGTCTCGCTGGTGTAAAAAATGCGGGAAAAAAAACAATCCGATAGTGGAAGCCACGCTACGCATGCTTTTGAGTGTGAGATCGATCCATCCTACATCCACTGCGTGGTTCCACCTCGAACCTAACACTACAATAATATCCCGTCCACGATGGCCTGGCCTGTCCCTAGCGTCCGACGTCGCGCCGTGCCGGTGCCGGTGTCGATGCCTGCCGATGTGTAAAATCCTACCCAGCGTCAAACAACGGACGCAATGGGAAGCCGATCTGTTCCGCAACCATCCATGTCAGGACAGGAGAAGTGCCGCATGCAGCTGCGTGCGTTTTGGTTGCGGGTGGGTTGGCTTGGCCCCTCCCTGGCGTGGCAAGGGACCGGAACCCCATATCAGTCGGTACGCACGGCATCGACGGCGACGGCAACGGGATTGGGACCGGAGGCCGCTCCCGGACGAAGTGGATCCTGGATGCGTGATCCATGTGCCTGGCCCGAAACAGCAGGGTCATCCACTCCACCATCCAATTGAACGCCGTGTTTGTCGATCTCCCTTTTATCGGATCGCTTTCTGCCCTCTTTCCCCGCCTCCGCCCCTGTCGGCTTCCTATTGCCTCCCTCCATGTATGTGCGGATATAATGATACTCCTATATGCTTTGCTTTGCTGCAGGTGAAAGCGGCGGATGGCGGTGGATGCGACGACGGAGAGCGAAGATGGGTGTTTTGGTTCTGTAATTGTTGGTTTTTGGTTGGATGGAAATGGTTCAAGTCTTGTTTACGGGACTATAATGATGGTCGATGGTTGGCCGACCCATGTTGCGAGTAGAGTGTCCAGGTTGAACTGCTTCCATCTTTACCTAGATTTTAAGTCTCTGTCACCGACCTAACCAAGTGGGAGGAGATCAATCCTTGGTCATTCTTTTCCTCCATGCCATTTCCCCGGAGGAAGACAAGAAAAGAAAAGAAAAATCTTCGTATTCGTATTTTGCTCATTCGTAGCTGATCGAAAAACATTAGAGCATCTTTAGCCGATCCCTTAAAAATAGTTAGAGTAGTAAAAATCCCAATTTGCTTCTCCAAGCGGCACCTAGCCGAAAAACAATTAGATGAGTAAAAAAATAATACTGCTAGACACCACGGACCTAAAATTACTCGACCTCCACCAGGCCGAGTAAAAGTTATGACCTATTATTCACGTCTCCACTGACGATTGCGTCGTCACCGGCGCAGCTGCCAACAACTACCCACCGCCTCCGTCGTTACCCGCCGCCCTTCTGCCCAAGTCTGAGCCGGTCGCCGACCGTCGCCGGAGTCAAGCTAAAACACGCAGCCGCCGCATCGACCAAGTCAACGGAAACGCCTCAAACCTTCTTCCTCGTCAGCTAACCGGCACCTCACCATGCTTACGCACATTTGGTGGTCATCTCCACGCCTTGCCGATCGCTAGTATCGGCTCGACGACATCGGCGGCCGTTACACCTCCGCCACTTTGCAAGTGTTTGGCGGCTTACAGGAGAGGCTCCTCGTTGCAATTACGCGGTCAATGGCCGTGAGTACACGATGGGTTACTACCTTGTGGGTGGCATCCATCCTTCATGTGCCGCATTTGTCAAAACAATTCCACATCCAAAAGGTAACAAAGGATCTCACTTTGCAACACGTCAAGAGTCGACTAGGAAGGATGTGGAAAGAGCTTTTGGTGTGTTTTAGAAGCGTCTTGCCATCATCCAAGTATTGGAACTCCATGGTTCTATAGCAAATCATGACTTATTGTATCATCTTGCATAACGTGATCATTAAAGATGAGAGACACATGCCTGATAACTATGGCACATCACCAATGAAAATCCTGTTGCGCAAGAGCATGATGAGGTTCCTCGAAGCGCGTCGCAGGATCGAGAACCAACAAGCTTATACCCAGCTCAGAGATGTTCTTGTTGAGCATCAGTAGCATCTCCATAGTACTTCATAGATGTGCTTTTATCATGCTTGTCGGTGTCAAAACCGGCGGATCTCGGGTAGGGGGTCCCGAACTGTGCGTCTAGGCGGATGGTAACAGGAGACAAGGGACACGATGTTTTTAACCAGGTTCGGGCCCTCTCGATGGAGGTAATACCCTACTCCTGCTTGATTAATATTGATGATATGGGTAGTACAAGAGTAGATCTACCACGAGATCGGAGAGGCTAAACCCTAGAAGCTAGCCTATGGTATGATTGTTTTTCGTCCTCTGGACTAAAACCCTTCGGTTTATATAGACACCGAATAGGGTTAGGGTTACACAGAGTCGGTTACAATGGTAGGAAATCTACATATCCGTATCGCCAAGCTTGCCTTCCACGCCAAGGAAAGTCCTATCCTGACACGGGACGGAGTCTTCAATCTTGTATCTTCATAGTCCAGAGTCCGCCAAAGATGATAGTTTGGCTATCCCGGACACCCTACTCCGGGACTCCTCAAGAGCCCCTGAACCAGGCTTCAATGACGATTTAGTCCGGCGCGCATATTGTCTTCGGCATTGCAAAGGCGGGTTCCTCCTCCGAATACTTCATAGAAGGTTTTGAACACAAGGATAGTGTCCGCTCGCAAAACAAGTTCCACATACCACCGTAGAGAGAATAATTTTTTGCACAGATCTGGCGGCGTATTCAAGCGTGACATCACACCACGGCCGGGCCTTTATTCGAATCGTTTTTCTTGTCCCACCTCAAGCGTTTAGCGAGGCGGTTTCCTTTGGCACGCGTCTTATCAAAGCGTAGATCGTGCCCCCTTATTCCGTGATTCTCATCAATACGGACGTGGGTAACCCAACTGCGTTCGCTGGCACGCCTCCTCTATCGGGCGAGTCCTAATCGATCACGGGAGGGCTCTTGGTATTCAACCTCTTTATAATGAGACCAAGGCCCTCTTCTTTTTCCACCCTCCATCGAATTCGCCTCGCGCCGAAGTTCTAACACCCAAAGCTTCAGATTTAGGCGCTTGGACCTTCGACGATGTCCGGCTCCGACAAGCTCGGCCGATGGATGTCTTCTTCCGTCAGAAGAAGATGTGCTAAAAGGCAGAGACGCCGGTATCTAACCGCGAGATTTCATATAGGCTGCTGCTCGAGGCAGGTCATTCCCACTCCGAGCCCGGCGAGAGCGTGGTGTTCGTGTCTCACTTCCTTCGAGGTTTAGGCTTCCGACAGATCCCTTTGTGCGGGGCTCATGTTTTATTATGGGCTGGATTTCCATGACTTGAATCTGGAGTCCATCCTCCATATCTCGTCATTCATTGTCGTATGTGAAGCCTTCCTCCATATTACCCCTCACTTTGGATTGTGGCTCAAGACCTTCAAGGTGGAGCCGAAGATGATCGAGGGGCAACAAGCAGAGTGCGGAGGGGCGGTCATAAGCAAGTGTCTTGATGCTCTGTGGCTCGAGGGCTCTTTTCAAGAGGAGCTTGGTTTGTGGCAATGGGAGTGGTTTTATATCACCGCTCCTGTGGGCACCAAATGGGTGGCGCCACCCGCCTTCGCTCAGTCCACCACAATTTGGCATCATGGGTCAACCGGGGCTCGACTGGGGCCGTCCAAGGACGTTCCTCTGTTGCGGTCGTGTCGAGACCTCCAAGAAAGAGAGATCAATCTGGTCATGGCGGCGCAGTTATGCCGATTCGCGCCTTCGCCTATAGCGTCGCCCCCTCCGTCTGTGGGAGTTTAATCCGAAGGGACCACGAGCTCTCCAACATTTTATGGGCGCGACGCCCAAGGAGATGTACAAACTGTTCTTCGGATCACAAGAGAAGTGTCCGGACTTGACCGAGGACGCAGGTCTAAGCTGCAATCACCCAGATACTCAAGTAAGTAACCCTGTAACCGGACAGGCTGTTCATTCATTTATCATATATATGCCCTTTAAGGGAGCCGTTTCTTGAACAGAGTGGATAGCCAAGGCAAAGTTGATAAGGTGTCGGCTCCTCCTCCAGAGCCCACGGATCCCATCTTGACCAAGATGTTGAAGGCCGCCTTTTAAAGAAGGCGAAGGGGGAGGAAGCAAGCGCCTCCATGAAGGAGGCTTTCAAGGAAGAGGGATCGAGGATCCTCCTCCAAGGGAGAAGAGGACCGCTCAAGACCCGAAGCCAAGGCCTCAAAGCGGGAAAGAAGTCTTCGTCTGAATTCCTACTGGAAGTACCCCAGCCACACTATTTCCCCAAGGGGATCAGCCCTCCAATGAGCCGTAAGTAAAAAGAAGGGGTCCTGTGAATAAAGAACATCCTCAGATTTATTTACGAAGATAACCGAAATAGTACCTTGTAGTTCGGATCTCAGCCCTTCTCAGCAGAGCTTGCCTCCGGGGGATCTTCGTCCGGAGATGATAGAGAGCGAAACGCCTCCACCTATCGCGCCTTCGTGCAAGGCGGGCGACCCTGAAGTGTTGTCACGGAGAGTTTCCCCGAGTCCGGCGGGGCCGGACGGTCCGGCGCCAACTGGCGTGCGGTCGGAGGAGCTGAAGGACCTGCTCGGGCGAGCGTATATCTTAGAAGATCACCGTGCCCTAATGGCTACGGTAATTGAAAGAATTGCATCCGCTGAGAGCGGATTGCATGAAGCCGCCAGAAGTTTACTGACGGGGTTGGAGGTATGAAAAAAATGATGTACCTTCCGAGCTTATGCATATAGAATGCATACTGTATAGATAGTAGCCCCGAGACTCGGTATCTTTGTCTGGCCCGACAGCGGCGTCGAGGATCATAATCTCAGTACTAACATGTCGTCGTTCCTATGTAGGTGGCGGGGCGTCCGGTGGCTAGCCGGACTGATGAATTTGCCGAACTAAAGTGGCAACTTGACGAGGCGGATGCAGACATCGCACTGGTCAATAAACAGTTTGACGAGTCACAAGGTATGCGACTTCTCCATGAACACACAGTAAGGGAGCTTGACGCCCATGCCTTACTACTTGTATGCTTTGATGCAGACGGTGCGGCTATTGTGGAGAGGCTGCAGGCGGAACTTGCCCGAGCTAAAGAGCAAGCCCGAAAGAGTAATGCGGCCGCTTTAAAGGCGGCCGAAGAGCTGAAAGCCGAACGGGCTGCTCACTGCCGAAGCAAAGAGGAAATGGCCGATTTGGCCCTGAAACTAAAGAATACTACCGACCGCTGCGAGGTTCTTGAAAAAGAACGTCAAGCGGAACAAGAGGACCTGAAAAAGGCCACCGCCGAATCCAAGGATGCTCGTTCCACTATGAGAGCTGCCAAGGAGGAGCCGAGTCGGGCCGAGGATATTGCGGTGGAAAACCGTTTTACTGTGGAGGAAATATACGGATCCGGTATGCTCGATTGGACAAGCCGTGGAGTTCGGAGGATGCTTATTTGGACTTAGCGGCGAAGCGCCGCGGACGCGATTGAGCACTTCCGAGGCGGAAGGCACGAAGGGAAGAGCTATTTTGGTCGCAATTCCATAGTCCGGGCGTCCTCTTCCGTTGACCGATCGGTTGGCGAATGAGTCGAGCTGAATCGATTATTCGGACTTGCCATGAAGCATGTCATGACTCATTTGTGGCCAGCGGACCCTCACCAAGAGTTATTTTGGCTTAGTGCAGCAGTTCCTTGGTGCGGTACCGCGTATTGACGTAATGAAGCGGTCGACGTGTATTGAGGGGGCGCAGATGACTCTTGCCCGTGTCAAGGCATACTGGGCTGAGATGAAGGCCACCGATATTGCGTCCCAGTTCGGACGGCAAATGAGTACCAGTTGAGCGCTATTTTGAGGAAGTTCTTCCGGGAACTCATTTAATAGAGACGCAGTGCTCGAAGGATGTTATGTTTGAATGACATGTATAATTTTATGAAACAACGTTTCAATTTAATGTAAGAGCTTTTTATACTTGTGCCTTCAAGTAGCAAACTACCTCTGTCGGCCGTTGATGTATATATGTATATAACCTGAAAGATGGCAGTCTTGACATTCCCCACGCACATAGTGCGGGGTGTTTGTAAAGAAGTCGCGCTTTCACACTTAATCCAACGTCTTGGTCCTATAAAGGAGGTGGTAGCGTAGCAAACTAGGCAACCGGACTATAATGCTTTATCACTTTCACTTAGCCATAGGAGTTCGATGGTGGGGCTACTATATAGCCCACAGGGGCACCGCACTCTCCCGAATTGGGTGCGTATGTGCACGACCGAAAAGCAGTCCTTTGTTAATGTGGAGGGATTCTAAACATTCCGGTGAGTCATCGAGTGGTTGACCAGTCTCTCGCTATATCATGACAGTCGGTTTTCGGCTTTCTCTCTTGAGGTGCTCGCCCGGCGAACCGGGCACAATCGCGATAGTTCTCCGGTGCCGCGTTAGCCGATAGAACGGAACGTAAAGGCAGCAAAACACGAGCCGGGCAAACCCAACATTTGACCAAAGACATGATTCGAGCTGATGCATATAAGGCCTAACTCGAGACGCCGAACACTCCCTAAGGTATTCGGTCTTTTATAAAGCAGGCGAACAATGCCCTTGGTAACAAGCCCTTGGTGTCCCGTGCGTGCAAACTTCGCGGCCCGATGCCAAAACGCCACCTCCTCCTCGGTTATAGTAAGAGACGGGGCATGAGTAACAACAAGAGACAGTGAAAAAGGTTTACGCAGGTCTTAATCTGAAAAGAATCCTTGCAACGGGTCCCTGCTTTGCGTCTGCGCTGTGTCTCCGTTGTGCCATATCCTGGACGGGTATAGCATGGCGTTCATCTGTAAAAGAGAGGAACTTAGTTTGAAAAAGATCGCGCTAAAATGTAATTGGAAATAAAATAGAGTGTGATTCAAAAATGAGTAAAATTGAGCTTTATTGTCTCTTGTTGTACATGCGTGGAGCCCCTTGTAAGAAGTGCAGCGGCTAGTAAGCATCATCTTTATTTATGCCGACTCGCCTAAGCGTGTCCGGGTCCGAACGACCACTTTAGACGCTTTTGGCCAGCAAGGCCGTATTAGTGTGAAATTTGTTAAGGCGGTCTCACATTCTTTCCTTGAGGGACACGCGCAGCTTCCGTTTAATGAAATGATGCCTCGTGGACCGGGCATTTTAAGTTTAAGAGATGCATAATGCGGTATTGCGTTAGAGCGGGCGAAAAGCTTCAAGGCCCCAAAGAGTGCTTGATGGCTACTTTTAAATGGGGCGATGTGGAAGACCAACTTTTCCCGGACGGAAGTTGTCGGGTGAGTCGAACATAACTTCCAATAGTAGGGAGCCCGTCTAATGGGCATATGTGCACTGGCATTATTCCTTGGAAGGAAGTGTTGCTATGGCTAATCCTGTTTGGGTTTATCCCCATGTTGCGGATTGTATCCTCGACATAGCAGGTTTAAATCACTGCCGCTGTCCATTAGGACTTGCGTAAATTGAAGACCGTCGATTATAGGTTCTAGTATCAAGGCAGTCCATCCTGCGTTAGGATACTTTCGGAGTAGTCCTGATGGTCGAAGGTAATTGTTTGACAACCCGGTGTTGGGACTCATTGGGTAGATTGTGCGGCGCGTAATTCAATGGGTGCCGCTCTGTTTTCCCCTTTTGTTACTTGAAGTAAGTTTCTTGTTTTGACCTCTTGTGGGAAATTCTTTTGTTTTCCGAGGCTCGCTTGTGGTGCTCGTCATCATCCTCACTTGGTGTGTCGAGCCCCTTGTGTTCGGGCGTTGAGTCTGCGGATCGCTTGAAGACCCAACAATCTCTGTGGGTATGGTTTGTAGGCTTCCGGAGTATTGTGGATTTGGCATATCTTGTCCAAGATTTTGTTTAAGTTGGATAGCTCATCGCTATTGTCCTTAAGGGCAGTTTTTATTGTTCTGCCGTGAGCTTTTGAATCCGGCGTTGATTGCCGCGCTCTTTGGACCGTTCCTTAATCCGGGCTGGTCCTTGCTGCGTCGTGGTTTCCCATTCCCATCCACGACTTGGATGTACTTGGGTCGCTGGTATCGCATCTTGCTAGCCAGCTATCCTCCCGCCGCAAAAGCGGGTCATGAGAGGCTTGTTAGTGCGGCCATTGTTCTTGGCTTTTCCTGGCGAGGTGTCTGGCGAGCCATTCGTCTCAGACGTTGTGTTTAAAAGCTGCTAAGGCTTGACGTCCGGACATTCGACTATTCGGTTCTTTTGGTGAGGAACACATGCAGAATTTTCGAGCTGACTCTCCGGGCTGTTGAGTTATGTGACTTAGATCGTCTGCGTCCGGGAGGTCGGGCATAGGTTCCCTGAAATTGGCCGAAAAGCATCCTCAAGCTCTTCCCAACTACCAATGGTGTTTTCGGGGAGGCTTTTAAGCCAATGCCGGGCTGGCCCTTTGAGCTTGAAGGGTAGGTATTTTATGGCGTGGAGATCATCTCCTCTGGCCATGTGTATGTGGAGGATATAATCCTCAATTCAGACTCCAGTGCATCGTTCCGTCGTATGCCTCTATGTTTACGGGCTTGAATCCACCGGAAATTCATGATCCAGCACCTCATCGGTGAAACATAGAGGGTCTTGCGCGCGCCTATGTTGGGTGTGTCGTGATGTTCGGATATTTGGCGTGTTGTATTGCTCGCTGTAACTTGTTTCCTTGGCCCGTAGATAGATCTAATGGGCCATCCTTTTGGTGCGAATCCTTATGCGTATCGCGTGCGGCTTGTGTCTTGCGGCGCCGCTTCCCGCTTCTCGTTTGCCATGTGGTCGTCTATCCGACCAGCGGCCTCTTTGTTTTTTGATCGTGGGGGCTCTCTGGCCTCCTCATCAATTCGTGCGATGGTTTTGCGCTTTGGGTAGCTCTTTGCTTGGCGGTACATCGCCATATTTGTCTCTGCAGTGTTGAGTAATTTACTCCATCTCATTCGGAGTCGTCTTCCGCTGTTACGAGCCTCTGTTTACCTTTTTCAAGCTACCTTGATGGCGAGGAGCTCTTTGTGGAGGTTCTTCTGATCCAATGACGTGTCCGACGTGAGATCGTCCGGACTGTTGTCCTTGCCGGGGACGGGTTGTTTGTCCAAGTTGGCCTGTTCGGATGGTTGCTCAATGACATGTTCGTCGTCGGCCGGCTCACCCTGCTCTATGGCTGGGTGCGTGTGGGCGCTATCTTTGTCGAGGTGGGGTTTTGAGCGGCGCTTACGCCGCCGCTTTGACTGCTTCCCGAGGGAATTTTCTTTCGCAGCGTCTCGTCGTTCCTCGTTATCGCTTCCCTTAGGTGTGTCCACCATATATATATATATCGTAAGTTGAGGTGGCCATCCAGTGCCCTGTGGGCGCTGGTTCTTGGTCGTCTCTGGCGTCGGCGTCCATATCATCGATGTCCTCGGAGTCGAAGTCGAGCATGTCTGTTAAGTCATCGACAGTGGCTACAAAGTGGGTGGTGGGTGGGTGAGGGAGTCCCGGACTAGGGGGTGTTCGGATAGCCGGACTATCGTCACGGCCGGACTCCAAGACTATGAAGATACAAGATTGAAGACTTCGTCCCGTGTCCGGATGGGACTTTCCTTGGCGTGGAAGGTAAGCTTGGCGATACAGATATGTAGATCTCCTACCATTGTAACCGACTGCAGGTAACCCTAACCTATCCGGTGTCTATATAAACCAGAGGGTTTTAGTCCGTAGGGCGAACAACAATCATACCATAGGCTAGCTTCTAGGGTTTAGCCTCCTTGATCTCGTGGTAGATCTACTCTTGTACTACCCATATCATCAATATTAATCAAGCGGGGTAGGGTATTACCTCCATCGAGAGGGCCCGAACACAGGTAAAAACATCGTGTCCCTTGTCTCCTATTACCATCCGCCTAGACGCACAATTGGGACCCCCTACCCGAGATCCGCCGGTTTGACACCGACATTGGTGCTTTCATTGAGAGTTCCTGCGTATTTGTCACCGATAGGCCCGATGGCTCCTTCGATCATCAACAACGACGCGGTCCGGTGAGACTTTTCTCCCTGGACAGATCTTCGTATTCGGCGGCTTTACGCTGCGGGCCAATTAAGCAGCCATCTGGAGCGGTCGTAGCTACGCCCGCCATCGTGTCAGATTTGGAAGTTTGAACTATACGGCCGATATCCGCGGAGACTTGATCTTCGACGGATTCGAGCCGCAGCCAAGCGTGACCTTGTCTCGATGGGCATGATCTAGCTCTGCAAATTAACCGGCCACGGAGGCCGCACCCGCTTCCGCTTGACCCTTAATCCGGGCCGGATTCCCGATCGAGGGCGAGTGGTTGGACACCGCCTCGAGGGCTACCATCTCTCACGGCGATTGAGCCGAACTCCATCCCTGTCGCTGCGAAGACCTCGACTCGAGGTGCCGGACTCCTCTCCGGACTCCGAACCCTCCGCGCCCCTGCCAATCGAATCCGATTGGGCGCCGGTCATGGAGTTCACTGCCGCAGACATCTTTCAGCACTCGCCCTTTGGCGACATCCTGAATTCACTAAAGTCTCTCTCTTTATCCGGAGAGCCCTGGCCGGACTACGGACAAGAAGGTTGGGATGCGGACGACGAAGAAATTCAACGCCCACCCACCACCCACTTTGTAGCCACCGTCGATGATTTAACCGACATGCTAGACTTCGACTCCGAAGACATCGACGGTATGGGCGGCGATCTTTGGAGACGACCAAGACCCAGCGCCTGAGACGCTGGAAGGCCACCTCGTCATACGACATATACATTGTGGATATCCCAAAAGATGGGAACGGTGATGGAACAACGGAGGATGACCCTCCAAAAAGCAACCGGGCGCCGGCGTCGGGCGCGCCGCTCTAAATCCCGCCACAAAGAAAAGCGGTGATTCGATGCACGAGATAATAACACCGGACGGTACCAAAGACAATCCTCCGGCCAAGACTCAGTAGCAGGAGGAGGGAGAAGCAAGTCCGCCTGACGGTCTGCAGAAAGAGAGGTCGAGGGCGATAATTACGTGCCTCCCTCCGAAGATGAGACAAGCCTCGGACGACGATTTAATTTGTCGTGCTGAGGATCCCGCCAAACAGGAGCGTTTCAAACGCGGGCTTATGGCCACGGCAAACAGCCTCAAGAAAAAGCAGCAACGACTTAGAGCTGACCAAGACCTGCTAGGTGACGGATGGTGAAGTCCTTGCGGTAGAAGAGTATGAACTCGAGCGCCCTCAAAAGCTACCCCCAAACGCGGGCCGTTGCCTCGATCGAGGAGGAAGCACCCAAGTCACCGGTAGACGACATGGCAAACCGGCCACCCGTGGTCGCGGACAGAGAAGCCTCTCGGCCCTCCGCTCAAGCCACACCCCGACGCCGCTCAAAAAGTACCAAGGCACGGGAAAACGCGCCGGACTTGCGAGATATATTGGAGGATAAGGCAAAACATACAAGATCGATCTACGGATTGCGTGGGCGCCCAACGACGCAGGATGATTACCGTCGCGCCGGATCTGACAAACCCGGCGGGCCGAACACGATGAGACAAAGCTCATATGAGCTACATCGTGATATAGCCCAATACTGAGGCGCCAAGCACACCCACTATGCTTCACGGATGAAGTAATGGATCATCAATCCACGAGGGCTTCAAACCCGTAAACATCAAATCATACGATGGTACCACAGATCCTGCGGTCCGGATCGAGGACTATCTCCTCCATATCCACATGGCCCTTGGTGATGATCTACATGCCATCAAATACCTCCCACTCAAGCTTAAAGGACCAGCTCGGCATTGGCTCAATAGCTTGTCGGTAGAATCAATTGGTTGTTGGGAGGACACGGAAGCCGCATTCCTTGATAACTTCCGGGGCACATATGCGACCACCAGACGCCGATGACCTTAGCCACATAATCCGGCAGCCGGAAGAATCGGCCGGACAATTACGGACACGGTTCCTAACAAAGAAAAATCAAATCGTTGATTGTCCAGAATGCGAGAGGCCCTTGCAGCCTTCAAACATAACATCCGCGACGGTGGCTTGCCCGCACCTAGGACAGGAAAAGCCAAAATCCATGGCAGCCCTCACAACACTCATGACCCGCTTTTGTGCGGAGAGGACAGTAGCTAGCTCGAAGCAACAACTTGGCCAAACATCACGATAGTTCGGATACCAAGGACAGCAATGGCGGTCGCATCGCAACAAGAACAAGCGCCGTGCTTAACGGCGATAACACTCAAGATACGGACCATGAATACCGGATTCAGAGGCTCTAAACCCGGTCGTGGAAGAAGCCATTCAAAAGAAATACCCGGGGCCGTCCAACTTGGACCGAATACTCGATCGCTTGTGCGGATACATGGCACCCCGAAAACCAGCCAATCACACACCAAGGGACTGTTGGGTGTTCAAGCAAGCGAGCAAGTTAAGTGCCGAACTCAATGACAAGGGGCTGCATAGCGATGGCGAGGAAGAGCCCGGCTTACCGAACAATAGAGGATGTAAGGGTTTTCCCTACGCAAGTGCGGACGGTGAACATGATATACGCAACCCATATACCCAAAAGGGAGCGGAAGCGTGCACTAAAGGGCGTATATGCGATGGAGCGGTCGCCCGAAGTTCAACCCATGGTCTTCCTGCCCGATCACCTTCGATCGAAGGACCACCCCACTAGCATCCGTCCACGGCGGCTTTGCCGCATTGGTCCTTGACCCAATTATCGACGGATTTCACCTCACCGAGTCCCGATGGACGGCGGTAGCAACTGAACCTGCTTTATCGAGGATACAAGGTCGCCAAAATGGGCATAGATCCCTCAAGGATTAAACCTACAAAAGCGACCTTTAAAGGCGTCATACCGGGTGTAGAGGCGGTTATGCGGGCTCGATTACACTCGAAGTGGTCTTCGGATCCCGGATAACTTCCGGCGAAGAGTTAATCTTCGACATCGTCCCATTCTGCAGCGGCTATCATGCACCTTTGCCGGACGAACCGTATTTGCAAAGTTCAATGCGGTGCCGCACTATGCATACCTCAAGCTCAAGATGCGGGCACTCGAGGAGTAATCACGGTCAATGGAAACACCGAACGCTCTCTTGAGCGGAGGAGCACACGGCTGACCTCGCGGCGGAGGTACAAAGCAGCCTCTCACAACAATTCTTGAGTCCGGCCACTAAGCGTCCGGACACTGTCAAGCGCGCCCGGAGTAACCTACAACAAGACCGCCTGGCACGATTCAAGCACGCGTAGCAATCCGGCCCCAACCCCCGCCCTCGCGAAATTGCGAAGCTAGTATTACGCGTACATAATTACGCTCTGGAGATACCATGGGCATATGGGGAGGGGCAAGACCACGGCACGCCAAGAATGCGGCTCGACCGCACCAGGGGCTCCCGATTATGTCATTCTTTTTCTTTTTTCATTTTTCTTCCTTTTTCTTACTTTCAGGACTCCGTCTTTGAGAAGTCCTGTCCGGCACTTGAATCGCCGAACTCACGATGCAACAGCCAGGGAAGCGGAAAGCCACGTCGAACGTTCAGGTGGTCTCTATTACGAGCATTATACCTGTTTTACATATCATCCCGTAGCCTACCCCTGGAGGGGGACATATTAGATAGTCACATTCCTTGCTTATCGCACTATTTGTATCGTTTTGCTTTCATTGCAGTACCTTTTTGAATAAACAATACATAGCTTTTGCTTATTGTTGCTCTACTTCCTTTATCTCTACATATGTTCATTTCACGACATGTTGCAACCGTACACTTTGGTACGGACAATACACCAGGGGCTTAAGTATCCCAAAATTATGGTGTGATAAGTCCGAACACTTTCACAAGTGCGGCACCCCGAACTTATAGCATTATATGAATCGGCTCCGAATCATGTCTTAGGTCAATAGTTGGGTTTGCCCGGCTCCCGTGTTTTGGTACCTTACGTTCCGTTATATCGGCTAAGGTAGCAACGGGAGAACCATCGCGATTGTGCCCCGGTTGAGCTGGGTCGAGCACCTCGATGGAGAAAGCTAAAACTGACCGTCATGATAGGGCGAGAGCCGATCGCTGTTCGAGAGGTTTTTCGGGTCCCTAAAGACTTATGCCGCTTAGAGCGAGGAACTGAATTGTCCGCCAAAGGCGTGGATAGCGCCTCGAACTCGGTCTTCCGAATACTAGGGGCTTCACCGAAATTTAAAATTATAGAATTCTATGGCTAAGTGAGTGTTCAAGCATTATAAGTCCGGTTGCCTTGTTCGTTGTGTTGAGCGCCTCCTAGATGGACCCAAGAATGGGAACAAGAGTGCTCAAGTTTATCCCGAACACCCCAAAGACTCGTGGCATGGGGGCTGAAGCCAACGACTTGTCATCTCTCAAATTTGATAAACGGCCGCACAGAAGGTAATATTTTAAATTAACAAGCGTTGCTTAGCGCATATGAACAAGTTTTCAGCGTGCAGGATAACAAATGCGAGCCTATTCAAAAATTACATCTTTGGAGCACTCATCCGCTATTCGGCGGACACCCTTCAGGAGGCCCTCATAGTACATTTCGGGCGTGCGATGCTCATGGCCCTTCGGTGGCCCGTCCGTCACAAGCTTCTCCGCATCCAGCTTGCCCCAGTGCACTTTAGCATGGGCAAGGGCCCGGCGGACACCTTCAATGCAGACGGAGCGCTTGATGACTTCAATCCATGGACAGGCATCCACCAGCCGCTGCACCAAGCCGAAGTAGCTCCCAGGCATGGCCTCCAATGGCCACAACCGCGCTATAAGGCCCTTCATGGCCTGTTCGGCGACCTTGTGGAGCTCGACCAGCTGCTTCACCCGGTCGCTCAGGGCACGGATGTTCGGCCTCGACATCTGATACCGTAACACCTTTTCCGTCGAGCTCCCTCCTTGGCGCGGTAGAATGCGGCGGCATCGGACACACCTACGGGCAAATCTGCGAATGCTCCTGGAGAGCTTCGAATCCGGGTAAGTAATAGGTAATTCACTTTCACATGCTTGCTTTGCATAAAGAATGCCTTACCCGCCGCTATCTTCTTTAACGACTCAATTTCTTGGAGGGCTTTTTGGGCCTCGGCCTTAGCAGCTTTGGCACTCTCAAGAGCCGAGGCAAGCTCGGACTCTCGAGTCTTCGAGTCACGCTCCAAACTCTCGTGTTTTTCCACGAGAGCTTGGAGCTCTTGCCGTACCTTGGCCAGCTGCGCCTCCCCCTTCTCTCGCTCGGTGCGTCCCGCAACCGCTTTGTTTTCGGCCACGGACACCACTTCCTTCAGGGTCGCCACCTCGTTCGTGGCCCCTGAAGTACCCATGTTATTCCTGTTATTTTTTGCAACCAAAACCTTTTCTATAAGGTATTTCTTACCTTCCTTGTCCTCGAGCTGCTTCTTGGCTTGTCCGAGCTCGTTCTCGGACCGCTCGAGGTTCCGCTTCAATGCATTGACCTCCGCATCGGTCTTGGCAGAGGTCGCAGCGCATCCTGCATTCCCATATTGACATACTTATGTTAGACTCCTGCGTATATCTTTTTAGATCCTTAGTCCGGCTTTTCTTTCCGAACACCGAACTAAGCATCGAGAACTCTTGTCTATGCGGTAATATTTTTACATATTCTAAACTTACCTCAAAGCCTGTTAGAAGGTCTGATGCAGGCCAGTCGATCCGCTCTTGGCGGTGAGAATCTGTCGGATCACCGCACTCATAACAGTGCGGTGCTCCTCCTCAATGGAAGCGCTGTTAAGCGCCTCCAGTAAGCTATCCAGTGCCTCCGGTTGGACGGAGGACACCGGTGTCTTACCCTTCTTGCGAAGGATCCGTTGGCCGGACTTCGGAACCGCTGATGGTTCCGGCATGGAGTCCGGACGAGGGGCGGGCTTAGAGCCCCTGGGGGTCTTGCCCCCCACGCGCCTGGAGTCCGGAAGGTTGCCTTGTGGCTCCTCCTGCGCCACCTCCTCTTGACCAAGCCCCCCTTGGGGCACCACCTCGGTGTCGTTTGCAGCATGAGGCGAGGAGGCGGTCGGAAGCGAAGTACTCTCCATTTCCGACGAGCCCAGGGACCCGCTCGATGAATCGGCGAACTCGCCCTTGGGCGGGCTGCACAATTGTTTGACATTAGAAAACACTCTGCAATAATAAAAAGCCATGGGTATCCAGACACTTACGATCTCGCCAGGGGCTTGGCCCTTGTAGGCCAATCCTCCTCGTCATCGTCGACGTTGGTGGAGAAGTCCGGAGGAAGGGTTCTTCCCTTCTTGGACCCTCCGGCCTCCCGATTAGGCGGCCTTCCTTTCCTCTCCTCCCCGGCTGGGAGAAGCTTCTTCTTCCTCCTCCTCGTCTTGGAGAAGATTACGCCTTGAATCGACAAGACTGGCGTCGGGAGCTCCTTGAGTTCCCGTGGCCTCCTTCTTGGCCTTCTTCTCCGGCACCACATGGGTGCCGGGCCAGCTTCCGTCAATCGGGCGTCCATTGGTCTTCGGCAAAGGAGCCGGACAGTTAATCTGTCCGGGGCGTCTTCAACCGATCTGTCGAAAGAATGGGGAGATTTTAGATCCCACGTAGAGTCAATCTATGAGAAAAGAGTCCCGTAAAGGGTAAAATAACTTACCTCGCCCGGCTTGACGCGCGAAATGTATCCGCGATCTTTGTTAGCGGATGCGGGGCTTCAGCGCCTTTGAACAGCACCTTACAGGCATCTTTGTACGTAGTGTCGTAGAGCCGGCTCATTTTTCGGTGTTGTGCAGGATCGTACTCCCACATATTTATGGCCCTTCGTTGGCATGGGAGATTCCGGCGGATGAGCATCACCTTGATTACGTCGACAAGCACGAGATTCTTGTCCACCACGTTTTGGGACGCATGTTTGGAGTCCGGATAGCTCATCCGAATCCCCCACTTCAGGCCGTCTCTTTCCATGACGAGAGCCGTGTGGGGAATCCAGATCTGAATTGGGGCCGCCACCCATTCAGGGTCGCGTGGCTCGGTGATGTAGAACCACCCCGATTGCCACCCTTTATTTTCTCCACAAAGAAGCCCTCGAGCCATAGGACTTTGGCCATCTTGCCGACCATGGCGCCTCCGCACTGCTGACGGCCGCCCACAACCTTCGGCCCGACATTAAAGGTCTTTAGCCATAGGCGAAGTGGGGCTGGATGCGAAGGAAGGTCTCGCACACGACGATAAACGCCGAGACGTTGAGGACGAAATTCGGGGCCAGGTCATGGAAGTCCAGGCCGTAGTAGAACATGAGCCCCCGGACAAATGGGTGAAGTGGAAAACCTAGTCCGCGGAGGAAGTGGGGGAGAAACACCACCCTCTCATGGGGCCTGGGGGTTGGAATGAGCTGCCCTGTCGAGCAGCTCAGGCGCGACATCGCCGGACAAGTATCCGGCCTCCCTTGATCTTGTGATGTGCCCCTCCGTGACGGAGGAGTCCATCCACCCGCCTCCCGCCTCCTCGACATGGTTGGAGAAGGTTGAGGTGGGATGTGCGGACTTAGTATTTGGAGCTCGAGTCTTGTGAAATGGATGAGCAAAGGAGGAAGAAGGCGTGGGTGAAAAGGTGGATCCTTATCCTTATATGGACGGACGGTTATGCGTCCCCCACCAGCCTGGTAAAACTCGCTTATCTCCCAAGCGCCGTAATCAATGGCGCGGATGGGTTACCCACATCCGTATTGATGAGAATCCCGGAATAAGGGGGCACGATCTATGCTTTGATAAGACGTGCCAAGGAAACCGGCTCTCTAAACGCGCTAAGGCGGAACGGTAAAAAAACGATTCATATAAAGGCATGGCCCGGGTGTGATGTCATGCCACAGAATACGTCAGCAGATCTGTGTGAAAGTTATTCTCTCTACGGTGGTATGTGGAACTTGTTTTGCAGAGCCGGACACTATCCTTGTGTTCAAAACCTTCTATGCAGTATTCGGAGGAGGAACCCGCCTCGCAATGCCGAAGACAATCAACACGCCGGACTCGTCGTCATTGAAGCCTGGTTCAGGGATACCGAGGAGTCCGGACTAGGGGTGTCCGGATAGCGGACTATCGTCACGGCGGACTCCAAGACTATGAAGATACAAGATTGAAGACTTCGTCCCGTGTCCGGATGGGACTTTCCTTGGCGTGGAAGGCAAGCTTGGCGATACGGATATGTAGATCTCCTACCATTGTAACCGACTACTGTGTAACCCTAACCTATCCGGTGTCTATATAAACCGGAGGGTTTTAGTCCGTGGGGCGAACAACAATCATACCATAGGCTAGCTTCTAGGGTTTAGCCTCCTTGATCTCGTGGTAGATCTACTCTTGTACTACCCATATCATCAATATTAATCAAGCAAGAGTAGGGTATTACCTCCATCGAGAGGGCCCGAACCTGGGTAAAAACATCGTGTCCGTTGTCTCCTGTTATCGTCCGCCTAGACGCACAGTTCGGGACCCCCTACCCGAGATCCACCGGTTTTGACACCGACAGTGGGCGTTGAATTTCTTCGTCGTCCGAATCCCAACCTTCCTGACCGTAGTTCGGCCAGCGCTCCCCTGACAAAGAGAGAGACTTTAATGAGTTCATGATATTGCCAAAGGGCGAGTGCTGAAAGATGTCCGCGGCGGTGAACTCCATAACCGGCGCCCAGCGGATTCGGACCGGGCAGGGCGCGGAGGTTCGAGTCCGGAAAGGAGTCCGCACATGGGAGTCACGAACTTTGCAAAGGATGGGGATGGTGTTCGGCTCAATCGCCGTAGAGATTTCAGCCCCGAGGCGGTGTCCAACCAACCGCCCTCGATCGACGAAACCGCTCGATTAAGGGTCGGAGCGGCATCGGTGCGGCCTCCAAGGCATCGCTTCGGCAGAGCTAGATCGTACCCATCGAGACTGCGGCGGCACGCTCGGTACGTGGCTCGAATCCGTCGAAGATCAAGTCTCCTCGGACATCGGCCGTATAGTTCAAGCTTCCAAATCGACCTGATGGCTGGGGCGTAGCTTTCAATCTGCTCCGGATGGCCTAGCGAATTGGCCCGCAGCAAAGCCGCCCGAATCACGAAGATCTGTCCGGGAGAAAAGTCTCACCACGGACTGCGTCATTATTGATGATTGAAGGATCCATCGGGCCTATAGGTGATGACACAGAGGAACTCTCAATGAAAGCACCAATGTCGGTGTCAAAACCGGCGGATCTCGGGTAGGGGGTCCCGAACTGTGCGTCTAGGCGGATGGTAACAGGAGACAAGGGAAAACACCCAGGTTCGGGCCCTCTCGATGGAGGTAATACCCTACTCCTGCTTGATTAATATTGATGATATGGGTAGTACAAGAGTAGATCTACCACGAGATCAGAGAGGCTAAACCCTAGAAGCTAGCCTATGGTACGATTGTTTTTCGTCCTACGGACTAAAACCCTTCGGTTTATATAGACACCAGATAGGGTTAGGGTTACATAGAGTCGGTTACAATGGTAGGAAATCTACATATCCGTATCGCCAAGCTTGCCTTCCACGCCAAGGAAAGTCCTATCCGGACACGGGACGAAGTCTTCAATCTTGTATCTTCATAGTCCAGGAGTCCGGCCAAAGATGATAGTTCGTCTATCCGGACACCCCCTAGTCGAGGACTCCCTCAATGCTATTTACTTTATTTCAACCCTTTGATGTATTTGAATTTGAGTAATTTGGTTTGTGAACTATGAATTTTGTAATATTTGTGAATTGTGTGAACCTTAATTATTATGTTGGGTTTTAATATATGTGCAAATATATAGTTCAAATTTACTATCTAAACTAGAATTGGAATAATTTGGCAAAGATAAAATTTTACTCCGCTAAGTTGTGGGGATCGGCTAGAAACCAAAATTTAGAGGAGTAAAAGTACTTCTCTAAATTTTAGGGGTTGGCTTGAGATACCCTTAGATCTCCTTCATCTAAAGGAAATATTTGTCAGGTGGGAGTGAAATATGTTGCTGGACCACCTTTGGGAGAGAATTTTATATTAGTTGGTCCTGACATACTTGGCAAAATATATGAGATAAATCCTCAGTTGATTACTATGGTGAAAGAAAATATATTTTGAGACTATGCAGCTGAATGTCCGTGTAAGCATATTAAAGAATTTAATCGTGCATGTGAAACTTTTCAGTTGCAGGATATAAGCAATGAAGAAATAAAAACAAAAAATCCTTATTCATTAGATGGAAGAGCTCACGAATGGTTAGAACACCAGCAGGTGAACATCTCAAGGAACTGGCCAGAATTGGTAAAAGCATTCTTCACTTATTATAACCCTCAAGAAAAGTTATATACATTAAGAAGAAAAATCATATAAGGTAACGTGAAACACTCTCCTCGTGCCCTGAACACCATTATCCTGATTACTTAATTGTTAATTTATTTTATGGTGGACTTGACTCACAAAGAAAACAAGCTTTAGATCTTGCTTCTTAAGGTTCTTTTCCAAGGGCTGAAATATCAGAGGCTCGGAGCTTACTCGATAGGATAAGGTATAATGTTGAGAATTGATACCTTTGCTCAAAGGAAAAGGGTAAGGTTGATCATGTTTATGATAGCATAAAGTCTTTCTTTAGAACCTCGACAGTAAAAGATTTACGTCGTGAATGAAATATTAGAACCGGCCCCATGCTGCACGTTTGAAAGATTTTTCTAAGTTCTTGGGTATATCAGAGAAAAAGTACTTGAAACACAGTGATACATCCATTTTGCATCATGTTTTCATGTTGATATTAATTGCATTATGGACTGTTATTTCACTTTATAATACAATTTTTCCTCTCTTATTTTGCAAGTTTCACATGAAGAGGGAGATTGCCCGTAGCTGGAATTCTAGACCGGAAAGGGCTATATTGGAGACACCTTTTCTGAACAACTTCAAATGAGCTGAATATTGACGGAGAATTATTTTGGAATATATTAAAATTATTGGTGAAAGTAATACCAAAGGGGGACCCACCAGGCAACCACAAGCCTGGGGGCGCGCCCTACCCCCTAGGCACATCCCCCGAGCTTGTGGCGCCCCTGGTGAAGGAAATATGCCCTAGAGGCAATAATAAAGTTATTATTTATTTCCTTATTTCATGATAAATGTTTATTATTCATGCTGGAATTGTATTAACAGGAAACTTAGTACATGCGTGAATACATAGACAAACAGAGTGTCCCCATTATGCCTCTACTTGACTAGCTCGTTAATCAAAGATGGTTAAGTTTCCTAGCCATAGACATGTGTTGTCATTTGATGAATGGGATCACATCATTAGAATGATGTGATGGACAAGACCCATTCATTAGCTTAGCACTATGATCGTTTAGTTTGTTGCTATTGCTTTCTTCATAACTTATACGTGTTCCTATGACTATGAGATTATGCAACTCCCGAATACCGGAGGAACACTTCGTGTGCTATCAAACGTCACAACGTAACTGGGTGATTATAAAGATGCTCTACAGGTGTTTTCGATGGTGTTTGTTGGGTTGGCATAGATCGAGATTAGGATTTTTCACTCTGTGTTTCGGAGAGGTGTCTCTGGGCCCTCTCGGTAATGCACATCACTATAAGCCTCGCAAGCAATGTGACTAATGAGTTAATCACAGGATGATGCATTACGGAACGAGTAAAGAGACTTGCCGGTAACGAGATTGAACTAGGTATTGAGATACCGACGATCGAATCTTGGGCAAGTAACATACCGATGACAAAAGGAACAACGTATGTTGTTATGCGGTTTGATCGATAAAGATCTTTGATAACCCACAAGTATAGGGGATCGCAACAGTTTTCGATAAGTAAGAGTGTCGAACCCAACGAGGAGCTAAAGGTAGAACAAATATTCCCTAAAGTTCTATCGACCACCGATACAACTCTCGCATGCTTAGCGTTAAACTTTACCTAGAACAAGTATGAAACTAGAAGTACTTTGTACGTTTTTTCGGATAGGCTTGCAAGAAAGTAAAGAGCACGAAAATAAAACTAGGGGCTGTTTAAGTAAAGACACAACTAAAGTAAATATAGCGAGTGTGGAAGAGTGATGGTAGGTGTGGCAAAATTGTCCCTTAAGAAATTGACTACCTTACTAGACCGATAGCAAGTTTTATGTGGGAGAGGCCACTACTAGCATGTCATCCCTTACTTGGAATTCTATGCACTTATGATTGGAACTATTAGTAAGCATCCGCAACTACTAACGTTCATTAAGGTAAAACCCAACCATAGCATTAAGATATATTGGTCCCCCTTCAATCCCGTATGCATCAATTTCTATGCTAGGTTGAAGCTTACATCACTCTTGCCCTCCAATACATAGTCCTATCGACATACAACTAACCCTATGGTGTGATCCACGACGCTCATATGATGGGCACCAAAGGACAGCAACATGACCACAAGCAAATTAAATCAATCATAGCAATTCATCAACCACCAATAGGACAACGAAAATCTACTCGGACATCATAGGATGGCAACACATCATTGCATAATAATATGAAGCATAAAGCACCATGTTCAAGTAGAGGGTACAACGGGTTGCGAGAGAGTGGACCGCTGTAGATAGAGGGGAAGGTGATGGAGATGTTGGTGAAGATGGTGGAGGTGTTGGTGTAGATCATGATGATGATGATGGCCCCGGTGGCACTCCCGCGCCATCGAAAGCGAGGGGAGAGAGCCCCTCCTTCTTCTTCTTCCTTGACCTTCTCCCTAGATGGGAGAAGGGTTTCCCCTCTGGTCCTTGGCTCCCATGGCGTGGGAGGGGCGAGAGCCCCTCCGAGATTGGATCTATCTCTCTGTTTATGCGTTTTGTTCTGGCTCTGTTTCACCGTTTCGCGTATATATGAAGATCCGTAACTCCGATTGGCCTGAAACCTTCGCCGTGATTTTTTTCCGAATATTAGCTTTCTTGCGGCAAAAGAAGAGCATCAACCGCCTTACGATGGACTCACGAGGGTAGGGGTGCGCCGAAGGTGGCGCCCCCGCCTCGTGACCACCTCGAACCGGTTCGCGTTGATTTTCCTTCCAAATTTTCCATATTTTCCAAAAATAAGCTCCGTCTGCTTTTTATCCCGTTTGGACTCCGTTTGATATGGATATTCTGCGTAACCAAAAACATGCAACAGACGGGGACCTTTGCAGCCTTTGGATCTATATGTTAGTCCCAAAAATAATATAAAAAGTTGCCAAAAAGTATTTGAAAGTTGAATAATATTGGCATGGAACAATCAAAAATTATAGATACGACGGGGACGTATCAGCATCCTCAAGCTTAATTCACGCTCGTCCTCGTGTAGGTAAATGAAAAAAAAAGATAATTTTTGATGTGGAATGCTACCTAGCATAATCTTGATCATATGTCTAATCATGGTATGAATATTAAGACACGAGTGATTCAAAGCAATAGTCTATCTTTTGACATAAAAACAATAATACTTCAAGCATACCAACCAAGTAATTATGTCTTATTGAAATAACATAGCCAAAGAAAGCTCATCCCTACAAAATCATATAGTCTGGCTATGCTCCATCTTCACCACACAAAATATTCACATCATGCACAACCCCGATGACAAGCCAAGCAATTGTTTCATACTTTTGACGTTTCTCAAACCTTTTCAACTTTGACACAATACATTAGCATGAGCCATGGATATAGCACTATAGGTGGAATAGAATGTAATGATGAAGGTTATGTGGAGAAGACAAAAAAGGAGAAGGTCTCACATCGACGCGGCTAATCAACGGGCTATGGAGATGCCCATCAATTGATGTCAATGCGAGGAGTAGGGATTGCCATGCAACGGATGCACTAGAGCTATAAGTGTATGAAAGCTCAAAACAAAAGAAACTAAGTGGAAATGCCATGATAGGTAGGTATGGTGGCTGTTTTGAGGAAGATATAATGAGGCTTATGTGTGATAGAGCGTATCGTATCACGGGGTTTGGATGCACCGGCGAAGTTTGCACCAACTCTCGAGGTGAGAAAGGGCAATGCACGGTACCGAAGAGGCTAGCAATGATGGAAGGGTGAGAGTGCGTATAATCCATGGACTCAACATTAGTCATAAAGACTCAAGGAAATATGCCCTAGAGGCAATAATAAAGTTATTATTTATTTCCTTATATCATGATAAATGTTTATTATTCATGCTAGAATTGTATTAACAGAAACATAATACATGTGTGAATACATAAACCTACAGAGTGTCACTAGTATGCCTCTACTTGACTAGCTCGTTAATCAAAGATGGTTGTGTTTCCTAACCATGAACAAGGAGTTGTTATTTGATTAACGGGATCACATCATTGGTTGAATGATCTGATTGACATGACCCATTCCATTAGCATAGCACCTGATCGTATAGTTTGTTGCTAGTGCTTTTCTTCATAACTTATACATGTTCCTATGACTATGAGATTATGCAACTCCGTTTGCCTGAGGAACACTTTGGGTGCTACCAAACGTCACAACGTAATCGGGTGATTATAAAGGTACATTACAGGTGTCTCCGAAGGTACATGTTGGGTTGGCATATTTCGAGATTAGGATTTGTCACTCCGATTGCTCGGAGAGGTATCTCTGGGCCCTCTCGGTAATGCACATCACATAAGCCTTGCAAGCATTGCAACTAATGTGTTAGTTGTGAGATGATGTATTACGAAGCGAGTAAAGAGACTTGCGGTAACGAGATTGAACTAGGTATTGGATACCGACGATCGAATCTCGGGCAAGTAACATACCGATGACAAAGGGAACAACGTATGTTGTTATGCGGTCTGACCGATAAAGATCTTCGTAGAATATGTAGGAGCCAATATGGGCATCCAGGTCCCGCTATTGGTTATTGACCGGAGAGGTGTCTCGGTCATGTCTACATAGTTCTCGAACCCGTAGGGTCCGCACGCTTAACGCTTCGATGGCCGATTACTATGAGTTTTATGATGTTTCTGTACCGAAGGTTGTTCGAGTCCCGGATGAGATCACGGACGTGTGAGGGTCTCGAAATGGTCGAGACATAAAGATTCATATATTGGAAGTCTATGTTTGGACATCGGAAGTGTTCCGTGAAATTGGGAATTTTACCAAAGTACGGAGGTTACCGAACCCCGGAATGCTAATGGGCCAACATGGGCCTTAGTGGAAAGGAGAAAAGGGGCCCAAGTGCTGGTCGACCTTCCCCCTTCCCTAGTCCTATTAGGACTAGGAGAAGGGGCGCCCTCTCTCTCCCTTCCCTTGGGGAAACCTAGTTGGACTAGGATTTGGGGGAATCCTACTCCTAGTAGGAGTAGGACACCCCTGGCGCTCCTCCCTTGGCCGGCCAGCCCCCCCCCCTTCCCTCCCTTATTTACAGGGGCATGGGGCACCCCATGACACACAAGTTGATCATTGAGTTCGTTCCTTAGCCGCAGCGGTGCCCCTTCCACCATATTACACCTCGAGAATACCGAAGCGGAGCTTAGGCGAAGCCTCGCGCCGGTGGAACATCATCATCGCTACCACGCCGTCGTCTTTTAAACTCTCCCTCAACACTCAGCTGGATCGGAGTTCGAGGGACGCCATCGAGCTGAACGTGTGCGTAACTCGTGAGGTGCCGACGTTCGGTACTTGGATCGGTTGGATCGTGAAGAAGTACGACTACTTCCTCTACGCTGCGTCAACGCTTCCGTTCTGTTGGTCTACGAGGGTACGTAGACAACACTCTCATCTCGTTGCTATGCATCACCATGATCTTGCGTGATCGTAGGAAATTTTTGAAATTACTACGTTCCCCAACAAAGTGGCATCCGAGCCTAGGTTTTTATGGTTTGATGATATGCACGAGTAGAACACAAGTGAGTTGTGGACGATACAAGTCATACCGCCTACCAAAGATGTCATACTTTGGTTCAGCGGTATTGTTGGATGTACGATCCAGACCAACCTTACGCTGCATTTCCACGCGAGACCGGTTCTCGACGTGCTTTGCACATAGATGGCTTGTGGAAGACTGTCTCTCCAACTTTAGTTGAACTGAAAGGCTACGCCCGGTCCTTGAGAAGGTTAAACGGAGTCTATTTGACGAAGTATCGTTGTGGTTTTGATGCGTGGGTGAGATTGGTTCTTGCTTAAGCCCGTAGCAGCCACGTAAAATTTGCAACAACAAAGTAGAGGACGTCTAACTTGTTTTTGCAGGGCATGTTGTGATGTGATATGGTCTAGACATGATGCTGAATTTTATTGTATGAGATGATCATGTTTTGTAACCGAAGTTATCGGCAATCGGCAGGAGCCATATGGTTGTCGCTTATTGTATGCAATGCAATCGCCTGTAATGCTTTACTTTATCACTAAGCGGTAGCGATAGTCGAGAAGCATAAGTTTGGCGAGACGACAACGATGCTACGATGGAGATCAAGGTGTCGCTACCGGTGGCGATGGTGATCATGATTGCTTCGGAGATGAAGATCACAAGCACAAGATGATGATGGCCATATCATATCACTTATATTGATTGCATGTGATGTTAATCCTTTATGCATCTTATCTTGCTTTGATTGACGGTAGCATTATAAGATGATCCCTTACTAAATTATCAAGAAGTGTTCTCCCTGAGTATGCACCGCTATGAAAGTTCTTCGTCTTTGAGACACCACGTGATGATCGGGTGTGATAGGCTCTACGTTCAAATACAACGGGTGCAAAACAGTTGCACACGCAGAATACTCGAGTTATACTTGACGAGCTATGCATATAAGATATGACCTCGGAACACAGAGACCGAAAGGTCGAGCGTGAATCATATAGTAGATATGATCAACATATTGATGTTCACCATTGAAACTACTCCATCACACGTGATGATCGGTCATGGTGTAGTTGATATGGATCACGCAATCACTTAGAGAATTGGAGGGATATTTTTCTAAGTGGGAGTTCTTAAGTAATATGATTAATTGAACTTAAATTTATCATGAACTTAGTACCGATAGTATCTTGCTTGTCTATGATGTGTAGATAGATGGCTCGTCGTTGTTCCGTTGAATTTTAATGCGTTCCTTGAGAAAGCAAAGTTGAAAGATGATGGCAGCAATTACACGGATCGGGTCCGTAATTTGAGGATTATCCTTATTGCTGCACGTAAGAATTACGTCCCGAAGCACCGTTAGGTGCCGTGCCTGGTAAGGGCTGCGCGTAAGTTGTGAACGTCTGCAAAGCAAAGTCGATGACTACTCTATAGTTCGATGTGCCATGCTTTACGGCTTAGAACCGGACTTCAACGTCGTTTTGAACACCATGGAGCATATGAGATGTTCCAGAGTTGAAGTTAATATTCCAAGCGAATGCCCGGATTGAGAGATATGAAGTCTCCAATAAGTTCTATAGCTGTAAGATGGAGGAGAACGGTTCACAAGGAGCATATACTCGTAATGTCCGGATATAACAATCACTTGATTCAACTGGGAGTTAATCTTCCGGATGATTGCGTCATTGATGTAATTCTCCAATCACGCCACCAAGCTACAAGAGCTTCGTGATGAACTATAATATGCAAGGGATGACCAAAACAATGCCCGAGCTCTTCGCGATGCTGACAGCCGCGGAGGTAGAAATCAAAAGGAGCATCAAGTGTTGATGGTTAACAAAACCACTAGTTTCAAGAAAAAGGGTAAAGGAAAGAAAAAGGGAAACTTCAAAAGGAACGGCAAGCAAGTTGCTAATCAAGAGAAGAAACCCAAGTCTGGTCCTAAGCCTCAAACCGAAAGTGCTTCTATTGCAAGCGTGCTGGTCACCGAAGCGGAACTGCCCCAAGTATTTGGCGGATAAGAAGGATGGCAAGGTTAACAAAGGTATATGTGATATACATGTTATTGATGTGTACCTTACTAATACTCGCAGAGCACTGGTATTTGATCTGGTTACATTGCTAATATTTGCAACTCGAAACAGGGGCTACAGATTAAGCGAAGATTGGCTAAGGACGAGGTGACGATGCGCGTGGAAATGGTTCCAAAGTCGATGTGATCGTCATCGGCACGCTACCTCTACATCTACCTTCGGGATTAGTTTTAGACCTGAATAATTGTTATTTAGTACCAGCGTTGAGCATGAACATTATATCTGGATCTTGTTTGATGCGAGACGGTTATTCATTTAAATCGTAGAATAATGGTTGTTCTATTTATATGAATAATATCTTTTATGGTCATGCACCATTGAAGAATGGTTTGTTTTTACTTAATCTTGATAGTAGTGATACACATATTCATAATGTTGAAACCAAAAGATGCAGAGTTGATAATGATGGTGCAACTTATTTGTGGCAATCGCCGCTTAGGTCATATCGGTGTAAAGCGCATGAAGAAACTCCATCTTGATGGACTTTTGGAGTCACTTGATTATGAATCACTTGGCACTTATGAACCGTGCCTTATGGGCAAGATGACTAAAACACCGTTCTCCTAACTATGGAGAGAGCAACAGATTTATTGGAAATCATACATACCGATGTATGTGGTCCAATGAATGTTGAGGCTAAATGGCGGATATCGTTATTTTCTCACCTTCACAGATGATTTGAGCAGATATGGGTATATCTACTTAATGAAACACAAGTCTGAAACATTTGAAAAGTTCAAAGAATTTCAGAGTGAAGTGGAAAATCATCGTAACAAGAAAATAAAGTTTCTACGATCTGATCGTGGAGGAGAATATTTGAGTTACGAGTTTGGCCTGCATTTGAAACAATGCGGAATAGTTTTCAACTTACGCCACCGAACACCACAACGTAATGGTGTGTCCGAACGTCGTAATCGTACTTTATTAGATATGGTGCGATCTATGATGTCTCTTCTTGATTTACCGCTATCGCTTTGGGGTTATGCTTTAGAGACGGCTACATTCACTTTAAATAGGGCACCATCTAAATCCGTTGAGACGACGCCTTATGAACTGTGGGTTTGGCAAGAAACCAAAGTTGTCGTTTCTAAAAGTTTGGGGCTGCGATGCTTATGTGAAAAAGCTTCAACCTGATAAGCTCGAACCCAAATCGGAGAAATGTGTCTTCATAGGATACCCAAAGGAGACTGTTGGGTACACCTTCTATCACAGATCCGAAGGCAAGATTTTTGTTGCTAAATTCGGAAACTTTTGGAGAAGGAGTTTCTCTCGAAAGAAGTGAGTGGGAGGAAAGTAGAACTTGATGAGATAATCAGATCTACTCCCTTATTGAGAAGTAGTACATCACGTAAATCAGTTTCCGTGACACCTACACCAAATAGGGAGGAAGCTAATGATGATGATCATGAAACTTCAGATCGAGTTTCTACAGAACTTCAGAGATCAACCAGAGCAAGATCCGCACTGAGTGGTACGGTAATCCTATTCGGAAGTCATGTTATCGAACATGATGAACCTACGAACTATGAAGAAGCGATGGTGAGCCCAGATTCCACAAAATGGCTTGAGGCCATGAAATCTGAGATGGGATCCATGTATGAGAACAAAGTGTGGACTTTGGTTGACTTGCCCGATGATCGGCAAGCAATTGAGAATAAATGGATCTTCAAGAAGAAGACCGACGCTGATGGTAATGTTATCGTCTATAAAGCTCGACTTGTTGCAAAAGGTTTTCGACAAGTTCAAGGGATTGACTACGATGAGACCTTCTCACCCGTGGCGATGCTTAAGTCCGTCCGAATCATGTTAGCAATTGCCGCATTTTATGATTATGAAATTTGGCAAATGGATGTTAAAACTGCATTCCTGAATGGATTTACGGAAGAAGAGTTGTATATGATGCAACCAGAAGGTTTTGTCGATCCAAAGGGAGCTAACAAAGTGTGCAAGCTCCAATGATCCATTTATGGACTGGTGCAAGCCTCTCGGAGTTGGAATAAACGTTTTGATAGTGTGATCAAAGCATTTGGTTTTATATGAGACTTTTGGAGAAGCCTGTATTTACAAGAAAGTGAGTGGGAGCTCAGAAGCATTTACGATATTATATGTGGATGACATATTACCGATCGGAAATGATATAGAATTTCTGGATAGCATAAAGGGATACTTGAATAAGAGTTTTCAATGAAAGACCTCGGTGAAGCTGCTTACATATTGGGCATTAAGATCTATAGAGATAGATCAAGACGCTTAATAGGACTTTCACAAAGCACATACCTTGATAAAGTTTTGAAAAGTTCAAAATGGATCGTGCAAAGAAAGGGTTCTTGCCGGTGTTACAAGGTGTGAAGTTGAGTAAAACTCAATGCCCGACCACCGCAGAAGATAGAGAGAAAATGAAAGATGTTCCCTATGCTTCAGCCATAGGCTCTATCATGTATGCAATGCTGTGTACCAGACCTGATGTGTGCCTTCTTTGTAAGTTTAGCGGTGCAGGTACCAAAGTAATCCAGGAGTGGATCACTGGACAGCGGTCAAGAACATCCTTAAGTACTTGAGAAGGACTAAAGATATGTTTCTCATTTATGGCGGTGACAAAGAACTCGTCGTAAACGGTTACGTCGACGCAAGCTTTGACACTGATCCGGACGATTCTAAATCGCAAACCGGATACGTATTTACATTAAACGGTGGAGCTGTCAGTTGGTGCAGTTCCAAACAAAGCGTCGTGGCGGGATCTACATGTGAAGTTGAGTACATAGCTGCTTGGAAGCAGCTAATGAAGGAGTCTCGATGAAGGAGTTCATAACCGATCTAGGTGTTGTACCTAGTGTATCGGGTCCAATGAAAATCTTTTGTGACAATATCGTGCAATTGCCTTAGCAAAGGAATCCAGATTTCACAAGAGAACCAAGCACATCAAAAGACGCTTCAACTCCATCCGGATTTGGTCCGTGGGAGACATAGAGATATGCAAGATACATACGGATCTGAATGTTGCGCACTGCTGACTAAGCCGCTTCCACGAGCAAAACATGATCAGCACCAAGACTCCATGGGTGTTAGAATCATTCTTGTGTAATCTAGATTATTGACTCTAGTGCAAGTGGGAGATCAAGGAAATATGCCCTAGAGGCAATAATAAAGTTATTATTTATTTCCTTATATCATGATAAATGTTTATTATTCATGCTAGAATTGTATTAACAGGAAACATAATACATGTGTGAATACATAAACCTCAGAGTGTCACTAGTATGCCTCTACTTGACTAGCTCGTTAATCAAAGATGGTTGTGTTTCCTAACCATGAACAAGGAGTTGTTATTTGATTAACGGGATCACATCATTGGTTGAATGATCTGATTGACATGACCCATTCCATTAGCATAGCACCGATCGTATAGTTTGTTGCTAGTGCTTTTCTTCATAACTTATACATGTTCCTATGACTATGAGATTATGCAACTCCCGTTTGCTCGAGGAACACTTTGGGTGCTACCAAACGTCACAACGTGAATCGGGTGATTATAAAGGTACATTACGTGTGTCTCCGAAGGTACATGTTGGGTTGGCATATTTCGAGATTAGGATTTGTCACTCCGATTGTCGGAGAGGTATCTCCGGCCCTCTCGGTAATGCACATCACATAAGCCTTGCAAGCATTGCAACTAATGTGTTAGTTGTGAGATGATGTATTACGAAACGAGTAAAGAGACTTGCCGGTAACGAGATTGAACTAGGTATTGGATACCGACGATCGAATCTCGGCAAGTAACATACCGATGACAAAGGGAACAACGTATGTTGTTATGCGCGGTCTCGACCGATAAAGATCTTCGTAGAATATGTAGGAGCCAATATGGGCATCCAGGTCCCGCTTATTGGTTATTGACCGGAGAGGTGTCTCGGTCATGTCTACATAGTTCTCGAACCCGTAGGGTCCGCACGCTTAACGCTTCGGCGATGCTACTATGAGTTTTTATGATGTTTCTGTACCGAAGGTTGTTCGAGTCCCGGATGAGATCACGGACGTGACGAGGGGTCTCAAATGGTCGAGACATAAAGATTCATATATTGGAAGTCTATGTTTGGACATCGGAAGTGTTCCGGGTGAAATTGGGAATTTTACCAAAGTACGGAGGTTACCTAACCCCCTAATGCTAATGGGCCAACATGGGCCTTAGTGGAAAGGGAGAAGGGGGCCCAAGTGCTGGAAGCACCTTCCCCCCTTCCCTAGTCCTATTAGGACTAGGAGAAGGGGGCGCCCCCCTCTCTCTCCCTTCCCACTTGGGGAAACCTAGTTGGACTAGGATTTGGGGGGGGGGGGAATCCTACTCCTAGTAGGAGTAGGACACCCCTGGCGCACCTCTCCTTGGCCGGCCAGCCCCTCCCCTTCCCTCCTTTATATACAGGGGCACCCCATGACACACAAGTTGATCATTGAGATCGCTCAGCCGCAGCGTGCGGTGCCCCTTCCACCATATTACACCTCGAGAATACCGTGGCGGAGCTTAGGCGAAGCCTGCGCGGTGGAACATCATCATCGTCACCACGCCCGTCAGGTCGACGAAACTCTCCCTCAACACTCGGCTGGATCGGAGTTCGAGGGACGCCATCGAGCTGAACGTGTGCAGAACTCGGAGGTGCCGTGACGTTCGGTACTTGGATCGGTTGGATCGTGAAGAAGTACGACTACTTCCTCTACGTTGCGTCAACGCTTCCGTTCTTTGGTCTACGAGGGTACGTAGACAACACTCTCATCTCGTTGCTATGCATCACCATGATCTTGCGTGATCGTAGGAAAATTTTTGAAATTACTACGTTCCCCAACAAGAACTCACATACTTATTGCAAAAATCTGTTAGTCATTGAAACAAAGTACTACGCGCATGCTCCTAGGGGGATAGATTGGTAGGAAAAGACCATCGCTCGTCCCCGACGGCCACTCATAAGGAAGGCAATCCATATACACCTCATGCTCCAACTTCGTTACATAACGGTTCACCATACGTGCATGCTACGGGACTTGCAAACCTCAACACAAGTATTTATCAATTTCACGATTACTCAACTAGCACGACTCTAATATCACCACCTTTATATCGCAAAACTATTGCAAGGAATCAAACATATCATATTCAGCGATCTACAAGTTTTATGTAGGGTTTTATGACTAACCATGTGAATGACCAGTTCCTGTCATCTCTCTAAATAGATATAAGTGAAGCAAGAGAGTTTATTTCTTTCTACAAAAGATATGCCCGTGCTCTAACAAATATAAGTGAAGCAAAAGAGCATTCTATAAATGGCGGTTTGATACGTCTCCAACGTATCTATAATTTTTGATTGCTCCATGCTACTTTATCTATTGTTTTGGACTATAATGGGCTTTATTTTCCACTTTTATATTATTTTTGGGACTAACCTATTAACCGGAGGCCCAGCCTAGAATTACTGTTTTTTGCATTTTTCAATATTTCGAAGAAACAAAATATCAAACGGAGTCCAAACGGAATGAAATCTTGAAACGTGATTTTCTCATCAAATAAGACCCAAGAGACTTGGACCCTCCACAAGAAAGCCACGAGGCGGTCACGAGGTGGAGGGCGCCCCTAGGGCGCCCCTGCCTCATGGGCCCCTCAAAGCTCCACCGACGCATTCTTCCTCCTATATATAGCTACGCACTTCAAACGATCGTAACATGAGCCAAAACCTAATTCCACCGCTGTACCTTCCTCAGATCCACGAGATCCCATCTTGGGGCCTGTTAGGCCTCCACGAGGGGGCATCCACCATGGAGGGCTTCTACATCAACACCATAGCCCCTCCGATGAAGTGTGAGTAGTTTACTGCACCTTCGGGTCCATAGCTAGTAGCTAGATGGCTTCTCCTCTCTTTTTGGATCTCAATACAATGTTCTCCCTCTCTCGTGGAGATCTATTCGATGTAATCTTCTTTTGCGGTGTGTTTGTCGAGACCGATGAATTGTGGGTTTATGATCCAGCTTATCTATGAATAATATTTGAATCTTCTCTGAATTCTTTTATGTATGATTGAGTTATCTTTGCAAGTCTCTTGAATTATCCGCTTGGTTTGGCCAACTAGATTGGTAGTTCTTGCAATGGGAGAAGTGCATGGCTTTGGGTTCAATCTTGCGGTGTCCTTACCCAAAGGATGTAAAGGGTTGCAAGGCACGTATTGTATTGTTGCCATTGAGGATAACAAGATGGGGTATTTATCATATTGCATGAATTTATTCCTCTACATCATGTCATCTTGCTTAAGGCGTTACTCTGCTTTTAACTTAATACTCTAGATGCATGCTTTGGATAGCGGTCGATGAGTGGAGTAATAGTAGTAGATGCGTAATCGCTTCGGTCTACTTGTCTCGGACGTGATGCCTATATACATGATCATACCTAGATAACCTCATAACTACGCTCAATTCGCCAATTGCTCAACAAGAATTTGTTCACCCACCGTAGGATATTTATGCTCTTGAGAGAAGACACTAGTGAAACCTATGGCCCCCGGGTCTATTCTCATCATATCAATCTCCATCACTTTTATACTTGCTTTGTTTTACTTTGCCTTTTACTTTTCACTTTGCATCTTTATACCAAAAATACCAAAAATATTATCTCTATCAAATCTCACTCTCGTAAGTGACCGTGAAGGGATTGACAACCCCTAATCGCGTTGGTTGCGAGTAGCTATCATTTTGTGCAGGTACAAGGGACTTGCTCGTGGCCTCCTACTTGATTGATACCTTGGTTCTCAAAAACTGAGGGAAATACTTACGCTACTGTGCTGCATCATCCTCTCCTCTTCGGGGAAAACCAATGCAAGCTCAAGACGTAGCAAGAAGGATTTCTGGCGCCGTTGTCGGGGAGTCTACGCAAAAGTCAACATACCAAGTACCCATCACAATCCCTATCTCTCGCATTACATTATTTGCCATTTGCCTCTTGTTTTCCTCTCCCCCACTTCACCCTTGCCGTTCTATTTGCCCTGTCTTTCCCAATCTCCTCCTCTTTTTCCCTTTGCCTTTTTCCTCGTCCGCTTGTTTGCTCGTGTGTTGGATTGCTTGTTTGTCATGATGGCCTTACCTAAAATTGGTGATCGTCACCTTAAAAGGCTAGAGGAGATCGAAAACAATGTCAGGAAGTTTATGGTTTTGCAATTTGAGCATAATAATTTCTTTAGAAACGAGCTTAAGGAACAAAAGAGTTTTATGAGTTATATGAATAAAGATCTCGATGATATGTCCAAGGAATTTGATAGTATAAGAGCCCAAATTGCTCGTCTTGAAAAGATGACCGCTGAAATTTCGGATATGCAAGCTACCTTAGTCAATAAGATGGCCGCTAAACCGAATTCCTATGAAAATCAAGATGAAGATCTAAAAGTTATTGATGTGTCCCCTATTAAATCTTTGTTTTGCAATATGAATCTTGATGAAACTGAATATGATCTTCCTTTACTTAGAAGGCATTCTAAGAATTCAGAGTTTTTAGATCACGATGATGAAATTGATAAAAGTGGGATTGAAAGAAACAAAAATCTAGATATTGCTAAACCCACTATATTGGATCTCAAGGAATTAAATTATGAAAATTGCTCTTTAATTGATTGTATTTCCTTGTTGCAAACCGTGCTAAATTCTCCTCATGCCTATAGTCAAAATAAGGCCTTTACCGAACACATTGTTGATGCCTTGATGCAATCTTATGAAGAAAAACTTGAGTTGAAAGTTTCTATCCCTAGAAAACTCTATGATGAGTGGGAACCTACTATCAAAATTAAAATCAAATATTATGAGTTTAATGCTTTGTGTGATTTGGGTGCTAGTGTCTCCACTATTTCCCAAAACTTTGTGTGATTTGCTAGATTTCCGTGACTTTGATGATTGCTCTCTAAACTTGCATCTTGCGGATTCCACTATTAAAAAGCCTATGGGAAGAATTAATGATGTTCTTATTGTTGCAAATAGAAATTATGTGCCCGTAGATTTTATCGTTCTTGATATAGATTGCAATCCTTCATGTCCTATTATTCTTGGTAGACCTTTCCTTAGAACGATTGGTACAATTATTGATATGAAGGAAGGGAATATTAGACTCCAATTTCCATTAAAGAAAGGCATGGAACACTTACCTAGAAAGAAAATAAAATTACCATATGAATCTATTATGAGAGCCACTTATGGATTGCCTACCAAAGATGGCAATACCTAGATCTATCTTTGCTTTTATGCCTAGCTAGGGGCGTTAAACGATAGCGCTTGTTGGGAGGCAACCCAATTTTATTTTTAGTTTTTTAGTTTTTGCTTCTGTTTAGGAATAAATAATCCATCTAGCCTCTTTTTAGATGTTGTTTTATCTTTTAATTAGTGTTTGTGCCAAGTTAAACCTATTGGATCTTCTTGGATGATAGTTATTTGATCTTGCTGTAATTTCCAGAAACTTTGTGCTCAGTGCCCGAATTGTTAAAAATCACCAGAACTTGATAAAATATTTATTCCAATTGCTGATGATCAATAAATAAATTTTCCAGGTCATCTAATTTTGGTAGAATTTTTTGAGTTCCATAAGTTTGCGTTAGTTACAGATTACTACAGACTGTTCTGTTTTTGACAGATTCTGTTTTATGGTGTTGTTTGCTTATTTTGATGAATCTATGGCTAGTAATATAGTTTATGATCCATAGAGAAGTTGGAATAAAGTAGGTTTAACACCAATATAAATAAAGAATGAGTTCATTACAGTACCTTAAAGTAGTCTTTTGTTTTCTTTCTCTAACGGAGCTCACGAGATTTCTATTGAGTTTTGTGTTGTGAAGTTTTCAAGTTTTGGGTGAATTCTTTTGATGGATTATGGAACAAGGAGTGTCAAGAGCCTAAGCTTGGGGATTCCCATGGCACCCCCAAGATAATCCAAGGACACCAAAAAGTCAAAGCTTGGGGATGCCCCGGAAGGCATCCCCTCTTTCGTCTACTTCCATCGGTAATTTACTTGGAGCTATATTTTTATTCACCACATGATAAGTGTTTTGCTTGGAGTGTCTTGTATTATTTGCGTCTTTGCTTGTTAGTTTACCACAATCATCCTTGCCATACACACCTTTTGAGAGAGCCATACATGAATTGAAATTTGATAGAATATTCTATGTGCTTCACTTATATCTTTTGAGCTTGATAGTTTGCTCATAGTGCTTCACTTATATCTTTTGACCGTGATAATTTTTGCTCTAGTGCTTCACTTAGATCTTTTAGAGCACGGTGGTGGATTTGTTTTAAAGAAACTTGATCTCTAATGCTTCACTTAGATTATTTTGAGAGTCGTTAATAGCATGGTAATTTGCTTAATGTTAATATACTTGGTATTCAAGATATGTGAAACTTTCTTTTGAGTGCGTTGAATACTAAGATAAGTTTGATGCTTGATAATTGTTTTGAGATATGGAGGTGATAATATCAAAGTCATGCTAGTTGAGTAGTTGTGAATTTGAGAAATGCTTGTGTTGAAGTTAGCAAATCCCGTAGCATGCACGTATGGTTAAAGTTGTGTAACAAATTTGAAACATGAAGTGTACCCGGCTTGTGCATCCTTATGAGTGGCGGTCGGGGACGAGCGATGGTCTTTTCCTACCAATCTATCCCCCTAGGAGCATGCGCGTAGTACTTGATTTTTGATGACTTCTAAATTTTTGCAATAAGTATATGAGTTATTTTGACTAATGTTGAGTCCATGGATTATACGTACTTTTACCTTTCCGCCTTTGCTAGCCTCTTCGATACCGTGCATTGCCCTTTCTCACCTTGAGAGTTGGTGCAAACTTCGCCGGTGCATCCAAAACCCGTGTTATGATACGCTCTATCACACATAAACCTCCTTATATCTTCCTCAAAACAGCCACCATACCTACCTATTATGGCATTCCCATAGCCATTCCAAGATATATTGCCATGCAACTTTCCACCGTTCTGTTCATCATCATCATGACATACATTACTTTTCTCATATTGCCATTGCATGATCATGTAGTTGACATCGTATTTGTGGCAAAGCCACCCTGCATTATTTTTCATACATGTCACTCTTGATTCATTGCACCATCTCGGTACACCGCCGGAGGCATTCATTACCTTGTTCTAGTTTCGAGTTGTAATCCTTATGTTGTAATCAGTAGAAGTGTGATGATCATCATTATTAGAGCATTGCCCAAAAAAAAGAGAAAGGCCAAAAAAAGAAAAAAAAGAAAGGCCCAAAAAAAAAGAAAATAAATAAAAAGGGCAATGCTACTATCTCTTTTTCCACACTTGTGCTTCAAAGTAGCACCTTGTTCTTCATGTAGTGAGTCTCATATATTGTTCTTCAGAGTAGCACCATGTTTTTCATATAGTGAGTCTCATAAGTTGTCTTTTTATACTAGTGGGAATTTTTTGTTATAGAACTTGGCTTGTATATTCCTACGATGGGCTTCCTCAAAATGCCCTAGGTCTTCATGAGCAAGCAAGTTGGATGCACACCCGTTAGTTTTCTTTTGTTGAGCATTCATAGCTCTAGTGCATCCGTTGCATGGCAATCCCTACTCCTCATGTTAACATCAATTGATGGGCATCTCCATAGCCCGTTGATTATCCTCGTCAATGTGAGACTTTCTCCTTTTTTGTCTTCTCCACACAATCCCCATCATCATATTCTATTGCACCCATAGTGCTATATCCATGGCTCACGCTCATGTATTGCGTGAAGGTTGAAAAAGTTTGAGATTATTTAAGTATGAAACAATTGCTTGGCTTGTCATCGGGGTATAGAAGTTGGGAACATCTTTGTGTGACTTAAACCGAAGCATAGCCTAACTATATGATTTTGTAGGGATGAACTTTCTTTTGCCATGCTATTTTGAGAAGACATGATTACTTTGATTAGTATGCTCGAAGTATTATTATTTTTATGTCAATATGAACTTTTGTCTTGAATCTTTCGGATCTGAATATTCATACCATGATTAAGAAGATTTACATTGAAATTATGCAAAAGTATCACTCCGCATCAAAAATTCTTTTTTTCATTTGCCTACTCGAGGACGAGCAGGAATTAAGCTTGGGGATGCCTGATACGTCTCCAACGTATCTATAATTTTTGATTGCTCCATGCTACTTTATCTATTGTTTTGGACTATAATGGGCTTTATTTTCCACTTTTATATTATTTTTGGGACTAACCTATTAACCGCAGGCCCAGCCCAGAATTGATGTTTTTTGCCTTTTTTAGTATTTCGAAGAAATGTAATATCAAACAGAGTCCAAACGGAATGAAATCTTCTAAACGTGATTTTCTCATCGATAAGACCTGTGAGACTTGGACCCTCCACAAGAAAGCCACGAGGCGGTCACAAGGGTGGAGGGTGCCCCTGCCTCGTGGGCCCCTCAAGCTCCACCGACGCATTCTTCCTCCTATATATACCTACGCACTTCAAACGATCGTAACAGGAGCCAAAAACCTAATTCCACCGCCGCATCTTTCCTCACATCCACGAGATCCCATCTTGGGGCCTGTTAGAGCTCCGCCAAGGGGGCATCCACCACGGAGGGCTTCTACATCAACACCATAGCCCCTCCGATGAAGTGTGAGTAGTTTACTTCAGACCTTCGGGTCCATAGCTAGTAGTTAGATGGCTTCTTCTCTCTTTTGGATCTCAATACAATGTTCTCCCCTCTCTTGTGGAGATCTATTCGATGTAATCTTCTTTTTGCGGTGTGTTTGTTGAGACCGATGAATTGTGGGTTTATGATCTAGCTTATCTATGAATAATATTTGAATCTTATTTGAATTCTTTTATGTATGATTGAGTTATCTTTGCAAGTCTCTTCAATTATCCGCTTGGTTTGGCCAACTAGATTGGTAGTTCTTGCAATGGGAGAAGTGCATGGCTTTGGGTTCAATCTTGCGGTGTCCTTACCCAAAGGATGTAAAGGGTTGCAAGGCATGTATTGTATTGTTGCCATCGAGGATAACAAGATGGGGTATTTATCATATTGCATGAATTTATTCCTCTACATCATGTCATCTTGCTTAAGGCGTTACTCTGTTTTTAACTTAATACTCTAGATGCATGCTTTGGATAGCGGTCGATGAGTGGAGTAATAGTAGTAGATGCAGAATCGTTTCGGTCTACTTGTCTCGGACGTGATGCCTATATACATGATCATACCTAGATAACCTCATAACTATGCTCAATTCTGTCAATTGCTCAACAACAATTTGTTCACCCACCGTAGAATATTTATGCTTTTGAGAGAAGCCACTAGTGAAACCTATGGCCCCCAGGTCTATTCTCATCATATCAATCTCCATCACTTTTATACTTGCCTTGTTTTACTTTTCCTTTTTCTTTTCACTTTGCATCTTTATACCAAAAATACCAAAAATATTATCTCTATCAGATCTCACTCTCGTAAGTGACCGTGAAGGGATTGACAACCCCTAATCGCGTTGGTTGCGAGTAGCTATCGTTTTGTGCAGGTATGAGGGACTTGCGCGTGGCCTCCTACTGGATTGATACCTTGGTTCTAAAAACTGAGGGAAATACTTACGCTACTGTGCTGCATCATCCTCTCCTCTTCGGGGAAAACCAACGCAAGCTCAAGACGTAGCACGGTTGTCTATGTAAATAGAAACATGCAATCCAGACTTCAAATGATATAAGTGAAGCTCATGAAGCATTCTAGAAAGCCATTCTCAAAAGATATAAGTGAAGTGCAAAGAGCATTCTATAAATCAACCAAGGACCATCTCATACCAGCATGGTGCATAAAAGAAAAATGAAAACTAAATGCAAAATACGCTCCAAGATTGCACATATCGCATGAACGAAACGAATCCAAAAACATACCGATATTTGTTGAAGAAAGAGGGGATGCCTTCCCAGCATACCCAAGCTTAGACGCTTGAGTCTCCTTGAATATTTACTTGGGGTGCCTCGGGCATCCCCAAGCTTGAGCTCTTGCCTCTCTTCCTTCTTCTCACATCGAAACCTTCTCAATCATCGAACACTTCATCCACACAAAACTTCAACAGAAAACTCGGTAAGATCCGTTAGTATAATAAAGCAAATCACTACTCTAAGTACTGTTGCAAACCAATTCATATTTTGTTTTTGCATTGTGTCTACTGTAATATAACTTTTTCATGGCTTAATCCACTGATATAAATTGATAGTATCATCAAAACAAGCAAACTATGCGTCAAAAACAGAATCTGTCTAAAACAAAACAGTCTGTAATAATCTTCTGATACTTGCAAAATTCTGCCAAAATTAGGAAAAATAAACAATTTGTACAGCAAGACAGTGCAAAGAATCAGAACCATTTGACGTTCCAGTAAAAAATTAAAATTCACAAGACTACAGCCAAAGTTTACATCCGCACCGCACAAACCAACAAGCATTGTAAACATCCTGAAGGAAAACCTTGGCACATTATTTTTATAATACAATGAAATTGTACAAGGGGATAATTATTTTTGTTGAAAATTTTCTGTAATCAAGATTCACAAAGTTGCCGTGAGCATGAACAAAGTTCAAGGATGTCCCCCACTTTCACAATGCTCGTCTCTCTCACTTTCACTTTTCTTTTTGAAAAAGTTTTGGGTTCCCCTCTTTATTTTTGTTGTTTTCAAACTATATGAAAGCACTCAACAGAAATAAATGACTCTCTAAAATTCGGGTTGTCTCCCCGGCAGCGCTTTCTTTAAAGCCATTAAGCTAGGCATATAGTGCTCAAGTAGTGAATCCACCCGGATCCCAAGGTATATCAAAGCCAATTTTAATTAGCGATGATTTGGAATTTAGTAGTGAACACAAAGTAACATATATCATGTAATGACGAAGTCTAACTCTCTTCCTATGCATCGGCATGTCATAAAAGAACAATTCATGCACACATAGTAAAGGCCAATGCATAGTATAAACAGTTTCTTGCAATTTTATTGTATTGGAAACATAGAGAGGTGGAGATATAGTTCCTCTCTCATAATAATTGCACGTAGGAGCAGCAAGCACATGCATATTATATCTATCAAAATCATCATGTGCAACGGTAAAAGGTAACCCATCAATATAATCCTTAATAAATGCAAACTTCTCCGATATAGTGTAGTCGGGAGAATTCAAAAAGATAATAGGACTATCATGCGTGGGTGCAATAGCAACAATTTCATGTTTAACATAAGGAACTATAGCAAGTTCATCTCCATAAGCATAATTCATATTGGCATCTTGGCCACAAGTATAGCAAGCATCAACAAAAAGGGATATTTCAAACAAATTCAAGGGATCATAGCAATCATCCTTCGGTAAGCACGAAGGGGAATTAAACAATGTATGAGTTGGAGGGTTACTCTCATTAGAAGGTGGGCACGGGTAGCTAATCCGCTCTTCCTCCTTTTGTTCTTCGCTCTCCTCATCATCTTTTTCATCCAATGAGCTCAGAGTTTCATCAATTTCTTCTTCCATAGCTTCTTGCAAAATATTAGTCTCTTCTTGGACAGCGGAGAATTTCTTCATAAATGCATTAATATAGTAATTGTATTCATAATTTTCATAGCAATATCTAAGTATAGCAAGATTTTCAGGCCTATAAGCATCATCATCTAAAGCTTCATACTTTTCAAACAAAGATTCAATTTCATAAGCAGCCTTAAAAGCAACAAATTCTTCTATTTTTTCCACATCATAGTAATCATATATACCATTAGCATAAGAAGCTAAGGTTTCATTATCATTAAATTTGCATGAAAATGGAAGGTGTGGAGCCTCCATCCTAGAGCAACAAGTAATATCATATTTTAAGCATAGATTCCAGGCATACCAATGCAACATAATAAATTAATCCCATAATAGTTTCCCTTTTTGTGTCGAGCGATAATCCCTAAAGTATTCACGTTGATCCAACGTGTCCCCCATTATAAAGTTGAATGGGGCTTTCTCAGGATTATCATAGTACACAATATCTTTCGCATAATGAGAATCAAGGGTTTTAGGAGTTACCCCATCCTCATGAGTAGCAAGTACAACTAATTTTTTTTGGTATTTTGCGTTCCATATCCATAACTAAAGATAAAGAACAACTAAGAACAGCAAATAAAAATTACTTAGTGATAAAGCAAACAAGCACACACGAGAATATTCACCCCACGCTATGACTCCTAAGAACGGGCGCCGTAAAAGGTCTTGATAACCCACAAGTATAGGGGATCGCAACAGTTTTCGATAAGTAAGAGTGTCAAACCCAACGAGGAGCTAAAGGTAGAACAAATATTCCTTAAAGTTCTATCGACCACCGATACAACTCTACGCACGCTTAGCGTTCGCTTTACCTAGAACAAGTATGAAACTAGAAGTACTTTGTACGTTTTTTCGGATAGGCTTGCAAGAAAGTAAAGAGCACGAAAATAAAACGAGGGGCTGTTTAAGTAAAGACACAACTAAATTTTTTTCCGAATATTAGCTTTCTTGCGGCAAAAGAAGAGCATCAACCGCCTTACGGTGGGCTCACGAGGGTAGGGGCGCACCCAGGGGGGCAGGCGCGCCCCCTGCCTCGTGACCACCTTGGGCACTGGTTCGCGTTGATTTTCCTTCCAAATTTTCCATATTTTCCAAAAATAAGCTCCGTCCGTTTTTATCTCGTTTGGACTCCGTTTGATATGGATATTCTGCGAAACCAAAAACATGCAAATGCATGTGGACTGCACCGGGTAATCGGATCAATATGTTAGTCCCAAAAATAATATAAAAAGTTGCCAAAAAGTGTATGAAAGTTGAATAATTTTGGCATGGAACAATAAAAAATTATAGATACGACGGAGACGTATCAATCTTCCTAGAATATGTAGGAACCAACATGAGCATCTAGGTTCCTCTATTGGTTATTGACCGTAAGTGAGTCTCGGTCATGTCTACATAGTTCTCGAACCCATAGGGTTTGCACGCTTAACGTTCGGTGACGATCGGTATTATGAGTTTATGTATTTTGATGTGCCGAAGGTTGTTTGGAGTCCTGGATGTGATAACGGACATGACAAGGAGTATCGAAATGGTCGAGACATAAAGACCGATATATTGGAAGGCTATGTTTGGACACCGGAAAGGTTTCGGATGAGTTCGGGCATTTTCCGGAATACCGGGAGGTTACCGGAACCCCCCGGGGGGTAAATGGTCCTTCATGGGCCTTAGTGGAAATAGAGGGCAGCAAGGGAAGTTTGGGGCAGGCCCCCCCTAGGCCCAAACCGAGTTGGTTTAGGGCTTGGGGGGGCGGGCCCCTCTTTCCTTCTCCCCTCCTCCTCTTTCCTTCCCCTCCTAGTTGGACTAGGAAAGGGGGAACCTACTCCTAGTAGGAGTAGGATTCCCCCCTTGGGGCGCACTCTATGAGGCCGCCGGCCCCCTCCCCTTGCTTCTTTATATACGTGGCCAGGGGGCACCCCTAGGACACACAAGCTATCAATTGTTCCTAGCCGTGTGCGGCGCCCCTTCCGCAGTTAACACCTCAGTCATATAGTCGTAGTGCTTAGGCGAAGCCTTGCGCTAGTAACTTCATCATCACCGTCGCCACGCCGTCGTGCTGACGAAACTCTCCCTCGGCCTCAACTGGATCAAGAGTACGAGGGACGTCATCAAACTGAACATGTGCTGAACACGGAGGTTCCGTACGTTCGGTGCTAGGATCGGTCGGATCGTGAAGACGTACGACTGTTGGGGAACGTAGTAATTTCAAAAAAATTCCTACGCACACGCAAGATCATGCTGATGCATAGCAACGAGAGGGGAGAGTGTTGTCCACGTACCCTCGTAGACCGTAAGCGGAAGCGTTAGCGCAACGCGGTTGATGTAGTTGTACGTCTTCACGATCCGACCGATCAAGTACCGAACGTATGGCACCTCTGAGTTTAGCACAAATTCAGCCCGATGACGTCGCTCGAACTCCGATCCAGCCGAGTGTTGAGGGAGAGTTTTTTCAGCACGACAGCGTGGTGACGATGTTGATGTTCTACCGACGCAGGGCTTCGCCTAAGCACCGCTACAGTATTATCGAGGTGGACTATGGTGGAGGGGGGCACCGCACACGGTTGGGAGAGATCAACTGATCAACTTGTGTGTCTGGGGTGCCCCCTGCCCCGTGATATTAAGGAGCAAGGGGAGGTGCCGCCGTGGAGGAGGAGGCGGCCAGAGGAGTCCTACTCCTACCGGGAGTAGGACTCCCCTTTCCATGTTGGACTAGGAGAGAGGGGGAAGAGGTGGAGGGAGGAAGGAAGAGGCGCCTCCTTGTCCTATTCGGACTGGGGAAGGGGCGCCCTGCCCCTCCCTCCTCTCTCTCTTCCACCAAGGCCCACTAAGGCCCATTAAGTTTCCGGGGTTCCAGAACCTCCCTGCATTTCAAGGAAAAATCCCGATTTCACCCGTAACACTTCCGATATCCAAACATAGGCTTCCAATATATCAATCTTCATGTATCGACCATTTCGAGACTCCTCGTCATGTCCGTGATCACATCGGGACCCCAACAACCTTCAAGACATCAAAACATATAAACTCATAATATAACCGCCATCGTAACGTTGTTGCAAGTGGACCCTACGGGTTCGAGAACTATGTAGACATGACCGAGACACGTCTCCGGTCAATAACAAATAGCGGAACCTGGCTGCTTATATTGGCTCCCACATATTCTACGAAGATCTTTATCGGTCAGACCACATAACAACATACGTTGTTCCCTTTGTCATCGGTATGTTACTTGCCCGAGATTTGATCGTCGGTATCTCAATACCTAGTTCAATCTCGTTACGGCAAGTCTCTTTACTCGCTCCGTAATACATCATCCCACAACTAACTCATTAGTTGCAATGCTTGCAAGGCTTAAGTGATGTGCATTACCGAGAGGGCCCAGAGATACCTCTCCGACAATCGGAGTGACAAATCCTAATATCGAAATACGCCAACCAACATGTACCTTCGGAGACACCTGTAGAGCACCTTTATAATCACCCAGTTACGTTGTGACGTTTGGTAGTACACAAAGTGTTCCTCCGGTAAACGGGAGTTGCATAATCTCATAGTCATAGGAACATGTATAAGTCATGAAGAAAGCAATAGCAACATACTAAACGATCGCGTGCTAAGCTAACGGAATGGGTCATGTCAATCACATCATTCTCCTAATGATGTGATCCCGTTAATCAAATGACAACCCATGTTTATGGCTAGGAAACATAACCATCTTTGATTAACGAGCTAGTCAAGTAGAGGCATACTAGTGACAATCGGTTTATCTATGTATTCACACATGTATTATGTTTGCGGTTAATACAATTCTAGCATGAATAATAAACATTTATCATGATATAAGGAAATAAATAATAACTTTATTATTGCCTCTAGGGCATATTTCCTTTAGTCTCCCACTTGCACTAGAGTCAATAATCCAGATTACATAGTAATGATTCTAACACCCATGGAGCCTTGGTGCTGATCATGTTTTGCTCGTGGAAGAGGCTTAGTCAACGGGTCTGCAACATTCAGATCCGTATGTATCTTGCAAATTTCTATGTCTCCCACCTGGACTAGATCCCGGATGGAATTGAAGCGTCTCTTGATGTGCTTGGTTCTCTTGTGAAATCTAGACTCCTTCACCAAGGCAATTGCACCAAAGATTGTCACAAAAGATTTTCATTGGACCCGATGCACTAGGTATGACACCTAGATCGGATATGAACTCCTTCATCCAGACTCCTTCATTTGTTGCTTCCGAAGCAGCTATGCACTCCGCTTCACACGTAGATCCTGCCACGACGCTTTGTTTAGAACTGCACCAACTGACAGCTCCACTGTTCAATGTAAACACGTATCCGGTTTGCGATTTAGAATCGTTCGGATCAGTGTCAAAGCTTGCATCAACGTAAACATTTATGATGAGCTCTTTGTCACATCCATAAACGAGAAACATATCCTTAGTCCTTTTCAGGTATTTTAGGATGTTCTTGACCGCTGTCCAGTGATCCACTCCTGGATTACTTTGGTACCTCCCTGCTAGACTTATAGCAAGGCACACATCAAGTCTGGTACACAGCATTGCATACATGATAGAGCCTATGGCTGAAGCATAGGGAACATCTTTCATCTTCTCTCTATCTTCTGCAGTGGTCGGGCATTGAGTCTTACTCAACTTCACACCTTGTAACACAGGAATGAACCCTTTCTTTGCTTGATCCATTTTGAACTTCTTCAAAACTTTGTCAAGGTATATGCTTTGTGAAAGTCCAATTAAGCGTCTTGATCTATCTCTATAGATCTTAATGCCCAATATGTAAGTAGCTTCACCGAGGTATTTCATCGAAAAACTCTTATTCAAGTATCCCTTTTTGCTATCCAGAAATTCTATATCATTTCCAATTAGTAATATGTCATCCACATATAATATCAGAAATGCTACAGAGCTCCCACTCACTTTCTTGTAAATACAAAGGCTTCTCCAAAAGTCCGCATACAAACCAAATGCTTTGATCACACTATCAAAGCGTTTATTCCACTCCGAGTGGCTTGCACCAGTCCATAAATGGATCACTGGAGCTTGCACACTTTGTTAGTTCCCTTTGGATCGACAAAACCTTCCGGTTGCAACATATACAACTCTTCTTCCAGAAATCCATTCAGGAATGCAGTTTTGACATACATCTACCAAATTTCATAATCATAAAATTCGGCAATCGATAACATGATTCGGACAGACTTAAGCATCGCTACGGGTGAGAATGTCTCATCGTCGTCAACCCCTTGAACTTGTCGAAAACCTTTTGCAACAAGTCGAGCTTTGTAGATGTGAATATTACCGCCATTCGGTCTTCTTCTTGAAGATCCATTTATTCTCAATTGCTTGCCGATCATCGTGCAAGTCAACCAAAGTCCACACTTTGTTCTCATACATGGATCCCAGCTCAGATTTCATGGCTTCAAGCCATTTTATGAATCTGGGCTCACCATCGCTTCTTCATAGTTCGTAGGTTCATCATGATCTAGTAGCATGACTTCCGAACAGGATTACCGCATTACCACTCGGTGTGGATCTTACTCGTTGATCTACGAGGTTCAAGAACAACTTGATCTGAAGTTCCATGATCATCATCATCAATTTCCTCACTAATTGGTGTAGGTGTCACAGAAACCGGTTTCTGTGATGAATTACTTTCCAATAAGGGAGCAGGTACAATTACCTCATCAAGTTCTACTTTCTTCCCACTCACTTCTTTCGAGAGAAACTCCTTCTCTAGAAAGGATCCATTCTTAGCAACGAATGTTTTGCCTTCGGATCTGTGATAGAAGGTGTACCCAACAGTCTCCTTTGGGTATCCTATGAAGACACATTTCTCCGATTTGGGTTCGAGCTTATCAGGTTGAAGCTTTTTCACATAAGCATCGCAGCCCCAAACTTTCAGAAACGACAACTTTGGTTTCTTGCCAAACCACAGTTCATAAGGCGTCGTCTCAACGGATTTCGATGGTGCCCTATTTAACGTGAATGCAGCCGTCTCTAAAGCATAACCCCAAAACGATAGCGGTAAATCGAGACATCATAGATCGCACCATATCTAGTAAAGTACGATTACGACGTTCGGACACACCATTACGCTGTGGTGTTCCGGGTGGCGTGAGTTGCGAAACTATTCCGCATTGTTTCAAATGTAGACCAAACTCATAACTCAAATATTCTCCTCCACGATCAGATCATAGAAACTTTATTTTCTTGTTACGATGATTTTCAACTTCACTCTGAAATTCTTTGAACTTTTCAAATGTTTCAGACTTATGCTTCATCAAGTAGATATAGCCATATCTGCTTAAATCATCTGTGAAGGTGAGAAAATAACGATATCCGCCACGAGCCTCAACATTCATCGGACCACATACCTCTGTATGTATGATTTCCAGCAATCTGTTGCTCTCTCCATAGTACCGGAGAACGGCCTTTTAGTCATCTTGCCCATGAGGCACGGTTCGCAAGTACCAAGTGATTCATAATCAAGTGGCTCCAAAAGTCCATCACCATGGAGTTTCTTCATGCGCTTTACACCAATATAATCTAAATGGCAGTGCCACAAATAAGTTGCACTATCATTATCAACTCTGCATCTTTTGGTTTCAACATTATGAATATGTGTATCACTACTATCGAGGTTCATCAAAAATAGACCACTCTTCAAGGGTGCATGACCATAAAAGATATTACTCATATAAATAGAACAACCATTATTCTCTGATTTAAATGAATAACTATCTCGCATCAAACAAGATCCAGATATAATGTTCATGCTCAACGCTGGCACAAAATAACAATTATTTAGGTCCAAAACTAATCCCGAAGGTAGATGTAGAGGTAGCGTGCCGACCGCGATCACATCGACTTTGGAACCATTTCCCACGCGCATCGTCACCTCGTCCTTGGCCAGTGTTCGCTTAGTCCGTAGTCCCTGTTTCGAGTTGCAAATATTATCAACATAACCATTATCAAATACCCAGGTGCTACTGCGAGCTCTAGTGAGGTACACATCAATAACATGTATATCACATATACCTTTGTTCACCTTGCCATCCTTCTTATCCGCCAAATACTTGGGGCAGTTCCGCTTCAAAGGACTACCGCTTGGAGTAGAAGCACTCAGTTTCAGGCTTAGGTCCAGACTTGGGTTTCTTCTCCTGAGCAACAACTTGCTTGCTATTCTTCTTGAAGTTCCTCTTCTTCTTCCCTTTGCCATTTTTCTTGAAACTAGTGGTCTTGTTGACCATCAACACTTGATGCTCCTTCTTGATTTCTATCTCCGCAGCCTTTAGCATTGCGAAGAGCTCGGGAATCGTATTTTCCATCCCTTGCATGTTATAGTTCATCATGAAGCTCTTGTAGCTTGGTGGCAGTGATTGGAGAATTCTGTCAATGGCGCTATCATCCGGAAGATTAACTCCCAGTTGAATCAAGCGATTGTAGCACCCAGACAATCTGAGCACATGCTCACTAGTTGAGCGATTCTCCTCCATCTTTTAGCTATAGAACTTGTTGGAGATTTCCTATCTCTCAACTCGGGTATTTGCTTGAAATATTAACTTCAATTCCTGGAACATCTCATATGGTCCATGACGTTCAAAATGTCTTTGAAGTCCCGATTCTAAGCCGTTAAGCATGGTGCACTAAACTATCAAGTAGTCATCATATTGAGCTAGCGAAACGTTCATAAAGTCTGCATTTGCTCCTGCAATAGGTCTGTCACCTAGCGGTGCATTAAGGACATAATTCTTCTGTGCAGCAATGAGGATAAACCTCATATCACGGATCCAATCCGCATCATTGCTACTAACATCTTTGAACACAATTTTCTCTAGGAACATATCAAAATAAACATATGAAAGCAACAACGCGAGCTATTGATCTACAACATAATTTGCAAAATTCTACCAGGACTAAGTTCATGATAAATTAAAGTTCAATTAATCATATTACTTAAGAACTCCCACTTAGATAGATATCCCTCTAATCCTCTAAGTGATCACGTGATCCAAATCAACTAAACCATGTCCGATCATCACGTGAGATGGAGTAGTTTCAATGGTGAACATCACTATGTTGATCATATCTACTATATGATTCACGCCGACCTTTCGGCTCCGTGTTCCGAGGCCATATCTATTATATGCTAGGCTCGTCAAGTTTAACCTGAGTATTCCGCGTGTGCAACTGTTTTGCACCCGTTGTATTTGAACGTAGAGCCTATCACACCCGATCATCACGTGGTCTCTCAGCACGAAGAACTTTCGCAGCTGTGCATACTCAGGGAGAACACTTATACTTTGATAATTTAGTGAGGGATCATCTTATAATGTTACCGTCAATCAAAGCAAGATAAGATGCATAAAAGGTAAACATCACATTCAATCAATATAAGTGATATGATATGGCCATCATCATCTTGTGCTTGTGATCTCCATCTCCGAAGCACCGTCATGATCACCATCGTCACCGGCGCGACACCTTGATCTCCATCTAGCATCGTTGTCGTCTCGCCAATCTTATGCTTCTACGACTATCGCTACCGCTTAGTGATAAAGTAAAGCATTACAGGGCGATTGCATTGCATACAATAAAGCGACAACCATATGTGTCGTGGAATTGTCACGGCAGATGTCCTCTTGCAAGGACTTAATCGTGGAGCCATCGCAACTAGGAAGCTTAAAGGGGTTAATCGGGACAAAGGACACGAGAGGGTTTATACTAGTTCGGCTCCTTACGGTGAAGGCAAGCCTACGTCTAGTTGGGTTGGTATTGCTTGAGGTTTCGATGACCAGGGAGTGAGATACGCTATGCCCGGTTCTCGATTGGTTGTTTCTTGCCCTAAGCCGCCGCCGGGTCGTCCCCTTATATACACGGGTTGACGCCCTGCGGCTTACAGAATCCCGGCCGGCTCATAATCAGTGTCCGGCTCGGTGACTAGTCAAGTCTACCTTATGGTACAAGTCATGCCATTATGGCAGTTTACTATAACGGGCCTTAAGTCGCCCATGGGCCTGAGGCTCCTTGTTGAGTCGCCATCTTCTCGCTTGGACTTGGGCTTCTGTCTAGTAACTATTTACGTAACTCGGACCCTCCTGGGCGGCTTACACAAATAGTTATATCCCCAACAATGTGGCTCCTGCCATTTGCCGATAACTCGGTTACAAAACATGATCATCTCATACAATAAAATATAGCATCACGTCTTGACCATATCACATCACAACATGCCATGAAAAACAAGTTACACGTCCTCTACTTTGTTGTTGCAAGTTTTACGTGGCTGCTACGGGCTTAGCAAGAACCATTCTTACCTACACATCAAAACCACAATGATAGTTTGTCAAGTTGGTGCTGTTTTAACCTTCGCAAGGACCGGGCATAGCCACACTCGGTTCAACTAAAGTTGGAGAAACTGACACCCGCTAGCCACCTTTGTGCAAAGCACATCGGAAGAACCGGTCTCGCGTAAGCGTACGCGTAATGTCGGTCCGGGCCGCTTCGTCCAACAATACCGCCGAACCAAAGTATGACATGCTGGTAAGCAGTACGACTTATATCGCCCACAACTCACTTGTGTTCTACTCGTGCATATGACATCTACGCATAAAACCAGGCTCGGATGCCACTGTTGGGGAACGTAGTAATTTCAAAAAATTTCCTACGCACACGCAAGATCATGGTGATGCATAACAACGAGAGGGGAGAGTGTTGTCCACGTACCCTCGTAGACCATAAGCGGGAGCGTTAGCACAACGCGGTTGATGTAGTCGTACGTCTTCACGATCCGACCTATCAAGTACCGAACGTACGACACCTCCGAGTTCATCACACGTTCAGCCCGATGACGTCCCTCGAACTCCAATCCAGCCGAGTGTTGAGGGAGAGTTCCGTCAGCACGTCGGCGTGGTGATGATGTTGATGTTCTACCGATGCAGGGCTTCGCCTAAGCACCGCTACAGTATTATCGAGGTGGACTATGGTGGAGGGGGGCACCGCACACGGTTGGGAGAGATCAACTGATCAACTTGTGTGTCTAGGGTGCCCCCCTGCCTGTATATAAAGGAGCAAGGGGAGGTCCGGCCGGCCAGGGGAGGAGGCGCCAGAGGAGTCCTACTCCCTGGGAGTAGGACTCCCCCCTTTCCATGTTGGACTAGGAGAGGGGGAAGAGGTGGAGGGGAGGAAGGAAGGGGGGGGGGGGCGCGGCCCTGCCCTTGCCTCCTCCCCTCTCTTCCACCAAGGCCCACTAAGGCCCATTAAGGTCCCCGGGGGTTTCGATAACCTCCCTGTACTCCGGAAAAATCCCGATTTCACACGGAACACTTCCGATATCCAAACATAGGCTTCCAATATATCAATCTTCATGTCTCGACCATTTCAAGACTCATCGTCATGTCCGTGATCACATCCGGGAATCCGAACTACCTTCGGTACATCAAAACATATAAACTCATAATATAACTCTCATCGTAACGTTAAGCGTGCGGATCCTACGGGTTCGAGAACTATGTAGACATGACCGAGACACGTCTCCAGTCAATAACCAATAGCGGAACCTGGATGCTCATATTGGCTCCCACATATTCTATGAAGATCTTTATCGGTCAGACCACATAACAACATACGTTGTTCCCTTTGTCATCGGTATGTTACTTGCCGAGATTCGATCGTCAGTATCTCAATACCTAGTTCAATCTCATTCCCGGCAAGTCTCTTTACTCGTTCCGTAATACATCATCCCACAACTAACTCATTAGTTGCAATGCTTGCAAGGCTTAAGTGATGTGCATTACCGAGAGGGCCCAGAGATACCTCTCCGACAATCGGAGTGACAAATCCTAATCTCGAAATACGCCAACCAACATGTACCTTCGGAGACACCTTTAGAGCACCTTTATAATCACCCAGTTACATTGTGACGTTTGTTAGCACACAAAGTGTTCCTCTGGTAAACGGGAGTTGCATAATCTCATAGTCATAGGAACATGTATAAGTCATGAAGAAAGCAATAGCAACATACTAAACGATCGTGTGCTAAGCTAACGGAATGGGTCATGTCAATCACATCATTCTCCTAATGATGTGATCCCGTTAATCAAATGACAACCCATGTCTATGGCTAGGAAACATAACCATCTTTGATTAACGAGCTAGTCAAGTAGAGGCATACTAGTGACAATCAGTTTGTCTATGTATTCACACATGTATTATGTTTCCGGTTAATACAATTCTAGCGTGAATAATAAACATTTATCATGATATAAGGAAATAAATAATAACTTTATTATTGCCTCTAGGGCATATTTCCTTCAACGACTACATCAATCGCGTTGATAAAACGCTTCCCTTTCGATCTACGAGAGTACGTGGACACACTCTCCCCTCTCGTTGTTATGCATCTCCTAGATAGATCTTGCGTGATCGTATGATTTTTTTTAAATTACCGCATTCCCCAACAGTGGCATCCGATCCAGGTCTATGCGTAGATGTTATATGCACGAGTAGAACACAAAGAGTTGTGGGCGATAATAGTCATACTGCTTACCAGCATGTCATACTTTGATTCGGCGGTATTGTTGGATGAAGCGTCCCGGACTGACATTACGCGTACGCTTATGCGAGACTGGTTCTACCGACGTGCTTTGCACACAGGTGGCTAGTGGGTGTCTGTTTCTCCAGCTTTAGTTAAATCGAGTGTGGGCCTGGTCCTTGTTGAAGGTTAAAACAACACACTTGACGAAAAATCGTTGTGGTTTTGATGCGTAGGTAAGAACGGTTCTTGCTAAGCCCGTAGCAGCCAATTAAAACTTGCAACAACAAAGTAGAGGACGTCTAACTTGTTTTTGCAGGGCATGTTGTGATGTGATATGGTCAAGACATGATGCTATATTTTATTGTAGGAGATGATCGTGTTTTGTAACAGAGTTATCGACAATGGCGAGAGCCATATGGTTGTCGCTTATTGTATGAAATGCAATCGCCATGTAATTGCTTTACTTTATCACTAAGCGGTAGCGATAGTCGTAGAAGCAATAGTTGGCGAGACAACAACGATGCTACGATGGAGATCAAGGTGTCAAGCCGGTGACGATGGTGATCATGACGGTGCTTTGGAGATGGAGATCAAAGGCACAAGATGATGATGGCCATACCATATCACTTATATCGATTGCATGTGATGTTTATCCTTTATGCATCTTATTTTGCTTAGTATGGCGGTAGCATTATAAGATGATCACTCACTAAATTTCAAGGTATAAGTGTTCTCCCTGAGTATGCACCGTTGCAACAGTTCTTCGTGCTGAGACACCACGTGATGATCGGGTGTGATAAGCTGTACGTTCACATACAACGGGTGCAAGCCAGTTTTGCACACATAGAATACTTGGGTTAAACTTGGAGCCTGGCATATGCAGATATGGCCTCGGAACACTGGAGACCGAAAGGTCGAGCATGAATCATATAGAAGATATGATCAACATAGTGATGTTCACCATTGAAAACTACTCCCTCCGTCCGGAAATACTTGTCGGAGGAATGGATGTATCTAGACGTATTTTAGTTCTAGATACATTCATTTTTATGCATTTCTCCGACAAGTATTTCCGGACGGAGGGAGTACTCCATCTCACGTGATGATCGGACATGGTTTAGTTGATATGGATCACGTGATCACTTAGATAATTAGAGGGATGTCTATCTAAGTGGGAGTTCTGAAGTAATATGATTAATTGAACTTTAATTTATCATGAACTTAGTCTTGATAGTATTTGCATATCTATTTTGTAGATCAATAGCTTGTGTATAACTCCCCTATTTTATTTTTGATATGTTCCTAGAGAAAACTAAGTTGAAAGATGATAGTAGCAATGATGCGGACTAGGTCCGTGATCCGAGGATTATCCTCATTGCCGCACAGAAGTATTATGTCCTTGATGCACCACTAGGTGACGAACCTGTTGCAGGAGCAGATGAAGACGTTATGAATGTTTTGCAAAGCTAGGCATGATGACTAATTGATAGTTTAGTGCACCATGCTTTACGGCTTAGAACCGGGACTTCAAAAAAAATTTGAACGCCACGGAGCATATAAGATGTTCCAAGAGTTGAAATTGGTATTTCATACTCATGCCCGTATCAACGGGTATGAGACCTCTGACAGTACTTTGCCTACAAGATGGAGGAGAATAGCTCAACCAAAGGAGCATGTGCTCGATTGTGCAGGTACTACAGTTACTTGAATCAAGTGGGAGTTAATCTTCTAGATAAGATAGTAATTGACAAAGTTCTCTAGTCACTATCTCCAAGTTACTAGAACTTCGTGATGAACTATAATATGCAAGGGATGACGAAAGTAATTCCCGAGCTCTTCGCGATGCTGAAATCGACGAAGGTAGAAATCAAGAAAGAGCATCAAGTGTTGATGGTTAACAAGACCACTAGTTTCATGAAAAGGGCAAAGGGATAGAAGGGGAACTTCAAGAAGAACGGCAAGCAAGTTGCTACTCAAGTGAATAAGCCCAAGTCTGGATCTAAGCCTGAGACTGAGTGCTCCTACTATAATGGAAATGGTCACTGGAAGTGGAATTACCCTAGATACTTGGCGGATAAGAAGGATGGCACAGTGAACAAAGGTATATTTGGTATACATGTTATTTATGTGTACTTACTAGTGTTTATAGCAACCCCTCGGCATTTGATACTGGTCCAGTTGCTAAGGGTAGTAACTCGAAATGGGACTTGCAGAATGAATAGAGACTAGTTAAGGTGAAGTGACGATGTGTGTTGGAAGTGGTTCCAAGATTGATATGATCATCATTGCACACTCCCTATACTTTCGGGATTAGTGTTGAACCTAAATAAATGTTATTTGGTGTTTGCGTTGAGCATGAATATGATTTGATCATGTTTATTGCAATACGATTATTCATTTAAGTAAGAGAATACTTGTTGTTCTATTTACATGAATAAAACCTTCTATGGTCGAACACCCAATGAAAATGGTTTGTTGGATCTTGATCATAGTGATACACATATTCATAATATTGAAGCCAAAAGATGCAAAGTTAATAATGATAGTGCAACTTATTTGTGGCACTGCCGTTTAGGTCATATTAGTGTAAAGCGCATGAAGAAACTCCATGTTGATGGGCTTTTGGAATCACTTGATACTTGCGAACCATGCCTCATGGGCAAGATGACTAAGACTCCGTTCTCTGGAACAATGGAGCGAGCAACAGATTTGTTAGAAATAATATGTACTGATGTATGCGGTCCGATGAGTGTTGATGCTCGCGGCGGGTATCGTTATTTTCTGACCTTCACAGATGATTTGAGCAGATATGGGTATATCTACTTGATGAAACATAAGTCTGAAACATTTGAAAAGTTCAAAGAATTTCGGAGTGAAGTGGAAAATCATCGTAACAAGAAAATAAAGTTTCTACGATCTGATCATGGAGGAGAATATTTGAGTTACGAGTTTGGTCTTCATTTGAAACAATGCGGAATAGTTACGCAACTCACGCCACCTGGAACACCACAGCGTAATGGTGTATCCGAACATCGTAACCGCACTTTATTAGATATGGTACGATCTATGATGTCTCTTACCGATTTATCACTGTCGTTTTGGGATTGTGCATTAGAGACAGCTCCATTCACATTAAATAGGGCACCATCTAAATTCGTTGAGACGACGCCATATGAACTGTGGTTTGGCAAGAAACCAAAGTTGTCATTTCTTAAAGTTTGGGGTTGCGATGCTTATGTGAAAAAAATTCAATCTGATAAGCTCGAACCCGAATCAGAAAAGTGCGTCTTCATAGGATACCCAAAAGAAAATGTTGGGTACACCTTCTATCACAGATTCGAAGGCAAGGTCTTTGTTGCTAAGAATGGATTCTTTCTAGAGAAGAAGTTTCTCTCGAAAGAAGTGAGTGGGAGGAATGTAGAACTTGATGAGGTAATTGTACCTTCTCCCGAATTGGAAAGTAGTTCATACACCAATTAGTGAGGAAGCTAATGATGATGATCATGAAACTTCAGATCAAGTTACTACCGAACCTCGTAGGTCAACCAGAGTATGGTCCACACCAGAGTTGTACGGTAATCCTTTCTGTAAGTCATGTTACTAGACCATGACAAACCTACAAACTATGAGGAAGCGATGATGAGCCCAGATTCCGCAAAATGGCTTGAGGCCATGAAATCTGAGATGGGATCCATGTATAAGAACAAAGTATGGACTTTGGTTGACTTGCCCGATGATCGGCAAGCCATTGAGAATAAATGGATCTTCAAGAGGAAGACGGACGCTGATAGTAGTGTTACTATCTACAAAGCTCGAATTGTCGTAAAAAGGTTTTTGACAAGTTCAAGGTGTTGACTACGATGAGATTTTCTCACTTGTATCGATGCTTAAAAGTTTGTCCGAATCATGTTAGCAATTGCCGCATTTTATGAAATTTGGCAAATGGATGTCAAACCTGCATTTCTTAATGGATTTCTTAAAGAAGAGTTGTACATGATGCAACAAGAAGGTTTTGTCAATCCTAAAGGTGCTAACAAAGTGAGCAAGCTCCAACGATCCATCTATGGACTGGTGCAAGCATCTCGGAGTTGGAAAATATGCTTTGATAAAGTAATCAAAGCATATGGTTTTATACAGACTTGCGGTGAAGCCTGTATTTACAAGAAAGTGAGTGGGAGCACTACAACATTTTTGATAAGTATATGTGAATGACATATTGTTGATCGGAAATAATGTAGAATTTTCTGGAAAGCATAAAGGAGTGTTTGAAAAGAGTTTTTCAAAGAAAGACCTCGATGAAGCTGCTTACATATTGAGCATCAAGATCTATAGAGATAGATCAAGACGCTTGATAAGTTTTTTCAGTGAGTACATACCTCGACAAGTTTTTGAAGGAGTTCAAAATGGATCAGTCAAAGAAGGAGTTCTTGCATGTGTTGCAAGGTGTGATGTTGAGTAAAGACTCAAAACCCGACCACAACAGAAAATAGAAAGAGAATGAAAAGTCATTCCCTATGCCTCAGCCATAGGTTCTATAAAGTATGCCATGCTGTGTACTAGACCTATTGTATACCCTGCCCTGAGTTTGGAAAGGGAGTACAATAGCAATCTAGGGGTAGATCACGGGACAACGGTCAAAATTATCCTTAGAGGACTAAGGAAATATTTCTCGGTTATGGAGGTGATAAAGAGTTCATCATAAAGAGTTACATCGATGCAAGCTTTGACACCGATCTGGATGACTCTAAGTCACAGTCCGATACATATTGAAAGTGGGGGTAATTAGCTAGAGTAGCTCCGTGCAAATTATTGTAGACATAGAAATTTGAAAAATACATACGGATCTGAATGTGGCAGACCCGTTGACTAAACTTCTTTCACAAGCAAAACATGATCACACCTTAGTACTCTTTGGGTGTTAATCACACGGCGATGTGAACTAGATTATTGACTCTAGTAAACCCTTTGGGTATTGGTCACATAGGCGATATGAGCTATAGAGTGTTAAATCACATGACGATGTGAACTATTGGTGTTAAATCACATGGTGATGTGAACTAGATTATTGACTCTAGTGCAAGTGGGAGACTGAAGGAAATATGCCCTAGAGGCAATAATAAAGTTATTATTTACTTCCTTATTTCATGATAAATGTTTATTATTCATGCTAGAATTGTATTAACCGGAAACTTAGTACATGTGTGAATACATAGACAAACAGAGTGTCCCTAGTATGCCTCTACTTGACTAGCTCGTTAGTCAAAGATGGTTAAGTTTCCTAGCCATAGACATGTGTTGTCATTTGATGAACGGGATCACATCATTAGAGAATGATGTGATGGACAATACCCATTCGTTAGCTTAGCACTATGATCGTTTAGTTTGTTGCTATTGCTTTCTTCATAACTTATACATGTTCCTATGACTATGAGATTATGCAACTCCTATATACCGAAGGAACACTTAGTGTGCTATCAAACATCACAACGTAACTGGGTGATTATAAAGATGCTCTACAGGTGTTTTCTATGGTGTTTGTTGGGTTGGCATAGATCGAGACTAGGATTTGTCACTCCGTGTTTTGGAGAGGTATCTTTGGGCCCTCTCGGTAATGCACATCATTATAAGCCTTGCAAGCAATGTGACTAATGAGTTAATCACAGGATGATGCATTACGGAATGAGTAAAGAGACTTGCCAGTAACGAGATTGAACTAGGTATTGATATAGTGATGATCGAATCTCGGGCAAGTAACATACCGATGACAAAAGGAACAACACATGTTGTTATGCGGTTTGACCGATAAAGATCTTCGTAGAATATGTAGGAACCAATATGAGCATCCATGTTTCGCTATTGGTTATTGACCGGAAGTGAGTCGGTCATGTCTACATAGTTCTCGAACCCGTAGGGTCCGCACGCTTAACGTTCGATGATGATCGGTATTATGAGTTTATGTGTTTTAATGTACCGAAGGTTGTTTGGAGTCCCGGATGTGATCACAGACATGACGAGGAGTCTCGAAATGGTCGAGACATAAAGATCGATATATTGGAAGGCTATGTTTGGACATCCGAAAGTTTTCGGATGAGTTCGGGCATTTTTCGGAGTACCGTGAGGTTACGGAATTTCCCAGCTGGAAGGGTCGATGGGCCTTCATGGGCCTTTGTGGAAATAGTGAAGGAAATATGCCCTATAGGCAATAATAAATTTGTTATTTATATTTCCTTATATCATGATAAATTTTTATTATTCATGCTAGAATTGTATTAACCGGAAACTTAGTACATGTGTGAATACATAGACAAAACGGACTGTCCCTATTATGCCTCTATTTGACTAGCTCGTTAATCAAAGATGGTTATGTTTCCTGACCATAGACATGTGTTGTCATTTGATGAACGGGATCACATCATTAGAGAATGATGTGATGGACAAGACCCATCCGTTAGCTTAGCATTATGATCGTTGAGTTTTATTGATATTGCTTTCTTCATGACTTATACATGTTCCTCTGATTATCAGATTATGAAACTCCCGAATACCGGAGGAACACCTTGTGTGCTATCAAACGTCACAACGTAACTGGGTGATTATAAAGATGCTCTACAGGTGTCTCCAGAGGTGTTTGTTGGGTTGGCATGTATCGAGATTAGGATATGTCACTCCGTGTATCGGAGAGGTATCTCTGGGCCCTCTCGGTAATGCACATCACTATAAGAATTGCAAGCAATGTGACTAATGAGTTAGTTTTTTAGGAGAAGGACAGTAGGAGAGGCTCCTACTGTGTTTTCATATATAATGTAGGTGTTTACACAATTACATCATATGTACAATCATGCCAACCACCACACTGAGAGCAGTGATTGGCCAGAAGTGGGAAACAGGATAGGTAGAGGACGTACTACAGAATCTACTTATTCAAAGATCAACTATGAAAGAGGAGATGAGGCCAAAGTCCTTCTTGAATCTCGGAAGCCAGGCATCGATGGTAGGGTCCACCCTTCTAAAATGCTTGTTGTTCCTTTCCTTCCACAAGCTCCAAGCTGCCACGAGGAATGTGTCAAAGAAAAGGGGGCCATCCCAGGTGTCTTTGGTGGTTTGCAACAGGTGCAGTCGACAGTCTAACCCCGGCCAGGTGATACCAAGTTTTTGCCCGCAACTTTGACTAAAAGGGCAAGTAAAGATCATATGATCCACTGTTTCTTCCTCTGGGCCCCCACACAGGAGACAACTATGATCATCACTGATGTCATAATGTCGGTGTTTTAGCATGTTGTGTATGTTGAGCCTGTCATGGAGTAAGAGCCACCTGAAGACTTTAATGCTCATGATGCAATGAGAGCGCCATAAGCATTTGAAGATAGGATGAACGGTTGCGTCTCTGAACAAGTATTGATAGTATTCGGCTGGTTTATAATCTGTCTTGCCCCAAACATAGTACCAGACGTCATTAATGGTGGAGGTCGGGCTCATGTGGGATGAAACCATTTGGATGTCCCGCACCTCATTCAAAGCTTGGGGGGATAGTGGAAGGTGGAAGGCCTCAACGAGTGTCCTGCTCTCCAAGAAACCCTTTACGGACACGTCTTCATGCATGGCAAGGGAGAAAGCGTGGGGGTGTGAGGATTGTAATACATCATTGCCCCAGAGATCCTTCCAAAACAGCACTGTCGTGCCTGACACCACCTGCACCTGTGATATACCACGGAAGATGGGGGTGAGCTTCAGGATGTCGCGCCACCAAAATGAGCCAATCGGTGCTATTGCATGCGGTATCTTGTCCGTGCAGTGCGTGTTCCATAAAAGCTGCACCCATGGTATATCCATCTTGTTATAAAACTTGCGAAGAAATTTCAGGAGCAAAGCGTCGTTTTGCTGCTTAATGTTGATGACCCCGAGGCCTCCAAGATTTTTGGGTTTGCAGACCAATTCCCAAGCAGCTAAGGAGTTGCACTTGTCTCCTTGTTCAATTTTCTTGGTCCAAAGACATCTCCTCCTGATCTTGTCAAGCATCTCGATCAGTTTAGGGGGGAACTTGAGCGTGCACATGGCATGGATGAGGATAGAAGTAACAGTTGCATTAAGCCAGGATAGTTTGCCTCCATAGGACATCATCGCGATAGTAGAGGTGAGGCAGCGTTCAACACTACAAACAAGCGACATGAGATCCAGGAGAGTGGGTTTAGATGTACCGAGAGGCAAGCCGAGGTATGTGAATGGCATTGACCCAACTGAGCAGCCGAACAAATTTGCGAAAATAGCAACTGCATCCATAGAGAGGTTGATTGGGATGAGCGTGGATTTATGGAAATTAAACTGCAAGCCAATGGATGATGCATAATCGGTCAGGATCCCTTTGACGGTGGTTGCTTGTTGTGTGCATGCCGGCATTTCCAAAATCATATCATCTGCGTATTGGACCACCGGATATTCTGTTTGCCTGACACATGGGAAAGGCAGCTGGATTCGGCCTTGTCGGAAAGCAGCATTGATGGCGGCCTGGAGGAGGTCAGCGGCTAACACAAAAATAAGGGGAGAAAGTGGATCCCCTTGGCGCACCCCGCTGCGACAATGGAACTGACGACCGGGAACCCCGTTAAGCAGTACAGATGATCGACCAGTGGAGAAGATGCTATCAATCCAGGATAGCCACTTGTCGTTAAAACCCATGTGTTTCATGATGTTAAGCATGGGGGCGTGCTCAATTGTATCCAAGGCTTTGGCGAAATCTAGTTTCAGGAGGATAATTTCTCGCTTCGAAGCTGGACATTGATGAATATACTGAAAGGCCCATGCAAGACAGTCCTGGATCATACGCCCCTTGATGAAGCCATATTGGTTCGTGTGGATAATTTGCAGGATGTCGCGCTGCAACCGATTGGCAAGGAGCTTGGTGATCAGCTTTAGGCAGCAGTTTAGCAACGTGATCGGCCTATAATCATTCACAGTCTCAGGGGAGTTGTTTTTTGGGATTAGAGTAATGAGCCCATTGTTTATACTTCTAAGGTCCAGGTTGCCTTCGTGGAATTGGTCACACAAAGAATAGAAATCATGTTTGATGAGGGGCCAACACGCTTTGAGGAAGGCTCCGCTGAATCCGTCGGGACCAGGTGCACGATCAGCTGGCATTTCCTTAATCACCTCGTCAATTTCAGCATGTGTAAACGGAGTAGTAAGGTGGTCCAGGTTTGTGTGCTGTTGGATGATGTCTGGTAGGTTAAATTTCATTTCAGTCGGGCGAGAGGTGCCCAAGCGTTCAATATAAGTTTGGAAGAGCAGAGCTTCTTTCCCAGCATGACCATCCACAGTTTCCCCCTCGTCATTTCTGAAGCTCCCAATATTGTTACGTCTGAACCGTTCAGTGGCAGCAGCTTGGAAGAACTTTGTGTTTTCGTCTCCGGATTTGATCCGATGAATGGTACAATGTTTCTTCCAGTATTGGTTTTGATAGTTGAGAAGGCGCAGCAGATGTTTCTTGAGGATGGTGCAAAAATTCGTCTTAGGTATTGACAAGGGTCTATTGTTTTCGAGCTCATCAATTTGAGCCAAGATCTCATTACAGTTCGCGATGGCCACTGACAGGCGAGAGAGATTTTTACTCCAAAGTTTCAGAGCATGCCGGAGTGCTTTGAATTTGTGGCAGAGAACTGTCGCAGAATTAAGGGATCTGACTGGTCTGTTCCAAACCTCTTGAACTAGATCTGTGAAGCCAGGGTGCAGAATCCGGTAGGGTTCGAACCTAAAATTTTTGCTGCTAGGTATAGAAGTTTGGATGGAAACCAGACAAGGGACATGGTCGGAGACAGGCTTACCTAGAGGTTTAACCATGGTGTTTGGGTAAGCATTAGTCTAGTGGAGCGAGGTAAAGAACCAATCTAATTGTTCAAGGAGGGGGTCTTGTTGCATGTTACTCCAGGTGTAGGATTGGCCTTATATGGGTAGTTCAATTAGGCTTTGCTTGCGGATAATATCATTAAACATACACATGTCATGAGGACAGCCCCCGCCCGGGCTTGTTACGGTTACCAGGTGCTCAAATATAGTTGAAATCACCGAGAAGGAGCCAATCTTGCATGGAGGGAATGTCAATATCGTAAAGCCATTTTGTAAAGGCCACACGTGCGTCACCCGAGCAAGGCCCATATACGTTGGCTAGAGACCACGATTGAGTAGATAAGGTACTCGTAAAATTAATAACCAGGGAAAACTCAGATGAATATATGACATTACCAGAGAAAGCAGAGCTTTTCCAAATAGTAACTAAACCCCCCGAGGCCCCTTGAGAGGGGACAAAAGCAAATTTATCAAACTTCCGAGGACAACAAGTCTTAATAAACAATAAATCAAAAGATGTCTTTTTAGTCTCCTGCAGGCAAATCACTGAACAACCACTAGAGCGAACCGCATTATTTAGGGCAAGTTGTTTGTCATCGGAATTCAAACCACGGATGTTCCAACAGAGTACATTCCAACTATGCAAAGGTGGCATGCAAAAGGAGGGCTTTAGGCCATGCGATCAGCAGACTCACCCTCTGGCTCATGTGGAGAGGAGGTCGCTGTTGCAGCAGTTGTGGAGGGTGCAGCAGTGAGAATTTCTTCAGACAGTTCAGCAGGAGGGACCGCGCACCTGTTGATGCCAATCTCTTGCAGGACTTGGACTGGCGTGGGAGGTATAATCTCATCCTGGGAAGACCGAGCGGAAGAGGAAGATCCAATTGAAGGCACCAGCAAAGGTTTAACCCGAGAGATAACACGGCGGGTGTCAGTTATCTGCTGCGTTTTGAAGCCATTATATTTGTTGGAGCGGTTGCTGTGGCGCACCTCAGTAGTGGAGATGGGGGCAGGAGGACGGGTACGGTGCCCACGGGCGATCATCGGGCCAGATGGCATGGTGATAGCATTGACAACAGCGAGCCCAAGCGGGTCAGACGCCATTCTGACATGGTCATCTTCAGGCGAACTAGTAGCTGTCCCAGTGATTGCAAGTGGCAGATCAGTGTTCGGAGGATTTGGCAGCACGTTCTGCAGAGTTTCTTCTTAGACTTGTTCAATAACCACTGAGGAAGCAGAAGAAGGTGCATTGGGCCCCCGAGAGAAACTGATCCCATTTGCATCAGAGGACACTATGACAGCAATATCCATGTTATCAGGCCTAAGACCATAGCCAGCACTCCATGGGCCGATAGCAGCAATCATAGGGTGTAGAGCATGAAAAATATAAGCGTTGAGCTGCTGACGAGGAATTGGATCATTCTGAGGGAGGTTGACAAGATCAGACCCTTGAGCTGACAGTCCAAACTGAATGCCATGGTTGTGTAAAGCCACAGAGACATTAAGAGAGGTTGGAGCAGCAGGTTGCTGGTAGACAGGTGCATTCAGAGGGATCAAGATCATCGCAGTGTATCAGAGCTTTCATCAGATGCAGAAAAGGTGTCATTCCAGGCCTCCATTGCATTATCAGTCAGATTATCTTCATGCACTAGTCCATGTTGGACAGTTAGTCCTTGTGCAGCTAGCCAGGCCTGATAATTTACCAGATGAGGAGGAATCGGCGGCAGTGGTGGTGCGGGGGGTGCAGGCCAGTCACCCCAAGCAACATTGTTCTGGCCATTGCCCTGGTTTGCAACTCCAGCAGGTGGTGCGCCATTCTGAACCAGCCAATTATGCACATAATGCTGGTACAGTTGTTCGGCGGTGAGCTCAGGACCAAACTGTTGGAAATATGCCCTAGAGGCAATAATAAAAGGATTATTATTATTTCCTTGTTCATGATAATTGTCTTTTATTCATGCTATAATTGTATTATCCGGAAATCATAATACACGTGTGAATACATAGACCACAATATGTCCCTAGTGAGCCTCTAGTTGAGTAGCTCGTTGATCAATAGATAGTCATGGTTTCTGACTATGGACATTGGATGTCGTTGATAACGGGATCACATCATTAGGAGAATGATGTGATGGACAAGACCCAATCCTAAGCATAGCACAAGATCGTGTAGTTCGTTTTGCTAGAGCTTTTCCAATGTCAAGTATCTTTTCCTTAGACCATGAGATCGTGTAACTCCCGGATACCGTAGGAGTGCTTTGGGTGTACCAAACGTCACAACGTAACTTGGTGACTATAAAGGTACACTACAGATATCTCCGAAAGTGTCTGTTGGGTTGACACGGATCGAGACTGGGATTTGTCACTCCATATTACGGAGAGGTATCACTTGGGCCCACTTTCGGTAGTGCATCATCATAATGAGCTCAAAGTGACCAAGTGTCCGGTCACCGGATCATGCATTACGATGCGAGTAAAGTGACTTGCAGTAGCGAGATTGAACGAGGTATTGGGATACCGACGATCGAATCTCGGGCAAGTAACATACCGATTGACAAAGGGAATTGTATACGGGGTTGTTTGAATCCTCGACATCGTGGTTCATCCGATGAGATCATCGAGGAGCATGTGGGAGCCAACATGGGTATCCAGATCCCGCTGTTGGTTATTTCCCTAGAGCCGTCTCGGTCATGTCTACGTGTCTCCGAACCCGTAGGGTCTACACACTTAAGGTTCGGTGGCGCTAGGGTTGTATGAATATGAGTATGCAGTAAACCGAATGTTGTTGAGTCCCGGATGAGATCCCGAGCGTCACGAGGAGTTCCGGAATGGTCCGGAGGTAAAGAATTATATATAGGAAGTGTGGTTTCGCCATCGGGAAAGTTTCGGGGTCACCCAAGATTGTACCGACCACCGGAAGGGTCCCGAGGTCCACCGGGTGGGGCCACCCATCCGGAGGGCCCCATGGGCTGAAGTGGGAGGAACCAGCCCATAGTGGGCTGGTGCGCCCCTTGGCCCACCTAGCCTAGGGTTGAAACCCTAGGGTGGGGGCGCCCACTTGCCTTGGGGGCACTCCACCCCTTGGCCGCCGCCCCTTGGGAGATTGGATCTCCAGGGCCGGCGCCTGAGGGCCTATATAAAGGGAGGGAGGGGCAGCCGCACCTGAAGTTCTGGAGCCTCCTCCCCTGCTACACCTCTTCCTCCTCCGCCACGAGCTTGGCGAAGCCCGCCGAGTATCGCTGCTCCACCACCACCACGCCGTGTGCTTCGGCTGAGCCATCTTCTTCAACCTCTCCTTTCCCCTTGTTGGATCAAGAAGGAGGAGACGTCATCCGCTCCGTACGTGTGTTGAACGCGGAGGTGCCGTCCGTTCGGCACTCGGTCATCGGTGATTTGGATCACGGTGACTACGACTGCATCATCCACGTTCTAGTGAACGCTTCCGCATGCGATCTACAAGTGGTATGTAGATGCAATCTCTCTCCCATGACTCGTTGCTTAGGTGAACTCATAGATGGATCTTGGTGAAACCGTAGGAAAATTTTAATTTTCTGCAACGTTCCCCAACAGTGGCATCATGAGCTAGGTCTATGCGTAGTTCTCTATTGCACGAGTAGAACACAATTTTGTTGTGGGCGTAGATCTTGTCAACTTGCTTGCCGCTACTAGTCTTATCTTGCTTCAGCGGTATTGTGGGATGAAGCGGCCCGGACCAACCTTACACGTGCGCTTACGTGAGATGTGTTCCACCGACCGACATGCACTAGTTGGATAAGGTGGCTAGCGGGTGTCTGTCTCTCCTACTTTAGTTGGAGCGGATTAGATGAAAAGGGTCCTTATGAAGGGTAAATAGAAGTTGACAAAAATCACGTTGTGGTTATTCGTAGGTAAGAAAACGTTCTTGCTAGAACCCAATTGCAGCCACGTAAAAGATGCAACAACAATTAGAGGACGCCTAACTTGTTTTTGCAGCAATTGTCATGTGATGTGATATGGCCGTAAGTTGTGATGAATGATGAATGATATATTGTGATGTATGAGATCATGTTCTTGTAATAGGAATCACGACTTGCATGTCGATGAGTATGACAACCGGCAGGAGCCATAGGAGTTGTCTTTATTTTTGTATGACCTGCGTGTCATTGAAGAACGCCATGTAAATTACTTTACTTTATTTCTAAACACGTTAGCCTTAGTAGTAGAAGTAATAGTTGGCGAGCAACTTCATGGAGACACGATGATGGAGATCATGATGATGGAGATCATGGTGTCATGCCGGTGACAAGATGATCATGGAGCCCAGAAGATGAAGATCAAAGGAGCTATATGATATTGGCCATATCATGTCACTACTTTATATAATTGCATGTGATGTTTATTATGTTTTATGCATCTTGTTTACTTAGAATCGACGGTAGTAAATAAGATGATCCCTTATAATAATTTCAAGAAAGTGTTCCCCTAAGCGTGCACCGATGCTAAAGTTCGCTGCTTCAAGCACCACGTGATGATCGGGTGTGATAGATCCTTACGTTCACATACAACGGGTGTAAGACAGTTTTACACATGCATAAACACTTAGGGTTAACTTGACGAGCCTAGCATGTACAGACATGGCCTCGGAACACAAGAGACCGAAAGGTCGAACATGAGTCGTATGGAAGATACGATCAACATGGAGATGTTCACCGACGATGACTAGTCCGTCTCACGTGATGATCGGACCACGGCCTAGTCGACTCGGATCATGTAACACTTAGATGACTGGAGGGATGTCAAATCTGAGTGGGAGTTCATTAAATAATTTGATTAGATGAACTTAATTATCATGAACATTAGTCTAAAATCTTTGCAAAATGTCTTGTAGATCAAATGGCCAACGCTCATGTCACCATGAACTTCAACGCATTCCTAGAGAAAACCAAGTCGAAAGACGATGGCGGCAACTATTCGGATCGGGTCCTAACCCGAGGATCATCCTCATAGCAGCCAAGAAACAATATGTCCTAGAAGCACCGCTAGGTGATGCACCCATCCCGAGAACCAAGACATTATGAATGCTTGGCAGTCTCGTCTTGATGATTACTCCCTCGTTCGGCGGCATGCTTTACAGCTTAGAACCGGGGATCCAAAAGCGTTTTGAGCAACACGGAGCATATAGATGTTCGAGGAGCTGAAAATGGTTTTCCAAGCTCATGCCCGGGTCGATAGATATGAAGTCTCCGACAAGTTCTATAGTTGTAAGATGGAGGAAAACAGTTACGTCAATGAGCACATACTCAAAATGTCCGGGTTGCACAACCGCCTTTGTCCAGTGGACATTAACCTCCCAGACGAGGCGGTCATTGACAGAATCCTTCAATCGCTCCCACCAAGCTACAAGAGCTTCGTGATGAACTACAATATGCAGGGATGGTGAAGACCATTCCCGGTATTCTCAATGTCAAGTCAGCAGAGGTTGAAATCAAGAAAGAACATCAAGTGTTGATGGTCAATAAAACCACTAAGTTCAAAAAGGGCAAGGGTAAGAAGAACTTCAAGAAGGACGACAAGGATGTTGCCGCGCCCGGTAAGCAAGTTGCCGGAAGAAGTCAAAGAATGGACCCAAACCTGAGAAGAGTGCTTTTATTGCAAAGGAAGGGCCATCGAAGCGGAACTGCCCCAAATACTTAGCCGACAAGAAGGCCGGCAACACTAAAGGTATATTTGATATGCATGTAATTGATGTGTACCTTACCAGTACTCGTAGTAACTCCCTGGTATTTGATACCGTGCCGTTGCTCATATTTGTAACTCACAGCAGGACCTGCGGAATAAATGGAGACCGGGCGAAGGGCGAGGTGACGGCGCTGCGTCGGGAATGGTTCCAAGGTCGATGTGATCGCCGTCGACACGCTACCTCTACATTTACCTACGGGATTAGTTTTAAACCTCAATAATAGTTATTTAGTGCCAAGTTTGAGAATGAACATTGTATCAGGATCTCGTTTAATGCGAGATGGCTACTCATTTAAATCCGAGAATAATGGTTGTTCTATTTATATGAGAGATATGTTTTATGGTCATGCTCCGATGGTCAATGGTTTATTCTTAATGAATCTCGAGCGTAATATTACACATATTCATAGTGTGAATACTAAAAGATGTAAAGTTGATAACGATAGTCCCACATACTTGTGGTAATCGCCGCCTTGGTCACATTGGTGTCAAGCGCATGAAGAAGCTCCATTCGATGGAATTTTAGAGTCTCTCGATTATGAATCATTTGACACATGCGAACCATGCCTCATGGGCAAAATGACCAAGACTCCATTCTCCGGGACAATGGAGCGAGCAACCAACTTATTGGAAATCATACATACCGATGTGTGCGGTCCAATGAGCATTGAGGCTCGCGGAGGATATCGTTATGTTCTCACTCTCACTGATGACCCGAGTAGATATGGGTATGTCTACTTGATGAAACACAAGTCTGAGACCTTTGAAAAGTTCAAGGAATTTCAGAATGAGGTAGAGAATCAACATGACCGAAAAATAAAGTTCTTACGATCAGATCGTGGAGGAGAATATTTAAGTCACGAATTTGGTACACACTTAAGGAAATGTGGAATCGTTTCACAACTCACGCCTCCTGGAACACCTCAGCGTAATGGTGTGTCCGAACGTCGTAATCGCACTCTATTGGATATGGTGCGATCTATGATGTCTCTTACAGATTTACCGCTATCATTTTGGGGATACGCTCTAGAGACAGCTACATTCACTTTAAATAGGGCACCGTCTAAATCCGTTGAGACGACACCGTATGAATTATGGTTTGGGAAGAAACCTAAGTCATCGTTTCTAAAAGTTTGGGGATGCGATGCTTATGTCAAGAAACTTCAACCTAAAAGCTCGAACCCAAGTCGGAAAATGCGTCTTCATAGGATACCCTAAGGAAACCATTGGGTATACCTTCTACCTTAGATCCAAGGCAAGATCTTTGTTGCCAAGAACGGATCCTTTCTCGAAAAGAGTTTCTCTTGAAAGGAGTAAGTGGGAGGAAAGTAGAACTTCGATGAAGTATTACCTCTTGAACCGGAAAGTAGTGCAGCTCGGGAAAATGTTCTGTGGTGCCTACACCTCTTGGAGAGGAAATTAATGATGATGATCAAGGTACTTGGATCAAGTTGCTACTAAACTTCAGAGGTCCACAAGGACACGCTCCACACCAGAGTGGTATGGCAACCCTGTCACGGAAATCATGTTGTTAGACAACGGTGAACCTTCGAACTATGAAGAAGCGATGGCGGGCCCGATTCCAACAAATGGCTTGAAGCCATGCAATCCGAGATAGGATCCATGTATGAAAACAAAGTATGGACTTTGACAGACTTGCTTTATGATCGGCGATAGAAAACAAATGGATCTTTAAGAAGAAGACGGACGCGGATGGTAATGTCACCATCTATAAAGCTTGACTTGTCGCTAAAGGTTATCGGCAAGTTCAAGGGATTGACTACGATGAGACTTTCTCTCCCATAGCGAAGCTTAAGTCCGTCCGAATCATGTTAGCAAATTGCCGCATACTATGATTATGAGATATGGCAGATGGACGTCAAAACGGCATTCCTTAACGGTTATCTTAAAGAAGAGCTGTATATGATGCAGCCGGAAGGTTTTGTCGATCCTAAAAATGCTAACAAAGTATGCAAGCTCCAGCAATCCATTTATGGGCTGGTGCAAGCATCTCGGAGTTGGAACATTCGCTTTGATGGGATGATCAAAGCGTTTGGGTTTATGCAGACTTATGGAGAAGCCTGCGTTTACAAGAAAGTGAGTGGGAGCTCTGTAGCATTTCTCATATTATATGTAGATGACATACTTTTGATGGGAAATGATATAGAACTCTTGGACAGCATTAAGGCCTACTTGAATAAAAGTTTTTCAATGAAGGACCTTGGAGAAGCTGCTTATATATTAGGCATCAAGATCTATAGAGATAGATCGAGACGCCTCATAGGTCTTTCACAAAGCACATACCTTGATAAGATTTTGAAGAAGTTCAAAATGGACCAGTCCAAGAAAGGGTTCTTGCCTGTACTGCAAGGTGTGAGATTGTGCTCGGCTCAATGCCCGACCACGACAAAAGATAAAGAAGAGATGAACGTCATCCCCTATGCCTCGGCCATAGGATCTATTATGTAAGCCATGCGGTGTACCAGACCCGATGTAAACCTTGCCGTAAGTTTGGTAGGAAGGTACCAAAGTAATCCCGACAAGGAACACTGGACAGCGGTCAAGAATATCCTGAAGTACCTGAAAAGGACAAAGGACATGTTTCTCGTTTATGGAGGTGACGAAGAGCTCGTCAGAAGGGTTACGTCGACGCTTAGCTTCGACACAGATCTGGATGACTCTAAGTCACAAACCGGATACGTGTATATGTTGAATGGTGGAGCGAAGCTGGTGCAGTACCAAAGCGAGCATCGTGGAAGGATCTACATGTGAAGCGGAGTACATGGCAGCCTCGGAGGCAGCACATGAAGCAATATGGGTGAAGGAGTTCATCACCGACCTAGGAGTCATACCCAGTGCGTCGGGGCCGATCAAACTCTTCGTGACAACACCGAGCTATTGCACTTGCCAAGGAGCCTGGGTTTCACAAGAAGACCAGGCACATCAAGCGTCGCTTCAACTCCATCCGTGAAAATGTTCAAGATGGAGACATAGAAATTTGCAAAGTGCATACGGATCTGAATGTCGCAGATCCGCTGACTAAACCTGGAAATATGCCCTAGAGGCAATAATAAAAGGATTATTATTATTTCCTTGTTCATGATAATTGTCTTTTATTCATGCTATAATTGTATTATCCGGAAATCGTAATACACGTGTGAATACATAGACCACAATATGTCCCTAGTGAGCCTCTAGTCGACTAGCTCGTTGATCAATAGATAGTCATGGTTTCTCGACTATGGACATTGGATGTCGTTGATAACGGATCACATCATTAGGAGAATGATGTGATGGACAAGACCCAATCCTAAGCATAGCACAAGATCGTGTAGTTTGTTTTGCTAGAGCTTTTACAATGTCAAGTATCTTTTCCTTAGACCATGAGATCGTGTAACTCCCGGATACCGTAGGAGTGCTCTGGGTGTACCAAAGTCACAACGTAACTGGGTGACTATAAAGGTACACTACAGGTATCTCCGAAAGTGTCTGTTGGGTTGACACGGATCGAGATCGGATTTGTCACTCCAGACACGGAGAGGTATCACCGGGCCCACTCGGTAGTGCATCATCATAATGAGCTCAAAGTGACCAAGTGTCGATCATGGGATCATGCATTACGGTGCGAGTAAAGTGACTTGCCGGTAACGAGATTGAACGAGGTATTGGGATACCGACGATCGAATCTCGGGCAAGTAACATACCGATTGACAAAGGGAATTGTATACGGGATTGTTTGAATCCTCGACATCGTGGTTCATCCGATGAGATCATCGAGGAGCATGTGGGAGCCAACATGGGTATCCAGATCCCACTGTTGGTTATTGCCCGAGAGCCGTCTCGGTCATGTCTACGTGTCTCCGAACCCGTAGGGTCTACACACTTAAGGTTCGGACGCTTAGGGTTGTATGAATATGAGTATGCAGTAAACCGAATGTTGTTCGAAGTCCCGGATGAGATCCTGGACGTCACGAGGAGTTCTGGAATGGCCCGGAGGTAAAGAATTATATATAGGAAGTGTTGTTTCGGCCATCGGGAAAGTTTCGGGGGTCACCCGGTATTGTACCGGGACCACCGGAAGGGTCCCGGGGGTCCACCGGGTGGGGCCACCCATCCCGGAGGGCCCCGTGGGCTGAAGTGGGGAGGGGAACCAGCCCATAGTGGGCTGGTGCGCCCCCCTTGGCCCAGCCCCTGCGCCTAGGGTTGAAACCCTAGGGTGGGGGGGGGGGGGCGCCCCACTTGCCTTGGGGGGCACTCCACCCCCTTGGCCGCCGCCCCCCCTTGGGAGATTGGATCTCAGGGCGGCCTTCTGAGGGGCCTATATAAAGGGAGGGGAGGGCAGCCACACCAAGTTGGCGCCTCCCTCCCCCTGCTACACCTCTTCCTCCTCCGTCACGAGCTTGGCGAAGCCCTGCCGGAGTACTGCTGCTCCACCACCACCACGCCGTCGTGCTGCTGCTGGAGCCATCTTCTTCAACCTCTCCTTTCCCCTTGCTGGATCAAGAAGGAGGATACGTCATCCGCTCCGTACGTGTCTTTGAGCAGCGGAGGTGCCGTCCGTTCGACACTCGGTCATCGGTGATTTGGATCACGGCGAGTACGACTCCATCATCCACGTTCTAGTGAACGCTTCCGTACGCGATCTAAAAGTGGTATGTAGATGCAATCTCTCTCCCATGACTCGTTGCTTAGATTAACTCATAGATGGATCTTGGTGAAACCGTAGGAAAATTTTAATTTTCTGCAACGTTCCCCAACACAAACTGTGGATGAGGCTTGCCGTCTGGTGGGGGTGGTTCTTCACCGGGAGCAAGAACATCAGGAATCAACCCATTCCAATCATTGCTACGCAGGATCGTAACTTGCAGTGTCCAGCAATCTCGAGCACCACCCAATTGATAGACCACAAAACTCTTGGGAATCAGATGCAGGCGAATAACACGAGCTTTGAGAAGAATGTACCTTCTGTCTTTACGCAGATTGTACCAACTGACCAGGGAGCCATAACCACCCAAAGCTTTGGTGATGTAGTAGTCGGTCTGATAGTCATACAGAAATCCAAAGAACATAAACCAGACTTCAAGGCCAAAAGATGTGGTGCGGCGATTCAGGGCCTCATTATGGGGCACAAACGTGATGAGGAGATCCTCATCCTCGAGCTCCAGCGGGGTGGCCACCGCAGTATCACGCATAAAGGAATCCGCAAGCCCAAAAATGCCAACGCCGAAAGGATGATCAGAAGCTTCAGTTGTGAAGAGCTGGGATTCATGCAACAGACCTTCAATGGTGGCGCGGATGGCCGCGCGATGATGCAGAGGAACATAGTGGCTAGCTTCGGCGATGGCGAGGAAGTCGTGGCTGAGCGGCGCAATGGGGCCGACCACCATACCGCTGCACACCAGGCGGTCAGCCGGGCCAGGCTCGACGGCGAAGCCCGGGGGAAGGAAGGGCACCGGATTCAGCGGGTAGTTCGCCATGGGCACCAGGGTAGCAGAGGTGGGCGGTGGCGACTGATGCTGTGACGATACAGGGCGATGCTGTGGTGGCGGGGAAACCGAGGGGGAAGATGGACCATGAGGGGTAGGAAAGGAAGTCTGTGAATTCTTGGGATCCATTTCCATTTTTGTTATATCGCCGCTTGAGGCAGGATCGTTCCACGTGACCGTAGATACCACAGGCAGAGCATCGAACGGTTGGTCTTTTTCTGCGTTGTTTAGGCACGTCCATGCAAATAGGAATATCTCCGGTCTGGCTCTTTTTGTTACCAAAGCATGCAGTTCAGGGCAAGTCTGTGATTTAGGGACTGATGGGCAATCAGCCGCCTTGTGACCAGGAGATGAACAATTAATGCAAATCAACTAAGCATGGCAAGAAATCTTGTGATGTCCCCATTGTAAACAACGCGAGCAAAGAACCGCCCAATTATTTGATAAATCCGTAATTTCTGCAGCCGTGTAGCGAGCATGGGCCAAATCTGCTTTATGCCGGGCCGAGAGAGTAGCAGGCCAAGAGGTATGTGTGGGGGCATATTTGAAAGCCGAGTGTAAAAAACATTGAGGAAGCTGAGGATACGGGCGAGACAGAGGGCAATTAAAAGCCCCAAACTTAATGAAAGGGGCCGGCTGGTGCTCCTCTAATTCTGCCAGACGTAAATAATGCTCAATTAATACAGCGGGACTATTGCTGTCTGGAGCCGGATGAACATATCTTCCAATAGGATTATCCAAATAATCGAAAGAAGAGATCGAAGAATCAGTGGGCAAGGAGGAAGATCCCTGTGCAGGTATAGTGTGATGCTGCAAAGTAACATTAGTCGATGATGTCGATGCCTCAGTAGTATTATCATTTGAGAACTGCATGTGATCAAGGGGAACCAAATCAAATTTGCCAAGAACCTTGTGAGAGCCGATTAATCGTCTTGCGAGCTCGAGTGTAAGAACTGGAGAGAATTTCCAATTGCCACATGACGAAGAGCAGAGATATCCATAAGTTCTTGATCAACATGCCAGCATGAATCAACAATAGGGGCCGGGGAAAAACGACCATTATAGAGATGGAAATGACAAACAAAGTTAGGCCAAATTCTGTCCCTCAACCAATGAATGAAATGCCCCACCTTATTATTTGCCACCGAGAACCGAAAAGAATGTGCATTGATCTTGAACACACGGAAACCAGAGCTAATACCCCCAATGGAACATTGTAAAGCAATGCCCACCGAATCAACAAAGAGAGCAAACGAGGATGAGGAGAATGAGACGACCAAAAAGAATTCCTTGGAGTCCCGAGAGGGGGGAAAATGGACCGTGGATCCAAAACTTCTTCTCACCTGTTCGGCTGGGGCAAGGCCCGGTGCAAAATCCCAATGTAGGAGCCCTTCCATGGAGATCTAGCTTAGAGGTTGCCATGAAGCTAGGTGGAGGTGGGAGAGGGAGGAGAGAGGTGGGAGGTGGGAGAGGGGGGAGCCATCTTGAGGATCTTTGGTCAGCTCTTCGACTAATGAGTTAGTTGCGGGATGATGCATTATGGAACGAGTAAAGAGACTTGCCGGTAAGGAGATTGAACTAGGTATGATGACACCGAGCAAGTAACGTACAGATGACAAGGGGAACAACGTATGTTGTTATGCGGTTTGACCGATAAAGATCTTCGTAGAATATGTAGGAGCCAATATGAGCATCCAGGTTCCGCTATTGGTTATTGACCGGAGATGTGTCTCGGTCATGTCTACATAGTTCTCGAACCCGTAGGGTCCGCACGCTTAACGTTCGATGACGATTTGTATTACGAGGGCGCCTGAGGGAGTCCTGGACTAGGGGGTGTCCGGATAGCCGAACTATCATCTTTGGCCGGACTCCTGGACTATGAAGATACAAGATTGAAGACTTCGTCCCGTGTCCGGATGGGACTTTCCTTGGCGTGGAAGGCAAGCTTGGCGATACGGATATGTAGATCTCCTCCCATTGTAACCGACTTTGTGTAACCCTAGCCCTCTCCGGTGTCTATATAAACCGGAGGGTTTTAGTCCGTAGGACGAACAACAATCATACCATAGGCTAGCTTCTAGGGTTTATCCTCTACGATCTCGTCGTAGATCCACTCTTGTACTACCCATATCATCAATATTAATCAAGCGGGAGTAGGGTTTTACCTCCATCGAGAGGGCCCGAACCTGGGTAAAAACATCGTGTCCCTTGTCTCCTGTTACCATCTGCCTAGACGCACAATTCGGAACCCCCTACCCGAGATCCGCCGATTTTGACACCGACATTGGTGCTTTCAATGAGAGTTCCTCTGTGCTGTCGCCATCAGGAAGGATGCCTCATACCGTCTTTAAAGACGGCACTGTTGCTAAAGGAGCTCTGGCTATCGGCCAAACTCTCCGGTTAGGCGGTTTTCTTATGACCGCCTGTTCAGCCGGCGCGCCGATGATGACTTCTCGGGTCATCGAAAGCAATCTTCACATCAACTCGGAACTCGCCGAGCAGTTAGATCCGATGGAGCTCTCTTCCTTAAACGAGCTCTTGGATCGCATCGCCGCCCTGGGAGTCACTACAGACTATGATCAGATTGGGCCTAAACCCGATCCGAGGGAGATTAACTCTCCCCAGGTCTGCCATCATGTTGCAGTGGTGGAGGAACAATGCGGCAAGCCTTCATCTATGTTAAGGACTAGTTATGTCCAGATTCCCGATCCCTCCAAGCCGGATACCCGCGGAGGGGAGGACGTCACTCAAGCCCTGAACCTAAAGTCAAGCATCGGGCTAGATTCATTGGACAACATCCAAGAACCCAAGCTTCCGAGTTCGGAAACTCCTTGGCCCCTGAGTCTTAAATTGGGCGAAGTTCTGGATTTAATTCCACCCGCCCACCCAAATATAAGCGATCTATCCCAAATTTGGCAAGAGCCCATGAAGCGATTACACCATTCTTGGGCGATTCCTCCGGTCATGAACAGGATAAAGGACCGCCGCGAGGAGGACGCAATTTCATTCTTCTGCAATAAGTGCACGGACAACGGAATCCTCAACGCCATAAGTTGCCGTGAAATTACACGCTTCGCTGACTTGGCGACCATAGTACGAAAGTATTATGCGATGGAAAGTGCCTGGAAAACCGAAATAAATTTTGGGACAATCCGGCCCTGAATACAACCCCAGTCCGAAATAAAAGGGTGCATTATCGCCAGGCACCTGGGTTACACACCAAAAAGCAAAAACCCTCTATAGGGCATGGAACCGTACTGGAGAGATGGCTCAACGGACCCTGTAAAATTCATAGTACAGAGGGCGCCACGCCAATTCATAGCCTTAGAGCATGTTGGATACTCCGGCAGGTGGCCAGAAGTGGCGAAGAGCTTCTAACTCCAGAATCCACAGAGCACCGGCCGAGGATACCAAGACGGTATTAATGCCTTCGATACTTTCGCATCAAATAATATGCGGAAGCTTGAACACTCCATGACCTTCTTTGAAGTCTACCAAGTAGCAACAATAAACCCATGGAGTGACACGGCTATTACCTTTAATGCCGTTGATGAACCTAAATTCTGAGCAGGCCGAGCACCGGCCGCATTGGTCCTCGGTCCAATAGTGGGCCGGCTTCGCCTTACCAAGGTACTCATGGACGGTGGCAGCGGATTGAACCTCATTTATGAGGAAACCCTTCGAAAAATGGAAATAGACTGGAGCTGCATTGAGCGAAGCAGCACAACCTTTAGAGGAATAATACCTAGTCGGGAAGCATCTTTGCAGGGAAAAATCACACTTTGGATGTGGTGTTACACGCCGGATAATTACAGGTCCGAGGAGGTCACGTTCCAAGTGGCCCCTGTTCAGCAGCCGGATACCACGCTCTATTAGGGCGAGAGGCATTCACAATTTTTCAAGCTATACCCCATTACGGGTACATGAAGCTCAAAATGCCGGGCCCAACAGAATCATCACTCTTGCTAGTGACCCGGACATAGCACTCCAGCGCCGAAAATAAGACAGCCGCTGGCCCTTGAGGCACTATCCGAAACCCTAGCGGCCGAGGAACCCGGCTATACTGCGCTCCACGGTGAACAGGGATGATGTGATACTCGATAAAAGATCCAAGTCCACCTCCTTTAAACGGCCGTGGACGAAATAGTCAAATTCCAAGTCCATCCAACGGACCCTAGAAAAATGGCCTCCATCGAGCGCAATTAAACCCTAATGTAGACGCCGACTACGAGAATTCCTCTGTAAAATTGGGACATTTTTGCAGCACCCTTCGGACATGCCAGAATCCCACGCCCGGTGGCCGAAAGCACAGCCTAAACATCCTAAAAGGATTCAAGCCAGTCAAGCAGGCTCTTCGGCGTTTCCCCGAACCTAAGAGACAAGCCATGGGAGAGGAGCTAGCCAAACTACTGGAGGCCGGATTCATCAGAGATATAAAACATCCGAACTGGCTAGCAAACCTGGTGATGGTACCAAAGAAGGACAAATCCTGGCGCCTATGCGTCGATTTCAAGGACCTCAACAAGGCTTACCCAAAGGATCCCTTCCCCCTCCCCCGCATCGATCAAATTATCGACGCTACCGCAGGACACGATTCATTGTGTCTTCTCGATGCATACTACGGCAACCATCAAATTAAGATGGCAAAGCCAGACCAAGCCGCAACGGCATTCATCACCCCATACGGCCCATTCTGCTTCAACACAATGCCCTTCGGGCTCAAAAACGCCGGCGCAACATATCAACGCATGATTCAGACATGTCTGGCAAGCCAGATCGGAAAAACAATGGAGGCATACGTAGATGACGTGGTCGTCAAAACCAAGCATGTCGAAACTCTTGTAGACGACTTGAGGCTCACATTCGATAACCTCCGAACATACGACATCAAGCTTAACCCGAAAAAATGCGTTTTCGACATACCAGCCGGAAAGCTCTTGGGCTTCATTGTATCCAGCAGAGGAATTGAAGCAAACCCAGCCAAGATCCGAGCTCTGTCACAATTGGATATCCCAAAGGACCTCAAACAAATACAAAAATTATTTGGATGCATGGCGGCTCTAAGCCGCTTTATCTCCGCTTGGGAGAAAAGGCATTACCCTTCATCGCCTCCTCCGCGCACCGAACACTTCGAGTGGATGGATGCCGCCATGGCGGACTCGAAGAAATAAAAGCCATATTGGCAACAAAACCGGTCTGGCGCGCCTAACATGGGCGAACCAATGCTATTATACATCACGGCAACTCATCAAGTTGTAAGCGCAGTACTGCGTCGTCGAGCGAGAAGCAGACGGACACAAATTCCCCTTCAAAAGCCAGTTTACTACGTGTCCACCGTCCTCACTCCATGCAAGTCGCGGTACCGCATTATCAAAAAGATAGCGTCTGGCGGTATTTATGGCGTCCCGGAAGCTGCGACACTACTTTCAAGAGTGTTCGATAACAGTAGCCTCCGAAGTACCTCTTAACGATATTATAAACAACTGCGACGCGACGAGCCGGATTGCCAAATGGGCTATTGAGCTCCTCCCGTTCGACATAACCTATAAGCCATGGCGAGCTATTAAGTCGCAAGTTTTGGCCGACTTCGTCACCGAATGGACTGAAGCCGAACTCCCTAAAGAGTATGGCACATATTCCAACTGGATCATGCACTTCGACGGCTCCAAAATGTTGGCTGGACTGGGGGCTGGCGTCGTTCTGACGTCCCCAACAGGAGATACAGTTCAATACGTACTCCAGATAATGTATACGGACTCCAACAACGCAGCCGGATGTGAGGCTCTTCTACATGGTCTCCGGATGGTAGTCTCCATGGGCATTCAACGCCCAGAGGAGGTCTTGTGGGGATTCGAACCTCGCGATATCCCAAATAAATGGAGACTTTGATGCCAAGGATCCGAAAATGGCAGCTTATCGCAACGCCGTCCTAAAAATGTCAGCTCGGTTCGAAGGGCTCAAATTTCACCATATAGCTCGGGAAAACAATCAGGCAGCAGACGTCTTGGCACGCATTAGGCATAAGCGCGATGCCGTCCCCCCAATATCTTCTTGGAGAGGCTGTTCAAGCCATCCGTATTATGGGAAGGGGAGTCCGAAAATAACAGCCCGGACCCAACCGCACTGCCCGACACCGAACATTCTGACACAATGGGAGGCTCTGCCAACGAAGTAACACCTTCAGCCCACGTAATAATGGCAGTCATTGCCCGTGGGATGTAACCATTCCTAGCCTACCTAACCAGGCAGGAACTTCCGAGGACCAAAAGCGAGGCACGCTGCATAGTGCGGCGATCTAAAGCCTATAAAGTCCATGAGGGAGAGCTTTATAAGAAAAGCACCACCGGAGTCCTTCAAAGATGTATCTCCGAAGAGGAAGGGCGGAATCTTCTGGCTGAAATTCATGCCGGACTCGGCGGGCACCACGGCGCAGCCCGGGCACTTGTAAGCAAGGCCTTCCGTACAGGATTTTATTGGCCCGACGGCCGGCAGATGCTCGAGGACTTAGTCCAACGATGCGTCGGTTGCCGGCTCTTTGCTAACCAAAGCCATATGCCACCTACCACCCTCCAAACCATACCCATCACCGGCCCTTCGTGATGCAGGGGCTTGACATGGTTGGACCCCTTAAAGGAGGAACCCACAAGCAAAAATACCTACTGGTCATGGTGGATAAATTCACCAAATGGATAGAGGCAAAGCGGGTTAAGACGACCGAATCCGGACCGGTGATAGACTTCATATCAGGGATCGTACACCATTACGGCGTCCCCCACAGCATCATCACTTATAACGGCACGAACTTTACGGCCGACGAGGTCAAACTCTGGTGCAAAAACATGGGCATCAAGCTCGACTATGCTTCAGTCTATCATCCTCAAACTGACGGTCAAGTCGAGCGAGCAAATGGTCTAATCATGAGCGGCATCAAACCCAGATTAGTGCGGTCCCTCAAGGATCTAACACGCACTGGGTAGAGGAGCTCGACTCCGTACTCTGGGGGCTGCGGACCACGCCGAATCGCACCACCGGATTCACACCATTCTTTATGGTATATGGCGCAGAGGCGGTTTTGCCCTGCGACATAATTCATGACTCACCTCGCGTGCGCATGTACGAAGAAAGAGAAGCCGAACTCGATCGGCAGGACATTTTGGACGCCTTGGAGGAGGAGCGTGACGTGGCAAAAGCCCGTTCCGCATTCTATCAACAGCGAGCTCGAAGATATCAAAGCGGTAGAAATGCGGGCCAAAACTTACAATGTTGGCGAGTTAGTTCTCGCTGCCGGACAAGAAAAAGGACAAACTCAAGCCCAAATGGGAAGGTCCCTTTATTATTGACCAAGTCCTGACTAGTGGAGCGTACCATCTGCGAGATGCATCGGATAACCAACTCGAGCCGAACCCATGGAACACAGCTCGTCTCCAAAGATTCTATGCCTAGCGCCGGACTCTGTGTTCGTCTCCTTCCTCTGTCTATTTTTTACAAATTAGCTGTCTTTTATTTCTCTCCTTCTCCCTCCCTTTCCCTTACAGTCTTAAGGGCCTGTTCACGCCTTGTTCAAGACATTAACCGACGCGCTATCCGCTCATTATACATGGGGGCTTCTTTAATGAAGCTTATTTATCTGAACTTCATGCCCAACACATGTGTCACACTTCCGCATGTACCTTTTATTCACCATTATATGCATCGATATGACTTAAGTTTTGGCCAAGCTGGGTTGCTGGCTCTGTGCTTACCCCTCGTTCCCGATTGTTCGGCTAGGCACTAAAGGGAGCACCTCTGTGATTATTCTGCCGTGTCACCGGATGTGTACCTCGGTGGGTGAAACCGAAGCTAGCATTCTTAAGGGAATATTCGATTCGGTGAACTAAAGATGATTTCTCACTTGTTTATTTATCTGCCCCAGATGCTTTTACGCTTTTTTCGCAGTCCGGACATGCACTTTAGGGCATGCCTCCTGTGGAAAGGAACCCCTAACGGAACTATTCTCCTGGAATATGTTTCTTACTAACCATGTAATATAACATAACTAGTTGGGCACTTGTCTGTTCAAGCACTAATGACCCCTACGCCTGGTCTCCATGCATGCCCCAGTTCCTACATAACTGAGAGGGTATTCGGACACACTCCGGACTATCGGGTCCCGAGGTTGAAGCGAAAAGGTCAGCCATGACAAACGATCTACAATCCGGCTAGAAGGCATTTTACATGTCATCTTAAATTACATAGTCAGTTTGACTGGGCATATTCCTCTTCAATACCGCCCAACAGGCTGTCTAGTATACAGTCCTGATGGGAATATTTGGCGGCCAACTCTACTTGGCCGTACACTAAGCTCACAGGGATCTCCTTCCCATCGCCCCCCACAGGTCCGACCTCGGCCATGTGGTTCGGGTCAGCCTTCGTGTACCGCATCTTCACCATGGCCCAGGCCTCCCTGGCACCTTGACGGCAGGCCGACATCTTCCATAATCGGAAGCGCCTCCGCGCTCCCTTAAGCCTCTCTACAAGCTCTCCAAGGCCTTCGGGCATGGAGACAGATGGCCACAAGGCACAGGCGACGCCTTTCATCACCGCCGAACTCGTTAGATGCAGTTGTAAGAGCTCGGGAAGAAGGTCACCCATAGAACTGGGCATTTCCTCTGCAGGACAACCTGTGAGCATACCTACAGACATAACTCTATTAGTCGACTTCCTCGCCGAACTCTTTTTCAAAGTTCGTTCAAGCACTTACTAAAAATGCCGCGTCGAAGCCGTCGATTCTCCTTCATGGAGTCCGACAGCTGGGCACGAACATCCTTTAGTTCCTCGCCCAGCTGGGTGTTGGCATCTTGGAGATTATTCTTCTCCTACCTCACCCTCGTAAGCACGCTCTCGCCGGCCTTTAACCGACGCAAGAGTTGTTGCTTGTCCGGATCTACTCCGCCGCCATCTGCAATGATATTGTCAGATTTGCACACACGCCGCACTTCACAACATACTTATCTTTCAAGCGTATATTACCGGAGGGTTCTCCTTGGCCTCCCCTTGCAGCTAGTGCGGCCTCAAGTTGGGCTTTGCACTCTTCCAGCTCCTGGGACAGTTGGGTATTCTTTTTTGTAAGATCCTTCATAACGAATGATCCTTAAATCAGTTATTCTAACTGTTTCAAGTCTCGGGGGCTACTGACATATATAACCATCAAATTTTCTCACCCGTATGTCTTTCACATACTGCTCCGTGGCTCTGGCTAGACCATTTTGAGCGGCACAGAGGTACGCATCTCCCGAATTGAAGGCATCCAATGCCTCTTAGGAGAAACAAGCGTCACGAAGAACTGTCCGGCGACACTTGTGATTCATGGCACTCTCCACCTCGGAATTGGTGGCGGACAGTCTGTCCGCATCCTCTATCGGAGGAGCGTCCGAAGCACGCCTCGTGTTTGCCTCTGCTTCTGGACCTGGCTTTGGAGCCTGGCTGGTGGAGGCTCGATTGGCAATCTCTCCTGATATAGTCCGGTGAGCCCTCTTTTTCCTAAAAAAGGAGAAACACGGGCGTTAGTATGCATCGTAAGAATAAAACCTTGGAATAAGGCAGCACGCCTTCTTTGCTGCGCCCAGTGCCTCGACCCGGACTGCGTGTCTCTTTAGCCTACCCGCCCTCGCGGTCCCCTGTTGGCTAGTTGCCGCAGACTCGGCATTCCGCCTCGAGATCCTCCCCTGCGAAACACCATTGGTACGGTGATAAAAAATAAGCACGGATGGATCATCTTGAAGTATTAGGACTTGGTCTCGATTACTTGTGAGGCGGGAGCGGTCGGATAATCGGTACAGTAATAGCCACCAAGGCATTGTCGATGCTCAATTGGTGAAATACCCCATCGATCAGCTCCACAAATATATCCGGATCCTCTTGGGAGGCCGGATCGAGGGACCGTTCCGGACCCTCGGGTTGTGGAGGAGGGCTTTTTGTATCCTTTACGGCCCGGCACAATTCCTGCGTCGAAATCACAAGATAAGGTACTTGACTATGGTAATATAGAACGGATGGACAAAAAGAAGTATCCGCGTACCCAGCTTGGAGGATTGTGCATAGAAAATCCGCCCTGTGGGTTGACGCGGAAAAATTCTTCCTCTTCTCCCTTGTACAATGCGGACAAGATCTTCGTCAGAGCGGCAACCGATCCCGGCCCCTTACGGCCGCAGCGGGTGGCATCATCCTCCCCGTTGAAATCCCACATGGGGTGGCCTCTATACTGAAGCGCCTGCACTTCAAGCATAATGCATGTGGCCATGACCCCGATCATGGTCGATCCGAATGAGCTAACAATCTTATCGGCCCATCGGTAAAAGACGTCCTTGTCATTTTCCTTCCGAGGGCTCCGTGGACGCCAAATTAGGTGCTTCTTCAAAGGAGCATTATTGAACTCGAGAGGCCGATCCGAGCGAGGTCCGGCAGAGGACATCTTCTATATAAAACCATTCTGAAGGCCAGTCCTCGGATGCCTTCCTTGGGGTTCCGGATAGATATCCAGTCCCGGCGACGCGCCATACTTCGGCTCCGCCCACTTGATATATTGACCCCTCCTGAGAACAGGGCACAAGGAAGAACAACTTCTTCCACAACGCGAAATGAGCCTCGATGCAGCTCGCAAAGGGCTACGTCTCTTTAAAAGGCAGCTCATTTACACAGCTAGGGGGGTAAATGTAAAAACACCCTGGATTTTCGCATTCGTCTGACACGTGGAAGATGGCCATTATTGGGCGTGGAAGCCAAGGAGCGCAATATTCATAAGAAGCCGGACACTATTCAACAGGTACACGGAATTTGGAGAAGAACCCGCCTTGCAATGCCGAAGACAATCTGCGCACCGGACTCGTCGTCATTGAAGCCCGGTTCGGGGGCTACTGAGGGAGTCCTGGATTAGGGGGTGTCCGGATAGCCGGACTATGACCTTTGGTCGGACTCCTGGACTATGAAGATACAAGATTGAAGACTTCGTCCCGTGTCCGGATGGGACTTTCCTTGGCGTGGAAGGCAAGCTTGGCGACTGAGATATGTAGATCTCCTCCCATTGTAACCGACTCTGTAACCCTAGCCCTCTCCGGTGTCTATATAAACCGAGGGTTTTAGTTCGTGGGGACGAACAACAATCATACCATAGGCTAGCTTCTAGGGTTTAGCCTCTCCGATCACATGGTAGATCTACTCTTGTACTACCCATATCATCAATAGTAATCAAGCGGGAGTAGGGTTTTACCTCCATCGAGAGGGCCCGAACCTGGGTAAAAACATCGTGTCCCTTGTCTCCTGTTACCATCCGCCTAGACGCACAGTTCGGGACCCCCTACCCGAGATCCGCCGGTTTTGACACCGACAGAAGGGGACTCCAACTAGCATTCAGAATCCTAGTTGGACTCCCCCTATAGGCGCGCCCCTCCTGGGCCGGCCTCCTCTTCCTCCATCCTTTATATATGTGACCAGGGGGCACCCCAATAGCACAACAGACAATCTCTTAGCCGTGTGCGGTGCCCCCCTCCACAGTTACACACCTCGGTCATATCGTCGTAGTGCTTAGGCGAAGCCCTACGCCAGTAACTTCATCATCACCGTCACCACGCCGTCGTGCTGACGGAACTCACCCTCGGCCTCAACTGGATCAAGAGTTTTAGGGACGTCACCGAGCTGAACGTGTGCTGAACGTGGAGGTGCCGTACTGTCACGCCCAAGATGCGACCCTATCCTAAAGGAACTCGATGGTCCCACCAAGGATAGAAGCGCATCTTGAAGACGCTTTTGCAAGGAGGATATCATTACATCAACATTACATAATACATAGGGATACAACCAAGACATACAATGTCACATGAATACAACAATACAACATACAAGATTAACATCCGACTACGGATGAATCATAAACAGAAACTCAAACAATATCCACCACCTTTAGCCCGGGCTGCCGACACAGAACCTATCCCCTGATCGAAGAAGAAGCAGAAGAAGAACTCCAAAACAAGCAAACATCGCTCTCGCGTCATGATCATCACAAAACTTGTACCTGCAACTGTTGTTGTAGTAATATGTGAGCCACGAGGACTCAGCAATCCCATTACCATGGGTATCAAGACTAGCAAAGCTTAATGGAAAAGGAAGGGGTAAAGTGGTGAGGTTGCAGCAGCGGCTAAGCATATATGGTGGCTAACCAACGCAAATAAGAGCGAGAAGAGAGCAAGCGGAACGGTCGACAACTAGTAATGATCAAGAAGTGATCCTGAACTCCTACTTACGCCGACATAACCCGTAAACCGTGTTCTCCTCTCGATCCACCCCGAAAAGAGACCATCACGGTTACGCACACGGTTGGTGTATTTTAGAAGAGTTTACTTCAAGTTTACTACAACCGGATATTAACAAATTCCCATCTGCCACATAACCGCGGGCACAGCTCTCGAAAGTTTATACCCTGCAGGGGTGTCCCAACTTAGCCCATGATAAGCTCTCGCGATCAAAGAAGGATATTCCTTCTCCCCGGGAAGACCCGATCAGTCTCGGAATCCCGGCTACAAGACATTTCGACAGTAATAAAACAAGACCAGCAAAGCCGCCCGATGCGCCAACAATCCCGATAGGAGCTGCACATATCTCGTTCTCAGGGCAACACCGGATGAGACAGGCTACGAGTAAAACCAGGCCTCGAGTTTCCCCGCGGTGGCCCAAGAAGTGCTCGGTTTGGGCCAACACTTAGACAAGCATTGGCGGGGGGCTAAATAAAGATGACCCTTGGGTTAATTACTCCCAAGGGAAAGGTAGGTGGTGGTGAGGCAAATGGTAAAACCAAGGTTGGGCCTTCTTTGGAGGAGTCTTATTCAAAGCGAACTGTCAAGGGGTCCCATAAATCACCCAACCGCGTTAGGAACGCAAAATCCGGGAACATAATACCGATATGATGTAAACTAGGGCGGCAAGAGTGGAACAAAACACCAGGCATAAGGCCGAGCCTTCCACCCTTTACCAAGTATATAGATGCATTAATAATATAAGAGATATTGTTATATCCCAACATAAACATAATCCAACATGGAGCAAATCTTCATCTTCACCTGCAACTAGCAACGCTATAAGAGGGGCTGAGCAAAGCTGTAACATAGCCAAACAACGGTTTGCTAGGAAGGGTAACAAAGGTTAGAGTTTCATGGCAATTAGGGAGGCTTGAGCAGCAAGTGGCAGGTAACGCGGCATAGGGATAGAACGAAGCAACTAGAATAGCAATGATAGTAGTGAGATCCAGGGTAGCGGTCATCTTGCCTGAAATCCCGCAAGGAAGAAGAACGAGTCCATGAAGAAGATGAAGCCACGAAGACGAACCAAGCGTAGACGAACGAATCCTCACGATCGCAACGAAAACGGGAACTATCGAGAAGAAGCACACAACAAGGTAAACACACCACACATGAACAAGGCATGATACTCAAACAAGTATGATGCATTAAAAGACTACATGGAGCTACTCATGGCAAGAGATGATGCATACAAGAACAACACATCAAGACAAGATTAAATGAGGCCGGAAACAACATATAACAAATCCGGTAAGTCCTCATATGCAAATTTCGAAATTGGTCCAGATATGAATAAACCTTATGTTCAAGTTGTTAAAAAGCAAGTTAAGATGCACCACGATGATCTACACGAAATTCTAGTCAAGTTACATATAAAGTTCATTAGATTCGGAGCTACGGCCTAGAAGATATGAGCAAAACAAGATAAGCATGGCATTGATACAAAATGCATCCAAACATCACGCAAACACCTCAAAACAAGGATGCAACATGATAATATGAAACTACATGCTAAATCAAGCAAGTTTCATATAGAGCACACTCAAAACGGAGCAACGGTTCAACACATACACTATACGTTTAAAGGACAAGCTGTCCAAAACAGCAACTAGGCATATTGCAAGCATCAAAACAATATGCTACAGGACATCAACAAGAAAACAAAAGGCATGAGCATGATTTACAGGTAATGCATAACAAAACATGAACACTGAGCTACCTCTAGGAACAACTAGAACATGCTCAAAAAGACATGGCAAGATTGCAAATAATAACAGTTTCAGACTTATCAGGAAATAACATCAGGTTGCAATGTTTAGAGCTATCAAACAACATGTTACAGGAACTGATCATGGCAATAAAGGCATGGAATGAATCTACTAATTGCATAGAACAAAAGTCCTTTAGTGACCATGAGCCAAAAAGGATCATAAGATATGATGGCACTCATGTAAACATGGAAAGTTATATTACAGATTCATACATGGCATGAACAACAATAAGTAGGCATGTTGGTGAGCTCGAACCACTCACCACAGAGCAATAAATGGCATGGCAAGGCAACTCACAGTAAGAAGACATGTTTATGAAGCTAAGAATGGCAAAAGCAAGTTCATAGAGTGCATGAATCACTAACAACAATCATGGCAACATTGAACTTAATGTTAACAGGCTGACATCAACATTATTTAGCAATTTGAGAGAAAGATTACAACAAGTTACAGCAGACTATAATTGCAACAAAGGGCATGGATGAACGTAGCAAGACATGTATAACAAAACATCCTTAGTGAACATCTCCAGATTATGCATAGAATGACTTATAGAAGCAGGTTAAAATAGCATCATGATATAGCAGATTCAGACATGCAAAACAGCAACAGCAGGTACCCCACTTAACAAGCTTAATGCACTCATTACAGGAATTACAAAAATACATGGATAGCACCCCTGTAAAGATGGCATGGCATAGTTCAAAACTCATGTAGAGCTCATGATCATAAGATGCACACATCAAATGCAACAAAAATGACAAATCATCAAGTTATAACAGTTTCAGCAGATTAACATCATATAGCACTCTTGCAACGATGATTAAGGAATCAAGATGACCGCACATTAACATGGTGCAATGGAGTTAAATGGAGTACGCTTCGATTCGAACAATTTGACATATTACACGCACGAAACGGAGCTACGGATGCAGAGATATGATGCGATGAACATGGTAACAAAATAAGGGAACAACAGGGACTTAGAAATATTTCGACCTCGCGGGGTAAAAGTCAACGGGCGAGGGAGGCGGCGGATCTCGCCGGAGACATCGCGGGAGATGGAGAAGAAGATGGCTGGAGGGTCGGGGAGGACGCCGGCGAGGCCGGGGAGGCGCAGATCCGCCGGATCCGAGGTCGGCGAGGTGCGGCGGCACCGGGCGGAGGAGGAGCGGCACCGGCGAGGCGCCCGGCGCGGCGGCGCGTGGCGGCGGCCGGAGATCCGGCGCGGGCCGCGCTCAGGGAGGCGGCGGCGGCCAGGCCGGGCGCGGTGAGCGGGCGCGGCGCTGGCGGCGCGAGGCGGAGCGGCGGCCCGGCCGGCGGCCTTGGCGAAGGCCCGGCGAGTCGGCGGCGGCCGGGCGGCGCCGCGGGCGGACGGGCGAAAGGCGTGTGGCGACGGGCCTCGGGCGGCAGCGGGGTCAGGCCCGACGGGCTCATGGGCCGGAGGCGGCGGGACGGCGCGGGAGGTGACGTGGCGGTGGCGATTGGTCTGGAGGCGGCGGACATGTCCGGCGGGATGGACATGTCCGGCGCGCGGAGGGGGAGGTTGGCTATGGTTTGGACCCGAAAATTTCGGGGGGAGGCACATATTTATAGGTAGAGGGAGCTAGGAGAGTCCAAATGGAGCACGGTTTTCGCCCACACGATCGTGATCGAACGACCGAGAGCATGGAGGGGGTTTGGATGGATTTTGGGCCACTTTGAAGGCGTGTTGGGCTGCAAAGAGAAGGAGGCTTTTGCGGTTACCCGGTTAACCGTTGGAGTACCAATCGACCTACAAATGGCACGAAACTTGACAGGCGGTCTATCGGTGCTATACCAAGGCTGCTTGGCAAACCTCGGTCCATTCCGAGAATGTTTAACACCCACACACGAAACAAGGTCTGAGAGGGGCGACGGGGCATGCGCGAGAGGTCCGGACTCCGAACGGACAACGGAGAGAACCGGGAGAACCCGAACGGATGCAAGTTTTAAGAAACATGCAGATGAAATGCAGATGATGACATGGCAAAATGCAACACGCAAGCAAATGACATGGCAAGGACAGTGAATAACTAAATGACATCTGGCGCATCGAATCCGGGGCGTTACACGTACGTTCGGTGCTTGGATCGGTTGGATCGCGAAGACGTTCGACTACATCAACCGCGTTACTAAACGCTTCCGCTTTCGGTCTACGAGGGTACGTGGACACACTCTCCCCTCTCGTTGATATGCTTCTCCTAGATAGATCTTGCATGATCATAGGTAAATTTTTTGAAATACTATGTTCCCCAACAAATAGAGGGCAGCAAGGGAAGTGTGGGGCGCGCCCCCCTAGGCCCAAACCGAATTGGTTTAGGGCTTGGGGCCGGCCCCCTCTTTCCTTCTCCCCTCCTCCTCTTTCCTTCCCCTCCTAGTTGGACTAGGAAAGGGGGAACCTACTCCTAGTAGGAGTAGGATTCCCCCTCGGGCGCACCCTATGAGCCCGTCGGCCCCCTCCACTTGCTCCTTTATATACGTGGCTAGGGGGCACCCCTAGGACACACAAGTTATCAATTGTTTCTAGCCGTGTGCGGCGCCCCCCTTCACAGTTAACACCTCGGTCATATCATCGCAGTGCTTAGGCGAAGCCCTGCGTTGGTAACTTCATCATCACCGTCGCCACGCCGTCGTGCTGACGAAACTCTCCTCGGCCTCAACTGGATCAAGAGTACGAGGGACGTCATCGAGCTGCACGTGTGCTGAACACGGAGGTGCCATACATTCCGTGCTAGGATTGGTCAGATCGTGAAGACGTACGACTACATCAACTGCGTTGATAAAACGCTTCCGCTTTCGGTCTACGAGGGTACGTGGACACACTCTCCCCTCTCGTTGCGATGCATCTCCTAGATAGATCTTGCGTGATCGTAGGAATTTTTTGAAATTACTGCATTCCCCAACACCTGGCAGGCCTCCAGGGCCCATCTTCTCCTATATGGTGCCATTTGACCTAGAAAAATAGGAAGGAAGGTTTCGGGATGAAGCGCCGCCGTCTCGAGGCGAAACCTGGGCACGAGCACTTTTGCTCTCCGCGGAGCGATTCCGCCAAGGAAACTTCCCTCCGGGAGGGGGAAATCAAAGCCATCGTCATCACCAATGATCCTCTCATCTGGGAGGACCAATCTTCATCAACATCTTCACCAGAACCATCTCATCTCAAATCCTAGTTCATCTCTTGTATTCAATCTTTGTCTCAAAACCTTAGATTAGTACCTCTCGGTTGCTAGTAGTGTTTGTCGGAATCAGGGCTCCGAGGACCCATGAAGGTTTGAACTCTGGGGTGCACTCGCTCCTACCGCCTCGCTCAACCTCCCAACCTCACGGCAATGCTCCGGCGTGCTCGAGCTAAGGAAGAAAGAGGGGAACACAACAGTTTACCCAAGTTCGGGCCACCTCACGGTGTAAGACCCTATGCCTGCTTGTCTGGATTGTTTAGGGAGATGGAGTACAAGCACGAGGTTCTAGTTGCCCAATGGACCGATCGCTCTCTACAGGGGCACCCTGCCCCCTCTTATACTGCCTTTGGTCCTCTTCCCCCGAAAACACAAGGCGGGAAGCGTTGCCACAATGGCCAGTTTGAAGGGGGACAAGACTGTAGTTTATCCTGACTAAAGGTTGTCTCCGCCTGCAAAAGCCTCCTTCCATGACGCGCTAGTGGGCTCGGTGGTGACCTCTGTCCTGGCGAGCCCGCTACCTTGGTCTTCTTGCACCGATTGGGAAGCCTTTCGGGACTGCTTTGGGAAACGACGCACTGTCCTTGATCCCTTTGCACGAAAGAAAAAAGCCTCCACATTCGCGCCTGCTGGCACGACCTCTGGAGCCACTCGTTGTGGCACGCGTCACTCACGTGGAGACGCAGTACCACATGACTGGCCAGGCCGCCCTTGACTAGTCCGCCCGCGAAGGTCCTCGGGGGCAACCTCGGGAGAGGCCTCATGAGGGGGCTCCGTGAGGCTGCTAATGATGCGTGCTGACATGTGCCTCACGAGGCGGGGGCCCTCGCGAGGGCCTTGCTCATGAAGCTCAGTAGTGGCCAACCGCTTATCCCTTGGGCATGCGCCATGCACTACAAAAAAATACACTTCCGTGATGATACATGTTTGTCACAGTAGGTCACGTTTTCCGTCATGCATGTACATCCATGACGATTTTATGACAGAATCAAGATAGTCATACCTGTGCTGTCATAGAAGTGTTCCATGACATTACCAAAATTATCATCACGGAAGTGTCCACTTCCATGACGATAAATCGCGCGTCATGGAAGTGCTTTGGTCAAGGGTGACTGACACGTGGCATCCACCATAACGGGTCGCCGCTAATCTATCGGGTCCGGTTTTGGATCCGATAACCCACTAACAGCCCAGACCATGAGGATTTTCCACGTGTAAAATTCTCATTGGCCGGAGGAAACACGTGTTGGCTCACCGTTGGAACAGATGTCATCCATTCATTGGACAGGAGGCGCCTATGATACGTCGACACGTGGCATGGCCCAACAGAGGCCCATTCCAGCGAAAAGGCCGGCCCTTTTGACTTGGTCAAAAGGTAACGGGCCAGCCCACAGAAAGCCTGTTAATGGCCTGTTCATATATGGCCCATTTACGGCCTGCTAACTCACGACCTGTTACGGCCTATCGGAATTAAGCCCAGTAGCTTCATCTGGGCCGTTCAATATGATTCCAGCCCGTTTTAACTTCCGGCCCATGTATGGCCCATGATGTCTTTCAGCCCATACGAGGCCATTTGTAACTCTTGGCCCAATAACGGCCCGTGGTGAATCTGGTCCGCAATGAACAGTGTATCGCTTTATACCCATCAACGACCCATTATTCCATTGGGCCATTTCCAACCCGTGTCATCTTTCGGCCTTCTCAGGGCCCATTTATTCTTGGGCTCATTTTCAGCATTCAGTTACTTACGACTCGTTACTGGCCTTTTTTGCTTGTGGGCCAAATTCAGCCCGTGGTTACAATCGGCCCGTTTGTGGCCCGTTAATCCGTTGGGCCGTTTTAATAGCGTCATCAAAAACAGCCGATTAATGACGGCCCGTTATTGTTGGCCCATGAACGGACGATTCCAAATCTAGCCCGTTTATGGCCCATAATGCGGTCTGTTATTGGCCCATGTTTGGCCTATCGATCATACGTCCCGTAGAAGGCCCATTGATGCTACGACCCGTAGAAGGCCCATTGTTTCTACGGCCCGTAGGAGGCCCATGGTAACTACCGTAAATATGTAGCCCATGGTTATTGTGGCCTAGTTTAAAAAAATAGGTTATTGCGGCCACTAGCAAACCGCGGAAAAAGAACTGCACTGACTACAAGCAAAAAAATAAACAAGACAACAAGGAAATAAATAAGCAAGCAACTTACACTAGGCTATCACGGCTATTACAAATATTACATCCACTAGGCATCAAAGTTCGCCACCAGTGCAAATATAGGGAACAAAGCAACATGTCATATACACTGGTTGTCAAAGTTGGCGACCAGTGAAAATAAACGCCGCAGCAAAACAAGTCCAGAACTGAAACTACTTCAGAAGAGCTGAAGAAACAATATCCTGGGTACCCATAATGCTGGCAAGATGCTTAGCAAGCTTATTAACTATCTCTTGTTTGACGCTTAAATCCTCCAGCGCTTGTTGTTGCACCAGAAAGTATGCATCTGAATTCTGCAGGGACTTCCTCAGTCCTTCAGCTTCCTGTCGCAGCACATCTGATCGATGTCTTTCAACTTGAATTTGAGCCTGAAGAAGACGAATTGATTCAAGCAGCGAGTTCGAAGAGCTTGTGCCAGCAGTAGTGGCTAGTAACTCGAACACTACATCAAGACATGACTTTTGGGTTCTCTCACTATCGTCAAGATAGTTTTTATCAGCTTTCTTGGAGATCGACAGGGATGTCTCACTATCTTGAACCTTATCTGCATTACTTCCTTTACCATTGCATAACGGGGTATTGTTCTCCAATATTTTGTCCGCATTCTAAAAGAGAAACAAGCGGACACATCACAGGTTTACCATGTTGTATATGAAACTCATTTTGGTAAATCAGTTCAGTAGTAAAGTGGATAGGATAACAGCATGAAACAAACATATATCTATGTACCATGGTCACTTTATGGTCTATATCATTCTAGTTTTTGTTGCCAAATCAAGATAGAGACACAGTTGAAATAATATTTGTTCAAGACAAAGCAGAATAGACAGAATATAAGTGTGGGAAACTATAGAGCAATAACAACACTTGTAATGTGCATGACATGAGAACATAATTGTTTATTCAATTGATACTGAAATCAACATAGAGCAAGTTACAACAAAGAAACAGTTAAAGAAACAGGTTTAAAACATACCTGCTATGCGCCATTGGAGTTTCAATTCCATCCTTCAAATTTGAAAATAGTTGGTATGAGTAAATACAGTGATGCAAGAGCAAAGGAGTATGAACCATAGCTACAGAACCTGACCTAAGAACAATTCTTCTTCTCCTTTAAGCGTTGAGTTGGGATTCGAAGTGGTGGCCCTCGTGCTTTGGGCACTGCAGTTCCCTTACTAACTGCTCGTGTTGGGTGCTCTGTGGTGGAGACGGTGCTGTGTCAACTGGAACTGGGTTACTATCTGCTGGGGTTGGGCTTAGAAGGGGTGTAGCTGGTTCTCTATCCAACCGGGTAGAGGTACAATCTCTGAGTCTGCAGGTTATGTGTGGTGGGGATGGTTCTTGGGCAAGTACAACTGTGGTTCTATCTGCATCAACTGATAGCACTATCTTTTCTGAAGACCGTGTTGTTACTCCCTTCGATACTGCCATCACCCTCTCCAATTCAAATGGCTGATAAACAAGAAAAGTAATTGAACGTACAAACATTGTATAATAGACAGGTGGAATGGATAGTGGGGAATAAAAGAGGGCATGAAATAATTCACATTTATGTTGTCTAACCAAACAGGATAGCATGACACGATTTCACATATATGATGGCTAACTAAACAGGATAGCATGACACAATTTCACATTAGGATGGCTAACTAAAAAAGATGGAAAGATATAGTTCAAAATATGATGACTATGTAAACAGGATGACATGATATAACTATATAATGTGTTTATTAAATAGGTTGGCATGCCATAATTCACATACATGCCGGCTATGGAAACATGATAGCATGATATAATTCACGGATAGAATGACATAATTCAAAATATGTTGACTATAAACACTATACAGGATGAGATGATATAACTATATGATATCTTTATTAAATGGGTTGCCATGCCATAATTCAGATAGATGCTGTGTATGTAAACATGATGGCATGATATAATCCAAATATATGATTTATATAGTAATCAAGTAAGCAGATGACAATCCATATATGATGTAAAAACTAAGGAATGCAAGACAACATGCATGACATGGGTAATATAAACCTGCCAAGTTTGAGCATAGACCTCAGGGGGGAAATAGGAATGGTCATCAGTCTCTGAATCCTCCTCTGAGGAGCTCTCTGTAACCAGCAAGATCTCTGCTTCAGCAGGTAGCATTGTCTGCTCTGAATACCTTGTTTTCACTCCAGATACTTCCATCACCGCTTCGAATGGCCGATGCACAGGAAGATTAGTTAAATATACAAATGTTGTCGACAAATGGAACACGTAATACAAAAAATGATAGCATGGTATAATTCACATACATGATGATTGGCTAAACAACAAGGCATTGCATAATTCGCATATGTATAATGCCTTTGCAACAAGATATCATTGCATAATTCACATATATAATGTCTTGCAACAAGATGGCAATGCATAATTCACACATATGGTAATTAGACACTAAACAGGTGGCATTCACACAAAGTATGTCTAAACTAATCAAATGACATAGCAATGCAAGACACCATACACACGATATGAGCAACATAACCCTGCCTAGTTAGAGCATACACCTCGGGGGGGGGGGGACAGGATTGGTCATCTGTCTCTGAATCCTCCTCTGAGGAGCTATGTGTAACCAGCGAGATATGCGCTTCATCAGATTGCATAGTCTGCTCTGAAGACCTTGTTTTCACTCCAGAATTTTCCATCACCGTGTCAAATGGCTGATGCACACGAAGAGTAGTTGAATGTACTAACATTGTTGACAAATATAATACGTAATGAAAAAAAGGATGGCCTGATATAACTCACATATAAGATGACTGGCTAAGCAGGATGGCATTGCAAAATTCACATATATGATGCCTGGCTAAACAAGATAGCGTTGCATAATTCACATAAACGATGAATAAACTAAACAGATGGCATTCACACAAAGCATGTCTAAACTAAGCAGATGACATATTTGATGTATAAAGTAAGCAATGCAAGGCACCATATGCATTATATAACCAACATCAGCATGCCAAGTTAGAGCAAAGACCTCAGGGGGTAAATAGGAGTGGTCTTCTCCTTCTGAATCCCCCTCAGAACAAATATCTTCCTCTTGATTACAATCCGAAATGGGTGGATGGGGGCTGCCTTTGCGCCTACCATGGAGCGACGTCTGCATGAAATTTTATTGCCACGCAAGGCTCGTCTCTTTTGCTCTACATGTTCAGTTCCATTGTGTACAATAACTGACATGCATAGGAAAAAAACATAGTGAGATTATGTTAGGAGTGCATGCAGAAATCCAGATTGATGGTAGCAACCTGTGGATAGACCCAAAACCAATGACAACAGGCAGATAATGTCTTCAGTTAAAAATACAAATAATGTCTTCTTTAGTGTTTGTTTCCCACCCAACATGAAACTCATAGTAGACACCAGATATTAACCAGATAGTTTATAGATACTATTGATTGCGGCGCCGATATGTACCCCACAACCATTTAAAAACTCAAGTTTGACCATTAGTTTGCAGCTGAATTAGAGTCTAATCAGTGAACCGGATGATAAAGTAGCATGTAATATTAAGCGATGCATAACGTAAGCAGACACGAAAGAGTGCGACCTCTCTTGCGGACCCGTGTAGTCCTCGAGGTCATTTGCTCGGTTGATGATGGTAATGTAGTTGTCATGGCTGCCCGCAGCGGGAAGATCTGAGGTGGCGAAAGATAGTCTGGAGGCCGGATACCTGCTGTGCCGGACCCTTCTGTCGTTGGAGCAGCAATTTGGGTGGACGACGGCGCAGAAGGAGCGGGACAAACCACACAACGTTTTCTTTGACAACTATCTGTAAGAGAACTAATTCTGTAAGGGCTCGTTCGAATTGGAGGATTCTAACAACGCATGGATAGGAAATACAAAGTAATAGGATAGAATGCACGTGCAAAACAGAGAATTTAAAAACACAGGATTTCTGCCAATCTGGATGTTTGGTTCACAAGAATTGGAAGATCACAGGATGCAAAGAAGCATGGTGAGATTAAGTCAAACCACAAGAAAATTTACGGTTATAATGCTATTATGCTACTATCTCTTAGTCTTGTGCTTCATGAATAGGAATTTGAAAAGGAGGACAAGTGGATATTAAAATTCATATGGTTTTTCTTTCAAAGAGAAACTAAAGGAACAAATCCTACAGTTTTCCTTTGCTCCATTCCTTTGAACCAAATTTATGAATAGTAGTACCATAGGAAACTTTCCAATTCCTATGTTTTTCCTTCACTTTTCCTTTCAAGCACTGGCGATTCTATTAGGCAGGCTTGAGCAAGGAAAAGCCTACACTCAAAAAATGTTTTTGTGCTACTTCTACTACTTTGGACCTAGGCCACTGCCCTATGATACGTCTCCAACGTATCTATAATTTTTTATTGTTCCATGCTATATTATATTCTATTTTGGATGTTTAATGGGCTTTACTATACACTTTTATATTATTTTTGGGACTAACCTATTAGTCGGAGGCCCAGCCCAAATTGCTATTTTTTTTGCCTATTTTAGTGTTTCAAAGGAAAAGGATATCAAACGGAGTCCAAACGGAATGAAACCTTCGGGAACATGATTTTCGAAACAAACGTGATCCAGAGGACTTGGAGTCTAAGTAAAGCAATCAACGAGGAGAGCAAGAGGCAGGGGGGCGCGCTTAGCCCCCCCTAGGCGCGCCCTCCACCCTCGTGGGGCCCATGTTGCTCCACCGACGTACTTGTTCCTCCTATATATACCTACATACCCCCAAACCATCAGATACGGAGCAAAAACCCTATTTCCACCGCCGCAACCTTCTGTACCCGTGAGATCCCATCTTGGGGCCTTTTCTGGCGCTCCGCTGGAGGGGGCATTGATCATGGAGGGCTTCTACATCAACATCATAGCCTCTCCGATGATGTGTGAGTAGTTTACCTCAGACCTTCGGGTCCATAGTTATTAGCTAGATGGCTTCTTCTCTCTCTTTGGATCTCAATACAATGTTCTCCTCGTTCTTCTCGGAGATCTATTCGATGTAATCTTCTTTTGCGGTGTGTTTGTCGAGATCCGATGAATTGTGGGTTTATGATCAAGATTATCTATGAACAATATTTGAATCTCCTCTGAATTCTTGTATGTATGAGTGGTTATCTTTGCAAGTCTCTTCGAATTATCAGTTTGGTTTGGCCTACTAGATTGATCTTTCTTGCAATGGGAGAACTGCTTAGCTTTAGGTTCAATCTTGCGGTGCTCGATCCTAGTGACAGTAGGGGAACAACACGTATTGTATTGTTGCCATCGAGGATAAAAATATGGGGTTTATATCATATTGCATGAGTTTATCCCTCTACATCATGTAATCTTGCTTAAAGCATTACTCTGTTCTTATGAACTTAATACTCTAGATGCATGATGGATTGTGGTCGATGTGTGGAGTAATAGTAGTAGATGCAGAATCGTTTCGATCTACTTGTCGCAGACGTGATGCCTATATACATGATCATACCTAGATATTCTCATAACTGCTCAATTCTATCAATTGCTCGACAGTAATTTGTTTACCCACCGTAATACTTATGCTCTTGATAGAAGCCACTAGTGAAACCTATGGCCCCCGAATCAATTTTCCATCATATTAATCTTCCAACACTTAGCTATTTTATTGCCGTTTATTTTACTTTGCATCTTTATCATTAAAATACCAAAAATATTACCTTATCATATCTATCGGATCTCACTCTCATAAGTGACCGTGAAGGGATTGACAACTCCTTTATCGCGTTGGTTGCGAGGTTCTTATTTGTTTGTGTAGGTGCGTGGGACTTGTGCGTGATCTCCTACTGGATTGATACCTTGGTTCTAAAAAAACTGAGGGAAATACTTACGCTACTTTACTGCATCACCCTTTCCTCTTCAAGGGAATCTGACGCAAGTGCTCAAGAGGTAGCAAGAAGGATTTACGGGCGCCGTTCTTGGGAGATTCAAGTCAAGTCAAGACATACCAAGTACCCATCACAAACTCTTATCCCTCGCATTACATTATTTGCCATTTGCCTCTCGTTTTCCTCTCCCCCACTTCACCTTTGCCGTTTTATTCGCCCTCTCTTTTCCGTTCGCCTCTTTTTCGCATGCTTCTTGTTTGCTCGTGTGTTGGATTGCTTGCTTGTCACGATGGCTCAAGATAATACTAAATTATGTGACTTTACCAATACCAACAACAATGATTTTCTCAGCACTCCGATTGCTCCTCTTACCAATGCTGAATCTTGTGAAATTAATGCTGCTTTGTTGAATCTTGTCATGAAAGATCAATTCGCCGGCCTTCCTAGTGAAGATGCCGCTACCCATCTGAATAGCTTCGTTGATTTGTGTGATATGAAAAATAAGAAAGATGTGGCAATGATATTGTTAAATTGAAGCTTTTTCCTTTTTCGCTTAGAGATCGTGCTAAAGTTTGGTTTTCGTCTTTGCCTAAAAATAGTATTGATTCACGGAATAAGTGCAAAGATGCTTTTATCTCTAAGTAATTTCCTCCCGCTAAGATCATCTCTCTTAGAAACAATATCATGAATTTTAAGCAACTTGATCATGAACATGTTGCACAAGCTTGGGAGAGGATGAAATTAATGATACGTAGTTGCCCTACGCATGGTTTGAATCTTTGGATGATTATACAAAATTTTTATGTTGGATTGAATTTTCCTTCTAGAAATCTTTTAGATTCGGCCGCGGGAGGCACTTATGGAAACCACCTCAGGAGAAGCTACTAAACTCCAGATAATATTATGGTTAATTATTCTCAATGGCACACCGAAAGATCCACTAATGAAAAAGTGCATGCGATAGAAGAAATTAATGTTTTGAGCGGAAATATGGATGAACTTATGAAATTATTTGCTACTAAAAGTATTTCTTCTGATCCTAATGATATGCATTTGTCTACTTTTATTGAGAATAATAATGAATCTATGGATGTGAATTTTGTTGGTAGGAATAATTTTGGTATCAACGCGTATAGAGGAAACTTTAATCCTAGGTCGTTCCCTAGTAATTCCTCTAATAATTATGGTATTTCCTACAACAATTCCTATGGAAATTTTAATAATATGCCCTCTGAATTTGAGACTAGTGTTAAGGAGTTTACGAATTCACAAAAGAATTTCAATGCTTTGCTTGAAGAAAAATTGCTTAAGGTTGATGAATTGGCTAGGAACGTTGATAGAATTTCTCTTGATGTTGATTCTTTGAAACTTAGATCTATTCCACCTAAGCATGATATCAATGAGTCTCTCAAAGCCATGAGAATTTTCATTGATGAGTGCAAAGAAAGAACCGCTAGGATGCGTGCTAAGAAAGATTGCTTTGTGAACGCGTATTCTTCTAGTTTCTATGAAAATAAAGATGAAGATCTAAAAGTTATTGATGTGTCTCCTATTAAATCTTTGTTTTGCAATATGAATCTTTATAATGATGGGACTGGAGATGAGTCACCTTTACCTAGGAGGCGTCCCAAAAATTCAGAGTTTTTAGATCTTGATGCAAAAATTGGTAAAAGTGGGATTGAACAGATTAAAAACTTTAGATATTAATGAACCCACTATTTTGTATTTCAAGGAATTTAATTATGATAATTGCTCTTTGGTAGATAGTATTTCCTTGTTGCAATCCGTGGTAAATTCTCCTCATGCTTATAGCCAAAATAAAGCTTTTACCAAACATATTGTTGATGCTTTAATGCAATCTTATGAAGAAAAGCTTGAGTTGGAAGTTTCTATCCCTAGAAAACTTTATGATGAGTGGGAACCTACTATTAAAATTAAAATAAAAGATCATGAATGCTATGCTTTTGTGATTTGGGTGCTAGTGTTTCCACGATTCCAAAAACTTTGTGTAACTTGTTAGGTTTCCGCGAATTTGACGATTGGTCTTTAAACTTGCACCTTGCGGATTCCACTATTAAGAAACCTACGGGAATAATTAATGATGTTCTTATTGTTGCAAATAGGAACTATGTGCCCGTAGATTTTATTGTTCTTGATATAGATTGCAATCCTTCATGTCCTATTATTCTTGGTAGACCTTTCCTTAGAACGATTAGTGCAATTATTTATATGAAGGAAGGGAATATTAGATTCCAATTTTCGTTAAGGAAAGGTATGGAACACTTCCCTAGAGAGAAAATAAAATTACCTTATGAATCTATTATGGGAGATACTTATGGATTGCCCACCAAAGATGGCAATACCTATATCTATCCTTGCTTTTATGCCTAGCTAGGGGCGTTAAACGATAGCGCTTGTTGGGAGGCAACCCAATTTTAATTTAGGTTTTTGCTTTTTGATTCTGTTTAGGAATAAATATGTGATCTAGACTCTGGTTAGATTTGTTTTTATGTTTTACTTAGTGTTTGTGCCAAGTTAAACCTATAGGATCTTCTTGGATGATAGTTATTTGATCTTGCTGAAAATTCCATAAACTTCCTGTTCATGAAAACAATTGTTTAAAATCACCAGAACGTGATAAAATAATGATTCCAATTGCAGTAGATCAATAAGAAAATTGTCTAGGTAAATTTTTCTGAGTTCCATAAGTTTGCGTTAGTTACAGATTACTACAGACTATTCTGTTTTTGACAGATTCTGTTTTTCGTGTGTTGTTTGCTTATTTTCATGTATCTATGGCTAGTAAAAGAGCTTATAAACCATAGAGAAGTTGGAATACTATAGGTTTAACACCAATATAAATAAATAATTAGTTCAATACAGTACCTTGAAGTGGTGTTTTGTTTTCTTTCGCTAACGGAGCTCACGAGATTTTCTCTTGAGTTTTGTGTTGTGAAGTTTTCAAGTTTTGGGTAAAAGATTTGATGGATTATGGAACAAGGAGTGGCAAGAGCCTAAGATTGGGTATTCCCATGGCACCCCAAGATAATCTAAGTACACCAAAAAGCCAAAGCTTTGGGATGCCCCGGAAGGCATCTCCTCTTTCGTCTTCGTCCATCGGTAACTTTACTTGGAGCTATATTTTTATTCACCACATGAGATGTGTTTTGCTTGGAGCATCGTGTATGATTTGAGTCTTTGCTTTTTAGTTTACCACAATCATCCTTGCTGTACACACCTTTTTAGAGAGACACACATGATTCGGAATTTATCAGAACACTCTGTGTGCTTTACTTATATCTTTTGAGCTATATAGTTTTTGCTCTAGTGCTTCACTTATATCTTTTAGAGCATGGTGGTGGATTTGTTTTATAGAATCTATTGTTCTCTCATGCTTCACTTATATTATTTTGAGAGTCCTACAAAACAGCATGGTAATTTGCTTTAATTATGATAGGCATCCAAGATTAGTAAAAAAAATTCTTATGAGTGTGTTGAATACTATGAGAAGTTTGATGCTTGATAATTGTTTTGAGATATGAAGAAGATGATATTAGAGTCATGCTAGTTGAGTAGTTGTGAATTTGAGAAATACTTGTGTTAAAGTTTGTGATTCCCGTAGCATGCACGTATGGTGAACCGTTATGTGATGAAGTCGGAGCATGATTTATTTATTGATTATCTTCCTTATGAGTGGCGGTCGGGGACGAGCAATGTTCTTTTCCTACCAATCTATCCCCCTAGGAGCATGCGCGTAATACTTTGCTTTGATAACTTGTAGATTTTTGCAACAAGTATATGAGTTCTTTATGACTAATGTTGAGTCCATGGATTATACGCACTTTCTCCCTTCCACCATTGCTAGCCTCTCTAATACCGCGCACTTTTCGCCGGTATCATACACCCACCATATACCTTCCTCAAAACAGCCACCATACCTACCTATCATGGCATTTCCATAGCCATTCCGAGATATATTGCCATGCAACTTACCACCATTCCATTTACTATGACACGCTCCATCATCGTCATATTGCTTTGCATTATCATGTAGTTGACATCGTATTCGTGGCAAAGCCACCGTTCATAATTCTTTCATACTTGTCACTCTTGATTCATTGCATATCCCGATACACCGCCGGAGGCATTCACATAGAGTCATATTTTGTTCTAAGTTTTGAGTTGTAATTCTTGAGTTGTAAAGTAAATAAAAGCGTGATGATCATCATTATTAGAGCATTGTCCCAAGTGAGGAAAGGATGATGGAGACTATGATTCCCCCACAAGTCGGGATGAGACTCCGGACAAAAAATAAAAAAATTAAAAAAAAAGAAAAAAAAGGCCATAAAAAAAGAGAGAAGGCCCAAAGAAAAGAAAAAAATGAGAGAAAAGAGATAAGGGACAATGCTACTATCCTTTTACCACACTTGTGCTTCAAAGTAGCACCATGATCTTCATGATAGAGAGTCTCCTATGATATCGCTTTCATATACTAGTGGGATTTTTTAATTATAGAACTTGACTTGTATATTCCAATGATGGGCTTCCTCAAAATGCCCTAGGTCTTCGTGAGCAAGCGAGTTGGATGCACACCCACTTAGTTTCTTTTGTTTAGCTTTCATATACTTATAGCTCTAGTGCATCCATTGCATGGCAATCCCTACTCACTCACATTGATATCTATTGATGGGCATCTCCATAGCCCGTTGATACGCCTAGTTGATGTGAGACTATCTTCTCCTTTTTGTCTTCTCCACAACCACCCTTCTATTCCACATATGGTGCTATGTCCATGGCTCACGCTCATGTATTGCGTGAAGATTGGAAAATTTTGAGAACATCAAAAGTATGAAACAATTGCTTGGCTTGTCATCGGGGTTGTGCATGATTTAAATACTTTGTGTGATGAAGATAGAGCATAGCCAGACTATATGATTTTGTAGGGATAACTTTCTTTGGCCATGTTATTTTGAGAAGACATAATTGCTTAGTTTGTATGCTTGAAGTATTATTATTTTTATGTCAATATTAAACTTTTGTCTTGAATCTTTCGGATCTGAATATTCATACCAGAAATAAGAGAATTACATTGAAAATTATGCTAAGTAGCATTCCACATCAAAAATTCTGTTTTTATCATTTACCTACTCGAGGACGAGCAGGAATTAAGCTTGGGGATGCTCGATACGTCTCCAACGTATCTATAATTTTTTATTGTTCCATGCTATATTATATTCTATTTTGGATGTTTAATGGGCTTTCTATACACTTTTATATTATTATTGGGACTAACCTATTAACCGGAGGCCCAGCCCAAATTGTTGTTTTTTTTGCCTATTTTAGTGTTTCGAAGGAAAAGGATATCAAACGGAGTCCAAACGGAATGAAACCTTCGGGAACGTGATTTTTGGAAAAAACGTGATCCAGAGGACTTGGAGTCTACGTAAAGCAATCAACGAGAGAGCACGAGGCAGGGGGGCGCGCCTACCCCCCCCCCCCCCAGGCGCACCCTCCACCCTCGTGGCGCCCATGTTGCTCCTCCGACGTACTTCTTCCACCTATATATACCTACGTACCCCCAAACCATCAGATACGGAGCAAAAACCCTATTTCCACCGCCGCAACCTTCTGTACCCGTGAGATCCCATCTTGGGGCCTTTTCCGGTGCTCCGCCGGAGGGGAGATTGATCACGGAGGGCTTCTACATCAACACCATAGCCTCTCCGATGATGTGTGAGTAGTTTACCTCAGACCTTCGGGTCCATAGTTATTAGCTAGATGGCTTCTTCTCTCTCTTTGGATCTCAATACAATGTTCTCCTTGATCTTCTTGGAGATCTATTCGATGTAATCTTCTTTTGCAGTGTGTTTGTCGAGATTCGATGAATTGTGGGTTTATGATCAAGATTATCTATGAACAATATTTGAATCTCCTCTGAATTCTTTTATGTATGATTGGTTATGTTTGCAAGTCTCTTCGAATTATCAGTTTGGTTTGGTCTACTAGATTGATCTTTCTTAAAATGGGAGAAGTGCTTAGCTTTGGGTTCAATCTTGCGGTGCTCGATCCCAGTGACAGTAGGGGAACCAACACGTATTATATTGTTGCCATCGAGGATAAAACGATGGGGTTTATATCATATTGCTTGAGTTTATCCCTCTACATCATGTCATCTTGCCTAATGCATTACTCTGTTCTTATGAACTTAATACTCTAGATGCATGCTGGATAGTGGTTGATGTGTGTAGTAATAGTAGTAGATGCAGAATCGTTTCGATCTACTTGTCACGGACGTGATGCCTACATACATGATCATACCTAGATATTCTCATAACTATGCTCAGTTCTATAAATTGCTCGACAGTAATTTGTTTACCCACCGTAACTGTAACATCCCAAATTTCCCATTTGGAATGTTTTACAATTATAGCTAAGCATCTATGCATTATTGTTTGAATTGAGTGACATTTGATTTATTTCAGAGGCTTTTGAGTTTGTTGGAATTTGAATTCAAATTTGCAGTTGAATTTACTTCAAAACAATGCCTGACAAATACTTGAGAAAAAGTATGAGAGGAGTAAACATGACACTCCAAAAATGTCAGAAGAAAAGTTTTGCCATAAAGATTGAATTAAAATTTGATTTTATTTGGGATTTCTAAAAAAAATGTTTTTTTAAAGTTTGAGTTTTGCCCCTGGAAAAATGTTCAAATTGTAGGATAAATTCCCCTGATAATTTTGATATATATATGTCCTATAAAAAAATATATATTTTATATATTTCACCTCTCCCTAATTTAAAAAAAGGAAAAGAACCCCAGCGCCCGGCCAGTTAACTGCCCAGCCAGCCGAGGTAGCCCACCAGGCGCAGCTAGCCGAGTCAGCTGCCCGGCCTTCGCCAAACCTCTCCCCTCGGTCGCCCGAAACCCCTCCTCCCTCTCTCGTGGCCGCCCCACCTTCCCTTTCCTCGCCCACGCCAAGACAACCGTCGCCGGGAATCCGGAGATCCCGGATCGTCTCCTCGATTCGCCCCCTCCTCCCAGCCGATCCCCCCTATAAATACCGACCCCCTCACCCCGTTCCGCCCCCTCGCCGCGCCCGAAACCCTCTCCGCTCGCCGCAATCGCTCGCCGGAGCCGAGTGCCCCCGCCGCGCCATTGCCGCCCCACCCAGCTCCGCCGACCCTCGCCGCCCCGAGACCACCTCCGACTCCTCGCTCGTCACTTTCCCTTTGGCCTCCGCGCCGTCGCCGGACCACCGGAACCACCGCGTCGTCGCCCGCCCGAGCCGTCGTCCGTCAGCCGTCGTCGCCACCGCATGATGGCTGAAACCCCCACCACCGTCCGATCTAAAATCTAGGGTTTAGATTAGACTAGCGAAGGGGTATGTTTTATTAAAAAAAACCGGTTTAGTTACAGTTTATTTTGGTTTAGTTAGCGGTTTAGTTAGACCGGCCCGATCAGTTTATTTTCTGTTAACCGCGGGCACGCTTTAGTTATATGACGCCTGAGCATTAAATAGGCCCGTTAGCGCTAGTTTTTCTTTTTAGTTATATTTTCGTTTCTGTTTTTTTTACAGAATAGTTCCAGTTTTGTAAAATCCATATCTTTTAGGTTACTTAATATTTTTAGTTGATTATTTTTTTGTTAGTTTGCAAATTTGTTGTAGTTTCTGTAGAAAATATGTTTGGCCATGCTTAAATTATTAGAAATTGTTTTATTTTAGTTTTAGACAGATTAGTATTTCTGCTATAAAATGAGTTAGGATTATTTTATTTTAGTGATTCTTTTTGTCACTGCTTTGTTTTGACTTTGCCTAGCAATAGGAATTTATTTGGGTATTTTAGATTTAATAAAAAAATAGTTTTAGTCGAAATCATGTGTTTCTTGTTTATTTAACTAGCTACTGTTTTCCTATTGTTTTATATAGTAAATAATTTTATTTTACCTATGTTATAGTTTATTTTAGATTAGTTTCTGTAGTTTTAGAACTCGAACTTTTATTTACAGAAAATAAAAAGTTAATTTTATTTTCTTGTTAGTTGTTGGCTTGGATTTCTTCGAGTTTTCTTTGGTTTTTGGTTCGATTGTTTTGTGTGTTTTATGTTAGCATGCTGTTATGTTAAGTGATTGTATGTTTATATGATTGTTGTTTGTTTCGGTAGAATTTCCGGAGTGCGAAGCCTGCTATCACGAGTCCCTAGCTTTCGAAGACCGTCAGCCAGGAAAGTCATTTGATCATGTTTCTTTTACAATACCTATGATTTTATTGCATTAGAATTATACCTCCCTACCATGCATGCAGTAGGAGAATTTTAAGTTATGTTCTTGAGTAGTATCATGAGGTAGGATGAAACCAATTCCCCTTGTTACCATGGCCCGGTACGAAGTTGTTTATTTTGCTTTGCTCGTAGACGTGGTTGGTTGAGTGTTTCATAAGGGAGATGTGAGAGTCAAGATGATGACAACCCCATGACTTCAAGCTCAAGATGGACTTCAAAATTCACTCTTTGGGTGGAGGACGGTTGTGACGGGCACCCTGGAGAAACCAGTGGCTGGCCTGGATGCATGGAGAAGCGCCATGACATCTTGCGGAAAGCTACACCCAGCCACGAAGAGACGGATGGATACCCCATTGACAAGAAGCTTACAATGCAGCCGCAAGCCACTATGGGCTCTGGCTTGGTCGACCCTAGGCGTGACTCTGGCGGACGGTGCTACGAGATGTAGAAGAACGGTAGGATTGGATGGGCACCGGCGATGGCCCGGAGGAACTCTTCTAAGACCCTGTTTCGTTCGTCCGTCTTCAAACACCAGGAAGTGCGAAGACTTAAAGGAGGGAACGATTCTTGCGGGTAAAGTGCATAAACCTCTGCCAGAGTGAAGATCTAATCGGTTAGCCGTGTCCCGATTCACGGACAATTTGAGCCTCTGGAACTTGGAGTATTTCGGATATCTCAACACCGAACTTAATAAATTAATTGAGGGGTTATTTAATAATTGGGAATGAGACATTGGTTGGCGGAACCATCTCAATAACTACCAACATTTTGTAGTATTTGCAAACAAGTCCTTGTTGTAGGAAAAAACTGGCTTTTTCGCAAAACAATGAAACTTAGAGCCCCACAGCCAAATTGCATATAGTGTTAGTAATTTTATTGTTGTTCTCTTTGACTTGCCGGCATATTCAAAATGCTGACCTACACGGCTGCAACGTCTTATGTTGCAGAGGAGTTTTCCGATCAGGAGTGAGGCTACGATCCACGCTTGGCGATTGCCCTATGGAGTCGGATGGACTCGCTATTAAATCTCGCTTCCAGCCTTTATTTAGTTTATTTCTCATGAGTTGGCCTTGACGAATTTATTCTATTGTAATAAAGACTCGATATGAGAATCGTGTAATAAATTCAGGTGTGATTGAACTTTGAATATTTTCATCAATGTACTGTGTGTGCCAGCATGATCTTGGGATGGTACAGCTACACAGAGACTTGACCGATTTTTGGTCGGGTCGCTACAGTAACACTTATGCTCTTGAGAGAAGACACTAGTGAAACCTATGGCCTCCGGGTCTAGTTTCCATCATATTAATCTTCGAACACTTAGCTATTTTATTGCTGTTTGTTTTACTTTGCATCTTTATCATAAAAATATCAAAAATATTATCTTATCATATCTATCAGATCTCACTCTCGTGAGTGACCGTGAAGGGATTGACAACCCCTTTATCGCGTTGGTTGCGAGGTTCTTATTTGTTTGTGTAGGTGCGTGGGACTTGTGCGTGATCTCCTACTGGATTGATACCTTGGTTCTCAAAAATTGAGGGAAATACTTACGCTACTTTACTGCATCACCCTTTCCTCTTCAAGGGAAAACCAACGCAGTGCTCAAGATGTAGCACCCTACTAGCTCAACTCCCAGGCCCATCGACAAATGCACAACTCAAACACGCGGAGATAAATAATGATGGCGTTCAAGAGAGTCCATCACGGATAGCTAAGTTGCCCGGTACCTCACTACTTTTCATATAGTAGGAGAAACTAATCGTATTTCACGTTACTACATGTGCTCAGTGGACAATATATATAACATGTAGAGTAAAAAAGAGATGCAACAAGTGTACAACCTCTTTGGCGAAGCCATGTCGATCTCAGCGTGATTGGGTTGGTCGGTGAGGATGATCCGGATGACTTGGCTGTCGGAGGAGGAAGAACATCTTAGGCATCTTGAGATGGAGCCGGTATCGCTCATTTGTGATGGAGGGTTTCATCGTTGGAGCAGCTCCGGTGAGTTGTACGATGCCGAGGCTGAAGCAGGACAAGAGAGACAATGTTAACCTGAGTGGAATTGTAATAGCATCTCCAATAAATGACGTAAAATACATAACCACAAAGTGCTAGATCTAAAATACATCAGCCGCTCGTCTCTGAACTTAATTGTCGAAACTGAATTTAACTGTCGAAACTGAACTTAACTGTCAAAACTGAATTTTGCTCTCGAAACTGAATTTTACTGTCGAAACTGAACGCACTAGTAGCAGAAAAGCAGTAGCAGCAGCGTCAGAGCGGGCCAAATCGTCGTAGCAAAGATCGGTCGACACCGGCCAAACCGCCGCCCTCGCCGCCGGCGCGGTCGCGCCCGCCTGCCCCAAAATCACTCCCCACCGCCGGTCCGTCGCCGCCCCGGCCATCCCTTAACCCCCCCCCTGTGCCGAGCTTTTTCTCCGGCCATCCCGACGCCACAGCCCCACCACCGCTAGCGACCACCGCCCCCACCCTGAACCCTAAGATAGATAGTGGGGTACCTCTTCGGGGAGCCCCCCTCCCCGCTGCGGCTGGTTCTTCATTAACTCCGGCGAGCCTCCCCACCCCCTGAAAATCGACTGACCCAAAAGTCGATTCAGTCGACTGAAGTGTAGCCAAATCAGAGCAGCATGGGAAGCAAGAGCAAGAGCGAGAGTAGCAACGCGAGCAAGAGCAGACCAGACAGGGGACCGAGAGCAAGAGCAGAGCACCAGCGCAAGCGAGAGCTAAAGCGGCAGCAACATCTACTACTAATGTGGACGTCGCCGCTGAGGGAGCGACGCCATGGAGGAAGTGGCCCGCGACACCGCAGTGGATGGAGCCATGCCATGTCGGCTCGGGACCGAGTGCCGGCAGCACCGTGAGATCGAATCAAGAAGAAAATGTGGCAATTAGTGTACAACCTCTTTGGTGGCACCGATTAGGCCTCAGCTTCATCTGAGGAAACGGTGATGATGCTGCTCTTCCAGTGGTGCAGGTGAAGACGGCGGGGCGGGAATGGAGGTGGCACGAAAGACGTGGGGAATATCGGGGCAGCTCCTTGGAGGTGGAAGGCGGGGTGGCTGAACCGGCGGGACGACGAGATCGATGACGGACCCTCATCCAGTACGGTGGATGAGGGACGTCGAGGATTGCTATGGACGACGTCGTCAGGGAAGAGGCTTCGGCTGGGTGGCAGACAGAGGAGGGTGTGGAGCTTCGCGGGTTTTCGCGGCCTCGGTGTCCGAATGGGTGAGCGGATGGTATGGGAGTGGGGAACCATGGCTTAGGGACGCGCTTGTCCGAAATGTGGGGTAAGTTATGGAAGTACCCCCACCGATTTGTGCTAGGCAGTTCTTTCGGTTCAGGGGTATCACAGGCATTTCGCGTGTCGGGATTTCGCAGGAGGCGGGAGTTTTCGCGCGCGTTGTAATTTTGGGATAGCAAGGCACGGGTTGAGATGGAGGGAGTTTTCGGAGCACAATGATACAAAGAAGTATCTTAAATATTCCGGGGTAACAAGGCGCGGGTTGAAATTTCCGGACAAGCCTAACGTGTACTGTACCAAATCAATTCGCACTTCTGTCGACGAAAAAACTAAAAGAAATCAATTCGCACCACACAAGAGAGTCTAGTCCCGTGTACTGTACCAAATCAGTTTGCACTACAAATGCCATTCAAAACTTTGAATTCATGTTATGTTCAATTAAAATATTTCTCTACGTGTATAATGCATGCAACCTACTACTCAAATGAACGTTTTAGTGCATTCCAAGCATATATACTACCACTTCAATATGAACTAAATTTGAATTCGTTTCTCTATTTGAATAAGATCTGCAATAATGATTGTTGTGAAGTTAAACCATTTGAATTCATTTCTCTATTTTAATAAGATCTAATATCATCATTATTGCCAAGTTAAACCATCGTTTGTGTATTATCTTCACAGCACACCACATGATTACTGTCGAGTTAGATATGAACTATGTGTACTATATGAACTCGAACTCAATTTTTTGAATCCACTTTATGTTGATTTCAAATCACAGTGCATTTCAAGCTCTAGCTAGATCTTCATAATTGTGACGCCCCCGATTCAATCGTACACTAATCATGCACGCAAACATGCACGATCAAGATCAGGGACTCACGGGAAGATATCAGAACACAACTCTAAAACATAAATAAGTCATACAAGCATCATAATACAAGCCAGGGGCCTCGAGGGCTCGAATACAAGTGCTCGATCATAGACGAGTCAGCGGAAGCAACAATATCTGAGTACAGAAAAAGTAAACAAGTTACCATAAGATGGCTAGCACAAACTGGGATACGATGATCGAAGAGGCGCATGCCTCCCGCTCAGATCCTCCTAAACTACTCACGGTAAATCGCCGTGACACAGAACATAGTAGGCACCTCCAGTGTAGTAGGAGTCATCGTCAACGGTGGCGTCTAGCTCCTGGGCTCAGGCATCTGGTTGCGACAACCAGGTAGAAGGGAAAGGGGGAAAAGGGGGAGAAAGCAACCGTGAGTATTCATCCAAAGTACTCGCAAGCAAGGAGCTACACTACATATGCATGGGTATATGTGTAAAGGGCCATATCGGTGGACTGAACTGCAGAATGTCAGAATAAGAGGGGGATAGCTAATCCTGTCGAAGACTATGCTTCTGGCCACTTCCATCTTGCAGCATGTAGAAGAGAGTAGATGGTAAGTTCACCAAGTAGCATGGTATATCATAATCCTACCCGGCGATCCCCTCCTCGTCGCCCTGTTAGAGAGAAATCACCGGGTTGTATCTGGCACTTGGAAGGGTGTGTTTTATTAAGTATCCGGTTCTAGTTGTCATAAGGTCAAGGTACAACTCCAAGTCGTCCTGTTACCGAAGATCATGGCTATTCCAATAGATAAACTTCCCTGCAGGGGTGCACCACATAACCCAACACGCTCGATCCCATTTGGCCGGACACACTTTCCTAGGTCATGCCCGGCCGCGGAAGATCAACACGTCGCAGCCCCTCCTAGGCACAACAGAGAGGTCAGCACGCCGGTCTAAATCCTATGCACGCAGGGGTCCGGGCCCATCGCCCGTTGCTCACCTGCATGTTGCGAACGCGGCCGGAAGTAGAGCTAGCCTAGCAGGCGTTCCAGTCCAATCTGGCGTGCGCCGCTCAGTCGCTGACGTCACAAAGATTTGGCTGATACCACGACGTCGAGTGCCCATAACTGTTCCCGCGTAGTTGGTTAGTGCGTATAGGCCAGTGGCCAGACTTAGATCAAATACCAAGATCTCATTAAGCGTGTGAAGTATCCGCGAATGCCGACCAGGGCCAGGACCACCTCTCTCCTAGGTGGTCTCAACCTGCCCTGTTGCTCCGCCACAAAGTAACAGTTGGGGGCCATCGGGAACCCAGGCCCACCTCTACCGGGATGGAACCACCTGCCCCTTCAGCCCCATCTCCGAACAGTATCATAAGTAATGTAACAGTATAAAGTATATAGCATATGCCCATGATCACCTCCCGAAGTGATCACGGCCCAGTAGTATAGCATGGCAGACGGACAAGAGTGTAGGGCCACTGATGGAACACTAGCATCCTATACTAAGCAGTAGGATAGCAGGTAAGGGTAACAACTGTAGCAACAATGACAGGCTATGCATCAGAATAGGATTAACCGAAAGCAGTCATGCTACACTACTCTAATGCAAGCAGTAGAGAGAAGAGTAGGCGATATATGGTGATCAAGGGGGGGGGGCTTTCCTGGAAGCTCAACCGAAAAGGAGGGTCGACACAACATAGTCGGTCGGGGCACCAGCAGCGGCGTCAGTCTCGTAGTCTACCGAAGAAGAGGGGGAAGAAACAATGAACACAATGCAAACAGATGCATATGGATACATGACAGGACAAGTAACGGTGCTAGGTGTGCCCTTACGCAATAGGAGGTGATACCGGCGAAGTTTGAAAACAACCGGGAAAGTATCCCCAGTGTTTCGAGTTTTCCGACAGATGAATCAGAGGGGGATAGTTGCGTGTTTTCTATGCTAGGAATGTGTGGCGGACGAACCGGCTGCGTATCCAGATTTGTCTCATCGTTCTGAGCAACTTTCATGTAGAAAGTATTTTCATCTGAGCTACTGTTTATTTTATATGATTTTCTAAAGTTTTAAAACATTTTAGAATTTATTTAATTAATTTAATTCAACATTATCCAGGATAGTGCATGCTGACGTCAGCAGTCAACGGAGGTGTTGACTGGTCAACTGACATGTGGGTCCTGTTCGTCATTGACTGTTCAATTAAGTAATAGTAGTTAATTAGTTTAATTAGTTAATTAGGTTAACTAAACATAATTAATTAAGTTAATTATTTTAATTAATTAATTAATTAATAGTTTTATTTATTTATTATCACTTTTATTAATTCCTTTTAAAAAATTGTTCTGGGAGGGGCGTGGGCCCCATGTGTCTGTGGCCTAGAGGGGCCTAACGGGCATTGGGTTTCGGGCGCACGGGCACGACCACGAGCGCCCGGTGGAACGAGCACGACCGCTAGCCTCGGGCGAGACCAATGGCGTCAGTCCGCCGGCAGCGTGAGGCTGAGGCGAGGCGGTGCGCCGGACCGGGCGAAGGCGGCGAGACAGGCGAGGGACGGAGCCCCAAGGCGGCAAGCAGCGGGGGGGGGGGGGGCGAGGCGGAACGCGGCAGCTTGGCGATGGAGGCGGGTGGAGGCAACGAGGACACGGGCACGCACGCGCGGCGGCAACAGGGGTGGTGCGGAGCGCGAGCAGCAGCAGGGTAGCAATTGGGAGGGGCGCGACAGCGGGCCAGTGGATGCGAGCGAGGCAGGGAGGCGCTAGGCGACGGGCCGGCCGGACGGGGTGTGGCATCGCGGGGCGTGCGACGGAGGAGGCCAGCGAGCTGCGATGAGGGCGCGCGAGCGCGTCGAGCGGCCGGAGCGGGCGGGCACGGCGTCGGGCACGCGAACGAGTGCACGATGAGGTGACGCATGAGAGGGAGGGAAGGAAGAGGGGGGGGGGGCTCACGGGAGAGCTGTAGAGGACTGGCTAGCGAGCTTGGGGAGGAGCCGGTGACGTCCGGCGATGGGGCAGCGAGGTCCAGGGCGACAGGGCGACTCCGGGCGAGGTGGCGGGCGGCGCCGGAGACGACTCCGGTCGGGGGTAGTAAGGTCCGGCCCCTGGGCACGGGCGAGCGTCCAGATCAAGCGGGAGGGTGGGGGCGCGTGAGCCCCGATCCGATTTGGGTCGGGGGAAAGGGAGAGGGGGGGAGGTGGGTGTCGGTGGGGGGTTAGGGTTTGGGTAGTGGGGGTGGCCGGTTCGGCCGGCCTGGTGGCCAGCTGAGCCACGGCCAAGCAAGGGGCTTCGTTTATCTTTTTTTTTAGTTTCACTTTTCTGTTTGCTATTATAGTTTCATTTATTTTAGTTTTATAAAATACTATGTTAGTACCTAAAGTAGTATAATTAATACTAGCCACTACCCAACCTGGTTTTGACTCAAAATAAGTTAGCTTAATATTTTTATAATTTAAAGAGCATGTAAAATGTTATTTAGCCACTGTTTTTATTATTTTAGTGTCTTTAATTATTTTATAAAAATGTGGCTTCTCCACCATTAGTACTAAGGATTTATTTGTCACAATTAGCACATTTTAGTTTTTATGTTCGAAAACTTTTATCGTTTGACTTTAATTCAAATTTGAATTTGAATCGGTTTCGAACTAACGCGAGACTAACAACAGTAACCGAGGTGACGTGGCATCATTAGCGTGGAATTACTGTAGCTTAACTATCTGGGCGTCACAATTCTCCTCCACTACAAGAAATATCGTCCCGAGATTTAAGAGGCGTAGTGGGGGAAGGTTCTGGTTACGAAATTCTAGCGAGTGTTCTCGGTCTTAGTTGATCTTCTCGAAGAAATTGATCCCTTCCGTTGACGTCTGCATTCCTCCTCTCCAGGTCATCATGATGAAGTCGTAATCCTTCCTTCGAGAGTTCCACCGTACTTACGAAAGAATAAAAGGGGGTATTCCGGGAGAACGGACCTCGACAAGGTTGACTATCTGGTCGATAACATCGGGGAAGGTGGCGGAAAGTAACTCTCGAATTGAAACTTAAGAAAATATCGAGAGCAAAGTAAGGAGGTACCATGGGAAGTTTCAAGCGGGCAGGCAATCGTTCGATGCCTGAATTAGGGCGTGGAAGGGGCTCAAGGCAACGAAAATAAGTATTGTGCATGATACCAGAATTGATCACTAGGAAGGTGGCCCGTGAATTACATACGAAATCAAGCGCGAGGAATAACTTTGGCAACAGGGGTGTACAGGAGAGTCAGGTTTCGATCCTGTGGAACTGTGGGTTATGGGACCACCATGTGGGTTAAAAGTACGAAGGCGGTGACGTCTTGCACGATCCTATAAGCAAGGCATGTCAGAGGATAGCATGTCAGTTATGTTGGCAACAACGTTGGTACCAAGGGCGAGGGACGAAGAGAACCATTTTCCTGCTCGTTGGACGAGGCAAACCATTAGGCAAAGTTCTCATCCATCGGTGGATACCAAAATGTCATCAACAATAGTAACAGGTTCTTACTGACAGAGTTGTACACTGAGGTGCTTACAAAAGTAGTGACTTATTACTGCTTAGATCATATAAACCTTAAGAAGGTTAAACAAAACAATGGAAAGGAAAATGTGTTTAAACACATATTTCAAGGGTATATCCTTCCCAAGGACAAGCAGAGCATGATATCCATGATAGGATATAATGTAGAAAACTCTTTAGGTAAGGGGAGAGAAATTTCTTTACAGCGGTGTTTGGATAATAGAGCAGGAAACATTTAGCATTGGGCTTCAAATGTTTTTGTTGAAAATTAGAGTACCGCCGACATGCTTCGAGATAGCATTGACATGGTCTTCAAGCAAAGGTCAGACTTGGATACACAAAGTATTCATCAAGAACAACTTACATAATAAGTCTTACAATTTCCTCATGGAAGAATGGCTAACCTTGCTAAAAGAAAACTCTAACAATAGGTCCTCCGACCAGGTGTGCTAGGCATGATATCACCTTACTGGGTTATATAAATATCAATGCTATGACTCTTGGAAAATGTTCCAACGATCATATCTGACAAGTTTCAAATCTGATTGTTGTGAGGACACCTCAGACTCAGGATGCCTGATAAGAAGAGGTGAAACACAATTGACGAGACGACATTATATGATTCTCGAGAAATGAACTATGGAAGCGAGTTCCAAACAAGGGTTCACCATTAAATCAAGGAGAGGTGAGGAGGTGACTGATTGACTCAGCGACAATCCATTGAGGTTTCCAAAAAGATGGATTTCCACAACTATGTGAACAAGGAGATAACGTTAGCTAGATCAAATGACTCAATGATGTTGCTCGAGGAAAACATACACAGTTAAACATTGGTTGAAATGTGCACCCGAAATATGGGCTAGGCATCACGATCAATGTTCGAATGATGATTCAATAATCCATAGACGTAGAATGAACTATAGACCAATAACTTCAAAGCAATAGGGTTGCTAGAAGTTTAGAATTTACACATCACATACCATTTGTCGGTATTCCGGTTAGAAACAACACGGGGACCAAGAAAAGAATGGTGATGTTAATAAGTATCACTTGTATCAAGAATTCTTAAGGGTGGTGAATTTCCCATGACATTCTTGACATAAAAGATAGCAATACTCCAAGCTAGAACATAACATAAGTTGGATAGTAAGGATCTCAAGGTACAACACAAAACATGAACAAGTTTGTGTTGAAGGGAAAGCAAGAATGTTGGCGATGATAACACAAATCATCGAGGGGCAAGGATGGTATTTCTCATCATGAATTCAATTGTTATCCTGGAGGAACTCATAATGTTGATGATGATCATGACAAATTTTGTCGAGAGGTTTCATGGAGATGTAATCGGTCGGCGATGGCATCAAGTCAAAGGAATGATGAAGCAAAATGTTCTTGGGACCATGAGTACGAAACAAACTCGAACTCAAGCTTGTCGTTCAAGGTGGAACGATAAGACGAGGAAATCGGCGTAAGCTTAGCTCATCATCGAAAGTTGCGCTCCAGAATTAAGGACCCGGTAGCTCAGTTAAAATTAGCACGATAATGATGTAGCCGATCAGGCTAGGAGTGACGTGATGGAGTATTAAACTTCTCAACAACAAAGTATCGAGTACCGAATCTCAAGTGTTCATTCGATTCATTAAATCGGTGTTCTCGGTTGACGACAACCCAGAACCCGTGGAGTGACTATGATGGGGAAAGGTACTACTTCATCAAAAATTCATAAGATTAAGTGCAATGTGTTGATATCCTCGAGATACCAGGGGGTAATACTCGAAGGTAGAACAAAATAGAGGTTGGGAAGGCATTCTGGTCTGCAGAAGGCAAGTACTTTAACTTGTCCAAGAAATAGAATCAAAGGGGAACAATCATGGTCGGAACCACGGTTGCAAAGGATCAATTCACAGATACCAGACGATATTTATCAAGGAAATAATTATTATTACAAGAAGCTTCCATGATAGGATCTACATCGTGTCCATGGGCATGAACACAAAGTTCAAGGTCGACTCCCACTTCTTCAGTGCATAACTTTTCATTCACTTCTCGCTCTTGTTAAAAATGAATTGATTATGGAAACCTACCTCGTGAATTACCAGAGGAGTATGACCCATGAAAACTTTCGGGTTCACACAGAATAAGAAAGGCATAGGTTCAAACCATCGGGGTATCTTAGGAACATATACCACAATCTTTTAGAATTAATTAATACAAGCTCGAAAGTAGAGCATGGTTTAGAAAGCAGAGGATACAATTTACCAAAAGCATTATGTATCTGAGGAAAGGCTCACAAGGTTATTGAATATGGAGGACGTTGTCGGATAAAATCCAACAGATGATCTGGCAGTCCAAAGGGATCTGATGTGAGCATCGGTACTCAACCAGAAGAAGAAAGAATGCAAGGAGATCAAATTATTGATACAACTGACTAATTCAAGCTCAAATGCGAAGGAGTTATGATTTCCAAATAAAGGGCTCAGAAACAAACATTCTGATTAAGGATGGAAAAGTTGAGTTGATTCAGGGGTACAATCAACGATAATTTGATTGGTCGAGAACCAGCTCATGTTTAAAATGACGTCTGAGCCGATGAATTCTATGATCTGATTGAGGATTGCGAGCATTCGCAAAATATTGAATAAATAGGATCAAAATGACGGTGCCTAAGGATACTAACGAATATTGCCAGACATATGGAAAGCATCCATCATGCAAGCAGACAAATATTGCAGAGCAATAAGCTACTAAGGATTTTTGGAGGATCGAATATTATTTCGAGGACCATTGTGAAACACATGGACAACTGGGGGATGAGCGGATACTCGATACGTGCGAGAATTATCCGTAGGGGTATTCAGGTGACAAAGAACAGCAAGGCAGTAGGCTCAAAGGATTATCGAAACAACAACGAGTATTTCGGGGTATCTTGTAATAACAAGACCAACTGGGGATGAATGTAAGAATAACAATTGCATGTAGTTATCCATAAGGGTTGACAGTGGAAGGGGAATTGCAAATGCGAAGAACACAAGTTCTCGGGTTAACAGCGGAGAGTATCTACAGGGTCTTCACGTGCAGCGGACGATCATCAGTAATAAGGGGCCTCCGGGTGAAAGTGATAACGAGATCCTAATGTTAGATTTAGCAAAATTCATTTAACCCGAATAGGAGAGAGATCAGAGTCCCAGAGTATAGACGAGGAGTAAAAGATCCTAATACCACCCAAATGGCGACGTGGCCCCGTAAGACACACAGCCATGTTTGTAAATTTTTTGCAATGTCTAGACTCGACTTCGGCCAAGGAGTTTGGAAGGGGGATTCCTACAAAATGGGCTCGATACCAATCTCAGACGCCCCCGATTCAATCGTACACTAATCATGCATGCAAACGTGTACGATCAAGATCAAGGACTAACGGGAAGATATCACAACATAAGTCTAAAACATAAATAAGTCATACAAGCATCATAATACAAGCCAGGGGCCTCGAGGGCTCGAATACAAGTTCTCGATCATAGACGAGTCAGCGGAAGCAACAATATCTGAGTACAGACATAAGTAAACAAGTTGCCATAAGATGGCTAGCAAAAGCGGGATACAGATCAAAGAGGCGCATGCCTCCTGCACAGGATCCTCCTAAACTATTCACGGTAAATCGTTGACACGAGCGTAGTAGTAGGCACCTCCGGTGTAGTAGAAGTCATCGTCAACGATGGCGTCTGGCTCCTGGGCTCCGGCATCTGGTTGTGACAACCAGATAGAAGGGAAAGGGGGAAAAGGGGGAGAAAGCAACCATGAATACTCATCCAAAGTACTCGCAAGCAAGGAGCTACACTATATATGCATGGGTATATGTGTAAAGGGCCATATTGGTGGACTGAACTGCAGAATGTCAGAATAAGAGGGGGATAGCTAATGCTGTCGAAGACTACGCTTCTGGCCACCTCCATCTTGTAGCATGTAGAAGAGAGTAGATGGTAAGTTCACCAAGTAGCATGGCATAGCATAATCCTACCCGGAGATCCCCTCCTCGTCGCCCTGTTAGAGAGCGATCACCGGGTTGTATCTGGCACTTGGAAGGGTGTGTTTTATTAAGTATCCGGTTCTAGTTTTCATAAGGTCAAGGTACAACTCCAAGTCGTCTCACATCAAGATCACGGCTATTCGAATAGATAAACTTCCCTGCAGGGGTGCACCACATAACCCAACACGCTCGATCCCATTTGGCCGGACACAATTTCCCGGGTCATGCTCGGCCGCGGAAGATCAACACGTCGCAGCCCACCTAGGCACAACAAAGAGGTCAGCACGCCGGTCTAAATCCTATCCGCGTAGGGGTCTGGGCCCATCGCCCGTTGCTCACCTGCATGTTGCGAACGCGACCGGAAGCAGACATAGCCTAGCAGGCGTTCCAGTCCAATCTGGCGCGCGCCGCTCAGTCGCTGACGTCACGAAGGGTTCAGCTGATACCACGACGTCGAGTGCCCATAACTGTTCCCGCGTAGTTGGTTAGTGCGTATAGGCCAGTGGCCAGACTCAGATCAAATACCAAGATCTCGTCAAGCGTGTTAAGTATCCATGAATGCCGACCAACGCCAGGCCCACCTCTCTCCTAGGTGGTCTCAACCTGCCCTGTCGCTCCGCCACAAAGTAACAATCGTGGGCCATCGGGAACCCAGGCCCACCTCTACCGGGATGGAACCACCTGCCCCTTCAGCCCCCATCTCCGAACAGTATCATAAGTAATGTAATAGTATAAAGTATATAGCATATGCCCGTGATCACCTCCCGAAGTGATCACGGCCCAATAGTATAGCATGGCAGACAGACAAGAGTGTAGGGCCACTGTTGGAACACTAGCATCCTATACTAAGCAGTAGGATAGCAGGTAAGGGTAACAACTGTAGCAACAATGACAAGCTATGCATCAGAATAGGATTAACCGAAAGTAGTAACATGCTACACTACTCTAATGCAAGCAGTAGAGAGAAGAATAGGCGATATCTGGTGATCAGGGGGGGGGGGGCTTGCCTGGAAGCTCAGCCGAGAAGGAGGGGTCGTCAGCAACGTAGTCGGTCGGGGCACCAGCAGCGGCGTTAGTCTCGTAGCCTACCGGAGAGAAGAGGGGGAAGAAACAATGAATACAATGCAAACAGATGCATATCGATGCATGACAGGACAAGTAACGGTGCTAGGTGTGCCCCAACGCAATAGGAGGTGATACCGGCGAAGGGGGAAAACAACCGGGAAAGTATCCCCAGTGTTTCGAGCTTTCCGACAAATGAATCAGAGGGGGATAGTTGCGTGTTTGCTATGCTATGGATGTGTGGCGGACGAACTGGCTGCGTAACCGGATTCGTCTCATCGTTCTGAGCAACTTTCATGTAGAAAGTATTTTCATCTGAGCTACGGTTTATTTTATATGATTTTCTAAAGTTTTAAAACATTATAGAATTTATTTAATTAATTTAATTCAACATTATCAAGAATAGTGCATGCTGACATCAGCATGACGTCAGCAGTCAACAGAGGTGTTGTATGGTCAACTGACGTGTGGGTCCCATTCGTCATTGACTGTTCAATTAAGTAACAGTAGTTAATTAGTTTAATTAGTTAATTAGGTTAACTAAACAGAATTAATTAAGTTAATTATTTTAATTAATTAATTAATTCATAGTTTTATTTATTTATTATCACTTTTATTATTTCCTTTTAAAAAATCGTTCTGGGAGGGGCGTGGGCTCCATGTGTCTGTGGCCTAGAGGGGCCTAATGGGCATTGGGGTGTCGGGCGCAGGGGCACGGCCACGAGCGCCCGGTGGAACGAGCACGCATCACTGGCCTCATGCCGCATCAAGCGTGGCGAGGGTCCGCCGGCAGCGGTGAGGCAGGCTGGGCGAGGCGGGGCGCCGGACCAGGCGAAGGCGGCGAGACAGGCGAGGGACAGAGCCATAAGGCGGCAAGCAGCGGGGGGGCCAAGGCGGAACGTGGCAGCTTGGCGATGGAGGCGGGTGGAGGCAACGAGGACACGGGCACGCGCGCACGTCGGCTACCGGGGCGGTGCAGAGCGCGAGCAGCAGCAGGGTAGCACCGGGGAGGGGCGCGACAACGGGCCAGTGGATGCGAGCGAGGCAAGGATGTGCTAGGCGACGGGCCGGCCGGACGGGGTGCGGCGTCGCGCGGCATGCAACGAGGGAGGCCACCGAGGGCGGGCGGCGCGAAGGCGCGGCGCGCGAGCGTGTCGAGCGGCCGGAGCGGGCGGGCACGACGTCGGGCGTGCAGACGAGTGCACGATGAGGTGACACACGAGAGGGAGGGAAGGAAGAGGGGGGCTCACGGGGGAGCCGTAGGGGACTGGGCAGCGAGCTTGGGGAGGAGCTGGGGACGTCCAGCGATGGGGCAACGAGGTCCAGGGCGACGTGGCGATTCTAGGCGAGGTGGCGGCCGGCGCCGGAGACGACGAGCGGCGTCGGCACGCTGGGGTCGGGGGTAGCGTGGTCTGGCCCCTGGGCGCGGGCGAGCGCCCAGATCGAGCCGGAGGGTGGGGGTGAGTGAGCCCCGATCCGATCTGGATCGGGGAAAGGGAGAGGGGGGAGTGGGTGTCGGTGGGGGGTTAGGGTTTGGGTAGTGGGGGTGGCCGGTTCGGCCGGCCTGGTGGCCAGCTGGGCCACGGCCCAGCAAGGGGCTTCGTTTCTCTTTTTTTTTAGTTTCAGTTTTTAGTTTTCTATTATAGTTTCATTTATTTTAGTTTTATAAAATACCAAGTTAGTACCTAAATTAGTATAATTAATATAGGCCACTACGCAACCTGGTTTTGACTTTATAAAAATGTGGGTTCTCCACCATTATTACTAAGGATTTATTTGTCACATTTAGCACATTTTAGTTTTTATGTTAGAAAACTTTTATCATTTGACTTTAATTCAAATTTGAATTTGAATCGGTTTCGAACTACCGCGAAACTAACAACAGTAACTGTCGGGGATATACCCCGCGGCGTAAACCGGCCGGAAGTGTAACCCGGCCGGACTTGGTGGTTTATCTGAAGACCCGGCTGACACTTGGCGAGTTACTGGCAACCCGCCCTGACCTGGCGGTTTACAAGGAACTCGCCTGGTTATTTTGACTCACTGGTGACCCGACGGGCGGGTCAGACGGATGACAAGGCCCAAGGCCCAGAAGGCCGGTTTATGTTAATGGATGGCCGGTTTAAGAGGAAAGGCGAGAAGGATATTTCCCTTACAAGGAGTCAAGACCCGGACTTGTATCCGGTTTGTATTAGAGATAGATTTGTCCTAATCCTAATAGGACTCCACATGTAACCCGCCCCTTCAACTTATATAAGGAGGGGCAGGGCTCCCCAAAGAGGGACAAGCTACAAGCAAGAAGAAACAATCTTAGGGCTAGACACAAAGAGGAGAGCCGGTTTACGGCGACTCCCTCGTGATGATAATGAGACCTACCCTCAAACAACATGTAGGGTTTTTACCGGATGATGTTTCCCGGGGCCCGAAGCTGTCTAAATCCCTGTCTTGTGTTGCGTCTTTCGATTCCGCTCAACCCCTCTCAAGCTACCACATAGATGCGTTAGTCTCGCAACTAAGTCCTGACACTAAGGACATCTGACGTGACAATTCCACGACAGTTGGCGCCCACCGTGGGGCTTGCGCATAGTGGTGTTAAGTTCTTGGAGGGAGCTCTTCAGGAATTGAGAAGCTCGTGTTTGGCCTAGTGACAAGAACCGGCTTGAGACAATCACGCATGATTTACTTTAGATCGGGGCGTACAAGATTTGAGTTGAAGGAAAGTTAGGGTTGCATGATGCGTGCCGCTATGATCGGATGATCCGTCGAAACCGGATCAGGTTTTACTGTGTCATCGAGACGGACAGACGTTTTCCGCTGCAATACCTCGTGTGCGGCCGCCAAGTCGCTTCAAGACATATCCTCGTTTTTTGAAAGGAAACTGTGCGTGGAAGTAAATCGCATTCAGGACCGCTGACGTTTGCAAAGGCAATCGAGTGCTGAAGCTAATCGTGATTGGCGGCAAAAAGGACAAAAGTAACAACCCTCGATTTGGATTACTCGGGGTTAAAAAAAAGCACCGCCACCGCCACCGCCACCGGTGGATAAGGCCAGGACTCCTTTGCCCCCCTCCGTCTTCGACTTGGAGCCACCGCCACCGAACGTGCTTCCGACTACTACTCGGCCGTGGCCCCGCCGTGCTAGCGCTTCTCCAAACGGCCGCTGTGGCTGGAGCCCCACCTCACCACTTTGTTGTTATCTTCGAAGACCGGCGCCGCCTCGCCCTTTTGCTACCGCTCCACCCGGTCGTGGGTCATTGAACCGTCAGGTTCCCCCGGGCTGCGTGCGCCTTCTGCTCCGGCTTGATCTCCGCCATGACCGTCCCTGGGTTGCCACCAGTTCAGCCACGCCTCTCCAACCTGGTGCTGGTTCAGTCGCGCATCGCTCCTTCTAAGTCGCCATCGCCGGCCCGCAGCCGCGCCTCTCCAATCCGCCGTTGGTTCAATCACGCCTCGCCGGCCGGCTGTTTCGAGCTGCCCTCGTCAACCTCCCCACCTGCAAATTGCCGCCTTAGACCGGCCTGGAAACACCCTCGCGAACCGTCATAGTCACTGGCTGTGGCCGCGCTGCCATGTTTTCTACTTCAATCCGCCACCGGGTGTTGACCCGAACTGCTGCCCCTAATCCGCCACTACGGACTAAACCGCCGCTGCAGCTGTGAGCTGCACCGGACTCCACCTCAAACCGCCGCGACCTCCCGCCGCTGTGACTCGCCGTGGCCTCGACTCTGCCCCGCTTCTAAACCGCCATGACGTCGGGTCGCCGCCTGCAACCGAAGCGCCCCCTTCTTCCACCCAGGGCAGCACCGCTCTGCCTCAAACCGAAGCGCCTCTCCACCGTGGACTTGCAGCACTCTTCTTCGTTGACCCGCCGGCCGGAGCAGTCACTGAGCGCTTTTTCAGAGCACCTACGCTCACGTCTGAACCGACCCCGCCGTGGTGGCCCCGCGCTACTCCTCCCCAGCGCGAGCCGGCTGTGTCCACTCCGGCTGTGCCCAAACTGCAGCCACATGTAGAGCCGCTGGGGCTGCGCCCGCAAATCGCCACACCAAGCAACTACAACCCGGAGGAAGTCATGGGTGTCGATTGGGAAGAGCAGCCACGGCCGCAACCGGGATTCGCGTTGATGAGTTGCAACAGGCACTTCTCTGAGCCGCCTCGCGCCCTCACCGGCGTATCAACCGCCTCCACGGCCTTGAGCCGCCCGTTTTTTCTCTGGCCCGATGTCGTGCTGACCTCATCTTCGCCTCCGGTATGGGCCGTCGCCGACCCACATTGCCGAGTCACCGCTGCCATCATGACTCGCTCCGCCTCCGCATCATCGCCCCATCACTGAACTGCCCCGCTTGCATGCATGGTTACTATGTATGTGTGCGTGCCTGCTGGTTGCTGCTTGGCGCTAGCCACTACATGCAAGTACTACGAGGATCAAGTAATCATTCAGTTTTCAAGGAGTCAAGGATTGGCTAAAGTGACAGACATTCAGTTTTCAAGTAGTACCTCGTCCAGGCAAACGCCACAGTGCCTGTCGTTGCCCAGCGCCTCTCCGTCGTCTCACGACGCTGTGGCCTTTCTTCGAGTCGCCTGAGAGGCTATTTCTGAATATGGCTATCTCTGAATCTGGCCTGTGGGCTTGTTGACTGCCCAACGGGGCTGGGAGAAAAATTCAAAAGTCTATTGGTCTGGCTGGTTCTAAAGGTGGCACTTGATACTACGTGGAGGGCATCACATGGACAAATTGCTATCAGTACTAGTCCGGTGTCAGCACAACTGTTACATCCACCCGGAATCAATCTACGGGCATGGACACCAGGAGGCAAGGGATTATTTGCTCAGTCTGTGTTCATCCGGGCACAAACCACCAGGTGCTATCTTTTCTATATATTTTATTAGCGCATATTAATTTGTTTGAGAACAGTTATTCTGTCTTTCAATATATTTTATGCAGGACAAAGTCCACTACAAAGGTGGCATCGTACCATGGATAGGAGGCTCGCACCGGTTTAAATGTCGTGGCGAACTCTACTTTTGCACCGACTACTACCGCTGCGCTCGAATAGTCGACTGCCTTTGGTTTACAAATGCCGCGGCCGACTCTCCCGTCCACACCGGCTTACAAAGCCATGGCCGACTCATCTGTCTGTGTCACCTCTGATGTTGCGGACGTCTTTACCGTCCCTCTCTTGCGGCCTAGTCTACATCAATACACCGGGCCACTCCTAACTGCATGAGGTAGTTATTGAGTATGAGAAGCCACTGCTTGGGTAGCCCAGTTTTCTTTCAAATTGGAGGCAAATTATCATCAACCGCCGTCTCCACTGGATGGCTCAATGAGCAGGTGCACAATTCGCCGCCACTACAGTTTGGTTAACTTCAAATAGCAGTTGGAAGGAACCATTGGCCGAGTTGCTGACACGGCTCATACAGGATCATTTATAACCCGCCGCAGTCACCTCAACCTTCTGTGGATTCACATCGTGCTATCAACACTAATGATATACAAGTTATGCCGGTTTATATCACGGTCAAACATGGAGAATCTCAAGCCAGCTCCTTGAGTCACCTTTGAGACTCGGGGGCTACGATGACATAACTCAGCAAATCTTGCCAGTTTCAGCAAAGTAAAAACCCCAGGACGACGGAGGGAAAGATAACCCGGTCCCGGAGGCTACTATTATATTGATGAAAATTTAAAGGCTGTCAGAAAATTTCTGGCTTAGAAAGTATATAACAGTTTCAAAATCCCGGCTCAATGAAGAAGTTCCGGGTCATCAGAAAGGATTCCGGTTTAATCCGGCTAAAGGGAAGTCAGTCTCACTGAAGCTCTCAAATATCTGGTTTACAATCCGGTTCAAGGGAAATCTGTTCTCTCACAAAGCTCTGAAACTCTTAGATCCGGTTTAAAAATGTCCGATTCAAAAAGAAATTAACTTCTCGCAAGCTCGAGTTTAAAGGCCATCAGAAAATTTCCGGCTGAAAATGAAGATCTCGGTTTAAAATCCGGATCAAGGGAAAGAAGTCTCCCACAAGGCTTTGAAGCTCTCAATATCCGGTTTAACATCCGGTTCAAGAAGGATTTATCTCTTGCAAAAAGTTAAAGGGTGCCAAAGAGGACCTGCTGCCGTGATGCGCGGTTTAAACATGGGTATCATGCCTTATTGGCTTATCATATTATTGATCACTTGGGGGCTTGGTCGTATCCGAACCATAGCTACACCTCTTGATCGGCTCAATGCCACAACATCACTTGGGGGCTTTGGTCGTATCCGAACCATGGTCACACCTCTTGATCGGCTCAATGCCACAGCATCACTTGGGGACTTGGTCAAGTCTGAACCATAGTCACGCCTCTTGATTGGCCTACTGCCACAACATCACTTGGGGGCTTTGGTCAAACCCGAACCATCGCTACACCTCTTGATCGGCGTAATGCCAAAGCATCATTTGGGTACATGGCTGACTCGAACCATAGCTACGCCTTTTTGGGAGCTTGGTCGTGTCCGACCATGGTAATGCCTCTTGATCGGCTCAAAGCCTCATTTGCAATGGTTTTATCTTTGCCTTTGCTTGAATTCTGTTTTCTTTTTTGATAAACATTTCTTTTGTTGCGTTTACAAACCGGCATTATTAAACCGATTCGACTGCCAATTACAAATTGACGGAACATGCTCAAATCTTAATCCAGCGACTATCAACCCGGCCTGGCTTTGACTCAAAGTCACCAGTATTATATATGGTTAATCCGATGTTTATCACAATCCAGCATGGTTTTATCATAAACCAGCACAATATGGAAGGAGTTATCAGTACTCAAGATTGGGGTTATCACCCTTACTACAAAAAGTTGGTAAACTAATGATATGATTCAATGTCACAGGTATGATATATTCCATATTTAATTATTCTTAAGTGCAGCCTTGGTTATAAACCCGGGTTATATGTTGGGCATTATGACCCGTCCGTGATAAACCGCCAGACACTTTAAACTTGTTGTATGCGTAAACAGGTTGAATAAAGCATGATTATAAATTATCCGTGTTTATTAAACCGGCCAGGCTTTAAGACGATAAGTCGCCAGTATATGATGAGAAACTATCTGGTGTTTATTAAACCAGCCTGGCTTTAAGACGATAAGTCGCCAGTATATGATGAGAAATTATCCGATGTTTATTAAACCGGCCTAGCTTTGGACTATAAGTTGCCCGTATATATTTGGATTGCACCATTGGAATCATGCGCTTATAAATGATTGGGTTATATTATTCAAATAGCCAAACTTAGCTGAATTTTCATTATGATATTGGATGAATAATGTTTTCATACCGGATTATATTATCTTGAATAGCCAACATGGTTGGATTTTTATTATGGTTATTAATATTATGATTGAGGTTTTCAAAGTCGCTTTAGCGCAATGGCTATTATTTTATCAATGGATATGATTTTTCTACAATGGAAGGAATAGTCCCGAGTCGCTGCAGGCTTACAACCCGGCACTTGGGGGCTACATTATTCAAGTTGAGATTACATCAAATATGCAAGTCCCATGTCACTGCCAGCATGCACCATGGCACTTGGGGGCTAATGCAAAGTCATTTTTGCTCACCTCATTGAAGACCCAACTCATCACATCGTAATGAGTCAGCCCTTGGGGGCTACCAGTTGCTCCTGTCAACAGTTCAAGGTACACAAGTCTTAATCCATTACATTGAAGGATCCATTGCTCAGTTGGTAAAGCACAAAGCTCTTAACCTTGTGGACGTGGGTTCAAGCCCCATGGTGGAGATTACGTCATATGATGTTATTATCAACAAATTATATACAAAGTCCCAGCTCAGTAATATCTTACTGAGCCGGCCCTTGGGGGCTACACGTTGCTCCTCTAGTTTACATGATCATATTTACAAAGTCCCTGCTCATTATTGCATAATGACCCGGCCCTTGGGGGCTACACTGGTTGAAGTTTTATGAGCATAAGGCAATTACAAGTCCCAGGTTGCTGCAAGCATGACAACCCGACACTTGGGGGCTATAGGTGATATATATAAGGGGGGAAATCTTCAAATTCTCAGTTTTGAGCAGGTCAGATTGACCCAGTGTTTGCAACAATCATGATCCGGTGTCACCAATAATTATGACCCGGTACTGTCAATATTTACAAGCCGTCAATTTTGGCAGTTATAACTAGCCAGCCTCTACATCTTTAAACCGGCGGATAACCAGATGAATCTTGAGTCCAATATGTTTATTAAGCCGGAGCTTTGGAAACTGACTCAAATGGATTATTTCTTATAATATTTCTCAACAAGAGACCAATGTCAGCAAATTGACTCTGAGGCTGGCCTGTTGACCCGGATTTCTCAAAGGAAGTATCTGGATTTTTTGCATTAGTAAAATTGGGACATATCTGCTAAGGAGATTTTCTATGAGATCATGGATACATATCCAGGAGGAAATGTCAAGGACTCAAGGATGATCAGGTGCCGGTTTACAAGAATTCTTAACCCGGAGCATAATCTGTCAATTTTGTTCTTGTATTTATTTTGCAGCATAAGTTTACCATGGATAAATCCAAGATAAACTGGGGCCTAATGTCGGGGATATACCCCGCGGCGTAAACCGGCCGGAAGTGTAACCCGGCCGGACTTGGTGGTTTATCTGAAGACCTCACGACGCTATTAGTTAATTCACAACCTGTTTCGACCGGCAGTTTGCAAGCAACCCGCCTGGTTATTTTGACTCACTGGTGACCCGACGGGCGGGTCAGACGGATGACAAGGCCCAAGGCCCAGAAGTCCGGTTTATGTTAATGGTGGGCCGGTTTAAGAGGAAAGGCGAGAAGGATATTTCCTTTACAAGGAGTCAAGACCCGGACTTGTATCCGGTTTGTATTAGAGATAGATTTGTCCTAATCCTAATAGGACTCCACATGTAACCCACCCCTTCAACTTATATAAGGAGGGGCAGGGCTCCCCAAAGAGGGACAAGCTACAGGCAAGAAGAAACAATCTTAGGGCTAGACACAAAGAGGAGAGCCGGTTTACGGCGACTCCCTCGTGATGATAATGAGACCTAGCCTCAAACAGTATGTAGGGTTTTTACCGGATGATGTTTCCCGGGGCCCGAAGCTGTCTAAATCCCTGTCTTGTGTTGCGTCTTTCGATTCCTCTCAACCCCTCTCAAGCTACCACATAGATGCGTTGGTCTCGCAACTAAGTCCTGACACTAAGGACATCTGACGTGACAATTCCACGACAGTAACCGAGGTGACGTGGCATCATTAGCATGGAATTATTGTAGCTTAACTATCCGGGCGTCACAATAATCTACACCATCTCTCATATGTATAATGTGTTTATCACATAATGTATGGTGCCCCGCTCCCTACTCCTATAAGTATTTAGATGTGAGTTGCAAATGCCACACATTACCACAAATTCGAATAAAATGTGAGATTGTTCGATATATAGTATTGTTTAGATTATTCGATATTTAGTTGTAAGCTGCAAACGCCACACATTATCACAATTTCAAATAAAATGTGAGATTGTTCGATGTATAGTATGGTTTAGATTGTTCAACATTTAGCTGTGAGTTGCAAACGCCATGCATTATCACGTTATGGTATAACATGTGCAAAACCACAGCACGCGTATGACCGCTATATTCATGCATGCATATGTTTATAACACTATGATCTCCTATTCAAATATATGAATCCACTTTCATATCAAACTATCATCTTTGTTAGTCTCTTACACCCACACAATCCTCTAACCTTTGTAGCTAGCACTAACTTTCACAAGTGCATGCACACGCCCTCCCCCTCCCTCAGCATTCTATCCATCCCGCACATTTTTTTTCTTTAGGTTGTTCTCCCACAGTCTCCACAACTCCTTTCCGACACACACCGATCGATAAACCTCTCCGGCGATGTATGCCTACAACATACACACACACCTTCCATCTCCTCCTTTCTGTGTCCATGCCTCGTGTCTCTCATACGGTCCCACACACGTGTAAACTCTCGCCCCTCTTTTCATCGATCTCACAATCGCACACTCCTCCCCCTATCTAGCTAGTAGCTCGACATCTCGCACCACCTCCAAGCTCCATTCTCTCTGTCTATCTATCTCGCTGGGCCTTATTTGCCTCTAACAAATGGATGTACACCGACCGATCTCCTGCTATACATATAGCTAGCTAGGTCCTTATAACTCGTTTTTTCCCACGCGTCGATCGATCTACCTCATTAGTTATGTCTCTCCCTTCCTCTGACAAACAACAATTGATCTACCGATCTAGTTAGGTTTGCTTACCAAACATGGTTCCCCTTCATCATCCATGCATGCGTCCCGACACATCTATCATGCACAGGCACACATGGAAACACATCCCCACTCTTATTGATAATATTGCAGTTCTACCCTTAGTTCATCTAGTAGGCCTCTCCCACCATCTTCGAGAAGCAACTCCATCATCCATCCAGCACTCTACCCCTCTCCCTCCCCCTCTCTCTCCTCTCTCTCTCTCTCTCTCTCTCTCTCTCTCTCTCTTGCAACCTATTTCCCGTCCTTCAGTTATGTATGGATGTCGACTGATCTCCCTCAAGACATAGCTGGGTCTCTCCTTCTCAACACATATACGAGTCATTCTACCTCTCTTGTTAGGCCTCTGCCTCCCCCGTCCTCCCCCACACACCGATACATCGAGCACTCTAGTCATGTCTCCTTGCCACACACAAACTTGCCATGTGCCCTCCGACGTTCCGGTAGGTCAGTCGCCCTATATCTTTGACTTGCACACACACAATTTCGATGGATCTCTTCATCGATCTTGCACCCACCCACTTGATCCTCTCTTCGACTCTAGCGATATCTATGACCCCTCCCTCTCTTCTCGTGGATCGCCCCCTCTATATATGATATCGATAGGCCTCTATTTCACACACATTGCATGTGTCAAATGTTTGTTTGAGATGTCATCGACACATATTCCCACAAATACATTGATGAAATCACCCCCCAAACAAAAAACAGTCACGAACGCACACGCCATCTGTCTAGGTTTGTATGTCTCTCACACACACCCACGTAGGTGGGGGACGTGCACGAAGAGAAGGGGTGCACGCACGACGCACGTACTCCCGTCTCTTTCTGATACGTCTCCAACGTATCTATAATTTTTTATTGTTCCATACTATTACATTATCTATTTTGGATGTTTAATGGGCTTTATTATGCTCTTTTATTTTATTTTTGGGACTAACCTATTAACCGAAGGCCCAGTTCAAATTGCTGTTTTTTTGCCTATTTCAGTGTTTCGCAGAAAAGGAATATCAAACGGAACGAAACCTTTGCGAGGATCTTTTTTGGAACGCAATCCAGGAGACTTGGAGTGGAAGTCAAGGAAGCAACAAGGAAGCCACGAGGCAGGAGGGCGCGCCCACGGGGGTAGGCGCGCCCCCCACCCTCGTGGGCCCCTCGTAGCTCCACCGACCAACTTCTTTCACCTATATATATACTCTTATACCCTTAAAACATCCAGGGGAGCCACAAAACACTTTTTCCACCGCCGCAACCTTCTGTACCCGTGAGATCCCATCTTGGGGCCTTTTCCGGCACTCCACCGAAGGGGGGATTCGATCACGGAGGGCTTCTACATCAACACCATAGCCTCTCCAATGATGTGTGAGTAGTTTACCACAGACCTTCGGGTCCATAGTTATTAGCTAGATGGCTTCTTCTCTCTTTTTGGATCTCAATACAAAGTTCTCCTTGATCTTCTTGGAGATCTATTCGATGTAATACTCTTTTGTGGTGTGTTTGCCGAGATCCGATGAATTGTGCGTTTATGATCAAGATTATCTATGAACAATATTTGATTCTTCTCTGAATTCTTATATGCATGATTTGATATCTTTGCAAGTCTCTTCGAATTATCAGTTTGGTTTGGCCTACTAGATTGATCTTTCTTGCAATGGGAGAAGTGCTTAGCTTTGGGTTCAATCTTGCGGTGCTCGATCCCAGTGACTGAAAGGGAAACGACATGTATTATATTGTTGCCATCGAGGATAAAACGATGGGGTTTATATCATATTGCTTGAGTTTATGCCTCTACATCATGTCATCTTGCCTAACGCATTACTCTGTTCTTACGAACTTAATACTCTAGATGCATGCTGGATAGCGGTTGATGTGTGGAGTAATAGTAGTAGATGCAGAATCATTTCGGTCTACTTGACACGGACATGATGCCTATATTCTTGATCATGCCTAGATATTCTCATAACTATGCGCTTTTCTATCAATTGCTCGACAGTAATTTGTTCACCCACCGTAATATATGCTATCTTGAGAGAAGCCACTAGTGAAACCTATGGCCCCCGGGTCTATTTTACATCATATTAGTTTCCCGTCAACTAGCTATTTCTGTCGCCGTTTATTTTGCAATCTTTATTTTCCAATCTATACAACAAAAATACCAAAAATATTTATCTTATTATCTTTATCAGATCTCACTTTTGCAAGTGGTCGTGAAGGGATTAACAACCCCTTTATCGCGGTTGTTGCAAGGTTCTTATTTGTTTGTGAAGGTACTAGGCGATTTGCGTGGAGTCTCCTACTGGATTGATACCTCGGTGCTCAAAAACTGAGGGAAATACTTACGCTACTTTGTTGCATCACCCTTTTCTTCAAGGGAAAACCAACGCATGCTCAAGAGGTAGCAAGAAGGATTTCTGGCGCCGTTGCCGGGGAGATTTACGCCAAGTCAAGTCAAGATTTGATCTCCCATCAACTTGCCAATTTGTCGGCGTTCTGGGAATGGGGGTCCCCAGACTTGCCTGCCTGCGGCCTGCGGCGTGGCTCAAAGGAGGCCCAGGACATCCCATCTTCACCAACACTAGCTCAAGACCCTCGCGAGGGGCCAAGCCTCGCGGGGCGGACGACCAAGAGCTTCCTCAGGCGTGGCCTCGTCAGGCTGGCTCACGAGGAGGCGGAGAACTCAAGGCGGGGTACCTCACGAGGTGCCCGCGACGTAAGCCATGACGACCAAGGGCGCCAGTCGGGCGCCAGCCCATGCAGCGTCCTCCTTTCCTCTTTGGTGCAAAGGGGGCAAGCGCAGGCAAGGGCATCAAGCAAAGGCATCCGCTTTGATTGCAACAAGACCAAGACCAGCCCCAACGGCAGGAATGCAGTCATCATGGAGCCCAAGCAGGCATCATCACCAGAGCCTTTGGCAGGCGAGGAACAACTTTAGTCAGGATAAGTATACCCGATGTTCCCCTTCAAAATGGCCAATTGTTGGGGCCCTTCCCGCTCAATATTTGGGAAGAGGCCCAGGGCCTTCGCCTATAAATAGGGGTAGCCACACTCAAAGAGTGGGGGGGATCGAGCATTCGGAATCCAGAGAGAGAGAAACCCATTCCTCAAGCTAGAGCGACGGGAGACCACTAGCAGTTCATCACACCCACCAAGAGCAGACCCTCGCGAGGCTGTTCTTCCCTGTACTGTTCTTCGTCAGCCCAGAGGCAATCCACACACCACAAACTAGAGTAGGGTATTACACCACAACGGTGGCCCGAACTAGTATAAATCTTGCGTCTCTTGTGTTGTTCTTGTTAGTAGTTTAGGTCCCTGCGATTCGGCGAGAAACGAGACGGTGGAGGGTTGGGTCTCCGCGCGCACCCCAGAGTTCAAACCTTAAGGGTCTGCCGGAACCCGTGATCCGACACAATTTCTGGCACCATTGCCGGGGAGATCTACGCTCAAGTCAAGACATACCAAGTACCCATCACAAACTCTTCTCCCTCGCATTACATTATTTGCCATTTTCCTCTGGTTTTCCTCTCCCCCACTTCACCTTTGCCGTTTTATTCGCCCCTTTTCTGTCCGCTTGCCTCTTGTGTGCCCGTTCTTAGTGTGGTTTGTTGCCATCATGTCTGAAATTGGGGAGGTTATCATCGAAAAAGATAATAGTAACAATGGGGGAAACCTTCATGCTTTTGATAATCCTCATGAAGAACCTACTATTATACACACTAAAAGTTTCGGATTGGTAGTGGCAATATTATTGGAAAAGGAGTTATTCAAGATTTCTTTACTTGTGCCGGTGCTTTGCCCACTATGGGAGGGCCTGTCTTCATAGAACTAGTAGTATTGCGGATGCTATATGTTTGCTCATAGTTGAACTTGAAAGACAATTTATGCATATGCATCCTTTCATAGAAAGGATTTTCCTAGAATTTTCCAAAATTGAGCATTCTTCTGTTAAGCGTGCAACTACTATCTTTTTAGCACATGAGTTCAGATTTATAATGAAAGAGGCCAATGATTTTTTTGCGCATTATAGGGTGGACGCTGGTCGTCCTCCCATAGAAGCTATCCTTTTTAATCAAGAAGACGTAATGTGTTTACGATCTTTAGATCATGTTGCTTATAATGAAAACCTTAGAAAAAAGGTTCCTGTCGATGTTCTAGTTGATAGAATCTTTGAACTTAATGATAATTTTTCTATTCAGACTAACATGTTAGGATTTCCTGTTGAACATAGACTCATGACTTTTTTCCAAAAGAATGCTTATAATGATGAATTGGTTGTGCAATATGAGGGGCCAAAGGAGGAAGCAATACCTCCCGAGCTTGATCTTGGGGACTTTTGTCCCATTAAATTTAGCCCTTTTGATTATTTTTGCCTGCCGCAAAGAAAGCTTGCTGTTGAACGTAGGGAGTATGAGATGAGTTTTCACGATTTGCCCTATCATTATGGCAATACCTAGATCTATTCTTGTTTTTTTTGCCTAGCTAGGGGCGTTAAACGATAGCGCTTGTTGGGAGGCAACCCAATTTTATTTTTGTTCCTTGCTTTTTGTTTCTGTTTAGTAATAAATATTTCACTGGCCTCTGTTTAGATGTGGTTTTATGTTTTAATTAGTGTTTGTGCCAAGTAGAACTGTTGGGAAGACTTGGGTGAAGTCTTTGCGATCTTGCTGTAAAAACAGAAACTTTAGCGCTCACGTGATTAGACACCATTTTTTATTGGAGAGTGCTTTTAAGTTGATTACTTTTGCAGATGATTAATAGAAAAATTCCTCACGTCCAACAATTTATTTCAGAACTTTTGGAGTTACAGAAGTATACGTTTTATACAGATTACTACAGACTGTTCTGTTTTTGACAGATTCTGTTTTTCGTGTGTTGTTTGCTTGTTTTGATGAATCTATGGCTAGTATCGGAGGGTATGAACCATAGAGAAGTTGGAACATAGTAGTTTTAACACCAATATAAATAAAGAATGAGTTCATTACAGTACCTTAAGGTGGTGATTTGTTTTCTTATACTAACAGAGCTCATGAGATTTTCTGTTTGAGTTTTGTGTTGTGAAGTTTTCAAGTTTTTGGGTAAAGATTTGATGGATTTGGAACAAGGAGTGGCAAAAGCCTAAGCTTGGGGATGCCCAAGGCACACCAAGGTAAAATTCAAGGACAACCAAAATCCTAAGCTTGGGGATGCCCCGGAAGACATCCCCTCTTTTGTCTTCCTCTATCGGTAACTTTACTTGAGAGGCTATATTTTTATTCACCACATGATATGTGTTTTTATTGGAGCGTCTTGTATGATTTGAGCCTTTGAGTTTTAGTTTACCACAATCATCCTTGCTGTACACACCTTTTGGGAGAGACACACATGAATCGGAATTTATTAGAATACTCTATGTGCTTCACTTATATCTTTTGAGCTAGTTAATTTTGCTCTAGTGCTTCACTTATACCTTTTTAGAGCACGGTGGTGGTTTTATTTTATAGGAATTATTGATCTCTCATGCTTCACTTATATTTTGAGAGTCTTCTAGAACAGCATGGTAATTTGCTTTGGCTATAAAATTAGTCCTAATATGATAGGCATCCAAGATGGGTATAATAAAAACTTTAATATAGAGTGCATAAAACACTATGATAAGTTTGATACTTGATAGTTGTTTTGAGATATAAAGGTGGTAATGTTAGAGTCATGCTAGTTGGGTAATTATGGAATTGAGAAATACTTTTGTTCAGGATTGCAAGTCCCGTAGCATGCACACATGGTAAACGTTGTGTGACAAATTTGAAGCATGGGGTGTTCATTGATTGCTTTCCTTATGAGTGGTGGTCGAGGACGAGCGGTGGTCTTTTCCTACCAATCTATCACTCTAGGAGCATGCACGTAGTGCTTAGTTTTGATGACTTGCAGATTTTTGCAATAAGTATGTGAGTTCTTTATGACTAATATTGAGTCCATGGATTATACGCACTCTCACCCTTCCATCGTTGCTAACCTCTTCGGTACCGTGCATTGCCCTTTCTCACCTTGAGAGTTGGTGCAAACTTCACAGGTGCATCCAAACCCCGTGATATGATACGCTCTACCGCACATAAACCTCCTTATATCTTCCTCAAACCAGCCACCATACCTACCTATTATGGCATTTCCATAGCCATTCCGAGATATATTGCCATGCAACTTACCGCCGTTCCGTTTATTATGACACGCTCCATCATTGTCATATTGCTTTGCATGATCATGTAGTTAACATCGTATTTGTGGCAAAGCCACCTTCATAATTCTTTCATACATGTCGCTCTTGATTCATTGCATATCCTGGTACACCGCCGGAGGCATTCACGTAGAGTCATATTTTGTTCTAAGTATCGAGTTGTAATTCTTGAGTTATAAGTAAATAGAAGTGTGATGATTTTCATTATTAGAGCACTGTCCCATGTGAGGAAAGGATGATGGAGAATATGATTCCCCCACAAGTCGGGATGAGACTCCGAACGATAAATAAAAATAAAAAAGAGGCCAAAGAAGCCCAAATAAAAAAAGAGGCCAAAGAAGCCCAAACAAAAAAATGAGAGAAAAAGAGAGAAGGGACAATCTTACTATCCTTTTTGCACACTTGTGCTTCAAAATAGCACCATGATATTCATGATAGAGAGTCTCTTATTTTGTCACTTTCATATAATAGTGGGAATTTTTCATTATAGTACTTGGCTTGTATATTCCAATGACGGGCTTCCTCAAAATGCCCTAGGTCTTCGTGAGCAAGCAATTTGGATGCACATCCACTTAGTTTCTTTTGATGAGCTTTCATATATTTATACCTCTAGTGCATCAGTTGCATGGCAATCCCTACTCCTCACATTGACATCAATCGATGGGCATCTCCATAGCCCGTTGATTAGCCGCATCAATGTGATACTTTCTCTTTTTTTGGTTTTCTCACATAACCCCCATCATCATATGCTATTCCACCGGCTTGCGCTCATATATTGCGTAAAAATTGAAAGAGTTTGAAAAGGCTAAGTATGAAACAATTGCTTGGCTTGTCATCAGGGTTGTGCATGATGGGAGCATTTTGTGTGACGAAAATGAAGCATGGCCAAACTATATGATTTTGTAGGGATATGCTTTCTTTGGCTATGTTATTTTGATAAGACATAATTGCTTGGTTAGCATGCTTGAAGTATTACAATTTTTATGTCAATAATAAAACTTTGTCTAGAATATTTTGGATCTAAACATTCATGCCACAATAAAGATAATTACATTGAAAAATTATGTTAGGTAGCATTCCACATCAAAAATTCTGTTTTATCATTTACCTACTCGAGGACGAGCAGGAATTAAGCTTAGATGCTTGATACGTCTCCAACGTATCTATAATTTTTGATTGTTCCTTGCTATTATATTACCTGTTTTGGATGTTTAATGGGCTTTATTATGCTCTTTTATATTATTTTGGGACTAACCTGTTAACCAAAGGCCCAGTGCAAATTTCTGTTTTTTTGCCTATTTCAGTGTTTAGCAGAAAAAGAATATCAAACGGAATCCAAACGGAACGAAACCTTCGCGAGGATCATTTTTTGGAACAAACGCAATCCAGGATTCTTGGAGTGGAAGTCAAGGAAGCAACGAGGAAGCCATGAGGCAGGAGGACACCCAGGGGGGTAGGCACGCCCCCACCCTCATGGGCCCCTCTTAGCTCCACCGACCTACTTCTTTCGCTTATATATACTCTTATACCCTGAAAACATCCAGGGGAGCCACGAAACACTTTTTCCACCGCCAGCAACCTTCGTAATTCGTGAGATCCCATCTTGGGGCCTTTTCCGGCGCTCCGCCGGAGGGGGATTCGATCACGGAGGGCTTTTACATCAACACCATATCCTCTCCAATGATGTGTGAGTAGTTTACCACAGACCTTCGGGGCCATAGTTATTAGCTAGATGGCTTCTTCTCTATCTCTCTCTCTCTTTGGATCTCAATACAAAGTTCTCCTCGATCTTCTTGGAGATCTATTCGGTGTAATACTCTTTTGCGGTGTGTTTGCCGAGATCCGGTGAATTGTGGGTTTATGATCAAGATTATCTATGAACAATAATTGACTCTTCTCTGAATTCTTAAATATGCATGATTTGATATCTTTGCAAGTCTCTTCGAATTATCAGTTTGGTTTGGCCTACTAGATTGATCTTTCTTGCAATGGGAGAAGTGCTTAGCTTTGGGTTCAATCTTGCGATGCTCGATCCCAGTGACAGAAAGGGAAACGACACGTATTGTATTGTTGCCATCAAGGATAAAATGATGGGGTTTATATCATATTGCTTGAGTTTATCCCTCTACATCATGTCATCTTGCCTAATGCGTTACTCTGTTCTTATGAACTTAATACTCTAGATGCATGCTGGATAGCGGTCAATGTGTGGAGTAATAGTAGTACATGCAGAATCGTTTCAGTCTACTTGACACGGACGTGATGCCTATATTCATGATCATGCCTAGATATTCTCATGACTATGCGCTTTTCTATCAATTGCTCGGCAGTAATTTGTTCACCCACCATAATATATGCTATCTTGAGAGAAGCCACTAGTGAAGCCTATGGCCCCCGGGTCTATTTTACATCATATTAGTTTCCCGTCAACTAGCTATTTATATTGCTGTTTATTTTGCAATCTTTATTTTCCAATCTATACAACAAAAATACCAAAAATATTTATCTTATTATCTTTATCAGATCTCACTTTTGCAAGTGTCCGTGAAGGGATTAACAACCCCTTTGTCGCATTGGTTGCACGGTTCTTATTTGTTTGTGCCGGTACTGGGCGATTTGCGTGTAGTCTCCTACTGGATTGATACCCTGGTTCTCAAAAACCGAGGGAAATACTTACGCTACTTTGCTGCATCACCCTTTCGTCTTCAAGGGAAAACCAAGGCATGCTCAAGAGATAGCACTTCCCCAACGACTCCCGCGCAGGTACAAGGTGGAGCTCATTTCTGTACGAAAAGGCAGCCCATGTGGTAATTTGACGCGTGTACTGGTTGTCCACTTGATGGAGGATCGTCTACCACGGGTCAACAAACAAAATGTGACTTGACGCATTATGTTAAAAAAGAGGCAAAGCATGTAGGGTCTACCTTAGAGGCAAAGCATGTAGGGTCTACCTTAGAGGCAATGCTCTATACACTCGGGATGCTTTGTGCGTATTACTTCTGATGTGTCCCATCAACTCGCAGAACGAGGAGAAGCTTTCTTAGTACGCCGTCTCCCCCACCACGGGCGCGGTGGCTCGTAGTACGAGGTGAAGCTTTACGCCCGCTCCCTCGCCCACGCGCGTGGTGCCTCGCAGGATGAGGAGAAAATTTTACTACTCCCTCCGTTTACTCCTCGTCCCTACCTTGGTTAGAGAGATTATCATATTGTTTGGAATATATGTCCTTTAGTAGATTTCAATATGAACTACTAGTACATACTCCAAACACTGATGTATATTGACGTATTTTAGAGTGTAGATTCACTCATTTTGCTCCGTGTGTAGTCAATATTGAAATGGACGTAATAGTACGCACTCTCCCTCGCCCATGTGGTGGACATGCAGCAATTCATTCGGTCTCATATAGCCAGAATGATATATACTGCAGTACCATTATTTCTCGACTTCCCGAAGAGGTGAAGAGCTAATCGCATGGTTAATATTTTGGAGATGCCAAGTGCAAGGTTTAGGAGAAAGAGTAGTAGTAGTACTAGTAGTACGTACCAGTGGTACATACTGTATGAGGAAGAAGGCAACAAGATGTATGTTTTGCGTGACAGTCTCTTCTTACAGGACGTGCTAGACCTAGTGGACCTCATTGTTGCAATGGGACTACTCCCTATCACAGATGGCACGATTCAGAGTGGTGGGCAGCGGGCATAATTCGGAGCTGCTTACTCTTAAACCCCATGAAGAAGTCCCATCGAAAGGAATAGCCATCCTCTACACGTGCTCCTATGTAAAATGAGTAAATGAGACAAAAAGAGAAAGAGACAATGTAAAAAAATCACCAGCCTTAGATCCAGCCCTATTGTATCAGTGAATGATATTTCTTCGTCGTGATTGACATGGCTATATTATTAACCATGCTACGGAGGTAGAAACAGATTTTTATTTATTCGCAGAGGTAGCAGCGGATGGATATTCAACGAGGAGTGAAATGATGGCTGCTTCCTCGGTCAAACATAGAGAAAGGTGGGCCTCGTGATTTCATGGCTTATTATTCATTATTACTGCCTATACTATTTGCCCATATATAATAACCTCGTGGTAGTACAGTAGTGGGCTATACTTTTAATAACCATGCTCGAAGAGAAGAGGTGCATGCACCCACACACGTAGTGTACTAGTAGCACTCTTTGCGTCTGCCCCAACCACACACGTGACATGGCGGGGCTCATTTCTGTAAGATGATGCAGCCCACGCGATAATTTGACGCGTTTAGTAGCAGTTACTTACTTATAAATAATGGAGGGTCGGGAACCACGCATGAACGGTGCCGTGTCATTTATAAATAAAGTTTTTTTTCTTCAGTGGCACGTACACAATATAAATAGGTTCATATGGAGAGAAAAGGAAACCGCTCCACTATATACATAGCCAGGACGAGCATACACAGTTGCTTGCTGGGGTTGCTCTCTTCACACTCTCTCGCACAAAACAACTATGGCCACATCTCTAACATCCCGGTGGATCACGCCCGCCGGGGGAAGGGGTGGATGCTTAGTGTAGATGCGGTCGCCGTCGCCGACGGTGAAAACCCACTGTCGGCACGTCCCGATCAGGGGTCCCCTCCGTTCTCTCTCACAAAGCCGGTGAGGTTGCCTTCGTCCCATGCTCACTGCCGCGACGTGGGAAGTTGCCGCCTCCCGCCGCCCTCTTCTAGGTTGAGCTACGTCCCGACATCCCTCGGGTACAACTTCCTTTACAGCCGGCTTGCACCACTGCTCCAACTGCCCACATCACTCCATGTGGATATTTCTCTACTTCTTTGCCCCGCACAAACCTCTACTGGCTTCTACGTATTGTATTTATGATGAGTTTATGTCTCATCAACTTGTCCCAGTAATCTTATTCTAATCACGCTTATTCAATTTCTTTGCCACAAGGATGCTCATCTCGATTTGGGTGAAACTGCACAAAATGATCCGATGGTCAAACGGTTGCAAACTTCATTTCTTTGGAAGCTCCAACGTTGCCAGCAAATTAAGGCCTGGTTAGGGTTTACGGTTCAAGGGCTAGGGACTGCATGGATCGTTTTTTTCTTTAGCTGTCTCTGTTCTAAAATAAGTGTCAACTTTAGTAGTAGTACAACTTTGTACTAAAGTTTGCATAAAGTTGAGACACTTATTTTGGAACGGAGGGAGTACATATTGGCTATGATCTATCAATCATTGAGATGCAATAGCATGCATGTTAATCTCCTTTTTATTTGATGAAATGTTGCAACGGGCAACCTTGGACGCAAGATACATGAAACAGAAGCTGGAAGCTTCATAGCATTGTACAAATTTATCTCGCTGAGAAACTACGGTACAAACTATACTAGTACAGTACGATGTAAAGAGTTAGGTGTTGCACGGTGTCCAGAAAATATGGTGATAGTGTGAGATGGGCCATGTAATCACTGAGCCTTCTTGTTTTCACTGCTTTCGCACTTCTCCGCTGTAAGAATGGAGAAAATTGTAATTTAGTAGTACCTCCTTTCGCCGAAAGCGTGGGACATCCAGCAGTCGTACCACCTCAGTAATAATGACCAATGAGCCGTCAAATCACATAGACCCAGTAGTAAGTTGGACGGACGAAGCAACCATCACTCTTGAATCCGCTTCTCCCTTCAACGCAGGTGCCAGTGAGAGGTCGCGTCTGCTCTCCCCGGTCATGAATGCGGCACCGATTGTTTGGAGCGGTGCTGACCGTTTCGGGCGGGAAGTGCGCGTGGGCTATGGAGGGCTTTGGGTGGGCTAGGCTGGTCAGGAGCGGGCCTGGCAGCTGTCCGCCTGTCTCGACCGGACGCCCGGAAACGAGAGGATGCACCGACTCTCGCGACTAAATCATACACTACGCACCATCTCTCTGTAGGAGTAGATCGATGTGTCGCTCTCTCTAACACACACACGTGTTGTTAAACACACACACACACACACACACACACACACACACACACACACACACGCCGAGGTAAAATGAGTCTTTATCTCAATTAATGAAGACTTGCATGTTACCATCCATACGCATGTTACTAGTCCAAGTTACTCACCACTATGACTAGCCTTGCAATGTAACCAAACGCTCCTTACTCTGCCTTGTTATCTCCCCCGGAAACCCAATGCATGGAGCGCAACTACGCGTTGATCAGTCAAGAAATCAAAGTCGGCTTGCATGCAAGTTAATACATGGCCCTGCATGGTAGCTAAAATGGCATCTCTTAGTTGTTGTGATTAATTGTTGCGTTTAGAGACAGAAATCAGGGCTTTGATTGGAGGAAGGACCGGTCAAGTTTCTCCTTTTCCTCCAATCTGCTTGCACCTTGGTCCCGCTGCACCTTCTAACATGACTTATTACACCTAGACAGAGGGAGTAGTACGAGATACGGTGGTACACTAACTTAGGTGGAATACAAGTGCCCAAAATTGTGTGCATGTTATAATAAGGATTCACTTAAAATAGTACGTGAGCGAACAGAGGGATCAATTGGACAGTGTTCACGAGCAGTAGCGAGATGTGTGAGGTAAGATACAACGCTGGCGCTTTTAATTTTTCTTATTAATTTGTTTGTTTCATCCTCTGACTGGTGGGACCCTGTCGGTGTCAAAACTGGCGGATCTCGGGTAGGGGGTCCCGAACTGTGCGTCTAAGGCGGATGGTAACAGGAGGCGGGGGACACAATGTTTACCCAGGTTCGGGCCCTCTCGATGGAGGTAATACCCTACTTCCTGCTTGATTGATCTTGATGATATGAGTATTACAAGATTTGATCTACCACGAGACCATAGAGGCTAAACCCTAGAAGCTAGCCTATGATTCTGATTGTTGTTGTCCTACGGACTAAACCCTCCGGTTTATATAGACACCGGAGGGGGCTAGGGTTACACAGAGTCGGTTACAAGGGAGGAGATCTACATATCCGATTTGCCAAGCTTGCCTTCCACGCAAAGGAGAGTCCCATCCGGACACGGGACGGAGTCTTCAATCTTGTATCTTCATAGTCCAACAGTCCGACCAAAGTATATAGTCCGGCAGTCCGAGGACCCCCTAATCTAGGACTCCCTCAGTAGCCCCTGAACCAGGCTTCAATGACGATGAGTCCGGTACGCAGATCGTCTTCGACATTGCAACGCGGGTTCCTCCTCCGAATACTCCATAGAAGATTTTGAACACAAGGATCGTGTCCGGCTCTGCAAAACAATTTCCACATACCACCGCAGAGAGTATAATATTCCACAAATCTAATCTGCTGACAACTTTCATAGCGTGTCACCACACCATGGCCCGGTCATTATTCGAACTGTTTTTCTCAACCAGCTACTGCACATATTGCGAGGCGGTTTTCTTGGCACGTCTTGTCGAAGCAGAGATCGTGTCCTCTTATCACGGGATTCTCATCAATATGAGTATGGGTAACCCAACCGCGCCATCAATCACGGCGCCTGGGGAATAAGCGTGTTTTCCAGGCAGGGGGGAGGTGCACAGTTTCTACCGCCCTTATAATGGGACAAGGACTCCTCCTTTTCACCCACGCCTTCTTCTTCCCTGCCCATCCATTCTTGTGCACTCGAGCTCCAGCGCCCAAGTTCTCATTTTCTCCGCAAAAACCATTCCAAACATGTCCGGAGCGGGAGGCAAATGGATGGTCTCCTCCGTCACGGAGGAGGACATAACGAAGCTCCGAGAAGCCGGATACCTGGCCGCAGACATCATGCACCGGCTCCCAGATGCGAGGCAGATCGTCCCTACCCCAGAACCCCACGAAAGGGTTGTATTCCTTACCCACTTCGTCCGCGGGCTGGGATTTCCCCTCCACCCATTTTTCCGTGGGCTCATGTTCTACTACGGGCTGGACTGCCATGATCTGGCCCCCAATTTCATCCTCAACAACTCGGCGTTTATCGTCATGTGTGAGGCCTTCCTCCGCATCAAGCCTCACTTCGGCTTGTGGCTGAAGACCTTCAACGTGAAAAGTGGTCGGCCAGCAAGCAGAGTGCAGAGGCGCTATGGTGGGCAAAATTCCCAACGTCACCTGGCTCGAAGGCTCCTATGTGGAGATCGTGAAGGGGTGGCAATCGGGGTGGTTCTACATCACCGAGCCGCGCGACACCAACTGGGTAGTGGCCCCCGAATTTCGATCTGGCATCCCCATGCGTCTCACCTCCTGGAAAGAGAAGGGCCTATCCTGGGGCCCATCGGTGGAGCTGACCGGACTCCAGAGTCGTGTTAAAAACATGATAAGCAAGAAAATGAAGCTTGTCAACGTGGTCCAGGTCATGCTCTTCCGCCGGATCCTCTCGTGTCAAAGACGGGCATTCAATATGTGGGAGTTCGACCCGGCCAAGCACCTGTCGCTGCGAGAGATTTTCGACACGACGCACCAAGACATCTGGAAGGTGTTGTTTAAGTCCGCCGAGGTGCCTCCTCCCCTTACCGAGGATTGCGGGCTCAATGCCAAGCGCCCTACCAATCCGGTAAGCTCCTTATATCTTATAAGATGTTCCTTTCCCCAGTATAATCATGTGAAGGATCTGAGCCTCCATGCCATTTTAACAGGACTGGGTAGCGACAGCCGAGCGGATCGATTGTCCAGTCCCACTGCCCGAAGATCCAGCAAGGGCTCTCCTAACGGAGATGCTGGTTCCGGCGCCCTATGAAGCGCCAGAGAAGAAGGCCAAGAAGAAGGCCGCGGGGACCAGGAAAGGTCTCCGGCGCAAGGTTGTATCGGACTCATCGTCCGACAACACCGGGGCGCCCTCCTCCCACGAAAACGAGGAGGAGGAAGAGGAAAGTTCTCCCCACCCAGCCAGGGGAGACAAGAAAAGGAAGGCCGCCCCCTCTGGGGAGGCCGAAGGGTCCAAGAAGGGAAGGGCCCTCCTTCCGGACTGCTCCACAGCAGCCGCTTTCAGCGACGAGGAGTGGCTAGCCAGGGACAAGCCCCTGGCGAAGTCGTAAGTATCCGGACACCATAATAATTCTGGTATATTTCGTCTTATTGCCTCTTATCATGCCAAACATGATCATGCAGTCCATCCAAAGCCCATATCGACGTATCATCTTCGAATGAGTCTTTGGGCCAGTCGGAGATGAACAGCAATTCACTCCTGACCGCCTCCTCCCCTCGCCCTATGGATGATGCCGAGGTATTGTCTCAAAGGGCACCGAACCAAGGGGAGGTAGTTCTGGAGGCGCCCCAAGGCGACGTCCCAGACGCTGGGGGCAGCAAGTTTGGCCCCCAGCCGAATACTGCGCCGGAACCTGTAGTGGTTCTGGACTCTATCAGGCGACCCGTCGCTATGGGGGGAAAGCCGTTTGTGCCGATGGCCTCTGTCCATCCAGAGGCATCGGACAACTTGCTGGAAGTGCTTCGTGGCGCTTCCATTGACGAAGAGCACCGCACTGTCATGAGTGCGGTGGTCAAGAAGGTTCAGTCCACAAAAAGTGGACTGACTGAAGCCTGTGCCAGCCTCCTAATAGGCTTTGAGGTAAGTAATCAAATTATAAGAAAATATTACAACATAGACAGAAGCCCCCGATGCTCTGTTGGGCGTTCGCAAATAAAGGCCGAACAGAGGATCAAATAATAATCATAGGAGTCTAATCAGAATATGTCTATGTGAATAAGCAGGCTTCGCTGCTGGCCACTGCTGCTCGTACTGCGGAGGTCTCCACACTGAAGCAGGACCTTGAGCGGTCCAAGGAAGAGCTTGGCCTTACCAAGAGGCAGCTCGAAGAGAACAAAGGTAAGTGATACCCCGTCTGTATATTGATAAAGAAAAAAGAAGGTGGTTCTTCATAGGATCATCATGAATTTTGCTAGGGGCCACGACCGAAGTGGCGGCCCTGAAGAAGGCGCTGTCCGAGGCCGAAGACAAAGCGGCCAAGGAGCAAGCCGAGCGCGAGAAGCAAGAGGCCCGAGTCGGCGAGGTTCAGCAAGAGCTCCAGGATTTCGTCAAAAAAAATATGAGTCCTTGGAGCGTGACTCTAAGACGCAAGGGTCCGAGCTTGCGAAGGCCCTCGAGAACGCACAAAATGCCAAGGCCGAAGCCCAAAAGGCCCTCCAGGAGATTCAGGCGGTCAAGAAGATAGCGGTGGGTAAGGAATTCATTATGTAAAGCAAGCATGTGAAGGAAACTTTCCTTTTACTTACCCGAGTTCGGAGCTCTCCAGGAGCATTCGCAGATCTACCCAGCAGTGTGTCAGATGCCGCGGAGTTCTACCAGGCCAAGGAAGGGAGCTCAACGAAGAAGTTGTTCTGGTCTCAGTATACTGGGACCGAACATCCGATGCCCTTGAGCGACCAGTTGAAGCAACTGGTCGAGCTTCACAAGGTGGCCGAATAGGCCATGAAGGGTCTCATCGTCCGGATGTGGCCTGGCGAGCCCCTGCCTGTCAGCTACTTTGGTCTGGTAAGGTGGCTTGTGAATGCTTGCCCACGGTTTGAAGTCATAAGGCGGTCCGTCTGCATTGAGGGTGCATGCAGGGCCTTTGCCCGGGCAAAAGTGCATTGGGCGAAGATGGACGCCGAAAAGCTGGTGAAGAAGGGCCGTCGGAGGGCAAGGAACATCGCCACCCCGAAAAGTATTATGACAGTGTCCTGAAGGGCGCTCGCCTTGTGGCGGAGGAATGTGCTAAGGATGTGATATTTGAATGAGTGTACTCATGTTATCCTACAATATGAAAACGAGTTCATGTGCGTTATGTAACGCTTGTTGATTTAAAATATTACCTTCTGCGCGGCCGTTTATAAAATCTGAGAGTTAGCCAGTCGTTGGCTTCTGCCCCCATGTAACTAGTACTGAGGTGTTCAGGATAAACCTGATCACTCTTTATCCCAGTTTTGGGTCCTTTGAAGGAGGTGTTCAGCACAACGAACCAGGCAATCGGACTATATCACTCTCACTTAGCCATAGAAGTCTACAATTTTAAATTTTGGCGAAGCCCCTAGTATTCGGAAGGCCGAACTTGGAGCGCTATGTACGACGAAATCGGACAAGGCCGACTTCTCGCCCGAAGCGGAAAAAATCTTTGAGGATTGAGACCTCTCGAACAGCGACCATCTCTCGCCGCATCATGACAGTCAGTTTTCGGCTTTCTCTACTGAGGTGCTCGTCCGAAAGAACTGGGACACAATCGCAGTAGTTCTCCCAGTGCTACCTTAGCCGATATAGCGGAACGTAAGGTACCAAAACATGGGAGCCGGGCAAACCCAACTATTGACCCAAGACATGATTCGAAGCTGATGCATATAATGCTATAACTTCGGAGTGTCGCACTATCGAAAGAGTTTGGACTTTTTCATGCCGTGTTATGGGGTACACTGAAGCCCCTGGCGCACTGGACGTACCAGAATGTACGGGTGCAATTTGTCGTAAATAAGCAGACAAGGAAAAAAACGAAATGCAATAATAAGCTAACACTACACGTTGTTATTTAAATGATACGTCAAAGCGTATGTATACAAGTAGTGCAATAAGCAAAAAATAGGACTATTTGACATGTCCTATCCAAGGGCAAGCTGCGTATGGGTATGTAAAACAGGTATATCGATCATTATCAGAGACCACCTGGGGATTCCCTTATACGTCAGAGCTTCTTGCTTCCTTGGTATTTCCTTCCCGGAAGGGGTACGATAATCAGGCTGTTGGAAAGAGCTTCCAGAGAGTAGGGTCCTGAAAGAGAGAAAATGATAAAGATATACGGGCCCTAAGGCGGATGAGCCGCATTGTGGGCCGTGCCATAGTCGTGCCTCCGCATGCGCCCATGGTATCTTGAGTGCGTATTTATGTACGTGCGGCGCAAATTTCGCCGCTTTACTGGGACTATGACGGAGGCCGAATTGCTAGGCGAGCTCTGAACGTGCCGGACGATCCTGTTGCAGGGTACTCCGGACTCGCTTGAAGGTGTCCGGGGGTTTTGTCGCTGAATTGGCGACTTGTCTCAGAAGGCTGCTTTGCACTTCTTCCGCGAGGGCTGCAGTGTGCTCCTACGTACGGAGCGAGCGTTCTGTGTTTCCATTAACTGTTATAACCCCGCGAGTTCCTGGCATTTTGAGCTTGAGGTATGCATAATGCGGTACCGCATTGAATCTAGCAAATGCGGTTTATCCGAGTAGTGCGTGATAGCCACTGCAGAAGGGAACGATATCGAAGATTAATTCCTCGCTTCGGAAGTTGTCCGGAGATCCGAAGACCACTTCCAGTGTGATTGAGCCCATGCAACATGCCTCTACACCTAGTATGACACCTTTGAAGGTGGTTTTTGTGGGTTTGATCCTCGAGGGGTCTATACCCATTTTGCGCACTGTATCCTGATAGAGCAAGTTCAGGTTGCTGCCACCTTCCATAAGGACTCGAGTGAGGTGAAATCCGTCAATGATGGGATCAAGGACCGATGCTACAGAACCGCCGTGACGGATACTAGTGGGGTGGTCCCTATGATCGAAAGTGATCGGACAAGAAGACCATGGGTTGAACTTTGGGGTGACTGGCTCCATCGCATAGACGTCCCTTAGTGCACGCTTCCGTTCCCACTTGGGAATATGGGTTGCGTATATCATGTTCACCGTTTTCACTTGGGGAGGAAATTTCTTCTGTCCTCCTGTGTTCGGTGGCCGGGGCTCCTCCTCATCGTCGCTATGCAGCACCTTTTCCTTGTTTTCGGCATTTAACTTGCCGGCCTATTTGAACACCCAGCATTCTCTGTTGGTGTGGTTGGCTGGCTTATCGGGGGTGCCGTGAATTTGACACGAGCGATAGAGTATGCGGTCCAAACTAGACGGGCCCGGTTTGCTTCTTTTGAACTGCTTTTTCCGCTGACCGGATTTAGAGCCACTGAATCCGGCATTGACTGCCGTGTCTTCGGCGTTGTCGCCGTTGTTGCGGCGCTTGTGTCTGTTGCGACGTGGTCTGCCGTTGCTATCTTCGGCATCTAAATTGCCAGGATTTCTTGATGTGCTGTTGCTGCGAGCCAGCCAACTGTCCTCGCCCGTGCAAACGCGGGTCATGAGTGTCGTGAGGGCTGCCATAGACTTCGGCTTCTCTTGGCCGAGGTGTCGGGCGAGCCACTCGTCACGGATGTTATGCTTAAATGCCGCTAAGGTCTCGGCATCCGGACAGTCGACAATTTGGTTCTTTTTATTTAGGAACCGGTGACGGTGTCCTGGACTAGGGGGTACTCACCTCGTCGTCTCCCGATCAGTTAGATTGGGCCGAGGACCCCATGGCCTTATACTCATGGGCTGGCCCGGCAGTCATCGCATACAAGGAAGATTCCACAAGACTTGGCGATCAAGACAAGGACTCCTCCCCACCGGCGTATTCGGCTAGGACTCTTGTTATCCTGGGCCTCTGGTGCACTATATAAACCGAGGCCGGGCTAGTCGATAGATACAACAATCATACCATCATAGGCTAGCTTATAGGGTTTAGCCTCTATGATCTCGTGGTAGATCTACTCTTGTACTACCCATATCTTCAATATTAATCAAGCAGGAATTAGAGTTTTACCTCCATCGAGAGGGCCCGAATCTGGGCAAACATCTGTGTCCCTTGCTTCCTGTTACCGTCAGCCTTGACGCACAGATCGGGACCCCCTACCCGAGATCCGCCGGTTTTGACACCCACATTGGTGCTTTCATTGAGGGTTCCTGTCGGATTTCGGGTTCCGGCAGACCCTTGAGGTTTGAACTCTGGGGTGCGCGCGGAGATCCAACCCTCCACCGTCTCGTACCTCGCCGAATCGCAGGGACCTAAACTACTAGCAAGAACAGCACAAGAGACGCAAGATTTATACTAGTTCGTGCCACCGTTGTGGTGTAATACCCTACTCTAGTTTGTGGTGTGGTGGATTGCCTCTTGGGCTGATGAAGAGCAGTCTGAGGGAAGAACAGCCTCGCGAGGGTCTGTTCTTGGTGGGTGTGATGAACTGCTAAGTGGTGTCCCGTCGCTCTAGCTTGAGGATCGGGTCTCTATCTCTCTCTCTGGATTCCCGATGCCGGATCCCTTCTACTATGGTGGCTAGCTCTACTTATATAGACGAAGGCCCTGGGCCTCTCCCCATATTGAGCGGGAAGGGCGCCAACAATTGGCCATTTTGAAGGGGAACAGCGGGTACACTTATCCTGACTAAAGTTGGTCCTCGCCTGCCAAAGGCTCTGGTGATGACGCCTGCTTGGGCCCCACGATGACTCCCTTCCAGCCGTTGGGGCTGGTCTTGGTCTTGTTGCACCGAAACGGATGCCTTTGCTGGATGCTCTCGCCTACGCTTGCTCCCTTTGCACCAAAGGGGAAAGGAGGACGCTGCGCGGCTGGCGCCCGACTGGCGCCTTTGGTTGTCATGGCTTGCGTCACTGGCACCTCGCGAGGTACCCTGCCTTGAACTCTCCGCCTCCTCATGAGCCAGCCTGACGAGACCACGCCTGAGGAAGGTCCTGGTCGTCCGCCCCGCGAGGCTTGGCCCCTCGCGAGGGTCTTGAGCTTGTGTCGATGAAGATGGGCTGTCCTGGGCCTCCTTTGAGCCACACCGCAGGCCGCAGGCAGGCAAGTCTGGGGACCCCTGCTCCCGAACGCCGACAGAGCCCGGGCCCACGGCGCGCCCGAACTTGGCCGAGCAGAGAGGCGAAAGGGCAAGTGCGGCGTCACGGGCCCTAACAGCCTGCGGCCTTGGGCGACGCGTGGCGGGTGATTGGACGTGTGCGCACTGCATCCCCACGACGCCTCGGTAACCGCCCGGACTCGACAAGTCCCTGCATGCATGGTCAGTCATGATTACTGGTGATCGTGGAGGCCGGCGGTTGGCCTTCGCCGGCTATAAATATGAACGGTGTGCGCCCTCCCAGTCTATCCTTCTTGTCTCTCCTTCTTCTCCATGGCTCCACCAAGGAAGTTCTCGGCCACAGAGAAGGGGAAGGGCCGCCAGGTCGAATCTTCCTCTCCTTCGCCTAAGTGTGGTAGAGGTCGCCCTCGCAAGCACCCCGTGGCCTCCACGACGGTCCCCCACGGTCGTGGGGGAGGCTCTCAGCATGGCGACGAGCGGCTGGCCATGGTCGGATGGCGTACCCGGCGCGCGTCCCCGAGGCCGCGCCTTCATGTCACTGTTAGCTGCCGGAGTTCATGGTGAGGCGGAGGAGCCGTCCGGCGTCCGGCTTCAGCTCCGTGCTTCCTCTGGGTGAGCTCCCGGATGGCGCCTGAGTGGCCTCTGGCTCCAGGCAGAATGGCTGCTGCAGCCGGGCCGTGGGCTTCTTTGGAGGTCACTGCTGCGAGGAACATTCTGGCCCTTGGTAGCAGACGTTCGCTCGCGCGCGCGGTCTCCGCCGCCGGTGCTCCCTGCACTTCAAGTATGATGGCGACGCCACCCTCTACGTGAGGGTGTTTGGGGAAGACGGCCGTCGCATGGGGTGCTGCCCTGAGGACGACGACCGCGGCCGAGGACTCAGCCCTGGCGCGGGCGGAGAGGGCAGCGCACGGGCGACTGGCGATGCCTGCGACTCCTCAAGCTTCACCAGCTCTTCTTTGGGTGGCGATTCCTCCAAAGAGCGGCGTGGCCAGCCCCACGCCCGCCAGCGCCTGCTTGGGGGGTGGCAGCGGGTCCGCTCGCCGCCACGCCCCGGTGAAGCGCGAGATGGAGTCCGACTGAGCTCCGGAGGCGGCGCGGGCCTTCCGTGAGAGCCGGCGCGGGGCGTGCTTCACCTGCTTCTGTCCTTTTCCTTCCTTTTCTCCTGCGTAAAAAGGGCAACGCCGTTAATTATTGTACTGCTTTTGTTATCCTGATACTGTTCCCTTCTGCCGTGCGCCCATTCGTAAGTGAACCCCGGCCGTGGCCGCGGGGCGACCGACCCTGTCCCCGTGTTCGCGTTGTGCTGCCCATGAGGCATGGTCAGGAGGGGTGCTCCAGCTGCAGACCAGGGCCGTGAAAACTTGAGCGATAGGGGTAGGAACGCTCGCGGGGGCTCCCGAGGCTTCCGCCTCACGAGTCCCCGCGCTAGAGAAATCGAGGCAGAGGGTGAAAAGATCAAGAACCACGGACCAAAAAAGGGCGATAGTTTCGATAAAAACTTCAAATGGGAATAACCAACAACTGCAGAAAGCAAATGAAAAGCCGCGTCTGCACCTAGTCTAGTCTTCGACGTCTTCTCACCAAAGACGGAGCTAAGTGCTGCCATCAGGCGTGGAGGGAGCCCGGGGCTGAGGCCGGCACTCCTGAGACTCCGGGGCGTGTACATCCCCAACTCATTATTACGTGAGAGTGTCACAAGCGGCGAGCTTCACAGGCGTTCGCCTTCTTCACAGGCTCCGGGCCTTTCTTCTGGGAAGCAAGCTTCACGGGCGTTCGCCCTCTTCACAGGCTCTGGGCCTTTTCCAAAACGCGACAGCTTCATAGGCGTTCGCCTTCTTCACAAGCTGCGGGCCTTTTCCAAAACGCGACAGCTTCACAGGCATTCGCCTTCTTCACAGGCTCTGGGCCTTTTCCAAAACGCGACAGCTTCACAGGCTCCAGGCCTTTTCCAAAACGCGACAGCTTCACAGGCGTTTGCCTTCTTCACAGCCTCCGGGCCTTTTCCAAAACGCGACAGCTTCACAGGCGTTCGCCTTCTTCACAGGCTCTGGGCCTTTTCCAAAAAGATGAACTTCACAGGCATTCGCCTTCTTCACAGGCTCAGGGCCTTTTCCAAAAAGATGAACTTCACAGGCATTCGCCTTCTTCACAGGCTCAGGGCCTTCTCCAAAAAGATGAACTTCACATGCATTCGCCTTCTTCACAGGCTCAGGACCTTTTAGGGGTAGAACCTCCGGAGGTGCTGGATGTTCCATGCGTTCTGTATAGGTACTCCCTCTTGCGTCTCCAAGCAAACGGAGCCAGGCCTGGAAACATGAACAACCTTGAGTGGGACCTCCCACATGGGAGAGAGCTTATGCAGTCCCTCCCTGGAGAGGACCCGTCGGAGCACGAGGTCTCCTACCTCGAGAGTTCTGGGGCGGATGTTGCGGCAGTGGTATCGCCGGAGTGCCTGCTGGTACCTTGCCGCTCGCAGTGCAGCTTCCCGACGACGCTCCTCCCCCAGCACAAGAGCCGTCCCCCGCATGGCATCATGTAGCGTTTCATCGAACGCTAGGACCCGCGTGGATCGACGCTTGACCTCGTGAGGGAGGACCGCTTCGGCTCCGTGAGACCGTGAAGAAGGGGTCTCTCCGGTTGGCTTGGTCGCGGTTGTGCGGATGGACCACAACACGGATGGAAGCTCGTCGTACCCAGCCTCTGCTGCGGGCTTCCGGCTTCTTCTTGAACGTCCTGGTCTTGAGGCCTCTCAGACCTCTGCATTGGCCCGCCGGCTGTCCATTGCTGCGGGTGTGCCACCGAAGCGTAGCATATCTGCGTCCCAAGGTTAGCGCAGATGCGTTTTAAAAGGTTACCGTGAATCGCGAACCGTTGTCGGTGATGATGCGGTTCGGCACTCGAACCGCTCACGATGCCCTTGATGAACTTGACTGCGAGAACCAGCGGGGATGGCGGCGGACGGCCTCGACTTTGGCCCACTTGGTGAATTTGTCCACGACGACGTAAGGTAGCGATAGCCCCTAAGCGCCCGAGGAAATGGGCCCGAATGTCCAGCCCTGCATCGAACAGCCAAGCGAGGGGGATGGTTTCCAGACCTCCTGCGGGCTGGTGGATCTGCTTGGCGTGGAATTGGCAAGCCTCGCAAGCCTTCACGAGTTCGATGGCGTCATTGAGCGCGGTGGGCCAATAGAAACCATCGCGAACGCCTTGCCGACAAGGGTCCGTGATGATGAATGGTGCCCACAATCTCCGCCATGTATATCCGCCAGCAATTCCTTCCCCTGTTCCCTGGTGATGCAGCACAGGGATACGTCGTTCGGTCGTTTCCGGTAGAGTTCTCCATCCATGATGTTGTATGCCGTGGCTTGCCGCACCACACGCTCTGCCTCCTCCTCCTTCTCCGGTAAAGCCCCATGCGTTAAGTAGCTCTTGAGCTCCGTGATCCAGCACTCCTCTTGAGGTTCCATTGTCAGGAGCAGGCGTGCTCCTGAGGCCGGGCCACAGGCTGGGGCTCCCGAGGCTGGCGTTGTATGGCAGGTGAATGTGTGTGACGTCGGAGTCGATGACATCGGTGCGGTAGTTGTCGCGGGCCCCGAAGGTGAAAGGAAGGCGGACCTGCCCGATCGGGACCGTGGAGCCGTCGGTGACTCCGGAAAAAGGCTTGGTTGGCTGGAGCTGACTGTAAGGCACTTGAAGATTGTTGAATGTCTCCACGGACAGGACGTTGAGCCCTGCTCCGCCGTCGATGAGGGTCTTGGTGACTAGCACATTGCTGATGATTGGGGAGCAAAGCATCGGAAGAACTCCGGCTGTGGCTGCGCATTGGAGCTGATCCATCGAAATTTGAACGTGATGGCGCACGCCGACCACTTGAGAGGGCGCGTGGACTCAAGCTTGGGGAGGACTGCATTCACTTCACGGGCGAACTGCTTGAAGATGCGGTGAGAGGCTGGGGCTTGAGCTCCACCCAGGATGCAGGCGATCGCACGCGCTTCCTGGAAGCCCCCAGCCCCCTCGTCCTGATGACGGTCTTTGACTCTCCTTGGTGGCGGTGGCAGCAGAGGGAGGCCTGCGTTCCCTTGCGGACGATCCTCACGAGGCTGATCCCTCCAGCCCCCCTCACGAGGTGGGTCTTGCCAGCGGTCCTCGCGAGGTTGGTCGCGCCACCCTTGGCATGGGCCGCGGTCTTCCCAGCGTCCTGCATTCCTTCCTCCTCCTCGACCGTAGCCCCGGTCGCTGCGCTCGGGGCGTCTGCCGACCCTTCCTTCGCGTACGGCCCGGAGCTCTTGACATTCATTGGTGTTGTGGGTGTGGAGGTCGTGGTACACACAGTACCGGCTGCCTTAGAGGACTCAGGCTGATCTCTGCCTCGCTTGGTGTGCAGTTGCCGCGAGCACGGCAGCCCCTTGCGCTTCACGTCCATCGCCTTGGACTTCTTCTCTTGAGGATCTGCGGCGGGCAGCTCGAGGAGGAGAGGCGCCCTCCTCAGCCACTGGCGCACTTGGTCGCCAAGTTGAACAGCTCGAGGAGGTGCATGATCTTCATGCATCACCAGCTCCTCCTTCATCTTGGCGTCAGCGCCGCGCCCGTCGGAGAAGGCGAGATGATGGCCTCCTCCGTTACCACAGGGATCTTGAGGCGCGTTGTTGAAGCGCCTGGATGTACTTTACGGGGTTTCCCCTAGCTTTGCTTGATCCGGCGCATGTCGCTCACGGCGCGGGTGGCGGTCGCGAAGTACCTTGAAGTTGGCGATGAAGCGGGTGCGCATCTCGGCCCGAGAAGAGATCGTGCACAGGGGACGGGTCGAGAGCCAGTGCGGGCTCCGTCCTTGAGCGCCATGGGAAACCAGTTCGCCATGACCCTTTCGTCCCCGTTGGCAGCCTCGATGCCCAGCTCGTAGAGTTGGAGGAACTCCGTAGGGTCAGTCGTGTCGTCGTAGCGAGGAGGCAGGTCTGGCTTGAACTTGGCGGGCCACGCGGCTGCGCCTTCGGTGGTGAAGGTGCGGCAGCCCGCCGTGCCAGCTGAGGGCCTCGGACGGCGAAGAGCTTGGTCTTGCGAGCCTCCTGCGCGCCGGTGAAGCGGCGCAGGTCTTGACATCTTTGGAGCGGGAGCGCCGGGCAGCTTCTTCTTGCAGGCGAGAACTTCTTGGCAGCTCTGCTCTTGCCGCTGCGGCGCTGGCGGAAACGAAGTTCCGCCCGCAAGCGCTTAAACGGCGCCGTCTTGAGGAGGAGGCGGCTGAGGCTCCCCGGGAGCTTCATCGCCCGCGCGGGGTGGGGTGCGGTGCAGCAAGACGGACGGCCCGGGGTCGCCTCCTGCAGCGCGGACGAGCTCGGCGACGTGGTCGAGCCATTCTTCGTAGACGTCGTCGGCGAAGCGGTAGCGCGAAACTCGTTAGCGCGATGAGTGCAGCTCGGGCCTCCAGCGGGGGTGAGCGAAGGCGTGGCGGTGCGGCCGTCCCGCCTCATGGACGGGTGCTCGGACGACACTTGCTGCTCGTTCCCCGCCGGGCGATGGCGGCGTTAACCCAGTGCCGAGAACAACGAGGGCGCCCGCCGACGGAGCCGCCGTCTAAGCGACATGGGAGGCGAAGGCTCGGCGCTGGCGCTGGCCTCGACGAAGCGTCGAACATGGTTGCGGTGGTCGGGAAGAACGAGGCGACGAAAAGCGGATTCGGCGCACCTACTGGCGCGCCAAATGTCGGATTTCGGGTTCCGGCAGACCCTTGAGGTTCGAACTCTGGGTTGCGCGTGGAGATCCAACCCTCCACCGTCTCGTACCTCGCCGAATCGCAGGGACCTAAACTACTAGCAAGAACAGCACAAGAGACGCGAGATTTATACTAGTTCGGGCCACCGTTGTGGTGTAATACCCTAATCTAGTTTGTGGTGTGGTGGATTGCCTCTTGGGCTGATGAAGAATAAGATAGGAAGAACAGCCTCATGAGGGTCTGCATTCTTGGTGGGTGTGATGAACTGCTAAGTGGTGTCCCGTCGCTCTAGCTTGAGGATCGGGTCTCTATCTCTCTCTGGATTCCCGATGCGGATCCCTTCTACTATGGTGGCTAGCTCTACTTATATAGGCGAAGGCCCCTGGCCTCTCCCAAATATTGAGCGGGAAGGGCGCCAACAATTGGCCATTTTAAAGGGGAACAGCGGGTACACTTATCCTGACTAAAGTCGGTCCTCGCCTGCCAAAGGCTCTGGTGATGACGCCTGCTTGGGCCCCATGATGACTCCCTTCCAGCCGTTGGGGCTGGTCTTCGTCTTGTTGCACCGAAAAGGATGCCTTTGCTTGATGCTCTCGCCTGCGCTTGCTCCCTTTGCACCAAAGAGGAAAGGAGGACGCTGCGTGGCTGGCGCCCGACTGGCGCCTTTGGTCGTCATGGCTTGCGTCACGGGCACCTCGCTAGGTACCCTGCCTTGAACTCTCCGCCTCCTCATGAGCCAGCCTGACGAGACCGCGCCTGAGGAAGCTCCTGGTCGTCCGCCCCGCGAGGCTTGGCCCCTCGTGAGGGTCTTGAGCTTGTGTCGATGAAGATGGGCTGTCCTGGGCCTCCTTTGAGCAACGCTGCAGGCCGCAGGCAGGCAAGTCTAGGGACCCCCGTTCCCAGAACGCCGACAGTTCCGCTATGTGTTCGGCAAAAGGTCGATGGCTCGCCTGCAGATCAACTGCGACTTCGGCATCTTTGTCACCAGCTCGACTGGTCACCTTGGTTCGACCGAGGACTGCGCCCTACCTCCGGTCGTCATGTTCGGATGAGGGCCTTCATCAACATCAACTCCAATCTCCATCAAGATCTTGGAGGAATCGTCCAGGGAGCCTGGGGGCTCAACGTCAACATTGCCCTCCGGCGACCGTACTATTTTTTCGGACAGCGAACTTGTGTCCGCCACCACCGCCTCCTCAAGTGTCGTTTTAATGATTGCTTCGGTGGAATTGTGCGGAATTGAGTCTACAACATCCCTGGAAACTTTCGTCGAGTTCCGATGGAGGAATCTCTGGCGATCCACGATATACCGGAGCCCTGTTAAATCTGGATGAGAATCTGGATTAGTTTAGGGCGTGGTGTCCAGCTTCTAGCTCGAACGTCCTTTGGAAGATCCAACCATTGATCCTCTGCGGAATTCCTATATGTACCACCCCTCAAAATTTCAGCTCGATCCGACCGTCCAAACTCCGGGAACCTTCCAATTAGTGCATCACTTTCCGGATCTATTTTCTGTGCGAAAATGAATCCGACCCGAGTTCGTCTTTTTTATGAACGGGATTTCAGACATCCTTTTTGAAGGAAGTTTTGTATGGGGTATTGTGTTTTGTTTTCGAACATATCCTACTAACTTTAAAATCTTTTGAACATGATCTTCAACATCATGATGGTGTCAAACCAGTCCGGCAACATTGCTCCACGGCCGCTAATCGGCGCTAAACACGTCGTCACTTTGTTGAGCCGAGCTCAACTTCTTCGGATCATCATCTCAACAAGCCGAACAAGAGTTCGGCATCAGAAAGGATAAATCGCCGCCCCATGGATTACACGGAGAAGGCACACCGGCATCGCCGCATGATCACTTCATCAAGCCGGCATTGACCACGTCACGACCTGCATCGGCAGGGCCGCCTTTATTGCTCGCCGAGCCGGTGTCCATCACGCCGACCTACTTCGACTCATCGGCTGACATCGAGGCTTCGACATCTCGGCTGGTCCGGGGGCTTCGCCATCTCTTCATCAACCTACTCCGGAGACTTCGGCATCACTAGTTGACTAGCTCCGTCACGTTAGCTGGACCAAAGGCTTTGCCTCGGCAAGCCAACCTTTGCCAGCATCGCCATGCCGTCGCTTTATCGCCCATCAGGCAATGGGTGTGCGGATCGAGCCCCAATTCTGGGAATCACCTTCCTTCAGATTGCTACAACAAATAAACCAGGTGCTATTAATCCTAGTATTTTTTGCTTGTTTGGGTTCATTTTTTCCCAAGGAATTATTACTCCGGTTTGTCCATCATATGTACACAGGTCTATCAAATGGTGGACGCATTATCAACGGTCGCATGGTGGTTCGGTCAGTTTTCGTACATAGTCCGGCGAACGCCGGATCCGAAACTCGGACCGACCTGTGAATTCAGGCTTTGTCACGCCTTTACCGCATCACGTCGTCGCCCTGCATCGACATTGACTTCCGCGCCAGGCCATATTTCTTTTATTACTCACTTTGCACTATTATTTGTGCACAGGAAAATGATCCAGCCGGACTATATCCTTTGGCGTCACCTCGGGACCGGCTCAGGGGATGGAACCTTGTCCCGCATCAAGCTCGGACCGCGTCATCAATACCGAACACATTAACCAGCTAAGTTGCCTTCATGCTCAAAGTTTTAAATTTTTAACTTGTGTTCGGCTCGACCAAGCATCATACTTTTTTGGAAAAAAGTTGCTTGTAAAAAATTTCCTTGTCCAAACTTTGTTTGTGACGGGCAAATTCAAATACCCAGTTCACTTGGGGGCTTCTTTCATGAAGCCTTTCCTCTTGCATATGATTATACTTGTACGTCTTCGTTCCTTGTTCATGTATTACGCCACAATATGCACCATATTGACTTAAGCGATTTGCAAGCTTGGTTTCCTTGCTCCTGTGTTTACCCCTACGTTTCCGATTGTTCGGCTAGGGAGTAAAGGGAGCACCTCTGCGATTGTCACGATCGGGTCACCCGAGCTGGACCTTAGACTGGGTGAAGCCGAAAGCTAGCGCTCTTACTGTTTTCTATAATGGTCGGCACACAACGGAACTCATGAGTACAAAAAATCTATTGCACAAGTCTCATATTACCAATGAGCACCGAAGAAAGGTATCAGTGGGGGTACTATTTTCTTCGAAGATGCTTCTTACACTTTATCGATAATATAGCATAAGTTCCCCTGGCGCCGCTTTGTCTGTTACAACCTTATGACCTGATTGCTGGTTATCGGAAACACCATCGATATTCTCGGCGGTGTAGTACATAACACTTTTCGGTCTTTGACGAAGAGGAGAAGCTTCTGATTCGGTTAAGACGCGTTTAAAGTTATTTGAACATAGATATGATATAAGCACTTTGGTCCATACAATCATTCTTTTACCCAAGTCACTCGGGGGCTCTTAAATTTATGTGAGCTGTTTTATAATAAGTGTTCTTATTATTAGTCGTTGCAAAGTCTTTTTCTATCACTCCTTTCTCGATGCAAGTGTGTGGTCAATAGCCGGATAGCCTTGCTTCTCTCTAAATCCGCTCAAGTGCAGTTTGCTAAACTAGCCTCGGAGAAGCACTCCGCTTTCGGGATAAGGAGGTTGAAGCCATAGGCATGACCCGCTTGAAAGTCTTGAGATAGGATGTGTCATGTTAAAGCACGGCAGAAGCACCTTTTTTTTAAAGTCCAATTTTTGGATTGGCACCGAACACTTGATCTAGTTCGGACATTAAACTTTTGAATACGTTTTTTGGCTTTTCGATCCTATGACACTTTTAAACTATTTGTGCGTTTCTAGCATTAGTCTTGCAGTGCAACGCCGGACACCTTTAGGGATTCGGCAAAAACATACTCGGATGTTGCTACATATGCATCGGTTTTGAATTGTGTCTTCGGTCAATAGTTGGGTTGCCCGGCTCCTATGCTTGCCCCCTACGTTCCGCTTTGTTCGGCTAAGCGTGCAAAGAGAGAACCACTGTGATTGTGCTTCCAGCTCGCATGGTTAAGCACCTCAGTGGAGAAAGCCGAAACCGATCGTCACAAGAGGGCGTAAACTAGTCAGCGATCCAATGACTATGTTGAATGACGGGCCGTTCATAACATTGGCCGAAGTGTTTACGGCTTGAACTTGGATGTTGCCGAACACTAACTGGGGGCTCATAGCTAGCTTCCCCAGTTTAAAGCTCCTATGACTAAGCGAAAGTTATAAAGCCCGCATATCTGATTGCCTCGTTTCCGCTAACACAACCGCCTTGAACGCAAGAGACATCGGCTAAGGGTTGCTTTGTTAGTGCGGAAACACCACATGTAGTATCTACCAAGGGTAGAAGCCGACGATGGGCCACTTTCAACTGATAATAAGTCACAATGGAGTCAAAATAATGATGTAATGTACTTGGATACATAGAATCATTACACATAATCTGTGATTCCACTCTGGATATCGATCCTTAATTCCGCCACCCGTGCCCATATTAAGGCTCGGGGCTCTTTGAGCTTTGCTCATTATCTATAAATATTAAAGGGCACATCGATCCTGATGCGGTGTTGCCACCCGAACAGTGTCTCGGGGCTACCGCATTGCTCATTCAATGCAGAGAATTCAAAGTGCTTTCGATGTTCGGCTTGACCAAACTATGCGCATACATGTCTTGGGACAATAATAGGTACCATATGGACCTATCCGGCATCAAGCTAGTATATTATGGGCGACTTCTCACGACCCTCTCTCGGGGCCCGTTCACGATCACTATTATCTCTAATATATTACACTGCATTTTTATTCCTATGTATGCTTTGCCGAGCTAGGAGTTGATCCTCGGGCCGATTTGGCGCATCGACACGAGACTCGGGGCTCTTGGGAACAGCGGTTTTATGCTTTCCTTCAGGTGCGCCTCGGGTTTTAGACTGATACACACCTTGAGGGATACTGGCTATATATCTCGGCAGAGAATAAACTGCACCAATTAAAAATATTCACAAAAAATCAGCCCGCGGTCGGGGTGGTGCACCACCTCGGAGGTAGTCCGGCATAAAAGCTCGGGCGCCAACAGCTAGCTCCATAGAGGGCATTTCCGGCATTAAGCTCGGCTAAACTCCTTCAACTTTTTTGGACCAAGATGATCTATGACTTCTTGGATATAGTCCGGCGTTGGAGCTTGGACACAGTCCGACATTGGAGCTCGGATACATTTCGGTGTTGGAGCTCGGAAGCAGTCCGGCATTGGTGCTCGGCTGCAAAAGATACCTTGAATGCAGCCCGGCGTTAGAGCTCGGACGCAAGAGGACACTGCCTCCCGGGAACAACTTCAAACGCGAGGTGTGGCATAAAAATAACGAGGCATTGATAAAGGCCGGAAACTTAAAGGGGCTCCTCGGATACCCGACATGTAAACTCTTCGGATGCACTTCGGCAATCCTGAAGATCGAAGATGAGAAGATTTGTTGAACCAGTTTTCAAGACCGATGACCGAAGATGAAGAACAGTTCGGAAGAATCGAGGAGTGTTCCTAACTTGAAGACCGGTTCAGGGGGCTACTGACGGTGTCCTGGACTAGGGGGACCCCATGGCCGTATACTCATGGGCCAGTCCGGACAGCTACCGCATACAAGGAAGATTCCACAAGACTTGGCGATCAAGACAAGGACTCCTCCCCACCAGCGTATTCGGCTAGGACTCTTGTTATCCTAGGCCTCTGGTGCACTATATAAACCGAGGCCGGGCTAGTTGATAGATACAACAATCATACCATCATAGGATAGCTTCTAGGGTTTAGCCTCTACGATCTCGTGGTAGATCTACTCTTGTACTACCCATATCTTCAATATTAATCAAGCAGGAAGTAGGGTTTTACCTCCATCGAGAGGGCCCGAACCTGGGTAAACATATGTGTCCCTTGCTTCCTGTTACCACCAGCCTTGATGCACAGATCGGGACCCCATACCCGAGATCCGCCGGTTTTGACACCGACAACCGGGTCCAGAATTTCCTGGCCGATTCCCCTGGCTTTGGGTTATGTGACTCAAGTCATCAGCATCCAGTGGTCTCACATAAGTGCCCTGGAAGTTGTCAAGGAATGCGTCTTCCAAATTCTCCCAACTGCCAATGGAGTTTGCTGGCAAGCTATTCAGCCAATGCCGAGTCGGTCCTTTGAGTTTTAGTGGGAGGTACTTGATGGCATGTAGATCGCACCACGGGCCATGTGGATGTGGAGGAGGAAATCTTCAATCCATGCCGCGGGGTCTTTTGTACCATCATATGATTCAATGTTCACGGGTTTAAATCCCTCTAGGAATTCGTGATCCATTACTTCATCAGTGAAGCATAGGGGGTGTGTGGCGCCTCTGTGCCGGGCTATGTCACGACGCAGTTCATACGAGTCTTGTCTGTTGTATTCAGCCCGGCCGGGTTTGCTTTTAGTATATCCGGTGTGACGATCATCGCAGCGTTGAAGCCAGCGCCCGTGATCCGTAGATCGATCTTGTATGTCCTGCTTTGTTTTCCAATACGTCTCGCAGGTCCTGCGTTTTGCCCCAGGTGAGGGAGTCCTGGATTAGGGGGTCTCCAGACAGCCGGACTATATCCTTTGGCCGGACTGTTGGACTATGAAGATACAAGATTGAAGACTTTGTCTCGTGTCCGGATGGGACTCTCCTTGGCGTGGAAGGCAAGCTTAGCAATACGGATATGTAGATCTCCTCCCTTGTAACCAACTCTGTGTAACCCTAGCCCCCCTCCGGTGTCTATATAAACCGGAGGGTTTAGTCCGTAGGACAACAACAATCATACCATAGGCTAGCTTCTAGGGTTTAGCCTCTACGATCTCGTGGTAGATCAACTCTTGTAATACTCATATCATCAAGATCAATCAAGCAGGAAGTAGGGTATTTACCTCCATCGAGAGGGCCCGAACCTGGGTAAACATCGTGTCCCCCGCCTCCTGTTACCATCCGCCTTAGACGCACAGTTCGGGACCCCCTACCCGAGATCCGCCGGTTTTGACACCGCCATTGGTGCTTTCATTGAGAGTTCCACTGTGCCGTCACCGTAAGGCCTGATGGCTCCTTCGATCATCGGTAACGATGCGGTCCAGGGTGAGGTTTTCCTCCCCGGACAGATCTTCGTATTTGGCGGCTCCGCACTGCAGGCCAACTCGCTTGGCCATCTGGAGCAGACCAAGAGCTACGCCCTTGGCCACCAGGCCAGGTTCGGAAATTTGAACTACACTGCCGACATATGCGGAGACTTGGTATTCGACAAATTCGAGCCCATGCCAGGTGCGTCGCACGGTCACGACGAGCATGATTTGGCTCTGCCGTTGGACAGTGTTCGAGAGATCACACCTGCAACTACTTAGGCCCTCAATCCGGAGAAAATTGTGCCATCCGAGGACGGGTGGATAGACCCCGCCATGGAGGCCGCACTCTCAGTGGCGATAGAGCCGGATACTAACTTCACCCCTTACGAGAGCTGTGTTGCCGAACCACCAGATTCATCTCCGGCCACAGACTCCGAGCCGTCTGCGTCTGCGCCTGTCGAATCCGATTGGGCGCCGTTCATGGAGTTTACCTCCGCGGATATCTTTCAGCACTCGCCTTTCGGCGACGTGCTAAATTCATTAAGGTTTCTCTCCTTATCAGGAGAACCTTGGCCGAACTATGTCCTGCTAGAATGGGATACAGACGACGAAGAAATTTGCTACCCATCCACCACCCACTTAGTAGCCTCTATCGATGATTTAACCGACATGCTCGATTTCGACTCCGAAGACATCGACGACATGGACGACGATGCAGGAGAGGAACAGGAACCATCGCCCACAGGGCGCTGGACAACCACTTCATCACATGACATATTCATGGTGGATACACCCAAAGAAAACAATGATGAGGAACGGAAGGAAGCAGCGAAGAACAACTCCATCGAGAAGCAAACAAAGCGTCGGCATAGGTGCCGCTCCAAATCCCGCCTCGACAAAAACAGCGATAACAGTGAAAGAGAAAATAACACCCCAGTCGACTCCAGAGGAAACGACGACCACATCGACCCAGCGGCAGAGCAGGATGAACCAGCAAACGGCGAACATAGTACGGATCCGCTGTCCGAACACGGAAACGCCGAGGATAAAGCTCATCAACCTCCCTCCGGAGAGGAAAACAGTCCGGACGAAGATGCACACATCATCCCGGAAAGGCACTTGGAACAAGAGAACCTCCACAGAAGGCTTATTGCCACTGCGAGGAGTCTGAAGAAGCAGAAGCAAAGGCTTAAGGCCGCGCAGAATACGCTCAACAGTAGATGGAACAAAGTGCTCGACAATGAAGAAAAGTATGGTGGTAGTTACCACACAAAGAGCTATCCAAAGCGCAAGCTGTTGCCTGAATTTGATGATGAGGCCTTAGAGCCCACACAGCCGAAAAATAAAACGGCCGACCGGTCGGATCAACCACCTGATGGACACGATAGAGCGGCTAACAAGGCCGCACATAAGTCAGCACACGCTTCACATGACGACTCGCATCAGAAGACCAGCGCGACCAGATCCATCTATGGATCTAGGAAGCACGCTCCGGCACAAAATCAAAACTGAATACTACAACCATCCGAATGCCATGATACATCCAAATACAGGGGTGCCGCACACCCCCTATGTTTCGCTGATGAGGTGCTGGACCACGAATTTCCAGAAGGATTCAAATCAGTGAACATAGAGGCGTACGACGGGACTACGACCACAGGGTCTGGATTGAGGACTTTATCCTCCATATCCATATGGCTCGCGAAGACGATCTCCATGCCATCAAGTACTTGCCCCTCAAGCTTAAAGGACCAGCTCGGCACTGGCTGAAAAGGCTCCCCGAAAACTCAATAGGAAGTTGGGAGGAGCTCGAGGATGCTTTTTGGGCTAATTTTCAAGGGACCTATGTCCGACCTACGGATGCAGACGATTTAAGTCATATAATACAACAGCCAGGAGAGTCAGCCCGAAAGCTTTGGAACATGTTTCTCACTAAGAAGAACCAAATCATCGATCGCCTTGACGCAGGTTTTAGCAGCTTTCAAGCACAGCGTCTGAGACGAATGGCTCGCCAGACATCTCGGCCATGAAAAACCGAGAACAATGGCAGCCCTGACAAGCCTCATGACCCGCTTTTGCGCGGGCGAAGATAGTTGGCTAGCCCGTAGAAGCACCAGCAACCCAGGCACATCCAAAGTCAGGGATGGCAATGGAAAACCACGACGCAGTAAAATCAAGTGTCGAAATAAAGCAGACAACCCAGATAGCACGACAGTAAACACCGGATTCAGGGGCTCTTGGCCGGGTCAGTGGAAAAAGCCTTTCAAAGGCAACAGAGATGGACCATCCAGCCTAAACAAGATTCTAGACAAACTATGTCAGATTCATGGCACCCCCGATAAACCTGCAAATCACACCCACAGAGAATGCTGGGTCTTCAAGCAGGCCGGGAGGCTAAACGCCGAACACAAGGGGAGGGAGACACCAAGCGGAGACGAGGACGAACCTCGCCAGCAAAGCACTGGGGAACAGAAAAAATTCCCACCAGAGGTTAAAACAGTAAACATGATCCACGTGACGAAGAGGAGAAGCAAACATGCACTCCGAGACACACGCACCGTAGAGCCCGTCACCCCTAAGTTCAACCCCTGGTTGGCCTGCCCGATCACTTTTGATCGCAGGGATCACCCGACAAGCATCTGGCACGAAGGATTGACTACCTTGGTGTTAGACCCAATAATAAATGGATACCATCTCACACAAGTCCTTATGGACGGCGGCAGTAGTCTAAATCTGATATATCAGGACACAGTCCGCAAAATGGGGATAGACCCGACAAAAATCAGCCACAGTAATACTACCTTCAAGGGAGTAATACCAGGCCCAGAGGCCCGACGCACGGGCTCTCTATTACTAGAGGTTGTATTCGGTTCTCCCGACAACTTCCAAAGCGAAAAATTGACCTTCGACGTCGCTCCATTCCGAAGTGGCTATCAAGCACTACTCGGAAGAGCGGCTTTCGCTCGTTTTAATGCAGTACCGCATTACGCTTCTCTCAAGCTTAAGATGCCAGGTCCACGTGGTGTCGTCACCATTAGCGGAAACATTGAAAGTTCCTTACGAGCGGAAGAATGTGCGTGGGCTTTAATAGCTGAACACTAAATGGCCCCTCCAACTAGAATAAACGATCGGTCGTCAAGACCGCGGACACGGCTAGACGAGTCCGGCGCATTACTAGCTATAACAGCTTAGATAAACCCGAGATTGGTTTAATGGTTATACCCCCATAGACGGCACCAGGGGATTCCCGCGTGTAATCAGGGCTAGTTCGGCTCAACTTGACTTATCTTGAATTTCAATGGTTTATTGAGAATAACCATTTTTTTGGCACGACAACTTTCACCCAAGTTCTTCTCTTTTACAGATGACAATCGTGCCACACCCGTCCAGGATACGGCACAATGGAGACACAAGCGCAGACGTGCAGCAGGGACCCGCTCAAAGGTTTCTTTTTAGATTAAGACCGTGCATAAACCTTTTTCACTGTTTCTTGTTGTTCACATCCTCCGGATACTTAGTATAACCGAGAAGGATGCTGACGTTATTGGCATTTCGCCACGTCAGAGCATTGCACGTACCTGGACACTCGAGGTTCATTATCAAGGGCATCGCTCATCCCGGCATATGTTATAAAGACCGAATACCTTAGGGAGTGTTCGGCGTCGGGAGTTTGGCCTTATATGCATCAGCTCCGAATCATGTCTTTGGTCAAATGTTGGGTTTGCCCGGCTCCCTTGTTTTGCTACCTTACATTCTGCTCTATCGGCTAAGGTGGCACCGGGAGAACTACTGCGATTGTGCCCTGGTTCATCCGGATGAGCACCTCAGTAGAGAAAGCCGAAAACTGACTGTCATGATAAAGCGCGAGACTGGTCAACCACTCAATGACTTAGTGGAATCTTCTGGATTCCTCCGCATTAACGAAGGGTCGTTTCCCGGTCACGTACGTACGTGCCCCGTATTAGGACGAGCGCAGAGGTACCAGGGGCTATATAGTAGTCCCACCGTCAAACTCCTATGGCTAAGTGAAAGTGTTAAAGCAATATAGTCTGATTGCCTCGTTCGCTGCGCTACCACCTCCTTAATGGACCAAGACGTTGGATCAAGTGTGAATACACGTTTTTTGCGAACACCCCCGCATTATATGCGTGGGGGCTGAAGCCGACGACTGCAAACTTTCAGGTTATATACATATATACATAAACGGCCGCACAGGAGGCATCATAATACTTTCGGGCAAAAGTATAAACACAGCCTTTATAATTCAATAAAACATTGTTTTTACAATGGGAATACATGTCACTAGAACATAATATTCTTCAAGCACTGAGCCTCTATTGAACGAGCGCCTTCAAGGACTTCTTCAAAGTAGTGCTCGGCAGAAACCCGGCCCACGGCCGAACTCTGGGTTGCAATAGTGGTGGCCTCCATCTCTGCCCAGTAAGTCTTGACATGGGCAAGTGCTATCCGCGCACCCTCTATGCACGCAGACCTCTTCATAGCGTCGATGTGCAGCACAACACCAAGGAACTGTTGCACCAAAGTAAAATAACTATTCGGCCTTGGCCCTTCCAGACACAGATGATCCACAACAGGCCTCATGGCAAGCCCGGACAACCTATGGAGCTCGGCCCACTCGGCCATTCGCTCATTCAACAGTAGCAGACGCACTGGAACATTGAACTGTGACCCGAACAGCTTTTCCACTTCACGATCTTTTTGATCCTTGAAGTACTCGGCCGCATCAGCTGCACTGGCTGCCAAATCCACGTATGCGTCTGCAGAACTCCATAGTTGATCAAGAGGGCCATACTTTGGTTCTCCGAACTTCGTCCGCAACGAAAAGGGCTTCCCGGCCGCGATATCTCCAGCTTGACGCAGCTCCTCCTTCGTCGCTCTGATTTTCGAGCGGGCTTCCTTGGCTGCTACCATGGCCTTCTCCAAATCCGTTGCCTTCGCTCGGCTTTCTTTTTCAAGAAGCTGGTAACGGTCGGCTGCATCTTTCAACTCAACGGCCATCTTGGCTAATTTTTCCTTGCTTTGGCAATGCGCAGCCTGTTCGGCTCTCAGCTCTTCGACCGCCTTCAGAGCGGCCGCATCACTATTCCTGGCTTGTTCCTTGGCTTGGGCAAGTTCCACCCGAAGGGTCTCCACGGCGGCAGCTCCATCTGCAGTCACAACATATTAAAAATACTAGCATCATGCTCCTCTTACTATGTGTTGATCACCGGAAAAATACCATGTGCCTCGTCAAGCCGCTTGTTGACAAGCACGATGTCGGCATCTGCCGCATCAAGTTGCCGCTTTAGCTCGGCAAACTCACAAGTCCGGCTAGCCACCGGACCCTCCGCCACCTGCACATGATGGCGGCCTGATTATTACCTGGGACTATGATCCTCTGTTTGCCGCCGTTCTCGATGGAAACCAGAGTCTCAGGGGCTACTATCTGCATAGGACACACCTAACGTGTGCGGTACCATCAAAAACATATACTACTTTGCGTACCTCAAAGCCTCTCAGCAGGCTCATAAAAGCTTCATGCAGCCCGCTTTTGGCGGATGAAATCCTCTCAACCACCGTACCCATTAGCGTACGATGCACTTCTGAGATAGCCGCTCGCTCCAGAAGATCCTTCAGTGCGTCGGGTCACGCACCGGACGGTCCCGGACTCTTTCTGTTGCTCTCCTTAGGAGCCGAATACTCTGGACTTCGGGTGGCCGAAGAATTACCCTCTAGCCTTGGAGGATCAGGAGAAATCCTCCATGATGACACCTCAGGGTCGCCTGCCTCATGAGGTGGGGAGGCATGGGAGGTGTTTCACTCTCCATCATCTCCGGAAGAAGATCCCCCGAAGACGAACTTTGTCGAGAAGGGCTACGATCCGAACTACAAGATATATGCTTCGGTTATTGTCCTCAGAGGTAAAGCAGGATATTTTTACTATTAAGTACTTCTTGTTTACTTACAGCTTGGTGGAGGGCTGATCCCCTTGCGGACATTGTGCGGCAAGGGTGCCCTCCGAGGCAGGACCCTCTGGCGAATATTTCTTCCACCATTTGGAAACCTTTGTTTCCGGGTCTTCAGAGGTGGTCCTCTTCCTTCCTTTGGGAGAGGGAATTTCAGATTCTTCTCCCCGATTATCCTCCTTCACAGAGGCGCTAATTCCCCCCGGTTTGGATGAATAATGAGCGAGGCCCGCTTTCAGCCTCTTTATTCCCCCCTTTATCTTCCCCTGAGGGCGCCTGATAAGGCGCCGGCTCAAGCATTCTGGCCAGTACTGGATCTGCTGAGCCTTCGGGAAGGGGGGCCGAACACCTGATCATCTTTGCCTTTGTTACCCAGTCCTGGTCAAAGAGCGACTTTTCAGAATGATGTTGTGATAAATAAAAAGACAGCGTATTCGGCCACGGGATTACTGACTTGGGTATCTGGACGATTGCAGCTCAGACCCGCATCCTCGGTTGTGTCCGGACACCTTACTTGTGGTCTAAAGAACAATTTGTACATCTCTTCGAGCGTCATGCCGAGGAAGTGCTGAATAGCTCACGGTCCTTCTGGGTTGAACTCTGATGTCTACTACACAACCTTCTTCTAGTAGACGTTGTTGGGCTTCCAAGTGCAGAGGTTTGTAGGACAGTAGCAAATTTCCCTCAAGTGGATGACCTAAGGTTTATCAATCCGTGGGAGGCGTAGAATGAAGATGGTCTCTCTCGAACAACCCTACAACCAAATAACAAAGAGTCTCTTGTGTCCCCAACACACCCAATACAATGGTAAATTGTATAGGTGCACTAGTTCACAAGAGATGGTGATACAAGTGCAATATGGATGGTAGATATAGGTTTTGTAATCTGAAAATATAAAAACAGCAAGGTAGCAAGTGGTAAAAGTGAGCGTAAGCGGTATTGCAATGCTAGGAAACAAGGCCTAGGGTTCATACTTTCACTAGTGCAAGTTCTCTCAACAATAATAACATAGTTGGATCATATAACTATCCCTCAACATGCAACAAAGAGTCACTCCAAAGTCACTAATAGCGGAGAACAAACAAAGAGATTATGGTAGGGTACAAAACCACCTCAAAGTTATTCTTTCCAATCAATCCGTTGGGCTATTCCTATAAGTGTCACAAACAGCCCTAGAGTTAGTACTAGAATAACACCTTAAGACACAAATCAACCAAAACCCTAATGTCACCTAGATACTCCAATGTCACCTCAAGTATCCGTGGGTATGATTATATGATATGCATCACACAATCTCAGATTCATCTATTCAACCAACACATAGAACCTCAAAGAGTGCCCCAAAGTTTCTACGTACCGGAGAATCAAGACGAAAACGTGTGCCAACCCCTATGCATAGGTTCATGGGCGGAACCCGCAAGTTGATCACCAAAACATACATCAAGTGAATCAATAGAATACCCCATTGTCACCATGGGTATCCCACGCAAGACATACATCAAGTGTTCTCAAATCCTTAAAGACTCAATCCGATAAGATAACTTCAAAGGAAAACTCAATCCATTACAAGAGAGTAGAGGGGGAGAAACATCATAACATCCAACTATAATAGCAAAGCTCGCGATACATCAAGATCGTGCCAAATCAAGAACACGAGAAAGAGAGATCAAACACATAGCTACTGGTACATACCCTCAGCCCCGAGGGTGAACTACTCCCTCCTCGTCATGGAGAGCGTCGGGATGATGAAGATGGCCACCGGTGAGGGTTCCCTCCTCCGTGAGGTGCTTGAACAGGTCCCGATTGGTTTTTGGTGGCTACAGAGGCTTGCGGCGGCGGAACTCCCGATCTATTCTGTTCCCCGATCGTTTTAGGGTATATGGGTATATATAGGAGGAAGAAGTACATCAAGGGAGCCACGAGGGGCCCACGAGGGTGGAGGGCGCGCCCTAGGGGGGTGGGCGCACCCCCCTACATCGTGGCTCCCTCGTTTCTTTTTTGACGTTCACTCCAAGTCTATCGGGTAGCTTTCCTTCCAAAAATAACTTCTCCAGAAGGTTTCATTATGTTTCGACTCCGTTTGATATTCCTTTTCTTTGAAACACTGAAACAAGGGAAAAAACAGGAACTGGCACTGGGCTCTGGGTCAATAGGTTAGTCCCAAAAATAATATAAAAGTGCATAACAAAGCCCATTAACATCCAAAACAGATAATATAATAGCATGAATACTTCATAAATTATAGATACGTTGGAGACGTATCAGCATCCCCAAGCTTAATTCCTGCTCTTTCTCGAGTAGGTAAATGATAAAAGAAATAATTTATGAAGTGTGCATGCTAGCAGGTGCATAAGTTTGACCAATGATAATTTCAATCACCTTTTCTAGCATCATTATATGTCATAACAGTAGCTCAACTCATAGAACTTTGCATGATCAAGTAACAAACTATTCACATGCTAAAGCATAGATCATAAACTTTCTTGAAAACTAACAAATAGTTCTCAGTCATCAAACAATTGAAATTCATCTTATTTTCAGGAAGGGTCTATGTCAGAGCTTTGATTCAGCAAACTTCACATACTCAACTATCCTTTAGTCTTCCATGATTGCTACCACTCAAAGCATATTTTTAGAACAAATAGTATTCATCGAACACAGAGAAAGATAGGGGCTTAATGTTTGCCTCCCAACCTTTTACCTCAAGGGTAATGTCAACAATAATAATTCATGCTCAAATATATTTGAATGGCCATATATGCTTAGATCTTTCCATCACAGATGCTTGCCAACTAAAGAGTAGGGCTGGAATGAGAAGGAATACTATTGACTCTTGCATAAAAGTAAAAGATAGGCCCTTCGCAGAGGGAAGTAGGGATTTGCAGAGGTGCCAGAGCTCGAAGCAAAAACAGAGATGAAAATAATTTTGAGAGGTATGCTTTCATTGTCAACATAACGACCAAGAGTTCCCAATATCTTCCATACTACATACATTATAGGTGGTTCCCAAACAGAAAGGTAAAGATTTTTACTCCCCCACCACCAACAATCATCAATCCATGGCTTGCCCGAAACAACGGGCGCCTCCAACTAACATCAAACCTGGGAGAGTTTTGTTTGCAATTATTTTTGATTTGATTTTGATCTTTTGATCATGGGACTGGGCATCCCAGTTACCAGCCATTTTCTCGTGAATGATGAGCGGAGTCCACTCATCGTGAGAATAACCCACCTAGCATGGAAGATACTGCTAACCCGTAGTCGCTACATGAGCGATTCAGGCATACAAAATAGATTATTATTTGAAGGTTTAGAGTTTGGCACATGCAAATTTACTTGGAATGGCAGGTAAATACCGCATATAGGTAGATATGGTGGACACTCATGGAAGAAACTTGGTTCAATGGATTTGGATGCACAAGCATATTCCCGCTTAGTGCAGATATTTTGGCTAGCAAAGGATTCTAAATAGCAAGCACCACATGTTAGAGGATCCAAAACAATATAACTTATACAAATATACCCAAGTATAACTCATTATGTTGTCTACCTTGTCCAACTTCAACTAATTTGCTCAGGTTTGAAAATAATTAATGGGGCTCACAATCATAGAAGATGTCCAAGATAGTATTATGTGTGAAATCTCTCTTCCTTCAATATTCTTTTATGAATTGTTCAAGTGACCAATACAATGTTTGCTAACCTTCAATAAATTTACCACCTCTACTTCTTATATGTGAAGGCATTACTCCCCATGGGAAAGGCATATGAAACATATATAATTTTAGATTTATGACATTCAAATCATTCAACCATTTACTCATAGGATATAAGTGAGGCACACAAGTAAATGACAAACTACTCCAAAAAGATATAAGTGAAGATCAATGAGTAGTTAAATAATTATGTAGCTAAGTGAAGACTCTCTCTCATTTAAGAATTTCAGATCTTGATAATTTATTCAAACAGCAAGCAAAGCTAAAGAAAACAAAATGACGCTCCAAGCAAAACACATATCATGTGGTGAATAAAAATATAACTCCAAGTAAAGTTACCGATGAACGGAGACGAAAGAGGGCATGCCTTCCGGGGCATCCCCAAGCTTAGGCTCTTGGTTATCCTTGAATATTACCTTGGGGTGCCTTAGCCATCCCCAAGCTTAGGCTCTTGCCACTCCTTATTCCATAGTCCATCGAATCTTTACCCAAAACTTGAAAACTTCACAACACAAAACTTAACAGAAAATCTCGTGAGCTCCGTCAGCGAAAGAAAACAAAACACCACTTAAAGGTACTGTAATGAACTCATTATTTATTTATATTGGTGTTAAACCTACTGTATTACAACTTCTCTATGGTTTATAAACTATTCTACTTGCCATAGATTCATCAAAATAAGCAAGCAACACAATGAAAACAGAATCTGTCAAAAACAGAACAGTCTGTAGTAATCTGTAACTAACGCAAACTTCTGGAACTCCAAAAATTCTAAAATAAATTGGTGGACCTGAGAATTTTGTATATTAATCATCTGAAAAAAGAATCAACTAAATAGCACTCTCAAGTAAAAAGTTTTAGCTAATCTCGTGAGCGCTAAAGTTTGTGTTTTTTACAGCATGATCATAAAGACTTCACCCAAGTCTTCCCAAAGGTTCCACTTGGCACAAACACTAATTAAAACATAAAACCACATCTAAACAGAAGCTAGATGGATTATTTATTCCTAAACAGAACCAAAAATCAAGAAACTAAAACAAAATTGGGTTGCCTCCCAACAAGCGCTAACATTTAACGCCCCTAGCTAGGCATGATGATTTCAATGATGCTCACATAAAAGATAAGAATTGAAACATAAAGAGAGCATCATGAAGCATATGACTAGCACATTTAAGTCTAACCCACTTCCTATGCATAGGTATTTTGTGAGCAAACAACTTATGGGAACAATAATCAAGTAGCATAGGAAGGCAAAATAAGCATAACTTCAAAACTTTAAGCACATAGAGAGGAAACTTGATATTATTGCAATTCCTACAAGCATAAATTCCTCCCTCATAACAATTTTCAATAGCATCATGAATGAATTCAAAAATATAACCAGCACTTAAAGCATTCTTTTCATGATCTACAAGCATAGAATTTTTATTACTATCCACATAAGCAAATTTCTTCTCATGAATAGTAGTGGGAGTAAACTCAACAAAATAACTATCATATGATTGAAAATTAAGATCAAGATGACAAGTTTCATGGTTATCATTATTCTTTAAAGCATACATGTCATCAGAATAATCATCATAGATAGGAGGCATGCTTTCATCATAGTAAATTTGCTCATCAAAGCTTGGGGGACAAAAAATATCATCTTCATCAAACATAGCTTCCCCAAGCTTGTGGCTTTGCATCATGGATATTCAAGGAGTTCATCAACATTGCAATCATGCTCGTCATTCAAAGATTTAGTGCCAAACATTTTAATGCATTCTTCTTCTAACACTTTGGCACAATTTCCCTTTCCATCATTCTCACGAAAGATATTAAAAAGATGAAGCGTATGAGACAAACTCAATTCCATTTTTTGGTAGTTTTCTTTTATAAACTAAACTAGTGCTAAAACAAGAAACAAAAAGATTCGATTGCGAGATCTAAAGATATACCTTCGAGCACTCACCTCCCGGCAATGGCGCCAGAAAAGAGCTTGGTTGACGGGGTGTGAGTGTCGCTTACCTAGCCTCCCCGGCAACGGCGCCAGAAAAGAGCTTGATGTCTACTACACAACCTTCTTCTTGTAGACGTTGTTGGGCCTCCAAGTGCAGTGGTTTGTAGGACAGTAGCAAATTTCCCTCAAGTGGATGACCTAAGGTTTATCAATCATGGGAGGCGTAGGATGAAGATGGTCTCTCTCGAACAACCCTGCAACCAAATAACAAAGAGTCTCTTGTGTCCCCAACACACCCAATACAATGGTAAATTGTATAGGTGCACTAGTTCGTCGAAGATATGGTGATACAAGTGCAATATGGATGGTGGATATAGGATTTTGTAATCTGAAAATATAAAAACAGCAAGGTATCAAGTGGTAAAAGTGAGCGTAAACGGTATTGCAATGCTAGGAAACAAGGCCTAGGGTTCATACTTTCACTAGTGCAAGTTCTCTCAACAATAATAACATAGTTGGATCATATAACTATCCCTCAACATGCAACAAAGAGTCACTCCAAAATCACTAATAGCGGAGAACAAACGAAGAGATTATGGTAGGGTACAAAACCACCTCAAAGTTATTCTTTCCAACCAATCCGTTGGGCTATTCCTATAAGTGTCACAAACAGCCCTAGAGTTCGTACTAGAATAACACCTTAAGACACAAATCAGCCAAAACCCTAATGTCACCTAGATACTCCAATGTCACCTGAAGTATCCGTGGGTATGATTATACGATATGCATCACACAATCTCAGATTCATCTATTCAACCAACACATAGAACCTCAAAGAGTGCCCTAAAGTTTCTCTGGGAGAATCAAGACGAAAACGTACCCAACCCCTATGCATAGGTTCATGGGCGGAACCCAAAGTTGATCACCAAAACATACATCAAGTGAATCAATAGAATACCCCATTGTCACCACGGGTATCCCACATAAGACATACATCAAGTGTTCTCAAATCCTTAAAGACTCAATCCGATAAGATAACTTCAAAGGGAAAACTCAATCCATTACAAGAGAGTAGAGGGGGAGAAACATCATAAGATCCAACTATAATAGCAAAGCTCACGATACATCAAGATCGTGCCGAATCAAGAACACGAGAAAGAGAGATCAAACACATAGCTACTGGTACATACCCTCAGCCCCGAGGGTGAAGTACTCCCTCCTCGTCATGGAGAGCACCGGGATGATGAAGATGGCCACCGGTGAGGGTTCCCCACTCCGGCAGGGTGCCGGAACAGGGTCTTGATTGGTTTTTGGTGGCTACAGAGGCTTGCGGTGGCGGAACTCCCCATCTATTCTGTTCCCCGATCGTTTTAGGGTATATTGGTATATATAGGAGGAAGAAGTACGTCACGGGAGCCACGAGGGGCCCACGACGGTGGAGGGCGTGCCCTAGGGGGGTGGGCGCACCCCCCTTCCTCGTGGCTCCCTCGTTTCTTTCCTGACGTGCACTCCAAGTCTATCGGGTAGCTTTCCTTCCAAAAATAACTTCTCCAGAAGGTTTCATTACGTTTCGACTCCGTTTGATATTCCTTTTCTTCGAAACACTGAAACAAGGGAAAAAACAGGAACTGGCACTGGGCTCTGGGTCAATAGGTTAGTCCCAAAAATAATATAAAAGTGCATAATAAAGCCCATAAACATCCAAAACAGATAATATAATAGCATGAATACTTCATAAATTATAGATACGTTGGAGACCTATCAAACTCCCACATACGGAGGGGTCGATGTTTGCAAGGCAGGACTCGACGAACTAGCATGACTTGCATTACCATGACCAGGCCGACATCTCTCTCGAGGAGATCTCGGATGCGACTTTGCAATATCGGCACATCATTTACTAGCCCCCAGTCCAGCCCCTTGTTGATCCATGACGCCAGTTGTGGTGGGGGGGGGGGCGAGCGAAAGGCAGGGGGGCCACCCACTTGGTACCCCGGGGAGCTGTGATATAAAACCACTCCCGTTTCCATAAACTGGACACCTCCGGGAAGGAACCCTTTGGCCATGGAACATTCGCGCCTTTGCTTATTACGGCACCTCTGCACTCTGCATGTCGCCCCTCAATCATCTTTGGCTTCACATTGAAAGTTTTGAGCCACAGGCCGAAGTGTGGGGTAATGCGGAGGACGGCCTCACACACGACGATGAACGACGAGATGTGAAGGATGAAATCCGGGGCCAGGTCATGGAAATCCAGCCCATAATAGAACATGAGTCCTCTGACAAAGGGATCTAGAGAAAGGCCTAGCCCTCGGAGGAAGTGAGAGATGAATACAATGCTCTCGCCGGGTTCGAGAGTGGGAATGACCTGCCCTCGGGCTGGCAACCTGTGCGAGATTTCGCCGGTCAAATACATGCCCTCTCTTAGCCTCTTGATGTCTTCCTCTGTGACAGAGGAAGGCATACACCGACCTTGAAGGTTGGATCCGGACATGGTTGAAGGTCCGTAGCGCCTGACCTGAGCCTTGGGTGTTGGAACTCGAGGCGAGGGAAGGACTCGATTGAGTGCGAGAGGAAAAAAGGACGGGCCTTGGCCTCTTTATAAAGAGGGTGAAATATCAAGCGTCCTCCTCGTGGCCATTTGGGACTTGCCTAAAATCGAGGAGTCATACCAATGGGCATGATTGGGTTACCCACATCCGCATTGATGAGAATCCCGTGATAAGGGGACACGATCTCTGCTTCGACAAGACGTGCCAAGAAAACCGCCTCGCGATGCGTGCAGTGGCTGATTGAGAAAAACGGTTCGAATAATGACTGGGCCGTGGTATGATGTTATGCTGTCAAATGTGTTAGCAGATTAGATGTGTGGAAATATTATTCTCTCTACGGTGGTATGTGGAACTTGTTTTGCAGAGTCGGACACTATCCTTGTGTTCAAAATCTTCTATGGAGTATTTGGAGGAGGAACCCGCCTTGCAATGCCGAAGACAATCTGCGCGCCGGACTCATCGTCATTGAAGCCTGGTTCAGGGGCTACTGAGGAGTCCTGGATTAGGGGTCTCGGACAGCCGGACTATATCCTTTGGCCGGACTGTTGGACTATGAAGATACAAGATTGAAGACTTCGTCTCATGTCCGGATGGGACTCTCCTTGGCATGGAAGGCAAGCTTGGCAATACGGATATGTAGATCTCCTCCCTTGTAACCGACTCTGTGTAACCCTAGCCCCCTCCAGTGTCTATATAAACCGGAGGGTTTAGTCCGTATGACAACAACAATCATACGATAGGCTAGCTTCTAGGGTTTAGCCTCTACGATCTCGTGGTAGATCAACTCTTGTAATACTCATATCATCAAGATCAATCAAGCAGGAAGTAGGGTATTACCTTCATCATTGTGTCCCCCGCCTCCTGTTACCATCTGCCTTAGACGCATAGTTCGGGACCCCCTACCCGAGATCCGCCGGTTTTGACACCGACACCGGGCCTTGGTGTTTTTGTTTGACTGGCGACGGCGTGCGGGCTGGACTTCGGGCTGATGTGTCGTTTTGTCTCGGCCACGAGCTGGTCGATCAGCCGCATCATACGCTGGTAGTGTGGGTTTTAATGCTTTCTCCTCGACTTGGGGTAGCAACCTGCGCTTTGGGTAACTCTTGGTTGGGCGCTCGAGTTCGTATTCCTTGGCCGTCAGGACCTTAGTCCATCTATCCGCTAGCAGATCTTGGTCAGCTCGAAGCTGTTGTTGCTTTTTCTTCAGGCTTCTTGTTGTGGCTATAAGCCGGCTCTTGAAGCGCTCCTGTTCGACGGGATCCTCGGGCACGAAAAGTTCTTCGTCACCGAGGCTCACCTCGTCTTCGAAGAGGGGCATGTAATTGTCATCCTCTGATTCTCCGTCTGCTGCCTGTTCCTTAGGGCTAGCTTGCCCATACTCCCCGCCAAGCTTTGGCCGAGGGGATTGTCTGCATCTTCGGCACTATCTGCAGCATTATTTTCTCTTGTGCCGATATCGCTGCTTTTGCTATGGCGGGGCTTAGAGCGGCGCCGATGACGCCGGTGCTTAGATTGCTTCTCAGGGGGATTATCCTCCGTTGCCTTATTGCCATCGCTTTCCTTGGGGGTGTCCACCATGTATATATCATATGATGAGGTGGCAGTCCACCGCCCTGTGGGCGGTGGTTCCTGTTCGTCTCCTGCATCGCCGTCCATACCGTCGATGTCATCGGAGCCGAAATCGAGCATGATGGTTAAGTCTTCGACAGTGGCTATCAAGTGGGTGGTTGGTGGGGAACGAATTTCTTCGTCGTCCGCTTCCCACTCAAGCTGGACATAGTTCGGCCAAGGGTCTCCTGACAAGGAGAGAGACCTTAATGAATTTAGCACGTCGCCCAGGGGTGAGTGCTGAAAGATATCCGCGGAGGAAAACTCCATGATCGGTGCCCAATCAGATTCGATAGGCACAGACGCAGGCGGTTCGGAGCCCGTGGCCGGGGACGAATCCAAGTGTCCGGCAACACAGGTCTCATAGGAGGTGAAGTCGGTATTCGGCTCTATCGCCGCTGAGTGTGCGGCCTCCGTGGCGGGGTCCATCCACCCGTCCTCGGACGGCGTGATCTGCTCCGGATTGAGGGCCGGAGTAGCTACAGGTGTGATCTCCCGAACATCGTCCGACGGCAGAGCTAAGTCATGATCATCGTGACTGTGCGACGCACCTGACATGGGTTCGAATCCTTCGAGGATCAAGTCTCTGCGGATGTCGGCAGTATAGTTCAAGCTTCCGAACCTGACCTGATGACCAGGGGCGTAGCTCTTGATCTGCTCCAGATGGCCAAGCGAGTTGGCCCGCAGTACGAAGCCGCCGAATACGAAGAGCTGTCCAGGGAGGAAAACCTCGCCCTGGATCGCATCATTGCCGATGATCGAAGGAGCCATCAAGCCTTTATCGTCACGGCACAGTGGAACTCTCAATGGAAGCACCAATGTCGGTGTCAAAACCAGCGGATATCGGGTAGGTGGTCCCAAACTATGCGTCTAAGGTGGATGGTAATAGGAGGCGGGGGACACAATGTTTACCCAGGTTCGGGCCCTCTCGATGGAGGTAATACCCTATTTCCTACTTGATTGATCTTGTGATATGAGTATTACAAGAGTTGATCTACCACGAGATCGTAGAGGCTAAACCCTAGAAGCTAGCCTATGATTCTGATTGTTGTTGTCCTATGGACTAAACCCTCCGATTTATATAGACACCGGAGGGGGCTAGGGTTACATAGAGTCGGTTACAAGGGAGGAGATCTACATATCCGATTTGCCAAGCTTGCCTTCCACGCAAAGGAGAGTCCCATCCGGACATGGGACGAAGTCTTCAATCTTGTATCTTCATAGTCCAACAGTCCGGCCAAAGTATATAGTCCGGCAGTTCGAGGACCCCCTAATCCAGGACTCCCTCAGACCCAACATACTACGTGGAGAGAGGTAAGGTGACTAAGGTTGTGTTATTTCTGTACTACCAACATTGCTTCAAATCCCAAAAGACCTTACCACCAAAGCCACATGACACGATTATCATTTCAATCCCAATGACTGCCACGAAAAAAATAACACGGCATGCTTGTCACACGAATGCAGGGATGTATAAAAGGTTACTTTCCTCTCGTTAAACATAACGTGAGGGTGGTGTAGCTGGTTAGCCTGTTCGCTCATCAAACTTGAGGTCTCGGGTTCGATAACCACACTTGAGCATAATTTTGTTTTTGTTCGACTTCTTTCTTCCACCCAATGACGTAGGCCCCGCATGACAGCGAGAGAAAGTGATCTGGGGCGGTGCCAGGAGGATTCTTTGACTGGTCAAAATGGATGGATACGGAGCTATACGATCTCGGCCTCGGCGCTTGTTTTCTAGGGTTTGCACTCTTCACACTCTCTCTCCACTATATATATACACGCTGGAGCCTCAGCGCTTGTAGTTGCTCTCTTCACACTCTCTCACCCTCTCCAGATCTAAACAAGACTTTGTTGGCCTCTCTCTCTCCCCTCAGTGCTGATCAAAGAGCCGGCAGGATCCGTCTGCCGGGAAGGGATGGAGGCTTAACACTGTCGCCGTCGGCGAGGGAGGGAATCCACTACCGGCGCAGCTGTTCTCTTTCACCCAGCAGCGGCGCGGGAGGGCCTTCGACCCCTTCTTCCTTGCTGTCGTACATAGTGTGGGCAGAATGGCCTCCGGTCGCCCACCGAACCACACCCCAAGAACCTTAAGGTATAATTTACTTATTCCACATGCATTGCTCTAGCTGCATGTGGGCTTTTTTCTCGCTTCTCGAATCTTGGTGTTGGATCAAACAGGAAAGTAGTGGGGAAAGTTGTATAGCATGAATCTAGGACGTGGTTCATAGAGGAAAGGAATGGGGGAAATAGTGGGGAAAGTTGTATAGCATGAATCTAGGACGTGGTTCAAAGAGGAAAGGAAGGGGGGAAATTAGTGGGAAAAGTTGTATAGCATGAATCTAGGACATGGTTCAAAGAGGAAAGGAAGGGGGAAAGTATTGGGGAAAGTTGGATAGCATGAATCTAGGACATGGTTCAAAGAGGAAAGGATGGGGGGAAAGTACTAGTACAGACTGGCTATCCAGCACCTACGTTCGTCGAAAAGGGAAAACAATGACAAACACAATACACACATCTTTAACGAACTGATCTTTTTGTTTTGGGGGACAAGGCTGTAGAGTTTCAGCAGGACTAGATTTGCTGCGCTCACATAGGGAAAGGTGTCTAAAGATAACAAAACTGAGACCAACACAAATATGCTCCTTGGTTGTTTGTTCTTTGTTGCATCAGATTGTGCATCAGCCCTTCATACATCGGTAGATGCACATGGTGATGGTGAGTCCATTGTCCCGTGCAACTCTTTATCTGTTATTAATCTAAGGCCCTGTTTGGTTAAAAAGTCCTAGGACTTTTTCTAGTCCCAACTAAAAAGTCTCTAGCCCTACCTGCTTGGTTCCAAGGACTATACATGGACGGTTATTAAATGACATGCTAAAAGACCATGTTACCCCTAGTAATGAACTAATAGAGATAAGGTGCGATGCGGGGCAAGGGCAACTGTTGGAAAAAAGTCCCAAAAAGACTGTCCCTCGGGGTCTTCTTTCTTTAGTCCCAAATGTCCACTTTTAGTCCCTAAAAGTCCCTCTGTTTGGTTTAGATGGGGACTGAAAGGGACTTTTTTTAGTCCCTACACCAAAAAGTCCCTGTAAACAAACACCCTCTAATAATGCCGCTGGAAAATTGATGCAATGCCACAGTTAAAAGCAAATTACATGTTTAACGATTTTTATTGTTAATATAATCTCTCTGTTAATATGAATCAATGCCACCATTTGAGAAATGCTACTATCTTGCTTTATTTCCCAATTAGATAAGTTAGATGCTTCTTTTTGTTGGCTTCTGTGTCATCCACCGTTATTGACCACTTGTTGTTTCCTTTGCACCTCTGTGTAAACAAGGTTATCTACTTCACCTCGTTGCTATTGTGACCTTTTGTTGCACTGCACAAAACACTTCTGTTTTAAGGGTGCTTTGTGCAGTTCAACCAAAATGTCACACGAACAACGTTGCTTGATTGCTTGATCTTAGTGGAACTGCAAAAGAGGAGATCTTATTTCCTATCCGTGTTGGCAAATTTGGTTCAGATCTTCTTCTTGTGAGTTGTTTGAATTCAGCGTCATGAGAGGTCAGTACTAGCCTTTTTCACATGATTGTGCAGTGTGCTTTCATATGTTGTGCTACTTTTATGGTAATGTTGCTTGGTTTTAGTGAACTGTACAAATGGAGACCAAGACTTCCAATCTGTATGTGCACCGTAATATCCCATTGAGGTAAGGTAAGGATATTGCACAACTTTTGGCCTGTATTTTGCAACTTTCATCAGAAAATTAATGTCGTTGTTTAGTGCTATACTTGTGCTCCATAATTGACATGCCAAATTTTACATTGAAGGCGAAGATTGCCTATTATTGAACCAAATGATGAAGGGGAAGAACAAGTGGAAGAAAAACAAAAGTCAACTCCCGGTGCTGTAATGAAGCACTGGAACTGTGATGACACAAGTAATGATATAGTTTTGAATCTTAATTTATTGCTATGGTTGGAATGAGCAATTGTTTTGCCACTAATTTGATGCCACTCTTAATGTAATATGTAATTATCTCTACTTGTGTAGACAGGGATCTTCTTTGAAGATACCATATATTTTAGTGGAACTGCACAAGAAGATGTTGGAAACATTAAACTAATCGAGGAGTATATAGTAAGCATGGCAACCATAGTAGATAACAACAGATGGTTCCGGAGAAGTGCTTGATCTGTATGCTCTACGCAATAAGCCTCCAGACAAAGGTTGTTACTCGCCCACGGATTTCATCCATATGATTTGTTGGGGAACGTAGTAATTTCAAAATTTTCCTACACACACGCAAGATCATGGTGATGCATAGCAACGAGAGGGCAGAGTGTGTCCACGTACCCTCGTAGACCAAAAGTGGAAGCATTAGCACAACGCGGTTGATGTAGTCGTACGTCTTCACGGTCCGACCGATCCAAGTACCGAACGTACGGCACCTCCGAGTTCAGCACACGTTCAGCTCGATGACGTCCCGCGAACTCCGATCTAGCAGAGCTTCACGGGAGAGTTCCGTCAGCACGATGGCGTGATGACGGTGATGATGTTTCTACCGACGCAGGGCTTCGCCTAAGCACCACTACGATATGACCGAGGGGGAATATGGTGGAGGGGGGCACCGCACACGGGTGGAATAGATCAACAGATCAACTTGTGTGTCTAGAGGTGCCCCCTGCCCCGTATATAAAGGAGCGAGGGGGGAGACGACCGGCCAGGAGGAAGGCGCGCCAAGGGGGGAGTCCTACTCCCACCAGGAGTAGGACTCCTCCTTTTCCTTGTTGGAGTAGGAGAGGGAAGAAGGGAGAGAGGAGGAGAAGGGAAAAGGGGGGTGCCGCACCCCCTCCTTGTCCAATTTCGACTAGAGAGGGAGGGGGCACGCGGCTGCCCTGTCCACCCCTCCTTTTCTCCACTAAGGCCCATGAGGCCCAATTAACTCCCCGGGGGGTTCCGGTAACCCCCTGGCACTCCGGTTTTCTCCGAAACCACTCGGAACACTTCCGGTGTCCGAATATAGTCGTCCAATATATCGATCTTTATGTCTCGACCATTTCAAGACTCCTCGCCATGTCCGTGATCATATCCGGGACTCCGAACTACCTTCGGTACATCAAAACACAAAAACTCATAATACCGATCGTCACCAAACTTTAAGCATGCGGACCCTACGGGTTCGAGAACTATGTAGACATGACTGAGACACGTTTCCAGTCAATAACCAATAGCGGAATCTGGATGCTCATATTGGCTCCCACATATTCTACGAAGATCTTTATCGGTCAAACCGCATAACAACATACGTTGTTCCCTTTGTCCTCGGTATGTTACTTGCCCGAGATTTGATCATCGGTATCTCAATACCTAGTTCAATATCGTTACCGGCAAGTCTCTTTACTTGTTCCGTAGTACATCATCTCACAATTAACTCATTAGTTACAATGCTTGCAAGGCTTATAGTGATGTGCATTACCGAGAGGGCCCAGAGATACCTCTCCGACAATCAGAGTGACAAATCCTAATCTCGAAATACGCCAACTCAACAAGTACCTTCAGAGACACCTGTAGAGCACCTTTATAATCACCCACTTACGTTGTGACGTTTGGTAGCACACATAGTGTTCCTCCGGTAAAGGGGAGTTGCATAATCTCATAGTTATAGGAACATGTATAAGTCATGAAGAAAGCAATAGCAACATACTAAACGATCAAGTGCTAAGCTAACAGAATGGGTCAAGTCAATCACATCATTCTCCTAATGATGTGATCCCGTTAATCAAATGAGAACTCATGTCCATGGCTAGGAAACTCAACCATCTTCGATTAACGAGATAGTCAAGTAGAGGCATACTAGTGACACTATGTTTGTCTATGTATTCACACATGTATCATGTTTCCGGTTAATACAATTCTAGCATGAATAATAAACATTTATCATGATATAAGGAAATAAATAATAACTTTATTATTGCTTCTAGGGCATATTTCCTTCAGTCTCCCACTTGCACTAGAGTCAATAATCTAGATTACGCAGTAATGATTCTAACACCCATGGAGCCTTGGTGCTGATCATGTTTTGCTTGTGGAAGAGGCTTAGTCGACTGGTCTGCAACATTCAGATCCGTATGTATCTTGCAAATCTCTATGTCTCCCACCAGGACTTGGTCCCGGATGGAATTGAAGCATATCTTGATGTGCTTGGTCCTCTTGTGAAATCTGGATTCCTTTGCCAAGGCAATTGCACCAGTATTGTCACAAAAGATTTCCATTGGACCCGATGCACTAGGTATGACACCTAGATTGGATATGAACTCCTTCATCCAGACACCTTCATTTGCTGCTTTTGAAGCAACTATGTAGTCCGCTTCACACGTAGATCTCGCCACGGCGCTTTGTTTAGAACTGCACCAACTGACAACTCCATTGTTCAATGTAAACACGTATCCGGTTTGCGATTTAGAATCGTCCGAATCAGTGTCAAAGCTTGCATCGACGTAACCATTTACGACTAGCTCTTTGTCACCTCCATAAACGAGAAACATATCCTTAGTCCTTTTTAGGTATTTCAGGATGTTGTTGACCGCTATCCAGTGATCCACTCCTGGATTACTTTGGTGCCTCCCTACTAAACTAATAGCAAGGCACACATCAGGTCTGGTACACATCATTGCATACATGATAGAGCCTATGGCTGAAGCATAGGGAACATCTTTCATTTTCTCTCTATCTTCTGCAGTGGTCGGGCATTGAGTCTTACTCAACTTCACACCTTGTAACACAGGCAAGAACCCTTTCTTTACCTGATCCATTTTGAACTTCTTCAAAACTTTGTCAAGGTATGTGCTTTGTGAAAGTCAAATCAAGTGTCTTGATCTATCTCTATAGATCTTGATGCCCAATATGTAAGCAGCTTCACCGAGGTCCTTCATTGAAAAACTCTTATTCAAGTATCCTTTTATGCTATCCAGAAATTCTATATCATTTCCAATCAGCAATATGCATCCACATATAATATTATAAATGCTACAGAGTTCCCACTCACTTTCTTGTAAATACATGCTTCTCCAAAAGTCTGTATAAAACCATATGCTTTGATCACACTAGCAAAACGTTTATTCCAACTCCGAGATGCTTGCACCAGTCCATAAATGGATCGCTGGAGCTTGCACACTTTGTTAGCACCCTTTGGATCGACAAAACCTTGTGGTTGCATCATATACAATTCTTCTTCCAGAAATCCATTCAGGAATGCAGTTTTGACAACCATTTGCCAAATTTCATAATCATAAATGCGGCAATTGCTAACATGATTCGGACAGACTTCAGAATCTCTATGGGTGAGAAAGTCTCATCATAGTCAATCCCTTGAACTTGTCGAAAACCTTTCGCAACAAGTCGAGCTTTATAGACAGTAACATTACCGTCAGCGTCAATCTTCTTCTTGAAGATCCATTTATTCTCAATGGCTTGCCGGTCATTGGGCAAGTCAACCAAAGCCCACACTTTGTTCTCATACATGGATCCCATCTCATATTTCATGGCCTCAAGCCATTTTGCGGAATCTGGGCTCACCATCGCTTCTTCATAGTTCAGAGGTTCGCCTTGGTCAAGTAACATGACCTCCGTAATAGGATTATGTAGCGACCGGACCTCAAACAATCGATCTACGTGCATCGATGTCATCCTCAGATCGATAATGTCGACACGCATACGATTACTTGAAGGATTTATAACAGAGTGGCAATCACACACTTATTACATCGAAAAGTCTCAAAAGAGAACTTATTACAATAAGGATGGCTTAAGGCCATCTAATAACGATAACAACGGAAGGCTTGGAAGATAAGCGAGTCCACCAACTCCAACGGCATCACTGAGTATAGAACCACGACCAAAAGGCACCTTAATCGTCGTCTGAAAAGTCTACAACATGAACGTTGCAGCCCGAAAACGGGTCAGCACATGGAATATGCTGGCAACGTAACACATAGAGAGTAATGAACAGAAATAGGCTATACTACATGCATATATGGCTGGTGGAAAGCTCTATGGTTACAGTTTTGCGTAAAGCCAATTTTTTCCTACTTCAAAGGAATAAATTTTATTTAGCAATAATTGTGGTTGTTAAACATTGAGAATGGTTGACAGCATTCTCAATCCCAATTAAGTAGCATCATTAAAACCCAACAATATTAATAAAAGTAACATGATGAGATTCACATGATAATCCAAGTACTAGATACTCAAGATGTCCATAACCGGGGACACGGCTAACCAAGGTTAGTTTTTACAATCTGCAGAGGTTTGTGCACTTTTCCCACAAGACTCGATCTCCTCCGTTGAAATTCTCGCACTACATGGTGTTTGAGAAACAGATGACCGAGACATAGTCTTTCAGAAGCGCTATCACCTTACGATCGGGTAGGCCGTTACACCTACTTTCCCCTACATCTGCTAGTCTACCACTGTAAGAGTTCGCACGAATTAATCAACTATGCAAGATCCCATAGTAGCTTGTGGCTGCACACGGAAGTTTCTAGCATGAATAATCTCATGATCCCTTTGAGCCTGGGTGGCGGTCCATAAAGAAAAACAGTAATTTGGAAAACCAGTGCCTCAGTCCACCCATATGTGTATTAAAGTTGCCACCTTAAATAAACCATTAATTAACAATCTCACATCTGTCATGGATACACTCACCCAATCCACGTACTAGCATAGCATGGCAATATAAGCAAACGTAGAAGTAACTCCCAAGGGTTTGATAATAAACAGGTAATAGGTACTACCTCAACTACGTTCCCAAAACCCACAATTTAATTAGATCCTAATCATGCAATGTTTGAGGATTGATCTAATGCATAAAAACTGGGTATGAAAGGGATATGATCAAAGTGTTACTTGCCTTGCTGATGATCCGTGAAACCTAGAGATTCGAAGTAACAGGCGGCGCACTCCGGGTACTCTATCGCAAACAAACAAACAAGCATACAATAAGTACTCATCTAATGCACAGGTAAAACTCAAATAAGAGATCTAACCAGAAAATTCAACTTAAGAACTCCGGTTTGCAAAAAGAATCAAAACAAACGAAGCAACGAAAATCAAATGGCGAAAGAAACAAGCTTCGTTTACTAATCTGGACCTAAGTCAAAATTTTACAGAAGCAAAGACTTGTTTGAGTTGGTTAAATGGAAAGAGGGTTTCGAGACGAAACTCTAGACGCTTGAATCGCCTGATTCCGATAAACGAGCGAAAAGATATACTAAAACGAAAATCGGATCAGAAATAATCACGGAAAATCCGAGAAAAAGAAAAACGACGAACAGGCTAACGAACGAACGTTCGCTGTCTGCGGCTAAACAACGAAACCGTTCGTTAAAACGAACGTACGGACGAACGTCCACTAAATAAACTAAACCGGAAAAAATAAACCAATCTAATAAAAAGAAAACGACCGTGGTTTTTTTTAAACCGGTCGGTTAACCGTGAAACCGGGCCGGCGGCTACCTCGGTCCGAGGGCGGCAACTCAATGCGGGCGGCGAGGATCCGCTGCGGTCGGGCGGCGGACGTCGTGGCGGGATCCGCGGCGTTAGAGGCGTCGGGCGAAGCAGCTGGCGATCTCTCAAGCGGCGGCATGGAACGAGGCGCTTGCCAAGGGATTGGGGCGGCGCTAGGGTTTTGGGGGCGGGGCTGGCGGCTCGGGCCTCCGGCTCTTAAAGGGCCAGCCGGGTCGGAGTCCCGGACGGACACGGCCCGGTAGGTCGGTTCGGGCGTTTTTTTTAATAATTACGCGCAAAAAAACAAACAAAAGAAATACTAAACCAACTGGAAAAATCCCGAAATAAATTTTCCCCGACTTCTAAAATCAAGCCGGACAAGATGAACATTTATTTGGGGCCTAAATGCAATTTTGAAAAACGCGCATTTTTCCTAAATTCAAATATAATAGCAATAAAACTCTGAAATAAAACTTATTTGATTTTTTTTTTATTAAATTCTCAATATTCCTTTATTTTGGGAAAGTCATTTTTTCCTCTATCTTATTTTTATAATTGGAATAATTGAAGATAAAATAAATAAAATCAAATGATCCTATTTTAAAAATTTGAGAAAACTCAAATATGAAAATAACGAAATCCCCAACTCTCTCCGTGGGTCCTTGAGTTGCGTGAAATTTCTAGGATCAAGCCAAAATGCAATAAAATATGATATGTAATGATGATCTATGTATAAAATTCCAAATTGAAAATTTGGGATGTTACAAACCTACCCCCCTTAAGATGAATCTCGCCCTCGAGATTCGGGTTGGCTAGAAAATAGGCGAGGGTGGTCCTTCAGCAGATTTTCCTCTCGCTCCCAGGTGGCTTCATCCTCGCTGTGGTGGCTCCAATGAACTTTACAAAACCTGATAACCTTGTTGCGGGTGACTTGGCTGGCATTTTCGAGAATCTTGACTGGTTTCTCCTCGTAGGTCAAATCACTATCCAACTGAATCGCCTCCAACGGCACTATATCTCTTAGCGGTATATCAGCCATCTCTGTGTGGCACTTTTTCAACTGGGAAACGTGGAACACATCGTGAACTCCTGACAATCCTTCGGGCAACTCCAACTTGTAAGCAACTTCTCCCACACGCTCCAAAACTTTGTATGGTCCCACAAAACGTGGCGCTAATTTTCCCTTAACTCCAAAGTGCTTAACTCCTCGAAGAGGGGATACACGCAGATAAACTCTGTCTCCGACTTCGTAAAATGTTTCCTTGCGTTTAGAATCCGCATAGCTCTTCTGCCTGGATTGGGCTACCTTGAGCCTATCGCGAATCAACTTCACCTTCAGTTCAGACTCTTTAATCAAATCCGGTCCAAACAACTGGCGGTCTCCAACTTCATCCCACAACAATGGGTTCGCACCTCCTTCCGCATAAGGCTTGAAAGGGCCATCTTCAAACCGGATTGATAACTATTGTTGTAAGAGAACTCTGCATCTGACAAATTGTCGTCCCAACTAGACCCATAATCTAAGCGCACAAGCTCTCAAAGATATCCTCCAAAATCTGATTGACTCTCTCTGGCATCCATCCGTCATGCGGAAGAAAAGCTGTACTAAACTCTAGTCTGGTTCCGAAAGTTTCGTGTAACTGATTCCAGAACTTTGAGGTAAACTGGGTTCCTCTATCTGATACGATGTTCCTCGGGACTCCATGCAGACATACGATCCTGGTCATGTATATCTTAGCCAACTTGGCACTGCTGTAAGTAGTCTTCACTGGGATGAAATGAGCTACCTTCGTCAAACGATCGACTACAACCCAAATCGAGTCATAGCCTAAACGAGTCCTGGGCAATCCCGTGATAAAGTCCATGCCTAGCTTATCCCACTTCTATTCGGGTATCGGCAATGGCTGTAACAATCCGGCTGGCTTCTGATGCTCTGCCTTCACTCTCTGACATACATCACAAACTGCTACATACTCCGCAATATCCTTCTTCATTCTGGTCCACCGGAAAGTATCTTTCAAATCCAAATACATCTTGGTATTTCCTGGGTGAATCGAATACGGTGAATCATGGGCCTCTTGCAGAATCAACTTCCTGATCTCCGGGTCATTAGGCACATAAACGCGGTCCTCAAACCATAGGGTATCGTGTTCATCCTCACGAAATCCTTTAGCTTTTCCCTTGCTCATTTTCTCTTTAATAGAGGCAATCTCCTTGTCAGTTTTCTGAGCTTCTCTGATCTTATCCATCAAAGTAGACTGAATCTCCAATGCTGCTACATAGCCTCTCGGAACTATTTCCAAACATAGCTCGCGAAGATCCTCGGCTAACTCCTTTGGTAAATCTCCGGTCATGAGTGTGTTGACATGGCTCTTGCGGCTCAACGCGTCGGCTACTACGTTAGCCTTTCCGGGGTGATAATGCAATCTCATGTCATAATCCTTGATGAGCTCCAACCGTCTCCTTTGCCTGAGATTCAACTCCTTCTGCATGAAAATGTACTTCAAACTCTTGTGATCCGTGTACACCTCACAATGGTTTCCGATGAGAAAATGTCTCCAAGTTTTCAACGCGTGCACTACGGCTGCTAACTCCAAATCGTGTGTAGCATAATTTATCTCATGGGGCTTAAGTTGTCGTGAAGCATACGAAACAACTCTTCCCTCCTGCATAAGCACTGCTCCAAGTCCTCGACGTGAAGCGTCGCAATACACCTCATAATCCTTGCGCTGATCTGGCAGAATCAACACTGGTGATGTAACCAAACGTTTCTTCAACTCTTGGAAACTGGCCTCACATTCCTCAGTCCATTTGAACTTGGTATCCTTCTTCAACAACTCCGTCATAGGCTTCACAATCTTCGAGAAATTCTTAATGAATCTTCGGTAGTATCCTGCCAGTCCAAGAAAACTCCGGATCTCTCCAACTGTCGTTGGTGCTCCCCAGTTTGTCATAGTGACAACTTTGGTGGGATCCACTGCTATTCCTTCTCCGGATATAACATGTCCAAGAAATCCAACTTCCTTCAACCAAAACTCAAATTTGCTGAACTTGGCATATAATTGATGTTCTCTGAGCTTCTCAAGTACTAAACGCAAATGCTCCTTATGCTCCTCTTCATTCTTCGAGTAGACCAAAATATCATCAATGAACACCACGACGAACTTATCCAGAACTCCATAAACACCTTATTCATCATGTTCATGAAATATGCAGGTGCGTTAGTCAGACCAAATGACATAACGGTATACTCGTACATCCCGTACCTGGTGGTAAAAGCAGTCTTAGGTATATCCTGCTCTCGAATCTTCAACTGATAGTATCCTGATCGCAAATCGATCTTGGAAAATACCTTAGCTCCTTGCAATTGGTCAAACAAGTCGTTGATCATCGGCAGTGGGTATTTGTTCTTGATAGTTACTTCATTCAATCCTCGATAATCAACAACCATCCTCAATGATCCATCCTTCTTCTCCACTAGAAGTACTGGCGATCCCCAAGGTGAAGAACTTGGGCGAATAAAACCTTTATCCAGTAACTCCTTAATTTGCTTCTTAATTTCCTCCAAATCTTGTGCGGGCATCCGGTACGGTTTCTTAGATATCGGCCCTGTGCCTGGCAAAAGCTCAATGTCTCTATCCGGTGGCATGCCTGGCAACTCCTCTGGAAGTACGTCCGGGTAATCCTTCACCACTGGTACTTCCTCCTGCACAACTCCTGATAAGGAATTTACTTGTGTCCTCTTCGGCTCATGCCATGACACATACTTGATCCTTCTTCCTTCTGGGATGGTAAGAAAAATCGACTTACTGGCGCAATCGATGTTTCCTCCATACATCGATAGCCAATCCATACCCAGAATCACATCCAAACCTTGCGATTCCAGAATGATTAAATCCGAGGGAAAAACATGCCTACCTATACTCAATGGTAATTGAAAACATCCTCGACTGGCCATATACTCCAATCCTGGTGAGCTTACTAACATAGGTGTTCTAAGAACCTTGGTGGTCAGTTTATACTTATCCAGAAATCCCCTTGATATGTATGAATGTGATGCACCAGTATAAAAAAGAACGATTGCAGTAAATGACTTAACCAGAAACTTACTTATTATTGCATCTGGCTAGGCTTCAACCTCCTCCACGTTAACGTGGTTCACCTGTCCCCTGTTGAAAGGGTTCAGCTTCTTCCCAGAGCTTCCATTGCCATTTCCATTCTGGGCTTCAGGACATTCATTGGCATAATGTCCAGTCTTCTGACACTTAAAGCAAGTGACTTGGCTCAGGTCTCCCTTGGCTGGGGTTGACGGGTTTGTACGGTTCTTTCCATTACTTCCTCCATTCCTGTTACCATTCTTGGAGCCATTATGATTATATGAATTCCATCCTCCATGGGTATGCTAAAATTGTCCTCCCAGTTTCGGGGTAAAACGTAGCTTCTGCTGAGCTCCAGAATTGTACTTCCCTTGTCCAAACTTCCTCTTACGGTTTTCAATCTGCTGCTGCTTCCCTTCAATCATAAGAGCACGATCTACCAACTCCTGATAGTTGTTGAAAGTTGCTACCATCAACTGCATGCTCAGCTCATCGTTCAGTCCTTCCAAAAATTCTCACCTTAGTCAGCATCTGTAGCAACGTCATCTGGGGCATAACGTGCTAACTTACTAAAGTCCTCCACATACTGGCCTACAGTGCATCCTCCTTGGCGTAAGTTGCGAAACTCACGCTTCTTCATGGCCATAGCTCCTGCTGAGACATGGGCGTCGGAAAGCTTGCTGAAACTGGTCCCATGTGACAGTGTCAATAGGATGTGTGGCTGTGTAATTCTCCCACCATGATGCTGCGGGTCCATCAAGCTGATGTGTGGCAAAACGCACTCTCGTCGCATCTGTGCATCCTGACGTGGCCAGCTCCCTTCCAACCTTGTGGAGCCAATCATCTGCAACAATCGGCTCGGTGCTACTAGAAAATACCGGCGGATTCAGCCTCAAGAAACGGGTCAAATGGTCAACAGGTGGTGGTGGTGGTGGGTTGTTGTTGTTGTTGTTGTTGTTGTTGTTGTTGTTGTTGTTGTTGTTGTTGTTGTTGTTGTTGTTGTTGTTGTTGTTGTTGTTGTTTTTGGTGTTGTTGTTGTTGTTGTTGTTGTTGTTGTTGTTGTTGTTGTTGTTGTTGTTGTCGTTGCCTTGGTTCTGTACTAGTGCTTGCATCAAGACATTCTGCTGCTGAATCAACTGAGTGATCTCCGGTGGGAAAACAAATCAGGTGTCACGTCTCGGAGGCATCTGATGGGTTTAGAAAAGATGAGAATATAGAATAGAATGAGGTATAGAGAGAAAACACTACCCATATGCACATGAGACAAATTCAATCAATATCACTTCAATCAATTCAAACAAGGCATACAACGGTCTAACTATCATTATAAAAGTGCTCGGACTATACTAGGTACATGGGGGAAATACTACTACTGTTATGGTGGTCGACTAGAAAAACTGCTCCGATGAAGACTCCATGATATCCGCTCCACTTCATCAACATAGTCATCATCGGCTGTAAATGGGTCCGAGTCGATGTCGCCGATGATGATATAGTTCTTGAGCAAGTGGAATCGTCATCTTCTCCTCCTGGCGCGGGGTCTCCCATGAAAACTCCTAGCTTCCTGGTTAGGTCATCATTCTTCTCCACTAACACTTCGATTTCCTCCATATAATATTCGCGTGTAGCCTTGAGTTCTTACTCCAGCTCCGTGATCTTGGTCAAGGCCTTCTGCAGATCTATCATGCCTGCGCACATCTGATTTTCCTGGCGTCGAATGTGCTGGTTTAACTCCTGGATAAAATCTGCGATTGATCTATCCTTCCTGGTGCTGATCATCTCCCATTGCTCATCGTGGCGCCCACAAATCTGGTAGATAGTGTCCTTGAGATCATTGGGGTAAACTTCTCCAATGCGTCCCATGGTGATGTGAGCTGCCATACTCTTTCCTAGACTCCAGGTTGGTGCATCAAAGGAAAACTCTATGGGCTCATGGATCGGAGCCGAATGTCCTTCCCGAACTTGAACTTGAATCATACAGCGCTCCTCTTCGGGTAAAGTGGCGTTGTAGGTCGCGGTGAAGCTTGGTACTCCGATGTTCAGGTATCTAGTGACTTCCTTCAAGTGGCATCCAAAGGGTGTATCTTCATGCGGTTGCGTGAACTTGTTCCTTGCATCCGCCATGCTAAAAGAGTAGAAAAGATGAGGAGTCAGAAAAGAGAATAGTGAGTAGTGATCTAGGGCTTTTAGCTTAGTGGTCGTGTCCTACAGTCAGCGTGTGCTCTGATACCATCTTTGTAGCGACCAGACCTCAAACAGTCTTATCTCTATGCATCAGTGTCATCCCTGGATCAGTAATGCTGACATGCACAGTACTTGAAGGATTTATAACAGAGTAGCAATCACACACTTATTACATCGAAAAGTCCCAAAAGAGAACTTATTACGATAAGTATGGCTTAAGGCCATCTAATAATGATAACAGCAGAAGGCTTGGAAGGTAAGCAAGTCCATCAACTCCAACGGCATCACTGAGTATAGAACCACGACCTAAAGGCACCTTACTGCGTAAATGCGAAAAGAGTCTCGCAACTTTGAACGCTTGCAGCCCGAAAATGGGTCAAAGACATGGAATATGCTGGCAATGTAACACATAGAGAGTAATGAATAGAAATAGGCTATACTACATGCATATATGGCTGGTGGAAAGCTCTATGGTTAAGGTTTTGCGTAAAGCCAATTTTTCCCTACTACAAAGGAATAAATTTTATTTAACTATCATGGTGGTTGTTAAACATTGAGAATGGTTGATAGCATTCTCAATCCCAATTAAGTAACATCATTAAAACCCAACAATATTAATTAAAGTAACATGATGAGATTCACATGATAATCAAGGTACTAGATACTCAAGATGTCCATAACCGGTGACACGGCTAACCATGATTAGTTTTTACACTCTGCAGAGGTTTGTGCACTTTTCACCACAAGACTCGATCTCCTCCGTTGAAATTCTCGCACTACATGGTGTTTGAGAAACTGGATGGACCGAGACATAGTCTTTCGTAAGCGCTTAGCACCTTACGATCGGGTAGACCGTTACACCTACTTTCCCTACATCTGCTAGTCTACCACTGTAAGAGTTCGCATCGACTTAATCAACTATGCTAGAGCCCATAGTAGCTTGTGGCTGCATTACCGGAAGTTTCTAGCATGAATAATATCATGATCCCTTAGAGCCCGTGGCGGTTCATAAAGAAAAACAGTAATCGCTGGAATACCCAGTGCCTCAGTCCACCCAGATGTGTATTAAAGTTGCCACCTTAAATAAACCATTAATTAACAATCTCACATCTGTCATGGATACACTCACCCAATCCATGTCTACTAGCATAGCATGGCAATATAAGCAAACGTAGAAGTAACTCCCAAGGGTTTGATAATAAACAGGTAATAGGTACTACCTCAACTACGTTCCCAAAACCCACAATTTAATTAGATCCTAATCATGCAATGTTTGAGTATTGATCTAATGCATAAAACTGGGTATGAAAGGGATATGATCAAAGTGTTACTTGCCTTGCTGATGATCCGTGAAACCTAGAGATTCGAAGTAGCAAGCGGCGAACTCCGGGTACTCTATCACAAACAAACAAGCATACAATAAGTACTCATCTAATGCATAGGTAAAACTCAAATAAGAGATCTAACCAGAAAGTTCAACTTAAGAACTCCGGTTTGCAAAAAGAATCAAAACAAACGAAGCAACGAAAATCAAACGGCGAAAGAAACAAGCTTCGTTTACTAATCTGGACCTAAGTCAAAATTTTACAGAAGCAAAATCTTGTTTGAGTTGGTTAAACGGAAAGAGGGTTTTGAGTCGAAACTCTAGGCGCTTGAATCGCCTGATTCCGATAAACGAGCGAAAAGATATACTAAAACGAAATCGGATCAGAAATCTCGATCAGAAATAATCACGGAAAATCCGAGAAAAAGAAAAACGACGAACAGGCTAACGAATCTAACGTTATTCATGCTGTGACTAAATGATTTAAACCGTTCGTTAATTTAACGTATGGACGAACGTCCGCTAAATAAACTAAACCGGGAAAAAAATAAACCGATCTAATAAAAAAGAAAACGACCGCGTTTTTTTTTAAAACGGGCGGTTAACCGGCGAGAACCGGCGGCGGCGGCGGCTACCTCGGGGTCGGGGTCCGGCAAGGGCGGCGGCGAGGATCCAGCGGCGGTGCGACGACGACGTCGGCGGCGAGATCCGGCGTCGAAGCGGGCGGCAAGGCGGCGGCGGCGTGAACGAGGTCAAGGCGGATCGGGCAGCGGTAGGGTTTCAAGGGCGGGGCTGGCGGCTCGGGCATCCGGCTCTTAAAGGGCCGGCTGGGTCGGAGTCCCGGACGGACACGGCCCGGTAGGCCGGTTCGGGCGTTTTTTTTAAATAATTATGCACAGAAAAACAAACAAAAGAAATATTAAACGGACTCCAAAAATCCCGAAATAAAATTTCCCCGACTTCTAAAATCAAGCCGGACAAGATGAACATTTATTTGGGGCCTAAATGCAATTTTGAAAAACACGCATTTTTCCTAAATTCAAATAAAATAGCAATAAAACTCCGAAATAAAACTTATTTGATTTTTTTATTAAATCCTCAATATTCCTTTATTTTGGGAAAGTCATTTTTTCCCTCTCTCTTATTTTTATAATTGGAATAATTGAAGATAAAATAAATAAAATCAAAAGATCATGTTTTCAAAATTTGAGAAAACTAAAATATGAAAATAACGAAATCCCCAACTCTCTCCGTGGGTCCTTCAGTTGCGTGAAATTTCTAGGATCAAGCCAAAATGCAATAAAATATGATATGATGATCTATGTATAACATTCCAAATTGAAAATTTGGGATGTTACAGATTACCGTACCACTCTGGTGCGGATCTTACTCTGGTTGACCTACGAGGTTCAGTAGTAACTTGATCTGAAGTTTCATGATCAATATCATTAGCTTCCTCACTAATTGGTGTAGGTGTCACAGGAACCAGTTTCTGTGATGAACTAGTTTCCAATAAGTGAGCAGTTTAAATTACCTCATAAAGTTCTACTTTCCTCCCACTCACTTATTTCGAGAGAAACTCCTTCTCTAGAAAGGATCCATTCTTAGCAACGAATGTCTTGCCTTCGGATCTGTGATAGAAGGTGTACCCAACAGTTTCCTTTGGGTATCCTATGAAGACACGTTTCTCCGATTTGGGTTCGAGCTTATCAGGTTGAAGCTTTTTCACATAAGCATCGCAGCCCCAAACTTTAAGAAACGCCAACTTTGGTTTCTTGCCAAACCACAGTTCAGAAGGCGTCGTCTCAACGGATTTCGATGGTGCCCTATTTAACGTGAATGCAGCCGTCTCTAAAGCATAACCCCAAAACGATAGCGGTAAATCAGTAAGAGACCTCGCACCATATCTAGTAAAGTACGATTACACATAAGGCATGAGTTGTGGTGTTCCAGGTGGCGTGAGTTGCGAAACTATTCCGCATTGTTTCAAATGTAGACCAAACTCGTAACTCAAATATTCTCCCCCATGATCAGATCGTAGAAACTTTATTTTCTTGTTACGATGATTTTCCACTTCACTCTGAAATTCTTTAAACTTTTCAAATGTTTCAGACTTATGTTTCATTAAGTAGATATACCCATATATGCTCAAATCATCTGTGAAGGTGAGAAAATAACAATACCCTCCGCGAGCCTCAATATTCATCGGACCACATACATCAGTATGTATGATTTCCAACAAATCTGTTGCTCGCTCCATTGTTCAGGAGAACGGCGTTTTAGTCATCTTACCCATAAGGCATGGTTCTCAAGTACCAAGTGATTCATAATCAAGTGATTCCAAAAGTCCATCAGTATGAAGTTTCTTCATGCGCTTTACACCAATATGACCCAAACGGCAGTGCCACAAATAAGTTGCACTATCATTATCAACTTTGTATCTTTTGGCTTCAACATTATGAATATGTGTATCACTACTGTCGAGATTCAACAAAAATAGACCACTCTTCAAGGGTGCATGACCATAAAAGATATTACTCATATAAATAGAACAACCACTATTCTCAAATTTAAATGAATAACTGTCTCGCATCAAACAAGATCCAGATATAATGTTCATGCTCAACGCTGGCACCAAATAACAATTATTTAGGTCTAAAACTAATCCCGAAGGTAGATGTAGAGGTAGCGTGCCGACGGCGATCACATCGACTTTGGAACCATTTCCCACGCGCATCGTCACCTCGTCCTTAGCCAGTCTTCGCTTAATCCGTAGTCCCTGTTTCGAGTTGCAAATATTAGCAACAAACCCGGTATCAAATACCCAGGTGCTACTGCGAGCTCTAGTAAGGTACACATCAATAACATGTATATCACATATACCTTTGTTCACCTTGCCATCCTTCTTATCCGCCAAATACTTGGGGCAGTTCCGCTTCAAAGGACTACCGCTTGCGCAGAAGCACTCGATCTCGGGCTTAGGTCCAGACTTGGGTTTCTTCTCTTGAGCAGTAACTTTTTTGCCATTCTTCTTGAAGTTCCCCTTCTTCTTCCCTTTGCCCTTTTTCTTGAAACTAGTGGTCTTGTTGACCATCAACACTTGATGGTCCTTCTTTATTTCCACCTCCGCAGCCTTTAGCATTGCGAAGAGCTCGGGAATTGTCTTATCCATCCCTTTGCATATTATAGTTCATCACGAAGCTCTTGTAGCTTGGTGGCAGCGATTGAAGAATTCTGTCAATGACACTATCATCCGGAAGATTAACTCCCAGTTGAATCAAGTGATTGTTATACCTAGACATTTTGAGTATATGTTCACTGACAGAACTATTCTCCTCCATCTTGCAGTTATAGAACTTATTGGAGACTCCATATCTCTTAATCCGGGCATTTGCTTGAAATATTAACTTCAACTCCTGGAACATCTCATATGCTCCATGACGTTCAAAAGGTCGTTGAAGTCCCGGTTCTAAGCCAGTAAGCATGGCACACTGAACTATCGAGTAGTCATCAACACACAACTGCCAGGCATTCACAATGTCTGTAGTTGCCGGCGCAGGTGGTACACCTAGCGGTGCTTCCAGGACGTAACTCTTCTGTGCAGCAATGGGGACAATCCTCAAGTTACGGACCCAGTCCGTGTAATTGCTACCATCTTCTTTCAACTTTGCTTTCTCAAGGAACACATTAAAATTTAACGGAACAACAGCACGGGCCATCTATCTACAATCAACATAGACAAGAAAAATACTATCAGGTACTAAGTTCATGATAAATTTAAGTTTAGTTTAATCATATTACTTAAGAACTCCCACTTAGATAGACATCCCTCTAATCATCTAAGTGATCACGTGATCCAAATCAACTAAACCATGTCCGATCATCACGTGAGATGGAGTAGTTTTCAATGGTGAACATCACTATGTTGATCATATCTACTATATGATTCACGCTTGACCATTCTGTCTCAATGTTCCGAGGCCATATCTGCATATGCTAGGCTCGTCAAGTTTAACCCGAGTATTCTGCGTGTGCAAAACTGGCTTGCACCCGTTGTAGATGAACGTAGAGCTTATCACACCCGATCATCACGTGGTGTCTCGGCACGATGAACTTTGGCAACAGTGCATACTCAGGGAGAACACTTTTATCTTGAAATTTAGTAAGAGATCATCTTATAATGCTATCGTCAATCAAAGCAAAATAAGATGCATAAAGGATAAACATCACATGCAATCAATATAAGTGATATGATATGACCATCATCATCTTGTGGTTGTGATCTCCATCTCCGAAGCACCGCCATGATCACCATCGTCACCGGCGCGACACCTTGATCTCCATCGTAGCATCGTTGTCGTCTCGCTAACTATTGCTTCTACGACTATCGCTCATCGCTTAGTGATAAAGTAAAGCAATTATGAAGCGATTGCATTGCATACAATAAAGCGACAACCATATGGCTCCTGCCGATTGCCGATAACTCGGTTACAAAACATGATCATCTCATACAATAAAATATAGCATCATGCCTTGACCATATCACATCACAACATGCCCTGCAAAAACAAGTTAGACGTCCTCTACTTTGTTGTTGCAAGTTTTACGTGGCTGCTAGGGCTGAGCAAGAATCGTTCTTACCTACGCATCAAAACCACAACGATAGTTCGTCAAGTTAGTGATTTTTTAACCTTCTCAAGGACCGGGCGTAGGCACACTCGGTTCAAATAAAGTTGGAGAAACTGACACCCGCTAGCCACCTGTGTGCAAAGCATGTCGGTAGAACCAGTCTCGCGTAAGCGTACGCGTAATGTCGGTCTGGGCCGCTTCATCCAACAATATCGTCGAACCAAAGTATGACATGCTGGTAAGCAGTATGACTTGTATCACCCACAACTCACTTGTGTTCTACTCGTTCATATAACATCTACGAATAAAACTAGGCTCGGATGCCACTGTTGGGGAACGTAGTAATTTCAAAAATTTCCTATGCACACGCAAGATCATTGTGATGCATAGCAACGAGAGGGGAGAGTGTGTCAACGTACCCTCGTAGACCGAAAGCGGAAGCGTTAGCACAACGCGGTTGATGTAGTCGTATGTATTCACGGTCCGACTGATCCAAGTACCGAACATACGGCACTTCCGAGTTCAGCACACATTCAGCTCGATGACGTCCCACGAACTCTGATCCAGCAGAGCTTCACGGGAGAGTTCCGTCAGCACGACGGTGTGATGACGGTGATGATGTTGCTACCGATGCAGGGCTTCACCTAAGCACCGCTACGATATGACCGAGGTGGAATATGGTGGAGGGGGGCACCGCACACGGCTGGAATAGATCAACAGATCAACTTGGGTGTCTAGAGGTGCCCTCCTTGTTGGAGTAGGAGAGGGAAGGAAGGGAGAGAGGAGGAGAAGGAAAAAGGGGGGCACCCCCCTCCTTGTCCAATTCGGACTAGAGGGGGAGGGGGCGCACGGCTGCCCTAACCACCCCTCCTCTTTTCCCACTAAGGCCCATGAGGCCCAATTAACTCCCCGAGGGGTTCCGGTAACCCCCCGGCACTCCGGTTTTCTCTGAAACCACTCGGAACATTTCCAGTGTCCGAATATAGTCGTCCAATATATCGATATTTACGTCTCGACCATTTCGAGACTCCTCGTCATGTCCATGGTCATATCCGGGACTCCGAACTACCTTCGGTACATCAAAACAAAAAAAACTCATAATACCGATCGTCACCAAACTTTCAGTGTGCGGACCCTATGGGTTCAAGAACTATGTAGACATGACCGAGACACGTCTCCGGTCAATAACCAATAGCGGAACCTGGATGCTCATATTGGCTCCCACATATTCTACGAAGATCTTTATCGGTCAAAATGCATAACAACATACGTTGTTCCCTTTGTCATTGGTATGTTACTTGCCCGAGATTTGATCGTCGGTATCTCAATACCTAGTTCAATCTCGTTACCGGCAAGTCTCCTTACTCGTTCCGTAATACATCATCTCACAACTAACTCATTAGTTACAATGCTTGCAAGGCTTATAGTGATGTGCATTACCGAGAGGGCCCAGAGATACCTCTTCGACAATCGGAGTGACAAATCCTAATCTCGAAATAGGCCAACTCAACAAGTACCTTCGGAGACACCTGTAGAGCACCTTTATAATCACCCAGTTATGTTGTGACGTTTGGTAGCACACAAAGTGTTCCTCCGGTAAATGTGAGTTGAATAATCTCATAGTCATAGGAACATGTATAAGTCATGAAGAAAGTAATAGCAACATACTAAACGATCAAGTGCTAAGCTAACGGAATGGGTCAAGTCAATCACATCATTTTCCCAATGATGTGATCCCATTAATCAAATGACAACTTATGTCCATGGCTAGGAAACTCAACCATCTTCGATTAACGAGCTAGTCAAGTAGAGGCATACTAGTGACACTATGTTTTTCTATGTATTCACACATGTATCATGTTTCCGGTTAATACAATTCTAGCATGAATAATAAACACTTATCATGATATAAGGAAATAAATAATAACTTTATTATTGCCTCTAGGGTATATTTCCTTCATGATTGAGCTTTGTCATCTCTATTGGTGTTGTGCTACTGTTTACATAATGTCATGAGAACGTGGTATTGTCCTTGAGAAGTGCTTCATCTGTGTTGTTTTAAATATTTCCTTTCCTTTTTTTGAGCAAACAGGGATGCTAGCGTTTAGTTTTCCTCTTGTCTTTGCACAACAGGATCATCCTCCTCTGAAGAAGAATATGGAGTACGTGAGGTGACTAGTTCCGATTATGCTAGGATGAAGAAGCCCTGTCTATCTTCTCATCAGAAGGAGCAGTTGAAGGATGGTTACATTACTCCCCACAAGACCAAACTAACTTTAGCTCAGAAGGACTGACAGATCTCCATCTTTTTTGCTATGATGCGCAAGTACAATGTTGTTCTAGGATTCTTTCCAGTGAGTTCCATTTTTTAAGTGTGCTCTACATGGACCATGTAGGTGCCTGTTTAAACTGTCAATTCATAGTACAATTTGCTCTATACTAATCACTTATTTTGTATTTGTGCAAACAGGGGTGCTCAGCTTGATTTCAATGGGAACTGCACAAAATGTTCATGAATACATCAAATCATTCATTTCCACCACAAGAAAGGAGGTGCCGATGTGTTCAAGGCGTTGCAACATATAAAGGCGAAATCATACAAGCTACGCGTGAATTTGAATGATTTTGGTGGAACTGCACAAAAAACAACAACTGGTTTATTTAGCACGAGGTGCCATGTCAATGTTCGAACTGATGGCAAACCCTGCCCATTCCACAATCGTAGGAATTTGATATTTTGGAATGGGAAAACCTTGTCAAAGTTTGCTCATTTATGTACACACAAAACAACATGCATTTGACATTTTGGAATGGGACAACCTTGTCAAATTTTGCTCATTAATGTTAGCAAGAAGACATGTGTTTGATATTTTCGAATGGGATGCCCTTTGCTGTCAGCAGCATCGATCGATTTTTCTTTATTGTTTAGTTGTGAAGTAAATATTGGCTCTGACACGTGAATCACTGAGATGCATAATCAACGATTGTTTTGAATGTTCTCTATGAATTGCCAGGCATGTGTGTTTGATTGCAATGTACAGGAACGCTAAAAAGCAGCTCAAACTCTTTGTACTCCCTCTGTTCCTTTTTACTTCGCATATTAGATTTATTTCAAGTCAGTTGATTTTACATTGTGAATTTTCATACTTTTTTCTAAAAGGTTGGTCAAAGTAGAGATACTTTGACTGCAGATAAAACTTGTATGCAGACTAAAAAGGACCGGATGGAGTACATGTGAAACTGCTGCAAACGAGGTGATCACCTTGGGAATAATCCTAATACGTATTGTTTTGCATGTTCATCCAATGCCAGTGATACAAGAATTCGAACTAATCAAACTAAAGTCATTCATACACGGTCGGATTTCATATAAACATGCCGGATTTCATTACATTTCATACATTCTTCAACTAAAAAGGGGTGCGCTAGAGGTATAACTAATTAACCGAATCTACCCACCTGTGTCCGGCTGAGCTGAACAGAAGCTTATTCTCCAATGATCGAAGCTTGATGACTTAACTGCAGGTCCAGTTGCATAACTGACATGTGGCCCAGATGCCTGTTGGGCCCACATGTCAGTGACCCGACTGCACCAGCAGTTAAGTAACTAAAGCAGCGTCCTTCTCCAACATAGCTCTCCAACTCCACGTCGCTGCCAAGAAGCTAATCGTCCGTCAATGGTCAACCCGCCTAGCTTGGCTTCAACTGGAGGGTAGCAGCGGTGGCCTTACTTGGACCCGAGCGGCGGCGACCTACCGTGTTCTACTCTTCCTCATTTTCTGTGTGGCGCGGCCTCGTTGACAGCGGGGCGGGGCCTCGATAGAGCCAGCGGTGTCCTCTATCTCGTTGCCGGCGGGGCGGCCCCTCGGCGGAGCAGGGGAAATCCTCCCCCTCGTTGCCGGTAGGGTGGGGCCTCGTCTGAGCCGGCGATGTCCTCTGCCTCATTGTTGGCGGGGCGGGGCCTCGGCGGAGTAGGGCCTCGTCGAAGCCGACGAGGTCCTCCGCCTCGGTGTCGGCGGGGCGGGGCCTCGGCGGAGCCGGCGGTGTCCTCTGCGTCATTGTTGCTGCCGTGGGGCCTCGGTGGAGCAGGGCCTCGTCGATGCCAGTGGAGCGGGGACTCGTCGGAGTTGGCATTGTCCTCTGCCTCGTCCTCGGTCTCTCCAAACAGCGCCTCGCTCACCTGCAGGCGGAGGCCCCTCTGCCTCGTTGTTGGCGGGGCGGGGCCTCGGCGGAGTAGGGCCTCGCCGAAGCCGGCGAGGTCCTCCGCCTCAGTGTCGGCGGGGCGGGGCCTCGGCGGAGCCGGCGGTGTCCTCTGCGTCGTTGTTGGCACCGCGGGGCCTCAGTGGAGCAGGGCCTCGTCGATGCCAACGGAGCGGGGACTAGTCGGAGTCGGCATTGTCCTCTGCCTCGTCCTCGGTCTCTCCAAACAGCGCCTCGCTTGCTTCATCGCCCTCTTTGTAGGCGGCCGCAGCCTCCGCTACCCGCATGCGGTACCGCCAGCGCTCGAGGCGGCCCTCGCGGGCGGAGCGGTACAAGTCGAGCAGCGCCTCCTGCTCCGCCCGCTCCGCGGTGATCTGTTCCTCCGCCTGCAGGTGCTCCTGGAGGAGATGATGGTTGTAGGCGGCGTCGGCCTGCGCCTCCCGAAACTGCTCCTGACGCTTCTGCCTCACCGTGTCCGTGTATTGGGCACGGGCCTCACCGATGGTCATGGTGCAATGCACCGGCGAGGATGGCGCGGAGGAGGGGGTTGGCGCCGGATCGTCAACTACCATGTTATCCATTGGGACGTTGTCGCCCTCCGGCTGCCAGCCAGCCAGCCAGTCGGCAGCAATGGCTGCCATCTCCTTGTGGTCCGTCGTCCGCCCGTCCCGAAGAGCGCTGGTGCGCGAGGAAGCCATGGTGGGCAGTAGTGGTGTGGACAGGAGAAAGGGAACGGAGGCGGATGACTGCGGCTATTGCCGGCGCAGAAGTTTATATAGCAATGGTGGGCGTGGAGGGACGGACGTGTGGAGCCGGAGTATCTGCCTCGGCAACCGCGTATCATTAATGTGGGCAGCAGACGGACGGACGGATGGCACTTGTGTCATTTGAAGGCGGAGCAATCGCCTACACCGGGAAGCGGGGCGGATGGCGCTGACCGTTTCGGGCGGAAAGCGCGCGCGGGCGAGGGAGGCGGTCTGGGTGGGCCACGGCAGTCAGACTCGTGCTTGGCAGTGGGTCGGTCCAGCAACCGGACATGCTGGCTCGCCAGCGAGCTTGCCGAGCTGAGCGTCGACAATCAGACGATGGACGTAGTTTCCGACCAGGAGCCGGCGCCACTGTCCAAGATGGTTCATGTCATGTTCACCATAGAGCAGGTGCGGACGCACTTCTACGCCCTAATGGCGCAAGAGCTACCAGCACAGGAGAACCTGTGCTGCAACCTCCGTCTCCTCAACGAGCACCGGTGAACAAGCGGACGACAATGCCGTTGCAGACATGTGGCCCTATGATCCTGGCTTCCCGAATGAACAGCGGGTGCTGTATCAGACCATCTGTAGGGCCCACGAGGCCCTCTCTGCCATCCTTCGAGTTGTTGCACTCGTCGTGGCGCCGCCGTCTCGCGTTGTCAACATGGTCAACGGACATGAGGAATGAGGAGATGACTTTACTTGGAGAGGATGACAATGGGGACCCACCAGGGCCATAGCCGCACGTACGCAAGTGCCTCCTTGTTATATACAACTATAATTTTTTTTGCTTCCTCCAGGTTTCCTGACATCACGGTCCCACACCATTGTCAACCTATGTCTCCACTCTTATAAAAAATCCAAGTTGGTGATGATGGTGTGCCTGCCATCTTGTAATATAGACCGTCTGATCCATATCTGACGGGCAGAAAGCAAACTATGACAATTTTACAAAAGATACCCGCACCTCTCTCCACATTTACAGACAAGGCATTGCCTCGTTCATCCTTATCTCCCACAACCTCATTGCTGAGAAATTAAAAAAGAAAGTCTCTGGAACAACCTAGCATGGTGGCCGCTGCCGCCTGCCAGCGCCGTCCATCCCCATGCATCTGCCCAGTCCGACCACCAGTCACCAACACGCTCCACTCCTCTTTACCTTATCTGTCATTTTTCATTTTTTTCGATGAAATTCTCGAGATAACATTTTTCCGATAAAACTCTCGAGATATCATTAGTTTTTACACATGGGATTACTCCTGCATGGGTCAATCACAATAGGTGTTTTGTAAAAAAAATGCATCTTGATGTTCCGTGCAATGCACGAGCTTCGTGCTAGTAGTCAATAAACGAGAGAATTGCACAAGGAGCGGCCGACAGCTGGGACCAAGCAGCTCGAGCAGTATTTGTGTTTTTGAGGTGTGAGCACTGCAGAGTTTTTCTTGAGCGATGTTTTCATTGTTGTTCGTGAGGAGAGCAGGGTATTAATCTGGGCTATGGCCTGCCTAGCCGAGCAGATATCCAGCCGTGTATTAATTTTTTTCAAGTGAAAATGGCTAGCCCAGCTATACCTTTTTTGAGGAATACCAGCAAGGTCAACTTGTTATTCTCCGCTTGTTGGCTGCAAATCTTTCCAAGGAGGTATGCATTAGGCTTATCAAGTAAATGGACTTTAAGATATAATAAATGGGATGTAATTATAAAAACTGGGCAGTAAATATAAAAAATGCACCAAACACGTAATTAGTTTATAATATTTTTTTGGATTTTGAAAATTTTAATTTCATTAATTGTTGCACGCACAATGTTTCGTTGGATTTTTACGTAATACAAATTTATAATGAAATTGTATTTAATCTGACTAGAAATTTCGGGATAAAAATATTTCGGATCCCATCAAAATGTGGGACATTTTATTGAATTCTTTTTTGAACGGTTGGTTGAAATTATTAATCATTGTCCTAGCTAGAAAATGGGTTGTACTTTTAACAAACTGTAAATGGGCTGTAGTAAATTCCATTATAATTCAAAAATGGGTTGTACATTCTTACAAATCGCAAATGGGCTATAAGTTCTCTGCCACACACTTGTGGGCCTACTAAGTTGACGCATCCCCTAAAAAAGTAAGTTGACGTGTATGCAAGGCTTTGTCAACTTATAGTCAACAGATGGTTCTAGCAGCAGTGGCCGTTGGATGTCCATCCAACGGATGTCGTGCTTCTTCTTCAATCTCGGATATTCTAGCTTCAGTCGCCCAAAAAATGATTCCTCCCCCTGGCATCTGGGGCGCACCATTTCGGAGGCTGACCTGTGGGCCTACTAAGTTGACGCGTACCGAGGGCTTTGTCAACTTAGTCAATATAAATGATTCTAGCTGCAAAGACCGTACGATGGCCATCCAATGGCCGTAGTGCTTCTTCAACCTCTGGCCTTCTTGCTCCAGCCACCCAAACCAGCGCCTGTGGGACTGCCTGCTCCCGCCTCCCGTGGCCGGTGTCTTTGCCGCAAGAAGGCCGCCTTGCCCACCCTACTCCATTCTTTGGCCGTGCCATTCCTCTACTCACCCACACCTCCTGTTATTTTCCGGAGACGGCAGCCAGACCAGTAAAAACTCGTACTCCCCACCACATGGGCAACCACTACCGAGTCTTCCCCGGCTCCGTTTCATTCCCTTCCTAGGCCTCGCCGTCGTCCACCGCCCTGGTGCTCTCGGCGTGTCATGGTCAACATGGTCAACGAACGACATCCATCGGACATGGATCAGACGTGGAGAGGTGACAATTTGGGTCCACGGCCGCACACAAGGAAATGCCTCCTTATTACGCGAAAAATAATGATTACTCCACCTGATAGCAGGGACCCACCGGACGGGCCACCGTATTTCATGAAAAAAAATGTTTCCCCCTGACTGCTGGGACCCACCGGCTACATCTTCGTACGCAAGGAAGTGCGTCCATATTACGGGCAAAAAAATAATGATTCGCCCCCTAACTGCTGGGACCCACCAGCTACATCTTCGCACGCAAGGAAGTGCCTGACAGTCGGGACTCACCTGGTCGAAGCGTACGTAGCATTGTCATTCTGGTCGCGAACGTGTAGTACATACTCGTCAATGTAGAGGCGCGCATGTGTTGTAGTAGAGGCGCGCACGTGTCGTAGTAGAGGCGCGCACGTGTCGTAGTAGAGGTGCGCATGTAGCATATACACGTATGTACAACGGCCAGGGTGCAAGAAATTAAATACGCCCACGTACGTACATACGGGCGGGGTCTCGAACGCCTACTCGCGCATACGTAAGGCCAGGGCTCGTGTACATGGCTGGGTCGGAACGGAGAAGCTGCACCATCATCGTGTTCATGGGGAGGTAACGGAATGCGTCATGTTCATCGGGAGGCAACAGAATACGTCGTGTTCATCGGGAGCCAACCGGCTTGGATGGAACAGCTAATGGAAACAAGGCCCGGCGTACCGCAGAACGGAGGAAACGACCTTGTGTTCGACCGGCCACGGTCGAAACGGGATCCTGTTCATTGGGAGGGGTCTAGCGTACCGCAAAACGGAGGAAACGGACCTCCTACGGTCAAAACGGGGTCCTGTTGATCGGAAGGGGTGTGGCGTACCGCAAAACGGAGGAAACGGACTTGTGTTGGTGCGCTACGGTCGAAATAGGTGTCCTGTTCATCGGGAGGGGTGTTGCGTATCACAAAACGGGACTCCACGGGATACTGTTTATCTCCACCGTCGACTGCCTCCATGGGCTACTGTTCATCCACCGTCGACCTCCTCCAGCCTCCACCTGCGACTGTTCATCCAGCCTCCACCGCTCCTGCACCCGGCTCCTGTTCATCCAGCGTCCACCGCTGTGACGCCCTCGATTCAACCGTACACTAATCATGCACGCAAACGTGTACGATCAAGATCAGGGACTCACGGGAAGATATCACAACACAACTCTAAAACATAAATAAGTCATACAAGCATCATAATACAAGCCAGGGGCTTCGAGGGCTCGAATACAAGTGCTCGATCATAGACGAAGCCGGAAGCAACAATATCTGAGTAGACATAAGTTAAACAAGTTTGCCTTAAGAAGGCTAGCACAAACCGGGATGCAGATCGAAAGAGGCGCAGGCCTCCCGCTCGGGATCCTCCTAACTAGTCATGGTAAATCGTCGGTGGGCTGCGTAGTAGTAGGCACCTCCGGTGTAGTAGTAAATCGTCATCGGCGGTGGCGTCAGCTCCTGGGCTCCATCGTGCCGTCGCAGCAACCGGGTAAAGAAAAGGGAAAAGGGGAACAAGGCAACCGTGAGTACTCATCCAAAGTACTCGCAAGCAAGGAGCTACACTACATATGCATGGATATATGTGTAAAGGGCCATATCAAGGACTGAATCGCAGAATGCTAGAATAAGAGGGGATAGCTAATCCCGTCAAGACTACGCTTCGCAGCCTCCGCCTTGCAAAGATGTAGCGTAGAGTAGATCAAGTCCTCCAAGTAGCATCGCATAGCATAATCCTACCCGGCGATCCTCTCCTCGTAGCCCTGTTAGAGAGCGACCACCGGGTTGTATCTGGCACTTGGAAGGGTGTGTTTTATTAAGTATCCGGTTCTAGTTGTCATAAGGTCAAAGTACAACTCCAAGTCGTCCTGTTACCGAAGATCACGGCTATTCGAATAGATTAACTTCCCTGCAGTGGTGCACCACATAACCCATCACGCTTGATCCCATTTGGCCGGACACACTTTCACGGGTCATGACCGTCGCGGAAGATCAACACGCCGCAGCCCCACCTAGGCATAACAGAGGTCAAGACGCCGGTCTAAACCTAAGCGCACAGGGGTCTGGACCCATCGCCCATAGCACACCTGCACGTTGCGAGGGCGGCCGGAAGAAGACCTAGCCTAGTGGCGTTCCAGTCCAATCCGGTGCGCGTCGCTCAGTCGCTGACGTCACGAAATGCTTCGGCCGACGTCGAGTGCCCATAACTGTTCCCGCGTAGTTGGTTAGTGCGTATAGGCCAAGAGCGGACTCGGATCAAATACCAAGATCTCGTTAAGCGTGTTAAGTATCCGCGAACACCGACCAGGCCAGGCCCACCTCTCTCCTAGGTGGTCTCAACCCGCCTGCCGCCTCCGCCATTAAAGTAACAAATGGGGGCCGTCGGGAACCCAGCCCACCTCTACCAAGATGGAGCCACCGTCCCTTTCAGCCCCATCTCCGAACAAGATCACAGGTAATGTAACAGTGTAAAGTATATAGTATATGCCCGTGATCACCTCCCAAGTGATCACAGCCCAAAGAGTATATCATGGCGGACGGACAAGAGTGTAGGGTCAATGATGGAACACTAGCATCCTATACTAAGTGGTAGGATAGCGGTAAAGGTAACAACAAAGAGTAGCAAGGACAAAGCTATGCGGAAGATAGGATTAATCGAAAGCAAGAACATGCTACACTACTCTAATGCAAGCAGTATAGAGAAGAGTAGGCGATATCTGGTGATCAAAGGGGGGGCTTGCCTGGTTGCTCAGACAAGAAGGAGGGGTCGTCAACACCGTAGTCGATCGGGGTACCAGCAGCAGCATCAGTCTCGGGGTTCATCTCAAAACATAACGAGGCAATACGCGGTGCTAGGTATGCCCTAACGCGGTAGGAGGTGATACCAACGAAGGGGGGAATCATCCGGGAAAGTATCCCCGGTGTTTCGCATTTTCGGGCAGAGGAGCCGGAGGGGGAAAGTTGCGAGTTCGATAGGTTAGGGATGCGTGGCGGACGAACGGGCTACATATCCGGGTTCGTCTCGCCGTTCTGAGCAACTTTCATGTTGAAAATATTTTAATCCGAGTTACGGATTAAAAGATATGATTTTCTAAAGATTTTATTAATTTCTGGAATTTAATTAATTATTTAAATTAATTGAAAAATAGAATAATGACATCGACATGATGTCATGCTGATGTCAAGTCAATAGGGTTGATCGGTCAACCTGACGATGGGTCCCAATCGTCAAGGACACATTTTAATTAACAGATTAATTAAACTAATCATAATTAATTAGGGGATGGGCCCCACTGTCATTGTTTGATTAGTTAACTAACAGTTAATTAGGTTAATCTAATTGTGATTAATTAACTTAATTAATTCGTTAATTAATTAATTAATTTAATTATTATTATCTATTTTATTATTATTATTATTTTTAATTCTTTTTTTAATTAAAATGTTCTGGGGGGCGGGCCCCCGTTGTCATAGGCCCATAGGGCCTTCTTGGCTGGGTAACAGGTGGAGCGGGCGCCAAGCAGACGGGTGCCCAAGGGCACCGAACAGGCACCGAGCCCCGACAAGACACCGCGCCGGAGCTGTGGGAGGCGGCGAAGGGGACGACCATGCGGAGGGCGGTCGGCATTGAGCCGCAGGAGGCGGCGCCGTGAGGCTGCACGGGAAGGGCGGCCGGAGGCAAGTGGCAGCAAGGGGCCGCCACAGCCGAGCGAGGCGGCAAAGGGGCGGGACAGCCAAGGCTTCGGGCGCGTGGGTTCGTCGCGCACGCTGCAGAGCAGCACGGGGCGGGGTCGTAGCGAGGAGCACGACGAGCGGCGGAGAGGGGAAGAGGAGGCCGAGGGCCTCACCGTGGGTTGCAGAGGACGGGGCGACGGGGGTCGAGGAGGGGGTCGGGACGACGCAGCGAAGAGGAGGCAGGCCGGTGAGGAGCGCCCGCGAGGTCTGCTGCCGGGCGGCGGTTGGCGCCCGCGACCTTGACGATCTTAGGCGAGGGAGAGACGACGGACGGCGCGGACGGGTCCCGGCAGCGCCGACGAGGGAACGGCGGGGTAGGAGCGGGGCGCCGGGGACCGAGGCGGAGGCGCGGTCCGGCGAGGAAGGCAGTCGGGTGGGGTGGCGAGGTGGCTCCGGTGACGGGGAGTCGAGGGCGACAGACGGCCGGCGGCGGGCGACGCGGATCGCGCTGGGCATCGGTTGCCTGCACTGGATCCGCAGCAGGTGGAGGCAGCGGTTCCCGGCGCGCAGGGCACACACAAGGCGCCGTTGTGGCGGCGGGACGTGGTGCGGGTCGAGCCGGGCGACGTTGGTCGGGCTCTCCCGATCCAGATGGGATCGAGAGGAGAGGGTGGGAGAGGGAGGGGCGTCGTGGGGGGGGAGTGGGAGAGCGGTAGTGGGTTAGGGTTTGCGGTCAAGGTGGAGTGGCCTTGTAGGCCAGAGAGAGTGGGACGGGCCATGGGCTAGCCTGGCGGCCGGGTGGCCAGCTGGACCACGAGGCCCAGCGGTGGGGGGGTGTTTCTCCTTCTTTTCCTTAGTTAGTTTTGTTTTTTTAATTTATTTTCTCTTCTGTTTTATTTCATTTTAAATATTTAGGCCTTTTATAAAAGCACGGTTCCTTCACCATAAACACCTAAGCAATTATTGCACACTCCGAACATTTTAGTTTAATATTTTGAAAACTTTTATTTTTGCCTTTTATTAAATTTTGAATTTGAATTGATTTTTGAACTAACGCGGGATTATCAACAGTAACTACGATGACGTGGCATCATTAACAGGGGATTACTGTAGCCTAATTATCCGGGCGTCACAACCGCTCCTCCACCGGCTACTATTCAACCAGCCCTCTCCACGGGGTCCTGTTCAACCATCCCTCCACGGGTTACTGTTCATCCAGCCCTCCACCGGCTACTATTCAACCAGCCCTCCACGGGGTCGTCCTGTTCATCCAGCCCTCCATGGGGTCCTGTTCATCCACCCCTCCACCGGCTCGATCAATCGGGGTACTATTCATCCAGCGGCAACGACCTCTACTACCACGGGTTCCTTTTCATCCAACCCCCACCGGGAACTGTTCATCCAAACCCCCCAACAACGCTCATTGTTCATCAATCGGCTTCAGTTAGCAGCAGTAGCGAAGGAATCATTTAACAGCAAGGGATCGATCGGGGTTCAGTAACATAGCTACTGCAATCGCTCAGGTTTAGTTAGAGCCCAACGCCTCGCTCGGGTTTAGTTAGAGCGCAACGCCTCGCACACACGCGCGTACGTGTATGAGAGAAACGCGCAAACCTCCATGCATCGCTCGGCCCCGACCACCCACTGTAACCGGGAACTCCATGATATTTTCCTCGCCCTCGCTTCTACCATGGTTTTTTCCGTCATGGACGGCCCAAAGAATGTCATGGAGCTGCGTCTCCGGCCCGCCCAGGAGGAAAAGCCCATTTTCTGTCATGATTTTTTTGTCATAGAAGTAGGAGCCCACCACATCTATGATGATCCAGGATTTTGTCACAATTATCGTCATAGAAGTGTCATAAGCATGACAGAAAAAAAATTCATTCGGCCCAAAATGTCACGGATGTGTCTTTTTTTTGTAGTGATGTCTTGGGCCGCAGGCAGACGGGTCGGGTTACCCCCAGTCCCACTGGCCCGATAGTGTAAATTACATCTCGTAGTTGATGCTAGTTGGTTTATTTGGTGGAAGATTATATGTTCAGATCCTTGATGCTATTCAATACCCCTCTGATCTTGGACATGTATATGATTGTGAGTAGTTAATTTTGTTCTTGATGACATGGGAGAAGTCTTGTCACAAATAATTATGTGAATTTAGTATTCGTTCGATATTTTGATGATATGTATATTGTTGCTTCCTTTAGTGGTGTCATGTGAACGTCGACTACATGACACTTCACCATCTTTGGGCCTAAGGGAAGGCATTGTGGAGTAGTTATTAGATGATGGGTTGCTAGAGTGACACAAGCTTAAACCCTAGTTTATGCGCTATTCCGTAAGGGGCTGATTTGGATCCATATGTTTCATGCTATGGTCAGATTTATCTTAATTCTTCTTTCGTAGTTGCGGATTCTTGCAAGAGGGGTTAATCATATGTGAGAGGCTTGTTCAAGTAAGAACAACACCCAAGCACTGGTCCACTTACATATCAGATTATCAAAGTAGCGAACGCGAATCAAACAAACATGATGAAAGTAACTAGATGAAATTCTCGTGTGTCCTCAAGAACACTTCGCTTATTATAAGAGATTGTTCCAGCATGTACTTTGCTATAAAAAGGATTGGGCTACCTTATTGCGCCTTTGTTGCCGTTACTACTTATTGCTCATTACAAATTATCTTGCTATCAAACTACTTGTTACCTATAATTTCAGTGCTTGCAGAAAATACCTTGCTGGAAGCTGCTTGTCATTTCCTTATGCTCCTTGTTGGGCTCGACACTCTTACTTATCGAAAGGACTACGATTGATCCCCTATACTTGTGGGTCATCTAGACTTCTTTGGCATCGTTTCCAGCGAGTGAAGCGCCTTTGGTGAGTGCAATTTTGTAAGGAAACATTTATATTACATGTTGAAATTTACTGTCAGTTTTTAATATGGAAAACAATCCTTTGAGGCGTATGTTCGAGGTATCTTCACCTCAACTGGAAGCACAAAGAGTTGCTCCACAACCTACTGCACCTACTGAAAATATTTATTGAGATTCCTTCGGGTATGATAGAGAAACTGCTAGCTAATCCTTATGCAGGAGATGGAACAATACATCTTGGTATGCACCTAATCTATGTGGCTGAAGTTTGTGGATTATTTAAGATTGCAAGTTTATCCGAAGATGGAGTTAAGAAGAAGTTTCTCCATTTATCTTTGGGGGGAAAGGCATTGACATGGTATAGGCTATGTGATGATATTAGAACGTGGGATTGGAATCGATTGAAATTGAAATTTCATCAAAAGTTTTATCCTATGCATCTGGTTCGTCGTGATCGGAATCATATATATAATTTTTGGCCTTGTGAAGGAGAAAGCATTGCTCAAGCTTGGGGGAAGCTTAAGTACATAATGTACACATGCCCCAACCATGAGCTCTCAAGAGAAATTATCTTACATAATGTTTATGCTCGGCTTTCTCATAATGATCAAACCATGCTCGATTCTTCTTCTACTGGTTCCTTTATGAAGAAAACTATTGAATTTAGATGAGATCTTCTGGAAAGAATTAAACGGAACTCTGAAGGTTGGGAACTCGACAACGGTAATGAATTCTGTATACGTGTTTTGTTGTAGGGCTGATTAAAAACATTTTTCTTAAAATAGCTGATAGTGGCTTTGTCGAGTATCACACTCGGCACAAACCTTTGCCAAGCTCCAATCTTGGTACATGTGCCACACGTCGCCCACTGGTTACTCGTAGTGGCCTTGCAGAGAGGGAAATCAAAGATCTTGATAAAGCATGGGCGCTGGGGTTTTGCTGCAAAAGGGTGTGTTGAGTGTTGGCTCTCGGAAACATAAGAGCTTGGCAAAAATCATTTTGCCGAGACTTGGCCGTACAAGCTCGGCAAACTAAGGTTCTTGCCGAACCTGGTAGGCCACATGGCGGCCGCTCATGCTTAGGTCATCGTCGAGTTCTTGTGTCAACTGCTCAGATACCCATAGTGAGAGTAACATAGATAACACCTAAGCAAAAAAAATGATGTGACCGCTAATTAATGAGAGAGACAAATTGAGTAACATAGATAGTTACTTACACTATGAGTAACATCACATATGTCAAGACAAGATGAGCCTACAACCTAATAAATGGAGAATTCAATGCAAAAGATCCAAAGATGGCAGCCTACCGCAATGCCGTACTCAAAATATCAGCACGGTTTGAGGGGCTCGAGTTTCATCATGTGGCTCTAGACAGTAATCAAGTAGAGGACATCCTTGCTCGAATGGGCGCTAAACGCGACCTTGTACCACCTAACACCTTCGTGGAAAGGCTTTTCAAGCCATCCGTGGTATGGCAGGACGAGAGCGGTAATACTAGTCCAGAGCCGATCATACCCTCAGATAACGAACACAATCCTGATATCATCGGTGGCTCGGGCACCGAAATGACACCCTCCGCCCATGAAATCATGGCGGTAATCGCTCCATTGACCGAACCTTTCCTAGCCTACCTTAATAGGCGGGAGCTCCCTGATGACCAGAATGAGGCTCGTCGCATCGTTCGACGCTCGAAAGCTTACAAGGTTCACGAAGGAGAACTTTACAAGAAAAGTACTACCGGACTTCTACAAAGATGTATCTCCGAAGAGGAGGGACGCAGCTCTTGGAAGAAATACATGCTGGTCTCGGTGGCCATCACGCCACAGCTCGGGCCCTTGTAAGTAAGGCCTTCCGTATAGGTTTCTTTTGGCCCACGGCCCGAGCAGATGCATAGGCACTTGTACAACACTGTGTCAGATGCCAACTGTTCACCAATCAAAGTCATATGCCGCCCACCGCCCTAAAAACAATGCCCATTACCTGGCTTTTGCGGTCTGGGGGCTAGATATGGTCAGACCCCTTAAAGGGGGTAGCCATAAGAAGAAATATCTGCTGGTTATGGTGGATAAATTCATTAAGTGAATAGAGTCCAAACTAGTAAAAACGGCTGAAGCTGGGCCAATGATCGACTTTAGATCCGGCGTTGTACACCGTTATGGTGTCCCGCACAACATAATTAATGACAATTGCTCTAACTTCACAGCCGATGAGGTGAAAAATTGGTGTGCTAATCTGGGCATTAAGCTCGACTACGCCTTAGTATATCACCCTTGTAGAGAATGATTTGGAGCATCGATAATTGATTGATCGTGCACTAGGCACATATATATAGGTACAAGGGGTGCGACCGGTGTCTTGTCAGCAGATCATAGCTCGCCTCGGCACCGAGTTCGCCCTCAAGGACTTGGGGGCTCTCCACTACTTCCTCGGCATCGAGGTTGTGCGCCGGGCTACTGGCTTCTTTCTGCACCAGCAGAAGTATGCCTACGAGCTTCTGGAGAGAGCAGGCATGCTTAACTACAAGCCTGCCTCTACGCCTGTCGACACGAAGGCTAAGGTGTCCGCCGTCGAGGGTTCTCCGGCGTCCGACGCTCCCTTCTACCGCTCCATCGTCGGTGCTCTTCAGTACGTCACCATGACGCGCCCGGACATTTAGTACGCTGTCCAGCAGGTGTGCCTTCATATGCATGTTGAACATGTGTACATGTACATAGGTCTGTGTTTTGTATGCCGCACCTGTAGTGTCTCTCTCCCTGTATGTACTTGTATCTTGGGAGACAAGACACCGCTCGGCGCGACCATTCTGTTGTGACATGTAGGGGAAAGTGAGTCAAAAGATATTGCCGTGGGACGCAAGGAGGTTGCAGACGGCGACGTTGTCAAACTCTTTGCCATTGTCACTTTGCAAGGCAAGAATAGGACGACCGAACTGAGTGGTGACATATGAATAAAAGGCGGTGAGTGTGGCGAGAGCGTCGGACTTGCGACGGAGAGGGAATGCCCACACATAATGAGAAAAATCATCCAATATCACCAAATAGTATAAATAACCCGTGTTGCTCGCAACCGGGGACTTCCAAAAATCACTATGCAATAACTAAAACGGGAAAGTGGAAATGTTGGTAGACTCGCTAAAGGGGAGACGAACATGCTTGCCAAGACGGCAGGTCTCACAAGTCTGGTCGTCAACCTTATTACATGAGAAAGAAACACTCCGAAGAATCTGACGCATAACTGTGGAGCTGGAATGACCGAGGCGGGCGTGCCAAAGATCGACACTAGCGGCGAGGGCGGCGGCACGGGTCATGGTGGCGCCGGAGGGATGCATTGGGTAAAGCTCGTTTGGGCTGTCACATCGGTGGAGTACCATCTGTGTATGGGTGTCCTTCATAGAAAAGCCGATATTGTCATATTCAATAGTGATAGGGTTCTCACGAGCAAGGCGACGAACAGAAACAAGATTGGTAACTAAGTCAGGAGACACAAGAACATTAGACATGTTAACGGGAGTAGAAGTAGAAGGAAACGACATATGACCGACATGTGTAATGGGTAGTGAGGAACCGTTTCAAATGGTGATGCGAGTGGGAGTATGAATAGGAGTCGCGGATGTGAGGTTATTGGGATGAGCAGTCATGTGAGCGCTGGCGCCCGAGTCCATGTACCAGTCACCGCCGGCACCGTAGGAACTTGGTGATGGAGCAGAGTGCAGAGCAGCGAGAAGGGACGGGTCCCATGGCGGCGGCATCTGAGGAGGGTAAAACCCTCCGTAAGTTGGCGCAGGGGCGGCACCGAAGGCGGCCGGGGGCAGCACCGTAGGCCGACGCTGGTGCGGCCCGTGGCGGGCGCGGTGGGGCGCGCACCATAGCCGCCAGGCGGCGTTCTGCGCGGCGAAGAGCGCTTGGTGGCTCGCTGGACGTGACCCAAGGATGCCTGAAGCGGGAGCCCGAGGGACCGGCATCAAGTACGCGTGGACGACGCCGGGCTATGGGTTGGTGTCGTAAGTCCACGGAGGGGTGGCATGCTGCTGCTGTGCCGACGACTTCCGGCGCTGTTGCTGCTATGCGGCCGCCCACGGCGGTTGCCGCGGCGCTCGCCACCCGGCTGCTGCTGCTGGGGGCAGCGGGAGGGGCAGGAGGCGCGGGCGGGAGGAGGAAATACCCCGGAGGCATGGGGGGCGGTGGCTGATGGCGTGGCCCGGGTGGGGCAGCCGGTGGTGGGGCGCTACGGGAGGTACCGGCGGCGAGGGCGTGATGCTGCACACGCTTCTTGACCCCCTTCATCCGGCGCTCCTCCAACCGCAAGTACTCCACGAACTTGGGGAAGGAGGGCTCCGGCATCAAGGTGAGGTTGGAGGCGGCGTTGCCGAAGTCCTCGTTGAGGCCGGCGGTGAGCGTGCCGAGGAGGAGGTCGTCATCAACCTTGGTGCCGATGTCGCGGAGCTCATCCGCCAACGTCTTCAGGCGGCAGTAATAGTCATCAATGGGCTGTTCATCTTGGTAAAAGTCAAAAAATTCTTGCTGCAATAAAACGCGACGCTGAAGCTTGTTGTCAGTGAAGAGGCCGTTCAGCTTGACCCACATGGCGCGGGCGTCATCACCAGCGCTCACGACCGTGTGAAACAGGTCCTGGGAGATGGTGGTGAAGAACCATTGGATGATCGTGGCGTCGATCGCAGTCCCCTCAGGGTCGTCCACCATGGCGCGGGAATCAATGGTGCCGCCAACATGACCACGAGGTTGTTCACGCGGAAGAGAAGCGAGAAGTACGTCTTCCACGCGAAGAACATGGAGTTGGAGGCATCGAGGACGACGGGAACACGTGCGTGGACCTTGATGTCGCGGATTTCAGCAGGATCCACGGCGAAGGGGTTGGAGATGGAGGAGGCGTTGGACGACATGGCAGCGCGGGAAGGGAGCGTTGCGGCGGTGCGGCGCGGCGCTGGGTGGCGGCTGCGACGTTGGGCACGACGCAGGGTGGCGGCAGCGGCGTGGGGTGGCGGCATGACAGGGAGGAGGGTGCGGTGTAGGGGAGCGGCGGCGGTGTGGGGCGGTGGCGGTGGCTGGAGATCATAGCGGTGGCGACGGCCCGAGGCGGCGGCGGCTAGGGTTAGGTGGAAGCGGTAGGGGATCGAATTGCGATAGATACCATGTAGAGAATGATTTGGTGCATCGATAATTGATTGATTGTGCACTTGGCATATATATATATATATATATATATATATATATATATATATATATATATATATATAGGTACACGGGGTGCGACCGGTGTCTTGTCTCCCAAGATACAAGTACATACAGGGGGAGAGAGACACTACAGGTGCGGCATAGAAAACCCAGACCTACGTACATGCACACATGTTCAACAACCCTCAAACAAATGGTCAGGTCGAACGGGCTAACGGCCTAATAATGAGCGGCATCAAACCCAGACTGGTGCGATCCCTAAGGGAGTCGGATAAAAAATGGGTTGAGGAACTCGATTCCGTACTCTGGGGACTGCGGACCACACCTAATCGCTCGACCGGATACACACCTTTTTTCATGGTGTGCGGCGTAGAGGCTGTCTTGCCCTGCGACATTATTCATGACTCACCTCGAGTGCGCATGTATGAAGAGAGAGAAGCCGAGCTCAATCGGCAGGACGACCTAGATGGCATGGAAGAGGAGCCTGATGTTGCAAAAGCCGGTTCCGCATTCTATCAACAACAGGCTCAGAGATACCAAAGCAGAGAAGTGCGGGAAAAGACTTATAATGTCAGTGAGCTCGTTTTCCGCCTCCCAGAGAAGGAAAAGGGTAAGCTCAAACCAAAATGGGAAGGTCCCTTCATTATAGATGAAGTTCTCACTTGAGGAGCCTACCGCCTTTGCAATGCATCGGACAATCACTTAGAGCCGAACCCTTGGAACGCCGCTCGGCTCTGAAGATTCTACACATAAGTCCGGCCATACTTCTTGTTCGTTCCTTTGTCTCTTTTTTCAATTTTCATTTTTTTTAATTTTTATACATTATATATGTGTTCGAATAAGCCGAACACTTGAGGGGTACACATCCTTAAATGTACACGCCTCACCATGACTGGGGACTTCTGTAATTAGAAGCTTATTATTATCCAGAGCTTAGAGCTTGCAATATATGTGTCTTTTGCTGATATACATACTTTTTGCCATTATATGCACCTCTATGACTTAAGTTTTTGCCAAGCTGGGTTGCCTTGCTCCTGTGCTTATGCCCTACTGATAACCCACAAGTATAGGGGATCAATTGTAGCCTCTTTCAAAAAGTAAGAGTGTCGAACCCAACGCGGAGCTAAAGTTAGAACAAATATTCCCTCAATTTCTATTGACCACCGATACAACTCTATGCACGCTTAACGCTCGCTTTACCTAGAACAAGTATGAAACTAGAAGTGCTTTGTAGGTGTTTTTGGATAGGATTGCAAGAAGATAAAGAGCGCGTAAATAAAAAGTAGGGGCTGTTTAGGTAAAGACACAACTAAATTAGTTTTAGTAGAGAGCTTTTTGTTACGAGAAAGTTATTTGTCCCTAGGCAATCGATAACTAGACCGGTAATAATTATTGCAATTTTATTTGAGGGAGAGGCATAAGCTAACATACTTTCTCTACTTGGATCATATGCACTTATGATTGGAACTCTAGCAAGCATCCGCAACTACTAAAGATCATTAAGGTAAAACCCAAGCATAGCATTAAAGCATCAAGTCCTCTTTATCCCATACACAACAACCCCCTTACTCGGGTTTGTGTTTCAGTCACTCACGCAACCCACTATAAGCGAATCATGAACGTATTGCAACACCCTACAGCGGGAATCCCTCACGCTTGCGCGACACGGAGAGAACCATATGATAGCACCAATAATAAAACAGGCAACTCAAACCAATCTTGATCATCAAATAACCCATAGGACAAAATGGATCTACTCAAACATCATAGGATAGCCATACATCATTGGGAAATAATATATAGCGTTGAGCACCATGTTTAAGTAGAGATTACATTGGGTAAGAGAGAGGTTACACCGCTGCATAGAGGGGGGAAGAGTTGGTGATGATGGCGGTGAAGTTGTTGGTGAAGATTGCGGTGATGATGATGGCCACGGCAGCGTTCCGGCGCCACCGGAAGAGAAGGTGAGAGGGGGCCCCTTCTTATTCTTCTTCCTTGACCTCCTCCCTAGATGGCAGAAGGGTTTCCCCTCTGGTCCTTGGCCTCCATGGCATGGGAGGGGAGAAAGCCCCTCCGAGATTGGATCTGTTTCTCTGTCTCTCTCTGTTTTTGCGTTCTCGTCTGCTGCCCTTTCACCGTTTCGTATATATATGGAGATCCGTAACTCCGATTGGACTGAAATCTTCGCCGTGATTTTTTTTATAAAAATTAGTTTTCTTGCGGCCAAAGAAGGGCATCAACCGCCTTACAGGGGGCCCATGAGGGTCAGGGGCGCGCCCAGGGGGTGGGGCGAGCCCCCTGCCTCGTGCCTCCCTCGGGCACCGTCTCGCGTGGATTTTCCTTCCCATATTCTCTGAATATTCCAAAAATAATCTCCGTCCATTTTTATCCCGTTTGGACTCCGTTTGATATGGATATTCTGCGAAACAAAAACATGCAACAAACAGAGGCGGCACTGGGCACTGGATCAATATGTTAGTCCCAAAAATAGTATAAAAAGTTGCCAAAAGTATATGAAAGTTGTATAATATTGGCATGGAATAATCAAAAATTATAGATACGACGGAGACGTATCAGCATCCCCAAGCTTAATTCCTTCTCGTCCTCGAGTAGGTAAATGATAAAAAAGATAATTTTTGATGTGGAATGCTACCTAGCATAATCTTGATCATGTATATAATCATGGCATGAATATTAAGATACGAATGATTCAAAGCAATAGTCTATCATTTGACATTAAGACAATAATACTTCAAGCATACTAATAAAGCAATCATTTCTTTTCAAAATAACATGGCCAAAGAAAGTTATCCCTACAAAATCATATAGTCTGGCTATACTCCATCTTCACCACACAAAATATTCACATCATGCACAACCCCGATGACAAGCCGAGCAATTGGTTCATACTTTTTAACGCGCTTCAGCTTTCTCAACCCTCACGCAATACATGAGCGCAAGACATGGATATAGCACTATAGGTGGAATAGAATATGATGATGGGGGTTATGTGGAGAAGACAAAAAGGGAGAAAGTCTCACATCGACGCGGCTAATCAACGGGCTATGGAGATGCCCATAAATTGATGTCAATGTGAGGAGTAGGGATTGCCATGCAACGGATGCACTAGAGCTATAAGTATATGAAAGCTCAAACTGAAACTAAGTGGGTGTGCATCCAACTTGCTTGCTCATGAAGACTTAGGGCATTTGAGGAAGCCCATCGTCGGAATATACAAGCCAAGTTCTATAATGAAAATTCCCACTGGTATATGAAAGTGATAACTCAAGAGACTCTCTATATGAAGAACACGGTGCTACTTTGAAGCACAAGTGTGTTAAAAGGATAGTAACATTGCCCCTTTTTCTTTCCCTTTTTTTGTGGGCTTCTTTGGCCCCCCTTTTTTTATTTAGGCTTCTTTAGCCTCTCTCTTTTGGGGGGGGGGGCAATGCTCTAATAATGATGATCATCACACTTTTATTTACTTACAACTCAATATTACAACTCGATACTAGAACAAAGATATGACTCTATATGAATGCCTCCGGTGGTGTACCGGGATGTGCAATGATCTAGCGTAGCAATGACATAAAAAACCGGACAAGCCATGAAAACATCATGCTAGCTATCTTACGATCATGCAAAGCAATATGATAATAAATGCTCAAGTCATGTATATGATGATGATGGAAGTTACATGGCAATATATCTCGGAATGGCTATGGAAATGCCATGATAGGTAGGTATGGTGGCTGTTTTGAGGAAGATATAATGAGGCTTATGTGTGACAGAGCGTATCGTATCACGGAGTTTGGATGCACCGGCGAAGTTTGCACCAACTCTCGAGGTGAGAAAGGGCAATGCACGGTACCGAAGAGGCTAGCAATGGTGGAAGGGTGAGAGTGCGTATAATCCATGGACTCACATTAGTCATAAAGAACTCATATACTTATTGCAAAAGTTTATTAGCCCTTGAAGCAAAGTACTACTACGCATGCCCCTAGGGGGTAGATTGGTAGGAAAAGACCATCGCTCATCCCCGACCGCCACTCATAAGGAAGACAATCAATAAATACATCATGCTCCGACTTCGTTACATAACGGTTCACCATACTTGCATGCTACGGGAATCACAAACCTCAACACAAGTATTTCTACTAATCCACAACTACCCACTAGCATGACTCTAATATCACCATCTTTATATCGCAAAACTATTACAAGGAATCAAACATATCATATTCAGTGATCTACAAGTTTTATGTAGGATTTTATGACTAACCATGTGAATGACCAATTCCTGTCAACTCTCTAAATAGATATAAGTGAAGCAAGAGAGTTTAATTCTTTCTACAAAAGATATGCCCACGCTCTAACAAATATAAGTGAAGCAAAAGAGCATTCTACAAATGGCGGTTTTCTATGTGAAGAGAAACAGCAATCCAAACTTCAAATGATATAAGTGAAGCACATGAAGCATTCTATAAAGCCATACTCAAAAGATATAAGTGAAGTGTAAAGAGCATTCTATAAATCAACCAAGGACTATCTCATACCAGCATGGTGCATAAAATAAAAATGAAAACTAAAGCAAAAGACGCTCCAAGATTTGCACATATCACATGAACGAAATGAGTCCGAAAACATACCGATACTTGTTGAAGAAAGAGGGGATGCCTTCCGGGGCATCCCCAAGCTTAGACGCTTGAGTCTCCTTGAATATTTACTTGGGGTGCCTTGGGAAACCCCAAGCTTGAGCTCTTGCCTCTCTTCCCTCTTCTCACATCGAGACCTTCTCGATCATCGAACACTTCATCCACACAAAACTTCAACAAAAAACTCGGTAAGATCCGTTAGTATAATAAAGCAAATAACTACTCTAAGTACTGTTGCAAACCAATTCATATTTTGTTTTTGCATTGTATCTACTGTAATATAACTTTTCCATGGCTTAATCCACTGATAGAAATTGATAGTTTCATCAAAACAATCAAACTATGCATCAAAAACAGAATCTGTCTAAAACAGAACAGTCAGTAATAATCTGAACATTCACCATACTTCTGATACTTGAAAATTATACCAAAATTAGGAAAAAAAAATTATAGAAAGACAGTGCAATAATAATCATAACCATTTGACGTTCCAGTAAAGAATGTAAAATCGCGCACTACAGCCAGAGTTTCTGTCCTGCACCGTACAAACCAACAAGCATTGTAAACATCCTAAAGGCAAACCTTGGCACATTATTTTTATAATACAATGGAATTGTACAAGGGGATAATTATTTTTGTTTAAAAGTTTATGTAATCAAGATTCACAAAGTTTCCGTGAGCATGAACAAAGTTCAAGGCTAGCTCCCACTTTAAGAATGCTCGTCTTTCTCACTTTCGCTTTTCTTTTTGAAAAAATTTTGGGTTCCCCTCTTTATTTATTTTTTTGCTTTTAAACTATATAAAAGCACTCAACAGAAATAAATGACTCTCTAAAACTTCCAGGTTGTCTCCCTGGCAGCGCTTTCTTTAAAGCCACTAAGCTAGGCATATAGTGCTCAAGTAGTGAATCCACCCGGATCCCAAGGTATATCAAAGCCAATTTTAATTAGCAATGATTTGGCATTTAGTAGTGAGCACAAGGCAACATATATCATGCAAAAACAAAGTCTAACTCTCTTCCTATGCATCGGCATGTCATAAAAGAACAATTCATGCTCACAAAGTAAAGGCCAATGCATAGTATAAACAGTTTCTTGCAATTTTATCGTGTTGGAAACATAGAGAGGTGGAGATATAGTTCCTCTCTCATAATAATTGCAAGTAGGAGCATCAAGCAGATGCATATTATATTCATCAAAATCATCATGTGCAACGGTATAAGGCAACCCATCAATATAATCCTTAATAAGGGTAAACTTCTCCGATGTAGTGTAGTTGGGAGAATTCAAAAAGAGAATAGGACTATCATGCGTGGGTGCAATAGAAACAATTTCATGTTTAACATAAGGAACTATAGCAAGTTCATCTCTATAAGCATGGCATCTTGGCCACAAGCATAGCAAGCATCATCAAAAAGGGATATTTCAAGAGAATCAACGGGATCATAACAGTCATCATAGCAATCATCCTTCGGTAAGCACGAAGGGAAATTAAATGATGTATGAGTTGAAGAGTTACTCTCATTAGAAGGTGGGCACGGGTAGCTAATCCGCTCTTCCTCCTTTTGTTCTTCGCTTTCCTCATCATCTTTTTCATCCAATGAGCTCACAGTTCCATCAATTTCTTCTTCCATAGACTCCTGCAAAATATTAATCTCTTCTTGGACAGCGAAGACTTTCTCAATAAATGCATCAATATCGGAATTGAATTCATAATTGGCATAGCAATATTTAAGGATAGCTAAATTTTCAGGTCTATAAATAGCATCATAAAGATTTTCAAACCCTTTGAACATAGATTCAATTTCATAAGCACCCATAAAAGCAACAAATTCTTCTATTTGTTCCACATCATAGTAATCATAGATACCTCTAGCATAAGAAGCCAAGGTTTCATTATCATTAAATTCACATGAAAAGGGAAGGTGTGGAGACTTCATCCTAGAGCAACAAGTATAATCATATCTCAAGCATAGTTGCCTAGCATACCACTTCAACATATGAATTTGATCCCATAATAGTTTCCTTTTTTGAGTCAAGCGCTAATCCCTAAAGTATTCACGTTGATCCAACGTGTCTCCCATTACATAATTGAATGGGGTTTTCTCGGGATTATCAAAGTAGTACATAATATCTTTCACATAATGAGCATCGAGGGTATTAGGAGGTTCCCCATCTCCATGAGTAGCAAGTACACCTAATTTTTTTGGTATTTCGTGTTCCATATCCATAACTAAAGATAGAGAACAACTTAGAACAGCAAATAAAAATTACTTAGTGATAAAGCAAACAAGGACACACGAGAATATTCACCCCACGCTATTGCTCCCCGGCAATGGCGCCAGAAAAAGGTCTTGATAACCCACAAGTATAGGGGATCAATTGTAGCCTCTTTCGATAAGTAAGAGTTTCGAACCCAATGAGGAGCTAAAGGTAGAACAAATATTCCCTCGAGTTCTATCGACCATCGATACAACTCTACACACGCTTAACGTTCGCTTTACCTAGAACAAGTATGAAACTAGAAGTACTTTGTAGGTGTTTTTGGATAGGTTTGGAAGAAGATAAAGAGCGCGTAAATAAAAAGTAGGGGCTTTTTAGGTAAAGACACAACTAAATTAGTTTTAGTAGAGAGCTTTTTGTTACGAGAAAGTTATTTGTCCCTAGGCAATCGATAACTAGACCGGTAATCATTATTGCAATTTTATTTGAGGGAGAGGCATAAGCTAACATACTTTCTCTACTTGGATCATATGCACTTATGATTGGAACTCTAGCAAGCATCTGCAATTACTAAAGATCATTAAGGTAAAACCCAAGAATAGCATTAAAGCATCAAGTCCTCTTTATCCCATACGCAACAACCCCCTTACTCGGGTTTGTGTTTCAGTCACTCACGCAACCCACTATAAGCGAATCATGAACGTATTGCAACACCCTAGAGCGGGAATACCTCACGCTTGCGCGACACGGAGAGCACTGATACGTCTCCAACGTATCTATAATTTTTTATTGCTCCATGCTACTTTATCTACTGTTTTGGACTATTTTGGGCTTTATTTTCCACTTTTATATTACTTTTGGGACTAACCTATTAACCGGAGGCCCAGCCCAGAATTGTTGTTTTTTGCCTTTTTCAGTGTTTCGAAGAAGCAGAATATCGCACGGAGTCCAAACGGAATGAAACCTTCGGAAACGTGACTTCCTCACCGAACGTGATCCGGGAGACTTGGACCCTACACCAAGGAACATCGGAGGTGGTCACGAGGGTGGGGGGCGCGCCCCCCCTAGGGCGCGCCCCCTGCCTCGTGGGCCCCCTGATGCTCCACCGACGTACTCCTTCCTCCTATATATACCTCACGCACTTCAAACGACTGAACAGGAGCCAAAACCTAATTCCACCGCCGCAACTTCCCTGTATCCATGAGATCCCATCTTGGGGCCTGTTAGGAGCTCACGAGGGGGCATCCACCACGGAGGGCTTCTACATCAACACCATAGCCTCTCCGATGAAGTGTGAGTAGTTTACTTCAGACCTTCGGGTCCATAGCTAGTAGCTAGATGGCTTCTTCTCTCTTTTGGATCTCAATACAATGTTCTCCCCCTCTCGTGGAGATCTATTTGATGTAATCTTTTTTTTTTGCGGTGTGTTTGTTGAGACCGATGAATTGTGGGTTTATGATCCAGCTTATCTATGAATAATATTTGAATCTTCTCTGAATTCTTTTATGTATGATTGAGTTATCTTTGCAAGTCTCTTGAATTATCCGTTTGGTTTGGCCAACTAGATTGGTAGTTCTTGCAATGGGAGAAGTGCATGGCTTTGGGTTCTATCTTGCGGTGTCCTTACCCAAAGGATGTAAAGGGTTGCAAGGCACGTATTGTATTGTTGCCATCGAGGATAACAAGATGGGGTATTTATCATATTGCATGAATTTATTCCTCTACATCATGTCATCTTGCTTAAGGCGTTACTCTGTTTTTAACTTAATACTCTAGATGCATGCTGGATAGCGGTCGATGAGTGGAGTAATAGTAGTAGATGCAGAATCGTTTCGGTCTACTTGTCTCGGACGTGATGCCTATATACATGATCATACCTAGATAACCTCATAACTACGCTCAATTCTGTCAATTGCTCAACAGTAATTTGTTCACCCACCGTAGGATATTTATGCTCTTGAGAGAAGACACTAGTGAAACCTATGGCCCCCGGGTCTATTCTCATCATATCAATCTCCATCACTTTTATACTTGCTTTGTTTTACTTTGCCTTTTACTTTTCACTTTGCATCTTTATACCAAAAATACCAAAAATATTATCTCTGTCAAATCTCACTCTCGTAAGTGACCGTGAAGGGATTGACAACCCCTAATCGCGTTGGTTGCGAGTAGCTATCGTTTTGTGCAGGTACAAGGGACTTGTGCGTGGCCGTCTACTCGATTGATACCTTGGTTCTCAAAAACTGAGGGAAATACTTACGCTACTGTGTTGCATCATCCTCTCCTCTTCGGGGAAAACCAACGCAAGCTCAAGACGTAGCAAGAAGGATTTCTAGCACCGTTGTCGGGGAGTTTACGCAAAAGTCAACATACCAAGTACCCATCACAATCCCTATCTCTCGCATTACATTATTTGCCATTTGCCTCTCGTTTTCCTCTCCCCCACTTCACCCTTTCCGTTTTATTGGCCCTCTCTTTCCCAATCTTCTCCTCTTTTTCCCGTTGCCTTTTGTTTGCTCGTGTGTTGGATTACTTGTTTGTCATGATGGCTCAAGATGCTACCAAATTGTGTGACTGCACCAATACCAATAATAATGATTTCCTTAGCACTCTGATTGCTCCTCTTGCCAATACTGAATCTTGTGAAATCAATACTGCTTTGTTGAATCTTGTTATGAAAGATCAATTCGCCAGCCTTCCTAGTGAAGATGCCGCTACTCATCTGAATAGCTTCGTTGATTTATGTGATATGCAAAAGAAAAAAGATGTCGATAATGATGTCGTTAAATTGAAGTTATTTCCTTTTTCGCTTAGAGATCATGCTAAAGCGTGGTTTTCATCTTTGCCTAAAAATAGTATTGATTCTTGGAACAAGGGCAAAGATGCTTTTATGTCTAAGTATTTTCCTCCCGCTAAGATTATCTCTCTTAGAAACGATATTATGAATTTTAAGCAACTTGATCATGAACATGTTGCACAAGCTTGGGAGAGAATGAAATTAATGATACGTAAATTTCCTACTCATGGTTTGAATTTGTGGATGATTATACAAAAAAATTATGCCAGATTGAATTTTGATTCTAGAAATCTTTTAGATTCGGCCGCGGGAGGCACTTTTATGGAAATCACTTTAGGAGATGCTACTAAACTCCTACTCCCTCCGTCCCAAAATAAGTGTCTTGAGCTTAGTACAAATTCGTACTAGAGCTAGTACAAAGTTGAGACACTTATTTTGGGACGGAGGGAGTAGATAATATTATGGTTAATTATTCTCAATGGCATACTGAAAGATCTACTAATAAAAAGTGCATGCAATAGAAGAAATCAATGTCTTGAGTGGAAAGATGGGTGAACTTATGAAATTATTTGCTTCTAAGAGTGTTTCTTCTGATCCTAATGATATGCCTTTGTCTACTTTGATTGAGAATAATAATGAATCTATGGATGTGAATTTTGTTGGTAGGAATAATATTGGTAACAACGCGTATAGAGGGAATTTTAATCCTAGGCCTTATCCTAGTAATCCTTCTAATAATTATGGAAATTCCTACAACAACTCTTATGGAAATTTTAATAAGATGCCCTCTGAATTTGAGAGTAGTGTTAAAGAGTTTATGAATTCACAAAAGAATTTTAATGCTTTGCTTGAAGAGAAATTGCTTAAAGTTGATGATTTGGCTAAGAACGTTGATAGAATTTCTCTTGAGGTTGATTCTTTAAAGCTTAGATCTATTCCTCCTAAGCATGATATCAATGAGTCTCTCAAAGCTATGAGAATTTCCATTGATGAGTGCAAAGAAAGAACTGCTAGGATGCGTGCTTCCAAAGATGCCATTATTAAAGCGTGTTCTTCTAATTCCTATGATAATCAAGATGAAGATCTAAAAGTTATTGATGTGTCCCCTATTAAATCTTTGTTTTGCAATATAAATCTTGATGAAACTCAATATGATCTTCCTTTACCTAGAAGGCGTTCTAAGAATTCGGAGTTTTTAGATCTTGATGATGAAATTGATAAAAGTGGGGCTGAAAGAAATAAAAATCTAGATGTTGCTAAACCCACTATATTAGATCTCAAGGAATTTAATTATGAAAATTGCTCTTTAATTGATTGTATTTCCTTGTTGCAATCCGTGCTAAATTCTCCTCATGCTTATAGTCAAAATAAGGCCTTTACCGAACACATTGTTGATGCCTTGATGCAATCTTATGAAGAAAAACTTGAGTTGAAAGTTTCTATCCCTAGGAAACTCTATGATGAGTGGGAAACTACTATCAAAATTAAAATTAAAGATCATGAATTTAATGCTTTTTGTGATTTGGGTGCTAGTGTCTCTACTATTCCCAAAACTTTGTGTGATTTGCTAGATTTCCGTGACTTTGATGATTGCTCTCTAAACTTGCATCTTGCGGATTCCACTATTAAAAAGCCTATGGGAAGAATTAATGATGTTCGTATTGTTGCAAATAGGAATTATGTGCCCGTAGATTTTATCGTTCTTGATATAGATTGCAATCCTTCATGTCCTATTATTCTTGGTAGACCTCTCCTTAGAACGATTGGTGCAATTATTGATATGAAGGAAGGAAATATTAGATTCCAATTTCCATTAAAGAAAGGCATGGAACACTTTCATAGAAAGAAAATAAAATTACCATATGAATCTATTATGAGAGCCACTTATGGATTGCCTACCAAAGATGGCAATACCTAGATCTATCCTTGCTTTTATGCCTAGCTAGGGGCGTTAAACGATAGCGCTTGTTGGGAGGCAGCCCAATTTTATATTTTTAGTTTTTAGTTTTTGCTTCTGTTTATGAATAAATAATCCATCTAGCCTCTGTTTAGATGTGGTTTTATCTTTTAATTAGTGTTTGTGCCAAGTTAAACCTATTGGATCTTCTTGGATGATAGTTATTTGATCTTGCTGTAATTTCCAGAAACTTTGCGCTCAGTGCCCGAATTGTTAAAAATCACCAGAATGTGATAAAATATTGATTACAATTGATGCTGATCAATAAACAAATTTTCCAGGTTTTCTAATTTTGGTAGAATTGTTTGAGTTCCATAAGTTTGCGTTAGTTACAGATTACTACAGACTGTTCTGTTTTTGACAGATTCTGTTTTGCGTGTGTTGTTTGCTTATTTTGATGAATCTATGGCTAGTAAAATAGTTTATGATCCATAGAGAAGTTGGAATACAGGAGGTTTAACACCAATATAAATAAATAATGAGTTCATTACAGTACCCTAAAGTAGTCTTTTGTTTTCTTTCTCTAACGGAGCTCACGAGATTTCTATTGAGTTTTGTGTTGTGAAGTTTTCAAGTTTTGGGTGAATTCTTTTGATGGATTATGGAACAAGGAGTGGCAAGAGCCTAAGCTTGGTGATGCCCATGGCACCCCCAAGATAATCCAAGGACACCAAAAAGACAAAGCTTGGGGATTCCCCGGAAGGCATCCCCTCTTTCGTCCACTTCCATCGGTAATTTACTTGGAGCTATATTTTTACTCACCACATGGTAAGTGTTTTGCTTGGAGCGTCTTGTATTATTTGCGTCTTCGCTTGTTAGTTTACCACAATCATCCTTGCTGTACACACCTTTTGAGAGAGCCATACATGAATTGGAATTTGATAGAATACTCTAAGTGCTTCACTTATATCTTTTGAGCTTGATAGTTTTGCTCTAGTACTTCACTTAGATCTTTTAGAGCACGGTGGTGGATTTGTTTTAAAGAAACTATTGCTCTCTCATTCTTCACTTAGATTATTTTGAGAGTCATTAATAGCATGGTAATTTGCTTAATATTAAAGATATGTGAAACTTTCTTTTGAGTGTGTTGAATACTAAGATAAGTTTGATGCTTGATAATTGTTTTGAGATATGGAGGTGATAATATTAAAGTCGTGCTAGTTGAGTAGTTGTGAATTTGAGAAATGCTTGTGTTGAAGTTTGCAAATCCCGTAGCATGCACGTATGGTTAAAGTTCTGTAACAAATTTGAAACATGAAGTGTACCTGGCTTGTGCATCCTTATGAGTGGCGGTCGGGGACGAGCGATGGTCTTTTCCTACCAATCTATCCCCCTAGGAGCATGCGCGTAGTACTTGATTTTTGATGACTTCTAAATTTTTGCAATAAGTATATGAGTTCTTTTGACTAATGTTGAGTCCATGGATTATACGCACTTTTACCTTCCCGCCTTTGCTAGCCTCTTAAATGCAGTGCATTGCCCTTTCTCACCTTGAGAGTTGGTGCAAACTTGGCAGTGCATCCAAACCCCATGATATGATACGCTCTATCACACATAAACCTCCTTATATCTTCCTCAAAAGAGCCACCATACCTACCTACTATGGCATTTCCATAGCCATTCCGAGATATATTGCCATGCAACTTTCCACCGTACCGTTCATCAACATCATGACATACTTTACTTTTGTCATATTGCCATTGCATGATCATGTAGTTGACATCGTATTTGTGGCAAAGCCACCATGCATTATTTTTCATACATGTCACTCTTGATTCATTGCACCATCCCAGTACACCGCTGGAGGCTGGAGGCATTCATATAGAGTCATACCTTGTTCTAGTTTCGAGTTGTAATCCTTATGTTGTAATCAATAGAAGTGTGATGATCATCATTATTAGAGCATTGCCCAAAAAAGAGAAAGGCCAAAAAGAAAAAAAGAAAGGCCCAAAAAAGGGCAATGCTACTATATCTTTTTCCACACTTGTGCTTCAAAGTAGCACCTTGTTCTTCATGTAGTGAGTCTCATATATTGTGCTTCAAAGTAGCACCATGTTTTTCATATAGTGAGTCTCATAAGTTGTCTTTTTATACTAGTGGGAATTTTTCATTATAGAACTTGGCTTGCATATTCCTACGATGGGCTTCCTCAAAATGCCCTAGGTCTTCATGAGCAAGCAAGTTGGATGCACACCCACTAGTTTTCTTTTGTTGAACATTCATAGCTCTAGTGCATCCGTTGCATGGCAATCCCTACTCCTCATGTTGACATCAATTGATGGGCATCTCCATAGCCCGTTGATTATCCTCGTCAATGTGAGACTTTCTCCTTTTTGTCTTCTCCACACAATCCCCATCATCATATTCTATTCCACCCATAGTGCTATATCCATGGCTCACGCTCATGTATTGCGTGAAGGTTGAAAAAGTTTGAGATTATTTAAGTATGAAACAATTTCTTGTCTTGTCATCGAGGGTATAGAAGTTGGGAACATCTTTGTGTGACGAAAATGAAACATAGCCTAACTATATGATTTTGTAGGGATGAACTTTCTTTGGCCATGTTATTTTGAGAAGACATGATTACTTTGATTTGTATGCTTGAAGTATTATTATTTTTTATGTCAATATGAACTTTTGTCTTGAATCTTTCGGATCTGAATATTCATACCACAATTAATAAGATTTACATTGAAATTATGCCAAAGTATCACTCCGCATCAAAATTCTCTTTTATCATTTACCTACTCGAGGACGAGCAGGAATTAAGCTTGGGGATGCCTCGATACGTCTCCAACGTATCTATAATTTTTATTGCTCCATACTACTTTATCTACTGTTTTGGACTATATTGGGCTTTATTTTCCACTTTTATATTACTTTTGGGACTAACCTATTAACCGGAGGCCCAGCCCGTAATTGTTGTTTTTTTGTTTTTCGTTTCAAAGAAACAGAATATCAAACGGAGTCCAAACGGAATGAAACCTTTGGAAACGTGATTTCCTCACCGAGCGTGATCCAGAGACTTGGACCCTCGCCCAAGGAACATCGGAGGCGGTCACGAGGTGGGGAGCGCCCCCCCCCTCTAGGCGCGCCCCCGCCTCGTGGGCCCCCGATGCTCCACCGACGTACTCCTTCCTCCTATATATACCTACGCACCCCAAACGATTAGAACAGGAGCCAAAACCTAATTCCACCGCCGCAACTTCCTGTATCCACGAGATCCCATCTTGGGGCCTGTTAGGAGCTCATGGGAGGGGCATCCACCACGAGCGCTTCTACATCAACACCATAGCCTCTCCGATGAAGTGTGAGTAGTTTACTTCAGACCTTCGGGTCCATAGCTAGTAGCTAGATGGCTTCTTCTCTCTTTTTGGATCTCAATACAATGTTCTCCCCCTCTCTCATGGAGATCTATTTGATGTAATCTTTTTTTTGCGGTATGTTTGTTGAGACCGATGAATTGTGGGTTTATGATCCAGCTTATCTGTGAATAATATTTGAATCTTCTCTGAATTCTTTTATGTATGATTGAGTTATCTTTGCAAGTCTCTTCGAATTATCCGTCTGGTTTGGCCAACTAGATTGGTAGTTCTTGCAATGGGAGAAGTGCATGGCTTTGGGTTCAATCTTGCGGTGTCCATACCCAGTGACAGAAAGGGTTGCAAGGCACGTATTGTATTGTTGCCATCGAGGATAACAAGCTAGGGTATTTGCCATATTGCATGAATTTATTCCTCTACATCATATCATCTTGCTTAAGGCGTTACTCTGTTTTTAACTTAATACTCTAGATGCATGCTGGATAGCGGTCGATGAGTGGAGTAATAGTAGTAGATGCAGAATCGTTTCGATCTACTTGTCATGGACATGATGCCTATATACATGATCATACCTAGATATACTCATAACTATGCTCAATTCTGTCAATTGCTCAACAGTAATTTGTTCACCCACCGTAGAATACTTATGCTCTTGAGAGAAGCCACTAGTGAAACGTATGGCCCCCGGGTCTATTCTCATCATATCAATCTCCATCACTTTTATACTTGCTTTGTTTTACTTTGCCTTTTACTTTTCACTTTGCATCTTTATACCAAAAATACCAAAAATATTATCTCTATCAGATCTCACTCTCGTAAGTGACCGTGAAGGGATTGACAACCCCTAATCGCGTTGCTTGCGAGTAGCTATCGTTTTGTGCAGGTACGAGGGACTTGTGTGTGGCCTCCTACTGGATTGATACCTTGGTTCTCAAAAACTGAGGGAAATACTTACGCTACTGTGTTGCATCATCCTCTCCTCTTCAGGGAAAACCAACGCAAGCTCAAGACGTAGCAAGCACCATAGGACAACATCAATAATAAAACATGCAACTCAAACCAATCTTGATCATCAAATAACCCATCAGACAAAATGGATCTACTCAAACATCATAGGATAGCCATACATCATTGGGAAATAATATATAGCGCTGAGCACCATGTTTTAGTAGAGATTACAGCGGGTAAGAGAGAGGTTACACCGCTGCATAGAGGGGGAAGAGTTGGTGATGATGGCGGTGAAGTTGTTGGTGAAGATTGCGGTGATGATGATAGCCACGGCAGCGTTCCGGTGCCACCGGAAGAGAAGGGGAGAGGGGGGCCCTTCTTTTTCTTCTTCCTTGACCTCCTCCCTAGATGGGACAAGGGTTTCCCCTCTGGTCCTTGGCATCCATGGCATGGGATGGGCGAAATCCCTTCCGAGATTGGATCTATTTCTCTGTCTCTCTCTGTTTCTGCGTTCTCGTCTGCTGCCCTTTCACCGTTTCATATATATCTGGAGATCCATAACTCCGATTGGACTGAAATCTCCGCCGTGATTTTTTCTAAAAATTAGCTTTCTTGCGGCCGAAGAAGGGCATCAACCACCTTACAGGGGGGCCCACGAGGGTCAGGGGCGCGCTCCCCTGCCTCGTGCCTCCCTTGGGCACCGTCTCGCATGGATTTTCCTTCCCATATTCTCCGAATATTCCAAAATTAATCTCCGTCCGTTTTTATCCCGTTTGGACTCCGTTTGATATGGATATTCTGCGAAACAAAAACATGCAACAAACAGGGCGGCATGAGCCTTTGGATCAATATGTTAGTCCCAAAAATAGTATAAAAAGTTGCCAAAAGTATATGAAAGTTGTATAATATTGGCATGGAACAATCAAAAATTATAGATACGACGGAGAAGTATCACCTACGTTCTCGATTGTTTGGCTAGGGCATAAATGGAGCACCTCTGCGATTGTTACAACCAGGTTATCCGGATATGTACCTCAGACGGGTGAAGCTGAAAGCTAGCGTTCTTAAGAGAATAATTGGCCGGCAATCAAATGGCAGATTGTTGCTGTATTGCAACCACTTTAAACACTGCGAGACAGTTTTTCCATATTACGGATCACACACCCCGGCACGTCTAATTATAGTATGCCGACCCAAGGAAAGGAACCCTTAACGGAACTATTCTCCTTGGAAGATGTTTCTTACATACGTCCCGAACTTGAATTTTTGTCTGTTAGAGCACAATGACTAGGTTGCTTGTTTCCGGATATAATAATACTTCCTTTTCATTTCGAATAAGTATCCAAAAACACTCCACCATTTTGGTTTGGAGGCAAAGGCGCCTGCGATGACAAATCATTTCATATGTTTGGATAAAAAAAGGTTGATCATAAATGTACATTGGTACATTAAGTCAAAAACCTATTCCTTATCTATTCCATCTATAAGACTGTCTAGCCTACAGTCTTCCTGCGAATATTTCGCAGCTATCATTACTTGATCATACACCAAATTTAATGGGATTTCTTTCCCATCTGGTCCCTGTGGTCCTACTCGGGCCATATGATTTGGGTCCAGTTTAGTGAAGCGTGTCTTCACCATGGCCCAGGCTTCTCGTGTGCCTTCACGGCAGGCGGATGTCTTCCATAGCTCGAACCGGCACCGGGCACCTTTGAACAGGTTGGCTAGGCCCTCCATACTTTCAGGAGGGGTATCAGACGGCCATAACGCCTTCACCATACTCTTCATGGCTTTCCGGGCCCGAGCATGCACCGAGGACAACTCCTTTAGCACGTCGCCTTGAAATCTGGATACTTCCTCTTCCGGCTGACCAGTTAACATACATGCAGCAAATAGAGTCATGATATCCCGCATTATGGACTAAACATGAGCACCTAGGGTGGCTCTCAATAGGAGTGGAAGACATACCGAACATGCCGCCCTTCAGTTCCTCATTCTCCTTCTGAACGGCCGATAATAGAGCCTTCAAGCTCTCTATCTCTTTGGATTGTTTATCCTTTCCCTCCTTGAGATTTTTCTCCCTAGATGCGCCCGTCGCAGTCTTTTTCATTTCCTCCAGTTCGGCGGTGACCACGTTCAGTTGCGTCTGGTTTGTGTTCAGCTCCTGGGCTAGCATAGTGTTCTTTTCTTTTAGAACCTTCAAAATATTATCTATCCTTAAATCAGTTTGCTTCACCACTTCAAGTCTCGGGGGCTACTGGCATGTGACCATATATATTGTATAAAATTTTACCTGTATGTCCTTTCAGAACAACTGAGTGACTCCGGCAAGTCCGTCTCGAGCGGCTCAGATATTTGCATCCATCGAACTAAGTAGAGCGAACTCTTGTTTGGAAAAGGCCAGAGCACACATAGCCTCTTTTAATCGACGGTGATTCATCACGCTCTCCACTTCGGAATTCGTGATTGATACATCATCCGAATCCTCTTGAGGAGGCGGAACTGGCATTGCATCGGCTCGCGTCCTAGTTGGCGAGTCCGGCATCGGATCAGTGGACATTTGGCTAATCGGGCATTTTCCCACCGTCTACCGCGTACTCGTCCTGATGTCAAGGATAAAAGGAGACTTTCAAAACCAAACCCATGCCTAGGCATGTATTAAGGCACACGTACTTCCTGGAAGACTGTGAGGTCTCCGCGGTACTTCCGGTCCCTTTTTGTTTTGAATGGTTGTCACGGCCCCAGTTCAGGCCTTGCTTGTATTTGCATTAGCTTCCATGCATCATGTTTAATTTTTTCTTAAATATGAAATGGGGATGACAGAACCCCCAGCACCCCCCTTAAACCAATTAGGGTTTACTAAAACCTTTTTCAATGAACCTGAAATGCCCTTCTAAAATGTTCATCATCTTTGCCTTGGTCCAGAACCTCTGACAAAAATGGTGCACAATTTTATAGGACATATAAGGTCACTGAATTAAATCATATGCTATTTGAAATTGGGCATGTAAATGCTATATATTATTTTAAGTGCTCAATTAATTCTGAACTTAAGTGAGGGCTGTTGGGAATATTCCAACCAGAGCCCACAATTATTTTCATGGTTTTTGAAAACGTTCTGGTATTTTTAATAAAGCCCAGAAGTTACAGAGAAATAGAAAAACATTAACAAAGCAGAGAGGGTTTTACAGGCGCCCACTGGCCCGGCCCAAAGACGGCCCAGCCCAGCCTCTGCCGATCATCACCGACCTCCCCGCCAGAGGACAGCGTCGCCACGGCGCGAGCACACGCTCCGCCACCTCCTGCTTGCCGCTGAGCTTCTGGACGCCCTGGACGCCGACACGCACCCCCTGGAACTCTCTCACTCTCTCCCGACCTCTTCCCCCTCCTCTGCTCTCTCTCCCTCTCTGCCCGAGCGGAGCTCGCCGCTGCCGTACACCGTAGACGCAGCCTCCGTGCTCCCCTCGCCTCCCCGACGTGTCCACAAGCATCGCCACGCCTCCCTCGTCCTCCCCTTCCAGCCACGCCTCGCCGGAGACCCTGCATCGACGCCATCTTCATCATCTTCGTCGCTGGCCGCCGGAGATCCCACTCGCCACCCCGCTCGCTTCGGTGCTTCCCCGAGCACGCCAAGGCCACCTCTGCACTCGCCGTGAGCTCCTCTACCGATCCCCCCTACTCCCATGTCCATTAGCTCATCATAGCCCTCGTTTCCATGGAGACCGAGACCTCACCGGCGCCGGACTTGTCGCCGTCGTCGTTTTGGTTCGCCTACGTCCAAACCGAGCACGTCACAGCACTCAGTGCACTCCCAGGAGCCTGTAGCGCCCACCAGCCCCTCCTCCCATGCACCGTAGCACCGAACCCGTCGTTGCTCGAACTCCGACCGCCGCCTTGGAGCTCGCCGTCGTCGGCTCCGGCCACCATAGGCCCGGCCTCCACCATCCCTCGACGCGCGCCTGGAAGGGCTCTCCAACGAGCCCAAGAACGGCCTCGTCCGTGCCACAATGGGCGTTTTCGAGCAGCCAGCCGTCTCGCCTCGCCAGCGTCGAGCCGTCGGCGAGTTTGACCGCTGACCGAGGTTTGACCTCCCAGGCCCTGCTTATTTTAGTATTAGGTTTAATTAGTGTTAAATTAACTTAGTTAATTAGATGAGCCACTGACATGTGGGCCCAGGCCCTGATTAACCTAGGTTAGTGCTAACCTAACACTAACTAACGATGTTAGTTAGTTGTTACACCGACATGTGGGTCCCGGTAGTCGGGTTTGACTGAAATTTGGCGCCTTTGACCCTCTTGACGTCACTGCGACGCCTTGGTGGCAGCAAATCCTTTTCTGGATTTATTCTTATTTAGGAAATTCCAGAAAATAGTGCTAACTTCAAAATTTTATATAAATTCAACAGTAACTCAGAATGAAATAAGTTATATATGAAAAATGATCATAAAAAACCAATCTATCCATCTGCACTGGTTTCATGCATGTTTAAACAAGTTAACCTCACTGTTTAGGATGAAACATGATTAGGACAAATTTGATAATAGATTTGGAGTTGGAATTTGATCTAGTTTTGAATTCCACTTCAATCAAAATGACTTTCTGTTGCATTAGCTCTAATAATAGCATATTGCCATGTCATGAGCATGCATCATATTGTGCATTAAATTGATTGTGTTTCCTTATGTGTTGCCGGTATTTGTCCCCTCTCGATAGACGTGATACCGATGATGAGATCGATGACACCGATGAAGAGTTATTCTATCTTCAGAAGTGCCAGGCAAGCAAAACCCCCTTGTTCATTCCGATACAATCCCACTCTCTCGCTCCTGCTCTCTTTTACTGCATTAGGACAACAACGATTCATCTGTTACATGCTGCGGTAGTTGAACCCCTTTATCCTCTGCATGACCTGTCATTACCACAGTAAATAGATGAAACCCAGTAGCATGAGTAGGAGTTGTTTGAGCTCTGTTGTGCCTACCCATTCATGCTTGTTTGTCATGCACACTCTTTGCTTAGAGTTGAGTCAGGTCCGATTCATCGGGATGAATCAGAGGTGTGTGAACATGTCCCTCGTGTGTGAGCTAAGTGTGTGAACACGATTTGGTAAAGGTAGCGGTGAGAGGCCATGTAGGAGTACATGGTGGGTTGTCTCATTGAAGCCGTCCTCAGGAACTGAGTTCTGTGTTTGTGATCCATGAACAGCTACTACCACACATTGGGATCCTTAATTGACTCTCTCGACTTATTAACCGCCCTTGTCCTCTGTCCAGGAGTTGCAACTAGTTTGTAGGATATGTGTTGGAGGCCGTGCGTAGTGCTGACCCTAGGGGTGGGCTATGATGCGGTAGATACACAGTGGCCTGGTGTACCGAGCGCCCGTTTGGTGTCTCGGGAACCCTGCACACATCGTTTGGGGCTGTGAGCGAAACCCCGGCCGGATCTCCTCGCGGATGGAACCCGAATAGGCGATAAACCTGGACTAGAGACTTGTGTGGTTAGTCAGGTCGTGGCCGACTCCTCGCCAAAGCTTCCGCTTGAAGGTTGCCGAGATACACGACGTGTACATGGTGGTAAGTGGCGAGGCGTGTGAGGAAGTACACCCCTACATGGTTATAAATGATCTATTCGAATAGCCGCGTCCACGGTAAAGGACTTCTGGGTTGCCTATAACAGTTCATAGACAAGTGAAAGTGGATACTCTAAAATGCGCAAGATAAGTGTGAGTGCTATGGATGGCGTTCTCGTAGGGAGACGGGAGCGGATCCATAGTGGTGTATTTATATGGTGAATATGTGGACTCATGTGCGCCACCTCAAAAGAGTTACTTGCAGTCGTAGTTCAGGATAGCCACCGAGTCAAAGCTGGCTTGCTGCAGTCAAACTCCACCACCCCCTTTGTTGATACCGATGCATATGTAGTTAGTTCTGATGTAAGTCTTGCTGGGTACATTTGTACTCACGTTTGCTTAATTTATTTTTGCACAGAGACTTCAGTCTCGCTAGTGGTTCCGCGTGTACTTCGACGTTTAGCTTGTTACCTCAGCTACAATCTTGTGCCCTCGGCAGGATCTGGTAGATAGTCAGGCTTCTCAGCCTTTTTCATTTGTAGATGTCTGTACTCAGACATGTTAAGCTTCCGCATGTGCTTTGACTTGTATGCTCTGAATGTTGGGTCATGAGACCCCTGTTTGTAATATCTCGCTCCTCGGAGCCTAATGAATAAATACTTGAGTCGTAGAGTTATGTTGTGATGCCATGTTGTATTAACGCATATCGAGCATATTGTGTGTATGATTGAAATTCTTGGTATGTGTGGGATCTGACAATCTAGTTGTTTATCCTTGGAAGCCTCTCTTATGGGAAAATGTAGTCTAGTGCTTCCTTGAGCCATAGTAGTCCGCTACAGCCCGGTTCACCGGAGTCCTGCTAGCCCAGCACTACTGCTCAGGACGCTTGACTGGCTGGCATGTGTTTCACTTCGTTCTTGTGTCTATCCCTTCGGGGAAATGTCATGCGGTGACATCCGGAGTCCTGCCTAGCCTGCTACAGCCCGGGTTCCCGGAGTCCTGTTAGCCCAGTGCTACAGCCCGGATTCACACGTTGCTGACCAACATGCTCGAAGTTGATTCATGTATGCCTGTCCCCATGGGTTAGTGCCGCTTTGGGTTCACGACTAGCCATGTCAGCCCGGGTTCTCTGTCATATGGATGCTAGCGACACTATCATATACGTGAGCCAAAAGGCGCAAACGGTCCCGGGCCATGGTAAGGCGACACCCATGGGAATACCGTGCATGAGACCGCAAAGTGATATGAGGTGTTACCGGCTAGATCGATGTGACTTGGAATCGGGGTCCTGACAATGGCGACCTTGCGTAGGGGGCTCCCTTGAGGAGATACGGTCCCTAGATTGCCGATCCTATTAAAATACGGATCAGTACAACGGGTAAAGATGCAGATAAGGATTTCCTTTTAAGAACCCTCCGGATACTCACGATGCAGAAGGGATAGAGGCGGGGGTAGTCGGCGGTGATAGCCACTTCTGAACCGTCAAGGCTCGCCTGATAGAATACCCCATCATTGAACTCTATGTATATGTTCGGATCCTCGCAAAAGCCAGGATCTTTATCACAGTTATGATCCTCTGGCTGGGGAGTAGGATAGTGGACATCCTCGGTCATCTTCCTCCATGACTGTTGGTGGAAACAAAGGAGGAACAAGATTAGTGTCTGTAGTGCAATAAAATAAACATAGATGATCGAGATCTTACCCATTCAATAGGGGTGTACATAGAATAACCCTCCCGGCAGTTTAATCGGAGAAAATCTTCTTTCTCGCCCTTATACAGATCAGCCCAAATTGAGGCCAGTTCGGCTAGGGTATCCGGACCCTTCCGTCTGTAACGGGACGCATCGTCTTCTCCGTTGTAGCACCATAAGGGAGTTACTCTGGATTGAAGAGGCTAGACACACCTCTTTATTGCAATCACTGGTACGCGTCGGTCCTAAACAAACGATTTTTAACCCCTTTCCGCGGCGGCATTTGGAACCGTCGCCAAGTGAGTCTGGGCGATAGGGGGGTCCTTCTCACACGACCCAGAAACCGTCACACACAATTTTTCCCGTTAAATCGTTTGCGTTATTGAATGTATCATACACGGTCTGTAGAAGAAACTGTGTGGCAAAGGATGTCCATCACACACAGTTTTTTTGTGGTAAACGTTTGCGCAAGGTGGCCTAACGCAAACAGTTTTCAAGAGAAAGTCGTGTGTGATTGTTCATTGATCTAACACGGATTATTCCTAGAAACTGTGTGTGTTTCCTGAGATCATCGCCCACTGTATTTTTTCAATAACCGTTTGCAATACCAAAACCCAATTAGCAGGCTAATTGCCCTATTATTAATAACCCATTTATTAATATAATTGACATTCATATTAAGCACACAATATATTTCATTTCCATATTAAGGAAGCAGAATTTCATAATTGAATTACATCAGAGTACAACATGATATAGCTTCAAAGACTCAGCTACCCCATTACACAATCAAGACGGCACCAAGTTCCACATGCAACATGTAGAACCTTTCGAAATTAGCATCATAGACGGTATATAGACAGATGCATCTCATCTGGAAAACTGCTGAAGCGGAAGGCGAATATTGAGCCTTCATTCACGTTGAAGGTCTTTGCAACTTTAGGCCAGTGCTTGTGGATGATTGACCATCCGTCCTTCGTCCTCTTCAGGAACACTTCAATATTGAACCGTGGGTGTTGTATGAAAACCTTCCTCACCTCCTGACCATAGAGGTGGTTTGAGAGGAAATTGTAGTGAACTGCTTTGGAAGGCCTGAAAATAAGGATGTGCATAAATATCTTCTCTATATTGGAAATGGGGCAAAGGAATAAAAAAGGCAAGGTATAATAGTTAGTACCATCTTGTAGTGAATTGATGTCTTCTTCACTGTGCAGACAAATATCTTGTTTTTTTTGTCACTAATATCTTTATCCTAACAATCTTTCTGAGTTTCTTGATTTGATTGATATTCATGGACAACTCATTTCCCTATATGCAAAAAGGGTCGAACAGTGGGTCAAAACCTCTGACAGCAGGACCTACATGTGCAAGACCAAATTGTTAAAAACCAAAATATTAGAATGGTTCCTGCAATTGCAATGTGCTATTAGAGAACGGACCATGCACGCGCTAACCTCGATTGTAAACCTAAGTGCTTCCCATTGTTTCCTTGCAACACATATAAGGTAGTTAGTCATCAGGTTAAGTAAGGGTTCGCATGCTATTAGTAAAATATGTTGATGAAAAATAAGCACATTGCAGATTCATCAGATTAATTCAAGTCACACGGAAAACCCATTTATCCAAACCAAGCATGATTAAGAACTAGGAAATATAGCTCTTGTATATATTTCTCATGTATTAAGTGCAGCCAAATTCAATTTATTCCTCACATGCACAACAATACAAAATTCTACCCACGACAATTGGACATCGCATTGCAGAATTGAACCAAGCAGTTAACTAAACACCACAACAAATGAACCAAACATTAACTGAGCACCACAGTGCACAATATAGCATACTCCTAATAGAAGATCAAACAGTTAACCAAACAGTTAACTACAGCCAATTGTAGCAATTGTATTTTTTTCTCATGTATTTACTGCAGCCAAATTCAATTTATTCCTCACATGGTATACAATAATAGAATGCACCCACAACTATTGAACATCGCATTTAGAATTGAACCAAACAGTTAACTAAACACCACAACACAAATGAACCAAATGTTAACCGAGCACTACATTGCACAATGTATAACCAAACCAAGCATGCTTGACAACTTGGAAATATAGCAATTGTATTCGTTTCTCATGTATTTTATAAAGATAAATTCGATTTATTTCTCACATGGAAGACAATACAAAATTGCAGCCTGAAGAATTGAACATCACATTTGCAGAATTGAACCAAACAGTTAACTGAAGACGACAACTAATTAACAAAACAGTTAATAAGTGAGCACCACACTGCACGACATATAGAACATATACACTAGAGCAACAGATTGCATGGTAAAATTAGATAGCACAATTCACTAGAATTTGTGAAGGAAAGGCAGGAGCAGCACACGCATAGCAGGTAAACCGAGCATGCATAACCGGCGTAGCTAGCAAATGGCAAGGTGCTCCTCCAAGATCTGGGGGTCGGCACGAATGGCAGCCATCGCGACCTCATCTGCGCGTGTGGCCGCGATTTGCTTCTCCGCTGCCAAATGCTCCTTGAGATCCTGGCTATACTGCATGCATCATGGCTTAGGGCGGCGCTTATTTGGTGGAGGGGTCGTTGATTTGGGTGGAAGGTGCCGCGCTCGCGCCGGCGGTCGGGGCATGTGGGATGTGGAAGGAGGAGGAGGATGGGGGTCGGGTGTGGATTACCTGCCTGGATAGACGAGGCCGAGCAGTGTGAAGGAGGGTCACCGACGAGGAGGCGGCGCTGCAAGCAAGGAGTGAAGGTTTCAACTTGGAAAGGAAGGCGGAAAGAGGGGGAGTGTGGCTTTTGGTCCGGGGGCGGGGGCGGGGAGGTAGATATTTCTGCGAAAGCCAAAATTTTGGAATCGCTTCAGCCAAAAAACTGGCGCGCAAAGTGTCATCAGAGACGGTCCCTTATTCAGAATTGTGTACGATATGTGGACGTCACAATCGATTCAGATAGCTTAACCCGTGTGTGATGAGTTTGAACGTCAAAAGTTTTGGTTCAAATTTCCATGGTTACAGTGGTCATCCATGTCATTGCATAATTTGGGTACACAAAGGAGACTACAGCACACCCGCACTTCTTAATCAAGCAAGTTCAACAATTAAACAGAGCTAGCTGACCTAAACATTACTCTAACAAATTAAAGACCGGCGCTCTTAATTAAACAAAATAAAGAGTACTACTACGGCTGGTCCTCGTCGATCTCCGCTGCCGCTTCCATGTCCAGCTCGCGCCCGACGGTCTCCTGGGAAAGGGCTCCATGGCACCCATCACACCATACTCGGCAAGCATCTCGCCATCCGCGTCCGCCATCTCTTTGGAGAAGGCCGCCACGAGCTGGGCGTGGGGGGACGCGATCTCGGCTTGGACGGGCTCCGTCGTTGCAAGGTATGCGGCGGAGGAACGGACGGGTGCTCGAACGCTCTCGGCGATTGCCAGCTCTTCGGTCGTGGGTTGCCGACCGTTGTCGGAGAAGCTTCGTTTGATTTGTGCGGTGACCGCCAGGAGCTGGGCATGGGCGGCCTCGACATGGTCGTGGTCGGCCTCCATCAGGGCTAAGGCCGCCGTTGCGGAATGGACAGCCGATGTGCCACTCTCGCCAGTTGCTATCCCCGAGGCAGATGTTGCAGGCGCCACCTGAGAAGCAACAGCGGCCGTTTGGGCTGCCTTTGCCGCTCGGTCGCAAATTGCGGCCGTGCTCATGCACCTTGTAATCATGCGCATGGCGGCTGCGGCCGCGCTCTCGCCGGAGTGGGCCACCGAAGTTGCCCTCACGACGCGGGTCCACGTGCCCATCTTTCACCGGCGATGATTGAACAGTGAAATGATATTTGGGGAGCGAGCTAGTGTGCTTGAGACACCGGCTGTGGACTTTAGCCGACACACCTTCTCGCGTAAGCCATAGGCGTACTATACACCGATGGTGCTCCAGGATATTTTGTGCTGCATCTCACACGGTTGGTGATAATAAACTGTGTGCGATCTACTTGATTTTTCATCTTGATTTGAATTACATAATGGGGTCACAGCGGCAATGGACGGTGTTTGAATTGCTAGACCTTTTATCTGGAGTGAACATGCAACTATATGTGTGTCGTAAAAGAATTGGAATTATTTAGGGTTCGTTTGAACATTTTATACATTAAATTAGTTTTCTAGCCATTTCAGGTGCACAATTCCAAATTAAACTACATGCACATGCTCCGGTGCACCAACATGGGTTGTAAAATCATATATGTGTCCATGGGTTTATGCTTATCTCCCATGCAAGAAATGGGGATGAAATTCGAACACCACGAGACCGTGGCTCTTCGGCAAACGTCGACGTACTTGCTTTTGTAATTCTAGTAAATCCAAAATTCGTACGAAATTCATGAAACTTGGCATGCAATCATGGAGTGGCATCAACATGTCGTGGTAAAAATTCTGTCCCATTTGGGGCAGGTTTGGGTATAAGCTTTTCATAAACCAGAGCTTCTCACAATAAGTGTGATGGTTTCGGTAGGGAACGTCCCACCTTTCTGGACGAAACGACATCCGTTGCCTCTTCTCGATTTCAATTTTTTTCCTAGTGCCAACATAGAACAACAGGAGTGTTGTGTGAATTTTTGGGATTTTTCGGGGTTCGCTTGGACATTTTTATACATTTACTGAGTTTTCTATGCATTCATGTGCATAATTCAAATTTGAACTACTTGGCACATGCTCTAATGCATATAAATTAGTTGAAAATTCAAATCCATGTCCTTGGTTGCCTGCTTAGGTCCCATGCAAGAAATGGGAATGAATGTCAAACACCCTGCCACCGTCACTCGGCTGCAAACATTGAGATACCTAGTTTTCAAATTCTAGTAAATCCAAAACTCGTCTGAAATTCATGAAACTTGGCATGCTATCATGGAGCGGCATCAACATGCCGTGGTAAATTTTTTGTCCCATTTGGGGTAGGTTTGGGTATATGCTTCTCACAAACCAGAGCTTCTCACAACAAGCATGATGCTTTCAGCAGGGAACGTCCCACCTTTGGGGATGAAACGATATCCATGGTGCGCGTCGGTCCTAAACAAACGGTTTTTAACCCCTTTCCGCGACGGCATTTCGAACCGTCGCCAAGTGAGTGTGTGCGATAGGGTGTCCTTCCCACATGACCCTGAAATCGTCGGGGATAGGCCCTCCTAGGACCCAGGCTAGGGCCGTGTGCAATCGGGCGAGGCATCAAAACCCAATCATTTTTGTAGGTATGTACATCCCACACGGTAATCCGAGAAAATCATTTCCGTAGATATGTACATCCCACACGGTAATCCGAGAAAATCATTTCCGTAGGTATGTACATCCCACACGGTGAATCTCAGAAAAACATTTCCGTTCGTATGTATATCACACACAGTCAATCCAAGGAATACGTTTCCGTTCTTATGTACATCCCACACAGTCAATCCAGGGAAAACATTTCCATTCGGATGTGCATCCCACACGGTTTTATGTATACGCTCGTGTGTGAAAGGTGTAACTATCACACACGCTCTGCCTTGGTTAACGGTTTGCTTCCATTAACTACATCACACACATTTTGATGCAGAAAACTGTGTGGCATTGGGCTATCCATCACAAGCGCTTTTACTGCCAGAACCGTTTGCAAAGTTCCATGACCGTCTGTTCTCTTTTTATTTTTGCCTGTAATTTATTATTCTAATTGGAAATTTTGAAATACGAAACGTGCAATTCAAATTCTCAGCACAATGGTTCAACAACGAATCCATAAATAAAACTGCCAGTACAATATGTTCAGTAATTACAGGATTAGGCAGCAATTAACTATGATGAACCCCAGTATTTAAAGGCGGTAAAGGTGAAGAGACAAGTGTAAATCATTTTGACTGCCAACGGTGTTGAAGAAGCGGAATGCCCATAATGTGCCTTCCTGCATGCCATAGGCATGAACCACTTTTGTCCAACCCCTTGTGACGATCGCCCGCCCATACTTCACCGCCTTTAGGAAGACTTCTAGAGCATTATCATGGTAGCATGAATTATATACTTTAACTTTAGTTGCCTCCACTCCGGTCATGTAGTTTGCAAGGTAATCATCAGTAGATAGCTTCGGAAACCACTGAAAAGAGAAAAATATCAGTATTGAGGTCTAATAGAGTAACTTGTTGTGGGCAGAGGGAAAAGGTAATACATTACTTACCATCCTAAATTTCACTATAGTCTTCGACAAAGTGTAAATAAAGATCTTAATTCCAATCACCCGTTTCTTTCGCCTAACAAACTTTCTTAGTTTCCTCACTTGACGCTTGTTCATGAATATCTCATTGCCCCATACGCAAAAGGGATCGAAGCGTGGATCAGTACCTCTCATATATGTACCTACAAGCAACCAGTAAATGTTAGAAGCTAAACTGAGATTGCACAAATGATGTAAAATACAACTATGTATGTTCCTAAGTACAAGTTTTTTTTTGAGATTTCAATATGAACTACATATGGATGTATATAGATATATAGATATAGTTTAGATTAGAATCTAGATTCACTCATTTTGCTGCTTATGTAGTCTATATTGGAATCTCTAAAAATACTTATATTTAGGAATAGATGGTATATAAGACATGGGATGCAGCTAACCTCGATGGCAAACAACAGCATTGCCCATTGTAGCCCTATGTAAGGGCATGGAAAGCCAATGCTAACTACAATAGGGTTAACATCAACCAAAAATAGCAAATGGTAATAAAACGACAACATCTGTAGTGATATCTTCATTTCGAATGAGTAGCACGATAGCAAAGGGACGGATTAAAAATGGATACAACTGTTAATTGCAACAGGCTTAACAACATCCTAATTCATGTTTTGTAAGTGTGTATCCATTGAAATACAACTCTTTAAAAAATGGATACAACTGTTAATTGCAACAGGCTTAATGGCCATTGAAACCGGTACTGATAAAAATGCAATTGGCAGATTTAAACATCACAGGGCAAGTGCTGCCAGAGCAGATAATGGCCCAGTTGTCTATAAGAAGGTAGGGAAAGTAGCTCAAACATGTTAGGCATGTTTACTACAACATGGTTAATACATCGACAATAGAAAACAGAGCCATTAATTGCAACTGGTATTGGCAAGATTGAAATGGTGGGTACATACTTGGTAAGTCCTGAGAGGTGATTCTTTGAGGCACTTCATCTTGGCGAGCCCGCCAAAGTCGTGGCGGCGGAGGCGAGCTGTTCCTCGGGTCGAAGCATGGATCAGTGCCACTGACATGTGTACCTACAGGCAACCAGTAAATGGTAGAAGTTAAACTGCAATTGCACAAATGATGTGAAATACTGTAAGACATGGGATGTAGCTAACCTTGAGGGCAAACAACAGCATCAGCCGTTATGACCTGCGTAAGTACATGGACAAGCATGTTAAGTACAGCAGGGTTAGCATCCACCAAAAATAGCAAATGGGGCATCATCTCTAGTATATCTTCATTGTGGAGAGTAGCATGGTAGCAAATGGATAGATTAAAAAAATGGATACAACTGTTAATTGCAACAGGCTTAACAACATCCTAAGTCATGTTTTGTAAGTTTGTAGCCATTGAAATGCAACTGTTTAAAAATGGATTCAACTGTTAATTGCAACAGGCTTAATAGACATTGAAACCGGTACTGATAAAAATGCAATTGGCATAGTTAAACATCACAAGGCAAGTGCTGCTAGAGCAGAGAATGGCCCAGATGTCTAAAAAAGGTAGGGAAAGCAGCAAAAACGTGTTAGGCATGTTTACTAGAACATGCTTAATACATCGACCGTACAGATCATAGCCATTAATTGGAACTGGTATTGGTAAGATTGAACTGTTGAGTACATACTTGGTAAGTCCTGAGAGGTAGTTGTTGGGGCACTTCATCTTGGCCAGAGCTCGCCCAAAGTCGGCGGACGGCGAATGACTGTTCCTCGTGTCGAGCGTGGATCGATTACCAGCGACATGTGTACCTACAGCAACCAAAAATGGGTAGAAGTTAAACTGCAATTGCACAAATTATGTGAAATACTGTAAGACATGGGATGCAGCTCACCTCAACGACAAACAAAAGCATCGGCCATTATGACCCTGCGTAAGAACATGGGCAGGCATGTTAAGTGCAACATGCTTAGCATCCACTAAAAATAGCAAATGGGCAGCATCTCTAGTGATATCCTGAGTCATGTATTGTAAGTTTGTTGCTGGTATTGGTGAAATTGAGCTGGACACGGTAATATTTGAACATCACACAGTGTGTAGTATTGAAATAAACAAGGCACGAACATGCTTAATACATCAACCGTACAAATCATAGCCGTTGCAAGTGGTATTGGTAAGATTTAGCTGGTCAGATCTTACTTGTTAAGTCCTGGGGGTTAGTCGCTGGGCGAATTCATCTAGGCCAGAGCCTGGACCATGTCGGCGGCGGCGGCGGAGGCGAGGTGTTCCTCCGGGTCGACACGCACAGCGGCTCTCGCGCCATGGACCGCCATCAGCTCCTGGCGGGGGGGTTTTGGAGGCATGAGGATGTTTCGCAGGCGCCATTTAAGCAATCAAGTCGGGGACGTGATAGAGATCGGTGGGTTACTTGACTGGATCCGACCAGAACGTAGATGTTGTTGAAGCTGTGGTTGCGGTGGCGGCGGTTTCAGATGCCGGTAGGGGGAGGCGCGAGGGAGGGCGGGGGGGATACTGAGGGGAAGGGGATGTGGTTGGAGGAATAAATTCTGAAATCGCGCGCCTAATGAAAATTTTGGTGCGAAACTTGAAACTTGGGCGGGGGAAACACACAACACAAACGAAGCGCGTAAAATACTCATGTGCGAGAAAAAATAAAGTTGGCAGATCCCTTCTCTAAAAAAATGTACTCGTGTACTTGATTTTTTTCGGTCAATGGTACGCCTGGTTTATTAGGAAATATCGCACAGGTAACTGACTTATGGATCATTAATGCAAAAAACGCAGATGGGTACGGCATAGAAACCGTGTGTTTTGTGATCTTCTAATGATTAACGCAAAAAAACGCACACGGGCACACATTCTAATCAACGCTCAAAGCCCTCAAAGGATGCTCTTACCGACATTGTACGTTATTACTACAAACTTAAAGTACTACTGGTAATTTTCTCTAATACTACAAACTTAAACTACTTCTCACATTCTGCCATCAGGGCATGCTGGCTAGACGTCGGCGTTCTCCTTCCCGGCCTTGTAGGCGGCAGCCCACCGTGCTTTGCTCTCCGGCAAGATCTCCTCACCATGGCGTGCGGCCTCTTTTTTATTGCGGCGGCAGGACTCTCTTTTCTTGAATGCTTTCTGCCTTTTCTGCTCCTTCTCTGCGGCTTTGGCCACCTCTAGATCCACCACCCATTTGGCCATGGCAGCCTCAAAGTCCGCCCATGTAACTGTCTGGCTGCCGGCAGCGATGAACTCGGCGTGGAGAGATGCCATCGCTTCCTTACCATGTGTGCGGTCGCGGGCGGCCAGGAACGCGGCGCGGTGGTAAGCCATCGCTTCCTTACCAGTTACTGTGCGCCGCGGTGCCGTGGACGACGCCTGGCGAGAGCTCCGGGATGGAGGGGCCGGGCAGCCATACAGTGCGGTGGTATTCAAGAGCTCAACCACAAACGATAACAGAAATTTGGCTTCCCTTACAATTTTGATTGTTCATTATCGCACACGGTTCATCTCCGTCGCTTAGGAAGCGATTAGCGCCGAGCCTATTGTGTGTTGCGTTATGATTGGCCGGAACCCCAGCCACGCGGATCGCGTGTGTGCACCGTTGGATGCGCCGTGATCAAACGGCAATCCACATCCCTCACATCACACCCGTGCACGTGTAGCTAGATTGGATTTATATGCGCTAAATGCCTAGAAAATGCACATAATCCCCTAAATATGGTAAATGAGCCCGGAAAAATGCCAAATTTGAACACGGTGCTTTGTAGGGTGTATGTTCGTTGTAGAAAAAAAATCCAGGGCAAAGAACGAAGAAATTTTGGATTCCCCTTCAATCTTGAGGATTTCCCTTTTGAAAGCATGGAACTTCCTCGGTGATGGTTCGATTTATGAAGGGCGTGCATGACAACATAAGCCAAACCTTCTCAAACTTTTAGCAGGGCATGGTGAGGTCATACCATGGCACCATGCCAGGAGTCATGTTTTTAAGCATTTATTTCATTTTTTCTATAGTTGAAAATCCAACAAACAACATTTGTGGTTGACTATTGCCACACATTTCATCGAAATATCTGCCCATTCCTTGTAAAAGGCATGAGAATTTACTAAATGGCACGAGCATGGTTTTCTAGGTCGTTCTTGTGGACCCTTTCATGCATCGATTGTTTGAACTTGAATTATGCGCATTAATGACTAGGAAATGCACATAATCCCCTAAATATGGCAAATGAACCCGGAAAAGTGTCAAATTTGAACACGGTGATTTGCAGGTTGTATGTTCATCGTAGAAAAAAACTCGTGGACAAAGGACAAAGGAAATTTGGACCCCCCCCCTTCAATCTTGGTGATTTCCCCCTTGAAACCATGAAACTTCCTCGGTGATGGTTCGATTTATGGAAGGCGCACATCACGACATAAGGAAAACATTCTCCAATTTTTACCAGAGCATGGTGAGGCCATACCATGGCACCACACCAGGCGTCATGTTTTCCAACCATGTGTTTAATTTTTTGTATAGTTGTTAACCGAGTAAACGACACGTTTATGGTTGACTATTGCCACACATTTCCTTGAAATATGTGTCCATTCCTTGTAAAAGGCATGAGAATGTACTAAATAACACGAGCATGGTTTTCCAGACCATTCTTGTGCACCTTTTCATGCACCGATTGTTCGAATTTGAATTATGTCCATTTAATGCCTAGAAAATGCACATAATCCCCTAAATATGGTAAATGAGCCTGGAAAAATGTCAAATTTGAACACATTGCATTTGAGGCGGTATGTTGATCGTTGGAAAAAAAATGAATGACAAACTAGAACGGAAATTTGGATTCCCCTTCAATCTTGGCGATTTCCCTCTCAAAAGCATTGAACTTCCTCGGTGATGGTTCCATTTATGAAGGGCGTGCATGACGACATAAGCCAAACCTTCTCAAATTTTTACCAGGGCATGGTGAGGTCATACCATGGCACCATGCCAGGCGTCATGTTTTTTAAGCATTTATTTCATTTTTCTATAGTTGAAAACCCAACAAACAAACATTTGTGGTTGACTATTGCCACATATTTCAACGAAATATCTATCCATTATTCCTTGTGAAAGGCATGGGAATTTACTAAATGGCACGAGCATGGTTTTCCAGACCGTTCTTGTGGACCCTTTCATGCATCGATTGTTTGAAGTTGAATTATGCGCATTAATGCCTAGGAAATGCACATAATCCCCTAAATATGGCAAATGAACCCGGAAAAGTGCCAAATTTGAACACGGTGATTTGCAGGTTGTATGTTCATCGTAGAAAAAACTCGTGGACAAAGGACAAAGGAAATTTGGACACCCCTTCAATCTTGGTGATTTCCCCCTTGAAACCATGAAACTTCCTCGGTGATGGTTCGATTTATGAAAGGCGCGCATCATGACATAAGGAAAACATTCTCCAATTTTTAACAGAGCATGGTGAGGCCATACCATGGCACCACACCAGGCGTCATGTTTTCCAACCATGTGTTTAATTTTTTGTATAATTGTTAACCGAGTAAACGACGCGTTTATGGTTAACTATTGCCACACATTTCCTTGAAATATCTGCCCATTCCTTGTAAAAGGCATGAGAATGTGCTAAATAACACGAGCATGGTTTTCCAGACCGTTCTTGTGCACCTTTTCATGCACCGATTGTTCGAATTTGAATTATGTCCATTTAGTGCCTAGAAAATGCACATAATCCCCTAAATATGGTAAATAAGCCCGGAAAAATGTCAAATTTGAACATGTTGCATTTGAGGCGGTATGTTGATCGTTGGAAAAAAAACTAAATAACAAACTAGGACGGAAATTTGGATTCTCCTTCAATCTTGGTTATTTCCCTCTCGAAAGCATTGAACTTCCTCGGTGATGGTTCCATTTATGAAGGGCGTGCATGACGACATAATCCAAACCTTCTCAAATTTTTACCAGGGCATGGTGAGGTCATACCATGGCACCATGCCATGCGTCATGTTTTTAAGCATTTATTTCATGTTTTCTATAGTTGAAAACCCAACAAACAAACATTTGTGGTTGACTATTGCCACACATTTCAACGAAAATATCTATCCATTATTCCTTGTGAAAGACATGGGAATTTACTAAATGGCACGAGCATGGTTTTCCAGGCCGTTCTTGTGGACCCTTTCATTCATCGATTGTTTGAACTTGAATTATGTGCATTAATGCCTAGGAAATGCACATAATCCCCTAAATATGGCAAATGAACCCGGAAAAGTGCCAAATTTGAACACGATGATTTGCAGGTTGTATGTTCATCATAGAAAAAATTTCGTGGACAAAGGACAAAAGAAATTTGGATCCCCTTCAATCTTTGTGATTTCCCCCTCGAAACCATGAAACTTCCTCAGATGATGGTTCGTTTTATGAAAGGCGCGCATGACGACATTTTTACCAGGGCACGGTGAGGTCATACCATGGCACCACACCAGGCGTCATGTTTTTCCAAGCATGTATTTCATTTTTGTATAGTTGTTAACCCAGTAAATATCTGCCCATTCCTTGGAAAAGGCATGAGAATGTACTAAATAGCACGAGCATGGTTTTCCAGACCATTCTTGTGCACCTTTTCACGCACCGATTGTTCGAATTTGAATCATGTGCATGATTAATGCCTAAAAATGCACACAATCCCCTAAATATGGTAAATGAGTTCGGAAAAGTGTCAAATTTGAACATATTTCATTTGAGGCGGTATGTCGATCGTTGGAAAAAAACTGAATGACAAACTAGGACGGAAATTTGGATTCCCCTTCAATCTTGGTGATTTCCCTCTCGAAAGCATTGAACTTCCTCGGTGATGGTTCGATTTATGAAGGGCGTGCATGACGACATAAATCAAACCTTCTCAGCTTTTAACCAGGGCACGGTGAGGCCATACCATGGCACCATGCCAGTCGTCATGTTTTTGAAGAACATATCTCATTGTTCTATAGTTGATAACCCAGTAAATGATGCGTTTGTGGTTGACTATTGCCACCATTCCATTGAAATCTCTGCCCATTCCTTGTAAAAGGCTTGAGAAATTACTAAATACCATGAGTATGGTTTTCCAGACCGTTCTCGTGCACCATTTCATGCACCGATTGTTTGAATTTTAATTACGTGCATTAATTCCTAGAAAATGCACATAATCCCCTAAATATTGTAAATGAACCCGGAAAAGTGTCAAATTTGAACACGGTGATTAGCGGGGTTTATGTTCATCGTAGAAAAAAACTCATGGATGAAGGACAAAGGAAATTTGGATTCCCATTCAATCTGGGTGATATACTATCGCACACGATTCATCTCCGTCATCTCTGCGAACCGTGTGTTTTCACTCACACATGCAAAAGGAAAAGAAAACCCTCGCCCACTTCGTCCCCACTCACTCGCTGCGGACTCCTCCACAACTCTGCACCCTAAGATCGACGGCTGTTGGCGGTGGGCGTAGGTCGCGCTCCAAACGGCACCGGATTTTGCCTCCACCGCTTTCTGCCGCCTATCTGCACCGACATTCTAGACTCTGGTCGACCGGAGTTTTCTGCGGGATTGGGCCTGGGATTTTTCTCATGGAGAAGGTAATCAACTTAATTAGTGAAATATTCACTCATCTCTTATCTCAGTCCGTCCGTCGCTGTTAATCAACCGGCGGAAATCACTGTGGAATCATTTTTGTTCTAGCTGATTCGTGGGTGTTCATTCATGTGTGCACAGTGAGAGCACAAATCGGGCAACTGTGGTCGTGGCCAATCAAAAACGAAGTTCTATCTCACCATTAGGATGACTTGAGGAGCGCCAAGATGTTCAATCTCAACCTACCACGGTCGGCATGGCCTAAATTTGTGAACATATACCGTCTGTTGCTACATTATCTATATATTTGCATCAAATCTTTGTTAGATTATCTATTTTAATTCTATATTTTTGTACTTTGCTTGCATCTATATATGGATATGTTCTATCAGTTACTCCCATATTTGCATCTTGCTCGGTTATTTCAATATATCTAATTTACGATCTTAATTTTCATTTGAAGTACATCCCTTGCTTTGCAAGAATAGGAGTAGAAGGAAATCTTGGGCTTTACTTTGTCGATGACTCGAGGATGTCATATTGACAACGCAACATGGATTTACACGGTTAGCGTAAAACTTGATAAAGATGGTCACTCCTATTTTAATGCGGACCTTTGGAGAAAAATGTCGAAGTGTTATGAACTCAAAGCTGGCAATAAAATTCTAGTGCATGCACCACAGCCTGGTCTAATTAACATGGATGTTTACTTCCCCAATGTCATCAGCCAATCAAAGTCTGATCGAGGTTAGTGTCCTTTCAACTTTCTCCATGCTGTCATATTACTATTTAAGCAACCAATTGATCACTATTTAAGCAACCAATTGTGATATCATATTCTGACTCCGTTCCTAGGCAGTAACGAATTTTGTTTACCAATTTATGCGCACTATATATTCTTCTGCCATGTTATGAATAAATAGTACATTTCCACCTTTTAAGCAGGATATGTTGGATGCATAGTGAATGATATGTATGTTACTAAGCATACCAAATTTCACTGGAAGGACTTGAAGCATGTCATAAACTTTGTAGATAATCTGACAGAGATAGCACAGCGTATGAACGCTGGATTTTGGATTGGATGAATTATACCTATGGTGCACACCTTTGAACAAGACCAATTGTGTGCACAAAGCTGGTAAAAAGTCTTATTTTAATGTTGATGCTCATAAACTATATATATCTTCAACGATATGTTACAATTGTTTTTTATTCTACATGTCAATGTAAATTTCCCCAGTAGCATGGATTGATTTCGGCGTGGTCGAATTACACTTGTGCCACTAATAACGCCAAAGTGATTGCAAGGTACCGCATTTCCGCAAAAATGGAACCATTCAAATTAACAAGTTCTCGCTTCTCGTGGCAATGCATCCATGTTGGAAAATTGGAGACACTGTTCTACTCCTGCTCTACCAAGGCACAGGAGGGCTCTTCTTTTTCATTGACGAGATGTCGAGTCGCCGTGATCAAGCTGCTTCCAGTGGATAGTTGTGGTTGTTGGCCCTCAACCTCTTAAAATGTGCTAGCTGTTACTATATATGTTAAGTATGTAGATATGGACCATATGGTTGTTGGCCCTTAGCCTCTTAAAATGTGATAGTTGTTACTATGTTAAGTATGTAGATATGGACCATATGGTTGTCAAAACCGTGTTACGAAGATCCTCCTTTTGTCGAATAGTGTAACCACTATATATATGTTACTCAAGTTCATAAATTTTCATGGAAAGTATTAGTATCGTACACAGTTCATTGAGTTTAAGCGTGTGCCCGATGTTCAGAAGGCATTAGGAAACGTATGTGTAACATACTAATCATCGCACACGAGTACTCGTAGACGCATCGTGTGTGATACTCCTAGCCACCGCAAGCAACTAGTTTGCATTTTTCAAAGTTTTTTGTACACAAAGGATCACACACGAAGTAACTGTATTGACCGTCTGTGTTGTAATTTCTCATCGCAAATAGTTCATCCGAGTCGGCTGTTTGCCACATATCACACACGTCTTGTTTACACGACTCGTTTGTGTTCTTTTGGCTCATCACAAACAGTTCATCCATGTGAACTGTATGTTGCATATCACACACATCTTGTTAATTTGAACCATTTGTTTTGTGTTCCCTAATCGAAAACAGTTCGTCCAAGTTAACCGTATACCATATATCGCACACACATTGATATGGCTGCCCGTTTCTGTTGTTCTACCTCATCGCAAACAGTTCGAATGGATTACCCGTGTGTCTTGCATCGCACATACATTGTTATGGCTGCCCGTTTCTATTGTTCTACCTCATCGCGGATAGTTTGAATGGATTAACCGTATGCCCTGCAGCACACACGCAACTAAAATCTTAACTGTGTTTGATGCATCCATCATCGCAAACGTTTTGCACCTTTTTTGACGGTTTTTTACACCACCGTTTGCGATTATTGCATCGCACACAGTTTTGGCAAAGGGTCTCTGATCATAGTGTCGCGTTAGCAGTCTCCTACAGTAGTGATTGCTTCTTATTGCTTCCAAAAATGTTCTCGTGTCAACATAGAACAACAGGAGTGTTGTGTCAATTTTTGTGATTTTTCGGGGTTCGTTTGGACATTTTTATGCATTAACTGAGTTTTCAATGCATTTATGTGCATAATTCAAATTTGAACTACATGCACATGCTCCAAAGGCATATAAATTGGTTGAAAAATCAAAATTGTGTCCTTGGGTGCATGCTTAGGTCCCATGCAAGAAATGGGAATGAATTTCAAACACCAGGGTACTGTTGATTGCCGGCAAAACATTGAGATGCCTGGTTTTAAAATTCCAGTAAATCCAAAACTCGTCTGAAATTCATGAAAATTGGCATGCTATCATGGAGCGGCATCAACATGCCGTGGTAAATTTTTTGTCCCATTTGGGGCAGGTTTGGGTATATGCTTCTCACAAACCAGAGCTTCTCACAACAAGCATGATGGTTTCGGTAGGGAACGTCCCACCTTTGGGGACGAAACGATATCCATTGCCTCTTATTGCGTTCAAAAAATTTCTCGTGTCAACATAGAACAACATGAGTGTTGTGTCAATCTTTGTGATTTTTCGGGGTTCGTTTGGACAGTTTTATGCACTAACTGAGTTTTCAATGCATTTATGTGCATGATTCAAATTTGAAATACATGCACATGCTCCAGTGCATATAAATTGGTTGAAAAATCAAATCTGTGTCCTTGGGTGCATGCTTAGGTCCCATGCAAGAAATGGGAATGAATGTCAAACACCCTGCCACCGTCACTCGGCCGCAAACATTGAAATACCTGGTTTTTAAATTCTAGTTAATCCAAAGCTCATCTGAAATTCATGAAACTTGGCATTCTATCATGGAGCGGCATCAACATGCCGTGGTAAATTTTTTGTCCCATTTGGGGCAGGTTTGGGTATATGCTTCTCACAAACCAGAGCTTCTCACAACAAGCATGATGGTTTCGGTAGGGAACGTCCCACCTTTGGGGACGAAATGATATCCATTGCCTCTTATTTCTTCCAAAAACTTTCTCGTGTCAACATAGAACAACAGGAGTGTTGTGTCAATTTTTGTGATTTTTCGGGGTTCGTTTGGACATTTTTATGCATTAACTGAGTTTTCAATGAATTTATGTGCATAATTCAAATTTGAACTACATGCACATGCTCCAATGCATATAAATTGGTTGAAAAATCAAATATGTGCTCTTGGGTGCATGCTTAGGTCCCATTCTAGAAATGGGAATGAATTTCAAACACCAGGGCACCGTTGATTGCCGGCAAAACATTGAGATGCCTGGATTTTAAATTCTAGTAAATCCAAAACTCATCTGAAAATTCATGAAACTTGGCATGCTATCATGGAGCGGCATCAACATGTCGTGGTAATTTTTTTGTCCCATTTGGGGCAGGTTTGGGTATATGCTTCTCACAAACCAGAGCTTCTCACAACAAGCATGATGGTTTCAGTAGGGAACGCCCACCTTTGGGGACGAAATGATATCCATTGCCTTTTATTGCTTCCAAAAAATTTCTCGTGTCAACATAGAACAATAGGAGTGTTTTCTCAATTTTTGTGGTTTTTCGGGGTTCGTTTGGGCATTTTTATGCATTAACTGAGTTTTCAATGCATTTATGTGCATAATTCAAAATTGAACTACATGCACATGCTCCAATGCATATAAATTTGTTGAAAAATCAAATATGTGTCCTTTTGTGCATGCTTAGGTCCCATGCAAGAAATGGGAATGAATTTGAAACACCAGGGCACCGTTGATTGCCGGCAAAACATTGAGATACTTTATTTTTAAATTCTAGTAAATCCAAAACTCGTCTAAAATTCATGAAACTTGGCATGCTATCATGGAATGGCACCCGACATGTTGTGGTATTTTTCGTGACCATTTTAGAGAAGGCGCACTCGAATAATGATAGGCAACAAAGGCATTTTGAAAAAATAGCTGCCACTTTAATATCTCAAACGTTTGTATAATTCAAACAGTGTGTGTTCTGTTAACCATTCACGCGACGCCACGTGTCTTGGTTTTAATGGCTGTAGGAGGTGCCGTGCGGACAGCTGCTTGACCTTGATCGAGCACGGGAGGCGTCGCGGCGGCGTCTGCCAAGAAGGACCGAGAGGCGTGCATCTTTGTCCTCGAGTCAGAGCTCACCGGGAAGCGTCTGAAGTTGTACATCAAGCGAGCTCACTGGGAAGCAAGCCCTTTGACTTCCATGGCCGCCCGCCTTGCTCGCATCCTCTCCATTAATGGCGCCCAAGCCGCGGTTTAATTCGGTTTTTAAATATAAAACACTCATCGCAAACGTTTTAGTTAGAACACCCGCATGCAAACCGACAGCTTCCCCAGGAAGCCAAGAGAAAATATGCCGAGCAGGATTTCTGCAGCTCTTGATCGCAAACGTTTTAGATAGAACACCCATATGCAAAGTGAGAGCAGCGCAGGATTTGTGCATCCCTTCAACTCAAACGGTTGTTTTGGATGACCCGTGTGCAACCCCGTACAAACAATTTGGTAAGATTTGTCAATCCTTGTAACACTGCGATTTGTCAAAATATGCAGCTAAAAATCACTAGCACTATCAAAATTTTGCAACTAAAATTCAGTAACTAAGCATAGATTTCATTCATAGATTAAGCAGTCGTTCTTAATTTATACAAACAGTTCAACTCAACATCTGAACCGACCAAACTTTTCCCCAATTGTTGCCAACCAAGTACTGAAATAGCTAGTTCAACTATATATACTAGCTAATTTTAAGTACGTTGTACAGTTCCACCATATCTATGGTCAGATGAACTGAACAAAATAGCCCGGAGCGGGTGATGACCTCGGCGGTCAACGGTGGGCTGGCGGCCACGGCGGCCGATGACGGGGTGGCGGCCACGACCACCACCTCCCACCTTCGGGCCGCGGTGGCGGAGCAGGTGATGGCCATGGTGGCCGGCAGTGGGGTGGCGGCCACGATGGCCACCTCCCGCCTTCGGACCGCGGCGGTGGAGCAGGCGATGGCCCTGGCTTTCGACAGTGGTGTGGCGGCAATGGCGGACAGCAATAGCTGCCGAGGGCACCGGCGGCGGAGCGTGTGGTGGGTGTTCCGCGCACACCCAACAGGGACGCCACGCGCACTACACTACGCCGGGGACTACGCTGCCGCCGTGGTGTAGCCTCCCGGCTGGAGCTGTCCTCTGATGACGGCGGAGTGGATGAGCGACGACGACGGACCGGTGCCATTGACGACTGTGGGAGAAGCAGACGAGATAAGCTACAGGGAGGGAGGGGAAAATGCGACACAGGACTCGCTGGCCGTGAGTGTTTTTATAGCAGGCTGGTAAGCATTGGGATTTTGGGGGATTTCGCCGAGTCGGGCGGGAAGCTTGCGCGGGAACCTGCAAGGTTCCGCAGGAACGGGCTCACCGACGATTCATTGGCGCCATCGTTTGGCCAAAAGAATCGCCTCGCGCGCTGCGCAAGCTTGCACTATAAGCCGTCTGCGGTAGCGGGGTGACAAGACGTGCGAGAGGAGGACGAAAGGCCACGTACACATACGGTTAATAGAAAAACGTTTGCGATTTAATTACCTACTATACCACCGTCCTGGTTTATAAGTATGATTTAACTAATAAAATACGAATGCATGTCGCCAAAGATTATATAGTTGGATTTGTATTTGAACATAGTTTCCAATTATATAATTTTTATAACATGCATTAACATTTTGTTGGTTAAATTTGAGGGAAAAGTATGGTACGGAATATAAAGGAGACTATAGACTAGACGGAGGTGGTAGCACACGGCTGCTCTCTCTGCAGATGGCGCATAACCGGCCCGGCTTGTAGGCGACCATTTCCTGCGTGTTCAACTGCTCTATGCGTGTGGTTGCTTGCGGTTCAGGCGGCCGCAGCATGCTCTACTCGCATCCTGCCGCGCGCGCTCTACTCTCGCGTCCCTCCGGGTGCTCTGCCCTTGTCCCTCCACGCGCACTGCCAGTGTTTGGGGCCGGCGTACGATCACGCACGTTCTTGTGCATGCGGTTGCGCCGGGCGCGACGCGACGATGCAGTTACCTGCTGCAAAAACTGCCATGCGGACGCACCGAGAATCCACGCCGCCCGGCCCCCTTTTATTCCTGCGGCCATTTACCTTCATCTCTCCTCTCACACGACACAATAAGCACACCCACGAGGACAAATACAGAGAGGACATCCAGCGGTTCCAATGGCGCTCCCCGTGGCTCCAATGGCGCTCCCAGCGGCGACGGCGACAACGGCTTGCAGTTCACCACGCAACACATCGTGGACACGCACGTGAGGGGAAGGCTCTCTCAGTGGTGTACACGAATGATCCGGTCTCATTGGAGAGCTCCATCCAAACTATGGAGCAGTTCCTTGCCGAGGACAAGTACCAAGTGGTCGGCTTCGACCTCGAGTACACCATGGGTCGTGTCGGGCATGATCAGAAGGTTGCCGTCACCCAGTTGTGCGTGCGACATGACGTCCTCGTCTACCACTACCACCTGGGCACAATGCCTTGCGAGCATTTCTCCAGGTTTATCAACAGCTCCGACTACAGTTTTGCTGCGGTGGACACCACCAACGATCTAAAAGCGTTCAAGGTTTCGGGCTTGAAATGCCCGAATCTTGTCAACATCCAGCGCCACTACCAGGTCTGGGGCAGCGACAAAAACAAACTGAACTCCCTGGTTGACCTTGCCTCGGCCATCATCGACCCCTACTACGCGAAGACGAAGGAAGAGAGCAATAAGGACAAGAACGCCTGGCTCAGTGTGTGGCATGAGAGACTGGATGAACAACATGTCAAGTACGCGGCCATGGAAACGTACACAAGCTACGAGATGTACATGCGGATCGTTGACATGAGGAACTGTCTTCTTCCTAACCCAGGTGAGGGATCGAGCCACATAGCAGTGGCGGGAGCGTCACAAGAAGTAGATGACTAGACGATCGTTTCTCCTACTTTAGAATGCATGCAATTGTTTATTGAGGTGTGTGCGAATGATCTGTATAGTCACTTATGTAATTGGATGTTTATTTCAGTTATATATATATATATATATATACATGTTATTCTACTGTAGACAGAGCAATTCACACGGCTTATCAGCAGCAATCGTTTGTGTTATTATTGGTCTTCGCACACATTTCTGATTACAGACTTGTTTGCCGCGTATCACACACATCTTGTTCAGTTGAACCATTTCCATTGTGTCTCCTAATCACACACAGTTCATCCCAGTGAATCGTATGCTGTATATCACGCACGCCTTCATCTGGCTACCCGTTTCTTTTGTTCCTCTTCATCCCAGACAGTTAATTGAGCTGAACTGTATGCCCTGCATCGCACACGCAACCAAATTCTGAACCGTGTTTGATGCATCCGTCATCACAAATGTTTTGCACCTTTTTTGATGGTTTTTTTACACCACTGTTTGCGATTATGGCATCGCACACAGTTTCGTAGAAGGGTCTCTGATCGTAGTGTCGCGTTTGGACCATACTGCAGTAGTTGAATGGTCATGACCTCGACTATCGAGAGCTCGGTATGGGCTAGCGATCTGACCTTGCTGACCAACCTCTTTATCTTCGAACTGTCCTCTTCCTTGGGACCTTGGGGACGCCAGTTGAGGCCATTCTTTAAAGGAGCACTGGAAAATTCAGGGAGACCATGCCGAACTGGGTCCGACAGCAGGATGTCGTCTATGTAGAACCATTCTGATGTCCATTGCGGGTATACCTCTTTAGGAGTTCCTATGAGGTATCTGGATCCGGCTATGCGCCATACTTCGGCACCACCCACTTCAAATATGGAACCTCCTCGATGGCGGGGAACGAGGCAAAAGAACTTCCTCCATAATTCAAAATGGGCCTCGATGCCTAAGAATAGCTCACAGAGGGCAACGAAACCTGAGATGTGTAGAATCGAACCTGGGGTGAGGTTGTGTAGTTGGATGCCGTAAAACTCCAATAACCCCCTAAGAAAGGGATGGATTGGAAATCCTGGGCCCCGCAACAGGAATAGGACGAAGCACACCCTCTCCTCCTTATTGGGGTTGGGGAAGTTCTAAGCCATAACGTCGTTGCCAATTGAGGCCAATCCCGCTCGAACAGAGACTAGATCCACGAGGGAAAGGTAGCGCTGCATCTGGAGACGGCTCAGCTGAATATGAGGCACAGAGCAACTCTGCCAATCTCCCTCTTGAGGGCCATGGGGACGTGAAGAGGAGCCTGGGGCACTGGCCATGATGGAAGGCTTTGTTCGTGGCTAAACTTGACAGTTTTCCTTTTTGCGCGATGTGGAATGGCTTTGGGGGATCTACATCCCCTTATATAGATGCCATCCGAGCGTGGAGAAGGGCCTGTTTGCAAAAAAGCATGGACCATTCGTATTCACTTAGCACACGGAAATCGAAGCGCATGGGGCAGAATTGTAAAAGATAAAATCATCGAGGTTATCGCCGGATTGTCGTAGGTCCGAATTATGATGAAGAACACGCCTTGCAAAGCCGAAGACATGAGCCGGATACTACGTCGTCATTGAAGGCAAGTTCGGGGACTACTGAGGGAGTCCTGGATTACGGGGTCCTCGGGTGGCCGGGCTGTGTGATATGGGCCGGACTGATGAGCCTTGAAGATACAAGATAGAAGGCCTTCCCCCATGTCCGGATGGGACTCTCCTTTGCGTGGATGGCAAGTTTGGCGTCCGGACGTATGATTTCCTCTCTCTATAAACCGACTCTGTACAACCCTAGGCCCCTCCGGTGTCTATATAAACTGGAGGGTTTAGTCCGTAGAGGCTATCAGAATTTATATGGGCTAGACATCTAGGGTTTAGCCATTACGATCTCGAGGTAGATCGACTCTTGTAACCCCTATACTCATCAAAGTCAATCAAGTAGGAAGTAGGGTATTACCTCCATTAAGAGGGCCCAAACTTGGGTAAACATCGTGTTCCCCTTGTCTCCTGTTACCTTTGATCCTCAGACGCACAGTTCGGGACCCCATACCCGAGATCGGCCGGTTTTGACACCGACAAAAACCCCATCTTTTTACCCTTGATGGCAACAATACAATACGCGCCTCGCTACCCCTACTTTGTCACTGGGTGAGGACACCACAAGATTGAACCCAAAACTAAGCACCTCTCTCATTGCAAGCAGAACCAATCTAGTTGGCCAAACCAAACCGATAATTCGAAGACAAATACAAAGATATCAAATCATGCATATAAGAATTCAGAGAAGATTCAAATAGTATTCATAGATAATCTGTTCATAAATCCACAATTCATCGGATCTCGACAAACACACAGCAAAAGAATATTACATCGTATAGATCTCCAAGAACATGGTATTGAGAATCAAAGAGAGAGAAGAAGCCATCTAGCTACTAGCTATGGACCCGTAGGTCTGTGGTAAACTACTCATGCTTCATCGGAAGGCCAATAGAGTTTATGTAGAAGCCCTCCATGGTCGAATCCCCCTCCGTCAGGATGCCGGAAAAGGCCCCAAGATGGGATCTCACGAGTACAGAAGGTTACAACGGCGGAAAAGTATTTTGGTCGACGCTTCTGTTGGTTTGGGAATATTTATGAATTTATAGGCCAAAGATTAGGGTTGGAGGACTCCCATGGGGCCCACAAGCTAGGGGCACCCCCCTAGGGCGCGCCCTGAGGGCTTGTGGAGCCCTCGGCACTCTTCTGTCTTCCTCTCCAAGTCCTACATGTGTCTTCTGGTCCAAGAAAAATCATCGTAAATTTTATTTCGTTTGGACTATGTTTGATATTTCTTTTCTTTAAAACTCAAAAACAAGGACAAATAGAAACTGGCACTGGGCTCTGGGTTAATAAGTTAGTCCAAAAATAATATAAAATAGCATATTAATGCATATAAAACATCCAAAATAGATAATATAATAGCATGGGACAATAAAAAATTTATAGATACGTTGGAGACGTATCATGTAACACCCCGAGAATCATGCTACAGTAATCCCCTTCCAATGATGCCTTCTCATCATTGTTACTGTTGCTAATCTTCACTTGATCCAAATCACCGATTCAAATTCAAATCCAATCTAAAGTCAAAAACTCTTATTTGTCGAGACGGAGATCTAAAATGTTCATCTTGTGGCAAATAGTCATTTGTTAATATTGGTGGTGGACCAACATTTTTGCAAGGTGTTTAATTGGCCTAAAGCAATTAAAGCAGTGGCTAAAACAATAGTTTAAATGCCTTTTTACTTTATAAAAATTTCAAACTATTTCAAAAGCCTCACAGCCTTTTTGTGGCAGTGCTAACTATTGCAATGTAATTATGTGGCCAAGTCCCACATTTTACAAAATCCTTTTGGCAGCCCAAATATTACCATGCTTTTTCCGTAAAAAGAAAAGAGCAAAGGTAAAAGAAAAAGAAACCCCCCGACCCCCACAGGCCTTTGTCATCTGGCGGCCCAACCCAGCAGCCCACCTCCCAGTCGCCTCCCTCCTCTCTGTTCACCCGACCAGCCGATCACCACTGGTCGCCACCGAACCCCTGTCGCCGTCCACAGAGGGAAGGGATAAGGGCGACGTCCCCTCGATGCCTCGGCCTCCTCCCCAGCTACCCCCACTCACCTCCGCCTCTCCCACTCCCCTTCAGATCCCCCTCAAGCACTCCCCTCTCTCTGACCCAAGCGCGCCCGCCGCCGTCGCCGCGTCGATCCCGCGGCCACCGTCTTCGCCTCGCGTCGCCAACATGCCGTAGGCGTCCGCCGCCGTCCTCCACGTCGAACGGTGCCCACCGTTGGAGCCGGAAGGCTCCGCAGCGCCGGATCCACCCCGTCTTCCTCCTCGGGACGCCCGAGCTCGCCGCCGTCGATTCGCTCCGCCGAGCCTCCCCCGAGCCCACGTTTGCACACCTACAGGCGCCCAGTGAGCTCCGCCTCCCTCTCCCTCTCTCCCCGTGCTCTTTCCCGCGCCGTAGCTAGCTGTCGCCGCCTCCGTGCCCTGCTCGCCGCCGACGAGATCGTGGCCGTCTTTGTGGTCGACGTCGCCACCACCTGAGGCCACCGTTGAACTCCTGTAGCTCCCAGGAGCCCAACGAGCCTGAGCACGTGCCTCCCCATGCTTCCTAGCCTAGTTTCCGTCGAGGTCCCATATGCGCCGCCGCCGTAGCTCGTCGCCGGGCTCGTTTCCGGCCACCTCCGGCCACATAACCACCACGGTTCGACGCGGCTAGCTCCGCTCGTTCGAACGCGCCCTCTCGCGCGTGAAACGACCACCTATGGACGAATCCCGCCGCTCTCCCGTTCGCTCTGCCGTCGGAACGCGCCGGAGTTAGCTCTCGCTGCCTCACCAAAGGCCGAAGCTGGCACCCACGTGGCACCGCCCCGCGCCACATCGACCGGTGGCCCCCAAGTGGACCCATCGACCACGCTGATCGGGTTTAACCAAATAATCAGGCCGACGGCAGCCCCCCACCACCACATGTGGGCCCCCCTTTGTTATATTAGTCTAATAATGTTTTATAAATAAAAATGATTAGTTAACCTAAAACACTCATTGACGCCCAGGGCCCACCCCCTAATTAACCCTCTGTTAGTCTAAATTAACACTGTTAAAGTAACAGAGGCTGACATGTGGGTCCCGTTGGACCCACATGTCAGGTTTGACCTGTACAACCACTGTTGACTTGCTGATGTCAGCATGGCGTCATGCTGACGTCATATCCCTTTTCTATTAATTTAGTAATCCCAGAAAATGGTTTAATCTTTAAAAATTCATATAAAACAATCCGTAACTCCGATGAAAATGTTTTCTATATGAAAGTTGCTCAGAAAAATCCAACGAACCCGAATACGCGGTCCGTTCATCTATCACATGCCCCTAGCATGCTGAACATGGGACATTCCCCCTCCGGTCATCTGTCTGACACAGGTCCAGAATCGGGAAAACATTCCCGGTTGATTCCCCCCCTTCACCTTTATCGTGTAGCCATACGTTAGGTCACTCTCGGCACAACTTTTTGCCATGTTCTGCTTTGTGATGCTATGTTTGCTTTATATTTACTGTTTCTTCCCCCTCTTCTCTCCGGTAGACCCCAAGACCGATGTCGCTTCATGATCTACTACGTCGACGACGACCCCTCCTTCTTGTCTGAGCAACCAGGCAAGCCCCCTTTGATCATCCCGATGTCGCCCATTCCATTCTCTCATGCTTGCATTAGATTTTGCTACTGTTTTTGTTTGCTCCTATTCTATTGCATAGCCTGCTTTTGTACCTGCTGTTGTACCTTACCTGCTTATCCTAAACTGCTTAGTATAGGTTGGTTAGTGATCCATCAGTGACCCCCACCTTGTCCTTGTTGCCCCTGCTTCATCATCGAAGACCCGATCAACGGGATCGAAGACCAGGCCCCGACACCGCACATCACTTTCCCCTTAGTTGCTCGACACTACTAGGTTACTATCGAGTACCGGGGTGAGTCCTCATCGATGAGTCCCGATGTTAACCTGTAGTGTAGCTATTGATTCGTGGTCATCGAGGGTGATTTCCTCTTTAACCACTTCGATACGACTGTCGTGCAACCCCTCAAGTGTGGACCTCGAGGGTGAATCCTCTTACGTTCACCTTGATGATTACATCGAGTGGAATTCACGGGGTGATTCCTCGGGCTTTCCTTGATGTTTAGACACACAGTTACTATGATTACTATGACTTTACACTGAGCCATGTTACTAAAGACGGGTCGACCCTGAGGGGTACCCGCGCGAGCTTAATCGCGAGTGATGTGGAGACGGGTTGACCTGGAGGGTGCCCGCGAGATAATTACGAGGCATGGCCGGGCATTCCAAGCCCTTGCCGCAAGTCCTCGAGACGGGGCAACGGGGTCACATCTTTCGTGAGTCTCCGCTTGTTACCGCGCGTTCCTAATCCACTACGATTTGGATATTTGATCCGAGGGGCCTCTGGCCTGATAGCACTAACCATCACGTGGGTATAGTATGGGTGTTAGCGTTGTATACATCAGTAGAAGCTTAATAGGCGTCGGCGACCGAGTGGCGCTGCGCCGGGTTGGACTGCGTGGCGTCTGCCTTGTTGAAGGAGGTAGCTAGGTCTGCTCACCGGCCGCGTACGCAACGTCCAGGAGTATCAGGGGGGGTGGCCCATGACCCCAGGGGGCATAGCTTTAGTCCGGCGACCTGGCCTCTCTATTAAGCCTAGGTCGGGTTGCGGCGTATTGTTTGGCCGAGGCCGGGCATGACCACAGAAAGTGTGTCCGGCGGAGTTAAGTGAGCGTGGTGGGTAAGTTGGTGCACCCTGCAGGAAGAAAACATCTATCGATAGCACATCCTCTGATAGCGGACACTTGGAGTTGTATCCCGATCGATACAACTAGAACTGGATACTTGTGATGAGAATTTGGATGGTGATGAGAACTGGATTGTGATGATAAGCTGGATAGTATGGCTCACGGGATCTCTTTCTCGCAGGGAGTCGAGAAAGGATCTCGCCGAGGTTGATAACACTACTACTACTTTACTTTATGCTACTCGACTCCCTCCTGTTCTTTGCCAAGATGGTGGTTTCGAAGATGCTAGTCTTGGTAGGACTAGGCCTTCACTCTATTCTCGGCATTCTGCATCCAGTCCACATATACAACCTTCCTTTAATAATGTTGCATATGTAGTGTAGATCCTTGCTTGCGAGTACTTTGGATGAGTACTCACGGTTGCTTTGCTCCCCCGTTCCCCCTTTCTTCTTCTTTCCGGTTGATGCAACCAGATGCCACCGCTGATGCTTACTACTACGTGGAGGCCACCGACGACAGGAGTAGTTAGGAGGCTCCCAGGCAGGAGGCCTTGCCTTTTCGATCGATGTTGCTTTTGTGCTAGCCTTCTTAAGGCAAACTTGTCTAACTCATGTCCGTACTCAGATAATGTTGCTTCCGCTGACTCTTGTGTTTTCGAGCTTATGTATTCGAGCCCTCGAGGCCCCTGGATTGTAACATAAAGCTTGTATTATTTTATTTTGTGTCTAGAGTTGTGTTGTGATATCTTCCCGTGAGTCCTTGATCTTGATCGTACACATTTGCGTGTATGATTAGTGTATGATTGAATCGAGGGCGTCACAAGTTGGTATCAGAGCCGACTGCCTGTAGGTAGCCCCCTTTCCAACTCCTTGGCCGAAGTCGAGTCTAGTCATTACAAAACTTTTACTAACATGGCTGTGTGTCTTACGGGCCCACGTCGCCATTGGGTGGTCTTAGTATCTTTTATTCCTCGTCTATACTCTGGGACTCTGATCTCTCATCTATTCGGGTTAAACTTTTTACTAACTCTGACATTAGGTTCTCGTACCCACTTCCTCCCGGAGAGCCCCGGCATTATCGATGATCGCTAGCTTCGCGAGAAGATCCCGCGGATACTCCTCGATGTTTCTTGAGACCTTGTGCCAACTGCCCAGTTCCTGACCATCGATAATCCCCCTGAATAACAACCTTGCCGCTTGTACCTTCATCCCTAGTTGCTCCTGTTATTACAAGATACCACTAGTACTCTCCGTTGTTCCGAGAATCCTTTGTGCCTTGTGCTTTGCAGCTTATTTGCGAACTGCGGATAATTCACTTAACCAGGGTTCGTTCATCCCCAGTTGTTTATTTGCTTTCCAAATGCCTGAAAATGCTATCTGATATTTCAAAATCCTCTGCAGCCTATTGCTCTTGATCCTCCTTGCCTGCTTGCATTAGGATTAATTCCATATGTCTACCAATATTCTTTAAAATTCTTTGTGATTGTCATTCTGGTCCTATGGATTCATTGTGTGTGCCAATACTCGCAATCATCAATCAATCCTTGGAAATTTTGTTTCCGGCTCAGACACCCTTCCAGATATGAGCTGGTTCTTGTCCAATCTAGATTTGATCAGGTACACCTCTAAGTCTTTTCAACTTACTCATCTTTTGATCAGAGCCTCTGCTTCTGATCCTTCGTCTTGAAATCATAACTCGTTTGTACTCAAGCATCGAATTATTCAGATGTTTCTATAAGCCAATGCCTTTGCATCCCCTTTTCATCTGATTGATTACCGATACTCACATCAACTCTGTCATGAATCGCCAGATCCTTTGCTGGGTTGTTATCCGTCAGTGTCCTTCGCATCCAAAATATTATCAGTTTTTCCCTGATACATAATACCTTCGGTATATTGTATCATCTACTTTGACTTTGATACTCTGCTTTCGAACTCGTATCTTTTGCTTGGTTGATGGTTGTATAGATTCGTAAAAATGCCCTAATGGGTTGAACTTATGCCTTCCATAATCCGTATGAACCCGAGAGTTCTCACGAGTCTTACTCTTCTGGTACTTCGCCAGATAAATCTTCTGCACTACAATTTCTTCGAAAATGAGGAGTGAATGAAAGGTTATGCATTGAAGAAGTGGGAGTCGACCTTGAACCTTTGTGTTCATGCCCATGGGCCCGATGTAGAACTTATCATGGAAGCTGCTCGTAAAAATAATTACCCCTTGTTATAGGTTCATCTTGTATCGGTGGTTTGTTCATTCATAACTGTGGTTCCGACCATAGTTTCTTCTTAATTCCATTTCTCGGACAAGTTAAAATACTTGTCTCCTGCAAGTCATTTCACCTGTCCAACCTCTAATTTGATCTACCTTCAAGTATTGCCTCATGTTATCTCGAGAATAACAAAGAACTATGTTCCTTCCTATGAGTCTTCTTCTAGTATTGCTACTCACCAATTTCAAATTTCCCTCACGGTTACGAGTTGTTAGTCACTCAAGAACACCGATAAGTGAATCGCTTCTGCACTCCGATTCAATAACTCTAAGTAATTTTCATTCCTTACGAGTTTAATAATCCTTCAAGTCATTCCTAGCCTGACCGGCAATATCATTATCATGCTAAATTTTAACTGTGCTACCTGGTCCTTCTTCCTGGAGCACAATTTTCGACGATGAGCTAAGCCTACGTCGATTTTCCTCATCTTATCGTTTCGCCTCAAGCATGATTCGAGTTGGTGTCGAATCCTTGGTTCTCGTAGCCTTTCACTTCATTCTTCCTTTTCTGCTCGATGGCATCTTCATAGAGTCTCTCGACAAAATTTGTCGTGATCACCGTCAACACTCTGTCTTCTTCAGATATGACAATTGAATTCATGGTGGGAAATACCATCTGTGACCTTCGATGATTTGAGTTATCATTGACAACCCCCCTTGTCTTCTTTCCAACACTTGTTTGATCACGCCTTGGTTAAACCTTGGACTCCTTGCTATTCCTGCAATTGTGCCTTGTGTATTTCTTGTGATCTTCAACTCCAACCCCTACTTGTAACACCATGATAATACTACCTCGAAGCATGACTGAGGTATTCCGAATATCAACAGGAACATTGGAAGCGCATTGTCGAATGTTTCTTGATCTATTATCCAAACACCATTGTATGGGTAATATCATGATTCTTCCTTTGCCCCATTTATCTAAATGCTTTTGAACTTGCTGTCATATAATGTATATCTTTGCTCCGCTTCCCTTGGGAAGGATATACTCCCAATTCTTGTGTGTAAACACATTTTCCTTTCGAAAGGTTACGATTAATCTAATGATCGCCTTCTCCTTTCCATTGGTTTGTTTAAACCTACTTGTGATCTATATGATCTAAGCAGTATTAGTTCCCTGCTTATAAAAACACCTCGGTGTACAATTTGTCAGTAAGACCTTGTTATTATTGTTGTTGACATTCCGGTAACCACCGATGGACGAGAACTTTGCCTATTGGTCCGCCTCATTCAATGAGCAGGAAAATGGTTCTCTTCGTCCCTCACCCTTGGTACTGTCGTTGTTGGCAACATAACTGACAGTCTATCATCTGACATGCCTTGCTATCGGTCCCCTTTCTACTTTTAACCCACATGGTGGGCCCATAACCCACAGTTCCACAGGATCGAAACCTGACTCTCTTGTATACCCCCTGTTTCTAAAAGTTTTTCCTCACGCTTGGTTTTGTATGTAATTCACGAGTCACCTTCTGAGAGATCACCAATTCTGGTATCAGACAAAATACTTATTCCCATCGCTCTGAAACTCTTCCACACTCCGTTCAAGGCAACGAACGATTGCCTACCCGATTGAAGCTTTTTATTGCACCTTCTTACCTTGCTCTCGATGACCTTCTTGAATTTCAACTCGAGAGATGCCTCTTTGCCAATTTCACTGAGATAGTCCCCAGATAACTATCTTGTGTTAAGCTCCGTCTTTTCCGAGTCTTTCCCCCTTACTCCACCCCTTAAATCTCGGGACGAGATTTCTTGTAGTGGAGGAGATTTGTAACACCCCGAGAATCATGCTACAATAATCCCCTTCCAATGATGCCTTGTCATCATTGTTACTGTTGCTAATCTTCACTTGATCCAAATCACCGATTCAAATTCTAATCCAATCTAAAGTCAAAACTCTTATTTGTCAGAAAGGAGATCTAAAATGTTCATCTTGTGGCAAATAGTCATTTGTTAATATTGGTGGTGAACCAACATTTTTGCAAGGTGTTTAATTGTCCTAAAGCAATTAAAGCAGTGGCTAAAACAATAGTTTAAATGCCTTTTTACTTTATAAAAATTTCAAACTATTTCAAAAGCCTCACAGCCTTTTTGTGGCAGTGCTAACTATTGCAATGTAATTATGTGGCCAAGTCCCACATTTTACAAAATCCTTTTGGCAGCCCAAATATTACCATGCTTTTTACGTAAAAAGAAAAGAGCAGAGGTAAAAGAAAAGAAACCCCCCGACCCCCATGGGACTTTGTCATCCTGGCGGCCCAACCCAAGAGCCCACCTCCCCGTCGCCTCCCTCCTCTCTGTTCACCCGACCAGCGATCAAGCGCTCGCTGGTCGCCACCGAACCTCGGCCCGTCCCGTCGGGAAGGGATAAGGGCGACGTCCCCTCGACGTCTCGGCCTCCTGCCCAGCTACCCCCACTCACCTCCGCCTCTCCCACTCCCCTTCAGATCCCCCTCGAGCACTCCCCTCTCTCTGACCCGAGCGCACCCGCCGCCGTCGCCGCGTCAATCCCGCGGCCACCGTCTTCGCCTCGCGTCGCCAACATGCCGTAGGCGTCCGCCGCCGTCCTCCACGTCGAACGGTGCCCACCGTTGGAGCCGGAAGGCTCCGCGGCCGGATCCACCCGTCTTCCTCCTCGACGCCTGAAGCTACGCCGCCGTCGATTCGCTCCGCCGAGCCTCCCCCGAGCCCATGTTTGCACACCTACAGGCGCCCAGTGAGCTCCGCCTCCCTCTCCCTCTCTCCCCGTGCTCTTTCCCGCGCCGTAGCTAGCTGTCGCCGCCTCCGTGCCCTGCTCACCGCCGACGAGATCGTGACCGTCTTTGTGGTCGACGTCGCCGCCACCTGAGGCCACCGTTGAACTCCTGGAGCTCCTGAGAGCCAACGAGCTTTGAGCACGTGCCTCCCCGTGCTTCCTAGCCTAGTTTCCGTCGAGGTCCCATACGCGCCGCCGCCGTAGCTTGTCGCCGGGCTCGTTTCCGGCCACCTCCGGCCACATAACCACCACGGTTCGACACGGCTAGCTCCGCTCGTTCGAACGCGCCCTCTCGCGCGTGAAACGACCACCTATGGACGAATCCCGCCGCTCTCCCGTTCGCTCGGCCGTCGGAATGGTCGCGGGAGTTAGCTCACGCGTCTCCGGCGGTGCCGAAGCCGGCACCACGTGGCACCGCCCCGTGCCAGCGGGTGGCCCTAGTGGACCCTTGACCCACGTTGACTGGTTTAACCAACGGTCAGGCCGTCTTCAACAGGGCAGCCCGACCACTAACATGTGGGCCCCCCTTTGTTATATTAGTCTAATAACATTTTATAAATAAAAATGATTAGTTAATCTAAAACACTCATCGACGCCTCGGCCCACCCCTAATTAACCCTCTGTTAGTCTAAATTAACCTTTGTTAAAGTCACCGGTGACTTGTGGGTCTCGTTGGACCCACATGTCAGGTTTGACCTGTTCAACCGCTGTTGTCTTGCTGATGTCAGCATGGCGTCATTCTGACGTCATATCCCTTTTCTATTAATTTAGTAATCCCAGAAAATGGTTTAATCTTTAAAAATTCATATAAAACAATCCGTAACTCCGATGAAAATGTTTTCTATATGAAAGTTGCTCAGAAAAATTCAACGAATCCGAATACGCGGTACGTTCATCTGTCACATGCCCCTAGCATGCTGAACATGGGACATTCCCCCTCCGGTCATCTGTCTGACACAGGTCCGGAATCGGGAAAACATTCCCGGTTGATTCCCCCCCTTCACCTTTATCGTGTAGCCATACGTTAGGTCACTCCCGGCACAACTTTTTGCCATGTTCTGCTTTGTGATGCTATGTTTGCTTTATATTTACTGTTTCTTCCCCCTCTTGTCTCCGGTAGACCGCAAGACCGATGCTACCCCTGTGATCGACTACGTCGACGACGACCCCTCCTTCTTGTCTGAGCAACTAGGCAAGCCCCCCCTTTGATCATCCCGATATCGCCCATTCCATTCTCTCATGCTTGCATTAGATTTTGCTACTGTTTTTGTTTGCTCCTTTTACATTTGCATAGCACCTTTTTGTACTGCTGTTGTACCTTACACCTTATCCTAAACTGCTTAGTATAGGTTGGTTAGTGATCCATCGCTGACCCCCACCTTGTCCTTGTTGCCCTGCTTCATCATTGAAGACCCGATCAACGGGATCGAAGACCAGGCCCGACACCGCACATCACTTTCCCCTTAGTTGCTTGACAATACTAGGTTACTATCGAGTACCGAGGGTGAGTCCTCATCAGTACTCCTGATGTTAACCCTGTAGTGTAGCTATTCGGTCGTGGTCATCGAGTTGATTTCCTCTTTAACCACTTCGATGCGACTGCATGCGTGCAACCCCTCAAGTGTGGACCTCGAGGGTGAATCCTCTTACGTTCACCTTGATGATTACATCGAGTGGAATTCACGGGGTGATTCCTCGGGCTTTCCCTTGATGTTTAGACACACGGTTACTATGATTACTATGACTTTACACCGAGCCATGTTACTAAAGACGGGTCGACCACGAGGGTACCCGCGCGAGCTTAATCGCGAGTGATGTGGAGCGGGTTGACACGGAGGGTGCCATGAGATAATTACGAGGCATGGCCGGGCATTCCAAGCCCTTGCCGCAAGTCCTCGAGACGGGGCAACGGGGTCACATCTTTCGTGAGTCTCCGCTTGTTACCGCGCGTTCCTAATCCACTACGATTTGGATATTTGATCAGGGGCCTCGGCCCGATAGCACTAACCATCACGTGGGTATAGTATGGGTGTTCTGCGTCGTATACATCGGTAGAAGCTTAATAGGCGTCGGCCGGCCGAGTGGCGTGCGCCGGGTTGGACTGCGTGGCGCTTTGCCTTGTTGAAGGAGGTAGCTAGGTCTGCTCACCGGCGGCGTCACATAGCGTCACGGGAGTTCGGGAGATGGCCCATGACCCCTGGGGGCATAGGTTTAGTCCGGCGTGCTGGCCTCTCTATTAAGCCTAGGTCGGGTTGCGGCGTATTGTTTGGCCGAGGCCGGGCATGACCCTGGAAAGTGTGTCCGACCGGAGTTAAGCGAGCATGGTGGGTAAGTTGGTGCACCCCTGCAGGGAACAAAACATCTATCGATAGCCTGTCCTACGGTAACGGACACTTGGAGTTGTATCCCGATCGATACAACTAGAACTGGATACTTGTGATGAGAATTTGGATGGTGATGAGAACTGGATTGTGATGATAACTGGATAGTATGGCTCTGGGATCTCTTTCTCGCAGGGAGTCGAGAAAGGATCTCTGGCCGAGGTTGATAACACTACTACTACTTTACTTTATGCTACTCTACTCCCTCCTGTTTCTGCCAAGATGGTGGTTTCCGAAGATGCTAGTCTTGGTAGGACTAGGCCTTCACTCTATTCTCGCATTTCTGCGTGAGTCCACATATACAACCTTCCTTTGATAATGTTGCATACGTAGTGTAGATCCTTGCTTGCGAGTACTTTGGATGAGTACTCACGGTTGCTTTGCTTCCCCTTTCCCCCTTTCTTCTTCTTTCCGGTTGATGCAACCAGATGTCGGAGCCCAGGAGCGGATGCCACCGCCGATGCTTACTACTACGTGGAGGCCACCGGCGACCGAGGAGTAGTTAGGAGGCTCCAGGCAGGAGGCCTTGCCTTTTCGATCAATGTTGCTTTTGTGCTAGCCTTCTTAAGGCAAACTTGTCTAACTCATGTCTCAGATTTCGAGATATTGTTGCTTCACGACTCTTGTGTTTTCGAGCTTATGTATTCGAGCCCTCGAGGCCCCTGGCTTGTAACATAGAGCTTGTATTATTTTATTTTATGTCTAGAGTTGTGTTGTGATATCTTCCCGTGAGTCCTTGATCTTGATCGTACACATTTGCGTGTATGATTAGTGTACGATTGAATCGAGGGCGTCACATATCACATGTGACGTTTGAGTAACCCCAAAGCCCACAGTACGGTAAGAAGTGACCATGATACTCTCATGGTCTAAGGAGCACTTTCACACGTTAACACTCCATGTTATTACGATTGAATGTAGACGATATTAACTCAATTCATAACAACAAGTCTGGGTCGGTTCAATATGATCGTTCTTCCAACATCATAATCTCAATATTGTTTTAGGATCATCATTACACATAACGATATCCTAAAATCCAAAAAACGTGATCACCAACAACACTTGAGCTAGTCTTAGAGGCGAGACTAGGAACCTTTTATTTTACTGTTTATCATTCCGCACGTGCATATGAGCTTTCCACTGAATCGCATATTCCAGGATCATAGCAGCTATAGCATAGAATATAAACTCTTTAATTATGAATATGGAAATATAATAATATAAATATTATTGCCTCTAGGGCATATTTCCAACACCAACACCCTCCACATTGCTGCTCGACACCTGTTGCATCCATGTCGTCCAACCACCATCGCCCTTTGCATCCATGCTATCATGCAGCCCCCTCCACATCTACAATGTGTCACCACCATCTCCGTCGTCCACCTCCATGGCTTCTGATGAGTCCAATTTATGTGATGTTTTTATTAAGTATTTTGTGCCTATGTGGTAGGCTTTGTGGATTTTTATCGCGTTTGCACGCTTTTTCTATTGGTAATCCCGCAGGTAACGTCTTTTGGATCAATTATCATTTAATGGAGAAAATCCTCAGATATGGTGGTGGAATCACGTATTTAAGGTGATGGTCACTTTCCATAAAATAATCAAGCAAAGAGGCCAAAGGAATGCACGTCGTCGCGCCTTCAGCATGAAAGACGACGTTCCATACGACCGCAAGCGCCCGTATGAGCGGTCATATCGCACGGCGCTGCCACGGGATCAAGTATTTTCACCTCATTGAATCGGATCGGGGGAGACGCCCAGAGACACTAGAAACTCATCCAGAAGACAGAACCCTAGCCTCCGGAGTTCATCCACATGAGGGATTGGCAAGGAGGATGGGATCCTTCTCACCGCGGAAGAGGACAACGTCATCACCACCATCATCATCATCCACTACATCATCACCATCATCATCATCCACTACATCATCACCATCATCATCCACATCCTTATCATGTGCAACATCAAGAACCCTAGTGGATCCTTCGATGTATCATTTGAATCTCTCATCCATGTATTCCATTACCATTGTCATGATATTTGTTGCCCTTATATGTGAGCAGACCCCAAGTTCTCGGGGATATGGATGAACCTTGGTATGTGTAGGATCTGAAACGTTTAATGTGGATATGAGATCCTCTATTGAATGCTTAGTTTAATAACTTCGTGAATGTTGTGAAGGGGACCCACTCAGCATTTGTGCCTTATGGCCATGAAGTATATCACTGTCACTATAAAGGTTTAGGATGCGTAGGTAATTCGAGGCGACAGTAAAAGCCTATCGCTCCTAGCCTTTGCAATTGACCGGGGAATAACGCAGAACCCTTAGAGAGGTCGTGCCCATAGGGAAACCCTTAATTATCATGAGTTGTAACCCTCTGCGGGAGACTATGATGGTGGCATGTGTGGCACGAAGTCTGCCATGAGTAGAATGTGTACTATACCCAGCTTCGCCTAGCATAATCGTCAACAGTGGCTCAAGTATCCGATATATACTATGCTTACACATATGTGCATTAGAAACATACCAATGGGGATTCCAGACTCCCTAAGAGCGCCCTTTTTATTCTACAATTTCACTAGTCATCACAATTCTCGCACATCATTTACTTTTTATGTTATTTAGTTACGAGTTACGAACACTACTCAACAATCGTTTTTATCCGCCCTTACTCTGCTTTAAGTCTACAATTGTTTGCAGGCACAAAAATACATAGTTCTTTACAAGAGGCAAGAGTCTGATTCATGTGCTCCCCGTGGGATCGATACTCTTACTTCGAAAAGGCTACAACTAAACCCCGTGCACTTGCAGGCCATCAACTTCCTCTTCTCATATGCAAGTGCTTCAATAACCCACAAATATAAGAGATCAATTGTATATCTTTTTGATAAGTAAATTGTCGAACCCAACGAGGAGCAAAAGTAGTTGGCTTATGGAAATTAGCAAAAAGTATGTAATAGCTGCAAATGTTGTTTGTTTGATTGAAAGAATAGGTGCAAGAATTTAAATAACAAAAGAAAATCAAATAATTGTGTATTAATGCTAGTACAACTGGTTTTGAGAACATCAATTATCTTTATGATATTCTTGGATAAATTACATACTTTTTTTAACATTCATTATATAAACCCTCCTGTTGAGATCATCATCAATTACCAAATGGAGAGATTGAAAGTGCATACAGCCCCTAAGTGTGATTTTGGTAATTAATGACAATCTTTAGGGACTAATATTTTCATTAATATATATTTAAGGGATATTCCATATGTGACGCCTTAAGGAAATTGGATGGATTAAAAGATAAGTCTCATAAACATGAAGATATGCTCAAAGCTTTGGCATTCAATGACAACTTCCTATGGAGCATGAAGTGCATTGAATTTTATATGAAGAAGTGTTCCATAGTGTGCATGAAGTATATTGGGTTTTATTTGAGAAGATTTCCATGAAAAGCCTCCAAAGAAGTTCTCCTAGTATCCCTCTCTGGTAACCCTATGCGCACGGGCCTGACTCACGTGCCCAAGAACACTAGTTTTTTTGGCTCTCAGGGTCTCATGTCCTTTGAGGTTACTAGTTGTTCTTTGGAGATATCTATTAAAGTCACCAAGATTGATTTTACTGTCTAAACCAAATATGTTCAAGATAAAGTTTGTTGGAGGTTCTCAAAGATTGACATATTTGGGCTTATAACGATCAAGGATTTGGGAGAATAATTAAAGATAACAATTCAACTTATAGTATCAAGACAAGATCATGGTGGGCTCACATGTTCGGTTTTGGTTGATCAAGTATTGAAGCAAGTAACTTGAGTGAATAATTCATTTGCCTCTCAAGAGATTGTGGTGGAGCTTTTAGAAGAGGAAGTGATGACCAATATGATATTCCTGGTGAAACTTGACATGGTCATGAAATAATCTTTGGTGATATAGTCTTGACGCAATGAAGTGAAATGAAGAGTTCATCGTGGCTTTTAAGAAACCAAGATGGAGTCTTTAGTGAAGATGTTGCTTAACCAAGATGAAGCTCCAAGATTGTATCTAGATGCTCAACTCACAAGCGCAAACATTGTACCATGTGGGATCAGGTGGTCTAGTGGTATGTTAAGTAAGTTGCATGTTGGATAGTGGTTTTGGGGTGAAGGTATTATATTTGCAAGAAAGAGTGTATCACAATAAGCAAGGTGACATAATGTAGATAGAAAGAAATCAATTATTATGACAAAACACCATCGTTTTATCCTTAGTGGTAGCAATACATTATGTGCATTCACCCTTTTTGTCACTAGATTAGATCACCGCAGGATTGAACCCACTACAAAGCACCACTCTCTCTGAAGAAAAACCCATCGAACTTGGTCAAAGAAGATAGATAGATTGGAGAGCATGCAAAGCTATTTAATTATACATCAAGAAAACATTAAAATATTCAATTTATTTTAGTGAACAGATCTAATCATAAAGTGACAATTCATCATGTCCCAACAAACACACCACAGATTACATCGAATTGATCTCGATCATTTGAGAAGGTTGACGGGAACATGCTATTGAAGATCCAAAAAGAGAGAGAATCATCTAGATACTACTATGGACCCTAGGGTCCTGATGGAACTACCCACACATCCTCATGGACGCAACAAGGTTGATGAAGAAGCCTCCGGCAATGGATTCCCCCTCCGTCAGAGCTCCATAACAGGCCTTTAGATTGGATCTTCGTGAAACAGGAGCTTGCGGCGGCGATAATTTTTTAATATGGCGGAGGGTTTCAGTATTTATAGGGATTTATTGTGGTGGAATCAATGTAAGGCGATGCAGACAGACCCCACACGGCCTAGGGGTGTGTCCTACCCCCCAGAGCACTCCGGGCGGCCGTGTGTGGCCCCCCTTGTAGACCCTCTCGATCTATTCTGAAGCTTCCATAGTCCCTTGTTGCCCAAAAATTGTATTTAAATCGGCAAGTGATTTTGACCTCCATAGATATTGATTTCCCGCGAAACCCAAAACAAGCAGAAAACATGAACTGATACTGCACACTAAATTAACAGGGTAGTGCAGAAAAATAATATAAATTGCTATAAAAGTATATAAAAGGTGATTATATAATAACATGGAACAATAAATATATATATATATAAATACATTTGAGATGTATCAGTGATGGTCATCGAGTTTGAGAACTGCGAGTGCAAGATAAGCGTTTATAGGTTATATGCTTTGAAACTTGCTTCAACATCATGATAATGTACATGTGAAGATGTGATTAAGTGAATGCTTACCTCACTGTAAAATGAGGAAGCAATTCAAGAATCTTCACCAAGTGATAGTGGTCAAGTAAAGGTTCCCAAATTGAGGCAAATATTTTTATATACACGTTTAAAATTTTTTAAATACAAGATTAACATTTTATAAAAACATATTTTATGTATTCTTTTTTTCTACACATTGTACAATTTTTGTATATCTAATATATTTTTTCTATTACGCATTAACATTTTGCAAATACAAGATTAACAGTTTTTTAATACATGGTCAACACTTTTTTCTATACAGATTTCTATTTTTCATATGCTTGATTATCATTTTTTTCAGATACAAGATTAATATTTTCTTAATACATGGTTAGCATTTTACTATACACATTTAACATTTTTCAAATGCTTGATTAAAAAAATTAAATGAATGGTCAAAAAAGTGCAGACACTATGTATATTTTTGTATTAATTTTGGTATACATGAAAAGTATTTTCTCTATTCTCATTTAATATTTTTCAAATGCTTATTAAAAAAATTCAAATTTTTTATGTAAACTTTTTTTTGTAATATATTTATTTAGAATATTTGGAAGTACAAACAAAAGTAAGAAAAAAACAAAGCAAAAAAGGAAAACAATAAACGTGGAAAAAAACGAGGCTGTGGCCTCCCGCAAGTCTGGGCCGGTCCATCTCGTGCTCGCCTTCAGGCGAGGATTCCCTACGTGTCGCTATCAGCGAGACATAGGGTCGTCCTCTGATCGCTGACAAAGAGTAAACACGCGTGTGGTGGCGACAGGAAACTGAAGAAGAAACAGCACTGGACTCCACGCCTCCACGGTTTTGTGCTTTTTGTATTTGGATTTGGACTCAACTCTGCCGGTCAGACTAAAACTCCAATCAAGTGTCCGAGAACGCCTGTGTATTGGTAGTCGTAGATAGATGTGATTTCAAATATCCATGGCACACATTGGCCTCTTCTAGTACCGTACTCTCTCGCACACGACGAACAATTGACGTACCGTGCGTCTCTCCTTCGAAACAGAGAACAACCTGATCGACGGATTATGGCTGACGAAAAGCAAAACCCGGGTAAGCTGTCCACTGAACTTGTGCTGTACATTTAGCTCGATTGTTATTGAATATAAAAGTCGCCTTATATAATCTAAAAAAAAATGCAAACGGCCTCCCCAACCGCCCACCCCGACCAAATTCCCCTCGAGGGTCGCCAAACTCACCAAGCAGCCACGAGGCGAACCTGCCGCCGCCGCCGCCGCCGCCGCCTCCTCCAGCCCTGGCCGCCTCCATGACCTGAGCTACCCACGTCCCTCCCGTCACCCCCAGGATTTCCTCTCAATTCCTCTAGGGCATAGCCTCCTCCGGCGCCGCGGTGCACCTGTTCGCATCCAATGGGCCGGTCGAGCCGCAACAGCCGTACGAAGAGACATCCTCAGGATTCTTCATCTCCACCACCACCGCCACCTCCTCCTCCTCGTCTGGCTCCCTTTCCAACACATTGTTGCGGCCAGGTGTAATCTGGCGCGCCTCGGTCGTCTTCACCTATCATTACCATTTTTCTCAACATGGTCGAGATTTAGCTTACTCAAATGGCAGTGTGCACGCTATTTATCATTGTTTTCGCAATTCTTTCTTCACCTATTGCCCTTAACCTTGCTGGCTCATTTTAGGCATGGTGTTGATAACAATGATGGACAAGATAGAGGTGAAGGTGCTGCTGTCGCTCGTCAACACAGGTAATTCTTTCACCAATATGCCTCCCCTTGCCTTTGATGTTTTAGTTTAGTGTGAGAAGTACTATACGGTCACGTTTGGTTGAAATCACTCACTCTGAGTTCGCGGAATTCTGAATGTTTCAGTTTAGATTGTCGGTATAAGTATAACATGAAATTTGTATGTGGGGCTGCTATATATATAATGGGTGAAGTACTATCAAGTAGCCTTTCTGTAAACACTTTATATTCTATTTGTCGATAATTCTCTTGTAAGAATATGTGTACTCATTTATCAATAGGGTACTTATATGATTGACTATTCTCCTAAATTTGTTTTGAAACCATCTGCAATCTGTTTCAGTTCTAATGATGGTAGTGATGATGATGGGGATATCGGAGATCCTTTTCTTACCGATAGATTTGGAAATTTGACAAGTTGGAGGTTGAGTGATTTGGAGGCAGCAGCGGAGAATCATCTTGAAGATGGAGAAAGTGAAACAGAGGTAGAAGAAAAGAAATATTCCAAAAAAGAAATGCTAAAGCATGATGCTGACCGTAAGAAACAGTACATGGCATATGCTTTACAGAAATATAACAATGATTAGGATCTTGCTGGGGTTTGTCTTCTTTCCATTTAAATTTGTAATTTTTTATTTTGAGCACATTCCATTGTTTTAATCTGAGAAATATTTTCAGGAGATGCGTTTTGTGTTTGATGAAAGTAAAGACGAAGTTTTCATTATTGAAGGAAACATGAACTCCTATGAACACTTCAACTTTACAGTTAAGCAGGCTGGTTCCACTGTTCTATTTTTTGCTGAAGTGATCCCAGACGAAGGAGAACTGGTGTAATGTTCTTTGCTGCAAGCCTTTGGATTCTGATGACAATGGTATGCTTTCTTAATTGAACGTGGCTACTAGTCATATAGTAGTGCCATATACGGGTTGCATGAAATATGCTGCTTTGCATTTACTAATATGTTAGGAACTGTTATTTTGATGAACTGCTTTGCCTCTAGTTTGCATAGTCAATCTATTTATATGTACTCGCCGTGCTTGGATTGGATTTGTTAATCTTAAATATCTAAAGCCATACAAAGTGACTCCTTCAGTAGTAGTATTACTATAATTCGATTAATATAAATAGCTGAGAAAGTTTTTGTGTGTAAATTTACTACTGTTGTCTGATGTTTTGTCATGTGGTGATCAACATACAGCAGGTGTGGCGTAGATGGTTAGGTCTCCTAGATCTGTCACACCAGGTATTGTTTTCATATCTAGTCAGGATATGTATCTGATTGGTACTCTACTTGATTTGTTCTTAGGCAAGAGCCTTACATAACATTGAATCCCTGTGCGTGTCAAAAAAATAGATACAGTTATATTTGTATTCGAGTAGAGTCTTGCCTTAAGCCATCCTTCACATAAGGAGGCAATCACCATGGTTTGAGTCTGTTATCTTCCCGGTTCTGTTTGCCGGTGATGACACTTCCGCTAGCGTCTGGCCGGTCCTCAAGCTCCTACTGGCGTGGGATAGGCTCTCAAATGAAGGAGCCATAACACCATGGTATTGGAGAGCATTATGTCTTGGCTTTGTGTTACAATGATCCGTGGACGTCGCACGGAGCTCTGGCAGAAGTAACAGTAGGGTATCGCCCCTCAGTATCAACAGCAGGTGCAGGAGCGCATTGGCTATTTGGTCACCTGGATGGCACACTTCGGAGTCCATTGCCAAATGTTCCAGTTCACTGTGCACCGGGCTTGAATAAGGCTGTTCCCCTGAATCCAGTTGACCTTTGCACTGTTCCAACATCTCGAGGCAAAAGGGCATTCAAAATACAAATGGTCATGTGTCTCAAGTATCCCCGAGCTGCAAAGAACACAATTAGAATTGGAGTCTAGGTGCCAATATGCCCTCTGATGATTATAAATATCTGGTGTGCAATCTGTCCATAATCAAAGCCAGGCAAAAACCTTATGCTTGGGCAAGCACTTGCTCTTCCAAATCTTGGGGAAAATGGGATCTACTTGAAGACCATCAAACAGAAATTTATAGAAATTAGCTGCAGGACTTAGCAAAACTAACCCTGAGCCCCGTAGCCTTAGCGAAATCATCCAAAGTATTCATGAGAATATGCATCCGACCAGATGAACCATTCATGATAACCAAGGTATCGTCTGCATATTGAAATATTGGAAAATCATGGCCGGGGATGGCAAGAGGAGCAGAGAGACGGCCACTCCTGAAATGATCATTTATCATAGATTATTTTGTTTATTCATTGGAAGCATGTATTTCGTTTTCCAATTTCCTTTACCAGCTGGTGAAATGGACTAAATCAGGATTCCAGTTCTAGTTAACATTCTGGTAATAGAGGAGAACACAGAGTTATATCCTGTTATTCTTGTTAACATTCTGGTAATACTATGCACATGTGCGTGTTCTCTTACTTTTAGGAAATACTCCCTCCGTCCCATAATATAAGAGCGTTTTTGGCACTACACTAGTGTAAAAAACGCTCTTATATATGGGACGGAGGGAGTAATAATATGCATTGGGAAGTCTAGGATTTTACAATTCGAAAACCTAAGCATCCAGCATACATTATATGAAAGTGCTATGTATTTAGCGAGATAAGCAAGAGCAATCAATCTATTTTCTCTGGCTATTCTCATTTCAACCCGCTGCCCAATTGTGTAGTCATGCCGTCTATCTTCACACGGTAGATATGATGTTGTAGATCAAAGTTTTGTAGCTTATTACTAAGTCATAAACTTAATATATTATTATGATTCATATGCTTCAAATCATTCTCTCTTTTGTCATGTTATTGAAAAATGAAGTCAATATTTTTGTTTTTGAAGGACATTGCTTTGGTTGTAAGAATCAAGGCTCTGTGGACTTGAGGCATCCAGCTGGCGAAAGTTTGTATGTTGGAGGTCATGTGGATTGCGAGTTCCCATTTATGTGGGATAGTATCAGTGACAGTGAGGTACTGTAAATCAAGTGACATCTTTTTATCCTGCTGTTTTCTTGCTACATTTTTTCTATGTACTGCATATATTTGGTTGTATGTGTAGGACATGTATAATACGTATATTCATTTGAAATTGTATTTCACATTTTCAGGATGACTCTGATTGAGAAGGAAGATATCCTAGATGGCCATAAAGAATGTCTGATGGGGGCGTTGGTCTTCTTCTGTTATTCTCCAAATTTTAACGTCTATGTGGTGCCACTTTTATTTGGAGGGCGTGTATAATACGTTACACTAGCTATAATTACTTCCAAATTCCAAATTCATAAGGCACGAACGTTCTCTCATCTGTCTTGCAGCGTGACTGGGCTGCACACCGTCCGATCGGGGTGTGATCGCGCAGCAGCGATGATTGGGACCTGACGAGTTAATAATGTGCCATGCATTGACTGGGTCGCGCTAATCTCCTGTCAAGGATACTACTTTTGGTATTCACTAGCACAAATGCCCGTGCGTTGCGACGGGAGCAAATTTTGATGTGGATTCAAATTTAATGAGAATTATAAAATGCGGCTCATTTTACAAATCTGCTCGGTGCGCCACGTCTTATATCCAACTCCAACAAATTTTGTATGAATAGTTCACTGGATATTTTGTCCTATTCCTCTTTCCTCGAGTAGCGGGTATTACTCGCATTTGTAGTGATATAGTATAAAAATAATGTTATTGCCATCATGTCCACCAGAGTTTAAGTAAAAGAACAAAAAGAAAATTAGCTAGAATGAAGAATGGAGGGAAAAACTTGCGGAACTCACAAATTTTTGTTAATTCCCTCACTTCAGAACTGTTCAATTAAGTTTAAAAAAAAAAGGTGATGTTCAATTAACACGCTCGATTTTCTGTTTAGAATAAGATTAGTAACAGAAATTTAAATAAAATAACACAGCACAATGATTAATTTTCCGCAATCCAGTTGAAGTAGGAATCATTTTTTTTTTTGCGCAATGAGCCATGAAATCAACTCTGCCACAATCCCGCTTTAGTTTGGAGTTTTTTTTTTTTGCGGCCGTTCATTCTAGTTTTCCACATTCCTACTTTCAATTATACCATGAAATATCCCACAATCCCAGGATGCAGCGCGCAATCAGGCCATGAAATCAACTGTCCCACACAATCCCGCTTTAATCACAGTCCTGAAATTGATCACTCAATTCCTTCCGTTTACTATAATATATACTCGAGCATCATGAAGCGTGCATGTGCATCTTAGAAGCTTATCTGCTCTCACGTTAACCTTTCTTAGGCAACTTGCTGATCATACAGGAGAAATTCTGGTATATAAAGGGCTACGAATTGATCTAAACGAACGATGTGGGGCTAATCTGGCATAAAATATGGATGCTCACCTGAGTTCGGTCACTCCCAGCGCTATCTATTTTCCACGCGGCTTGCGGCCCAGCAAAGGCCTAGCACTCTATTTGGGTAGCCAAGCGGTGCAATTTTTCAAGCCTAGCGATGCAGCTCAGCGGCAGGAATATTTCATTAGTACAAATGGCCCGCTGTAAACACCATCATACGCTCCCCGCAAAAAAAAAAACACCATCATACGCTAGTTCAATTGGTTGCACCCGTGGGCACTGAGGTCAGACGGACGGACGAACAACTATTAGTACCACCTCATTTATATTACGATTTTGTCTATATATATAGAGATTGTCTATTCGTCACCCTGGAAGAGGAATAGTTATTCTTCACCCCCCCTCTGTTTTACCATCAATGCACCGTAATTTTACGTTTCGTAAGTTTTGTCTTATTTTCGACATAAAAAGAGACCATAAAAAAAATATAATCGTCGTAAAAAATATTTTATGTTATGTAAAATTACAAACGTAAAAATATAGTGTAAAATACACATAAACTGCAAATTTTCTTGTCTTGTGACCTATATTTTTATTTTCTTATGCCAAACATTACGTAGTGAATGAATATGAATGTAACTATTTGAATTCCAAACATAATTTAATTATGAAATGATCGTAAGATTACCTCGGGTGAAGAATAAGTTATTCTACACCCGGGATGATGAATAGCATCACTAAATATATATATATACTAGCAAAAGGGCCCGTGCGTTGCAACGGGTAACAAAACTATGTATTGACCACTTATTACAATTGCCTAAAAAAACTTATTACAATGAGTATTGCTAAAAAAACTCAGTACAATAATTGTTGAGTGCATGAAGATTTTGACCGTCTCGCGTCTAGTTGATGTGCTCCCTCCATTTTTATTTACTCTGCATGTTAGAGTTGACTGAAGTCAAACTTCTTAAAGTTTGACCAAGTTTATAGAAACGAATATAAATAGATATCATAACAAATTTATATGATTTGAAAGTACATTCAATAATGAATCTAATGGTATTGAATTTTTATTGTATATGTTAATATTTTTGTCTATAAATTTAGTCAAAGTTCACCAAGCTTGACTTTGACCAAAGCTAATACGCGAAGTAAATAAGAACGGAGGGAGTACTATGAGGTAATTCATCACTAACGATTATAATTCTAATGCACAGACTAATTCTAGCATTGTACATTCTTCTAAAAAGAAAATGTAACCATCTAAGTGAACACGCTGCTAGCTCTAGTTATCAATGGAGTGGTACTGTCCATCAATTTTATTTCATTCTGATAAACATGAAAATATTTGTTTGACCTAGATTGTCATGAAGAAGAAATAAAAACATTATTATGCTTCTCAATAGCTAGTCATCATCTATGTTTTTCTAAATTACCATCTTTGTAACTACAGACAACTGTAGAGGCAACCTCTGAATTTATTGGACACCATACCAGGCAATAATCTTAAGAAGCAAGAGGCACAAGTTATATGTGCGGAGGGGTAATAAATGCATAAGAAACCAAACCACTGTAGGAGTATTAGTCTATGGATCTACATCCTTTTTGCATAGTAATGACATGGTTATTGATCCAGTTGCCAAAAATGTATCATCTACATGCTTGAGCAGTAATCATTAGTATGTGCACTGCCAGGAAGACTATACAGTGTTGCTAATTCAAAAAACAACCATATAAAGACCATGCTATCATTTTCCAATATATATATATACATTACCAAATCCATAATGTCTAGTCTTGGCCAACCTAGCTCATTTCAAGCTGTTATTGCTTGTGTTGAGTTGATCTAACCTTGTAATAAGAGGGTTGTGCTTACTTAGCCAGCACTTAGTTGAAAGAAAAAATATGAAGGCATTGGTTCCTGAAACCTAACCGTGTGTCCTCCTCTATTCTAACCGAACACCACTGCTCTGTTTTCTCCCCTGGCCGAGCAGTTCGTGGGCGCGTGTGTGTAACCACCAGCGAGGGACTTATTGAGAGGGACAACGGCAACACATGCGCTATGACATTCTGCAACCACCACACGAATTTAGAATCAACCATATAAAATGTCCAATGACTAAGATTACATGCTTTAAAGGCATGCAAGGACTCCAGGAGCGGAAACGGGCCAGGTATGTGCCTTGTTTGGGACAACTCCATCAGTATGAGCCTTCTTCAATAGTTGGAAGCCGAAGCTCTGGATGCTTAAGTGAATGGTAAGCCAGCCGTTCCTTCTTCATCTACAAACATAAGAGAAGGTTTCTTTCTGTTCATACAATTTGACTGAAGATTGGAAGAAGGAAAGAAGGGGGAAACGAAACCTCAGTGGTGGAGAACGACGGCCAGCATGGGTCGAAGCGTCTCATTGATGCCACAGTTATTCAGTTCAGAGAGGGCGATGCGTCACTTACAACCTTTGTATTACAGGGACTACAACAGGCTTACACCGGCCTGAAACACTTTCTACACAAAAATGAAGTGCTCCAGCCTCTAAGGATGTCTTTCTTAATTTCATTTGAATACCTGTTGGACTACAACATAAGATCATCAGCAATCTTGCTAGTAGTAATGTGCAATTCCTCAAAAACATCCCGGAAGAGCTTGGAGTTTCCGCGCTTCCATATATTCCAGGGTACTTAGCAATTTAGAGACAAAGAAGCAATTCAGAAAATTCAGACCCAAAGAAGCAGTTTAGCAGTTTAGTAAACTGAATAATTCTTAGGCCGTTCGACAATTCAACAAATTCAGACCCAAAGAAGCAGTTCAGCAGTTTAGTAAACTGAATAATTCTTATACCGTTTGATAATTCAGCAAATTCAGACCCAAAGAAGCACTTCAGCAGTTTAGTAAACTGAATAATTATTAGATCGTTCAGAATAACTAAGATCTTTGAACGCTATACCATTTAACCTAGCAATCCATTTGAATGTATAAGCATGTGCAATAATCACTGCTATTCACTTCCTCATGTAAGAAATCAAACCGAAGCATGACACCATTAGGAAGAAAAGCACACATATTAGGCATTGACCGAAAAGTTTAGCAAGAAAATGTAATCTCCACTGCTCTTATTCTCTTGACTTGATCAACAGATCGGAAGGAGTTGGAAAAGGCACAGTGCCCCATCCTTCCACTTGAACGACATATGCGCAGAAAAACACCTTGATGGCTAGTCCTTTGTGAGTGCTCATTAATTCTGCTGCCCGAAACATAAACGCATGAAAGTCATGCACGTCTAGCTAGCTCTTGTTGAAAGAGTGATCTGGTGAGCCAATTCCTAGCCAAAGCAAAACACGCACTGCCCGGTGAACCGCAGGCTGCCGGCCGGTAAACCACAGTCCACGGCCCGGCGAACCGCACGACACAGCCCTGCGAACTGCACGTCGCTGTAGCACGACCACCAGCGGCGAGGAGCAGAGCACCAGCTCACGGCGGGAACTCGTCATCCGGACGCACGGTGACACACCCAATCCCCACCCAACTACCTGGATCGACCGGGGCGACGCCAGTAAGCAGGAGATAGCGGGATTGCAGCCTCACGACATAGAGCAAAGCAAAGATAACTGAATCGAACACAGAAAAATTCTACTGTAATGAACTGCACAGGAAACTGACAGCCGAACTTGTAAGTTCTGAATTGCACTTGACGCAGACAAATTTTTACAACCTGGATGCAAACATCATCCAGAGAACCAAAACTCAAAGAGAAGAAAGAAATGCACTGAATTGTATTTTTGCACATCAAAAATCTGAAACAAAAATGCAAAAACTATGAAATCCATGGCAGAGGAATCCATAGAGCAGAGCACCACACTACGGTCTTCCTGGGGCGTCACCGCCGGCGCTGCTGCTCCTCTCGCACTCTCGGGTCCACGAGGCCCCTTCCAGCCTCGTGGTCGCCATGGGCCCCATGGTCGGCGATACAGAGAAAATAGGGGAGGGTACTGGAGGCAATCAGTCGCGGGTGAGGAGGGATTAGTTGCCGGCCCGGATCCGCCGCCGGGAGGAGCGTGGGGGCGGTGGGACCGTGGAAGATTGAGGGAAGCCCAGCCAAGGGCGATGAGGGGTGGCAGCCGCCGGATACAGCTCGTGGCGAGAGCTCTGGAGGTGGGAGGGGTAGCCAGGGGATAGGAGGTGTGGTTCGGCGGGAGTTTTGTGGAGCGGCGGCGCGACGCGGTGAGGAGCTAGATGGATGGGGGCGCCAGGTCTCGGGAGCGCGTGGGTCGTCGGGGTCGGCGCCAGTGGGAGGGTGGGTGGCTGATAGCGTGTAGTGAGGCGGGGCGGGGCAGGGCAGGAGGTGGGAGGCAGGAGGCGGCCGACAACACGGGGCATGGCAGGCGCTGGGTGGGCAGTGGCGGAGCGCTACGAGGCAGAGCGTGGCTGCGTTATTTTTGCCTTCGTATAGGTTCGATTTAGACTGCGGGTTGAATATCAAAAATCATAGGGGCCTTTGTATAAAAACGTCGCGACGGTGAACCCTTTGATCCGTGCTTTATTATTATTATTATATTATATATATATATTAGGGAGAGATTAGGGAAAATTATATTATATTATTATTATTAAGGGAAGATTAGGGAAATATTTTTTGCAAAATACTATGCATATATATTACAAATGTCCGTGCGTTGCAATGTGCGAATTTTCTTGAACATGCTCCAGATAGCATTACACAACACTTTTTATATCCTAATGGCATTTGTCAGGACCTAATTCCCGTGTGTTGCAACGTGCAAAAATATCGTAAAAGCGGCCGTGGGATGACACGTGCCATTTCTTACAAACAATTCTGATAAACATCGGTAATAAGTTTATACTGTTATCGCTTTTCGAAGTATGAGGTGTGGATGTAAAGAAGAGCCACCCTAACATGTTTTAAAATAATTAAACTATTTGGAAATGTTAATCCTTTTTATTATAATTGAAACATGTTTTGGAAATGAACTTTTCTTAACACGTGTTTTTAAAGAGAATTTTTCAATTTTTTGGATCAATTTTAATGGTTTTTTAAAAAGTTAGAACATTTTTTAGGAATTTTGAGCATTTTTAAAAAGTGTTATTGTATTTAAAAGCATTAATTTTTAAAGCAAGAAGATTTGAAACACTCCTATCTTAAATAAAAACACATGCTCCGTGTCTGCAATTACAAAAAGGATTGTTGGTGTCAATATCATGTAGTATAAAGTTGAGAAAGTCGTAGGGTTAATGGTGGTGCTTGAACTTAGCACTATCATCGGGTGGAAGAGCAATGGTGTAATTGTTTATAGCAGGATATACAAATGATGGAATTGTTGTATACTATTCGAGAATTTAATAACTAATCCACAAGTTTTTCTTAGAATTTTCAAAAGACATGCAAAGTAATCATTTTGGATTAGAGTGTAGTGGTGTATTGAAGTGTGATTGTTTTATATACAATTTTCCTCTTATATTCGAAATCAAACATGGTTTACTATGTTAGTTATTTTTTAGAAAAATGTCGATTATTTGATTTGCAAGATCATATTTCGTTTCTTTTCTTTTGCACTACATTTTTTTCCAGTATTTCACTCATTTTAAATTATTGTATCTGATAATGTATTTATAAGACGTGGTAGGCATGGAATGACAGTAACAACAAACAATAGCACTTCCAAGTAATTAGGACATTTTTGCAATGGAAGCGAGCACGCATAGTTCCAGTGGCTTCTCGTCGGTTTACCCATTAAAAAAAGACATAAAAAAATCCCCACCGAGCAGCTTCTGTGGACCTTATCCACATCGCCATTCCTTTCTGGCAGCATCGCTTCTCCTTTGTCTTCTCTCTATCCATCCAGCGGCTCTGCTCTCCTTCCTCTCTCTCTCTCTGTGCTGCAGCCACACACACGCCCACGGCCTGACATTCACCTCTCTCTTCTTCCTCCACAACGAACCAAGCACCACTCTCTGCTGGACCGTGGCGCCAGAATCGAGCACGGGTGCGCGCGGTTAGCTTCTCCCTCACCGCCCCTGATCCCCTCTTCCTTTGGCGTTCGTTCCGTTGACCCCATCTCTCTCTCTTCCGATTTCCCAGGCCGTCTCGCCCGTGACCGGTGGCTGCTTCGCGTTCGTCGACAGATTGCGACGCTGCTGCTGCTCGTATGGGCTCCCGGTGGCCGGGCCAGCATGCGCCGGGGCTGGCTGGGCTCCCAGCAGCCGGCCTCCCCGCCTCCTCCAACATCGCCTGGAGAGGAGCTCCTTGTGCTTCCGAGCCGCCTCCTCGAGCAGGGCAGCCAGAGGTGCCGCCCCTCTCTTTCTCTCTCTAATCTCCCTTTCTCCTTCTTCGTCTCTGTCTAATCTCTGATTTCTCCCGGGAAGGGATTCGCCACATGGAACACAACTGGAACGCCCCGCCTTGGAGCTCGCTGCCTTCGGCAACCTCTCTGTCGGCCTCGTGCTCCCCCGTCTCGAGCACCCCCTCCTGGCCGCCGTCCATCTCTTGGCGGTGCCTGTTAGGCAGGCGTTGATTCTTATCCTCAGCTCTCTCTCTCTGTCAGCTGTCTCCTTCAAGCCGAGGAGGATGAATGGGGCTCTCGCAGCTGGGCCGCTGCGGCCGCGTTGACTGAGGGCGAGGGCGCGCGTCCGGCGCATATGGCCCCGCTTCCGCTCCTGCTCCTCCTCTCGCCCGGGCAGCGTCCCCCCCGCGCCCTTCATGTGCTCGCCGCCGTCGTCCTGCGCCCGATCGGATTGGGAGCGCCGCAGCTCGATACAGGCCAAAAAGATCTCGAACCGTTTTTTAATTTGATAAAATAGCACGTCTTTCCTCGCACCTTGATAAAATAGCACATTTTTCTTTTTGTTTGATTAAATGACACACTTTTCCTCCATGGCTGGATAAAATAGCACAAATTAATTTTTTTTCTTAATTTTCTGGTATGGGCCTACACATCATAATATTTTGGACGATTTTGCCCCTTGGTCTTTTCTGCATGGTCAACAGTTTCGATCAAAACCAGCGATCAGTTCCGATCGAAACAGAGGAACGCGAGGCAAGCAGGGCCGCCGCCTCGCCGGCTTCCTCACACAAGCGCCGCAAATTCCATCGTCGTTGACTCGCCGTGCCTCTGCCCCGGCGTGCTGCCCTCATCACCCGTCGCTCGACCCGTTCCGCCGTCGCCGCTCGACCTGTTCCGCCGCTGCCGCCGCCGCCGCCGCTCATCTTGCCGTGAGTTACAGGTGTTCTCCCATCTTCTCTGTTGATCTCTCTTTCTCTCCCTACCAGTACAGGTTTCCTCCTCTATATCTCTCTCTTCCTTTAATCTGATCTCACATGTGGAATTAGGAAGCAAGTCATCCAGGAACCTTATATCATGGAGACAAATACTCACCTTATGCTTTAAATCTGAAACTCATGCCTATGAGCACATCTGCACCTTATTCTGTAGTATTCATTCGGATTGTCACCTTATGCTTTAAGTTTTGTGACATGTCAAGTGGTACAGAAATAAAGAGAGGTCATGCCAAAAATTTTGGTGAAAATGCTGATGAAATTTCACTTATATCCATGTCAACAAGGCTATATATCAATACACGTTACAACCATTGAAGCTGAATTTTGATTGCATCCATAGGAAGATATCCATATCCAGCTGTGAGTGCTATATCATCTTCAGGCAACACTATTGCAGCAGCGAGCAGCCACAGGCAAGCACAGCAGCGAGCAGGTACAGCAGCGAACAGCTACAGCCTCCAGCCAGCAAATGCACACTACGGCCACGAAGCGACTTGGACTGCCACACGCTGCAGGGGGGCTTGAAGTGGCGGCGCCATTCTTCTCCCGCACGGTGAGGAAGCAGCCGGAGTGCGGCGTACGGCGGCGCCCTTCTTCTCCGGCACGGCGGGGAGCGGTCGAAGGGCGGCGGACGGTGGCGCCTCCGCCACAGGAACGGGCGGCGCGGGATAGGAGGTGCGACGAGGTCACAGCGCTCGGGGAGGAACCATGGCGTGATGGCGGCTGGCTGTTTTATGTTTTGTTCATCCGTTTTGATGTTCTCCTGGTTCTGAATCATCTCGTCTCTGATTGAAACTGTTGACTGGGCAGAAAAGACCAAAGGGCAAAATCGTCCACAATATTATTATGTATAGGCCCATACCAGAAAATTGAGAAAAAAAATTAATTTGTGCTATTTTATCCAGCCATGGAGGAAAAGTGTGTCATTTAATCAAACAAAAAGAAAAGTGTGCTATTTTATCAAGGTGCGAGGAAAGACGTGCTATTTTATCAAATTGCTCTTTTTCTTTAACTCACTGAGGACTGTGGGTTGAATAGCCAAAATAGCAGGGGGTTTTCTGCAAAAATTCTAACGTAGGACCAGAAGCACTCCGTGCTTTATTAGTAGGGAAAGATACGTTGCTTGTATAATAAATGGTGTTACTTTATTAAAAAAAGGATACTACTTTTGGTATTCATACGTTGCTTGTATAATAAATGGTGTTACTTTATCAAAAAAGTATGCTGCTATGCAACTATTCATGGATCCTCTACCCTGCAAAAGCAAAAAAACCATTCATAGATCCTTGTTACTCTTGTCTTGCGGAAGTATTCCAAAGAAAGTGACGTTTTTAGACATGTCTTGCGTCAAAATTTGGAACCATTAACCCGAAATATTATTTTAAATGTTTGCACTTGAGATTTATAAATCTCATGCATAGTTTGTCTTGAGAAATATTTCTGAAATATTGTTATGCTATATTCTGGGCAGAGAGAGGGAAAGAATGAGAGCTAGGGGACGATCGTCCTCAAGAGATAAGGCAGGAAACGAGTGGCTCGGAAGGAAGCAGTGCATGGTCCCCACTAAAACGCGTGGCGTCCAGGCGATGTTGCAGAAATCATCCGGGTGATTTCAAACGTTTTTACCCGCAAAACAAAAATTCAAACGTTTTCCAAATAAATTTTCAGGCGACTGAAAAATAGCAAAAGCGATATTTTGTAGTCTATTTAGGTATATGACGTAGAAATCGTATTTAGACAACTGATCTCGGCAACAAAATCCACAAGTTCTACAAGTAGTGTTTTGCAATGAAATCCATCCAAGACCAGGTTGATCAGGAACTACAGGTGACGTAGAAGAGCAAAGGAGACAGGTTGATCCATGAATGGAGACCCCCTTGATCTTATTGGGGAAACGTGCGAATTGTGACGTTTTTTTTAACTCTAGAAGGGCTTGGAGGGGAGGTTCTGGTTGGCGAGGAAGTGCTTGAAGAGCTCCAGCGCCTGCTCGGGCAGCGACGTTGGCACCATGTGCCCGGCTCCTCTCATCGTGACAAATGTGAGGCCATCATACACCACACTCCATCCACCAACCTGCAAACAACAAACGCATCACAACAAGAACGTCACACGATGTAACGTGTGAGATAGTGTCATAATATCTGATAAGATTAATTAGCAACCAATTGGAAGTAGATGGGATTGTTCTTCTGTTCAGTCACCCACCCATTAACTAATACTCCCTCCGTTCACAAATATAAAATGTTTTGGATAATTCAGTATGAACTATTTCCTTCGTCCGAAATATTTGTCATTAAAATGAACAAAAAGGGGTGTATCTAAAACTAAAATACATCTAGATACATCCCCTTTTATTCATTTTGATGATAAGTATTTCCGGACGGAGGAAGTACGTACAAGCTGAAATAAATGAACAAATACATTAATACGTGTCTATATACATTCAATTTAGAAGAAAAAAAAGTTAGAACAACTTGTATTTGTGACGGAGGGGTACCTGCTTGTGAGTGAACCATGGTGACCAGTCCTCCTTGATGGGCAGGCCGAGCTTCTTCAGGGTGTACCTCGTCGACGTGGTAGGGATCCTTGCATCCGTGTCGCCGCTGAAAATCCATATGCGAAGCCCTTCCTCCGCGAGCTTCTTGACGATGGGGACGACCGTCATGTCGGAATCCTTCCACACAGCGTTGATGCTATTGCTGAAAACAAACACCACACAAGCAAAACAATATATATTCAGCATTTCAGCTATGAAAAGAAACATAATTCTGAGCCCAGCAAGCAAACTCAGCTAGGCGAACTCACCGGCAAAGAACGTAGGGGTACGGCAGTCCCGTGGTGTTGGCATGCAGAGCTCTCTGTACATCCTCACGGTTTAGATACTCCGTGGCGTACGTCTGCGTGCATGGATCGAAGCCCATCGGCATCTTGACACTACTAGGAAAAGGCCTACTAATGACGCACCTAATTTGGCCATTAATGACGCATTAGTGGTGCGCCATTAGTGCCACGCCATTAGTATATTTTACTAATGGCGCACCACCTAACGCTTATTAGTATCTGGTATACTAATGGCGGACCTCGAATCGCCATTAGTATATATACAACGGTCGTCATTAGTATGCCTCCCATGTATCTTACCAGTGCTTTGGCATACTAATGGCGCACAACAACAAGATCGCCATTAGTAACCCGGCATACTAATGGCGCACTATTTAATGATGCGCCATTAGTATCCTTTGGCATACTAATGGCGCCTTTATGTGATCTTGCCATTAGTATGAATATTAGGTTTTTTATTTTTAATTTTCTGTTTTTGCACAGGTTACAAAATGTATAATTGGACAAAATATAGACAGCACACATCAACAACAGATTCATCGAATACAATAGAAGATTAGTCTCTGAATACAATTCATCATATTAGTCTCCGAATACAATTCATCATATTAGTCTCCGAATTGAAAAGACCGAACAAAGATAGAACATTATATTACAAGTCTCGAGACCGCGAGTAGCGAGTTTGTCTTCACATTACAAGTCAATATCGATCATCTAAACTACCATCACATAAAAGAGAGCTGCGGTCATCACGATGAGCATCATCACGATGAAACTCGTCTTCATCCGGTTCCTCCAACGCTCCTCCCCTCTCCCGCTAGATAGCGGGCGTATCTAGATTCGGCCTCGGCCCTAGTGGTGTACCCTTTGTAATCTGTTACGCTGAATCGGTGAACCTGTCTCCGACACTCCTCCCGATCGCCGTGAGACTCAGGAACCTTACCCTTATACCACGACATACAACGGCATCGCTATGCACTAGCCAAAGCGAAGCGTTAGTACCAATTCACAGACAATACATAAGCAATATATAAGTATGCAGCGAGCGATCGGAAGAGAAAAGCAAGACATTAATAGCATCGATTACATCTAAGTTGAGCGACTCTCGAAACCAAAGAGACATACTACAAGTTCATTAAAGTTTAATTACAACATGAGCCAATCGATGTTTGAGAACTAGACACAAGATCACCGCTTTCGACTCGACTCAAGGGACCGGAGGCGTGGATGAAGCCGCCGTCTATCGTGGGAGTCATAAATAACGGGCGTTGTCACCAGTATTTGTAGCATTGTGTCGATGTCACTTTGTTGGACGGTTGATTTACGAGGTAGAACTGCCCGAGTGCGAAGGACATCTTGATGGATGATTTCCGCAAACTCCATTGGATGCGAAGAATTCTTGTCCGATGTCCGCGTCTGGATTGCCGACACGCCGCGGCCCAATCTTTGAGTTTACTCGGTAGCGAAGTTGATGATGGTCCCGTCACGATCGCCTCGCATGTGATGGATGGCGTAGTAGGCACCCTTCGACCGCCCGGTATGCTGCAGCAGCGAGCGTCGTATTGTGGGAGAACACGTGCTTGCCGTGCTTACGAATAGGCACGGTGAAGGTGCCTCCAGATTTGGCGCGCGAGCTGTGAGAGAACATCATCAAGAACCTTCTTGACATTTGTGTAGTCTACGTTTGGTAGACGGTCCGGGTCGAAATCGTGGCCATGGAATATTTGGGGCTTAGGAGGATGAGCGTGCAATGTGTGTCACTGCAGAAAACATGGAATGTTAAAAGAAAAACGATCGAAATCTAAGAATTCATATGTTACGGGCCGGTTGAGGGGAGGACTTACTAGAGAAAGTAAGGCACGAGGAAGTTATCCTTATCTTGGTTTGCGAATGACGCCTTCGAGGTAAGAACTTCGCGACTTGCCGGTCCCAGTATTGCCCAAGATCTTGGCACGCATGTAGAAGGGTCGACTATCACGATGTCCGGTCTTGTCGCGAATGATCCGCATCTCCATACTCATGAAAATAGCCGAGCGAAGGTGTAGTGCAGCGGATGAAGGTTCAACATAGCATGGATGTCATCAAACCGCAGGACGATCGTGCGCCCGATGGAGTTATCCACAAAGCCCTTGCCCTCTGGCACCTTGGCCATGGCCGGGTATGCCACATCCTTCTCTACGAGACGCCGCTTCTCCAAAGAAAGAACACCGCTCATGCAGACTCCGCATAGCACCGGTTGCGGCATTGAGCATATTTGTCGGTAGCATCGCCCTACCCGCCACATGCACCCTCCTCGAGATATCCTCGGTGAAGGTGGCCCGTCTGAGCACGGATCGTACTCGGTGCGGCTGGCCCGCACCCTTGTTAGTCTTTCTTTTGCGTGCCTTCTTCTTCTCTGTAATGGGACCGAGTTACGCTCCACACCGCCTTCTTGAGTGTGTTGGGGCTGATAATATTTACGCACCTCGCCTATCCGAGGCTCGGTGAAGTTGGCGGTGGGCGTCTCACGAGCTGAGCAGCGACGGCGCTGTTGCAACTTGGCTTCTCCGCGGTACCAGCTAGATCGCGCACGTCTTTTGTTGGGTTGGGTTCTTGAGAAGGAGGCCCCATGAAGTCGCCACCGTACCCATGATCGGCAAAATCTTGATCGACGTTGCCAAATGTATCGTCGTCGTCGTCGTTACGATCCATGCCATATGCATGTTTGGATCGATGGCATAGGGATGTCCGACACCGTTCGGCGGTCTTGCCATGGGGCCGACTTGGCGCCGCACGACCGGGCGGTGTTGTCTTTGGGGTGGTGCCCCCGCCCCAAACGAATCTGGCTCTTCGGCCAAAGCGAGGGGCCAGCTTCGAGGCGCCGAGGGTCATCACGTCATCATCGTCGGCCCGACGAGTCGAACCGGAGGTAACAACTCGTCGCGACTGGCGACACCGAACCGGTTGAACCCTAAACAAGTTGGGTGGCATCTGGTACCGTGGTACAAGGGGTTGCCCTGTTGAACGATTTTTCCCTTGGCGACATGGAACAACTCGTTGTTCACGGTGCGTGAGAGTGCACGAAGCGTCGGCGCCCTGCGAAAACATGTAGGGCGTCGGGGATGCCCGATCAAAGGCAAGGAGATGAAGTCCTCGGCGAGAGAGGCTTAATTAGTTACCGTGATGATGGTGTCGAGCTCGGCTAATGTCGAGGCACCGCCAGCAATGGCGTGCGATTAGCCGGAGGGGCCGCTTTGCAGAGGTGGCAGCCGGCGTACACTCGGGTGCATTAAGCTCCCGTGCGGCGTCGGAGACACCAATGCCGCCTCATTGGAGAGACCAATGGCCCCGCCATCGTTCTGCGAGTTCTTGGCCGTGAAGCTAGGAATCGGGGGCGGCCCTGTTGGCCGCCCGCAATCCACGCACTCAACCCCTCGATCAAGGTAGGCACAATGGCGGTGATCGTCACTCCGAGTTGTTGTTGCACTTGCTCTTGGACAATCTCCGGAATCCGCGCCACTTGTGCCTCGAGTTCTTGAACCTCGCGCGCCTGGCTTTCCGAGCTGGTCTTTTTCTCCTTTCGCCCACCAGTGTTATAGTATGACGACTATTTTGTCGACAGGCCTTTGTCGGCCACCACGACCGGTGGCGTCGGCTTCGAGCTTATCCTTGTTCTTCATTACATTCAACGCCTTATTTAGAGTGGTGTCCCAAGGGTTGCTCTTAGTCGACCCCGCGCTACTGCTTTCAGTCGCCTGCGGAAGGAATGTGAACCATTTAGAAATTTGTCTTCATTATTTAGAATGCAACCATATGGAGCTAATTACGGCGGGGTGTATTCCTTACTGTAACAAGCTCAAGCGCCACGGTCTTCGGATCCGTGGTAAGCTCCTTTGTTTTCGGGTCCTTCTTGTACCGGCCCCGACAAAGTTCCTGATCCGCTTGTCACCGTATTTATCGAAGAGGCGGTAGGCCTTGCTCGCAGTCCGCCTCCTCCTTGTCCCATATAGGCTCCGCCACTCAGAACCGCCGGGACCGAGTGTGTGTTCCCTAAGTTCAGCTCCGCATTTCTTTCCCCCAGCGACTTGATTCGAGTTTGCGGTGCTCGAGCAATTGATCTTGAAGTCGTTGTAGTCATCTTCGGTGATCGAAGAATTTTTCTCCTTGATCTTCTCATAACTCTCACCTTTCTCGATCATTCTCTTCACATTGCTTTTCCAAGTAGATGGGCCTTGCTCATCTTCGTGAGGGCAGCATTGTTCACTTTATTCCCTTTGAGGCTTGTGTTTTCAAATTCAGCGGGAACTTGTATCGTTCGTGCAGCTTCGTGAAGAGGAGGTTGCGCAAATTCCCTCGGTCGGGATGCCTCGGGTTCTCGGTGTTGATCGAGACGGTGCTCGGAGAATGCACCCGAGCTGAAGCGAGTACCCTTGACTATTCGTTCGGGCGCCGTTGGATTCCCGTCGGAGTCCACTTGATAACTTCCTCCTTGAGGGTGCGAACGCAGTCGAGCGCCAGTCCTTCCGCTGCCTCTTCGGTTGGCTGCCATCGTGTGTGCGCCGCCATCATCGATGGTGGCATCCTCGGCGGCACCATCGGTGGTGGCATCGGTGGGGTCATCCTCGGTGGTACCATCGGTGGTCTCGGGATCGGTGGGGAAAGCGGCGTCCTCATACAAGTGAGGTTGTTCCTCCATCTCCGGGACAGCTCCTGAATGCCGTGCCGCCCGAACCCCCGGCCTCATCATTGTTGGCCATGTTTCTCTCTAAATAGGAACAAAGTTTGGTCAAAAAGTTGGTTATTGTCAAGGAACAAGATCATGGTCTCATCATTTAGGGTTTGTCGACACCGAGGCATCCTAAAAGCTAAGCTTTTTATCATTGAGGGTTTTTCGACGCCGAGGCACCCTAAAAGCCTAAGCTTTCATCATTAGTCACAAGTACCCGGCCCATGCATTAGTCACAAGTACCCCATATGTCCTATTTTTAGCAAAGTCATGCTAAAATTCACGGAAAATTTCAGCATGAACTTTGCTGAAAATAGGACATATGGAGTACCCAATTCTTTGGAGCGGAAGTTAATCGACATTCCAAAGAAACTCAAGGGCCTCTCGGGTGGACAAGGCAAAAGGCCTCCATCACAACATGAAAAATACATTGGCATGTGAAGAGGTGAAACAATATATGCATCTCCAAGCAGTATCATTCAACATTTTGGACAAACCACTACAAGCAATACTGGATCAGATACAAGCAAACCACTACTAGCACTTGGATCATATGCTAATGCTACATTGATACATCATCATGCTGGGTAATATTAAACCCAAGCAACTTTATAATCAACCCAAGATACATCAACTACTGCACCTCACGCCTAATAAAAACAGTCATGCCACATATAGTATATAAATCTGAATTTGTGTTTACAAGAAGAGTGCCCATTGCAATGTAAACTCGAGAACACAACTCACCTCAAGTGCGAGGATATAGCAGACACCTACTTCTTGATCCAAGTGCGAAAAGACCGTTTGCGAGAACACTGTTTAGTCGAGTTGAACATTAGAATCCATACTATGCTCTACTATGCTTGTAAAGGAACACCTGCTAGCTAGGCTATTTGTCGAGTTACCGACATTAAATCGTCGATGAAAAAAAATGAAGAAGAAAAAAGGCATGCATGCCTTTGGTTTGCCAAAAGCAGAGCACTTTAGTCCTCTGCTTTTGCTAATCGCTACACATACTCCCAAGTGAACCACCACAACATCTAAAAGCTAACAATTGTTTTTGCTTATATAATCAGACCTTTTGTGCTAAAAAAACCATAGAACAACTGCTCCAAATTTCTAAATAAACTGCCATTTCATTTTATTCAATAATGAACTGTACTCCTTATAGGTTTTTTAGTTAAATGCAGAAAATCCAAAGTTAATTCATGGGCTTTTCTATGTTTTTATACATAACTGCTAAAACCCTAGGAGTTAACCGAGCCACCAACAGAATGTGGACTTAAAAAGAGAGAGTCACGGATAGTGACATGATACATTTTCATAAAATTAGCTAGTTTTACTTATGGTGCACAAAGGAACAAGTATTGCAGTGCACTTAGAAAAAAATGAAGGAACTTCTCTCTTTGCTACAGCGTCCATATAGTGGAGGATATAATTTATACAGATTGAAGATGTGCAGCCACTGAATACATGAGGTTCATATAGTGGAGGATATAATTTATACAGATTGAAGATGTGCGACCCACTGAATACATGAGGTTCTCCTACTTTTTTTTCGATATCTTGGTTGTATTCACATCGATCCAGTTTTCCTTTGCTACATTACTCTGCTGAACCATAATTCTTGAACAAATCAGCTTTTGTTGTATCATCATCTGAAGTTTCTCTAAACTCTTATTACGAGGACAAGTTCAGATCCTATCATTTGAGGCGGAGATATAACATAAATTCAGAGATGAGTCTTGGTTGTAAGTTGTAACGAGCTATGGAAATAGCAGGGCAAGAGCTTGATAGCAGTCATGTTGAGTTGTTGACACAATGTTGTAAAGCGACCTATTTATCATATGACATGGAGCTTCAAGGTTGGCATATGACGGCAAAAGATGTAGTCGGATTTTAGATAAGAAATCGAATCTGAACAAGCTTCAAATCAACATCATCGATCATTGTTGATTTGACCTTATACCGAGCTATGATACAAACCAAAAATGGTGGAAATCCTGAAACTGTATGCACTATGCGGACAATGAACCATGAAATGGCACCAAGAATTCAGGTTTGCATCAACGCACATTCAATTCTGAATTAACACATGGTTGCTCACGTAGTCAATTATCTTCCAAAATGAAGTGGCGATATATACTTAATACTACATAAGATTGTCTTTACGCATAGGATGCTTTTTTCGACAAAAGCGGCAGGAACTTGCAAATCTGCGACATCTAAAAAGGGTGTGTGGATAGTTAAAATCATGTGGCAAATTGGGCAATGGCATTAATCTAACAAGCATCCCTCCACCCCATACGAAATATATAAACGAATCCCTAGAGGGAAAAGCTGGACAGAGACAAGAGAACCAAAAAAAAGTGAAACTGGACAAACTGCAGGAGCCCATTAATCACATGGATTCCTTGGGAAAGGGACAACAGACAATCATGACTGGAGACTAAAAAACAGCTCCTAATTAGACATTATTATGGAGCAAATCTAGCTCTAACAGGAGGAAACTAGTTTCCCTCTGCTAGTAGTACAATTCTCCCATGAAAGCTTGATAGGACCACAACTACTTAGAAGAGAGAAGTGAAAGCACTGAAACCACCCAACGTCCGGTAATCCAATGAATAAAATGTAGAGTACATGGGCAGGAAAATAAATCTGGGAAAATTACAGACAACGAGGGACAAATCTGGTTTGCCCGGAAAAGGCGGATAAATGAAGTACTAGCAAGTTTCTTTATATACTAAAAGTGCTATATAATACACAGAGCATTAGGCGGAGAGGAACAAACATAGTAGTACCCACTCTGTTTTGGGTCCCCGGCGAAACACGAGAAACCAGTGCCGGCAATGCGGAGGGGTCGGCGAGCTTGTTGAAGCGGGCGGCGGACGCGGGCGGTGGCGAGCTGGTACTTGCGGACGCAGCGCGTGAGGCGGCGCTTGGGCGGTGTCGGCTGCCGAGGCGGCGTCGAGGCGTCCGAGGCGGCGTCGGCGGCGTCGAGGCGGCGGGCAAGCGTCGGGAGAGGATAGGGAAGGGATCGAGGCGAGGGCAAGGGAGAGAGAGGGATAGGTTTGGGCCGGGAGGAAATATGGATGGGGGCTGCACAATACTAATGGCGCACCACCCCTAGGTGCGCCATAAGTACATCCATACTAATGGCGCACCTCACCCTGGTGCGCCATTAGTATTTTTTTTTTATTTTTGCTCGAGCCAACAGGTTATCTTCCACCTGACCTGATCCACATAAAGTTCCCTCTACTAGCTCGACTGGTCACAGCCAGTTCTCACACCGGGAGGTCTGGGTTCGATTCGAGCTCCACAATTTTTTATGCATTTAAAATGTTGTTTGATACTTATTTGTGTTTAAATATGTTCAAACTTGTTTAAATCATAATAGTAATATTTTTATAAGACAACAATTATTTTTAAAGAATATCATCAAACAAGAATGCCGGTGGAGCGGGGAGGGTGCGGGGTGCGGGGTCGGCGGCGGCGGTTGAGTAGGGAGGGTGCGGGGGTCGGCGGCGGGCGGCGGTTGAGTAGGGAATCGAGGGTGCGGGGGTCGTGGCGGCAGTGGACCGGGGTGCTTGGCGGCGAGGGGACCGGATCTGGCGAGGTGGGATAGCGATCAAGATGGAGGATCGAGATCGAGTGTCCATGAAATTTAAAAATATTCATGATAGTTCAAAAAGTGCCCATGAAATACAATCGAGAAATGAAGGCTACGATTTAAATACAATCGATCTTAGCTAGCTATCTGTTCACAATCTTCTTGCCCTTCTTTTTCGCAAATGGGGTTCTTCCGTGGAGCAGACGTCCTTTAGGTAGGGTGGTCCTGCTTCTTCTTGTGGTGTATCTTTGCTACTTCATCATCGTCGTCATGTTCGATCCTCGGGTCGCCCGTGCTTGTCGAAGTCTTGCTCATTGGCTACTCCATCCATTCCGATGATCTTCCTTTGCCTCTCCTCACGACAACACGATTGGGCTTTGGCCGGGTCGGTAATGAAGAAGCATTGGTCAACTTGGGAAGCCGGTACCCATGGCTCATTTTTCAGCGGTGACGCTTATGCGCCCTTGATCTTGATTTGGCCGGGTATAACCATGATGGTGAAATACCGGTCTTCTTTTAGGGCGCTCTTAGCCCATCGACCACGGAACATCGGGGCCTTCTCTCCAGCGTAGCTCGGCTCCCAGATCTCCTCGATCCTTCCGTAGTATCTGTCCTTGTCATTACCGGTGTAGGATTCCATCGTTACCCGGAGTTACGATAACCATCGCTCTTCATGTCCTTGGCCTCGGTGTAGAATGTGTAGCCGTTGATATCATACGCCTCATAGGTCATCAGGTTGTGCTCGGCGCCCTGTGACAAGGCGAATATGAGTTGTTCTTCCGCGAAAGAATCCTCATGTAAAGGGTCCGACAGTAGCTTACGCTTGAACGAACGCGTGAACCATGAGTTTTGCTCTTTTATTATATCTCCGTCCGTGCTTTGTTGGCCTCGGTCATTGTCCGTCTTCTCAATAAAGGTTTTGTGCTCTACCACCCAAGGATCGACCACGTCTATGTGTTGTAGCGCGACTAGGTTTGCTCTTTCAAAGTCGTGAAGTCGACCCTCTAAGTCGACATGCATTTCGGCGACCCTCACGGTGACCCCATCTAGCGAGCCCGCCGAGGTGCTCGTTGACGGGCACACCAACGGGTTCTCGATGCCTAGATAATTAGATGCGATGGGAGATGCACTCTTGATTGAAAGCCCTGGCTATACTTCCCTCTGGGCGTGACATGTTGCGAACGTATCCTTTGATGACACCATTCATCCTTTCGAGCGGCATCATGCTATGCAGGAGCGTCGGCCCGAGTTGGATGATATCCTCCACTATATGGACCAGCGGATGCACCATAACGTCGAAGAATGCGGGCGGAAGTACATCTCAAGCTCGCATAGTATCACCACGATCTCTTCCTGTAGCCTTCGAGTTGCCTCACGTAATCGACTTCCGAGAGATGACGTCGAAAAAGTTGCATAGGCCAAATAGCGTTTCCGCGGACGTGCGCGTCCATGATCCCACCAGTTACTGGCCCGGAAGTATCTGCGTCATCGGCCGCGTGGCGGTCGTGAGACTTCATCCCATCAACTTCGCTTCGTGGGTCTAGGTATCTGCTTATCTTCCCAGCGTAACCGTAAGGAAGTTTTACTCCTAGGAGGCGGTGAAAAACTGCTCGATCTCCTCGACTTAGAGTGAAGCACGCCGGGAGGGTAGTCATTTCCGGTCTTCTTGGCCTTTTTGCCTTTCTGACGACTTCATCGTGTCTGCTTCGCCTCATCATCATCATCATCATCATCAACATCATCATTAGCGTGAAGCTCTGCACGATGCCCATTGATTTCAAAGTCCGCCCTTGCTTTCGGCCCATCTTTGGTCCTTTCGGCATGTTGAGCGGTACCAAGCAGACTCTCGCACACGTTCTTCATGATATGCATGACATCAAGGCTGTGAGGCACGGTGGATCTTCCAAGTATGGCAAGTCCCGAAAATGACATCGTTTTCCATACCTTCAAGCGGCTCTAGCGCCTTCGCTTCTTTCGGCCGGCTCTGGCGCCTTTTGCTTCTTTCGGCGGTGGGCGGTCTTTCCAATTTTTCAACAGCTTGTCTATTTCCTCGCCGCTCCTCGTGACAGGCGTTTTCGAGTTCGGTTTCACCATCGAATAGATCCTTGCGTTTCCTCCACGGGTCATTGTCGCGAAGCCACCTTCGATGTCCCATGAACACGGTTTTCAAGACCCGGGATCTCTATCTAGGTGGCGATACGTTGTGTCATCCATGCACCTTACGCATCCGGAAAATCCGTGGACTACACGCCCGCGAGATATCCGTGAATCGAGATAGTCGTGCAACGTCGTGGCGGTCACGGCTCTCATAGGGAAATATTCTTTCTCTGCGGCGTCCCACGTATTGGTGGCGTTTTCCACAGCGTGTCAAGCTCCTCTTTCAGCAGCCCGGTCTGATTGATGTCGTTCCCTGGTTGTTTCGGCCCTTCAATTAGCATACTCATGTGAATGTACTTCCTCTTCATGCACAACCAGGGGGGAAGGTTGTACATCCACACAAACACAGGTCAGGTGCTATGTGTGCTTCTCTAGCTGCCAAACGGATTGACTCTATCGGTGCTCGCGCCCAGCACGATGTTCCTTGGATCGTTCCAAAATTCTAGGTCTTCGAAGTTCAACGCTTGCCACTGGCTCGCATCCTTAGGGTGACTCAGCATCTTGTCTTTTTTATCTATCTCCGGATCATTTGCGTCATCTTCTCGCTTCTTCTCCTCCCTATCCGCGTGCCAACGCAGGAGCTTTGCTACCTTAGGGTCCATGAAATACCGCTGCAGACGAGGTGATCGGAAAGTACCACACCACTTTTCGAGGAGCTTTCTTCCTCTTCTTGTATCGAGTGACGCCGCTGCCGGACATATGGTAGACTCAGCGTGTTCGTCCCGATAAATGATGCAATTGTTCATGCACACATGGTATTTCACGTGCGGTAAATCCGGAGGACACACGATTTTCTTCGCCTCCTCCAAACTGGTCGGGCACTTGTTCCCCTTGGGAAGACGTTCGTGCCAGAATGACATGTTCTCGTCGAAGCATGCGTCGGTCATTTTGTGTTTTACCTTCATCTCCGAGCCATGAGCGTTACTTTCGGTGGTATCCTCGGGCTGCATCCTTCATACAATGGAGTAACCGCGTCTAACTCAAGTTGATCCATCTTGGCTTTCTCTCGGGCGGCGGCTCTTGCGTTATCCGTGCAGAGAAGCGACTCTTGAATATGAGGGTCCTGCACCCGGCCCATCGATGGTCGGTAAATGCGCTCGCCCGGCATCATCATCTTCATGATCATGCCCGTCGTCTGCGCTCGGCATCTTTCTCATCATCATGTCCTGCATCTTCTACATGATGACCGTGTATGACATCACCGCCATGATCATCTCCTGAGGATTCTTCGTCTTCTCGCCCTTGAGCCGCGGTGGTTGTCTTCTTGCCCTTCCTCATTTCTTGCCCGGCCCCCATGGGCGACTTACGTAGTCATCTTCATCACCTTGCCACCGATAGCCATCCATGAAACCACGCAAGAGCAGGTGGTCCCGCACCTGCCGGAATCCGGGTCCATAATAAGGCTCTTGACTTGCATCTTCGACACGGACATCTTATCTCCGTCTCGTTCTTTTGAAGCATCTCGGCCTTCGCGGACCTCAAAAACCTATTCACGATGCCTTCGGTCATTATGCGGACCATAATGGTCGCCAAGGTAGAGCAAAACAATATTTTAGAACCAAGAAAAAATTTGGCATGACTTTTCCTAAAAATAGGACCAAAAAGAATGCTTAATGCCAAAATTCTCGCCGAAACGGAAATGAATCAACATTCCGGTAAAATATTGGCAACTATCGCATTTCAAATACCGGTGCACCTCCAAACACAAACACATATGCAACACCACAAACATATGCAACACCACGAACATACATAGATCTAGCTAGGCCATAAAAAGTGCATGTGCACATTGTTGTAGGAGAACAACATAAATATAGCTTCCCCTTACTTACCTATCAAAACAAGGTAATTTAACCACTTAATTTGAATGAATCTATGGTGGAAATGAGGTGAAAAGAGGAGGCACCGAGACAAGGAGGAGGTGGAGAGAATAAAGTGGGAGAAAGTGAGTGTGGATAGGAGAGGCTGTCCAAAATATCTTTGTTCTTTGTCCACTTACTAATGGCGCACCAACTCTAAATGCTTGCCATTAGTAATCCAGGTTACTAATGGCGCACCTTCGGTGGTGCGCCATTAGTAGTTTTAAAAAAAAAAAACATACTAATGGCGCCTTTGTTCACGGTGCACCATTACTAGTTTAAACTAGTAATGGCGCACGGTGGAACAGTCTTATTAATAGTTTTACAAAAAAGGAATAAAAATATAATAAAAAAACAAAATTAGTGGCGCACTTTCCGATAGGTGCGCCATTACTAGTTACAACTAGTAATGGCGCTGAGTCTGAATCTTGCGCTTTAGTATCATTTGGACGGTAGCACTAGTTCAAAAAAAAATTGATACTAATGGCGCACCTTGGGCCAGGTGCGCCATTAGTAGTTTCAACTCTAATGGCGTATCAGAAGGTGGTGTGTCATTAGTGGTGCGACATTAATGTCAATCCCATCGATAGCCCTTTTTCTAGTAGTGTGAGGAGATCAATCTGTGTGCATGAAAAATCAATCGCACTGTTTGATCAGAACATACATACAGACCGAGGGGGGAAATAAGTGGCTGGAAATTTTGAAGCTGAAACCAAGGAGGATGGTTACACGGCCGTTGGTCTGTCCGATCGTCGCCGAGGATGACGCGTTCAAAGCCGGGTACCCGAGGTCGCAGTAGGGGGTGTAGAGGCTGTAGACATCTATGAGTTTGTAGAGAAGAAAGAACTCACTCAGTGCCGCGTCGCACTCCGGAGACAGGATCTCCATGCTGAAGTCGCAGGACTTGAGCAAGGCGCTGTAGAGCGTGTCGGAGATGATGGCGTGGTGCCATGCCGAGTCCACGATCCCCTGCAAGTCTGTGTCCCCGTCCATGTACGCGTTCCTGATCTAGAATCAGAAGAAGAAAACATGATCAATATATACTAGTGATATTCTGAGATGTGCCCCATTTGTTTAGCAACATAGCAGCGTATGTACCAGGATGCCTTTGAAGTTTATGTAGTTTTCTTTGGAGGCCTTCTTGTTCTCCTCCACGATGACATTCGCTAACTGCGGAATGTAGTGTCCTAGCGATCAGCAGTGGCAAGAGAATTAGAATGAGCAAAAGTCAGATCATGAGTACACTACTATCTATGGATAAGTTGGCAGACCTGCATAGCTCTCTCCAGCTATGTAGAACTCTTTCATTTTGTGCTGGGGGAACCTCTGAAACCACCTGACGAGGAAAGCATACGAACCGTGTGCTGCAAAGGATGAATGAAATGTCATGTTATCTTGGGAAGAAATCCCTTCATTGTTAGGATAGAAGAGGAAGCACATATCTGTTTTGCATACCTGTGGAATTGTCTCCTGGTGGATCTATTTGACTATTTCGAAGGACGTGTTTGTGTATGAAAATCCAACACCCGCTGGAGAGTCCAGGAACAGCAAGTTGGCGGCTGAAAGTTCACCAGACAGTAAGCTATGCACGCTTATGGAAATTTTAAGTCTAATATGTTAGTCTTGGTTGGCACTTGCCTTGGTTCCAGGCATATGGATTGAGCTCAAGCTCAGGCACATCTTTCTTCACATGAAATGGTCCGAGCTCCTGCGCCTGCCCAAACCCAACGGAAGAACACCCAGGTCCTGCAAAATTTGCAAAAACACACGATGTACAGCTGCATTACATGTACATCTTTCACCCACGAAGTTTTCTGAAGCTTCAAATTAAAATACAGTAAATCAGTTAGCAACCTCCATTTAACCATAGGACCAGTGGCTTGTCGTCAGGCTTCTCCATAGCCTCGAAGAACCAATAGAACAGTGCCTTGCCGAGGCGCTCGTCGGTCGTGACGTACCCGGAGTAGTGCTTGAACGCATATGAGTAGCTCGGCGCCCCCGGCAGTGACACGACACGGTCAAGCTCTTGCGCGGCCATTGTGGCTGCGTCAAGGTTTGTTGTTGCACTGTCAGGCCGTGCTGCAACAGTGCAACAGAGTGCCAGTGCAGCAGACACAAGTAGCAACAAGCAGGGTGCAGTGGAAACCTCCATGGTTTAAGGTTTGTTAGCTCCTTTTGCTCGGTGTTGTGGGAAAGTTAGGCATTGGAATGAAGTATTTATAGTACAGAGACAGTGTGTGGAGTGCAGAGACAACTGACAAGTAGATCGAGTCCTTGGCCGGCATCAACCTTTTCTCGTTGGCCTGATTCTCCCTCTTGCTCAGAATTACATGATTACTCTTTAAGAATATGATTTAGCAATGTTGTTATTCATGAAAGACCAGCAGTAAGAAATACTCCCTCCGTCCCGAAATACTTGTCGGAGAAATGGATGTATGTAGATGTATTTTAGTTCTAGATACTGTTAGATGTGTATAATCTTTCTTGCACTTTATCATACACATGTATATGTACTGGCTCTTGGCCTTCCTGTGAATGTAGTTGCCCATTCCTAACATGGTATCAGATGCTTAGGTTCCTCTCCCGCTCCCGCACGCTCGCAACTCCGTGCCTCGCTCCACCGTCGCCGGCCTCCCTCTACCTCGTCGCTAGCGCCGGCCACCTCCTCCCTCGCCCCCGGCTCTCTCCCTCCCCGCCGCCACGCCGTCTCGCCTGCCCGCTGCTGAAGCTTCGGCCGCGGCTGCCGTCCTGTCGCGCCGCCCAGCTGGCTGTCTGCCGTCGCCGCCTCGCGCCGCCCGCACCTTCCCGTGCTCGGCCGCGGCAGCCACCTCACCTCGCCTCAGGCCCGGCCACAACCTCCCCGCGCCGCCGCCGCACTGCTGCAGCGGTCTTTGCCTAGGGCCGCCCTCCCACGCCGCCCTTCCCCGCTTCCTCCATCGGATGGATCGAGCCAGTATGAGCTCGATCTGATCTGGATCGGGGTCTCTATGTGATCTCAGCAGTTGACAAAAAAAAGAGCTCCTCATGTCTTCTTCGGGCTATGTCGCCGTTCCTCGGTGCTCGGTGATCTTCGGTGGCACCAACTATGTCGAGTTTGCGGGGTTCATGCGTATCCATATGCGCGGTCTCCTTCTGTGGGGTGTTCTCTCTGGCGAGGTTCCCTGTCCGCCTTGCCCTGTTGCTCCTGTGGCTCCTACTCCGCCAGCACCGCCGGTTCTTGCTGCTGATGCTTCTCACGCCGATCGCGATGCCGCCAAGGCTCTCGATGATACTGCAGTTGATGCCTATGATCACCAGATGTCAGCCTATTCGGATGCCCTTTCTGCCTATCGTGATGATCATGCGCTTACACTCGGTGGTGCAATGATGATGCTCGTCTTCTTTGTTGTTCTTACTGTGAGTGTCCTTCCTCAGTTCGCCTCGGAGTTCATGGGACTTGGCACAGTTGCAGCGATGTGGTCTTATCTCTGTCAGCGCTATCAGCCCTCTGGTGATGCTCTCTACCTATCTGTGGTGCGTCAGGAGCATGCACTCCAGCAAGGTGATTCCTTTATTGATGAGTTCTATTCATAGTGCTCTGCCATCTGGCGTCAGCTTGACTCTCTTCGGACCGTCGTTTGTTGAACTTGTCGTTGCTGTCAGACTACACGGTCCGATTTGGAGTTTCAGCGGGTTCACGAGTTCTTATCTCGTCTTCGCTCTGAGTTCGAGCCTCGCCGTGCTCACCTGCTTGCTCGTGGTCGTGTTCCTATCTCGGAGGTACTTGCTGAGCTTCGTGCTGAAGAGACCCGCCTTCGCTCTACCGGGTTACTTGTGGTTCCATCAGTGTTGGCTGCCCGAGCTCCTAGGCCACCTGCTCGCCTCACAGCTCCACCGCTCCTACCTACTCCTTCAAGGGGGTGGGTCGTCCTTCTTATGCTGAGAGGGGCCGGTCGCGCCGTGACACCTTCTGTGGCTACTGCTCTCGGCCAGGTCACCCAGAGTCTGATTGCCGTGAGAAGAAGCGCGACCAGAGGCGCTCCTCTTCTAGTGGGACTCCTGGATCCTCCTTGACCTCGTCACTCACTGACCAGGACATTATGAGGCTCAAGCGTCTCTTAGCTTCGTTAGGCTCTTCGTCGACTGGTTCCGCTGCTGCTATGATTGCAGCCACTGCTCCACCACTGCAGGCATCTACACAGTCAGGTACATCTTCGTGGGTTCTGGATTCTGGAGCCTCTTTTCATATGTCTTCTGATTCTTCCATGCTGTCTTCTCTCCGGCCGCTTGATTCGCCTGTTAATGTTCTTACCGCTGATGGCACACCACTTCCTGTTGCTAGCCGTGGTCTTCTTTCCACTTCATCTTTTTTTGTTCCTAGTGTTTCACATGTTCCTCGCCTCACCATGAATCTTTTTTCTGCTGCCCAACTTACTGATTCTGGTTGTCGTGTCATTCTTGATACCGACTCTTGCTCCATTCAGGATCGTCGCACCAAGGCTTTGGTTGGTGCTGGCCCCCGACGCCGTGAGTCCGAGGGCCTTTGGGAGGTTGACTGGCTTTGTGTTCCTTCCGCTGCCACCACTTCAGCCAGTTCCCATGCTCTTGCTGCCTCTTCGTATGCACCCTTCCAGTAGTGGCATCATCGCCTTGGTCACATATGTGGCTCTCGCTTGTCTTCTTTAGTTCGTCAGGGCCTCTTACAGTCTGTATCTGGAGATGTTTCTTTACATTGTAATGGCTGCAGACTTGGCAAATGTACCAGTTACCTTATCCTACCAAAGGAGCGGTATCTCAAAGTCCTTTTGACTTAGTTCATTCTGATGTATGGGGTCCTGCTTCCTTTGATTCGAAAGGTGGTCACCGCTACTATATCTTGTTTATTGATGATTTCTCTCACTACACTTGGCTCTACTTCATGAAATCTCGTAGCGAGGTTCTCTCTATATACAAACGTTTTGCTGCCATGGTTCACACCCAGTTTTCCACGCCCATTCGCACTTTTCGTGCTGACTCCGCTGGTGAGTTTATCTCCCAGCTGTTGCGTGGTTTTCTTGCGGAACAGGGTACTCTTGCCCAGTTCTCATGTCCTGGTGCACATGCTCAGAATGGCGTTGCCGAACGTAAGCATCGTCATCTACTTGAGACGGCTCGTGCTCTGATGATTGCCGCTTCTCTCCCACCCCACTTTTGGGCTGAGGCTGTTTCTGCATCCACCTATCTCATCAACATACAGCCATCGACTGCTCTGCAGGGTGGTATTCCTATGGAGTGTCTCACTGGTCGCTCTCCTGACTACTCCGCTCTTCGTATGTTTGGATATGTGTGCTATGTCCTTCTTGTCCCGTGAGAACGCACCAAACTGACTGCTCAGTCGGTTGAGTGTGTTTTTCTTGGCTACAGTGATGAGCACAAGGGCTATCGCTGCTGGGATCCTGTTGGTCGTCGTTTGCGCATCTCGCGTGATGTGACCTTTGACGAGTCTCGCTCTTACTACCCACGTCCTTCTACCTCGAGCTTCTCTGTGGATGATCTTTCCTTTCTTCTTCTCCCTGATACACCCCGCTATGTGCCTCCTCATGTCTTTCCTCCTCCGCCTGCACCTCTCCTTCCTTCTCCTTCACCACCGACACCATCTTCCCCATCCTCCTCCTCCAACTCTCCACCATCATCTCCAGTCCGTCACCCTCTCTCACCATTTCCTCTTCACTATACTCGTCGCCCTCGTTCTGAGGATGTTTCCCCTGATGCGCCTTCCACCTCTGGTGCACCTCCTTTCACGCCTCCCCCAGTTCATAACCTCCATGCTCGGCCTCGCCCCACTTTGATCGCTACTCTCTGATCAGTGCGGTCTCTGTTATTGCTGAGCCCACTTCCTATCGGACTGCCATGACTCAGCCTGAATGGCAGCTTGCGATGGCCGAAGAGCTTGCTGCCCTTGAGCGCTCTGGCACATGGGATCTGGTTTCCCTTCCTTCTGGTGTCCGTCCCATCACCTGCAAGTGGGTCTACAAGGTTAAGACTCGCTCTGATGGTTCTCTTGAGCGCTACAAAGTGCGCCTTGTGGCCCGTAGTTTTCAGCAGGAGCAGGGACGCGATTATGATGAGACATTCACTCCTGTGGCCCACATGACCATTGTTCGCACTCTTCTTGCTGTTGCTTCTGTTCGTCATTGGTCTATCTCTCAACTTGATTTTCAGAACGCTTTCCTTAATGGCGTGTTGCGTGAGGAGGTTTATATGCAGCCACCACCGGGGTACTATGCTCCTGATGGTATGGTCTGTAGACTTTGCCGCTCCCTCTATGGTCTTAAACAGGCCCCTCGTGCCTGGTTTGAGCGCTTCGCCTCTGTGGTGACTGCCGCTGGTTTCTTGCCCAGTGATCATGATCCCGCATTGTTTGTTCACACGTCTCCTCGTGATCAGACTCTGCTCCTTCTCTATGTTGATGACATGATCATCACTGGTGACGACTCTGACTACATAGCCTTTGTTAAGGCTCACCTTCGCGACCAGCTCCTCATGAGTGATCTTGGTCCACTTCGCTATTTTCTTGGGATTGAGATCTCCTCGACCTCTGATGGCTTCTACATCTCCCAAGAAAAATATATTCAGGATCTTCTTGCTCGCGCTGCTCTCGATGATGAGCGCACAGTTGTGACTCCTATGGAGCTCAACGTTCAGTTTCGTGCCTCTGATGGTGACCCTCTCCCTAACCCCACTCGCTATCATCACCTTGTTGGCAGTCTTGTATATCTTGTCATTACGGCGTCCGATATCTCCTATCCTGTTCATATCATGAGTCGATTCGTTCTGACCCACCTCTGTCCACTATAGTCATCTCCTCCGTGTTCTACGATATCTTCGTGGCATGCTCTCTCGGCGCCTTTTCTTTCCCCGCTCCAGCTCTCTTGAGCTCCGTGCCTACTCGATGCTACAGGCTAGTGATCCCACGATCGGCCTTCATTGTCGCTTATTGTGTTTTTCTTGGTGGCTTTCTTATTGCTGGAAGACAAAGAAACAAAGCTGCAGTTTCTCGCTCTAGTACTGAGGCTGAGTTGCGAGCCATGGCTATCTTGACACCGAGGTGATCTGGTTACGGTGGTTACTTGAGGACTTTGGTGTGTCTGCTACTACCTCGACTCCCTTATTGTCAGACAGTACTGGTGCTATCAGTATTGCGCGTGAACCGGTGAAGCATGAGCTCACCAAGCACATAAGTGTGGATGCCCACTTTGTGCGTGCTGCTGTGCAGGATCAAACTCTCGCTCTTCACTATGTGCCCTCTGAGTTACAGTTGGCGAACTTCTTCACGAAGGCACAGACTCGAGCACAGCATAGTTTTCTTCTCTCAAAACTCAGTGTTGTTGATCCACCATGAGTTTGAGGGGGGGTGTTAGATGTGTATAATCTTTCTTGCACTTTATCATACACATGTATATGTACTGGCCCTTGGCCCTCCCGTGAATGTAGTTGCCCATTCCTAACAGATACATTCATTTTTATGCATTTCTACGACAAGTATTTCTGGATGGAGAGAGTATTAGCCATATATACCTACTTTTTGTGATAATTTCAGTTTGGAAAGCACCGTAGGCTGTGAGCATGGGTGTACAATCCCACAACACAGCTTCACTCCTTGCCTAGATTTTTTGGAAAAATATAATATTGTGGGCAAATGTCACTCCTCGCCTGTTAGTCATGCATCGTCGAATGTTTTTGGGCCGCGAACTGCTCTTACCATCTGGAGTGCTTGTGTATTGTGCACACGGTTTCCTGTTTATGTGGTTGTGTCCATATCTGTTATGTTATGCTCCAAATTAAAGTATAAAGAGACAGGCTAACTTCTGACAAGCGAGCGGAGCGAGGCCCGTCGCCTGTAGGCCTGGGCCGAAGTGAAGCCCCTGCCCGGTATGGATCAGTATTGACTTAGGTCAACTGTGTTATATATACCTCTTGTAAGCCGCCGCACGGGATGTGTTGCTCAGTTGTAAATCCCCGATGTTTGTAACCTCCCCCGATATAGTGAAGTTTGGCTGGCTGGCGCCCGTGGGATTTTCCCCTTCGTGTTGGAGGGGTTTTTCATGTTAAATCTCGTGTCCCCTGCTTGTTTTTTGTTCTTCGTCGAGTTGATTTGCCTATCGTATCTCTAACAGTGCCAACGGCTCTTACCGTCTGGAGTGCTTGTGTATTGTGCACACGGTTTCCAGTTTGCGTGGTTGTGTCCATGCCGGAATCGTGTGTGTTTACATCATCTTTGTTGGCTCATCCAGTGTTTGGTGTGGATTATCGTTGCTATTTTTTTTCTTTTTTAATTGTTTTTTCATCCGTCTAGGCATCGTTTCGATCTCATATGACTTGATCCTTTATGTGTGTTAGTGTTGGCTTTGTACATCCTAGTTCGGAAGAAGCCAAGTCTGTGTGTTCATTATTTTTGAATTGCCTTAATGCTACATTATAAAAGAATAAAAAGGCACTCTTATAAGAAAACAAGATTTGAACTGTTGTGCCGGCTATTAGTACGCAGACAAACAAGTATCAGTTTTATCACCATAAGCATCAAAGGGAGCATTGTCCTTTATCCCAAAGTATCATTCACTAGAAAAGGCTTTGCAGTCCGCATTGAAAACGACACTATATAATACTCCCTTCGTTTCTTCGCTTGGATGGCTTTTCAGAACAGATGCTAGACCTCGGACGGGCTTGCGCATCGTGGATCGGATCACCAGGAAGCATGCCTGTTCTGTGACCAAGAGGAGGAGAGCATCAATCATCTCCTCATCGGTTGTGTGTTCGCGAGGAAAATCTGGACGGGTATATGCCTAGCGATGAATAGGCCGGAATGGACACTAACCATGGACACGGTGTTGGAGGATTGGTGCACCAACAAGGTAGACACGAGGTTGGGGGCGAGAGACATTCTGGCCTTATTTCGTTTAGGGATGTGGGAGCTATGGAAACATCGAAATGTGGTCGTTTTCGATGGTGCTACGCCTTCGAGTTCTCATGTAATAAGTAGAATCGTCCTTGAGGGTAGGGCATGGAAGAAAGCGGGCCTTTTTAAGGGCGACGTTGAGCCACTCTTCACGGCCGGAGAGAGGTGGGCGAGCGAAAGGAGTTAGATGATATGATCGAGTGAATGTGGAGTTGGGTTATGTAATCTGTAACCGCCAACGTGGAAGGGCTCTTTACCCCCGTCCTCTTCTTTAATATATAGTACGCACACTCGTGCATACTTATTCATGAGAAAATACTAATACACAAAAAGGAACATAATACTCCATCCTTCCAAAAAAAAAAAAACAAGGCACGCTTGATTTTTTTTAGTGTTTTTTGAAACATGGTATAATTGAAGTCGCTCACATACACGAATACACGAGACATCCAACTTTAACCATGATTTTAGCTCATTAATATGAAGAAATATAAAATCAAATTATTTTACAAGATAGAATGGCAATACAAACTGTACATGCCCAATTTATATATTTTTCTACTATATATTAGTTGTCAAAGTCATTCATTAAAGGCCGCGCAAAGTCAGAGGTGCGCCTTACATTTTTAGGTTGGACACAATGGGCAAGAACATAAGCTAGTAACTTACACACTTTCCTAGACTATGTTACTACCTCCATAATGGATAGGAACATCTATGTAGTGTCATGCAACGATGTACTCCCTCCTTTCCGGTTTATAGGGCTTATCTCAAATTTTTAGTTTTTCCATTTTATAAGGCTCAATTTGGTTGTTTCCCATGACATGTTCAGATTCTAAGGTGCATTAAATCATTACATGCAAGTATTAAGAGAAAATTGACCAATGCATGTAATTTATGCATACATGCATTGCAATTAATGCATTGGTAAACATACTTTTTTAAGGAAAACAAGAGCATTAATTGGGTGCTTTTGCAAACTATAAAAAGTATTCCACCACTCACCATCTACCTTAGTTGGTGAGATTTTTGAATTGAGCCTTATAAACCGGAAAGGAGGAAGTATTTATTAGGTTATAGACTCATTGTTTCTTGAAGTGTGTGATGTTTCGCTATAGTTACCGCAAGCACCTCTCTCTTCATTAAATATGTGTCACATAATCAAAGTTGTATTGGAGCGTGTGATGTTACTCCTAAGTTTCTTCCCACTAGAAAAAGGGAGCAGGTGACATCATGTTGTATATAATTGATATGGTATCATTGAGACGCACAGCGGAATCATTCCACAGACTAGAAATGCTGATCTCAAAGTGAAGAAAACATAATTATGCTAATAACTTTGTATTGAGTTTTTTTTTCAACTCGATTAATACGGACTTCGGATAAGATAGTGAAACTTGCTAAAATACTTATACACAATGCCCCTATGGAAATGACGCAGAAGCACGGAGCAGCAATGGCCATTGTAGCTATGGGGGTGAGTTGGAGCAGTGCAACGTGGTGAGTTGCAGGGGGCGGCAGGGCATGCGAGTGATGGTCAGAAATTTTCCAGCAGTGGCGGGGCCTTGTAGCACGGTGGCCAATGGGGGGTTGCAACTGCGGGTGGCATGTGCGGCAACACTCGCCCAACGATGTAGTGTGAGAGAAAACGAAGGGAGTTTTTCCGAGGAAGAAAAGGGAGTCATGACAGAAAACATGTGGACAGGGATAAGGCGGGGTAAGACTAGAAGGAGATGAGTGGCTCCAGAGACATGCGTCATTCAGTAGAGGTGGCCGAAGAAACCAAAAGACAATCGGGTGATTTCCAACGTTTTGAAGAAAGAATCAACGAGTAATTAGGCCTCGTACTAGGCCGGTTAATGCTTTATCCTCAGCCTTGCCAGTCTAGACCGAGAAGCACACTCTTGGTCATAAACACCCACAAACCAGAAGATGATTAGCATTTGGCAGAATCATGTTTGAAAATGACCATCACTTCACTCACTCGTACGCATCTCCTTCCTTTTCAAAAAAAAAATGTACTCCCTCCTTCCTAAAATATAAGGTGTGGTTTGATTTTTCTGGTCTTTGTTGTACAACTTTGACTATGATTTTCATGTATTGTATGTCTATAAAATTAATATACATTGAAATAAAATTGTTTTGCAAGACAAATGCGACATGCCATTTATACTTTGATTACTAATGGTCAAAGTCATGCATTAAAGACCGTAAAAATTCAATTGTGCCTTATACTCCCTCCGTTTTTATTTAGTCCGCGTATTAGTTTTAGTCAAAGTCAAGCTTTATAAACTTTGACCAAATTCATAAACAAAAATATTAACATATACAATAACAAATTAATATCATTAGATTTATTATTAAATGTACTTTCACATCATATAGATTTGTTATAGTAAATGTTTGTACTTTTTTCTATAAATTTGGTCAAATTTTACAAAGTTTGACTTCAGTCAACTCTGATATGCAGAGTAAATAAAAACAGAGGGAATATTTGAGAAGGAGGGAGTACTGATTTGTATGCATTTGGCGGAAGGTGTAATGCAAGTCTCATTTGGTGGTGTACTGATTTGTATGTATACGACGGAAGGTGTAATGTAAGTCTACCACTCATTTGGCGGAAGGTTTAATTAACTAGATGATTAGAGCATCTCCACTCGGCCCCAGGGCGCTTTTTTAGCGCCGGCGGCGAAAAAACGGCCTAGCCACGCCCCTAGATTCTCGTTTATTATCGGTTTGGGCCGAAATTATAACCGGCGAACCCAAGCCGAACCCAGCACGCCGGGGGACGCCGGCTGAAGCGAAAAGGCGTGTGGGCCCGCACTATCAGCGACATCGATCGATTTCCCGCCGTTTTCTCCCCCCTTTCCCTCCCTTTCCCCATTGCCCCTCCTTCTCCCCCGCCGCTCCTGCCATTCTCTCCCCAGATCCGCCCGCCATGCCGCCGAAGAAATATACGGCCCCTCGCCTAGCTACCCATGTCGCCATCCAGCCAAAGCAGAGAAAGCTGAGGGCGCCGATTGCAAGACCCCCCCGGCATGTCGAACGCCCAGTGGAAGGCCGACGTTGATTGCCGGGAGGCGGTCACCGCCGACCAACAGAACATGCTCATCATGAAGAAGGCCAGGGATGCGATGGCGACGGAGCAGGAGGAGGCGTCTCGCGGGGATGGCGAACCAGGCCGGCCATTGCCCGCAAGCCGCATGGGGGAGCCAACAGAGCGTTGTGTCGCCGGCCGGCTTCTCGCCGCCGTTGTGGGGGTACGCGCCCTCGCCTGGCTACACCGACGGCGACGCACATGGTGGCTTCAACCCCAACATCACATTCCCGCATGGCCCGGTGCCGCGCGCGTCTTGTCCGTCTTCAACCACGACCCACGCACTCCCTCCCCCGCATTCGCCGCCGGCCTGAACACCAAGTACAACTACTCGCCGTCGACCTACTCGGCGCCCTACCCTTCGCGCACGGCTCGGCAACACTGTTCAGTAGCACCGGCGCCGACATGGACGAGATCATCACGAGCGGCTCCATCGCCGCCGCTTCGTGCCCCGGGTTCTGCACACAAGACTTAACTCTGGACGCCAGCATCGACATGGAGGACGGGCTTGACAACGCCGAGGAGGAGGTGGAGGAGGAAGAACTGGCGGAGGTGGAGTCGGCGCCCAAAGGGAGAAAGAAGCGGGCGGCCACCGCCAGGTCGGGCGAGCCTCGCGTCAAGTGGACGTCCAAGGAAGACGCGTGCCTCGCCGAAGAATGGAAGACCGTCAGCATCGTCCCGATCACCAGATCGAATCAGAACGCGACACGTACTGGAGAAGGATCAGGACGGCGTTCGACGAGCGCAAGTTGGTCGACACCGACTTCGCCAACATCCGCATGGACTGCGGTGAGAAGGCCATGGCGAATCACTGTGCGACCATCCAGACGGCGTGCAACAAGTGGCATGGGATTCAAGAGGAGGTCGCGGCTCGCCCGGAAAGCGGCCCCAACATCGAGGGTCAGGTATGGCCATAGTTCGTCGGCCCAGTTCGTCGTCGTGTACTTCGCCGACACTTTTTCTCCTCGGCTATGCAGATGGTTCGGATGTTCAACATGTTTCGCCAGGACAACGACGACCAAGAGTTCAAGTTCCTTCATGTGTTCACCAGGATCGAGTCATGCGAGAAATGGATGGAGGTCTGGCTCGCCAAGGCGAAGGACGCCTACAACCTACACGCGCCTGCCCCGGCGACGGCAGAAGGGCGCTCTGATGGCAACAAACGATCCAAGGTGGCGAGGTACGCGACACCCGCTGCCGAACGGCTGCAATCATCGATCGAGCAGTGCATCACCGATGCCAAGAGCAACGCCGCCAAGACGGAGGAGAAATCCGATGCGAGGTGGTCGGCGTTGACGACGAAGCAGGACGCCAAGCTCGACCTTCTCAGGACCAGCGTTGCCGCGAGAAAGGGGAACACCGACCTTGCGTTCTTGATGGGGGGAGACACGTCGACGATGGATGAGTAGCTGAAGGCGTGGTACCTAGCGGAGCGCGACATCATCTTGAACCAGATGTCGGGACCAGCGGCGACCACCACTCCTACGCCCACGCCGACGCTGATCCCCAACACTGAAGTTGTGCCCACGCTGACCCCGACCCAGAGCACTAAAGCCACGCCCCACGTCGAGCACGAGCACTGCTGAAGCCCTCGTCGACGCCAACCTCGGCCAGCCCTGCGACAGAGGAGCCTGTTGTTTGATGAGCTCCATGTATATTTGTTCCTACCTTTTGATCGCCGGATTCTGGCTATGATGATCGTCGACCTGTGGCATCACGATCGTCGATATGTGGCATGATGGTCGCCGAACTGTGTCTTTTTTTGGTAGCAGGAAAGTGAACTTTGAATTTTTATGCGTTTGGGGCGAAACACAGGGGCGTCACGAACTCGATCGCCCCGGTAAACTTCTAAGCAAGCGCCAAAACCCTTTGCGGTCTTGTTTGGTGACTGAGCAATTTGGAGATGCTCTTAGCATGTACTGACTTGTATGCATTTGACGAAAGGCTAGCATGTGTGCGTTTAGGCGCTGTATGTTTTGGCGGAAGCCGATGAACAAACACTTTTGTTAGTTAATAGAGACGGATATTTGAGGCATATGGTTGGATGGCCAACTCTCGCATCACTGTTAGACCGGTGAGGACCGATCCACGGACGGATGTGGTGTTCGATTTAGGGATACACGTTAGAGATGCCTGATGTGCGTATTAGAGTTTTTAGGTAGGGGGCCATATCAAACCCCTTGCCTTCCTTAGTTTGTTATAAATGGGTTGGGGCTCATAGAGACTTTCCTCCACCAGCTTTAAAGTTTCCTCGATTTTTATAGTGGGTTTTCTCTATGTTTTTACTTCTGTTTTCTTTGGCAGTGTTCTATTTTCATTGGCAGTTTTCACTTATGTTTTCTTTGTAGTTTTCTATTAGGTTTTTTTATTTTGTTTTTGTTTTTTATTTAATTTTAAATTCTCTAGTTTTTTAAATTATGAAATCCTAAAAACCTAAGATAATTTTTCAAAGTTGTGATTTTAAATTCATGATCTTTTTCGCAATTAGATAAAATATTCTAAAATTCAGGAATATTTTTTAATATAAAATATATTTTCAACATTTTTTGTATTTGGTGGAAAAAATTCAATCACAAATATTATTTAAATTTGCAGGGAAAAATCAATTCATGAAAAAAATTCAATTCCATAAACTTTTTACAATTGCGAGAATATTTTTTCTTTTGAATATACATTTTAATATAAAAAATGATATGTTTTCCTTTGCGTGAACCAGTGCTTGTTGGCGACCGAGGCATGCGAAAGCGATCCGTACGAGTGACTTAACTGGCCACGGGCTGCCAAGGGCACACACTTGCGCCAGGGGCACTGAAGAGGTGCTCCCCAGAGAGGCGACACTAAAAATGCATTTTTTTAACTTTTTGCCAAAATGTGAAACTTTTATGGGAATTATAAACATTTTGGAAAGTGATTTTTTTTCAAGATTCGAATTTTTTTTTCAAGTTATGAATTTATGAAAAAAATAATAAAGAGAAAAACCAAACGGAAAACCTGAAAAGTCACTAAAGGTATAAATAAAGATAAAAAAGGGGGTTCAAAAACCTTCTAGGAGGTTCACAAAACTGGTCAGAAACATCGCCAAACCTGGTGGCTCGGACATGTGATACGTCAAGTGGGCCGGTATATCTCGGATTCACTAACTCGCGGGCATCTGTGTGAAGCCGCAGCAAATGGGAGCTGTTATACGGCGCATTCAGCGCCGCTAAGCGCAACTGGTGCCCGCGCGCGACGTCTAATGGGCCGGCCCAGCAATCTACGAGAAAAACAAACGCGAACAGAAAAATGTGCTAGATATATCCCTTTTGATGACAAGTATTTTCAGACAGAGGGAGCATTAACTGGCCGGGCAGGGAATCGAACCAAGATCGGTCGGCTGAGGACCATACGAGACAACCAATGGAACAAGATCGCTTTGTTGTCTACACACCGAAAACTGTTCTATGTAACACTTAGTTTCGTACAACATATATTTGGGACCCATATAAATCATTTGATAAAAGAAAACGTAAAATTCAAAAAATAATCATATAGTTGCTATAGAAAAAGTTATCCAGTATGGAAAAACAGTTCAGATTTTTGAAAAAGTAAATGGGATTAAAAAAAGTTCATGGATTTTGTAGAATAGTTCACAAATTTTAAAAAAAGTTCATCGATTATGAAACAAAAATCATCTATTCCGATTTTTTTTTCAAAGTTCATAGAATTAGAAACAAAGTTCACAGAATTATAAAAAAGTTCATCAATTTTGAAAAATGTTCACAGAATTAGAAAAAAGTTCATCGAATCTGAATAAAAGTTCACAAATAAAAAAAACATTTCATCAATTTAAAAAAGTTCACAGAATTTGGAAAAAAATCATCAATTTTGAGAAAATTCATTCGACTTTGAAGAAAATCACCATATTCAGAAAAAACAGTTCATTAGTTTGAATAAAGTTCATCAAATTTGAAAATTTTGATTGATTAAAAAAAAGGTTTAGTGATCACAATACGCCTTTTCACGGGTCACAACAACTTCTGAAAAAGTAACATTGGCCTGTTTCCAACTTCTGAAAAAGTGACATTGGTTGGTTTGCCACTTTGCCAACTACTTCAAAAGTCCGGTGACAAAGTCGGGTTCATCGAATTCGAAAAAAATTCATGATTTGAAAAAAATTCATTGATTTTACAAAAAAAGACAAATTGGGAAAAGTTCGTGTATTTATCGTTTATTAGAAAGTGTACCAAAATAGATATAAAAAAGAAAAAAACCAAACAAAATCGTTCAGAAAAACTGTGAGTAGATCAACGAAAAAGAAGTATTCAGTCACGTCCCTAGTTAGGGGGTTGGTGGTTGTGCGTCGTACTTTCAACCTTTTGAAAGCGGGTTCGAATCCCACCTAGCTCATTGTTTTTGCGATTTCCCAAATCAGAAAAAAAAGTAACCAGGCCGGCCCAGCGCGCGGGAGGTGATATGCGCTGCAGGCGCCGTTAACAAAACGCACATTAACTGGCGCCTGCAGCGCCAAATAGGATTTGCCGCAATTTGCTGCAGCCAGCCACAGTTCCCGGTAAGCATATGGGGCCGGCCAAGTTCGCGGTACGTACACTGCCTCGTTTTCCTTTCTGTTTTTTTCATGTTTATTTCGTTTTTTATTCCATTTTTTAGTTTTATTTACACTTCTAAATATTCTTAACATATATATTAGAAATTGTTTGCTTCACATAATATTAAAAAAAAATGAACCATGCTTTGGAAAAAGTAGAATGTCTATAGAAAAAATGTTGACCATGTATTTAAAAAATAATGAAATTTCTTGATCATGTTTATAAAAATGTGAATAAAGCATTTAAAAAAATATTGAACAAGCATTTGAAAAATGTTGAACGAGTATTCGAAAAATGTTGAACCAGTATTTGAAAAATGTTCTCGGTGAAGACCAGGGATCGATCTCTACTTCTCTTATTTCCTGCGCTATTTTTACTAGCTATGCGCGCACGAATGGACCGGACCAATACGACCCAATGGAGGGAAACCTTCAGCCAGAGAGCAAACTACGGTCTCTTTCAAAGCAAGAAATAGTCGCGGCGTAGGATTCGGCTCCCCAGAACAAGGTTTCTGGTGACTCCGCTCTCTCCTCCAGTCATCGGCTCGGCGGCACACGCAGCTGCCTCGCGGCGTGCACTCCGCCGATCGTGTCGACGACAACCTCTACACGCGTTACCTGCTCCGTCAGGCTGCGAGGATCCAAGACCAGAGAGCACGAGACGGACTCAGCGACGCTTCGCGGTTCGCCGAGAAATCAAATCAAGCGCTGGGTTGCCGAGGCTGCCGACTTGCCGGACGTGTAAGATGCAGCGTGAAATGTCAGTGGAGTGGGTACGTGCGTCCCGTTGTACCCAACCCAACGATTAATTTGGATGCTGTAGCATGCAGATGCAGTGCCCACGGCCGGTGGATGCCTGACGACTGACGGCCAATCTGACTCCGATCGAGTCAAGGTTTCCGCGCCGCATCGGCCTTGGCTTGTTGCTTTCTGCTTCCATCATCGCCCTTCACTTCTCACGACGCAAGATAGTGCGGCTCTACGAAATCCAATTGTTTAAGGAGCACTACGCTCCCACTCCCGCTTTCTTTGGCTTTCGATGCGTGCTAGTAGTAGCCATGTTTCGAGCTCATGCTTTGGCAGAAAATTATTATTGACTAATTAGAGGTGTTCTGTCTAACTTGGGCTTAAAACAAAAGCATGGTAAGCGTAGGCCTAGGGCAATTTTTTAGGCTGGTCCATTCCGCTTCAGACTATCCATCCACTGTCGCCGTCTATTGTCATCATCATCATGAATTTTCATGATTCATGTCCATGTTCTACGGCTGATTAGTCATCCTCGGATAGCAATGCCGACAAACTTGGCGGTGGGGCGACGTGACCCTAATCCCCAGGAGCTGTTTGTCTCTTCTCAACATGCATTAAACTTCCAGCGCTGATGAACTGACTTGTCCTCCTTTTCCAAAGACAGGAAAAACTCTTGCTAACACTCAACCGCAGCACACGCATGAGCATGAGCATACAGTTGTAGGCCAGATCGACTTAATTCTGACAGTGACGGGCACGGTGTCGACGTCGACACGTCGTGTGTACGCCATGTGCCGTGCTACGTCTACGCTGCAGTCCACGTAGACATTCATCCAGCTGGGACCCGCACGCCATCGATTGATGGATCACATGCATTGATGCATGGGTGAATGGATGGAGCGCCGTGGCCCGTGTGTCATCAATGTTCGCATCGCAGGCCAACATTGATTGATAGGTACGTATCTCCACTTGGAACATGCCGACCACGTATGAAATTGCTTCTTGGGGGAAGCAGTGGTCGGCTCCTCTCGGCGAGCAAGCAGTGAAAATATGATAGTGGTACTGGAGTAGATGCGCGTGCTGGCAAGCAAGCAGTTGAAAACTCGGTGAGTGCGAGACCAAGGTCCAGATGTACACTTAAGAGCATCTACAGCTGCGGTCTTAAACATCTGGGCGGGCCGCCTGGCCACTGACTGGTCAAAAAAACCCGACCTAACTGGATGCCTCAAATCGGCCTCAAATGACTAGGCTAACCGACACATCTCATATCCATCCTATATCTGCGGCGGTTATAGGGAGACCCGAGCGCGATCGGGCACGTTTGTCACATCGGACTGACGACCGGGTTTCACACGAAATCGCCCGGAAACTCAATAGTCCGACAGGCATCTTCTCTTGTGGGGGTGTGAATGCCGCGAGGCGCCGTTCTGGCTCGCCGCCGAAGGCCAAAGTCCGTCTATTTAAAGACAGACAGCGTCCCCCAGCCCTAGTACATTCTCTTCCTCTCTCTCCGCGCCACCAGCCAGAGCCCATCCACATCTCTCCATCTCTGCCTCTCTCTTCCCTCGTCGTCCGCCTCCTCCATGGCCCGACAGAAGAAGACACATACTCTATGCTAGCGCCGGAGCACCGGCTCCATATTTAGGAGGAGATCCGAGTGAGGCGTGCCGCCCAGATCGCAGTTGGCCTGCCTCCGGACTCGCCGGAGCCAGACGAGGAGGAAGAGGAGGGGGAGCGGCAGCTGGATGCCATGGAGCAGGTGGATCCAGAGGAGGAATAGGAGTCGACACCGGTTTGTGGGCTTCGCCATGGTGGATGCCATGGCGGAGTTCGAGGTGGCCCAAGCAGCGGAGATGGCGGAGCATACATGCTTTCATCTGGCAAGAACAAGCAGAGACCGATGCGCTTTTCGACGAGGTGGAAGTGGAGATGGAGGCGGAGGCCGTCGCGGAGCCGAAGTTACGTCTGCCACCATGTACCTGATGCCCGGAATGGAGATTGTGGACATCTCCGACGACAATGAGTAGTGTAGTGCAGGTTTAGTTGATCTACGTACTACATAGATGTTTAATTTGCATGGTTTGCATGGTTTTAAGGGTTAAAGTATGAGGTATTCAGATGCAGAGAAGGAAATTTGAGGGCTCCCGCTCGCTTCCCGTGGACGCGTTCGCGGGCGTTTGAGCGACCGGATTTGGTGTATTGATACGTCTTCGTCGTATCTATAATTTTTTATTGTTCCATGTCAATATTATACAACTTTCACATACTTTTGGCAACAATTTATATGACTTATTGGACTAACACATTGATCCACTGCCCAGTGCCAGTTCATGTTTGTTGCATGTTTTTTGTTTCGCAGAATATCCATATCAAACGAAAAATTATGGAGAATTATTTTGGAATATATGTGATTTTTGGGAGGTGGAATCAACGCAAACGGGAGGCCCACGACCTCCACTAACCACCAGGACGCGCCTCTCCCCTGGCGCGCGGTGGTGCCTAGTGGGCACCCTGTAAGTCGGTTGGGGCCCTTCTTTCGCCGCAAGAAAGATAATTTATGGAAAAAATCGTGTAAATTTTTCAGCGCAATCGGAGTTACGGATCTCCGGGAATTTTAAAAACGGTGAAGGGCCAGAAAATAGGAACGCGAAACAGAAGAGAACAGAGAGATAGGTCCAATCTAGGAGGGGCGCCTGCCCCTCCGCCGCCATGGAGACCATGGACCAGAGGGGGAACTCTCCTCCTATCTTGGGGGAGGCCAGGGAAGAAGAAGGAGGGAGCTCTCTCCCCCTCTCTCCCGATGGCGCCGGAGTGCCACCGGGGCAAGGATCAGGACGGCGATCTACATCAACAACCTTGCTACCATCAACACCAACTTTCTCCCCCTCTATGCAACTGTGTAACCTCTCTATTCCCGCTGCAATTCTCTACCTAAACATGATGCTCAACACTATATATTGTTATCCAATGATATGTGGTTATCCCACTAGTAGAAAAGAAGGCTTTGGTCCAGGCCAGATAAGAGCACTAATCCCGGTTCTCTTACGAACCGGGACCATTGGGTGCATCAGTCCCTGTTCGTGAAGCCAGGGCGCTGGTCGGGCCACGGGGGCCATAGGTCCCGGTTCGTCTGGCCCCTTTGGTCCTGGTTCTAGACACGAACCGGGACCAAAGGGCCTCGCTGCTGGCGCAACCCCTTTAGTCCCGGTTGGTGGCTAGAACCGGGACTAAAGAGCAGGCTCCTGTCCCGGTTCTAGCCACCAACCGGGACTAAAGAAATGCCTATATATATGCTCGCCCCTGCCTGCTCACTCCTCTGTTTTTTGGCCGGCCAGCGTGTGGGAAGTGTGTGCTGCTCTGCTCTCACCTCCTATGCACATGAGGTGTTCGATGAAATGCCCGAGCCACACTTAAGCTTTCTCCTCTCCAAGCTCCATTTTCCTCAAAATTTGTCTAGGTTTGGCAGTCCATCCTATCTCGTCCCCATCCTCACCGCCGTCGATCGCCCACACCGACCTCGTCGCCGGCACCACCGTGGTGAGCCTCTTGTTCTGATCTTCTTTCTAAAAGAAAAAAAATCTTACTTGTATGATTTAGATAGATACTTGTATAATTTTCTTACTTTTGTTATTGTTCGTTATTATATAGTGCCATGGTTTTGGTATCGGCCCTCGTCGGCCCTCGTCTTGTCTATGATTCAGATGTGATATATTATCTTTTATAACTGTTTGTTTCATTTAGTGTTTATGACAATTATGCCGACTAACGGGACATAGATGTTTTTATCTAGGAGGTATGTGAACCAGAAATTCCAACCGATCCTCTTATCGAGAGGTTAACTTTAGTTGAAAAATAAAATAATTAATTGAAGAAAAAATTAAAAAGAATTGAGGAGGAGAAGATAGAATTGGATTTGCATGTTGTCGGTGTCGTTGATGATCACAAGATCAAGATGGATGCAATGCGCTTGAAGATTAGAAAGATTAGAAAATATGCCATTGATACCGAGGCTTGGTATCATTATGTTGTTGGATCAATTGTTACCTTAGTTGCGATTATGATTGCATTTGTTGTTGCATCTAAATGTTTTACATAGTTTCAATGTATGTTTTAATTAGATGCTCTAGAGAGCTATATGTTGTTCTATGAGAACTATGTATGAACTGTATATATTTATTTTTTCAGTAATAATATTTGATCACTACTGTACTTTGGTTTTAATGTGATGATGAACTTGTATTAATTTGGTCACTTCTCTATTCATGATGTTCTATAATTGTTTTTGATACACTTAATTATATAATGCACGTAGATGAACCGACAATGGATGTACAGTGACCGACGCACCTCCGAGTATATTGAGGGCCTGCATAAATTTCTCGAAGTGGCTGAGGCAAACAAGCAAAATGGTCTTATGTATTGTCCATGTATTGTCTATGGGAATACAAAGGATCACTCTAACTTGAAAACCCTTCACATCCACCTGCTTGAGAAGGGTTTCATGCCACACTATAATGTTTGGACCAAGCATGGAGAAAGAGGGATTATGATGAAAGACAACAAAGAAGTGGATGATGACAACTATCCCCCTGAATACGATGATACTGCAATGGGGGAAGCTGAAGATCAAGAGGAACCAGACGATGTGCCCGATGATGATCTTCGCCGGGTCATTGTTGATGCAAAGAGACAATGCCAAAGTGAAAGGGAGAATTTCAAGTTTGATCGCATGTTAGAGGATCACAAAAAAGGGGTGTACCCAAATTGCGAAGATGACAACACAAAGCTTGGTACCGCACTGGAGTTGCTGTAATGGAAGGCAAACAATGGTGTATCTAACAACGGATTTGGGAAGCTACTAAAAATAATGAAGAGGAAGAAGCTTCCAAAGGATAACGAATTCCCCGACAGTACATACGAAGCAAAGAAGGTTCTATGCCCTCTAGGATTGGAGGTGCAGAAGATAAATGCATGCCCTAATGACTGCATCCTCTACCGCGGTGAGTACGGGTAGGGCTGGAATTCGAGCCGAGTCGAGCCAGCTCGGCTCGGCTCGCTAGATCTCGTTCCGTTAACGAGCTAGCTCGACTCGACTCATTACTATAATGAGCTTAAACCCAAGATTGGCTCAACTCGTATAACTCGCAAGACGGCTCGTTTATCTTGTTAAGCTTGTTAAAGATATGAACATAAAACCCTCAAATATGATAAAAATGATTATGTATATATTAAACATATATATCACTAAACAATTGTAATTTCCTTGTAAAGCATGAGTCTTCTAGGCGGCTGGGCCTTCAACGGCTGGACCTTCAACGGCTGGACCTTGTGTTGTGCGCCTGGGACGTAGGGTGCTGAGTGGCTGATTTTTTTTGTATTGGGAGTGACTGATCTTTTGTACCGAGCCTAACGAGTTACACGAGTACTCATGAGATTGGCTCGTTTAACTTGGTCTATAAACGATCTTAAACTAAAGCTCGGCTCGACTCATTAGTCTTCGAGTTCGAGTCGATTCGAGCCGAGTCACGAGCTACTCGTTTAGCTCGCGAGCTTCGAGCTTTTTTTCCAGCCCTAAGTACGAGGATTTGAACGCATGCCCGGTATGCGGTGCATTGCGGTATAAGATCAGACGAGATGACCCTAGTGATGTTGAGGGAGAGCGCCCCAGGAAGAGGGTTCCTGCCAAGGTGATGTGGTATGCTCTTATAATTCCATGTTTGAAACGTTTGTTCAGAAACAAAGAGCATGCCAAGTTGATGCGATGGCACAAAGAAGACCGTAAGAAAGACGGGAAGTTGAGAGCACCCGCTGACGGGTCGCAGTGGAGAAAAATTGAGAGAAGATGGTGGGACTTTGCAGGTGTTGCAAGGAATGTATTGTTTGGTTTAAGCGCAGATGGCATTAATCCTTTTGGGGAGTAGAGCAGCAACCATAGCACCTGGCCCGTGACTCTATGTATCTATAACCTTCCTCCTTGGTTGTGCATGAAGCGAAAGTTCATTATGATGTTAGTGCTCATCCAAGGCCCTAAGCAACCCGGCAACGACATTGATGTGTACCTAAGGCCATTAGTTAAAGAACTTTTACAGTCATGGAATGGAAAAGGTGTACATGTGTGGGATGAGCACAAACAGGAGGATTTTGACCTACGTGTGTTGCTGTTTGTAACCATCAATGATTGGCCTGCTCTTAGTAACCTTTCAGGACAGACAAACAAGGGATACCACGCATGCACGCACTATTTAGATGATACTGAAAGTATATATTTGGACAAATGTGTCGGCGTCCTGGGAACATGGGTACCCAGACTTGCCTGCCTGCGGCCCATGGCGTGGCTCCATCAACGGCCCGGTATGGCCCAGCTTCGACGTCAACCACTCAAGACCCTCGCGAGGGGCCAAGCCTCGTTAGGCGGACGACGCCAAGACCTCCTCGAGGGGCGGCCTCCTCAGGCTGGCTCCCGAGGAGCGGAGATATCTATGCAAGGCTCATCTCGCGAGGTTCATATGATGTGAGCCATGACGAGCAAGGCCAGGTGGGCGCCAGCGGGCGCAGTGTACTAGTTTCCTTTTTGGCGCTATGGAGGCAAGCGCAGGCGCGGAGTCCCGAGGAATTAGCCAAAGGTTTCCATTCCGGTGCAACAAGACCAAGACCACCAGGATGGCAGGACGGAGGCCATCGCCGAGCCCACCACATCGTCACAACCAGAGGCCTTTGCAGGCGAAGACTACTTTGTCAGGATAGCGTGTACTAGCTGTCCTCCTTTGAATTTGGTTGCTGTGGGATCCCTTCCCGCCTATATTTGGGAAGAGGACCAAGGCCACTATAAAGAGAGCAGCACCACCACCGTAGAAGGGGGTCATTCAGATCATCCTCACACCCACCAGCTCATCGAGCTCAAGAACACTCCTCCTCCTGAGGTTGTTCACCCAATGTACTAGTTCATCCTCAGCCCCACGAGGCCAATCCACCACAAAGTAGGAGTAGGGTTTTACACCGCAAGGTGGCCTGAACCTGGGTAAACTACTGTGTCTCTTGTTCATTTGGTTCATCGAGCTAGGCCGTGAGGTTAGCGAGCAGGCAGACTAGGGAGGATGAGTTCTTCGCACGCACCCCAGAGTTCGAACCTCTCAAGGGTCAGCGGAGCCCGTCATCCGACGAAATGCAGGAAGAATGTGTACCTGGGACATCATCTATTTCTTTCGACCAACCATCTCTTAATAAAGAAATGAAAGCATTTCAAAGGTGAGGCAGATCACCGGAAGAAGCCCGCCCTCCGTACTAGTGATGCCATACTTTATATGGTCAAGGATTTACATGTAATCTATGGAAAGGGTCCTGGCAGACAATCTGTTCCGAATGACACTGAGGGACGCGCACCCATATGGAAGATGAAATCTATATTTTGGAACCTACCTTATTGGACAGACCTAGGGGCCCGCTCTGCAATCGACGTGATGCACGTGACAAAAAATCTTTGTGTGAACCTTCTAGGCTTCTTGGGCGTGTATGGGAAGACAAAAGATACACTGGAGGCACGGGAGGACCAACAACTTGTGCACGAAAAAGACGGCATGCATCCAAAGCAGTATCAAGGTCCTGCCAGCTACGCTCTTACCAAAGAAGAGAAGAAAATCTTCTTTGAATGCCTGCTTAGTATGAAGGTCCCGTTTGGCTTCTCGTCGAATATAAAGGGAATAATAAATATGGCAGAGAAAAAGTTCCCGAACCTAAAGTCTCATGACGGCCACGTGATTATGATGCAACTGCTTCCGGTTGCATTGAGGGGGCTTCTACTGGACAACGTTCGATTAGCCATTGTGAATCTATGTGCATTCCTCAATGCAATCTCTTAGAAGGTAATCGATCCAGAAATCTGATACGTCTCCAACGTATCTATAATTTTTTTATTGCTTCATGCTATATTATATTCTGTTTTGGATGATTAATGGGCTTTGTTATACACTTTTATATTATTTTTAGGACTAACCTATTAACCGGAGGCCCAACCCAAATTGTTGTTTTTTTGCCTATTTCAGAGTTTCGCAGAAAAAGAATATCAAATGGAGTCCAAACGGAATGAAACCTTCGGGAACGTGATTTTCGTTACAAACGTGATCCAGAGGACTTGGAGTCTACGTCAAGAAATCAACCAGGAGAGCACGAGGCGGGGGCGCCTACCACTGGCGCGCCCTCCACCCTCGTGGGGCCCATGTTGCTCCACTGACGAACTTCTTCCTCCTATATATACCTACGTACCCCCAAACCAATAGAAGCACCCATGAAAACCTAATTCCACCGCCGCTTTTATACATGCACTCCGTGAGATCCCATCTTGGGGCCTTTTAAGCGTCCTTCGGAGGGGCATTGATCACGGAGGGCTTCTACATCAACACCATAGCCTCTCAGATGATGTGTGAGTAGTTTACCTCAGACCTTCAGGTCCATAGTTATTAGCTAGATGGCTTCTTCTCTCTTTTTGGATCTCAATACAAAGTTCTCCATGATTCTCGTGGAGATCTATTCGATGTAATCTTCTTTTGCGGCGTGTTTGTTGAGATCGATGAACTGTGGGTTTATGATCAAGTTTATCTATGAACAATATTTGAATCTTCTCTGAATTCTTTTATGTATGATTGGTTATCTTTGCAAGTCTCTTCGAATTATCAGTTTGGTTTGGCCTACTAGATTGATCTTTCTTGCAATAGGAGAAGTGCTTAGCTTTGGGTTCAATCTTGCGGTGTCCTTTCCAATGTTAGGGCAGCAAAGGCACGTATTGTATTGTTGCCATCGAGGATAACAGGATGGGGTTTATATCATATTGCATGAGTTTATCCATCTACCTCATGTCATCTTACTTAAAGCATTAATCTGTTCTTTTGAACTTAATACTCTAGATGCATGCTGGATAGCGGTCGATGTGTGGAGTAATGGTAGTAGATGCAGGCCGGAGTCGGTCTACTTGTCACGAACGTGATGCCTATATACATGATCATACCTAGATATTCTCATAACTATGCTCAATTCTATCAATTGCTCAACAGTAATTTGTTCACCCACCGTAATACTTATGCTCTTGAGAGAAGCCACTAGTGAAACCTATAGCCCCCGGGTCTATTTTCCATCATATTAATCTTCCAACACTTAGCTATTTTTATTGCCTTTTATTTTACTTTGCATCTTTATTATAAAAATACCAAAAATATTATCTTATCATATCTATCATATCTCACTTTCGTAAGTGACCGTGAAGGGATTCACAGCTGAAGGAAATATGCCCTAGAGGCAATAATAAAGTTATTATTTATTTCCTCATATCATGATAAATGTTTATTATTCATGCTAGAATTGTATTAACCGGAAACATGATACATGTGTGAATACATAGACAAACATATAGTCACTAGTATGCCTCTACTTGACTAGCTCATTAATCAAAGATGGTTATGTTTCCTAACCATAGACATGTGTTGTTATTTGATTAATGGGATCACATCATTAGGAGAATGATGTGATTGACATGACCCATTCCGTTAGCCTAGCACTTGATCGCTTAGTATATTGCTATTGCTTTCTTCATGACTTATACATGTTCCTGTAACTATGAGATTATGCAACTCCGTTTACCGGAGGAACACTTTGGTGCTACCAAACGTCCACAACGTAATCGGGTGATTATAAAGGAGTACTACAGTGTCTCCAAAGGTACATGTTGGGTTGGCGTATTTCGAGATTAGGTTTTGTCACTCCGATTGTCGGAGAGGTATCTCTGGGCCCTCTCGGTAATGCACATCACTATAAGCCTTGCAAGCAATGTAGCTAATGAGTTAGTTACGGAATGATGCATTATGTAACGAGTAAAGAGACTTGCCAGAAACGAGATTGAACTAGGTATTGGATACCGACGATCGAATCTCGGGCAAGTAACATACCGATGACAAAGGGAACAACGTATGTTGTTATGCGGTTTGACCGATAAAGATCTTCATAGAAAATGTAGGAGCCAATATGAGCATCCAGGTTCCGCTATTGGTTATTGACCGAGAATAGTTCTAGGTCATGTCTACATAGTTCTCGAACCCGTAGGGTCTGCACGCTTAACGTTACGATGACAGTTTTATTATGAGTTTATAAGTTTTGATGTACCGAAGATTTTCGGAGTCCCGGATGTAATCACGGACATGATGAGGAGTCTCGAAATGGTCGAGACATAAAGATTGATATATTGGAAGCCTATATTTGGATATCGGAATGGTTCAGGGTGAAATCGGGATTTTACCGGAACACTGGGGGGTTACCGGAACCCTCCCGGGGGTTAATGGGCCTTAGTGGGCCATGAGGGAGAAGAGGAGGGCCGGCCAGTGCAGGCCGCCCCCTCCCCTAGTCCGAATAGGACAAGGAAGGGGCGCCTCTTCCTCTTTCCTCCCCTTTCCTTCTCCACCAAGGCAAGAGGGAGTCCTACTCGGTGGGAGTAGGACTCCTCCAGCGCACCCCTAGGGGGCCGGCCGCACCTCCCCCTCCCTCCTTTATATACGGGGGCAGGGGAGCACCCTAGAACACACAAGTTGATCTTCGTGATCGTTCCTTAGCCGTCTGCGGTGCCCCCCTCCACCATATTCCACCTCGGTCATATCGTCGAGGAGTTTAGGCGAAGCCCTGCGTCGGTAGAACATCATCATCGCTCCTGCGCCGTCGTCTTGTGACAGAACTCATCCCGACACTTTGCCGGATCGAGTCCGGGGTCGTCACTGAGCTGAACGTGTGCTGAACTCGGAGGTGCCGTACGTTCGGTACTTGGATCGGTCGGATCGTGAAGACGTACGACTACATCAACCGCGTTGTCATAACGCTTCCGCTTAGCGATCTTCAAGGGTATGAAGATACACTCCCCTCTCGTTGCTATACATCACCATGATCTTTTGTGTGCGTAGGAAATTTTTGAAATTACTACGTTCCCCAACAAAGGGCATCCGAGCCTGGTTTTATGCGTAGATGTTATATGCACGAGTAGAACACAAGTGAGTTGTGGGCGATACAAGTCATACCGCTTACCAAAGATGTCATACTTTGGTTCGGGCGGTATTGTTGGATGAAGCGGCTGGACCGACATTACGCCAGACGCCACGCTTACGCGAGACTGGTTTTACCGCCGTGCTTTGCACATAGGTGACTAGAGGGTGTCTGTTTCTCCAACTTTAGTTGAACCGAGTGTGGCTACGCCCGGTCCTTGTGAAGGTTAAAACAGCACCAACTTGACAAACTATCGTTTTGGTTTTGATGCGTAGGTAAGAACGGTTCTTGCTCAGCCCGTAGCAGCCACGTAAAATTTGCAACAATAAAGTAGAGGACGTCTAACTTGTTTTTGCAGGGTATGTTGTGATGTGATATGGTCAAGACGTGATGCTATATTTTATTGTATGAGATGATCATGTTTTGTAATCGGGTTATCGGCAATCGGCAGGAGCCATATGGTTGTCGCTTTATTGTATGAAATGCAACGCATACGTAATTGCTTTACTTTATCACTAAGCGGTAGCGATAGTCGTAGAAGCAATAGATGGCGTAATGACAACGATGCTACGATGGAGATCAAGGTGTCGCGCTGGTGACGATGGTGATCACGACGGTGCTTCGGAGATGGAGATCACAAGCACAAGATGATGATGGCCTTATCATATCACTTATATTGATTGCATGTGATGTTTATCCTTTATGCATCTTATCTTGGTTTGATTGATGGTAGCATTTTAAGATGATCTCTCACTAAAATTATCAAGAAGTGTTCTCCCTGAGTATGCACCGTTGCGAAAGTTCTTCGTCTTTGAGACACCACGTGATGATCGGGTGTGATAGGCTCTACGTTCAAATACAACGGGTGCAAAACAGTTGCACACGCTGAATACTCAAGGTTAAACTTGACGAGCCTAGCATATAACAGATATGGCCTCGGAACACGGAGACCGAAAGGTCGGCGTGAATCATATAGTAGATATGATCAACATATTGATGTTCATCGTTGAAACTACTCCATCTCACGTGACGATCGGACATGGTGTAGTTAATATGGATCACGTAATCACTTAGAAGATTAGAGGGATGTTTATCTAAGTGGGAGTTCTTAAGTAATATGATTAATTGAACTTAAATTTATCATGAACTTAGTACCTGATAGTATTTTGCTTGTCTATGTTTGTTGTAGATAGATGGCTCGTGTTGTTGTTCCGTTGAATTTTAATGCGTTCCTTGAGAAAGCAAAGTTGAAAGATGATGGTAGCAATTACACGGACTGGGTCCGTAACCTGAGGATTATCCTCATTGCTGCACAGAAGAATTACGCCCCGAAGCACCGCTGGGTGCGAACTGCTTCTTGATGCAATCCCGACGTTGAGAACGTCTGGCAGAGCAAAGCTGATGACTACTCGATAGTTCAGTGTGCCATGCTTTACGGCTTAGAACCGGGTCTTCAACGACGTTTTGAACGTCATGGAGCATATGAGATGTTCCAGGAGTTGAAGTTAACATTTCAAGCAAATGCCCGGATTGAGAGATATGAAGTCTCCAATAAGTTCTATAGCTGCAAGATGGAGGAGAATAGTTCTGTCAGTGAACACATACTCAAAATGTCTCGTATAATAATCACTTGATTCAACTGGAGTTAATCTTCCTGATGATAGTGTCATTGACAGAATTCTTCAATCACTGCCACCAAGCTACAAGAGCTTCGTGATGAACTATAATATGCAAGGGATGGAAAAGACTATTCCCGAGCTCTTCGCAATGCTAAAAGCCGCGGAGGTAGAAATTAAAAAGGAGCATCAAGTGTTGATGGTCAACAAGACCACCAGTTTCAAGAAAAAGGGCAAAGGGAAGAAGAAGGGGAACTTCAAGAAGAACAACAAACAAGTTGCTGCTCAAGAGAAGAAACCCAATTCTGGACCTAAGCACGAGACCGAGTGCTTCTCTGCAAGCGGTGGACCTTTGAAGCGGAACTGCCCCAAGTATTTGGCGGATAAGAAGGATGGCAAAGTGAACAAAGGTATATGTGATATACATGTTATTGATGTGTACCTTACTAATGCTCGCAGAGTAATGCGTGGGTATTTGATATCGGTTACATTGCTAATATTTGCAACTCGAAACAGGAACTACGGATTAAGCGAAGATTGGCTAAGGACGAGGTGACGATGCGCGTGGGAAATGGTTCCAAAGTCGATGTGATCGCGGTCGGCACGCTACCTCTACATCTACCATCGGGATTAGTTTTAGACCTAAATAATTGTTATTTGGTGCCAGCGAATCATGAACATTATATCTGGATCTTGTTTGATGCGAGACGGTTATTCATTTAAGTCAGAGAATAATGGTTGTTCTATTTATATGAGTAATATCTTTTATGGTCATGCACCCTTGAAGAGTGGTCTATTTTTATTGAATCTCGATAGTAGTAATACACATATTCATAGTGTTGAAACCAAAAGATGCAGAGTTGATAATGATAGTGCAACTTATTTGTGGCATTGCTGTTTAGGTCATATCGGTGTAAAGCGCATGAAGAAACTCCATACTGATGGGCTTTTGGAATCACTTGATTATGAATCACTTGGTACTTGAGAACCGTGCCTCATTGTAAAGATGAATTAATCGCCGTTATCCGGAACTATGGAGCGATCAACTGATTTGTTGGAAATCATACATAATGATGTTTGTGGTCCAATGAATGTTGAAGCTCATGGCGGTATCGTTATTTTCTCACCTTCACAGATGATTTGAGCAGATATGGGTATATCTACTTAATGAAACACAAATCTGAAACATTTGAAAAGTTCAAAGAATTTCAGAGTGAAGTGGAAAATCATCGTAACAAGAAAATAAAATTTCTACGATCTGATCGTGGAGGAGAATATTTGAGTTACGAGTTTGGTTTACATTTGAAACAATGCGGAATAGTTTCACAACTCACGCCACCCGGAACACCACAACAAAATGGTGTGTCCGAACGTCGTAATCGTACTTTACTAGATATGGTGCGATCTATGATGTCTCTTACTGATTTACCGCTATCGTTATGGGGTTATGCTTTAGAGACGGCCGCATTCATGTTAAATAGGGCACCATCAAAATCCGTTGAGACGACACCTCATGAACTGTGGTTTGGCAAGAAATCAAAGTTGTCGTTTCTTAAAGTTTGGGGCTGCGATGCTTATGTGAAGAAACTTCAACCAGATAAGCTCGAACCCAAATCGGAGAAATGTGTCTTCATAGGATACCCAAAGGAGACTGTTGGGTACACCTTCTATCACAGATCCGAAGGCAAGATTTTCGTTGCTAAATTCGGATCCTTTCTAGAGGAAGAGTTTCTCTCGAAAGAAGTGAGTGGGAGGAAAGTACAACTTGATGAGATAACTGTACCTGCTCCCTTATTGGAAAGTAGTTCATCACAAGAACCGGTTCCTGTGACAACTCCACCAATTAGTGAGGAAGCTAATGATATTGATCATGAAACTTCAGATCAAGTTTCTCTTGAACCTCGTGAGGTCTACCAGAGTAAGATCTGCACTGTGAGTGGTACGGTAATCCTATTCGGAAGTCATGTTACTTGACCATGACGAACCTACGAACTATGAGGAAGCGATGATGAGCCCAGATTCATAAAATGGCTAGAGGCCATGAAATCTGAGATGGGATCCATGTATGAGAACAAAGTATGGACTTTGGTTGACTTGCACGATGATCGGAAAGCCATTGATAATAAATGGATTTTTAAGAAGAAGACCCGCGATGGTAATGTAATCGTCCATAAAGCTCGACTTGTTGCGAAAGGTTTTCGACAAGTTCAAGGGGTTGACTACGATGAGACTTTCTCACCCGTAGCGATGCTTAAGTCTGTCGAATCATGTTAGCAATTGCTACATTTTATGATTATGAAATTTGGCAAATGGATGTCAAAACTGCATTCTTGAATGGATTTCTAGAAGAAGAGTTGTATATGATGCAACCAGAAGGTTTTGTTGATCCAAAAGGTGCTAACAAAGTGTGCAAGCTCCAGCGATCCATTTATGGACTGGTGCAAGCATCTCGGAGTTGGAATAAATGCTTTGATAGTGTGATCAAAGCATATGGTTTTATAAAGACTTTTGGAGAAGCCTGTATTTACAAGAAAGTGAGTGGTAGCTCTGTAGCATTTATGATATTATATGTAGATGACATATTATTAATTAGAAATGATATAGAATTTCTGGACAACATAAAGGGATACTTGAATAAAAGTTTTTCTATGAAAGACCTCGGTGAAGCTGCTTATATATTGGGCATCAAGATTTATAGAGATAGATCAAGACGCTTAATAGGACTTTCACAAAGCACATACCTTGATAAAGTTTTGAGAAGTTCAAAATGGATCAGGCAAAGAAAGGGTTCTTGCCCGTACTACAAGGTGTGAAATTGAGTCAGACTCAATGCACGACCACAGCAGAAGATAGAGAGAAAATGAAAGAAGTTCCCTATGTTTCAGCCATAGGCTCTATCATGTATGCAATGCAGGTACCAGACACTGACGTATGCTTAGCAATAAGCTTGGCAGGAAGGTACCAAAGTAATCTAGGAGTGGATCACTGGACAGCGGTCAAGAACATCCTGAAATACCTGAAAAGGACTAAGGATATGTTTCTCGTATATGGAGGTGACAAAGAGCTAGCCGTAAATAGTTACGTCGATGCAAGCTTTGACACGATCCGAACGATTCTAAATCGCAAACCGGATACGTATTTTTATTAAACGGTGGAGCTGTAAGTCGGTGCGATTCTAAACAAAGCGTTGTGGCGGGATCTACATGTGAAGCGGAGTACATAGCTGCTTCGAAGCAGCAAATGAAGGAGTCTCGATGAAGGAGTTCATTTCCGATCTAGGTGTCATACCTAGTGCATCGTGACCAATGAAGATCTTCTCGTGACAATCTTGGTGCAATTGCCTTGGCAAAGGAATCCATATTTCACAAGAGGACCAAGCACATCAAGAGACGCTTCAATTCCATCAGGGACCAAGTCCAGGTGGGAGACATAGAGATTTGCAAGATACATACGGATCTAAATGTTGCAGACCCGTTGACTAAGCCTCTTCCATGAGAACATGATCAGCACCAAGACTCCATGGGTGTTAGAATCATTACTATGTAATCTAGATTATTGATTCTAGTGCAAGTGGGAGATTGAAGGAAATATGCCCTAGAGGCAATAATAAAGTTATTATTTATTTCCTCATATCATGATAAATGTTTATTATTCATGCTAGAATTGTATTAACCGGAAACATGATACATGTGTGAATACATAGACAAACATATAGTCACTAGTATGCCTCTACTTGACTAGCTCATTAATCAAAGATGGTTATGTTTCCTAACCATAGACATGTGTTGTTATTTTATTAATGGGATCACATCATTAGGAGAATGATGTGATTGACATGACCCATTCCGTTAGCCTAGCACTTGATTGTTTAGTATATTGCTATTGCTTTCTTCATGACTTATACATGTTCTTGTAACTATGAGATTATGCAACTCCCATTTACCGGAGGAACACTTTGGGTGCTACCAAACGTCACAACGTAACTGGGTGATTATAAAGGAGTACTACAGGTGTCTCCAAAGGTACATGTTGGGTTGGCGTCGTTCGAGATTAGGTTTTGTCACTCCGATTGTCGGAGAGGTAACTCTGGGCCCTCTCGATAATGCACATCACTATAAGCCTTGCAAGCAATGTAGCTAATGAGTTAGTTACGAATGATGCATTACGTAACGAGTAAAGAGACTTGCCAAGAATTTAGATTGAACTAGGTATTGGATACCGACGATCGAATCTCGGGCAAGTAACATACCGATGACAAAGGGAACAACGTATGTTGTTATGCGGTTTGACCGATAAAGATCTTCGTAGAATATGTAGGAGCCAATATGAGCATCCGGGTTCCGCTATTGGTTATTGACCGAGAATAGTTCTAGGTCATGTCTACATAGTTCTCGAACCCGTAGGGTCCGCATGCTTAACGATGCGATGACAATTTTATTATGAGTTTATAAGTTTTGATGTCTTGAAGATTGTTCGAGTCCCGGATGTGATCACGGACATGACGAGGAGTCTCGAAATGGTCGAGACATAAAGATTGATATATTGGAAGCCTATATTTGGATATTGGAATAGTTCCGGGTGAAATCGGGATTTTACCGGAACACCGGGGGGGTTACCGGAACCCTTCCGGGGGTTAATGGGCCTTAGTGGGCCATGAGGGAGAAGAGGAGGGCCGGCCAGGCAGGCCGCGCGCCCCCTCCCCCCTAGTCCGAATAGGAGAAGGAAGGGGGGGGGCGGCGCCCCCTTTCCTCTTTCCCTCCCCTTTCCTTCTCCACCAAGGCAGAGGGGAGTCCTACTCCCGGTGGGAGTAGGACTCCTCCAGCGCACCCCTAGGGGCGGCCGCACCTCCCTCCCTCCTTTATATCTGAGGCAGGGGAGCACCCTAGAACACACAAGTTGATCTTCGTGATCGTTCCTTAGCCGTGTCTGGTGCCCCTCCACCATATTCCACCTCGGTCATATCGTCATGGAGTTTAGGCGAAGCCCTACACCGGTAGAACATCATCATCGTCACCATGCCGTCTCTTGTGGAACTCATCCCCGACACTTTGCTTTGGATCGGAGTCCGGGATCGCCATCGAGCTGAACGTGTGCTGAACTCGGAGGTGCCGTACGTTCGGTACTTGGATCGGTCGGATCGTGAAGACGTACGATTACATCAACCGCGTTGTCATAACGCTTCCGCTTAGCGATCTTCAAGGGTATGAAGATACACTCTCCTCTCGTTGCTATACATCACCATGATCTTGTGTGTGCGTAGGAAATTTTTTGAAATTACTACGTTCCCCAACAACAACCCCTTTATCGCGTTGGTTGCAAGGTTCTTGATTGTTTGTGCTGGTACTAGGTGACTTGTGCGTTGTCTCCTACTGGATTGATACCTTGGTTCTCAAAAAATGAGGGAAATACTTATGCTACTACATCACCCTTTCCTCTTCAAGGGAAAACCAACACAGTGCTCAAGAGGTAGCAAAATCCTACCAAGGTTAAAGAATGATTTGGTGCAATGTCTTGTTAGTTCCGAGCTGGTGTTCCCACCATCCTTCTTCAGTATCATGACGCACGTCCTAGGTCATCTAGTCGACGAGATTGCCATTCTGGGTCCTGTATTTCTACACAATATGTTCCCTTTTGATAGGTTCATGGGAGTCTTAAAGAAATATGTTCGTAACCGTGCTAGGCCAGAAGGAAGCATCTCCATGGGCCATTAAACACTGGAGGTCATTGGGTTTTGTGTTGACTTTATTCCTAACCTTAAGCCGATTGGTCTCCCTCAATCACGGTATGAGGGGAGACTGACTGGAAAAGGCACGTTAGGAGTGGATTCAATAATATGTAGGGACGGGCATTCTTGGGCTCAAGCACACTACACAGTTCTACATAATTCTACCTTGGTTACCCCGTATGTCAATGAACACAAGAATATTCTGCGCTCCAAACACCCGAAGCAGTCTGACGACTGGATTACAAGTGAACACATCGGGACTTTCGGCAGTTGGTTGCACACACATCTCATGGGTAACAACATTGTTGGAGATGAGTTGTACTCGTTGGCAGGACACCATCTTCGACTGTATTGACTTACCAAGGGTGCGAGATAAATGGGAATACATTTTACACGATCACCCAAGATCAAAAGAGCACCAACCAAAATAGTGGTGTCCGCTTTGATGCAGCAACCAAGAGGGGAAAGGACACATATTATGGTTACATAGTGGACATATGGGAACTTGACTATGGACATGATTTTAAGGTCCTTTTGTTTCGGTGCAAATGGGTCAATCTGTCAGGAAGCGGGGTACAGGTAGACCCGTGATACGGACTGACATCAGTGGATCTCAACAATCTTGGGTACACAAACGAACCATTCGTCCTAGCCAATGATGTGGCGCAGGTTTTCTATTTGAAGGACATGTCTACCAAACCGAGAAAAAGAAAAGATAAGGAAGCGAATACGTCATACGATGAGCCAAAGTGCCACATAGTTCTTTCAGGGAAAAGAGACATCATGGAAGTGGAGGGCAAGACAGACATGTCTGAAGATTATGAAAAGTTTCATGAAATTCCTCCCTTCAAAGTGAAGGCTGACCCAAGCATCCTATTAAACGATGAAGATTATCCATGGTTACGGCGCAATAAGCAAGGGACACAAGCGAAGAAAAAGTGAAGTCTTTCTCTCCACAACTATTCTGATGATGGCTTTTATCTAGAATATCACTGCAGTTACATGTCAATAAATGAAATGCCTTTTGTAACAGACGATTTTTCGTCCAAAACCCTGATACTTCAAAAGAGATTGTCCATTTTGTACACAAAGTGCATCCAGTTTTTGCCGTAACCCTATCAACTTTTTAGCACATGCCATGTGGGTGAAATGATGATACCATGCCAACTTTCAACCTTTTCAGAGTTCATTTGTACTACTTTTCAATTTGAGGGTCATTTAGCTAAAAAATCAGTAATTGCATGAAGAATAGCAAATGAAGTCAGAAAGGGTTGAAAATTGATGATGTGGCTTTGAATGGTGCATGTTGAACACACAAAAAGTTTGGAGTTGAAATAAGTTAAAAATATGAAATGCCTTTGTAACAGATGAGTTTTTGTCCGAAACCCTGATACTTCAAAAGAGATTGTCCATTTTGTACACGAAGTGCATCTAGTTTTTACCGTAATCCTCTCAACTTTTTAGCACATGATATGTGGGTGAAATGATTATACGCCAATTTTCAACCTTTTCAGAGTTCATTTGTACTGCTTTTCAATTTCAGGGTCATTTAGCTAAAAAAATCAGTAAATGCATGAAAAATAGCAAATGAAGTCAGAAAGGTGTCGGTGTACAAAAGTAGGGGTCCTTCTGTACCCCTTTACTTGTGCGCGGGCAGTAGTAGCCACACCTGCGGCCACGCTTGGCGGGGCAGAGGAAGCAGAGACACAAGCCTACCAAAGCAACGCCCAAATCAGAGGCGCAGGAGCAAAGGGACAAGGTGGGCTCTCCCCGGCAAGAGCCTTGCCGGGGCAACATGCCCAACACCAGCAAGGCCACCACCATTGAGCCCAAGAGTTCCGACACCATCGACAACATTGGAACCAAGGCCCGGGAGGCGCCTGCATGGTGGCATGCAGATCTTTGTGAAAACCAGAGGCCTGCAAGACTAGATGAGAACCAAAAGACGAAGGCCCCCCAGCAGGACCCTTGCCGGGGGCGCCCACGAGACCCCGGCAAGACCCTTGCTGGGAGACATCTGTAGGGCCACAGCCAGGCCCACACCTACCAAGGCTCCGCCGCCCCGCGGCCATTCCAATACGGCGATCAGCTCGCCAACTAGGCGAGCGTCTGCGTGGCAGCGCAGCTTCCAGGCCAACTAGCCAAGCACCTGCGTGGTGGCATGCAGATCTTCGTGAAGACTCTACCACCGCACCAGCTCGGCCCAGCCACCAGTGGCGCCTGCACGCCTAAACTCAGACGCTGCGTCGAAGCGAGGCGAGGCGGCGACCGACGGGACGGGCTTCCTTGTCGTCCCTGATAAAGCGAGAGGGCATGTCAGCAGCGCATTAAATGCATTTGTCCTACAATGCCAGGCGATAGACTTGTACACTGTACATACTTTCCACCTCCTGTGTGCCGCTGTGGCAACCCCTTTGACTATAAAAGGAGGCCCGAGGCGTACTGAGGAAGGATTCAGACTTTTTGGACTTGGCATGCACCGCAGCTAGTTCAAGAACTCAAGAACACCAAATATACACCAAAGCAGGACTAGGGTATTACACATCGCTTGCGGCCCGAACCATGATAAAATTCCCCCCGCGTTGATCTTCTAAACCTGCTCTTTCCACTGTCCCGCGCCCCGTCAACCGTAGTAGGAATTCTTCGTGATCCCATAGGTGTCGTTTCCCCGACATCCTTGGCACGCCAATTAGGGGGCACAAGCTGTGAAAATCCGGTTTGGAAGTTAGCGCATCGACTTTATCATCACCATGGCCCCCAAGAAGAAGGGGATCACAGCGATTAGGTCGTCCGGAGCCGTCCTGTCCGCACCAGCACGGGCGGGCGACGGGGTGGCCATGGATGGCACCGGAGGCGCGGCCCGCGAGCATCCACGACACACTGGCAATTGGAGCCAAGCGAGCGGTGTCGTTCGGGTCCAAGACGATGAGAGACGCGCCCGCTGGGTCCGGAGGCGGGGCCGTGCTGCCCACGGGCGGCGCGGAAACCTCCATGACACCCCAGCTGGCGCCCGCGCCGCAGCCTTCCCAGGCCGCACGCGATGAGCAACACCGCGATGTCGGTGTCCCCGGGCGACGCCACGGAAAGAGCCCTTTGCATCACTCTTAGGACGCGCCAGGCCGGCGTGCGCACCTGGAAGCTGACAGAAGCGGCGCACGACCACGAGACCATGATAGAGCTCCTTCTAACGTGGTTAGAAGTTGGAGTGCGTCACGGTCCATGCAGCTTTCGACGCCACCCACGCCAGCAGAAGCGTTGGCACGTGTACAACTGCTCCTCGACTTCCCTCCCGCTGCAGAGAAGCTCAACGAGTGGAGAGCCACCATTCAGAGCCTCATCAACTTCGCCAACAAGGACGAACCGCGGCCAGCGGAACCCTCGTGCCGGCGCTCTGTAGAGCCGGAGCATGCTGGTGGTAGGAGGACCGGAGGTGCTACGACCACGGTGCACTCTCCTCCCCCACGCCAGCAACAGCAGCCACCGGCTCGTCGGGCCGACGCCTGTGACAATGTTTCCACAACGTCGTCCAACCCGCGAGCCCGCTGCAACCAATGTCAAGTTCTTTGAGAACGAGCTCAGGAGGATGCTCGGACCACCATCGAGAGGCGGTGGTGAGCACTCCATCAGTCAGATCAGCGTGCGGGGCCCACTATGGACCGCCCAGCGCCGGGGGGCTCCGGCGACCTGCCTTACAAGGTGGGTTGTCCAGCCTTTACCCGTGAGCTGCGGTAGTTCCAGTGGCCCTCCCACCGCACGTTCAAGCCTGATGTTGGGGAAAAGTACATTGGCAAGACTCACCCGTCGGAGTTCCTCAACATCTACACCATTGCGATGCAAGCCACCGGGGCACGCGACAACAACGTGCTCGCCAACTACTTCATGTTGGCGCTTAAGCCCAACGTCATGATATGGTTGATGCACCTGCCAGTGGATTCCATCTCTTCTTGGTCGGATCTGTGCCACGAGTTTGTCGGCGCCTTTACAGGAGGCCACCAAGCTCCTGGCCAGGCAAGTGACTTGCATGTCATCCCCTAGAAGGTCAGCGAGACCCTGCGCAAATACATATAAAGGTTCAGCCGTGTACAGTACACCATCCCAGATGTTCATCCCGCCGCTGTCATCAGTGCATTCCATCAGAATGTACGCAACCGCAAGATGCGTGAAGAGCCGGCGATGAACAAGGTTAAGGATATAGCCGAACTTTATGTTCTGGCTGATAGATGTGCTGGGCTGAGGAAGGAAGGAAGTACCCCGGCGAGGATGCCGACACGGAAACTGACTCCACGGACGAAGACGCCATCGCCCCGATGAAGAAGGGCTGACACCACAACAGGAAGCGTAAGGGCAAGACCGTGCTTGCCGTTGAGGGATCCGGCAACCCCGGCGCCGCCAAGAAGGCCAAGGCAGACGACCCCAGCAAGGAAGTTGCCGGGTGCGCCGCCTGCCGGGCCTTGGCGGCTGCCGACAAGCCAGGAGGCTCTGACTAGCAGTACTGCAAGATCCATCGCACCAAGGGCCATGACCTCCAGAAATGCCGACAGGTTGAGCTGCTTGCAGAAAAGCAGAAAGCTGAATATGAAACGCGAGACAAGGAGAAGGGCCAGGATGGTGCTGAGGGGTCTGGCAAGAAGCGTGGCAGCTAAGGAGGTCGCCGCGGTAAAGATAATCAACAAGAGAGGCCTGCTCGGGTCCGCGACAAGAAGGAGGAAGATGATGATCATGACGAGGACGACGAATCCGGCGAGCACGAGTTCTAGAAAAGCTACAGAGGCCATGTGCGTCGACGGTGGCGCCTCGTTGCACACCTCTCACCGCCAACTGAACTAGTGGGCGCGCGAGGTCACTGCGGTGGAGCCATCGTTCGATGCCCAGAAGCCACTGAAGTGGTCCCGCACGCCTATCGTTTTTGACACCGAGGATCACCCTGATCGCACAACTGCGGTCGGGTGTTTGCCGTTGTTGGTTTCATCGACAATACGCAACCTCAAGGTGACAAAAGTGCTGGTTGACGGTGGGGCCGGTCTGAATTTGATCTCGCCCGTTGTGATCAAGAGGCTGCAGATTCCTGATGGAGATCTCAAGGAAACGGGCACGTTCCAAGGGGTCAACCCGGGAAGGAGTCAGCCAAAAGGTAAAATCACGCTACCCGTTACATTTAGGGGTGAGCTGAACTATAGAACGGAGAAGATCGTTTTTTATGTCGCCGAAGATCCCCTTGCCCTAAAATGGGATCCTTGGCCGCCCAGCGCTGACCAAGTTCATGGCGGCATCACATTACGCCTACAACACGTTTAAGATGCCCGGGCCACTGTGCATCATCACCGGCCCCTCTGACAAGAAAGATGCGCTCATCTGCGCCGACCAACTCTATCGAGAGGCAGTTGCAGCAACTGCCGCCAAGGCACTTGCTCCTGCCGCTGAAGCCCCGGGAGGGAAGAAGACGGGCAAGGCCCCTTCCGGTGAGACCTCTTCCGACAAGACATCCTGCACCCACTCCGGCAAGCGCACCTCTTCGGAGTGCTGCGCTCTCGTCGAGGACGTGCCAGAGAGCTCCACCGGCAAGAGCAAGAAATCCAAGGCAGCACCACCAGAGACCAAGAAGGTGCCCGTCAAGGAGGACGGCACGGGCGGGGCTTTTACTATAAGCTCCACCCTTGACAGCAAATAGGAAAGCGCGCTCGTCGCCTTCCTGCGGGCGAATGTCGACGTGTTTGCATGGCAAGCATCCGACATCCCCGGCGTTCATAGGGAGGTGATTGAGCACCATCTTGATGTCTGTCCTCATGTGCGTCCCATCAAGCAGAAGGTCAGGAAGCAAGCTTTGGAGCGACAAGAGTTCATCATCGAAGAAATCAGAAAGTTGGAGGCGGCAGGCTTGGTTAGAGGAGTACTCCACCCCACGTGGTTGGCCAATCCAGTGGTAGTGCGTAAGGCAAATGGGAAGTGGAGGCTGTGTATTGACTACACAGACATCAATAAAGACTCTCCAAAGGATCCTTTCCCTCTGCCATGCATTGACCAGATTGTGGACTCCACTGCCGGGTGTGACCTGTTGTCATTCCTCGACGCCTATTCAGCGTACCACCAGATCTTCATGATGAAGGAAGACGAAGAAAAGACCGCGTTCATCACCCCATATGGTACGTACTGTTTGGTACAAATGCCTTTTGGGTTGAAAAGCGTTGGTTCAACGTTTGCCCGAGCGGTCCAAATTGGTTTTGAGCCCCAGCTGCATAGAAATATGGAAGCCTATATGGATGATATAGTGGTCAAAACCAAGGACAAGGCCACGCTCGTGCAGGATCTAGAAGAAACATTTGCAAATCAGTGCAGGATCAACCTCAAGCTCAACCCAGAGAAGTGCGTGTTCGGTGTCCCATCCGGCAAACTTCTTGGGTTCTTTGTCTCTCAACGCGGAATCGAAGCAAATCCCAACAAGATCAAAGCGATTGAGCAGATTGAGGCACCAAGACGGGTCAAAGACGTCCGTAGGCTCGCCGGCTACGTTGCTGCCCTGAGCAGGTTCATCTCCAAATCTGTTGAGCGCGCCCTCCCCTTTTTCAAAGTTTTGAAAAAGGCGGGTCCAATGGAATGGAATCCGGAGGCAGAGGCAGTGCTGCAAGATTTGAAGAGGTACCTCTCCTCCACGCCAATACTAGTCGCACCTAAGCCATAAGAGTCGTTGCTGCTATATCTAGCAGCAACGAATCAAGTGGTGTTGTAGGGTGGAACCCTAGATGGAGATCTTTCACGAATTGGAGGGAGAATCCCCAAGAACACGAAGAACACAAGAGAGAGAAAACACTCAAATTGACTAGATCCAATCACACATATGCTAGGTCCAAGAACATACAAGAGTTCACAATGATTCAAGAACAACAAAGGAAAGATACAAGGTACTAGTTCATCCCAATCCTATGAGGAGAGATGTCTTGATGATCCTATGATGGGGATCTTTCCCTAGATGGGGGGCTTGAATCCACTAGGGGATCTTCTCCATAGGAGGTCTTGAACTCCAATGGAGTGGTCTCTATCTCTCAAGAGGAGGTACAAGGAGCAAAGCTCACTAAATCATGTCATATACTTTGTTATCTCCTAAATGAGCTAGGTGGGAGGTACTTATAGTCTAGGGACGAATTAGAGGGAGAGGGGAATACAAAGGTCCAAAATGACCCTGAAAACGCACACACTCTCGGAGGGGTCCGGGCACCCGGGGTGAGAGGGACCGGCACCCGGTCCGGTCCGGGGAGCTGCGCCCTTGTTGCTGTAGAGGCCAGGCACCTGGGGGTAGTGGCCCGGGCACCCGGGGTGGTGGCTGGTGGCACCAGGCGGGGGTGGGGGGGGGGCACCCGGGCCCTCCAAGGCCGGGCACCCGGGCCGGGAGGGGCCGCGCCCAGGTCAGGGCCGGGCACGCAGGCCTAGAGTGGCCGGGCACCCGGGGTACCCGGGGGCTCCGCCGGCTGTAGGGGAGGGCCGGGGTGGTCCGGGACCTCCTTTGCTTCGTGCTTCTCACGCGTCCTTATTCCTTCTCCTCCTCCGTAGGTCTCCGGTGAACTTGGTGATTCCTCCGTGCTTCATCGTGACGATCTCCGAAGTACCTAAGAATGCATAATGTTTCCATTTGAGGTAGAACCCGACTCTCGTATGAATCCGAAAGAGACTCGAAGAGGAAAGAGTTAACCTCGGTTTCGATGGTGCGTGCACGTGCTCTTGTCATTGGTCCTCGAGGTGCTTGATGAGTTGTAGTAGAGTCCATGGCGATGAGCGAGGGATGCTCCGCATCATCTCCCCCCCCCTTGGGAGAGATCCGTCCACGGATCGTGATCTTCATCACCATGGTAACGAGATGGCGTCGCCGTGTAGAAGTGGGCAACCACCAAGTACTTGTCATGTGGAAGCTCGAAATGGTCACTCTCCAATGTCGCACCGTCTTGTAATTCCTTCAAAAGGAGAAAAGATAATAAGCACTTGGAAAAAATGTGGTTGGCATTAATGCAAAACCAAGCATTCAAGAGGTGATTCACCCAATAAGTGTTGTCGTCAAGCATAGCATATGGTGTGACAAGGGAGTGTGGCATGGCGTGTAAGCACATAAATTGAGCACAATCAAGGACATCATAGAAACAAGCATGTAAATGTGAGGTAAAGATGCTAATATGTGGGACAAGTAAACAAGCATCTACCTCGATGTCATAGCAAGCATGCATAAAGTGCTCAACAAATGGTCTATGGTATGCATATGAACCATTCACAGCACCAAATGAAATGAAATGTCTAAACACGTGGGGAAAGTGCAAGACAATCCAAGCATAATGTGCATATGGTGTGGTGAAGAAAGTAAGGCACTCAACACAAAGGATATAGCAATTTTGCAACATGTGCGAGGCAATCAAGTCATGAGAGCAAATAGTAGGCATATGCACATGTGATGTAATGACATTGTTGCAACCAAACATGTGATAGTAGCAAGTAATCCAAGAATTGGATGCAACATGAGAAAGAATAGCAATCAAGTCGTGCAAACTAGTGGAGCGATGATGCAACACACTAGAGGAGGTCATGGCAATCATGTCATGTGAGCACATAATAGATATAGGTAATGCACATGACATATTGCGAGCACGAGCACAAAGCAAGATCATAGTATCATCGTAGGAATGTGGCATAAATGGAACATGGCAAGAACAAACAACATATCCACCAAGCTTGCAAATACACATACAAGTAGTAGAATCAATCATCATGTGTAATGCAAAGCATGGGTCACAAATGCATGGTGAAGGCATATAAATAAGCATGTCATGCAAAGTGAACATGGCAAGATGGGCATAGAATATGTAATGGACAATAACCCATAACCATGTGAAATCCATGTAGAAGAAATGCGCGAAGTCTTTGTGCAAAGAGAGCGGTGGGAAAGACAATCCATGGGATCCCAAGTCATCATTGCTCTCTAGAGCTCGTTTTGTCAACTCATGGGATTGTGAGGTTGACAAGTATTCATGGATACCTACACAAAAGACACACAAACCAAATAAATTGTGTGTGTGGTAAATGTACACATCATCCATCATGATGTGTATGTGCATGTGTGAGTTAGCACAAGATAAACATCGCTCAAAGAAATTTGATGCATGGTATATGAACATGCCATCCATCATGAAAGAATAGTTGTTCCGTATAACATGATTTGGATGCAAATTCAGCATACAGTTATATGGCACATCAATAGCATTTTCATTCATGGGGAGCATATGGTGCACACAAGTATTGGGATCATGCAATGGATAGGATGGATCAAAATCTCCAAAAATGTATGAGGAAACTATGGGGGTTCCCTCATGAGCAATATTGGAAACATCATATGGAGAAAATGGACAACATCCAAAACAACACGAAGCTAGGTGGTCATGGCATGGCATATGATATAAATGATGCAAAGGGAGCATATGAATATCATCACAAGAGAAACAAATGCCGATAACCATGGGCTTGTCATCTATGCCATAAGTGCAAATGGGATTTATTTTAATGGGGCAGGCATAGTCACTACAATGAGATTGCAAATATGACATATTGTTGATCTCATGCATATCATATGACAAGTCAAGCGGATTGTCAAACATGATGTGTCCGAGAGAATTATCACAAGAAATCCTATGTAACATGGCATCACGATGAATAGACTCCACATGGCAATCATCAAACTCATCATAAATGGGTAAATCATTGCATGGGGAAGTCGAACTAGCATGAAGCATGACAATAGGTGGATCAACATCATGCAAGCAATCAATGTCAAGAATGTCCACTAGTGGGACAAGAGCATCACTGAGGGAGTCCTGGATTAGGGGGTCTCTGGACAGTCGGACTATGTCCTTTGGACGGACTGTTGGACTATGAAGATACAAGATTGAAGACTTCGTCCCATGTCCGGATGGGGCTTTCCTTGGCGTGGAAGGCAAGCTTGGCAATACGGATATGCAGATCTCCTCCCTTGTAATCGACTCTGTGTAACCCTAGCCCCCTCCGATGTCTATATAAACCGGAGGGTTTAGTCCGTAGGACGACAACAATCATACCATAGGCTAGCTTCTAGGGTTTAGCCTCTACGATCTCGTGGTAGATCAAATCTTGTAATACTCATATCATCAAGATCAATCAAGCAGGAAGTAGGGTATTACCTCCATCGAGAGGGACCGAACACAGGTAAACATTGTGCCCCCGCCTCCTGTTACCATCCGCCTTAGACGCCTTGATTCGGGACCCCCTACCCGAGATCCGCCGGTTTTGACACCGACATTGGTGCTTTCATTGAGAGTTCCACTGTGTCGTCACCTTAAGGCTTGATGGCTCCTTCGATCATCGGTAATGATGCGGTCCAGGGTGAGGTTTCCCTCCCTGGACAGATCTTCGTATTCGGCGGCTTCGCACTGCGGGCCAATTCGCTTGGCCATCTCGAGCAGATCGAAAGCTACGCCCCTGGCCACCAGGTCAGGTTCAGAAACTTGAACTACACTGCGGACATCCGCGGAGACTTGATCTTCAACGGATTCGAGCCCATGCCAGGTGCACCGCACGATCACGACGAGCATGGTTTAGCTCTGCCGCCGGACAGTGTTCGGGAGATCACACCTGCAGCCACTCCGGCCCTTGATCTGGAGCAAATCGCGCCATCCGAGGACGGGTGGATAGACCCCGCCATGGAGGCTGCACTCTTACCAGCGATGGAGCCGGATACTAACTTCACCCCTCACAAGAGTCGTGTTGCCGAATCACTAGATTCATCTTCGGCCGCAGACTCCGAGCCGCCTGCTTCCGTGCCTATCGTATCCGATTGGGCGCTGATCATGGAGTTTACCTCCGCGGATATCTTTCAGCACTCACCTTTCGGCGATGTGCTTAATTCATTAAGGTCTCTCTCCTTGTCAGGAGAACCTTGGCCGAACTATGTCCGGCTAGAATGGGATGCGGACGACGAAGAAATTCGCTCCCTACCCACCACCCACTTAGTAGCCACTGTCGATGATTTAACCGACATGCTCGACTTCGACTGCGAAGACATCGACGACATGGAAGATGATGTAGGAGACGAATTGGAACCACCGCCCACAGGGCGCTGGACCTCCACCTCATCATATGATATATACATGGTGGATACCCCCAAAGAAGGCAATGGCGATGAGACAGCGGAGGATGACCGCTCCAAGAAGCAACCCAAGCGCCAGCGTCAGCGACGCCGCTCTAAGTCCCGCCATAGAAAAAGTAGTGATACCGGCACAAGAGACAATAACACTCCGGATAGTGCCGAAGACGATGACAACCCCCTCCAGCAAGATTTAGAGCGGGAGGATGAACAAGCTAGTCCTACAGAACGGGCAGCAGACGAAGAAGCGGAGGAGGAAAATTACATGCCTCTCTCCGAAGACGAGGTGAGCCTCGGCGACGAAGAATTTATCGTGCCTGAGGATCCCGTCGAGCAGGAGCACTTCAAGAACCGGCTTATAGCCACAAAAAATAGTATGAAGAAAAAGCAACAACAGCTTCGAGCTGATCAAGATTTGCTAGCAGACACATGGACCGAAGTCCTTGCGGTCGAGGAATACAAACTCGAACGCCCCTCCAAGAGTTACCCAAAGCGCAGATCGCTACCCCGACTCAGGGAGGAAGCATTGAAACCTACATCACCAGCGTACGATGCGGCTGACCGGCCACCTCGTGGCCGAGATAGAGAGACGTTTGAGCCTGAAGATCAGCCTGCACCCCGCCGCCACTCAAACAAATATATCAAGGCCCTGGGCAACACGCGGGACCTGCGAGACGTATTGGAAAGCAGGGCAAAATATGCAAGATCGATATACGGGTCACGGGGGCGCGCACCAAAACGAGACGATGACCGTAACGCCGGATACACCAAATCCGGCCGGGCCGAATATAGCAGACAAGACTCATATGAACTGCGTCGCGATATAGCCCGGCACAGAGGCGCTACACACCCCCTATGCTTCACTAATGAAGTTATGAATCACGAATTCCGGGAGGGTTTCAAACCCGTAAATATCGAATCGTATGATGGTACAACAGATCCCGCGGTATGGATTGAGGATTTCCTCCTCCACATCCACATGGCCCGCGGTGATGATCTACATGCCATCACGTACCTCCCATTAAAACTCAAAGGACCAGCTCGGCATTGGCTGAATAGCTTGCCAGCAGACTCCGTCGGCAGTTGGGAGGATTTGGAAGATGCATTCCTTGACAACTTCCAGGGCACTTACATGCGACCACCGGATGCCGATGACTTGAGCCATATAACTCAACAGCCAGGAGAATCGGCCAGGCAATTCTGGACACGGTTCCTGACTAAGAAAAACCAAATTGTCGACTGTCCGGACGTAGAGGCCTTAGCGGCATTCAAGCATAACATCCGTGACGAGTGGCTCGCCCGGCACCTCGGCCAGGAGAAGCCGAAGTCTATGGCAGCCCTCACGACACTCATGACCCGCTTTTGCGCGGGCGAGGATAGCTGGCAGGCTGGCTCGCAGCAACAACACATCACGGAATCCGAGCACTTCAGATGCTAAAGATGCTAACGGCAGACCACGTCGTAACAGACACAAGCGCTGCAGCAACGGCGATAACACCGAAGACACGGCAGTCAACGCCGGATTCAAAGGCTCTAGATCCGGTCAGCGGAAAAAGCCATTCAGAAGAAGTACTCTGGGCCCGTCCAGTTTGGATCGAATACTTGATCGCTCGTGTCAAATCCACGGCACCCCCGATAAGCCCGCCAATCACACCAACAGAGAGTGCTGGGTGTTCAAGCAGGCCCGCAAGTTAAACGCCAAACACAAGTACAAGGGGCTGCATAGTGATGACGAGGAGGAGCCCCAGCCGCCGAACACGGGAGGACAGAAGAGGTTCCCCCCACAAGTGAAGACGGTGAACATGATATACGCAACCCACATTCCCAAGAAGGAACGGAAGCGTGCACTAAGGGACGTCTATGCGATGGAGCCTGTCGCCCCAAAGTTCAACCCATGGTCCTCTTGTCCGATCACCTTCGATCGAAGGGACCACCCCACTAGTATCCGTCATGGAGGATCAGCCGCATTAGTCCTAGACCCCATCATTGACGAATTTCACGTGACTCGAGTCCTCATGAATGACGGCAGAAACCTTTGAACCGCTCTGCTCGGGATATAGTGCGGAAAATGGGTATAGGTTCCTCAAGGATCAAACCCACCAAAACCACCTTTAAGGGTGTCATCCCAGGTGTAGAGGCCCATTTCACGGGCTCAATCACACTGGAAGTGGTCTTTGGATCTCCGGACAACTTCCGAAGCGAGGAGTTAATCTTCGATATCGTCCCGTTCCGCAGTGGCTATCACGCACTGCTCGGGCGAACCGCATTTGCAAAATTCAATGTGGTACCGCATTACGCATACCTCAAGCTCAAGATGCCAGGACCTAGGGGGGTCATAACAGTCAATGGAAACACAGAGCGCTCGCTCCGCACGGAGGAGCACACTGCAGCCCTCGCAGCAGAAGCACAAAACAACCTTTTAAGGCAAACCGCCAATTCGGCGATACAGCCCCCGGACACCGTCAAGCGAGTCCGGAGTAACCTGCAGCAGGATCGCCTGGCACGTTCAGAGCTCGCCTAGCAATTCGGCCCCCGTCCTAGTCCCAGTCAAGCGACGAAATCCGTGCCGCGCATACATAATTACGCACTGAAAATACCATGGGCACAGGCGGGGGCACGATCAGGACACGCCCTGCAATGCGGCTCAACCGCCCTAGGGGCTGCCTACCTTCATCATTTTTTCTCTTTCAGGACCTTACTCTCTGGAAGCCCTATCCGGCAGTACGATTGCCGGACACATAATACAACAACCAAGGAGGCAGGAAGCTACGTCGTACAGTGGAATCCCCAGGTGGTCTCTGATAACGAGAGAAATACCTGCTTTAAATACCAGTCCGCAGCTTGCCCTTGGATAGGACGTGTCAAATAGTCCTATTTTTTGCTTATTGCACTACTTGTATCAGTACGCTTCGACGTATTCCTTAAATAAAAATGCATAGTATTAGTCTATTATTGCATTATCTATTCTTTTTCTTATATGTTTATTTACGACAATCAGCACCCGTACATTCTGGTACGGCCAGTACGCCAAGGGTTTTCGTATACCCCACAATACGGCGTGAGAAGTCCGAACACTTTCGACAGTGCGGCACCCCGAACTTATAGCATTATATGCATCAGCTCCGAATCATGTCTTGGGTCAATAGTTGGGTTTGCCCGGCTCCCACGTTTTGGTACCTTACATTCGCAATATCGGCTAAGGTAGCACTGGGAGAACTATCGCGATTGTGTCCGGTTCTTCCCGGACGAGCACCTCAAGAGAGAAAGCCAAAACCGATCGCCATGATAAGGCGAGAGCCGATCACTGCTCGAGAGGTCTCAAGTCCTTAGAGACTTTTTTCCGCTTTCAAGTAGGAGTCGGCCTTGTCCAACTTAGGCATATATTGCGCCCCAAATTCGGCCTTCCAAATACTAGGGGCTTCGCCAAAATTTAAAATTGTAGACTTCTATGGCTAAGTGAGAGTGATAAAGCATCATAGTCCGATTGCACAGTTCGTTGCACTGAGCACCTCCCTCGGAGGACCCAAAAAATGGGAAAAAGAGTGCTCAAATTTATCCCGAACACCCCAGTACTAGTTGCATGGGGGCAGAAGCCGACGACTGGCCAACTCTCAGATTTGATAAACGGCCGCACAGAAGGTAATATTTTAAATTCAACAAGCGTTGCATAGCGCAAATGAACTAGTTTCACATTACAGGATCACATGAGCACGTTCATTCAAAAATTACATCTTTGGAGCATTCCTCCGCCACAAGGCGGTAACCCTTAAGGACACTGTCATAATACATTTCGGGGTGGCGATGCTCCTTGCCCTCCGGAGGTCCCTCCTTCACTAGCTTCACGGCGTCCAGCTTGTGATGCACCTTCGCCTGCAAAAGCCTGCTGCTACCGCCCTCGATGCGACGGACCGCTTGATGACTTCAAGCCGTGGGCAGGCATCCACAAGCCGCCTCACCGGACCGAAGTAGTCATAGGCGAGGATCACCAGGCCACATCCGGACTACAAGACCCTTCATGGCCTGCTCAGCCGCCTTGTGAAGCTCGACCAGTTGCTTCAGCTGGTCGCTCAAGGGCATTGGATGTTCGGTCCCAGTATACTGAGACCAGAACAACTTTTCCGTCGAGCTCCCCTCCTCAGCTTGGTAAAACTCCGCGGCGTCCAGCACACTGCGGGGAAGATCTGCGAACACTCCTGGAGAGCTCCGAACTAGGGTAAGTAAAAGGAAAGTTTCCTTCACATGCTTGCTTTGCATAATGAATGCCTTACCCGCTGCTATCTTCTTAACCGCCTCAATCTCCTGGAGGGCCTTTTGGGCTTCGGCCTTGGCATTTTTTGCGCTTTCGAGGGCCTTCGCAAGCTCAGACTCTCGCGTCTTAGAGTCAAGCTCCAAGGACTCGTGCTTCTTGTGAGCACAAGCTCTTCTTTGCACCTCGCCTACTCGGGCCTCTTGTTTTTCCCGCTCGACGCGCTCCTTGGCCGCTTTGTTTTTGGCCTCGGACAACGCCTTCTTCAGGGTCGCCACTTCTGTCGTGGCCCCTGGAAAATTCATGATGATCCTATTATTTTACAACCAACTTTCTTTTTAATACATATGGACAAGGTATCGCTTACCTTTGCTCTCCTCGACCTGCCTCTTGGCAAGGCCGAGCTCTTCCTTGGACCGCTCAAGGTCCTGCTTTAGTGCAGCGACCTCCACAGTGCGTGCAGCGGCGGCCAACAGCGAAGCCTGCATATGCACATAGACATATTCTGATTAAACTCCCGAGTCATGATTTGATCCTCTATTCGGTCTTCCTTCGCGAACGCCAAACAGAGCATCAGGGGCTACCATCTATGCGGTAATATTTTCAACTTACCTCAAAGCCTGTTAGGAGGCTGGCACAAGCTTCAGTTAGTCTGCTCTTGGCGGACTGAACCTTCTCGATCACCGCACTCATGATAGTGCAGTGCTCTTCGTCGATGGAAGCGTCGCGAAGCGCTTCCAGCAAGTTGTCCGGTACCTCTGGATGGACAGAGGTCACCGGCACGGGCGGCTTGCCCCTCTTAACGGGGGGTCGCCTGCCGGAGTCCAGAACCACTTGAGGTTCCGGCGCAGTGTTCGGCTGAGAGCCGAACTTGGAGCCCATGGGAATCTTGCTCCCTTTACGCCCAGGGTCCGGAAGGTCGCCTCGAGGCGCCTCCAGGACTACCTCCCCTCGGCTTGGCGCCTTCTGAGACAACACCTCGGCGTTGTCCATAGGGCAAGGGGTGGAGGCGGTTGGAAGTGAATTGCTATTCATATCCGACGAGTCCAAAGAACCGTCCGACGAAGATACGTCGATACGGGCTCGGGACGGACTGCATAATCACATTCGGAGTAAGGAGAAGCAGTGTAATAGAAGCATACTATGAATTACTATGGTATCCGGATACTTACGACTTCGCCAGGGGCTTGTCCCTGGGCAACCACTCGCCGTCGCTATAGGTGGTGGTCGTGGAGCAGTCCGGAAGGAGGGTCCTTCCCTTCTTGGACCCTTCGGCCTCTCCGGTTGGAGCAGCCTTCCTTTTCTTGTCTCCCCCGGCTGGGGGGGAGAACTTTCCTCTTCCTCCTCCTCGTTTTCGTGGTAGGAGTGCGCTTTGGAGTTATCGGACGATGAGTCCGATATAGCCTTGCGCCGGAGACCCTTTCGGGTCCCCGTGGCCTTCCCCTTGGACTTACTCACCGGCACCTTGTAAGGCGCCGGTACCAGCATCTCAATTAGGAGAGCGTCTGCAGGATCTTCAGGCATTGGGGCCGGGCAATCAACTGCTCCGTTGTCTCCACCCAGTCCTGTTAAAGGCATGGAAGCTTAGATCCCGCACATGATTAAACTGGGGAAAATAAACACCCTATGAGATATAAAGAACTTACCGGACTGGCATGGCGTTGTGCGCTGAGTCCACGGTCCTCGGTAAGGGGAGGAGGCACCTCGGCGCCCTTGAACAGCACCCTCCAGACATCCTTGTGCATCGGGTCAAAGAGCTCTCGCAGAGTTTGGTGCTTGGCTGGGTCGAACTCCCGCAAATTGAATGCCCGTTGTTGACATGGGAGGATCCGGCGGCAGAGCATGACCTGGACCACGTTGACGAGCTTATTTTCTTGTTCATCATGTTCTTGATGCAGGTCTGGAGTCCGGTCAGCTCTACCGGGGAACCCCAGGACAGGCCCTTCTCTTTCCAGGAGGTGAGCCACGTGGGGATTCCTGATCGAAACTCGGGGGCCGCCACCCAGTTGGTGGCGCGTGACTCGATGATGTAGAACCACCCCGATTGCCACCCCTTTATGGTCTCCACATAGGAGCCTTTGAGCCAGGTGACATTAGGCATTTTGCCCACCATGGCGTCTCCGCACTCCGCTTGCTGGCCAACCACCATCGTCGGTTTGACATTGAAGGTCTTCAGCCACGGGCCGAAGTGGGGCTTGATGCGGAGGAAGGCCTCGCATACCATTTATAAACGCTGAGATGTTGAGGATGAAATTAGGGGCCAGATCGTGAAAATCCAGCCCATAGTAGAACATGAGCCCGCGGACGAACGGGTGGAGAGGAAATCCTAGTCCGCGGACAAATTGGGTAAGAAAAACCACCCTCTCATAGGGTTTGGGCATAGGAATGATCTGCCCCGCATCTGGCAGCTGGTGTGCGACGTCCGTGGCTAGGTATCCGGCCTCCCGTAGCTTTGTGATGTTCTCCTCAATGACGGAGGAGACCATCCACTTGCCTCCCGCTCCGGACATGCTTGGAGTGGTTTGAGGAGAAAGGCGAGAACTTGGGCGTTGGAGCTCGAGTGCGCAGGAATGGATAAGCAAGGGGGAAGAAGGCGTGAGTAAAAAGGCGGAATCCTTGTCCCTATATAAGGGCGGAGGAGGCGATGCGCCTCCCCACTTGCCTAGTAAGATCGCTTATTCCCCAAACGCCGTAATTGATGGTGCGGTTGGGTTACCCACACCCGTATTGATTAGAATCCCGTGATAAGGAGACACGATCTCTGCTTCGACAAGACGTGCTAGGGAACCGCCTCGCGATATGTGTGGGGGCTGGTTGTGAAAAACGGTTCGAATAATGACCGAGCTGTGGTGTGATGTCATGCTGCAAAATGCGTCAGCAGATTAGATTTGTGGAAATGTCATTCTCTCTACGGTGGTATGTGGAACTTGTTTTGCAGAGCCGGACACTATCCTCGTGTTCAAGATCTTCCATGGAGTATTCGGAGGAAGAACCCGCCTTGCAATGTCGAATGCAAATCTACGCGCCGGACTCATCATCATTGAAGCCTGGTTCAGGGGCTACTGATGGAGTCCGGGATTAGGGGGTCTCCGGACAGTCGGAGTATATCCTTTGGTCGGACTGTTGGACTATGAAGATACAAGATTGAAGACTTCGTCCCGTGTCCGGATGGGACTTTCCTTGGCGTGGAAGGCAAGCTTGGCAATACAGATATGTAGATCTCCTCCCTTGTAACTGACTATGTGTAACCCTAGCCCCCTCCGATGTCTATATAAACTGGAGGGTTTAGTCCGTAGGACGACAACAATCATACCATAGGCTAGCTTCTAGGGTTTAGCCTCTACGATCTCGTGGTAGATCAACTCTTGTAATACCCATATCATCAAGATCAATCAAGCAGGAAGTAGGGTATTACCTCCATCGAGAGGGTTCGAACCTGGGTAAACATTGTGTCCCCCGCCTCCTGTTACCATCCGCCTTAGACGCACAGTTCGGGACCCCCTACCCGAGATCCGCCGGTTTTGACACCGACAATCACCTTCACCTATATTACCATTCTCATTCCACTAATGTGGTGTAGGTGAGGTGGCAAAGACCAAATGGTGGCCATCATCATCAACATGATGGAACCATGTGGGGAGTGCATCATATTCCACCATGGCCATTGATAACCCACAAGTATAGGGGATCGCAACAGTTTTCGAGGGTAGAGTATTCAACCCAAATTTATTGATTCGACACAAGGGGAGCCAAAGAATATTCTCAAGTAATAGCAGTTGAGTTGTCAATTCAACCACACCTGGATAACTTAGTATCTGCAGCAAAGTATTTAGTAGCAAAGTAATATGGAAGTAACGGTAACGGTAGCAAAAGTAATATTTTTGGGTTTGTAATAATTGTAACAGTAACAACGGTAAAGTAAATAAGCGAAGAACAATATGTGAAAAGCTCATAGGCATTGGATCTGTGATGGAGAATTATGCCGGATGCGGTTCATCATGTAACAATCATAACATAGGGTGACACAGAACTAGCTCCAATTCATCAATGTAATGTAGGCATGTATTCCGAATATAGTCATACGTGCTTATGGAAAAGAACTTGCATGACATATTTTGTCCTACCCTCCCATGGCAGCGGGGTCCTAGCAGAAACTAAGGGATATTAAGGCCTCCTTTTAATAGAGTACCGGACCAAAGCATTAACACATAGTGAATACATGAACTCCTCAAACTATGGTCATCACCGGGAGTGGCCCCAATTATTGTCACTTGAGGTTGTCGGATCATAACACATAGTAGGTGACTATAGACTTGCAAGATAGGATCAAGAACTCACATATATTCATGAAAACATAATAGGTTCAGATCTGAAATCATGGCACTCGGGCCCCAGTGACAAGCATTAAGCATAGCAAAGTCATAGCAACATCAACCTCAGAACATAGTGGATACTAGGGATCAAACCCTAACAAAACTAACTCGATTACATGACAGATCTCATCCAACCCATCATCGTCCAGCAAGCCTACGATGGAATTACTCACGAACGGCGATGAGCATCATGAAATTGGTGATGGAGGATGGTTGATGATGACGACTGCGACGAATTCCCCTCTCCGGAGCCCCGAACGGACTCCAGATCAGCCCTCCCGAGAGGTTTAGGGCTTGGCGGCGGCTCCGTATCGTAAAACGCGATGAATCCTTTTCTCTAATTTTTTTCTCCCCGAACACGAATATATGGAGTTGGAGTTGAGGTCGGTGGAGCGTCGGGGGGCCTGATAACCCACAAGTATAGGGGATCGCAACAGTTTTCGAGGGTAGAGTATTCAACCCAAATTTGTTGATTCGACACAAGGGGAGCCAAAGAATATTCTCAAGTATTAGCAGCTGAGTTGTCAATTCAACCACACCTGGAAACTTAGTATCTACAGCAAAGTGTTTAGTAGCAAAGTAATATGATAGTAGCGGTAATGGTAGCGAAAGTAAAGACAGCAAAAGTAATGTTTTTGGTATTTTTGTAGTGATTGTAACAGTAGCAACGGAAAAGTAAATAAGCGTAAACCAGTATATGGAAAGCTCATAGGCACCGGATCAGTGATGGATAATTATGCCGGATGCGGTTCGTCATATAATAGTCGTAACATAGGGTGACACAGAACTAGCTCCAATTCATCAATGTAATGTAGGCATGTATTCCGTATATAGTCATACGTGCTTATGGAAAAGAACTTGCATGACATCTTTTGTCCTACCCTCCCACAGCGGCGGGTCCTATTGGAAACTAAGGGATATTAAGACCTCCTTTTAATAGAGAACCGGAACAAAGCATTAGCACATAGTGAATACATGAACTCCTCAAACTATGGTCATCACCGAGAAGTATCCCGATTTTTTTCACTTCGGGGTTGTCGGATCCTAACACAGAATAGCAGACTATAGACTTGCAAGATAGGATCAAGAACACACATATATTCATGAAAAATTAATAGGTTCAGATCTGAAATCATGGCACTCGGGCCCTAGTGACAAGCATTAAGCATAGCAAATTCATAGCAACATCAATCTCAGAACATAGTGGATACTAGGGATCAAACCCTAACAAAACTAACTCGATTACATGATAAATCTCATCCAACCCATCACCGTCCAGCAAGCCTACGACGGAATTACTCACGCACGGTGGTGAGCATCATGAAATTGGTGATGGAGGATGGTTGATGATGACGACGGCAACGAATCCCCCTCTCCGGAGCCCCGAACGGACTCCAGATCAGCCGTCCCGAGAGAGATTAGTGCTTGACGGCGGCTCCGTATCGTAAAACGCGATGATTTCTTCTCTCTGATTTTTTTCTCCCCGAAAGCCAATATATAGAGTTGGAGTTGGCGTCGGAGGGTGTCCAGGGGGGGGGGGGCGCCCCCACCCTCGTGGACAGGGTGTGGACCCCCTGGTCTTCATCTTTGGCGAGGATTTTTTATTATTTATTCTAAGATATTCCGTGGAGTTTGAGGTCATTCCGAGAACTTTTGTTTTCTGCACATAAAACAACATCATGGCAATTCTGCTGAAAACAGCGTCAGTCCGGGTTAGTCCCGTTCAAATCATACAAGTTAGAGTCCAAAACAAGGGCAAAAGTGTTTGGAAAAGTAGATACGATGGAGACGTATCAGGGCCCACGAGGCAGGGGGCGCGCCCAGGGGGGCAGGCGCGCCCCCACCCTCGTGGACAGGTGGAGGCCCCCCTGACGTGGATTCTTCTTCCAGTATTTTTAATATTTTTGAAAAATAAGTTCCATGGAGTTTCAGGTCATTCCGAGAACTTTTGTTTCTGCACATAAATAACACCATGGAAATTCTGCTGAAAATAGCGTCAGCCCGGGTTAGTTCCATTCAAATCATGCAAGTTAGAATCCAAAACAAGGGCAAAAGTGTTTGGAAAAGTAGATATGACGGAGACGTATCAAATCCCCCAAGCTTAAACCTTTGCTTGCCCTCAAGCAATTCAGTTGATAAACTGAAAGTGATAAATAAAAACTTTTACAAACTCTGTTTGCTCTTGTTGTTGTAAATATGTAAAGCCAGCATTCAAGTTTTCAGCAAAGACTATAACTAACCACATTCACAATAACTCTTTGGTCTCATGTTTACTCATATCAATGGCATAATCAACTAGCGAGCAATAATAATAAATCTCGGATGAAAACACTTTCTCAAAACAATCATGATATGATATAATAAGATGGTATCTCGCTAGCCCTTTCTAAGATCGCAAAACATAAATGCAGAGCACCTTTAAAGATCAAGGACTGACTAGACATTGTAATTCATGGTAAAAGAGATCCAGTCATAGTCATACCCAATACAAATTAACAGTAATGAATGCAAATGACAGCAGTGCTCTCCAGCTGGTGCTTTTTAATGAGAGGATGATGACTCGACATAAAAGTAAATAGATAGGCCCTTCGCACAGGGAAGCAGGGGTTTGTTGAGGTGCCAGAGCTTGATTTTAAAGCAGAGATAAATAATATTTTGAGCGGCATACTTTCATTGTCAACATAACAACCAAGAGAGGCGATATCTTCCATGCTACACACATTATAGGCGGTTCCCAAACAGAATGGTAAAGTTTATACTCCCCTTGCACCAACAAGCATCAATCCATGGCTTGCTCAAAACAACGAGTGCCTCCAACTAGCAACAGTCCTAGGGGGAGTTTTGTTTGCAATTATTTTGATTTAGTTTGCATAAAGCATGGGACTGGGCATCCCGGTGACCAGCCATTTTCTCGTGAGTGAGGAGCGGAGTCCACTCCTCTTGAGAATAACCCACCTAGCATGGAAGATACGGACAGCCCTAGTTGATACATGAGCTATTCGAGCATACAAAACAGAATTTCATTTGAAGTTTTAGAGTTTGGCACATACAAATTTACTTGGAACGGTAGGTAGATACCGCATATAGGAAGGTATGGTGGACTCATGTGGAATAACTTTGGGGTTTAAGGGATTGGATGCACAAGCAGTATTCCCGCTTAGTACAAGTAAAGGCTAGCAAAAGACTGGGATGCGACCAACTAGAGAGCGACAACAGTCATGAACATGCATTAAAATTAATAAACATTGAGTGCAAGCATGAGTAGGATATAATCCACCATGAACATAAATATCATAAAAGCTATGTTGATTTGTTTCAACTACATGTGTGAACATGTGCCAAGTCGAGTCACTTAAATCACTCAAAGAGGATACCACCCCCACTATACCACATCACAACCATTTTAATAGCATGTTGGCACGCAAGGTAAACCATTATAACTCATAGCTAATCAAGCGTGGCACGAGCAACTATGATCTCTAATTGTCATTGCAAACATGTTTATTCATAATAGGCTGTCAGGAACGATGAACTAATCATATTTACAAAAACAAGAGAGGTCGAGTTCATACCAGCTTTTCTCATCTCAAATACCCATCATATATCGTCATAATTGCCTTTCACTTGCACGACCGAACAATGTGAAAATAATAAGAGTGCATGTGCATTGGACTAAGCTAGAACTGCGAGCATTCAATAAACAGGAGAAGACAAGGCAATATGGGCTCTTGGGTGAATCAACAATAATGCATATAAGAGCCATTTCAACAATTTAATTGTTGTCTTCTCCTATCGACCCCCAAAGAAAAGAAAAGAAATAAAACTATTTACACGGGAAAGCTCCCAACAAGCAAAAGAAGAACAGGAAATCTTTTTGGGTTTTCTTTTTAATTATTACTACTAGAGCAAGGAAGTAAACTAGCTAAAAGCTACAACTATTTTTTTGGTTTTTCTTAAGATTTATTAAACACACAAGAAGAAAGCAAGAAAAAGGAAAATAAACTAGCATGGATATTACAGTGAAAAAGTATGAGCACCGACATCTAGCAATGAGTGTGTGTGATCATAAATGTAATGTCGGTGGGAAATACGTACTCCCCCAAGCTTAGGCTTTTGGCCTAAGTTGGTTTATTGCCACGGATGGCCTGGCGGATATCCATGGTTGTAGCCGGGGTCGTACTGCGATGAAGAAGACTCTTATTGCCACTGGTTGGCAATCGTCTCCGGATCCCACTGGTAATTATACTGTCGTGGAGGTTCCAGTTGTGGTTCCGGCTCCGTGGCTGGTGTAGGGTACCGGTAGGTGTGAATGGCCGCCAGCGGAATGAGATACGGACCTGCAGATAAATTAAACAAGGAGGGAGCAGGCAAGGTAATAGTCTTAGGGTGATGTTTATCAAAGAACAATTTGTATTTAAGCGCCCCTTCCCTATTCTTAACAATAAAGTCATGCGCTACCATACTCTTATAATCTTAATAAGCGGTGGGCAGCAATTTTTCTTCTTTTTCCTAGTGCCTAATAGGTATGTTATAATGTACAGCAAGGCATGAAGCGTAAATACCTCCAAAGATGGGGCCCTTTGTACGGTTCAAACTTAACCGTTTAGCAATAATACCGCCCATACTAACAGTGTTATCACAGAATAAACCATGGAACAAAATGATAATATCAGGAACACTAAGGTTTCCACAGTTTCCGCGACCAATTAAGCAACGACTAGCAAATACGGCAAAGTAGCGTAAAACAGGAAATGTATGCTAGTGATTCTTGCATCGGAAACCTTCCTGGTTTCCCCTACAGTAATAGTGTCAATAAACCTGTCCACATCTTTACGATGTGGTTCCTCTAAACTACCCTTGAAAGGTATTTTGCAAACCTTGCAAAATCCATATAAATGAAACTCTATTGAAGGAGATGATTCCTTAGGATAATAGTAGAAGTTTTGCACAAAAGTATTGGTGAGTAAGAGATACTGTTCGCATTGGTTGCGGAGGAAGTCGGTGAGGCCTGCATTCTCAGCCAATTCATAAAAATCATCATAATCCCGGCTGCTATCAAGAAATCATCGGAAGGCCATTCACACGGCCGGACCTCTCCGGTGCGAGGCAAATTATATTTGGGCCTTTGTGCTTCTTCACTTTGCTTTTCCTTGAGCTTGACTCGATGAGCCCTCAAAAATCTCTTCATTATTTTCTGAAAAATTCTGAATTTTTTAGTAACTTTAAATAAAAGTGAACCAAGCTCAACAAAATTGATAGCAACTACTCCTACAAGTGCCTAGAGCCTATATCATGCATTAGAACTACTTAGAACCATATAAATTTGACATGCAAGCACAAGAACATGGTCACCTAGGCAGCACAAATTTGAAATGAATAAAGCACTAGAACAAAAATTAATTGGACCAATGGAGGAGTGACATACCAAGGAACAACCCCCCCCCCCCCCAAGAAGTTTTGTGAGAGGTGCTTTGAGCAAGGAGACCAAAAATTGCAGCAAAATGAGCTAGAACTCGTGCTTGAGCTGGATGGTGATTTTTTTGGGAGGAAGAAGAAGTGTGTGGGTGCAGGAATAAGTGGAGGGGAGCCATCATGGGCCCACGAGGCAGGGGGCGCGCCCTGGACCCTCGTGGCCAGGTGCTTGCTCCCCTGCTGTGTTCTCAGTGCCAGATATTCTTAAATATTGCAGAAAAAATCATACTCCATTTTCAGGGCATTTGGAGAACTTTTATTTTTGGGGTATTTTTATATTGCACGGATAATTCAGAAAATGCATGTAAAAATACTATTTTTACTTTATTTCAACTAAATAACAGAAAATAAAAGGAGGGTACAGAAGGTTGTGCCTTCTAACTTCATCCATCTCATGATCATCAAAAGAAATCCACTAACAAGGTTGATCAAGTCTTGTAACAAACTCATTCCGAATAACATGGAACCGGAGAAATTTCGAATAACACTATGTTACCTCAACGGGGATATGCACATCCCAATAATAAGAATATCATATTTCTTCTTGACAGTAGGTAGAGGAAATTCAAAACCTCCAAAAATAATCGATGGAATTTTTCCAATAGAATTTATACTTTGGACTTGAGGTTGTTTCCTCGGAAAGTGTACCGTATGCTCATTACCATTAACATGAAAAGTGGCATTGCCTTTGTTGCAATCAATAACAGCCCCTGCAGTATTCAAAAAGGGTCTTCCGAGAATAATAGACATACTATCATCCTCGGGAATATCAAGAACAACAAAGTCCGTTAAAATAGTAACGTTTGCAACCACAACAGGCACATCCTCACAAATACCGGCAATTATAGCGATTGATTTATCAGCCATTTGCAAAGATATTTCAGTAGGTGTCAACTTATTCAAATCAAGTCTACGATATAAAGAGAGAGGCATAACACTAACACCGGCTCCAAGATCACATAAAGCAGTTTTAACATAATTTCTCTTGATGGAGCATGGTATAGTGGGTACTCCTGGATCTCCAAGTTTCTTTGGCATTCCACCCATAAAAGTATAATTAGCAAGCATGGTGGAAATTTCAGCTTTCGGTATCTTTCTTTTATTAGTGACAATATCTTTCATATACTTAGCATAAGGATTCATTTTGAGCATATCACCAATCGCATAATGCATAAAAGATAGGTCTAATCATTTCACCAAAGCGCTCAAAATCCTCATCATCCTTTTTCTTGGATGGTTTGGGAGGGAAAGGCATGGGTTTCTGAACCCAAGGTTCTCTTTCTTTAAAGTGTTTCCTAGCAACAAAATCTCTCTTATCATAACGTTGATTCTTTGATTGTGGGTTATCAAGATCAACAGCAGGTTCAATTTCTACATCATTATCATTACTAGGTTGAGCATCATCATGAACATCTTCATTAATACTTTCATTAGGTTCATGTTCATTACCAAATTGTGTTTCAGCATCAGAAATAGAAATATCATTTGGATTATCAGGTGGTTCAGCAATAGGTTCACTAGAAGCATGCAAAGTCCTATCATTTTTCTTTTTCTTCTTTTTAGAAGGACTAGGTGCACCTAAATTATTTCTCTGAGAATTGCTACGTCTTGAGCTTGCGTTGGTTTTCTCCGAAGAGGAGAGGATGATGCAGCACAGTAGCGTAAGTATTTCCCTCAGTTTTTGAGAGCCAAGGTATCAATCCAGTAGGAGGCCACGCACAAGTCCCTCATACCTGAACAAAACGATAGCTACTCGCAACCAACGCGATTAGGGGTTGTTAATACCTTCACGGTCACTTACGAGAGTGAGATCTGATAGAGATAATATTTTTGGTATTTTTGGTATAAAGATGCAAAGTGAAAAGTAAAAAGCAAAGTAAAAACAAAGCAAGTATAAAAGTGATGGAGATTGATATAATGAGAATAGACCCGGGGGCCATAGGTTTCACTAGTGGCTTCTCTCAAGAGCATAAATATTCTACTTGGGTGAACAAATTACTGTTGAGCAATTGGCCAATTGAGCATAGTTATGAGGTTATCTAGGTATGATCATGTATATAGGCATCACGTCCGAGACAAGTAGATCGAAACGATTCTGCATCTACTAATATTACTCCACTCATCGACCGCTATCCAGCATGCATCTAGAGTATAAAGTTAAAAACAGAGTAACGCCTTAAGCAAGATGACATGATGTAGAGGAATAAATTCATGCAATATAATAAATACCCCATCTTGTTATTCTCGATGGCAACAATACAATACATGCCTTGCAACCCTTTCTTTCACTGGGTAAGGACACCACAAGATTGAACCCAAAGCCATGCACTTCTCCCATTGCAAGAACTACCAATCTAGTTGGCCAAACCAAACGGATAATTCGAAGAGACTTGCAAAGATAACTCAATCATACATAAAAGAATTCAGAGAATATTCAAATATTATTCATAGATAAGCTGGATCATAAACCCACAATTCATCATTCTCAACAAACACACCGCAAAAAGAAGATTACATCGAATAGATCTCCACGGGAGAGGGGAGAACATTGTATTAAGATCCAAAAAGAGAGAAGAAGTTATCTAGCTACTAGCTATGGACCCAAAGGTCTGAAGTAAACTACTCACACTTCATCGGAGAGGCTATGGTGTTGATGTAGAAGCACTCCATGGTGGATGCCCCCTCCGTGAGCTCCTAACAGGCCCCAAGACGGGATCTCGTGGATACGAGGAAGTTACGGCGGTGGAATTAGGTTTTGGCTCTGCTACGATCGTTCGAGAATGCGTAGGTATATATAGGAGGAAGGAGTACGTCGGTGGAGCTTCGAGGGGCCCACGAGGCAGGGGGCGCGCCCTAGGGGGGGCGCCCCCCACCCTCGTGACCGCCTCTCTGATTCCTTGGCGTAGGGTCCAAGTCTCCTGGATCACGTTCGGTGAGAAAATCACGTTTCCGAAGGTTTCATTCCGTTTGGACTCCGTTTGATATTTCGTTTCTTCGAAATACTGAAAAAGGCTAAAAACATCAATTCTGGGCTGGGCCTCCGGTTAATAGGTTAGTCCCAAAAGTAATATAACAGTGGAAAATAAAGCCCATTATATTCCAAAACAATAGATAAAGTAGCATGGAGCAATAAAAAATTATAGATACGTTGGAGACGTATCAAGAATCTTGCTCAATTCTCTTAGGGTGGCCTTCAGGATACAAAGGTTCCTGAGTCATTTTACCGGTTCTAGTAGCCACTCTAACAACATAATCATTATTCTTACTATTCAATTCATTGAGCAAATCATTCTGAGCTTTAAGTACTTGTTCTACTTGAGTGGTTACCATAGAAGCATGTTTACTAATGAGTTTAAGTTCACCTTTAACTCTAGACATATAATCACCCAAGTGTTCAAGCGTATCGGAATTGTATTTCAATTGTCTACCAAAATAAGCATTGAAGTTTTCTTGTTTGACAATAAAATTATCAAACTCTTCTAAGCATTGTCTAGCAGACTTATAGTGAGGAATATCACCTTCATCTAATCTATAGAGAGAATTTACCTTTACTACCTGTGTCGGGTTATCAAGACCATGAGTTTCTTCAATAGGTAATGGATTAAGATAATATATTTCTTCAACAGGCGGTAAATTAAGACCATGTATTTCTTCAATAGGAGGTAAATTCCTAACATCTTTAGCTTTAATAAATTTTTCTTTCATAGATTTCTTTGCCTCTTGCATATCTTCAGGACTGAGAAATAGAACACCTCTCTTCTTCGGAGTTGGTTTAGGAATTGGCTCAGGAGCTGGCTCAGGAAGTGTCCAATTATTTTCATTTGTCAACATATTATTCAATAGAATTTCAGCTTCATTCGGTGTTCTTTCCCTGAATATAGAACCAGCACAACTATCCAGGTAATCTCTGGAAGCATCAGTTAGTCCATTATAAAAGATATCAAGTATTTCCTTTTTCTTAAGAGGATGATCAAGCAAAGCATTAAGTAATTGGAGAAGCCTCCCCCAAGCTTGTGGGAGACTCTCTTCTTCAATTTGCACAAAATTATATATTTCCCTTAAAGCGGCTTGTTTCTTATGAGAAGGGAAATATTTAGCAGAGAAGTAATAAATCATATCCTGGGGACTACGCACACAACCAGGATCAAGAGAATTAAACCATATCTTAGCATCACCCTTTAAGGAGAACGGAAATATTTTAAGGATATAAAGGTAGCGAGTTCTCTCATCACTAGTGAGCAGGCTGGCTATATCATTTAATTTAGTAAGATGTGCCACAACAATTTTAGATTCATAGCCATAAAAAGGATCAGATTCAACCAAAGTAATTATATCAAGATCAATAGAGAATTCATAATCCTTATCAGTAACACAGATAGGTGAAGTAGCGAAAGCAGGGTCAGGTTTCATTCTAGCATTAAGAGATCGCTCCTTCCATTTAGCTAATAATTTCTTAAGATCACTCCTATCATTGCAAGCTAAAATAGCTCTAGCAGATTCTTCATCCAAAACGTAACCCTCGGCACTGTGAGCAATTCATATTTATTAGGGGAGAGTCTTCATCATCACTATCTTCAATATTATCAGTTTCAATAATTTCATTCTCTCTAGCCCTAGCAAGTTGTTCATCAAGAAATTCACCAAGTGGCATAATAGTATCAAGCATAGAAGTAGTTTCATCATAAGTATCATGCATAGCAGAAGTGGCATCATCAATAACATGCGACATATCACAATGAATAGCGAAGCGAGGTTTAGGTGTCGTAAGCTTACTCAAAAGCAGAAGGTGAATCAAGTGCGAGCTAGATGGCAGTTCCTTACCTCCCCTCGTAGTTGAGGGATAAATTTTTGTTTTCGCGTCTTTCAAGTTCTTCCACGGTGACCAGCAGATATAAATCCCAAGTGACTGAAAGAATAGAGCTATGCTCCCGACAACGGGCGCCGTAAAATAGTCTTGATAACCCACAAGTATAGGGGATCGCATAGCAGTTTCGAGGGTAGAGTATTCAACCCAAATTTATTGATTCGACACAAGGGAGCCAAAGAATATTCTCAAGTATTAGCAGTTGAGTTGTCAATTCAACCACACCTGGATAACTTAGTATCTGCAGCAAAGTATTTAGTAGCAAAGTAATATGGAAGTAACGGTAACGGTAGCAAAAGTAATATATTTGGGTTTTGTAATGATTGTAACAGTAACATCGGTAAAGTAAATAAGCGAAGAGCAATATGTGAAAAGCTCGTAGGCATTGGATCGGTGATGGAGAATTATGCCGGATGCGGTTCATCATGTAACAATCATAACATAGCGTGACACAGAACTAGCTCCAATTCATCAATGTAATGTAGGCATGTATTCCGTATATAGTCATACGTTCTTATGGAAAAGAACTTGCATGACATCTTTTGTCCTACCCTCCCGTGGCAGCGGGGTCCTAGCGGAAACTAAGGGATATCAAGGCCTCCTTTAAATAGAGTACCGGACCAAAGCATTAACACATAGTGAATACATGAACTCCTCAAACTATGGTCATCACCGGGAGTGGTCCCGATTATTGTCACTTGAGGTTGCGGATCATAACACATAGTAGGTGACTATAGACTTGCAAGATAGGATCAAGAACTCACATATATTCATGAAAACATAATAGGTTCAGATCTGAAATCATGGCACTTTCGGGCCCTAGTGACAAGCATTAAGCATAGCAAAGTCATAGCAACATCAATCTCAGAACATAGTGGATACTAGGGATCAAACCCTAACAAAACTAACTCGATTACATGATAGATCTCATCCAACCCATCATCGTCCAGCAAGCCTACGATGGAATTACTCACGCACGGCGATGAGCATCATGAAATTGGTGATGGAGGATGGTTGATGATGACGACGACGATGAATTCCCCTCTCCGGAGCCCGAACGGACTCCAGATCAGCCCTCCCGAGAGGTTTTAGGGCTTGGCGGCGGCTCCGTATCGTAAAACACGATGAATCCTTCTCTCTGATTTTTTTCTCCTCGAACACGAATGTATGGAGTTGGAGTTGAGGTCGGTGAAGCTTCAGGGGGCCCACGAGGCAGGGGCGCACCAAGGGGGGGCAGGCGCGCCCCCACCCCCACCCCCGTGGACAGGTGGAGGCCCCCCTGACGTGGATTTTTCTTCCAGTATTTTTAATATTTTCCAAAAATAAGTTCCATGGAGTTTCAGGTCATTCTGAGAACTTTTGTTTCTGCACATAAATAACACCATGGCAATTCTGCTAAAAATTGCGTCAGTCCGGGTTAGTTCCATTCAAATCATGCAAGTTAGAGTCCCAAACAAGGGCAAAAGTGTTTGGAAAAGTAGATATGACGGAGATGTATCAGCCATCGTCTTGTCCAAAGGGAGGACGAAGTCGTCGAGGATCAGCGCGTCATCAAAAATGGGACCTAGCACCAAATGAGAAGACACAATAGAGGTAGAGGTTAAGTTGTTAGAAATTGAAATGGTCTCACATGCCCAATAAACTATCACACTCTCTCTATGTGGTGGTGGCTCACTCACTCCCTCCAGGTAGGTGCACTCAAAGTCACATATGGTGGAGTCACTCAAATCACTCAAGTGGTGGTGGTGGCTCTCCTCACATGGGAATTGTGGCAACTCATCATATATGGGGCTAGTGGTGAAGTCACTCTCCCTCTCAATATGGTGGCACAAGTCACTCAAGTTATCATACGTCGCCGTGGTCGAAGGGAAAATCCCATGCTCAACCATCTCGTCGTCGTCACCGTGGATGAAGGCCAAAGATGGCACATCATCGCTCTCCTCCATGACCGAAGGGAAAATCCCATGCTTGATCATCTTCCTTGAGGGGCTTCCGAAGATGGAAGTGTCGCCCTTGCTCGTAGGTGATCGCCTTGTACTTGATGATGTCGAAGTAGGCGTACTCGTGGGAAGTAGGCGAAGATGTTGTATGTCTGAAGGCGAAGATACCTTGATAATACTTGGCGAAGATGCCGAAGTAGGCGTGGTAGCCGGAGCTTCCTCTTGGAGGTGCTTGTCTCGCGGTCTTCTCTTGTGGTCATGCAGTTTGGCCGTAGCTTGATGTAGAGCTTTTTGGGACTTGAAGGTGTACGCATCGCGAGCATCTTCATCTTGATGGTGTTGTAGTGCTCGAGCTCGATGACGTTCCGAAGATTGGCCACTTGAGCGTCGCTGCCTTGAAGATGACGAAGGGGAAGAAGACTTGTAGTTGGCCACCATGTCTCATACTTGATTCCTTTGTTCGGCTAACTTGGTGTCGAGATAGTCCCTTATCCTTGCTTTGTTTTGGCGAATGTCGATAACGAGTCGCTCAATGCCTTGCATTGCTCGTTGTAGTCCTAAAATGGACGTTTTGGTGATGTAGGTGTTCGCGTTGTCGTTGTCGTGGAAGACCGGAGATGAAATTCCTTGCCTATCCATCACAAGACTCGAGCAAATGTGAGTGGTAGAAAGGAAAGAACTAGACCAATGTACCTTATCCAATGTTGAAGATGGATCAATGATCACTCAATAATGTAACAAGGAAATAGCACAATTGGTACCAGATCTTGTCAATTCTCACATCTACACAAGTAAGGCTTATGGTGGAGCTTGGTGAGGATAGTGGCACAAAAATTTGATGCAAAATGTTAGCAAGAGTCAATAATGTTGGAAAAGATTCACTCATTCGCAAGTGAAACAAGTAGACCAATAGCAATATGTGGCACATGAAAACACACACACGGATAGATAAATGGGGTCGGGCAACCAAGGAATGAGCACAAAATGTGGAATCCACGGAAAACGCTCGTGTTGCACAACTCAAGAGAGACGCTAGCATGATTGCTCAATAAGCGGATACGACACTTGTGCACAACCTATAAGATGCAAAATGTATCAGTCTTCTATCCCAAGTATGCTATGTGTATGATGTTCTGGTGTTTCACACACGATGATCCAAGATGATCAATATGGTAGTATGGTATGCAATGTGGCGATGCTATGGCTCTTGCTTACAAGCTCTTTGCTCTATTTTCCTTTTTGCTTAAAAGCTTATTCTTTTTTTGTCCACTTATGCAAAATGCACAAACCAAGATAGCTATTTTGTATATGCGGGAACAATCTTGTGACACAAGGGATGATATGATGATACCAAGATGATACCAATATGATATGGTATGTATGCAATGGAGGTATGGATCACTAATGTGCACAAGTAACGTTGCCGGCAATACTCAAAGGCTAGTCTCGATAGGCAAGTGATGCAAAATGGGCTAAGGGGTTAACAAAGTAATGGCAAGAATGTACAATGAAGGGATACCACGATACCAAGATGATATAGAGGTTACTGTTCTTGCTTACGGTTAGGTTGTCAAATAATGGTGAAAAGTGGTCGATGTCGAAGACGACCTCGTGGCAATGATGAGTGGCGGTGTTCTTGATGTAGATACCAAGATGATGTAGACCCCTCCCTAAGTAGCCGAAACACCTTAGGAAACGGTAAAAACCGCAAACTCAAAATCTCCAAAGGATAATGTCAAATGGTGGTAGCGGAATGCGTTGGTGGTTTCGGAGTTAGCAATGCGGAAGTGGTGGAGGTAGTTGATGACGAAGTAACCTTCCCTAAGTAGCCGAAACACCTTAGGAGACTCAAGTCACCACTCAAGCAACCACAAATGCTATATGGATCAAAAACGGGTTAGGTTCCGGAAAGTTATGGTGGTTTTGCGGATGATATGGTGGATGGCCAAGGCAAAGATGCCAAAATGCCAAATTTTTTATGGAGTCAAATGGTGATGAAACCAAGATGAGCAGATCGGGCACGTCGCTAGCTAGCTTTTCAACGAGCCAAAGAACACCCAAATCGGAGTTCGGGAGTGAAAGTTATGAGTGAAAACGTAAAGTGTCTTGTGGTGATTACAGAAGTCTTGGTGCCGGGGTTTGGGGGTGCGGGCACCCGGGGTGGTCAGCGAGGTTGGTCTAAAGAAGAGGCCCGGGGGTCCGGGTGCCTGGGGGCAAGAGGTGCAGGCACCCAGGGTGGTCCGGGGCAAACAGCCCGGGGTGCGGGCACCCGGGGTGGTCAACGGAGATGCGCAGGGGGTCCGGGTGCCCGGGGGTGACGGATTTGGGCGGAAGTTCGTGGGAAAATGGAAGAAATTGGTGGATTTCGTGGAGGGAAAGGTGGAGATGGATGGGGGAAGGCTAGATCCACTTGAAACCAAGCAAATCCATGGATCAAATCCAACAAAACCTCATCAAACCAACAAATCACAAAAAAAATTGGGGCTATTTTTGGTGGGGAATTTTCGAATTTAGGACGAAATTACATAAAACAAGGCTAGAAAACGGTGGGGGACTCCAAATTCGTGATAAACGTGGCTCATGATACCAAGATGTTGTAGGGTGGAACCCTAGATCGAGATCTTTCATGAATTGGAGGGAGAATCCCCAAGAACACGAAGAACACGAAGAACACAAGAGAGAGAAAACACTCAAATTGACTAGATCCAATCACACATATGCTAGGTCCAAGAACATACAAGAGTTCACAATGATTCAAGAACAACAAAGGAAAGATACAAGGTACTAGTTCATCCCAATCCTATGAGGAGAGAGGTCTTGATGATCCTATGATGGGGATCTTTCCCTAGATGGGGGGCTTGAATACACTAGGGGATCTTCTCCATAGGAGGTCTTGAACTCCAATGGAGTGGTCTCTCTCTCTCTTAAGAGGAGGTACAAGGAGCAAAGCTCACTAAATCATGTCATATAATTTGCTATCTCCTAAATGAGCTAGGTGGGAGGTACTTATAGTCTAGGGACGAAATGGAGGGAAAGGGGAATACAAAGGTCCAAAATGACCCTGAAAACACACACACTCTCGGAGGGGTCCGGGCACCTGGGGTGCGAGGTACCGGGCACCCGGTCCGGTCCGGGGGGCTGCGCCCTTGTTGCTGTAGAGGCCGGGCACCCGGGGGTAGTGGCCCGGGCACCCAGGGTGGTGGCTGGTGGTACCAGGCGGGGGGCAGGCACCGGGGCCAGTGGGGCGGCCTTGAAGTCTGAGCACCGGGCCCTCAAGGCAGACACCCGGGCCTAGAGTGGCCGGGCACCCGGGGTAGCCAGGGGCTCCGCCGGCTGTAGGGGAGGGCTGGGGTGGTCCGGGACCTCCTCTGTTTCGTGCTTCTCGCGCGTCCTTCTTCCTTCTCCTCCTCCGTAGGTCTCCGGTGAACTTGGTGATTCCTCCGTGCTTCATCGTGACGATCTCCGAAGTACCTACGAATGCATAACGTTTCCATTTGAGGTAGAACCCGACTCTCGTGTGAATCCTAAAGAAACTCAAAGAGGAAAGAGTTAACCTCGGTTTCGATGGTGCGTGCACATGCTCTTGTCATTGGTCCTCGAGGTGCTTGATGAGTTGTAGTAGAGTCCAAGGGGATGAGCGAGGGATGCTCCGCATCAAGTGGCCAGTGCTACGCTAGTAGCACAGAGGGAACTTGAGGAAGAAGCAGCAGTAGCGGCGGAGCCGTCGGATGATGGGTCGGAGTCCTCCCCGGCAGGGCCTGACGCCGGCAAGGCGAAACCCCCGGCAAGGCCCGGTCCCGACATGGCAGAGTCTGCGCAGATGGGTGAAGTGAAGCAGAAGAAGAAGGTGGTGCAGCACCCGGTTTATTTTGTCAGTTCCCTCTTGCGGGGGCTAGATCAAGATACTCTGGTATGCAGAAGCTGCTTTTCGACCTCCTTATGGCCTCGAGAAAGCTATGCCACTATTTCCAAGCACATGAGATCACCGTCGTCACCCGTCTCTCTTTGCAATGAATCTTGCACAACCCGGATGCGACTGGGAGGATTGTGGAATAGGCATTGGAACTGTCAAGCTTTGGCCTCAAGTTTGAAAGTACTTCGACAATCAAGAGTCGAGCCTTGGCAGAGTTTATAGCAGAATGGACATCAATGCCCGACAAAGAGATTCAAGAGACCACCCTTCCCGGCAAGGAGACGAGCTGTGATTGGATTATGTACTTTGATGGAGCTTTCTCACTGCAAGGCGCTGGTGCTTGCGTGCTACTCGTCGCACCCACCGGAGAGCACCTCAAGTACGTAGTCTAGATGCACTTTCCCCAGGAAAAGTCAACGAACAACACGACGGAGTATGAGGGACTGCTTGCCGGTCTCAGGATCATGGAAGACCTCGGAATCAGGAAGCTCATGATCAGAGGTGATTCGTAGCTCGTTGTCAAGCAAGTTAACAAAGATTACCAGAGCCCGTTGATGGAGGCCTATGTGGATGAGGTGAGGAAGTTGGAGGAGTGTTTTGACGGTCTACAAGCAGAGCATATTCCTCGAGCAGAGAACAACATTGTCGACGACCTGTCAAAGCGTGCTGCCCTGAAGTTGCCTGTGGAACCAGGTACCTTTGTGCTTCAATTAACCCAGCCATCCGTTGAGCCATCTGCAGGACAGAACAAACGAAGGAAGGAAGGCCCCGACAAGTACTTTCCGGCTGAGCTCCCAGGAGCCACCGGCAAGGACGCTGCCGGGTACCCCAAGCTTGCTGGGGAGCAGCAACCTCTGGCAGGGCCTCAATCCCTAACTGTAGAGGCAACTGCCTTTGCGGCCATAGATGAGCCTTTAGTCCTTGTTGTCGAGCCCAGGCTCCGGCATGGGCGTAGTGCACCGTCCATTTCCTCCAAACAGGGGAACTCCCTGAGGAACAGGAAGAAGCAGAGAAAGTAGCCCGTTGGTCCAGCATGTACCAGTTTGTGGATGATGCCCTATCCAGAAGGAGACCGAACGACGTGAAATTGAAGTGCATTCCTCAGGAGGACGGACTGGAGCTGTTGGCAGAGATACATGGAGGCCTGTGTGGCTCCCACATAGGGTCAAGAGCCCTTGCCGGCAAAGCATTTCAGCAAGGTTTCTTCTGGCCCACCGCTCTCCAGGATGCGACTGCACTAGTAACCAAGTGTGAAGCGTGCCAGTTCCATTAAAAAAGCTTCATCAACCAGCTCAAGCTCTTCAGATAATCCCTCTTTCCTGGCCATTTTCAGTCTGGGGCTCGACATACTGGGCCCCTTTCCCCATTTTTTCGGGGGCTTTGAGTACTTGTACATCGCAATCGACAAGTTCACAAAGTGGCTAGAAGTGGAGCCAGTGAGAAAGGTGACAACATAGTCAGCCGTTAAGTTCTTCAAGGGGCTAGTCTGCCGTTTTGGTGTGCCAAACAGAGTCATCACCAACAATGGCACACAGTTCATGAGCCACACCTTCATGCAGTATATCCAAGACCTCAGCGGCAAGGTTTGTTTTGCTTCTGTTGCTCATCCCAGAAGTAACATCCAGGCTGAGAGGGCAAACGCAGAGGTGTTGCGAGGCCTCAAGACCAGAACTTTTGACAGACTACACAAGTGTGGAAGGCGCTGGATTGACGAGTTGCCAATGGTTCTTTGAACAATCAGGACGACACCAAATCGATCCACTGGCCAGACACCCTTTGCCCTGGTATACGGGGCGGAAGCAGTTCTCCCTACGGAACTCATATACCGGTCACCTCGAGTGCTCGCTTATGATGAGCTTTAGCAAGAGCGGTTGCGCCAAGATGATGCGATGCTCCTTGAGGAAGATCGTCTTCGGGCTGCCGTGCGAGCCGCTCGCTACCAGCAAGCCTCCTGCGTCGCTACCATAGCCGCAAGGTTCATACCCGAAGCCTTGAGGAAGGCAACCTTGTTCTCCGGTGAGTTCAATCCGCCAAGAATTCCAACAAGTTGGCGCCAAAGTGAGAAGGCCCTTATCGGGTAATACGAGTCACCAGGCCCGGTGCAGTCCGCCTGGAGACCAAAGATGGTATCCCAGTGAGCAACTCCTGGAACATCGAACATCTTCGCAAGTTTTACCCATAAGGCGTGGTTGCCGGGGCCCCCGATAGACCACTTTTTGTACAAGCCTTGCCGGCAAGGCATGTAACCCTTTGTACAAAGCCAGGCGCAGACCCTGAGCAACAGATAACTAAATGAAGCGCTGGCGCCCTAGAATTAGCATGCATGCTAGGTTGAGTCTCCCTCTCTGGTAGGGTTGATAGTGCTTGGCAGCAACCAACCCTTATCATAGAGGTCAAGTGTGTGTCTTTCGGTCTCTTCCAGTCCATTTTTGGTTCGCCGACCGCACAGACGCTTCTGCAGAACCATGTGGAGGAAAGAAGACGGATCAACACCCTCGATCCCGGCAAGCCAAGGTTGCCGGGGGCTGCAGATTCAGATAAGTTCTTTCTCCCCCGCTATGCACTTCCGTATGAAACTTGAACGTACGAAACTTCGTTCATTCCTATGCCACCGTGCTCCCTCCTTCCTATGCCCGAAATCCCTTTCAGGCCGGAATTTGGTTGTAGTTGCGGTGGGAGGGAAGCGAACGAAGGGCCCGATCCTACTTTACCCCTACTCCCGCTAAGGGCGTGGGTATAGCATGGTATGAAGTGGGAGGACGACAAGGTTTGTTGCCGGGCGACGTTGTTTACTTAAAATAACAAGGACTCGCTCCTCAGCATGGGCCTCGCTCACGCACAAAAGAACCCGACAAACACCCTTTTCATTAATACGTTGACTAAACAAGTACAATTCATACGGAATGTAAACATGAGCAAGGAGTTACAAAGTCTAAAATTCGACAAGTGCCCGCAGGATTAAGATCTAAAAAAGATAAGATGCCCTTAATCCCTTTCTTGTCCCTCTCCTTAGGAAGCGTATCAGGATAGAGGGAGGGCAAAAGGAGTGCCTAGGCGAGGTGCGAGCAGCAGAAGACACCAAGAGAACATCCCGACGGCCGCCCAGGAAAGGGCCGGTGATGACGGTGCCGGGGGAGAGGTCGAAAGATGAGGCAGCAGGCTGGCAATACCTGACGAAGGCGTTGGTGCCATCGTACTCCGACTTGACGGCCCGCCACCCACGTTCTTCGTGTTCTCCGGCCTCCCAACGCCAGCCGCCAGAACCCACGGCCCCGAGAAGTTCAAGGAGCTGGCTAGGGACGCCGCCACCAAGAACTTCCCGCCCCCGGCAAATCGCTCTACCGGGGAGAAGGCCAGGTGCAGATGGTGCTGCTGCCGGCGTCGCTTAGGGATGGGGCGTCCGATGTCTAGTCGGGCCCGTCCCCGTTGTCCTCCCCACTGGACCCCTCCTCGTCGCTGTCGCTCAAGAAGGAGCTCTCGTCGTCGGTCGAGCTCTCCGCGCAGCACCCTAACCTGATTCCCGAGCGCCCGAAGACCTTGACGGAGAGCAGGTCTTTCTCCACTAATTTGAAGTGGAGAACATGCCCCTTCGTCAAGCAGTGGGCGCCTGCGAAGGTTTTCCAGCCCCGACGAAGAAGCATTGCATGAGGGGCGGGGAACCATGTGTTCGCCCACATGTCGCTATTGCAACACCCCTTCATGTGAAGCCTCAGCTTCCGTGGCTGGTCGATCTCCAGCACCCTCGCGAACGCCTCGGGAAGGTGAAGGCGGCTACGTGGCGGCTCGTGCAACTGTAAGATGACTCCAACACCGTATCCCCGACATGGCTGCTCGATGAAGCCGGGGGAGATGGTGGCGGAGATGGTGACGTCTCAGGTGTCCCCCTTCCGCGCCCACCTCTGCCTCGACCACCTCGCCGACCACGACCCCGTCCGGCGACTTCGCCTTAAGCATCTGGCTCTTCCTTAACTGTCGCGCTCTCTGGCAGGAGGAAGACCTAGTCGCCTCTGCAGAAGAACGGCCACGACCATGCCCTCTCACCATGGCGAGTGGAAAGGACAAGCCAAGCAGGAGGGAGATGGATGTGGAAAGATGTCGTCTCTCTTCCCCTATATAGGGGGGCGAGGCCAAAGCTCAGCCCCGCAACCTAAGCGCGGCCGCCCCGCTCAACCAGTCCGAGCGCCAGAGGCGCGGGGAATCAGGACCGACCCGTTGATCCGATCATCAACGCCCGGTTTCCCGCCTCGGCGTTAAGGCCCATGCCCTCCATATTCGCCACCTACCCTCCCTGGTTCCCACGAGGCAGGGGGCGCGCCCAGGGGGGTAGGGCGCGCCATCCACCCTCGTGGAGGCCTCGTGTCCTTCCCGTACTACTTCTTATTTTCCTATTTTTCTAAATATTCAAAACAGAGAAAAATTGCCATTAGAACTGTTTTGGAGTCATTTTACTTACCGTACCACATACCTATTCCTTTTCGGAGTCTGAAACGTTCTGGAAAGTGTCCCTTATGTATTCCTCCAGGGTTACGGTTTCAATAACATTGGTTTCAACATTTATAGGATTACCTGAGATATAATGTTTGATTCTTTGACCGTTCACCACCTTCGGATTTGTGCCTTCGAAGTTGTTGATTTTTATGGCACCGGAACAATAGACCTCCTCGATAACGTAAGGACCTTCCCATTTGGAGAGAAGTTTTCCTGCAAAAAATCTTAAACGAGAGTTAAATAGCAACACATAGTCACCAACATTAAACTCATGCTTTTGTATCCTTTTGTCATGCCATCTTTTAACTTTCTCTTTAAACAGCTTGGCATTCTCATAGGCTTGGGCTCTCCATTCATCAAGTGAGCTAATGTCAAATAGCCTCTTCTCACCAGCAAGTTTAAAATCATAGTTGAGCTCTTTAATGGCCCAGTATGCCTTATGTTCTAGTTCGAGAGGTAAGTGACATGCGTTTCCATAAACCATCTTATATGGAGACATACCCATAGGATTTTTATACGCAGTTCTATAGGCCCATAATGCATCATCAAGTTTCTTAGACCAATTATTCCTAGATCTATTAACAGTCTTTTGCAAAATTAATTTAAGCTCTTTGTTACTCAATTCTACTTGACCACTAGACTGTGGGTGATAGGGAGATGCAATTCTATGATTAACATCATACTTAGCAAGCATTTTACGAAAAGCACCATGAATAAAATGTGAACCGCCATCAGTCATTAAATATCTAGGGACTCCAAACCTCGGAAAAATAACTTCTTTAAGCATCTTAATGGAGGTGTTATGATCAGCACTACTAGTTGGAATAGCTTCTACCCACTTAGTAACGTAATCAACAGTAACTAAAATATGTGTATATCCATTAGAGGCAGGAAACGGTCCAATATAATCAAAGCCCCAAACATCAAATGGTTCAATAACAAGTGAATAATTCATAGGCATTTCTTGACGTCTGCTAGTATTACCAATTCTTTGACATTCATCACAAGATAAGACACACTTACGAGCACCCTTGAAGAGAGTAGGCCAATAAAAACCAGATTGCAATACCTTATGTGCAGTTCTATCTCCAGCGTGGTGTCCTCCATAAGCCTCGGAGTGACACTTGCGTAGGATCTGTTCCTGTTCATGCTCAGGTACACAACGCCTAATAACACCATCTACTCCTTTATAAAGATGTGGGTCATCCCAGAAGTAATGTCTTCAAATCATAGAAAAACTTTTTCTTTTGCTGGTATGTGAAACTAGGTGGTATAAATTTAGCAACAATGTAATTAGCATAATCAGCATACCATGGAGCAAAGACGAGAAGCATTTATGACATTCAGCTTGTTCATCGTGAAAGCTATCATCAATAGGTAGTGGGTCATCAAGAACATTTTCTAACCTAGACAAGTTATGCGCAGCAGGTTCTCAGCTCCCTTTCTATCAATAATATGTAAATCAAATTCTTGTAGCAAGAGAACCCATCTAATAAGTCTAGGTTTAGCATCTTTCTTTTCCATAAGATATTTAATAGCTGCATGATCTATGTGAATAGTTACTTTAGAAACAACAATATAAGGTCTGAACTTATCACAAGCAAAAACAACTGCTAAGAATTCTTTTTCAGTAGTAGCATAATTTCTCTGGGCATTGTCTAGAGTTTTACTAGCATATTGAATAACATTTAATTTCTTATCAACTCTTTGCCCTAGAACAGCACCTACGGCATAATTGCTAGCATCACACATAATTTCAAAAGGTAAATTCCAATCAGGTGGTTGAACGATAGGTGCAGAGATTAATGCTTTCTGAAGTATATCAATTGCTTCTACACAATCATCATCAAAAACGAAAGGTATATCTTTTTGTAAGAGATTAGTCAGAGGCTGAGAAATTTTTGAGAAGTCCTTAATGAACCTCCTATAAAAACTGGCATGACCAAGGAAACTTAGTATACCGTTGATGTCCTTGGGACACGGCATCTTTTCAATAGCATCAACTTTAGCTTTATCCACTTCAATACATCTTTCAGAAATTTTATGCCCCAAGACAATACCTTCGTTAACCATAAAGTGGCACTTCTCCCAATTCGAGACAAGATTAGTTTCTTCACATCTCTACAAAACTTGATCTAGGTTTCTCAAGCAATCATCAAAAGAGGAGCCATAAACGGAGAAATCGTCCATGAAGACCTCACATATCTTTTCACAAAAATCAGAGAATATAGCCATCATGCATCTTTGAAAGGTAGTAGGTGCATTACATAAACCAAAAGGCATACGTCTATAAGCAAAAGTACTGAAAGGGCAAGTAAAAGTGGTCTTTGCTTGATCATCGGTGACACGGTATTTGAGAGAAACCAGAATAACCATCTAGAAAGCAAAAATGTGTGTGTTTGGATAATCTTTCTAGCATTTGATCAATAAATGGCAAGGGGTAATGATCTTTTTTAGTAGCTTTATTTAATTTGCGGAAATCAATTACCATCCTATAACCTGTAATAATTCTTTACGAAATCAATTCATCTTTATCATTGGGAACGACAGTAATATCTCCCTTCTTTGGGACACAATGGACAGGACTTACCCACTGACTATCAGCCACGGGATAAGTTATACCTGCCTCAAGGAGCTTTAGTATTTCCTTTATTACCACTTCTTTCATCTTAGGATTCAGCCGTCGTTGATGATCAAAAACTGGTTTGGCATCTTTCTCCAAATTTATTTTGTGTTGACATAGAGTGGGACTAATGCCCTTAAGATCATCAAGAGTATATCCAATAGCAGCCGGTGCTTCTTCAGAGTTTTCAATAAATTTTCTTCCTCCTTCTCTGAAAAGTTAGCACTAATAATAACAGGATATATCTTCTTTTCATCAAGATAAGCATATTTAAGAGTATCAGGTAATGGTTTAAGCTCAAACACGGGATCGCCCTTGGGTGGAGGAGGATCCCCTAGGATTTCAACAGGTAAATTGTGTTTCAGAATAGGTCCCTTGTTTAAAGAATGCTTCATCTACTTCCCTTCTTTCATTCATAAACATATCATTTTCATGGTCTAGCAAATATTGTTCTAAAGGATCATTAGGAGGCACGGCAATAGAGGCAAGACCAATAATTTCATCTTTACTAGGCAATTCCTCATCACGAGGTTGTCTATGGAATTTAGAGAAATTAAACTCATGAGACATTTCATCCAAACCAATAGTAACAACATCCTTCTTGCAATCTATCTTAGCATTAACAGTATTCAAGAAGGGTCTACCAAATATAATGGGACCAAAGCTATGTTGTGGGGAACCAAGAACAAGAAAATCGGCAGGATATTTAACTTTTCGACACAAGACTTCAACATCTCTAACAATCCCAATTGGTGAAATAGTATCTCTATTGGCAAGCTTAATGGTGACATCAATTTCTTCTAACTCAGCGGGTGCAATATCATGCATAATTTCTTTGTATAAGTCAATAGGTATTGCACTAGCACCAGAACCCGTATCACACAAGCCATGATAATAATGATCTCCTATTTTAACAGAAATAACAGGTATGCCTACCACAGGTCTATGTTTATCTTTAGCACTAGGTTTAGCAATTCTAGCAGTCTCATCACAGAAATAAATAACATGCCCATCAATATTATCAGCCAAGAGATCTTTAACCATAGCAATATTAGGTTCAACTTTAACCTGCTCAGGAGGTTTGTGTGTCCTAATATTACTTATGTTGACTACAATTGAAGCTTTAGCATGATCCTTAATTCTAACAGGGAAAGGTGGTTTCTCAACATAAGCAGTAGGAACAATAGGATCATTATAAGTGATAGCCTTTTCTTCAACTTTAATAGGTGCAACTACTTTTACTTCAATGGGAGGATTATATTTAAACCACTTCTCCTTAGGGAGACCAACATGAGTAGCAAATGATTCACAGAAAGAAGCTACTATCTCAGAGTCAAGTCCATATTTAGTGCTAAATTTACGGAAAACATCGGTATCCATAAAAGATTTAACACAATCAAAATTAGGTGTTATACCTGACTCCTTACCCTCGTCGACATCCCAATCTTCAGAGTTGAGTTTAATTCTTTCCAATAAATCCCATTTGAATTCAATAGTCTTCATCATAAAAGAACCAGTACAGGAAGTATCGAGCATGGTGTGATTGTTGTCAGAAAGCCGAGCATAAATTTTTTGAATAATCATTTCTCTCGAGAGCTCATGATTGGGGCATGAATATAACATTGACTTAAGCCTCCCCCAAGCTTGAGCGATGCTTCCTCCTTCGCGAGGCCAAATATTATATATATATATAATATATATATATATATATAATTACGATCACGATGAACAAGATGCATAGGATAAAACTTCTGATGAAATTCCAATTTCAATCATTTGTAGTTCCATGATCCCATATCATCACATAGCTTATACCATGTCAATGCATCTCCCTTCAAAGATAAAGGGAAGACCTTCTTCTTGATAACATCATCGGGCATACCTGCAAGCTTAAATAATCCACAAACTTCATCCACATAGATTAGGTGCTCATCGAGGATGTAATGTTCCGTCTCCTGCAAAAGGATTAGCTAGCAGTTTTTCTATCATACCCGAAGGAATTTCAAAGTAAACATTTTCAGTAGGTTCAGTAGGTTGAGGAGCAACTATTTGCTTTACTGGTCGGGGTGAAGATACCCCAAACAAGCCCCCTCAAAGGATTACTTTCCATAGTAACAAGTGACGGTAAATTTCAGCACACTATATAATTTTTCCTTACCAAATTCCACCTACCAAAGGCGCTTCACTCCCCGGCAACGGGCGCTTTAAAAGAGTCTTGATGACCCACAAGTATAGGGGATCTATTATAGTCCTTTCGATAAGTAAGAGTGTCAAACCCAACAAGGAGCGTAGGAAATGATAAGCTGTTTTCAGCAAGGTAGTCTCTGCAAGCACTGAAACTATAGGTAACAGATAGTTTTGTGATAAGATAATTTGTAACGAGTAACAAGTAACAAGTGTAAATAAAGTGCAGCAAGGTGGCCCAATCCTTTTTGTATCAAAGGACAGACCTGGACAAACTCTCATATAGAGAAAAGCGCTCCCGAGGACACATGGGAATTATCGTCAAGCTAGTTTTCATCACGTTCATATGATTCGCGTTCGGTACTTTGATAATTTGATATGTGGGTGGACCGGCGCTTGGGTTCTATCTTACTTGGACAAGCATCCCACTTATGATTAACTCCTATTGCAAGCATCCACAACTACAAAAGAAGCATTAAGGTAAACCTAACCATAGCATGAAACATATGGATCCAAATCAGCCCCTTACGAAGCAACGCATAAACTAGGGTTTAAGCTTACATCACTCTAGCAACCCATCATCTACTTATTACTTCCCAATGCCTTCCTCTAGGCCCAAATAATGGTGAAGTTTCATGTAGTCGATGTTCACATAACACCACTAGAGGCGAGACAACATACATCTCATCAAAATATCAAACGAATACCAAATTCACATGACTACTAATAGCAAGACTTCTCCCATGTCCTCAGGAACAAACATAACTACTCACAAAGCATATTCATGTTCATAATCATAGGAGTATTAATATGCATATAGGATCTGAACATATGATCTTCCACCAAATAAACGAACTAGCATCAACTACAAGGAGTAATCAACACTACTAGCAACCTACAGGTACCAATCTCGGACTTAGAGGCAAAGATTGGATACAAGAGATGAACTAGGGTTTTAGAGGAGATGGTGCTGTTGAAGATAATGATGGAGATTGGCCCCCTCCCGATGAGAGGAGCGTTGGTGATGATGATGGTGATGATTTCCCCCTCCCGGAGGGAAGTATCCCCGGCAGAACAGCTCCGCCAGAGCCCTAGATTGGTTCCGCCTCGTGGCGGTGGAGTCTCGTCCCAAAAGCTTGCTTATGATTTTTTGGACGAAAGACTTCATATATCAGAAGATGGGCACCGGAGGGCCACCAGGGGGCCCATGAGGCAGGGGGCACGCCCAGGGGGGTAGGGCGCGCCCCCACCCTTGTCGCCAAGGTGTGGGCCCCCTCTAGTATTTTCTTCACTCAGTATTTTTTATTATTTCCAAAAATAACTTCCGTGAAGTTTCAGGACTTTTGGAGTTGTGCAGAATAGGTCTCCAATATTTGCTCCTTTTCCAGCCCGGAATTCCAGCTGTCGGCATTCTCCCTCTTTATGTAAACTGAAAGTGCGTTATATCAACTAGAGGGGGGGGTGAATAGGCGATTTTTATGAATTCGTCACTGAGGAATTTGCCGGTGAGGAAATTCCTTAGCGAAGAACTACTTGCAGCGGAATAAGTACTCAGAAGTAAGCATAAAGAATGCGGGCATGGTCATCAAGATGAAATGAAGACAAACAAAGAGTACAGAAAGCGTAAACACATGATAGCACAAGATGAAGACAAACATACTGAAGAAATTGAACTGAAGAAATTGAGAAAGTCTTCAGTCAAAGTCTTCAAACACAGATATGAACAAACACTCAACACAATAATGAGGAAATGAAAGGGTTGAGGAAATAGAACCGATTAGGTTGGTGAAGACAATGATTTGGTAGACCAGTTCCAACTGTTGTCTCGGTTGTACGTCCTGGTTGGAGCGGCCGAGTATTTAAACTCGAGGACACACAGTCCGGACACCCGATCGGCCGAGCACGCAGCTCAGGACACCGAGTCCTCACCGTATTCTCCTTGAACAAAGGTCACACAGACCTCGTCCAATCACTCGTGGTAAGTCTTGAGCGACTTCCAAACCTTCACAGACTTGGTCACTCGGCGATCCACAATTCCTCTTGGATGCTCTAGACCATGACGCCTAACCGTCTGGAAGAAGCACAGTCTTCAAAGGTAACAAGCGTCGGATCCACGCAGGATCAATCTCTTCAGTGATGCTCAATCACTTTGGGTTTGTAGGGGTTTGGTGTTTAGGGTTTTTCCTCACTTGATGATTTTCGCTCAAAGTCCTCGGAGGATGGGTTGCTCTCAAATGACAAGTGTCAAGTTCTCTCGGAGCAGCCAAACAGCTAGTGGTTGTAGGGGGCGGCTATTTATAGCCTAGGGAGCAGCCCGACATGATAAGACATAAATGCCCTTCAATGATATGACCGTTAGGTGGATAAGATATTTTGGGACAGCTGGCGCGCAGCAAAATAACTATCGGAAATTTGAATATCAAATTACTTAGGGCTATCATGTTCCTCACTGTGTAGGCAATCCGCACTGGCGAATTCCTAACTCCTCAGTCAGAACAAATTCCTCAATGACTGTAAGAACTTCGTCTCATCCTTTGAAGAAATTGACTGAACTATATGAGATTTCCAAAGGCTTCACTCGAAGGGATTGGTAGGTGTAGGATTTTGAGTTGAGCATCACATGGAAATTTTTCCTAAGTATTTCCTCGACCCCTTTAACGACGGTGTTTCCTATGACTCAAGAAAGAGAAAATGAAACTACGAAAACAAAAGTCTTCACGCTTCATGTTCCTCAAATGAATACCAAGTCTTCAAGGTCACACCAATTTCTTCACTTTCAAAGTCTTCAGAATATCAAAGTCTTCAGTCGGAGAACTTCATTTTTAGGGGTCGACTTTCTCTGTAAATATCAAACTCCTCATAGACTTATAGACCTGTGTACACTCACAAACGCATTAGTTCCTTAACCTATAAGTCTTCAATCCACCAAAATCACTAAGGGGCACTAGATGCACTTACAATCTCCCCTTTTGGTGATTGATGACAATATAGATTAAGTTTTCAACGGGATAAACATATGAAGTGTAAATACTGATAATGAGGAATTTGATTGCAAGATATAGAAGAACTCCCCCTGAAGATGTGCATAGTGAGGAATTTGCTTTTGAGGCAATGCACATTTGAAGAGTTGAATCATGGAGATCCCCCTATATCTTGTAATTCATACACGCATTTTACATATAATATGAAGAATTTGAAATGCATGATGAAATATGGTGCTTGATGTAATTCAGCATGCGTGCCATAACATTAATGAGGAACAAGCATGCAAGCTAACGCATCAAGAGTATCAGAGCTCAAATAGATCCGCTTTGAAGATTTTCAAGAAGCTCAAGAGAATCAGAGCATAGTGCAAGGGCATAATGCATCAAAAGTATCAAAGCACCATCGGGTTTAAGATTACAACTCGATCCAATAAAAGTTTCAGAAGAACGAGAGTTGTAACTTAACAAAAATAAATTGTTGTATATAGGCAATAAAATAGACCCGCTTGAAGACTAACTCAAATTTCTCCCCTTTTGTCATCGAATGACCAAAAGGATTGGAACTGAGGACTAACGCTCCTGAAGAATTTCAAGTTGAAGAAGGAGCGCCATCGTTGTTGGGGTCGGTTGTTGTAGTAGGACCTGCCGCGGTGTCGTCCAAGTCTTCATTTTCATCAGTGTCGCGCGATGAAGAATAGGAGCTGGCCGCCAAGGACGGAACTTTGACCTTCTTGTATTTCTTCGGAGGAGGTGCAGACCAGGCAAATTCTTCCTTGAGTCCCATGGATGTCAGTTCTTCCGCACTGTAGACATGTGAAAGAACAGCCCAGGTGCGTTTGAAGGTTTCATGGAGGTAGTAGTGGTTTTTCTTCACTGCATTGTGTGTTGAGGTCATGTTGTGAAGAATTGAACCAAACTGACGCTTGACCCATTTATGATTGCGATCAACCTTCCGATGAAGGCGAGGAGTAACTCACGATCAGTCATCACCACAGGTGCGATGGCTTGAGGACTTTGCTTGACCGAGGTATTTGCGGCGAGTCATGTGTGGCGTAGTCATCATTGGTGGAGTAGGATGCTGCTTTGCAACTGTCCATCCAATGGACGAATGCCTTCATCTATCACAGCAGTAGCCTTGCCCTTGTCATCACCGAGGTAAATGTCCGCTTTAGGACTTCAATCGGGGCAAGTAGCTACGATGGTTCGTAGTATCAGCCTTGTAATTGAGTGAAGACCTTGTCCCGATGAATCTCATTATCCAAGGCGCATAAGGCTTCAGCTCAAATGGTGACATAGCAATGTTTGCGAGTCCTCATGAAGAAATCATGGAAGTTGACGGAACGCCATGGATGATGTTGAAAAGCATATTCTTCATGATGCCAACGACTTCTTCATCATTCGAGTCGTGGCCTTTCATAGGACTCATTGTCTTCGCCGTAATCCGATAGACAGTCCGAGGCACATACAATAATTACTTGACGAGGAATTTGGTTCTTGGGGCCCGCTTGGCTTCAAAGGCTTCATCAAGACTTGCATATAGTGATTTGAAAGTGCTGGTTCGTTATAGATACAACGAGCACCATCAAGTGGAGGATCGAGTGGTAGAGCACGAAGCAATTCGATTCTTTGGTGCCTTGTAGTGAGTATTTTCGGACATCCAGCCTAATACCCATGAGTTCACGTCTTGGCGTCTCCGGTGATGTGCAATGTTGCATAGAATTGAAGAATGAGTTCTTCATTCCGATCCACGTATATCGCTGCAGAAATTCGTAAGTCCTCGCATCGTGAAGAACATTGAGGACTGGCTCAAAGCTGGCGGAGACTCCGTGTCCACATGAGGAATATGAGCATGATCAAGACTTTGTCTTTGTTGAAGAGCACCGAGGAATAGAAATTGGCTTGGCCGGGCAGTCCGTAAACGCCTCTTCCTTATGCGAAAGCGTAATCATATGGATTATAGTTAGTGAAGAATACGTGCTCGGCAAAGAAATCTTCAGCCTTGAACTTTTGTTTGCTTGAGAACGGATTCTTTTGCTTGGGCGTAGGGGTGTCGGTGAGTTGCATCACCACCTCAGAATCACGAGTTCGTGTTCTTCAGCCGAGGGATTTCTTGTTCCTCAATAGGTGCAAATCGAGGATCAAGAAAGAAGTTCATCGACACTAGTGGCTGGAATTTCTTCATGCACAGAGCAAGTGGGTTGAGTTTCTTGAGTCCATTTGGACTGTTTGTGCGAGGGACCGAGGAATCTGTTGGAGCGGGGTGAAGAGAGGAGTATTGGGATGCAGACTTTCCCAAAAGTCATCATTCATCACCGTGTGGTGCACCCAATATCCACATCTTCATCTTCACTTTCCTCAACACCACCTCTTCACCGTGAACCGAGGCATAGGTGAGGAAATGACCGGGGTTGAAGGGATTGCGTCCACTTCAATTTCTTCATCAATCTGCTCTGACGAAGCGGCAGAATGATGTTCTTCATCGATCCGATTGGGATCTCATAGTCTTCTCCAAAAGGAACAAGGTCCTTTGATGGCATGGAGGAAATCGAACAGCATCAATTGGATTTTCAAAGGAGCTGGTCATTGGCTTCATTTTCTTCGCAGTCAAGAATTTGACACACCGATGCCTTCCTTTTCTTCATACGACTCGTTACTGCTCCTTGGTTTTCTTCACATCGAGGCGGATGGAAGAATTGGAGTTGGTGTTGGCGCAGGAGGAGCCGAGGAATCTGGTTGAATTTCTTCAGCGCAATCGATGCGCTGTTCTGCCTGCCTTGTTCGCTTTTTCAGCGCACCACTAGTGGATGCCCCGGCAATTTCTTCACGGGCCGGAATGGGATCATCAGCCCGAACTAGCATTTTCATCAGCAGCCTGAACGTCATCGGTGGTGCTGGTCTTCACTGAGGAATTTCATGTTGCGTTGGGGCAGCAACATTTGTGAATTTCTTCGTCGAGTTGATTTAATCGACCTTGGCTCCTTGCCAATCAAAGATAATAAGAATCGAAAATTTTGGCCGAGGTCTTGAATTTCGCTTGACCTTGAGAAGTTCCTCGGTGTCATTTTGACAATGTTTTTCTTCAGAACTTCTCCTTTACGTATTGAGCCTTCTTGATCTCTCTTGCCTTTTCAAACTTCCATTTCTCTTCAAATGATGAAATGGGTCAACATATGACTTTGTCCAGGGGTCAGATGAAAATCAGGCATAGGGGTGTTTGGATCCTTGTGCCAGAGATCAATATAATTGAGGATTTTCTTCGGATCCAACAGCAGTGGCACAAATGTGCCTTTGGCTCTAGGCGGCCCTTTCTTGGCAATCTCTGATGATTTCCGCAAGTTCATCATCAGAAGCTTCATCATCAGAAGGCACATGGAATGCAACCTATTTCTTCTTTGGACTTGGCCGAGGACCTCGTCCAGCTGTTGCTTTGGTCTTCAGCAGAGCCGGGCCAGATGATGAAATTGGTGCTGCTGAGGAACTTGCTGAAACTCCAGAGGCAATCGAGAAACCAACAGTCCTTTGACATGTAGCCAGATGCACAGGAACTGAGGATTTTGACGGAGCTGTTGAGGACTTTGGTGGAGCTGTAGCAGTGTGAGGAATTTGCCGTGAGGGCGCTGAAGGTGAAGCACTTGGCTTATGAGCAGGCTTCTTAGGCATGGATTTCCTCGGTTTTACCGAGGCCTCAGTAGAAGTAGCAAAGGGTCAATCCTCATTGAATTTCTTCACGCCTCCTTGGCTTGTCTTGCCAATTTAGCTTGGCGCTTAGCCCATTCTTCAGAAAGTCCTCACCACGTTTGATGCTTGTGGGATCGGCTACTTGGCCAGTGCCAATGGAGCTCTTGGGCATGGAGGGTTGAGAGCGAATTTCTTCATGTACTTTGGAGTCACATATCTGTATTCCCTCCATTCCCTTGCCCATCTCCGTTCAATCTTCCAATACGCACCTTTGGCGCTGATTTTTGTTTTCTTCATCGGTGTGCAATAGTCGCATAAATTTCCTCGGGGATCTCAAAAGCAGTCATAACCTCTGGTTTCTTTCCTCCTTTCGTGGCTTCTTACCATCTGCCATATTCTTGATTGAGGAAATTGAACAATTGAGTTCTCTCAAGAAGTATGCAGTTTTTCTTCGAGGAACGCTGCAAATGAGTTAAGTTGATGAGAACCTAGTGATTCAAAGCGGACATGAGTACCGTGAACAGAGTACAGTTGCGAGGAATTTGGAGAGGTCATATGCGTTCTCAGAAGGTTTTTCGAAAAGAACAAGTTTTGAGGATTTTGACCAGATGAGCCTTGAAGAATTTCACTAAGCGTTCTTTGACTTACGTTCCAGAGTTGTACAGATCGAGGATCCACACAATTGAGGAATCTTGAAGAAAATGATTGCTTAGAGAAACGAATCAAGAGCGAGATAGCTTGTGAGGTGTTTGTGTGTGAGGATTTGAAGAATAAACACCTTTGAAGATTTTCAGAAAGCTTGAGAATCAAAGAGAGTAATAAAAGTAACTTTTATTTACTCTAAATGAAGAACACGACGAACTGGGTGTTGTAGATGTGAAGCTCGTCTGTTCAGATCTTCCACGCCCTAACTTGGCGGAGGAAGACAGCTATGGCGGCGGCGGAGTGAGGATTTCCGCAGTCGGCGCGAGTACGTCGATGACGAGGTCGAGGCAGTGAAGCTCTTCCTCACCGGCGACGATGGAGTAGCGGCGGTGCTAGGTTTTGAGGAGCTCGAGCGGGAGAGAGAGGTCGAGCGGAGTAAAAGAAGTGAGGATGGAGAGAGGGGTATTTATAGAGGCAGTGAAAAACTGTTCGCCCGAAGATTTAGGAGGAACGAGCCCCTGACCATTCTCCTTCTCACGACATGTGTCACCCACATATTGTGTAGTGGAGATCGTGTACGATCGTGGGTGAATAAAATAATGCATCATGGGATGCAGAACGGTTTGAGCGGCAAAACCGAAAATTTGGGTAAGATCAGTTTTAAAGTTTCGTTCGCAATTTCTTCAAATTGACAAGGACACAAAGTGAAGATTTTGAACGAAGTTTCAAATAGAACGCATATGAAGTATTTGTGTATAGATTGGGTTTAGTATAGCATAGAGTGGGAAGGGTCCGATCACATTCACTTAGCATAAAAAGCAACTTGAAGAGATAGCCATAAGTGAATACTGTAGAGGACATAAACCCATATATATATATATATATATATATATATATATATCTGATGAAGAAAAACAACGGAAACAGTGAAGATTTTGCAAAGTTGAAGAATTTGAAAAACTGAAGAATTTCAAAACTGAGGAAAAACTCAAATTGAAGATTTTCAGCTTTGGTGGTGGTGTGACCCAATCAGATAAGAATGATGATTTCAGACACCGCTTACAATTGTCGTAGGGTTCTGAGAATCAAATTCTTCATTAATTTCTTCACACTTAGAGTGTTATTCTTCATTGATTGAAGAAAAACGTTTCTTCATGTGTTGCACATCTAAGTCATCAGTTTTGCATAAGTGTAAGGATGTGTGTCCTTTTTAAAGAACGTTCGAAGATTCTAAGATATTTAGCTCACACCGCAACTTGCTAAATCTCTTCTCATCCAAGGGCTTAGTGAAGATATCGGCTAGCTGTTCTTCGCCTTCACGTGCTCGATGGAGATGTCGCCCTTCAACACATGATCACGAAGAAAATGATGACGAATTTGAATGTGCTTTGTCTTCGAAAGTGCTGAACTGGGTTGTGAGCAATCTTGATGGCACTCTCATTGTCACGATGAGAGGCACATTCTTCACGTTGATGCCGTAGTCCTTGAGAGTCCGCTTCATCCACAGCAATTAAGCACAACACGAGCCAAAGAAGCAATGTATTCAGCTTCCGCAGAGATGTGCGGATACGCAGTTCGCTTTCTTCGAGGACCAATGCACCAAAGATCGTCCGAGGAAATGACAAGTGCCGGTTGACTTGCGGTCCACACGATCACCAAATAGAGTCGAGTCGTAATATCCAATGAGATCAAAAGCGAGCCCTTGGGGTACCATAATCCTAGCGTTGGTGTGTGAGCTAGATATCGAAGAATATGCTTCACGGCCTTATGGTGTGATTCCTTGGTGTAGCTTGAAATCGGGCACACATGCAAACACTAAGCATTATATCTGGCCTAGATGCACATAAGTACAATAAAGAACCAATCATGGAGCGGTATACCTTGTGATCAAGTCAATACCATTTTCATCGATTGCATAGATGGCCATTTGTGGGCATAGGAATTTTGACGCCTTTGCAGCCTTTGCATGCCGAATTTCTTCAGACATCTTTGAGGTATTTCTCCGAGATATGAATATGCCATTGTGTTGTTGATTTAATTTGAATACCTAAGAAGAATTTCAACTCTCCCATCATAGACATTTGATATTCTTCACTCATCATATAGGCAAATTCATCACTATAACGTTGGTCAAGACAGCCAAAGATAATATCATCAACATATATTTGGCACACAAACAGTTCACCATCATAAGATTTAGTAAAGAGAGTAGGGTCGAGTGAACTGGTGTGAAGCCATTCTTCACGAAGAATTCCTTCAATGTATCATACCACGCCCGGGGCTTGTTTGAGACCATAGAGGGCCTTATTAAGTCTCAAGACTTTGTCGAGATTCTTTGGATCTTCAAAACACAGGGGTTGAGCAACATATACTTCTTCCTCAAGCTTACCATTGAGGAATGCACTTTTCACATCCATTTGATATAAAGTGATATTGTGATGGTTAGCATAGGCAAGTAATATGTGAATAGACTCAAGTCTAGCAACAGTGCAAAAGTTTCATCGAAATCAATTCCTTCAACCTGTGTGTAGCCTTGAGCTACTAGTCGTGCCTTATTCCTCACCACAAGACCATTTTCATCTTGCTTGTTGCGGTAGATCCACTTTGTGCCAATGATATTATGCTTACGAGGATCTGGATGTTTGACCAGTTCCCAGACATTGTTGAGCTCGAACTGATGTAATTCTTCTTGCATAGCCTGAATCCACTCCGGCTCAGAAATGCTTCATCTACCTTAGTGGGCTCTGTGATAGAGACGAAAGCATAGTGCCCACAAAAGTTAGATAAATGTGAAGCTTTTGAGCGTGTGAGAGGACCTGGCGCTTTAATGTCATCAATGATCTTGTCAACTTGCACTTCTTTTGCAACACGAGGATGAGCTGGTTATCGTCGAGGAATTTGATCATTTTCCTCAGCACCATTGTCTTCAAAGATTATCTTCAGTGCATCACTCGGCGTTCTTCACAGTCAGAATGAATTCTTCAGCAGATTCTTCAGTCGGAATGACATCCTCAGTTGCCTTGAACTTGATTGAATCCTTAGGTGTTGGTTCATCTAACACAGAAGGTAGGTGCTCTCTTTGCGAGCCATTAGTTTCATCGAACCGCACATCTACAGTGTCAACAACCTTGTGAAGAGTGATGTTGAAGACTACAGAGGTGTGCGAGTCCTTCCGTAACCAAGCATAAAACCTTCATGTGCTTTCGGTGCAAATTTAGAATTGTGATGAGGATCTCTAATCCAAGCATTTAGCAATCAAGACTTTGAAATAACTTACATTGGGTTTCTTGTCGTTGAGGAGTTCATAGGCAGTCTTCTTGAAGAATTTGTGAAGATATACTCTGTTGATGATGTGGCACGCAAGATCAATTGCATCAATCCAAAACGACTAGGCGTTTTGTATTCATCAAGCATAGTGCGAGCCATCTCAACAAGAGTTCTGTTCTTGCGCTCCACGACGCCATTTTGTCGAGGAGTATAAGGAGCGGATAACTCATGAGTAATACCAAGTTCATCAAGATAGTCATCAAGACCGGAATTCTTGAACTCAGTTCCATTGTCACTCCTGATGTGCTTGATCTTCACACCAAAGTTGGTTGAAGCCCTCGAGGAAAATCGTTTGAAAACTTCCTGCACTTGATTTTTGTAAGTAACAATGTGTACCCATGTGAAACGAGAGTAATCATCAACAATAACAAAGCCATATAGAGATGCATCATTAACGGCAATTTGAGTAATGATTGGGACCAAAGAGGTCCATGTGAAGCAATTCGAAGGGACGAGTAGTGGTCATGATAGTCTTCGTTGGATGCTTGGCCTTGGTCATTTTTCCAGCTTCACAGGCTCCGCATAAGTGATCCTTGAGGAATTTGACATTCTCAATGCCAATGACATGCTTCTTCTTCGCAAGCGCAGTAAATTCCTCATGCCTACGTGACCAAGTCGCCGATGCCATAGCCAGCCTTCTGAAGCTTTTGCAAGTAGACACACGGCTGGTTGTGGTCCTGTAGAGAAGTCAACAATATACAAGTCTCCTCTCCTAAAGCCTTCGAAGACTTTGGAATTGTCAGCTTCCATAATCACAACACAACGATACTTGCCAAAGATAACAACCATATCAAGATCACAAATCATTGAGACTGACATGAGGTTGTATCCTAAGGACTCAACAAGCATGACTTTGTCCATGTGTATGTCCTTAGAGATCGCAACCTTACCAAGACCCAATACGACTTTTGCCTTTGTCGGCAAAGATGACATGCTTCGGATGTGACGGTGATAAGGGAGCATCCATCAATAGATTCTTGTCACCGGTCATGTGATTTGTACATCCACTATCGAGAACCCACTCGGTGGCTTTGGGTTGATCATCCTGCAGATGAATTAGTGCAACTTACGATCTCATATACTTCATCGGTGAAGAATATGATATCAAGTTCATCGAGATGAATTTCATCGGGCAAGATAGCGTATAAGCAAGATGAGGATGTGTGAAATGAAAGTTCATTTCATCATGATTAGCCTCAAGGCCCTTTCGAGCAATTTCACGTCCCTAGCAAATTCTTTAGACGTTAAGGCACGCCCGAGACCTGACCTGCAGAAGAGATTAGTTCTTTTCTTCACCACCCACATCTGAAGGGGTGGCAAAGAGTTCATTACTCTGCGAGCACCATATGAGAATGGTGGCATAGAAGCCAAACCATTTCGTTTCACATAAGAGGGGTTAGGGTAAGCATATGAATAAGCAGAGAAATTCTTCGAGGACTTATGAACATATTGGTTTGAAGAATAATGGACATATTCATAGCCCTTAGCTCTACCTGCGAAGCAGAGTTGTTAGCACGATGATACTCATATGAGGACTTTGATCCTTTTGAGGAATTTGATCCATGTGAGGAATTTGGTCCGTATGAGGACTTGGATCCATATGAAGAATTTGGTCCATATGAAGAATTCGATCTGGGGTTCCTATTCTTCACAGGTGGTGTCATGAGGACATTCACCTGAAGACTTTCAAGGCACTTCTTGGGAACCCAGATTTTCTTCATAGGGGAACCGTTCTGCAGCTTAGTGCCAACATATCTAGCAAATACTTCACCATTCTGATTTTTGAACAGTTTATAGTTGGAGTCAAATGACTCATTAGAAGAATGAGGAGATTCGCATGTAAAGCCGGATAAGTTAGATGGATCAACTGGAGGTCCCTTTGCAAAGAACCCATGAGGTTTTGGAATCTGCTCGGGCTTCCAATATGTTCCATCAAGATTGAGTTTCCTCTCAAAGGCAATACCCTCTTTCCTAGGGTTCCTGTTGAGGATCTCGCTTTTAAGCACATCACAAAGAGTCTGATGCCCTTTGAGGCTTTTGTACATGCACTGTCAGATACAATTCCTTCAGCCCTGCATCATCGGTGATACTAGCAATGTCCTCGGATGAGGAATTAGTGATAGCAGAGGCGGTGAAGAATTTGTAACAGTTGAAGCATTTGAACATTCGGTGAAGAATTAGCGTATTCACGCTCAATGCACTTTAAGCATGGAGGAACAAATTCTTCACAGGAAGCGCTGATTTGTTGAGCAAGTAATGAATCGCGCTCCTTCTAAAGATCTTCATAACTCACTCTTAGCTTCTCAAGATCTTGCTTTCTTTGAAGAAATTCATAAGAAAGTTTCTCATGATCGAGATAAGAGAGTGTTATGATGACCTTGAAGGTCGTCAAACCTAGATCAAGTCTCTGAAGATTTTCAATCGAGGGCTTTAGTGCGATCCATTTCTTCACCTAACATATCATCACTCTTATCTAGCATGTTTTGAACCTTTTCCAAAGCCCTTTGTTGTTTTACAGCAATCTTAGCAAGTTTTGAGTAATCGGGCTTTAGATCATCATCGATTCATTTTCACTAGATTCAGAGGAGGTATATTTGAGTACCTTGGCACCCTTTGCCATGAAGCAATAGGTGGGAGCGTAGTCATTCTGTCTTCATCGCCTTTGTTGGTGAGGTTATTTTCTTGAGAATTGAAGATGGACTTGCCGACGAAAGCGATGGCGAGAGCTAGACTCGCCACACCGGACTCAGATTCTTCCGATGCCTCCTCTTCCTCATGTTCCTCGGATTCAGCTTCAGAGTCCATTTCCTTGCCAATGAATGCCCGAGCCTTTTTGGAGCTGCTCTTCTTGTGAGAAGAAGGCTTTGAGGATTTTGATGATGAAGATTTCGATGATTCCTTCTTCTTCTTCGCGTCATCAGAACTGTAATCCTTGTGTTTCTTCTTCTTTAATTCCTTTTCCCACTGAGGACAATCTTGGATGTAGTGACCAGGTTTCTTGCATTTGTGACAAAGTCTTCTCTTATAGTCACTTTGGATGAGGAATCACCGCTTCTTGAGGATTTTCCAAAGCGACCACGTCTTGAGAACTTCTGGAATTTCTTCACGAGCGATTGCTAGCTCCTGACCTAATTCTTGAGGATCTCCAAGGCTACTACCAGAGTCTTCACACCCAGATTCGAGACACGACCTTGGCCTTCGTGGCACGTGTTTTTCCATAGCTAGAACCATAGAGATCTCTTTTCAAAGAAGATGGAACTCATGAGTATTTAGCCTCTCAAGGATATCAAGCAGGATCAAGTGACTTGTAGTCAAGACGCTCTTGTATCATCGATTGCACGAGTATCAAATGAGGAATCAAGCGATCTCAACAATTTCTTCACCACCTCATGGTCGGTGATGTCAGTGGCGCCAAGTGCTTGAAGCTCATTTGAGATGTCAGTGAGCCGATCGAAGGTTTGTTGAACATTTTCATTGTCGAGTCTTTTGAAGCGGTTGAAGAGATTCGAAGAACATCAACTCGAGTCACGCTGAGTTGAGACTCCTTCATTCACTTTGGACAGCCTATCCCGGATAAGCTTAGCGGTTCCAAAGCACTCACTCTTCCATACTGACCTTTGCTCAGATGGCCACATATGATATTCTTCGCTTGAGAATCGAGTTGCTTGAATCTCTTCACATCAGCAGCATTCAGAGAAGGTGTGACTGAGGGAACAACATTTTCCACAACATACCAGAGATCGTTGTCAATTACTTCAAGATGCATTCGCATCTTGTTCTTCCAGTATGGGTAGTCCGTCCCATCAAAGGTAGGACACCCTGCTGAGACCTTGATCATACCTGCGGTCGACATAACTAAAACTCCGGTGGTTAAACCAAAATCACACGTAACAAGGGAGTACCTTGCTCTGATACCAATTGAAAGTGCGTTATATCGACTAGAGGGGGTGAATAGGCGATTTTTATGAATTCTTCACTGAAGAATTTGCCGGTGAGGAAATTCCTTAGCGAAGAACTACTTGCAGCGGAATAAGTACTCAGAAGTAAGCATAACAGAATGCGGGCATGGTCATCATGATGAAATGAAAACAAACAAAGAGTACAGAAAGCGTAAGCACAGGATAGCACAGGATGAAGACAAACAGACTGAAGAAATTGAACTGAGGAAATTGAGAAAGTCTTCAGTCAAAGTCTTCAAACACAGATATGAACAAACACTCAACACAATAATGAGGAAATGAAAGGGTTGAGGAAATAGAACCATTAGGTTGGTGAAGACAATGATTTGGTAGACCGGTTCCAACTGCTGTCTCGGTTATGCGTCTGGTTGGAGTGGTCGAGTATTTAAACTCGAGGACACACAGTCCGGACACCCGATCGAGCACGCAGCTCGGGACACCGAGTCCTCACCGTATTCTCCTTGAACAAAGGTCACACGGACCTCGTCCAATCACTCGTGGTAAGTCTTGAGCGACTTCCAAACCTTCACAGACTTGGTCACTCGGCGATCCACAATTCCTCTTGGATGCTCTAGACCATGACGCCTAACCGTATGGAAGAAGCACAGTCTTGAAAGGTAACAAGCATCGGATCCACGCAGGATCAATCTCTTCAATCACTTTGGGTTTGTAGGGGTTTGGTGTTTAGGGTTTTTCCTCACTTGATGATTTTCGCTCAAAGTCCTCGGATGATGGGTTGCTCTCAAATGACAAGTGTCAAGTTCTCTCGGAGCAGCCAAACAGCTAGTGGTTGTAGGGCGGCTATTTATAGCCTAGGGAGCAGCCCGACATGATAAGACATAAATGCCCTTCAATGATATGACCGTTAGGTGGATAAGATATTTTGGGACAGCCGGCCAAGAAGACAAAGAACGGGTCGGAAATTTGAATATCAAATTCCTCGGGGCTATCATGTTCCTCATCGTAGGCAATCCGATCATGGCGAATTCCTAACTCCTCGGTCGAGAACAAATTCCTCAATGACCGGAAGAACTTCGTCTCACATCAAGAAATTGACTGAACGTTATGAGATTTCCAAAGGCTTCACTCGAAGGGATTGTTAGGTGTAGGATTTTGAGTTGAGCATCACATGGAAATTTTTCCTTAGTATTTCCTCGACCCCCTTTAACAGAACGGTGTTTCCTATGACTCAAGAAAGAGAAAATGAAACTACGAAAACAAAAGTCTTCACGCTTCATGTTCCTCAAATGAATCCCCGGTGTTCAAGGTCACACCCATGGCTTCACTTTCAAAGTCTTGAATATCAAAGTCTTCAACGAAGAACTTCATTTTTAGGGGTCGACTTTCTCTGTAAATATCAAACTCCTCATAGACTTATAGACCTGTGTACACTCACAAATGCATTAGTTCCTTAACTTATAAGTCTTCAATCCACCAAAATCACTAAGGGGCACTAGATGCACTTACATAAACCTTGTAAAATAAGAGAGAATAGGCATAAGTGTTGTGACATAATGTGTAATCACAGCCCATAATGCAATAAATATCGATATAAAAGCATGATGCAAAATGGACGTATCAAATCCTCATCCACTTGCTAATCTTTTTAAGAGATCCAATTATGATGAACCAATTGCTAGTGAGTTTTGTGCACTAGATTATCTTTATGAAGTTTTGCTTGAAATCCCTGAACTGAAAATTGTGATGAAGTGATTTATGAAGTGATTCACGATAGATCTTTCAATAGAAAGCATGATTTCAATGATGTTATTATAAATTCTATTAATGTCAATTGTGTTAATGATATGCAAAACCCTAAGCTTGGGGATGCTAAGTTTGCTATGTCTACTACTTGTTGTAATGATCATGATTGGGGTGATTTTTCTTATGATCTTGAAAATTTATTTAAGCCCCATGATGAATATGAGATTGATAATAATGTTTGCAATAGTATTGAAAGTGGGTTTGGAAGAGTGTCAACTTTAGATCCCACATATTTGGATTTTGATCAATCTTATGAATTTTTTGATAAAAGTGGGTTTGGAGAGGTCATGACTTTAGCTAATGTTAATCCCACTATTTTGGAAGAGTGTCTACTTTGCATACATGTGGATCATGTTAAGCATATGTTTTGTGATAGTTATATTGTTTATTTTGCTTATGATCCTACATGTAATTATTATGAGAGAGGAAAGTATGGTTGTAGAAATTTTCATGTTGCTAAATTACCTCTCGTTATGATGAGATTGCTATTGTTTCTTTCCGCTTTCTTGCATATGCTAGTTTTTGCTTGCCTTGATAATTTGTTTTCCTATAAGATGCCTATGCATAGGAAGTATGTTAGACTTATATGTGTTTGTCACGTGTTTTATGATGCTCTTTTTGTGCTTCAATTCTTGTCTTTCTTGTGAGCATCATTGAAATCTCAATGCCTAGCTAAAAAGGCTTTAAAGAAAAGTGCTTGTTGGGAGACAACCCAATATATTTCCTTTTTTTTGAATAAATAATCCATCTAGATTCTTTTTAGATGCGGTTTTGTGTTTTAATTAGTGTTTGTGCCAAGTTAAACCTATAGGATCTTCTTGGATGATAGTTATTTGATCTTGCCGAAAATTCCAGAAACTTTCTGTTCACGAAAACAATTGTTAAAAATCACTAGAACGTGATAAAATACTGATTCCAATTGCAGCAGATCAATAAACAAATTATTTAGGTCGTCATATTTTGGTAGAATTTTTAGAGTTCCAGAAGTTTGCGTTAGTTACAGATTACTACAGACTGTTCTGTTTTTGACAGATTCTATTTTTCGTGTGTTGTTTGCTTATTTTGATGAATCTATGGCTATTAAAATAGTTTATAAACCATAGAGAAGTTGGAATACAGTAGGTTTAACACCAGTATAAATAAAGAATGAGTTCAATACAGTACCTTGAAGTGGTATTTTGCTTTATTTCGCTAACGGAGCTCATGAGATTTTCTGTTAAGTTTTGTGTTGTGAAGTTTTCAAGTTTTGGGTAAGGATTTGATGGATTATGGAACAAGGAGTGGCAAGAGACTAAGCTTGGGGATGCCCAAGGCACTCCAAGGTAAATCTAAGGACATCAAAAAGCCAAAGCTTGGGGATGCCCCAGAAGGCATCCCCTCTTTCTTCTTCGTCCATCGGTAACTTTACTTGGAGCTATATTTTTATTCACCACATGATAAGTGTTTTGCTTGGAGCGTCTTGTATGATTTGAGTCTTTGATTTTAGTTTACCACAATCATCCTTGCTGAACACACTTTTGAGAGAGACTCACATGATTCGGAATTTATTAGAATACTCTATGTGCTTCACTTATATATTTTGAGCTATATAGTTTTTGCTCTAGTGCTTCACTTATATCTTTTAGATCACGGCGGTGGTTTGTTTTATAGAAACTATTGTTATCTCATGCTTCACTTATATTATTTTGAGAGTCCTACAAAACAGCATGGTAATTTGCTTTAATTGTGAAATTAGTCCTAATATGATAGGCATCCAAGATTAGTAAAAACTTTCTTATAAGTGCGTTGAACACTTAGAGAAGTTTGATGATTGATAATTGTTTTGAGATATGAAGATGGTGATATTAGAGTCATGCTAGTTGAGTGGTTATGAATTTGAGAAATACTTGTGTTAAATTTGTGATTCCCATAGCATGCACGTATGGTGAACCGTTATGTGATGAAGTCGGAGCATGATTTATTTATTGATTGACTTCCTTATGAGTGGCGGTCGGGGACGAGCGATGGTCTTTTCCTACCAATCTATCCCCCTAGGAGCATGCGCGTAATACTTTGTTTTGATAACTAATAGATTTCTAGAACAAGTATATGAGTTCTTTATGACTAATGTTGAGTCCATGGATTATACGCACTCTTATCCTTCCACCATTGCTAGCCTCTCTAATATCGTGCACTTTTCGCCGGTATCATACACCCACCATATACCTTCCTCAAAACAGCCACCATACCTACCTATTATGGCATTTCCATAGCCATTCCGAGATATATTGCCATGTAACTTACCACCATTCCGTTTACTATGACACGCTCCATCATTGTCATATTGCTTTGCATGATCATGTAGTTGACATCGTATTTGTGGCAAAGCCACCGTTCATTATCTTCATACATGTCACTCTTGATTCATTGCATATCCCGGTACACCGCCGGAGGAATTCATATAGAGTCATATTTTCTTCTAAGTATTGAGTTGTAATACTTGAGTTGTAAGTAAATAAAAGTGTGATGATCATCATTATTAGAGCATTATCCCAAGTGAGGAAAGGATGATGGAGACTATGATTCCCCCACAAGTCGGGATGAGACTCCGGACTAAATAAAAAAAAGAGGCCATAAAAAAAGAGAAAAGGCCCAACAAAAAATGATGAGAGAAAAGAGAGAAGGGACAATGCTACTATCCTTTTTCCACACTTGTGCTTCAAAGTAGCACCATGATCTTTATGATAGAGAGTCTATTTTTTGTCACTTTCATATACTAGTGGGAATTTTTCATTATAGAACTTGGCTTGTATATTCGAATGATGGGCTTCCTCAAATTGCCCTAGGTCTTCGTGAGCAAGCAAGTTGGATGCACACCCACTTAGTTTTGATTATTGAGCTTTCATACACTTATAGCTCTAGTGCATCCGTTGCATGGCAATCCCTACTCACTCACATTGATATCTATTAATGGGCATCTCCATAGCCCGTTGATATGCCTAGTTTATGTGAGACTATCTTCTCCTTTTTGTCTTCTCCACAACCACCATTCTATTCCACCTATAGTGCTATATCCATGGCTCACGCTCATGTATTGCGTGAAGATTGAAAAAGTTTGAGAACACCAAAAGTATGAAACAATTGATTGGCTTGTCATGGGGGTTGTGCATGATTTAAATATTTTGTGTGGTGAAGATAGAGCATAGCCAGACTATATGATTTTGTAGGGATAACTTTCTTTGGCCATGCTATTTTGAGAAGACATGATTGCTTTATTAGTATGCTTGACGTATTATTACTTTTATGTCAATATTAAACTTTTATCTTGAATCTTTTGGATCTGAATATTCATACCACAAATAAGAGAATTACATTGAAAATTATGCTAAGTAGCATTCCACATCAAAAATTCTGTTTTTATCATTTACCTACTCGAGGACGAGCAGGAATTAAGCTTGGGGATGATTGATACGTCTCCAACGTATCTATAATTTTTTATTGTTCCATGCTATTATATATTATGTTTTGGATGTTTAATGGGATTTATTATACACTTTTATATTATTTTTGGGACTAACCTATTAACCGGAGGCCCAGCCCGAATTGCTGTTTTTTTGCCTATTTAAGTGTTTCGAAGGAAAGGAATATCAAACGGAGACCAAACGGAATGAAACCTTCGGGAATGTGATTTTCGGAACAAACGTGATCTAGAGGACTTGGAGTGGACGTCAAGAAACGAACGAGGAGGCGACGAGGCAGGAGGGCGCGCCTATCCCCCTGGGCGCGCCCTCCACCCTCGTGGACCCCTCATAGCTCCACCGACCTACTTCTTCCTCCTATATATACCTACGTACCCCCAAAACATCAGAGACGCAGCCAAAACCCTATTTCCACCGCCGCAACCTTCTGCACCCGTGGGAACCATCTTGGGGCCTTTTCCGGCGCTCCGCCGGAGGGGGCATTGATCATGGAGGGCTTCTACATCAACACCATAGCCTCTCCTATGATGTGTGAGTAGTTTACCTCAGACCTTCGGGTCCATAGTTATTAGCTAGATGGCTTCTTCTCTCTCTTTGGATCTCAATACAAAGTTCTCCTCGATTCTCTTGGAGATCTATTTGATGTAACTCTTCTTTTTGCGGTGTGTTTGTCGAGATCCGATGAATTGTGGGTTTATAATCAAGATTATCTATGAACAATATTTGAATCTCCTCTGAATTCTTTTATGTATGATTTGTTATCTTTGCAAGTCTCATCGAATTATCAGTTTGGTTTGGCCTACTAGATTGATCTTTCTTGCAATGGGAGAAGTGCTTAGCTTTGGGTTCAATCTTGCGGTGCTCGATCCCAGTGGCAGTAGGGGAAACGACACGTATTGTATTGTTGCCATCGAGGATAAAAAGATGGGGTTTATATCATATTGCATGAGTTTATCCCTCTACATCATGTCATCTTGCTTAAGGTGTTAATCTGTTCTTATGAACTTAATACTCTAGATGCATGCTGGATAGCGGTCGATGTGTGGAGTGATAGTAGTAGATGCAGGCAGGAGTCGGTCTACTTGTCACGGACGTGATGCCTATATACATGATCCTACCTAGATATTCTCATAACTATGCTCAATTCTATCAATTGCTCAATAGTAATTTGTTTATCCACCGTAATACTTATGATATCTTGAGAGAAGCCACTAGTGAAACATATGGCCCCGGATCTATTTTCCATCATATTAATCTTCCGTCAACAAGCTATTTCCATCTTTGTTTACCTTGCAATCTTTACTTTTACTCTTTATCATAAAAATATCAAATATATTATGTTATCATCTCTATCAGATCTCACTCTCGTAAGTGACCGTGAAGGGATTGACAACCCCTTTATCTCGTTGATTGCGAGGTTCTTATTTGTTTGTGTAGGTGCGTGGGACTCGAGCGTGGTCTCCTACTAGATTGATACCTTGGTTCTCAAAAACTGAGGGAAATACTTATGTTACTTTACTGCATCACCCTTTCCTCTTCAAGGGAAAACCAACACAGTGCTCAAGAGGTAGAAAATAACATGTGCAAAAAAGAACATTAAAAATTTAAAAACATAACAAATGCAAAAATATATAAAAGGCCCACCTACTTGCCACCACGGCCTGCATACGAGTAGAAACCTTATAAATGGGCCAGGATGCAGGCCCACAGTGCAAGCAGGCCCAATAGGGCGTCAAATAGGCATGTACTGCCTGCAGTAGAGAGGAGCTCGAGAGGGAAGCGGCAGCAGCGCTTATAAACCACTCCGAGCCCCTCTCAACTAGCGAGGTGGGACTAAACTTATGGATGCGGCAGCACAACCCTTTTGTCCCGGTTGGTGGCACCAACCGGGAGTAAAGGCCACCCTTTTGTCCTGGTTGGTGGCACCAACCGGGACTAAAGGCCACATGTAGCGACCCGACCTCAGATGGTCAAATCTCTGTGTTTCCGTGTCATCCCTGGATCGGTAATGCTGACACACACAGTACTCGAAGGATTTATAACAGAGTAGCAATCACACACTTATTACATCGAAAGTCTCAAAAGAGAACTTATTACAATAATATGGCTTAAGGCCATCTAATACGATAACAGCGGAAGGCTTGGAAGGTAGAGTGAGTCCATCAACTCCAACGACATAGCCGTGAGCTGCACAACGACCTATCGAACCTTACTTCTCAAATGCGAAAAGTCTGCAACATAATACGTTGCAGCCCGAGAACGGGTCAGCACATGGAATATGCTGGCAATGCAACACAATAGAGCAATAACAGAATAATGCTACCACTACATGCATATTTGGCTGGTGGAAAGCTCTATGGTTACAGTTTTGCGGAAAGCCAATTTTTCCCTATAGAAAAGGAATAAATTTTAATTTAACTATCATGGTGGTTGAAACATCATTGAGAAGGTATAACCCCAACTCAATCCCAATTAAAGTAATTAACAACCCAGCAATATTAATTTAGAGTGATGAGATACATGTGAATACTCAAGTACTAGATACTCAGAATTTGTCCATAACCGGGGACAGGGCTAACCATGATTAGATTATACACTCTGCAGAGGTTTGCGCACTTTTCCCCAAAAGACTCGATCGCCTCCGTTGGTTTCTCGTTTCTGAGGTGTTTGAGAAGCGGATGACCGAGACACAATCTTTCGTAAACATTAACTCTCTACTCGGATAGATCATACCAAACCTATAAAACCCACTACCTGCTGATCTACCTCTTCAAGAGCTTCACGTAACTTACTCAACTATGCTAGAGCCCATAATAGCTTGTGGCTGCACGGAAGTTTCTAGCATGAATAAACTCAGTTCCTTTGAGCACAGGTGGCGGTCCATAGGAAGATCACACGGGTACCCGGGATTTCGAGAAAATAAAGCAGACAACCTTTGGGTTCCCCAGTGCCTCAATCCACCCGGATGTGTATTTAAGTTGCCACCTTAAAGTAAACCATTAGTTAACAATCTCACATCTGTCATGAATATCTCTCAAACCCAAACCACGTCTACGAGCATAGCATAGCAACAATAGCAACACGTAGAAGTAACTCCCAAGGGTTTGATAGTAACAGGGCAATAGGTTCCTACCTCATCATCTACTTCCCATCCCAGAAATTAGTGACATCCTAACCATGCAATGTTTGAGGGTTGAACTAATGCATAAAAACTGGGTATGAAAGGGAATATGATCAAGTGTTACTTGCCTTCTTTGACGATCCGTGAATCCTAGAGACTCGTAGTAACACGCTTCACACTCGGGAATTCTATCGCAAGCAAACAATACATACATAAGCAACAAGCAAAGATGCACAAACGAAACTTCAACTGAAAGAGGTTGGTGGAGAGTTCAACTTAAGAACTCCGGTTCACAAGAAAAATCAAACCAAAGCGAACAACGAAACTCAAGCGGCGAAAGAAACAAGATCCGTTTACTAATCTGAACTAGGATCAAATTTTACAGAGGCAAAAACTTGTTTGAGTTGGCTAATCGGAAAGAGGGTTTCGAGATGAAACTCCAGGCGCTTGAATCGCCTGATTCCGATAAACGAGCGAAAAGTTATACTAGTCCGAACATCGGATCAGAAATCACGATCAGAATAATCGCGGAATAAATCCGATAAAAGAAAACGACGAACGGCTAAACGAACGAACGTTCGTTAGCAGAAACTAAACGACGAACACGTTCGTAAAAACGAACGAACGAGCGAACGCTCGCAAAACAAAATAAACCGAAAAAAATAGAAACCAATCTAAGAAAAAAAAACGGGTTAGGATTTTCCAAAAAAAAACCGAAGGGTTTTCTAAAAAAAGCAATGACGAGGCTACCTCCGTGAGGTCGTCCGGTGGTAGGGCGGCTCGTGAGGCTCGGCGAGGCGGCGGTGGCAGCGTGATGCGGGCGGCGCGAGGCGGCGGCGGCGACTCGGCAGTCTTGAGGCTCGGGCGGCTCAGCTCGGTGGTGGTGGTGGTTTAGAGGGGGGGGGGGTGGCGGCGTATATAAAGGGTGGGGGCGGCGACTTGGAGGAGGGGGCAAGGCGGCGCGGGAGACGGAGTCCGGCTCGGACTTTCCGAAAAGGGCGGGCGGCGGCAAGACGCTGGCCAAGACAAAGCGGCGGCGCGGCTGGGCCGGCTGGCCTGGCCCTTGGCCCGGCGGGTCCCTTTAAAAAAAACGTCTATGAAACTTATAAAAATCCTATAAAAGTAAATAAAAATCTAAAAATACCAAAACAAGTTTTCTTTGTCTAAATAAAATATTTAGAACAAGATGAACTTTTCTTGGCACCAAAAATGCAATTTTTAAATCATGCAAATTTTTCTCTAGTGCAAATAAAATTCCAAATAAATAAAATAAAATCCAAATAATGATTTTAACATTTTCCCTCCGGTATTTCAATTATTTTTGGAGAAGTCACATTATCTCCTCTCATTTATTATTTAAACATGAAATATTTTCCGGAGAGAAAAATAATAAAATCCAAAATCCTCGTCTTCATTATTTGATTAAATTCAAATATGAAAATCAGAAAATCCCCAACTCTCTCCGAGGGTCCTTGAGTTGCTTAGGATTTCGAGGATTGCAAACGAAAATGTAATAAAATATGATATGCATGGATGACCTATGTATAACATGCCAAATTGAAAATTTGGGATGTTACACCACCCTTTCGTCCCTGTTGGTGGCACCAACCGGGACTAAAGGTCTGTCCTTCCCGCCCTTTGGGCTGGCAAAATTGACCTTTAGTCCCGGTTGGCGGCTCCAATCGGGACGAATGGGTGGCCTTTGGTCCCGGTTGGTGCAACCAACTAGGACCAATGCTCTAGGTATATAAGCAGCACTTAGAAGTTTCCCATTCAGTTTCTTCGATCTCCTCCTCTCCCCCGACGGCACCGACGACCTCCTCGACGCCGCCAGGCTGCCAAACCGCGTCGTCGCCTCCCCGATTTCTGCCCCGACGCCCTCGCCGACCCCCTGATGTCTACAATGCAACATTATTCTTGTAGACTCGTGTTGGGCCTCCAAGCGCAGAGTTTTGTAGGACAGTAGCAACTTTTCCTCAAGTGGATGACCTAAGGTTTATCAATCCGTGGGAGGCGTAGAATGAAGATGGTCTCTCTCAAACAACCTTGCAACCAAATAACAAAGAGTCTCTTGTGTCCCCAACACACCAAATACAATGGTAATTTGTATAGGTGCACTAGTTCGGCGAAGAGATGGTGATACAAGTGTATTATGGATAGTAGATATTGGTTTTTGTAATAAGAACAATAAAAATAGCAAGGTAGCAAGTAACAAAAGTGAGCACAAACGGTATTGCAATGCTTGAAAATGAGGCATAGGGTCCATACTTTCACTAGTGCAATCTCTCAACAATGCTAATCTAATTGGATCATATAACCATCCATCAACGTGCGACGAAGAATCACTCCAAAGTTCTTATCTATCAGAGAACATAAGGAGAAATTGCTTGTAGGGTACTAAACCACCTTAAAGTTATTCTTTCCATTGGATCTATTCAAGAGTTCGTACTAAAATAATGCAAAGTTATTCTTTCCGTTCGATCTATCCAAGAGTTCGTACTAAAATAACACCATATGATACGCATCAACCAACTATAATGTCACCTAGATACTCCAATGTCACCACAAGTATCCATGAGTCAATTATACGATACACATCGAACAATTTCAGATTCATAATACTCGATCCAACACAAAGAACCTCAAAGAGTGCCCCAAGATTTCTACCGGAGATACAAGGATGAAAATGTGCATCAACCCCTATGCATAGATTACCACAATGTCACATCGGGAATCCGCGAGTTGAGTGCCAAAACATATATCAAGTGAATCAATATGATACCCCAGTTTCACCATGGGTATCCATAGCAAGACATACATCAAGTGTTCTCAAATCCATATAAGTATTAAATCCGATAAGAACGAAATCTCAAAGGGAAAACTCAATTCACAACAAGATAGAGAGGGGGAAACACCATATGATCCAACTATGTTAACAAAGCCCATGATACATCAAGATTGTGCCGTCTCAAGAACATGAGAGAGAGAGAGAGATTAAACACATAGCTACTGATACAAACCCTCAGCCCCGAGGGTGGACTACTCCCTCCTCATCATGGAGATCATAGGGATGATGAAGATGGCCTCCGGTGATGATCTCCCCCTCCGTAAGGGTGACGGAACGGGCTCCTGATAGGTTTTTCGTGGCTACAGAGGCTTGCGGCGGTGGAACTTCCGATCTAGGGTTCTTTTCGGGGGTTTTGGAATATTTGGCAATTTATAGGGCGAGGAGGCGGTGCGAGAGGCCACCAAGGTGGGCACAACCCACCAGGGCGCGCCCAGGTGGGTTGTGCCCCCCTCGGGGCACCCCTCTGGTACTTCTTTGGCCCACTGGATGTCTTCTGGTCCAAAAAAATCTCTAAAAAGTTTCACTGCGTTTGGACTCCGTTTTGTATTTATTTTTTGCGATGTAAAAAACAAGCAAAAAAACAGCAACTGGCAGTGAGCACTATGTCAATAGGTTAGTCCCAAAAAAATAATATAAAGTTGCAATAAAATGATTGTAAAACATTCAAGAATGATAATATAAACAACATGGAACAATAAAAAATTATAGATACGTTGGAGATGTATCACTCAACGACATCGATGGTCAGGAAAGAGAGGATGATGGCTCCGGTGATCCAATGGAGGAGGAAGGAGATCATGACGGCTCCGGTGACCGAATGGAGGAGGAAGGAGATCATGACGACTCCGGTGACCGAACGGAGGAGGGAGCCTTAACTGTTGCATAGTTCTGTGGCAAGCTATGGTAGACACAGTTTTACCTATATATATATATATATATATATATATATATATATATATATATATATAATATATAAAGATATAGAGAAACGCTATTCTAAGCGTGAGTGTAGAATAGCTTATTCTACACCCCAGTAACGATATGTACAAAATCTAGTAAAACGCTATGTAAAATGTAGTAATTATGAGATATATTTTGTACTATCCAAGTTTTTTATTTCTTACATGGTCAAAAAATTTACTATATTTTACATGTTACGTTACTATATTTTGTATAGAGCGTTACTAGGGGTATATATATATATATAGATAAACACTATTCTGATCACGGGATCAGAATAATATTCTGATCACAACCTGAACTGCCTGAGTAACGCGCCTGACCTTTTATGTGAATTAGGTTGAACTTCCCGCAACATTGCCCAAATAGGGCTTGCTATATATTGTTGGAAAGCTATGGACACCAATATCATGACCCACCTTAATTTTTTGGCAAAATATAAGCGGTTTAAGAGCAGTTTTAAAAACCGTTTTTTCTTCGCACAAAAAACATGAATTGTATTTTCGATCGCATTTCTAAACCGTTTATCGGAATGAGGCATATAATATGGCGTTGGAAAGCTGCTGCAAAACCGCTCATTCCATATGTTGAAAGTTTTTTCTAATTCCTTATGGTTAAAAAGTAATTTGAAAAAACGTAAACTTTTGTAAATCGAACAGCTGAGTTCGTTTTTTCGATGTCATTTCTAAACTGCTAATTCAATAGAGGCATATGCTATGGCGTTGGAAAGCTTATGAAAACACGCTACTTTTTCATCTTGAACGTTTTTTTTTTCTAATTTTGAATGGTTTAAGAGTAATTTAGAAAATGGTCCAAGTCCTACCGAGTTTGTATTTTTGAGCTAATTTGTTAACCGTGCGTCCAAATGCAGCAAATGATGTGGCGCTGGAAAGCTTGAACAAATGCGAAACTTTTTGGTATGTATTGTTTCTCCCGGTTCTTTACGGTTTTAAGTCAGTTTCAAAAATGGCGAAAAACGTATTTTCGCCGTAATTTCTACGAACTTTATCGGAATTGGGTAAATAATATACCGTTGAAAAGCTACGGAAAATGCAAAACTTTTTGATGTTGATGGTTTTCTCTGATTCTTAGCCGTTTTCAATTAATTACAAAAATGGCGGGATCGTTCGTTCTGCCTCTACCGCGAAACAGATTCTTCAAAAATGCACCGCGTAAAGAAGCTGAACTTCTCGATGCGTGTACCTAAACTTCACTCTGTTTTTCACGTGATTTTTTTGCTCGTAGATCTTCATCCACTGCTCATAGCTCTCCATCCCACTCACGGGAATTGAGCGGGTGATATACCGATGGAAAGCTGTTGTAAACACGCAACTTTCACGTGTTGATCATTTTTTCATACTCGCGACGATTTTGAAAGTTTTTCATCTGAAATTCATTCAGCGTAGTAGTTGAACTTCATGCTATTTTCACGTTGAACTTACGTGGCGTATTTTTGTTCGTATACAGCGCTTTGAACTTCCCTCTATTTAACCCGACCTTTATCGGAATTTTGAAAACCATTTTTTCTTCATACAAAAAACGTGGATCGTATTTTAGATCGCATTTCTAAACCGTATAGCAACTAAATACTCGTTTTAGATAGGAATCTCGCTCATAGGCGGATTTTGCACTCGGGTCATGAAGAACTCACGTTTTTTGCGATTTTACTGCTTGAGTTGTTCGACCTGAACTTCCCGCTGTGCTAGGTTCAACTTCCCGCAACATTGCCCAAATAGGGCCTGCTATATACCGTTGGAAAGCTATGGACACCAATATCATGACCCAACTTAAATTTTTGGCAAAATGTAAGCGGTTTAAGAGCAGTTTTGAAAACCGTTTTTTCTTCACACAAAAAACGTGAATCGTAATTTCGATCGCATTTCTAAATCGTTTACCGGAATGAGGCATATAATATGGCGTTGGAAAGCTGCTGCAAAACCGCTCCTTCCACATGTTGAAAGTTTTCTCTAATTCCCTACGGTTAAAGAGTAATTTACAAAATCATAAAATTTCACAAACCAAACAGCTGAGTTCGTATTTTCGGTGTCATTTCTAAATGGCTAAACCAATTGAGGCACATGATATGGCGTTGGAAAGCTTATGAAAATGCGCTACTTTTTCATGTAGAAAGTTTTTTCTAATTTTGAACGGTTTAAAAGTGATATAGAAAACGGTACAAGTTTTACGGAGTTCGTATTTTCGATCTATTTCTTTAACCCTATGTCCGAATGCAACAAATGATATGGCGTTGGAAAGCTTGAGGAAATGCGAAAGTTTTTGTTATATATTATTTCTCCCAATTCCTTACTGTTTTATGTCAGTTTTCAAAATGGCTAAAAACGTATTTTCACTGTATGTTCCACAAACTTTATCGGAATGGGGCAAATAATATACCGTTGAAAAGCTAAGGAAAATGCGAAACTTTTTCATTTTGATGGTTTTCTGTGATTCCTGCCGTTTTCAAATAATTTGGAAAATGGCGAGGTCATTCGTTCTGCCTTTATCGCGAAACAGATTCGTGAAAAATGCATCGTGTGAAGTACCTGAACTTCTCGATATGAAACCTTGAACTTCACTCAATTTTTCACGTGCTTTTTTTGCCCGTGGCTCTCCATCCACGCACCGGAACACTCACCGGAATTGAGCAAGTGATATACCGATGGAAAGCTGATGTAGACACGCAACTTTACCGTGTTGATCACTTTTTCATACTCGCAACGGTTTTAAAAGTTTTTCATGTGAAATTCATTCCGGGTAGTAGTTGAATTTCCAGCTGTTTTCACATTGAACTTCCGAGACGTATTTTCGTTTTGTAGTTTTCTCATACATTCGTCAATGTCACACAAATGATATTCCTTTTGTACAAATCTCTCTCACAATATTTTTTTGAACTTTCTCCGATGAATGACTTCAACTTACACAAATGATTTCCTACTGTTTTGAAGTAAATTAGAAAATGACGAGATCATGATTTATGCCTTCATCGCGAATGGAAATACACTGCGTGAAGTAGCTGAACTTCTCGTGCATGTCTGTTCGAACTTCACACTATTTTTAACGTGTTGTTTTTTGCTCTGCGTGAAGTAGTTGAACTTCTAGGACGTGTCTGTTCGAACTTCACTTTGTTTTTGACGTGCTAATTTTACGTGGTGTTTTTTGCAGTACGTGAAGTAACTGAACTTCTGGGGCATCTCTGTTTGAACTTCACCCTATATCACTTTTTTGCATTTTTTTTCTTATATGAAATACACACCATGTAGTACGTGAACTTTTGGTTGTTATCACTTTGAACTTCTCTCTGGTTTGAGAGAATTATTTTAAAACACGAAAAATAAGATATTTTTTATGTATTTTGGACATCTAAATACACAGTGAACCTCTCTCAGAAGAATTTTTCAACTTTTCCTCGTCGAGCACTTGAACTTCTAGCAACCATTTTTTTCTTTTATGAGTTGTTTTTAAAAGTGCAAAAAATGGTGTTATGTTTTTTCTTTTTGGAACAGGTAAATCCTATGTTTTAATAAACTCCGAACTTCTCTGTTATTTGAATTTGAACTTCACCTTTTTATATTTTGAGTAAAGAATTGTATTCAATTATTATACGGAAAAAATCGAACATGGAAATACAAGGTGAACCTCTCTCGCAAAAAAATTTGAACTTCCCTGGAAAGAGCACTTGAACTTCTTTCAACAAACCTTTTAAACTTTTATTTTTCTATACTTTTATTCTCACCTGAAATGCATTCCTTGCAGTACTTGAACTTCTCATTGTTTCCACTATGAACTTCTTTCCACAGGTAAGAATTTTTTGAATACATCAAAACATGTTTTAAATGGTATACATGAAAATTTTAAACCGTTCATCGAAATGTGGCACATAATATACCAGGTGGAAAGCTTATGAATCGCAGCAAGTTTTTCATGTAGACATGTATTACAAATTCGTTGCCGTTTGAGAGAAGTTTTTAAAATGGCAAAACAACGTTGTTTTTTTTTGCCTTTTTCAAGATGTAAATGAATGACTTTTGAACTATTCTAGGAGGAGCACGTGAACTTTTTCCAACAAATGTTTTAAGTTTTTAGTTTTTTATTCTTATATTCTTATCTGAAATGCATTTCGTGTAGTAGCTGACCTTCCCGCTATTTTCACTTTGAACTTCTGTCACGTATTTTTGTTTTTCGAACATGTAAATCGTAGGTTTCCATAAACATTCGAACTTATGTGTTATTTTAATTTGAACTTCAGATTTTTTTTATTTTGACTAAAGAATTATTTTGTTGATTTAAATAAAGATGACATTGTACTCTTTTTCAATTTGAACTTCATGGTTGATTCTTTAATAACAAGGGATATCCGAGATTTTTAATAACCGTAAAACCTAGATTTTTTAATGAACATTGAACCACCTCGTTATTTTAGTTTGAACTTCTAGCTTTTTTAAGAAACAGGGAAAATCAATTTAAACTTTTTAGTTGTTCCTTTATTTTAATTTGAACTTTTTCATTTTAGAAAAAAATGGTTTTTAAGTAATCATAAAAAAAATGAACTTACTTTTTTTCCTAGAAACAGGAATAATTCTAGTTTTCCATATACATCGAACCACATCGTTTTTCTATGTTGAACTTCTAGAATTTTATCTTTTTGGTAGCAAGGAAAATCTAATTTTTTAAATTTAAACTTCTTACTTTTTAAAACCTGAACTTCTCGGGTTTTATTAAAATCAACTACTCTACTATTCTAAATTGAACTTCTAGGTTTTTTTTATTATGATTGAACTACTTTTTTAGTTTAATTCGAACTTCTTGTTTTCTTTTAGAAAGAGAGGAAAATCTGAATTTTTATCAAGAAAATCTAAATTTTCATCACATTTTCCTAGTTTCTTTGTTACCCATTCGTTGAATTTATTTTAATTATCATTATGTTACATGTGAGCTCTGTGTGTTTGTACTCATGGGGGACAACCATGCAAACTTCACGAATTAGAGAACATGTACTTTTGAGTACAACCTTTTCGAGAAATTCACCATTCTTACTCTATGCGAACTTCATTTTTTTTAATATATGAACTTCTGTGGTATTTTACATTTTTTATTTTCTGCACGTAAATTTGGTACATGGAACTTTCTATCATGTTATATATATATTAACTTTTTCATTTCTTATATTTGAACTTCTTTCTTTTTATACACAAAAGGAAAATAAAATCACCCGTTTGTTTCACGCACGTAGGAAGAGGAACACACATGATTTTTTAACTTCTTTTTGTTTATTTAGAATGTTTTAAATTAACTTTTATGATGTTTTTTCTTTGAAACTATAACCAGATTTGTTCTGACATATCAAAGTATTTTTTGAACTGTAAGAAATACTCGGTTGTTTTCCTAGACTCTAGGAATTTAAAGCGAAGCATTTTTATGCTGTAAGAAATGCTCGCTTGTTTAATTTGAACTTTGACATTTTCTATGCGTTGAATGCGAAGGAGGGAGCTGAAAACCATGGTGAGATAATTGAAATGCATCATCCTTGTTTAACTAGAGAGGGTGCTTCTTGTTTTTGTTCTAACGAGTTGTAATTCAGTAGGCTGTTTTCAGACTAAAGAGACAACAAAAACGTAGGTGCACCCATTTTTTGATGACACCACATATTTTTTCATATAGACGGAATGAATTCACAGAACCAAAGGATCGATTATAGATCTCAAATACACACAGCTCAATCACAACAAAATAAACATGTGAAATCGTCAATTGAAAAACATATAGAAAAGATGGGACGCGCAGATGTGAACACTGCAAACCAATTTTTGCTCTGCACGGGCGCCCGAGAAAGAGTGGTAGAAGGGCGCCGCCGGTGCTGGGCACTAGGAGCGTTGCTTGGTGGCAGGAGCAACTTAGAAAAAGCTAACAGGGGATGAAGGTCGCTTGTTAGGCCTCGGGCAGGTCACTTTCTTGTGCCGACACACACGATAGAGCAGAACGGAGAGCACCATGTCGACCATGGCAGGGAAGCTTGACCTCCTCGCGTCGTTGTGGTAGCGGGAGGGGCGGCCGTCGAGCAGCTGAATACGCCGGGGCGAGGGGAGGCAAGTTTTTCTGAGCTCGCCCCATGTCCCCGAAGTGATGTTCGTACTGCCGCTGAAGTCCAAATCCACCTCACCCTGAAGGAGGGCCCGGCCTCGTGTCGGAAGATGGTGGGGGCGTCGGTGCTCCAGGAGGAGGCGGAGCCGGCCTCACGCAGGAAGTAGGCAAGGGCAGAGGCGCGTCAAGTTCGAGGGAGGTGCTGGGTGGGGATCTGATCCGCCTGGGGCACTGAGTGGAGGTGCGCGGCTGCTGCAGCGGTTGGGGCGGCGGCCGAGTCGCAGAAACTAGCGTTGAGGCAGGATCCGGTGCGCCGCCGGCAGATTTGGGTGGGGGGAGACCGGCGGCTGGGCGGTGGCGCTCTGGGGAAGATGGCGGCAGCGACACGCTTGGGAAGATGGCGCGGTAGCGGGACAGCGGCGTTCCAGTGAAGAAGGAGGCGCGGTCCCGGCGGCTTGCGGGGGAAGGGGTGGTGGCCCTGGAGGCGCGTGGGGGGAGGGGATCCCGGTCGGAGGTTTCCTGGGGGAGACGGGTGGGTCGGGATCGAGGGGAGAGTGAGAGGTGCGGGAGGTGGGAGACGGTTGTTTGGAATTTTTTTTCTTCCAGGGATCTCGGGAACACCTAATCGGGCCTATATAGGGCCTAACGTGATCCAAATAACTATTCTAATCCTGGGATTAGAATAGTGCTGTCCTATACACACACACACACACACACACACACACACACACACACACACACACACACACACACACACACACACACACACACACACACATATATATATATATATATATATATATATATATATATATATATAGATATACCACAACATGAACTTCCCGAATTACACGCCTGAACTTCCCTCTGTAGGAACCCGACCTTCGGGCTATCTTTGCAACCGTGTCTCCCCATGCAAATTATTCTGGTTAGTCGTGTTCTATATGATGTAAGTGTAATCTAGAAACGGGTTTTAGCAACTAAATGCCCGTTTTAAATAGGAATCTCGCTCATTGGCGGATTTTGCTCTCGGGTCGTGATGAACTTGCGTTTTTTTGCAAATTTACTGCCTGAGTTGTTCGACCTGAACTTCCCCCTGTGCTAGGTTGAACTTCCGCCAACATTGCCCAAATGGGGCTTGCAATATATAGTTGGAAAGCTATGGACACGAGTATCATGACCCAAGCCCGAGCCCGACCCTAAATGCAGCCTGAAACCCAAAAGCCCGTACCAAACACTGTATTTTAACCTAGGCATGTGCAAGCTCACCCCGGAAATGAGGAAAACAGAAGCCCGAGCCCGACATGTATTCTCTTCCATGCTGTAAAATCAAGCTTCAAGCCTGGCCCAAAAGGCAAGCCCGACTTGTCCTTCGGGCGGGATCGCCGGACTAGTCCATGATCAATTTAACCTTCTATTTTTATTTTTTAAACCTAGAAAACCCCTTCTATTATTATTTTCACTCACACCAACCTTTCCACTTTCTTTTGATGACCGGGAGTTGTAAAAGGTCCAAGGGGCAGGTACGCAAAAACTAGTCACCGCAGGCGCAGAGGGCCCCGCCAAATCCCTCTTATGCAGGGCAAAGGAGATACATGTGCGTGCGCTTTTCCACTCTGGAAGACCTCGCTTTCTGACCGAGGTCGTCGTTTGAACTTTGTCCCTTTATTATTCAATAAAAAAACAACGCAGCTTGTCTTCTGGCAAAAACAACTTTGTCCCTTCGCCATACTACCGCCTGGTCTGGGTTCCAAGCCGCTTTCATGTCCGCGACTAAGGCACTTTGACTGAAGCTTTTCCCCTTTAGTAGTCGCCCTAAGGCCAGCCACTTCAGTTTAATGTCATCAGCGTCAATTTCTTCTTACCACACCAGGTCATCAACCTCATCATCTTGTAGTGTTAGCCTCTCCAGAAGCTTTTCCGTGTCTTCCATCTTCTGACTCCCTGACCAGGAACCATCTCCACCTGCCGCCATGGTTACTCCAAACCCTAGTCCTCTCTCACCGTTCCCAAGACCCACGAACCAGAGAGGGAAGGGGGCCTGGTACGTACAATGAGCAGATCGGGAAACGATCATCGAAACGAAAGGAAAAACTCACGGCTGCGGCCGTCGCCGGAGGACCGGAGAACCCTAGGTTCGAGACCCATGGGAAGGAAACGGAAGGAATCTATTACTAGTATTATTATTTTCACTCACACGAACCGTTCCACTTTCTTTCGACGACTGGGAGTTGTAAGAGCAACTCTAATGGGGCGACCCATTTCGTCCGTTTGGGTCATCCGGACACAAAAGTTGGCCCAACGGGGCGACCCAATCGGACACAGCGTCCGCCTGTTGTCCGTTTTATGTCCTTCCCGACCCAAAATGGGCGCAAAAATGGGCCACAAATGCGTCCGCGGCAGACAAAACTGGGCGCTCCCCTCGTCCGCGCCTCCCCAGTTGTGTCCGGGCTGGTCCCATCTATCAGTGACCCGCACTTCCTCCCAACCCCCGCATCGCACTCCTCAACAACCGCAGCTACGAAGCCACGTAGGCGAGGCCACCGGCGCAAGCCACCGCGTCGCTCACCGGCGAGGCCACCGGCGCAGGGTGCCGCCTCCCATTCTGATCTGGGCAGCGGGGAGATCTTCGCGGCTGCTGCAGCGGGCGATCGGCCGGCGGCGGAGGAATGCGGCGGCACGGAGCAACTCCGACCGGGCGAGCTACGGCGGAGGAGGCGCGGCTGTTCTTGCGGGTGGCGGCCGGTGGTGCGGGGAGGAACGCAGCGGCGGCGGCGGGGTGGCGGAGGAACGCGGCGGCACGGGAGCAACTCGGCGTGCATGCCGCAACGGGGAGGAGCGGCACGGAGGAACACGGCTGCAGCGGCGCTGGCCGATGTGGAGCCGTGGTAAGCGGGCCGGCAGCCGGGAGGAACGCTGCCTGACGCCCGGCCGGTGTGTAGGCCAAGGTGGCGGAGGAACGCCACGGGCAGGCCGCGGCCGCGGAGGAAAGCTGCGTCTTGTCCGCTTTTTGGTTCATCCACGGAAAAGCCATGTTGGGTTCATTTACGGATTATGCGTGTCCGCCTTATATCCGTTAAGCAGACAGACGACCCAAACGGACAAAATACGGACAAAATCCGTGTCCGTTTGGGTCGCCCCATTGGAGTTGCTCTAAGGCCAACTCCATCGCGCGATCCTATCCTGTCCGCCCCCGTCCGTTTGGGGTAAAAGGGACAAACGAGACGGCCCAGCGCGCGGGCGCAAACGGACTTTTGTCCGCTTTGTGTCCGCTTTCGACCCATCCACGGCCCAAGTTTGCGCTGCTTTTGGGGTGAAACAGACACCACACGGACGCGCGGGTCGTCTGCGCGTGTCCTCCCCTGGCCCGCCCGTCGATGGCACAAGACGGTCCTTTTTCTATCCGCCCCTCCCTCCCTCCGGCCGCATCCACTCCACTCTTCCCCTCTCTTCCTCTCGCCGCCGCCACGCTCGCCGCCATTGCAGCCGTGCCGCATCAGACGCTTGCTCAAATTTCTTCCTCTCGCCGCCGAAGCTACCCAAGCACGGCCACCTTGTTCTTGCGCACCGGCCGGATTTAGGCGGATCCGGTCGATCTTGAGCTCGCCCATTGTGGGAGGCCGGGCAGCGCCATGGATGGCCGGGCACCTCGCCGGAAGGCCCTAGCGAACCGCAAGGCCACATCTGAGTAGTGGCTCGTCCTCTAGCCGCTCGGATCTGCCGTCGGTGGTCCCGTGGCGGAATCTGTGAATGGCGGCGGCGGGCTCGGTGCTTGCCCAAAAGCTCGTCGGCGCACCGTTGCCCCTCATCAAGTGCGACCACTTGCCCAGGGTGGTCGTCGCGCCGATGTCTAACGCCGGAGCATCTCGGATGGGTGTTCATCAAGTGCTTAAACGATGGGGTATGTGCTCTTTTAGCTTCGGTTTGTGCTCTTGGATTAGACTAGTGGCGCTAACTTTAAGTTTTATTGTGTAGAACGGATGAAGTTTTGGTAGAACAGATGCAAGTTTTGGTATTGGGAAGAAGAGTACATCGATATGTTGATAGAGCGAAATATAGTGCATGTTCGTGCACTTTTAGCTAGCCTAGAGGCTTTAGATGAGACAATTGCACTTGTTGCTAGATTAGAGGCTAGGCACGATACTACGTGCGAAGAAGCAACAAGGCACGATACTACGTGTGAGGAAGCAATGTCGACTTCTGGCTTGAAGAAGAAAGGAGGGTGCATCCTCCACAGATCAACAATGAGTGCATCGAGAAGGCCCTAACCCAACTCAAGGGAGCAATTATGAAAGTTGGGTATCTTCTCAAATGTATTCTTGTGGTTCTTGTTTTCTTTGGCCTTGCTTTACTAGTCAAAATGTGATGATGTATTGTCATATACCAAAAATAAATGATAAAAAAACTTTAAGGACTTGCAAAGAAATATACGCAGACATGATGGTGCAAATGGATGCGGCCGCGCGCTGGGCGCACGCCCACCGCATCCCAGGACAGGCCCAAACACGACTCCAAATCCTTACCTAAACGTACAGAATCCGAACAAAACGGACATCCGTTTGGGGTCGAGTGGTGGAGTTGGCCTAAAAGGTCCAAGGGGCAGGTAGGCAAAAAATAGTCACCGCAGGCGCAGAGGGCCCCGCCAAATCCCTCTTATGCAGGGCAGAGGAGATGCATGTGCCTGCCCTTTTCCTCTCTGAAGCCCTCGCTTTCTGACCGAGGTCGTCGTTTGAACTTTGTCGCTTCATTCAATTAAAAAAAAACCGCAGCTTGTCTTCTGGCGAAGTTATATCAGAGCAGCGGCCGGCGCCCCACCTGCTCCGTTCAGAAGTACAGCCATTAACGCAGCTGCAAGCACAGGCCCCGGAGCGGAGCCGGAGGGCAGAGGAGCAGATCGGGCATGGCCGGCGGCGAAGGCGCGGAGGGGGCGCGGGCGCTGGACCAGACGCCGACGTGGGCCGTGGTTGCCGTCTGCGCCGTCATCGTCGCCGTCTCCATCCTCCTCGAGGGCATCCTCCACCACCTCGGCCAGGTACACCCCCAAGCCCCCTTCCCTCCGTTTCCCATCTCTCTGAACCCGCCCAATACATCGCCACTCACCATTCTTGGGCGCGGTGGTGCCTTGCCTGCAGTGGTTCAGCAAGAGGAAGAAGAAGGCGCTGTTCGACGCCCTGGAGAAGGTTAAATCCGGTACATTTTGCGACGCGCCCGTCCCCACCCCCCAAATTTTCGCTTTGTTCCCTTCCGCGCGTAATCTGCGGCGCCTGCGCCGACAGTCCGCGTGAAGAGGAAATTTGATGGGCGTTGATGCTTGCCATGTGCAGAGCTCATGACCCTGGGCTTCATCTCGCTGCTGCTGACTGTCACGGCGAGGTACATATCGCGCATTTGCATCCCGGCGGGGGCCGCCCACACCATGCTGCCCTGCAAGCTCTCCAGGAGCTCAGAACACGGAGAGGGCCACGGCCGACGGCACCTGTCTGAAGAGCCGGCCAACTTCTCATGCCCCAAAGTGAGTTCACTACTGTCAACTGCGTGGTTTACATTGTGCTGTAGCAAGGTGTATCACATTGATTTGGATACCACTATACCAGTGATTGGGGGTTAGGGTATCGAGATTGATATTTTATTTTATTTTATTTCATCTGTTCGTATTATCTTCAGAAATGGTATTCCAAAAATGTTTGTTTTTATTCTCGGTATCCCAATGCCATTTCAGGGTATGGTGTCACTCGTTTCAACCGATGGGCTACACCAGCTACATATCTTTGTGTTCTTCCTGGCCGTCTTCCATGTAACGTTCAGTGCTATTACAATGTCCCTGGGCAGAGCAAAGGTAAGGTCTATTCCTCCGGCTCCATACAGGTGCCTGTTCGGAATTTCCAAAAGTATACAATGATTTCATATATCGAGATGGAGGAAGTACTAGTTAGTGTACGTACAAGCTTGAAATAACTCTGAAATTTTCTGCGCAGACACGGATATGGAAGGAGTGGGAAAAGGATACTTCCACCATCACCTATGAATTTTCTGCCGGTAGTGTCTCAATTGATTAGATATTGGTTCATATGCTTTAACTGAATGTGTAAGCAGGGTAACATGCAATGTTCAGTTTGTCTCTTGTTATGCTAGAAGTAGAATCAAGCGGATACCTTCTTAATCAGCTTATTTGCAATCTCTTGTTAGGCATTTTTTTAAACAGCTGGTACCCATTGGTCATATTTTACTTTTCAGATCCGTCGAAATTCAGGCTCACTCACCAGACTTCTTTTGTGAGGCAGCACGCAAGCTGTTGGAGCAAAAGCACGATTATGCTCTATGTCGTAAGTTCTCTCATGGCTCCTCCCAACGATGGTTATGAAGTAGCATACCATATCAAATTTTCAGAATAAATTACAAATTTAAGTTCCCAGATTAATAAACGACGGCAAGCATAATTATTCCTTACTATCTATTCCCTCCGTCCCAAAGTAAGTGTCGCTGATTTGGTAATAACTTTATCAGCGACACTTATTTTGGGACAGAGGGAGTACATTTCTACTGAATATCAAATATCAGTTAGGGCTTACCATTCTACATTTCTACTGAATATCAAATATCAATTAGTACTTCTTGCAGATAACTAAATTAGTATTTACCATTCTACATTTCTCATGAATATTAAATATCAAAGGTTTATACTGAATTTTTCCAACCGGGGGAACTCCAGTTCCAAAAGCCTTATACTCATTGCTGAGCTATTCCGAGTAGAAACTACTGAACAGAAACCCTATGGTTTTCCAAGATCATATAGCGTTTTTTATAATAGAATCATAGGCTACATCAAGCAGGTGTTAAACTGTTCTAAATAAAGTTTAAAGTGTCCTCGTGATTTTTTCCTGCATAATGTATCTAGAAATGCTTTAGCTCAGGAGCTTCTTATGCTTTGATTTTATACAGGTGAGCTTCTTTAGGCAATTTTTCAGATCTGTTCGGAGGACAGACTACCTGACTTTGCGGCACGGATTCATTGCTGTGAGTAGCTTCATATTTCCAGTAATTTTGTGTTTTTAGTTTACACTGATGATTTATCTCTGTATAGGCTCATTTATCCCCAGGGACTAGGTTCAACTTCCAAAAGTACATCAAGAGATCTTTGCAGGATGATTTCAAGACAGTTGTTGGCATTAGGTAAGGAAGCCTATGAATCATCCTTGATTTATCTTCCTAATAAATTAATGACTCATTTGTATCGCCATTGTTTTACTAGTCCACCTCTATGGGCTTCTGCTCTGGCTGTCATGCTCTTCAATGTTCATGGTGAGTTATAATCCTATATTTCCTTTGTTGGATTTCCTGTGCAATTTAGCACGATATAATTTCCAGTACACAAGGATCTGTGGGAGCTTTCTGTGAAAATATGTTATTTTAAATTCGGAATATTCATTCTTCAGGATGGCATAACTTGTTCTGGTTCTCCACAATTCCCCTTATAGTAAGTTCTTACTAACTGTAGCATGTTTTATATTCATGTTGCCAAGTTCCTGACCATGGTTTTGGATATCTAGGTGATTTTAGCTGTTGGAACAAAGCTGCAAGCTATTATTGCAAGGATGGCTGTTGAAATTACAGAAAAACACACAGTTATTCAAGGAATGCCAGTGGTGAAACTCAGTGATGAACATTTCTGGTTCGGAAAGCCTCATATGGTTCTTCACCTTATCCATTTTGCATTATTCCAGGTCAGTTAACGGACTAGAAAGGACCCTTATCGACTAGACTGAATTGTTTTGAAAAGACAGATCTGCATTTAGACCTGAATTGGGCCCATTAGTCATGTAGTAATGGTTCCCCTGCTGAATAGTTTCTTGTCTTTTTTTTTGCGAATCGAATAGTTTCTTGTCAACTGTGGTAAAATGAACTTGAACTCACATGGTTGCCAGGGAAAGAAAACAGTTGTAACTAGAGCATACTTGTTTCATTGTCATATAATGATTCAATCCCTAGCCTTCCGCATGCACTTTGGAATCGAATTTGAAGGACAACCCTGTCAAAACTTCTAATAGCTGTTCTTCGTTCTTGCAGAATGCATTTGAGATTACTTACTTCTTTTGGATTTGGGTAAGACTACTACTGACATTTGGAATCATTTTTTATGGTACTACTCTGTCAGTACTCTTTTGATTATAACTGTTAACTCTCGTGCAGTACGAATTCGGCTTGAGGTCCTGTTTCCATGACAACTTTGAGTTTATCATTGCAAGAATCTGCCTTGGGTGAGTATCAATACTGTATCTTCAAACTGATTTATTCCTCAATCATACTAACAGTGTCTGCTCCTACTCATATGTGTAGGGGTGTCGTCCAATTTGTGTGTAGCTACATCACGCTTCCACTCCATGCCCTTGTATCTCAGGTACCTACTCACACTGCCCACCAATGTTCAGTAACTATCCAACTTTAGTTTCTACTGACACTTGCTTCGATCATCAAACGGTCAAAGAAATTTACCCGTAAATTCGACGACTAACGGAGAAACGATTGTTGTCCAGATGGGATCTTCGATGAAGCGAACCATCTTCGACGAGCAGACGTCGAAGGCCCTGAAGAAGTGGCACAAGACAGTGAAGAAGAAGCAGCAGCAGCAACAGCAGCAGAAGGGGTCATCGCATGCCTCCTCAGAGACGCCAACCACGGACACGCCCGAGGCAGGCCGGCTTAGCCAGTGCCAGTTCGTCGCCGAGGCGGCGCCGGTGGCGAACCGGCACCTCCACCGCTACAAGACCATAGCGCACGTCGGCGCCACCAGGGCGCTCTCCGACTCGGACTGCTCCGACACGGACGCCGAGGCGCAGACGAGGTACCTGATCCCGCCTACGAAGCAGAGGAGCCTGGACTCGGTGGTCCGCGTGGACGTGGACGTGGACGCGGCGGCGCCGGATCACCGTGATAGTTTCTCCTTTCAGAAGCCGCCGCCTGCTCAGAATGCGATGGAGAAATGACCAAACGGGCGTAGGTCGCGCTTTTAGTATACTAATCAGTAATCAGTACTAGTACTAACTTGTGTTTAGATTAGAGGATGGGCAGACCGTCGAGGTGGGTAGGCAACTTTACCGTGCATGTTTTCGTTGTTTTGCCTACAGATTAACGTTACTGTGCCATTTGGGGTGCATGAGAAGTCACGGGAATTTCGCTGGAGTTTTAGGGAAACAGGAAAAAGTTTCTTAATTGTTGGTACCAAAAAAAAGCAACAGATTTAGTAGCATCAGCTGTAATAAGGGCTCGTTGTCATTATGTTAATAAAAAATGGTTGAGTGGTATGTTAACGAGTTGGTCGATTACGAAAATTAGACTTTTTCAATTTAGAGACTTAAGAGCAGAAGAATATGGGATAAAATATAAATCCACTCGGTTTCAGACTTGGTACAACACAAAAACACCATTCCTTTTGGTTCGCACAACCAAAAAATTATTCTGAAGGTCTACAGGAAGATAAAAAAATAAGGGATTGTATAAGAACTATATACAAAAGAATAGGAAAAAATGCTCGAATAGAAAAATAGAATCAGACTCAAGGCATGCTAGGGCAACACAGGACTGGCGGGGTGGGGGCTTGCTGTCTACTTGGCGAGCCTTCACTGCCCCCTTCTGTAACTTCCCTTCTTGTAGCGGCCCGACCTCAAACGGTCAAGTCTCTGTGCTTTTGTGTCATCCCTGGATCGGTAATGCTAACACACACAATACTCGAAGGAGTTAAAACAGAGTAGCAATCACACACTTATTACATCGAATGTCTCAAAAGAGAACTTAATACAATAAATATGGCTTAAGGCCGTCTAATACGATAACAGCGGAAGGCTTGGAAGATAAAGTGAGTCCATCAACTCCAACGGCATAGCTGAGCTGTACGACAACGACCTAACGGACCTTACTCCTCGTCTGAAAAGTCTGTAACATAATACGTTGCAGCCCGAAAACGGGTCAGCACATGGAATATGCTGGCAATATAACACAGTAGAGCAAGAACAGAATAATGCTATCACTACATGCATATTTGGCTGGTGGAAAGCTCTATGGTTACAGTTTTGCGAAAAACCAATTTTTCCCTACAATAAAGGAATAGATTTTTAAATTTAACTATCATGGTGGTTGAAACATCATTAAGAAGGTTCCTCCAACTCAATCTCAATTAAAGTAATTAACAACCCAACAATATTAATTAAGAGTGATGAGATACTTAAGATACTCCAAGTACTAGATACTCAAAATTGTCCATAACTGGGAACACGGCTAACCATGATTAGATTGTACACTCTGCAGAGGTTTGCGCACTTTTCCACACAAGACTCGATCGCCTCCGTTGGATTTCTCGCACTACATGGTGTTTGAGAAACGGATGACCGAGACACGATCTTTCGTAAACATTAACTCTCTACTCCAGGTAGACCATACCAAACCTACAACCCACTACCTGCTGATCTACCTCTTCGAGAGCTTCACGTAACTTACTCAACTATGCTAGAGCCCATAATAGCTTGTGGCTGCACATGGAAGTTTCTAGCATGAATAATCTCAGTTCCCTTTGAGCCTGGGTGGCGGTCCATAGGAAAATCACACGGAACCCCGAGAATTCCAAAAAATACAGGCAACACTGGATTCTCCAGGTGCCTCAATCCACCCAGATGTGTATTCAAGTTGCCACCTTAAGTTGAACCATTAATTAACAATTTCACATCTGTCATGGATTTCACTCACCCAAACCACGTCTACGAGCATAGCATAGCAATATACACAATACGTAGAAGTAACTCCCAAGGGTTTGAATATAACAGGGAAATAGGTTCTACCTCATCAACTACTTCCCGACCCACATGTTAATGACATCCTAATCATGCAATGTTTGAGGATTGAAACTAATGCATAAAAACTGGGTATGGAAAAAGTATGATCAATGCGTTACTTGCCTTGCTGACGATCCGCGAAACCTAGGGACTCGTAGTAGCACGCTTCGCACTCCGGGAATTCTATCACAAACAAACAATAGCATACATAAGCAATCAAGCAAAGAAGCACGGGCAAAACCCAAATAAGAGAGATTGACCAGAAAGTTCAACTTAAGAACTCCGGTTTGCAAAAAGAATCAAATCGAACGGAGCAACGAAACTCAAATGGCGAAAGAAACAAGATCCGTTTACTAATCTGAACTAAATTCAAATTTTACAGTACCAAAATCTTGTTTAAGTTGATTAAACAGAAAGAGGGTCTCAAGACGAAGACCTAGGCGCTTGAATCGCCTGATTCCGACAAACGAGCGAAAAGATAAACTGAAACAAAAATCGGATCAGAAATCGCGATTGAGAATAATCGCGAGAAAATCTGAAAAAAGAAAACGGACGAACAGGCTAACGAACAAGCGTTCGCTATCTGAAAATAACGAGCGAAAACCATTCGTTAAAACGAACGTACGGACGTGCGTCCGCTAAATAGAAGAACCGGGAAAAACCGGCGAACCGATCTAAAAAAACGAACTAGGATTTAAAAAAAACCGAATCGGTTTTCTAAAAAAAACGGCGGCGACGAAACGGCGTGGTACCTCCGGCGAGGCTCCGGTGAGGGGGGCTCGGGCGGCGGGCTCGCGGGGCAGCGGGGCGACGACGGCGGCGGCTTGGCGACGGGCGAGGCGTGGGAGGCGGCGGCGCGCGGCTCAGCTCGGGGACGGGCTGCGGTGGCGGCGGGGTTTGTGGTGGTGGCGGGGGGCTCGGGCGGCATATATAAAGGGCAGGGGCGGGGTGGCTTGGAGGAGGGGGCAAGGCGGCGGCGGTGGAGGAGTCCGGCTCGGTTTCGGCCCAGTCGGCGCCCGAAGATTTTTTTAAAACAATTCCGCCAAACAGAAAATAAATCCTAGAAAATAAAATAAAAAACTAAAAATGCCAAAACAAATTTTCACCGTCTAAATAGAATATTTAGAACGAGATGAACATTTTCTTGGCTCCTAAATGCAATTTTGAAAACGTGCAATTTTTCTAATGCAAATAAAATCCAAATAAAATCAAATATTTGATTTTAATATTTTTTCCTCCAATATTTCAATTATTTTGGAGAAGTCATATTATGTCCTCTCATATACTTTAATGTGAAATACTTTTCGGAGAGAAAAATAATTAAAACCAAAATCCTCGTTTCATTATTTGATAAAAATCAAATATGAAACCCGGAAAATCCCCAACTCTCTCCGAGGGTCCTTGAGTTGCTTAGGATTTCGAGGATTGTGAAACGAAAAATGCAATAAAATATGATATGCATGAATGACCTATGTATAACATTCCGAATTGAAAAATTGGGATGTTACAAACCTACCCCCCTTAAGATGAATCTCGCCCTGGAGATTCGGGTTGGCTAGAAAATAGGTGTGGGTGGTCTTTGCGAAGATCATCCTCTTGTTCCCAGGTAGCTTCATCCTCGGTATGGTGGCTCCACTGAACTTTGCAAAACTTGATAACCTTGCTACGGGTGACTCGACTGGCAAACTCAAGAATCTTGACTGGTTTCTCCTTATAAGTGAAATCACTGTCCAACTGAATTGCCTCCAAGGGTACTGTATCTCTTAATGGTATATCGGCCATCTCAGCATGACACTTCTTCAGCTGTGAAACGTGAAACACATCATGAACTCCTGACAGTCCTTCAGGTAACTCCAACTTGTAGGCAACTTCTCCCATCCGTTCCAAAATACGATATGGTCCTAAAAATCTTGGAGCTAACTTTCCCTTAACTCCAAAATGTTTCACTCCTCGCAAGGGTGATACTCGCAGATATGCTCTGTCTCCAATTTCATAGGTTACCTCCTTGCGTTTTGAATCTGCATAACTCTTCTGCCTGGACTGAGCTATCTTCAATCTATCCCGAATCGGCTTAACTTTCTCTTCAGACTCCTTAATCAAGTCTGGTCCAAACAATTGTCAGTCTCCTACTTCATCCCACATCAACGGTGTCCTGCACCTTCGTCCATACAGGGCTTCGAACGGTGCCATCTTCAAACTGGCTTGGTAACTATTGTTGTATGAGAACTCTACGTAAGGCAAATTGTCATCCCAACTAGATCCATAATCTAGCGCACATGCTCTCAACATATCTTCCAGAATCTGGTTGACTCTTTCGGTCTGTCCATCCGTCTACGGGTGAAATGTTGTACTGAACTCGAATCTCGTTCCCAAAGTCTGGTGTAACTTATGCCAAAACTTTGAGGTAAACTGTGTTCCTCTATCTGATACGATGGTCCTCGGAACTCCATGCAGACATAAGATCCTGGACATATATATCTTGGCCAACTTCGCACTTGTATAAGTGGTCTTTACTGGGATAAAGTGTGCCACTTTGGTCAAGCGATCAACTACTACCCATATGGAATCATATCCTGATTTGGTCCTGGGTAATCCGGTGATAAAATCCATGCCAAACTTACCCCACTTCCATTCGGATATCGGCATAGGTTGTAACAATCATGCTGGCTTTTGATGCTCTGCCTTCACTCTCTGGCATACATCACATACGGCTACATACTCGGCAATATCCTTCTTCATACCAGTCCACCAGAAATGTTCCTTCAAATCCAAATACATCTTGGTGTTCCCGGGGTGTATCGAGTATGGTGAGTCATGAGCCTCCTGAAGTATTAACTTCCTGATCTCTGGGTCATTGGGCACATAAACTCGGTCCTCAAACCATAAGGTATCGTGCTCATCTTCACGAAAACCTTTGGCCTTTCCTTTGCTCATCCTCTCTTTTATCTCGGCAATCTCTTTGTCATCCTTCTGAGCTTCTCGAATCTTTCCCAACAATGTAGATTGAACCTCCATTGTTGCAACAAAACCTCTAGGAACAATCTCTAATCGAAGTTCCCTGAGATCCTCTGCTAACTCCTTTGGTAATCCCGTACTCTCTAGGATATTAGCATAACTCTTCCGGCTCAAAGCGTCTGCTACCACATTGGCCTTTCCTGGATGATAGTGCAGCTTCATGTCATAATCCTTTATAAGCTCCAACCATCTCCTCTGCTTAAGATTCAACTCCTTTTGTGTGAAAATGTACTTCAAACTCTTATGATCCGAGTACACATCACAACGGTTTCCAATAAGGTAATGTCTCCAAGTCTTCAACACATGCACTACGGCTGCTAGCTCCAAATCATGCGTGGCATAATTCAATTCGTGCGGTTTTTGTTGTCGTGAGGCATACGAAACAACTCAAGGAATCCGACTTCCTTCAACCAAAACTCGCATTTGCTGAACTTGGCATACAACTGATGTTCCCTGAGTTTCTCGAGAACCAAACGCAAATGCTCCTTGTGCTCCTCTTCATTCTTCGAGTATACCATTATATCATCTATAAACACCACAACGAATTGTCCAAATACTCCATGAACACCTTGTTCATCATGCTCATGAAATAGGAAGGGGCGTTAGTCAATCCAAACGACATGACAGTATATTCAGACAACCCGTACAGTGTGGTGAATGCTGTCTTGGGTATATCCTTCTCTCGAATCTTCAACTGATGGTATCCTGATCGTAGATCGATCTTCGAAAACACCTTAGCTCCTTGCAGCTGGTCAAACAAATCATTGATCATCGGCAGTGGGTACTTGTTCTTGATCATCACTTTATTCAAGGCCCGATAATCAACAACCATTCTTAGGGACTTATCCTTCTTCTCAACCAAAAGCATTTGGGCTCCCCAAGCTGATGAACTCCTTCAAATGTAACCTTTCTCCAATAACTCCTTGATCTGTTTCTTAATCTCCTTCAGATCATTCGCGGGCATCCGATAGGGTCTCTTGGATATTGGCCCTGTACCTGGCAGTAGCTCTATCAAAAAATCGATGTCTCGATCCGGTGGCATGCCTGGTAATTCCTCTGGAAAAACATCCGGGTAATCCTTCACTACAGGCACTTCCTCCTGAATAACTCCCGTGAGGGTATTCACTTGGCTCCTTCTAGGCACATGCCTAGATACATACTTAATCCTTTTTCCCTCCGGGGTGGTGAGATAAATCGACTTACTAGCACAGTCAATGCTTCCTCCATACTTTGACATCCAGTCCATGCCTAATATCACATCCAATCCTTGTGACTCCAAGATAATTAGGTCGGACGGAAAAACATGGTTGCCAATGGTTAGGGGTATCTGGTCGCACCATCGACTAGCCATATATTCTGCTCCAGGTGAACTCACTAAGAGAGGGGTCCTAAGGTTTTGGGTTGGTAGTTTAAACTTATCCACGAATCCCCTCGATATGTATGAATGCGATGCACCAGTATAAAAAAGAACAAGAGTGGTAAATGACTTAACCAAAAACTTACCTATAACCGCGTCTGGCTGCTCTTCAGCCTCCTCCATGTTAACGTGGTTCACTTGTCCTTTGTTGAATGGATTGGGCTTCTTCCCAGCGCTCCCATTTCTGTTTCCATTCTTCCCTTCAAGGCACTCCGTGACATAGTGTCCAGTCTTCCCGCACTTAAAGAAAGTAACATGACTTAGATCTCTTTTGGCGGGTGTGGCTGGATTGGGGCGGTTCTGATTGTTGTTAGCTCCGTTCCCATTCCCATTCTTAGAACCATTGTGGTTATGCGAACTTCCTCCAGTGTAGTTATGACCTCCATGGTTATGAACAAGTCCTCCCGAGTTCGGGGTTAGGCGAGGCTTCTGCTAAGCTCCTGAGTTATACCTCCCTTGTCCATACTTCCTCTTACGGCTCTCAATCTGCTGCTGCTTCCCTTCAATCATAAGAGCCTTATCAACCAACTCCTGGTAGCTATTGAAGGCTGCTATCATCAACTGCATGCTCATCTCATCATTCAGCCCTTCCATAAATTTCTCTTGCTTCACGGCGTCTGTGGCCACATCATCAGGGGCATAGCGGGATAACTTGCTAAACTCATCCACGTACTGAGCCACAGTATGGTTCCCCTGGCGTAAGTTGCGAAACTCACGCTTCTTCATATTCATAGCTCCAGTTGAGACATGGGCGGTGCGGAAAGCTTCTTGGCCCGATCCCAAGTGACATTGGCTATGGGGAAAGTGGCCGTGTAATTCGCTCACCATGAGGCTGCTGGTCCATCCAATTGATGTGTGGCAAAGCGCACCTTCTCAGCATCTGTGCAACCTGTGGTGTCAACTCCCTTCCAATACGGCGTAGCCAATCATGGCAAAGCGCACCTTCTCAGCATCTGTGCAACCTGTGGTGTCAACTCCCTTCCAATACGGCGTAGCCAATCATCAGCAACTATAGGCTCGGTGCTAATGGAAAACACCGGCGGCTGTAACCTTAGAAAATGGGCTAGGTTGTCAACTGGCGGCGGGTTGTTGTTGTTGTTGTTGTTGTTGTTGTTGTTGTTGTTGTTGTTGTTGTTGTTGTTGTTGTTGTTGTTGTTGTTGTTGTTGTTGTTGTTGTTATTGTTGTTGTTGCTGTTGTTGTTGTTGTTGTTGTTGTTGTTGTTGTTGTTGTTGTTGTTGTTGTTGTTGTTGTTGTTGTTGTTGTTGTTGTTGTTGTTGTTGTTGTTGTTGTTGTTGTTGTTGTTGTTGTTGTTGTTGTTGTTGTTGTTGTTGTTGTTGTTGTTGTTGTTGTTGTTGTTGTTGTTGTTGTTGTTGTTGTTGTTGTTGTTGTTGTTGTTGTTGTTGTTGTTGTTGTTGTTGTTGTTGTTGTTGTTGTTGTTGTTGTTGTTGTTGTTGTTGTTGTTGTTGTTGTTGTTGTTGTTGTTGTTGTTGTTGTTGTTGTTGTTGTTGTTGTTGTTGTTGTTGTTGTTGTTGTTGTTGTTGTTGTTGTTGTTGTTGTTGTTGTTGTTGTTGTTGTTGTTGTTGTTGTTGTTGTTGTTGTTGTTGTTGTTGTTGTTGTTGTTGTTGTTGTTGTTGTTGTTGTTGTTGTTGTTGTTGTTGTTGTTGTTGTTGTTGTTGTTGTTGTTGTTGTTGTTGTTGTTGTTGTTGTTGTTGTTGTTGTTGTTGTTGTTGTTGTTGTTGTTGTTGTTGTTGTTGTTGTTGTTGTTGTTGTTGTTGTTGTTGTTGTTGTTGTTGTTGTTGTTGTTGTTGTTGTTGTTGTTGTTGTTGTTGTTGTTGTTGTTGTTGTTGTTGTTGTTGTTGTTGTTGTTGTTGTTGTTGTTGTTGTTGTTGTTGTTGTTGTTGTTGTTGTTGTTGTTGTTGTTGTTGTTGTTGTTGTTGTTGTTGTTGTTGTTGTTGTTGTTGTTGTTGTTGTTGTTGTTGTTGTTGTTGTTGTTGTTGTTGTTGTTGTTGTTGTTGTTGTTGTTGTTGTTGTTGTTGTTGTTGTTGTTGTTGTTGTTGTTGTTGTTGTTGTTGTTGTTGTTGTTGTTGTTGTTGTTGTTGTTGTTGTTGTTGTTGTTGTTGTTGTTGTTGTTGTTGTTGTTGTTGTTGTTGTTGTTGTTGTTGTTGTTGTTGTTGTTGTTGTTGTTGTTGTTGTTGTTGTTGTTGTTGTTGTTGTTGTTGTTGTTGTTGTTGTTGTTGTTGTTGTTGTTGTTGTTGTTGTTGTTGTTGTTGTTGTTGTTGTTGTTGTTGTTGTTGTTGTTGTTGTTGTTGTTGTTGTTGTTGTTGTTGTTGTTGTTGTTGTTGTTGTTGTTGCTGTTGTTGTTGTTGTTGTTGTTGTTGTTGTTGTTGTTGTTGTTGTTGTTGTTGTTGTTGTTGTTGTTGTTGTTGTTGTTGTTGTTGTTGTTGTTGTTGTTGTTGTTGTTGTTGTTGTTGTTGTTGCCCTGGTTACGAACTAGCAATTGCATCAAGGCATTCTATTTCTTGGATCAAGCCCGAAAGTGAGCTCCGTGGGAAGGCAAATCCGTTGTCACGTCTCAGAGGCATCTGGTGGGTTTAGATGGAAGAGATCATAATAGAAAGGGGTCTAATGAGAAAGCACTACCCATATGCACATGAGACAAACACAAACATTTCACTCAATCAATCAAGCAAGGGCATACAAGCGGTCTAGAACTATTGAAAAAGTGCTCAACTACTACTAAATACATGGGGGAATACTACTAATATGTGGTGGTATCTAGAAATTTTGATCGGTGGAAGACTCCATGATATCTGCTCCAGCTTCGTCTTCAAAGTCATCATCACTAGGGTCGGAGTCGGTGTAAATGCGATGATGATGTAGTTGTCCGGCAAGTGGAATCGTAAATGCTGCTCTTCCCGACGCTGGATCTCCCATGAATACTCCGATCTTCTTTACCAGGTCATCATTCTTCTCCAGTAATGTCTTGATTTCCTCCTCATATCCATCGCGTGTAAACTTGAGTTCTTCCTCTAGCTCGATGATCCTAGTCTTCTCCTTCTTCAAGTCCATCATGTCTGCGCACATTTGGTTCTCCTGACGTCGAATGTGCTGGTTTAACTCCTGGATGAAAGTTGCAATGGATCTATCCTTCTTGGGGCTGATCACCTCCCATTGCTCGTCTCGGCGCCCACATATCTAGTAGATAGTGTCCTTAAGATCCTTGTTGTAGAGTTCTCCAATGCGTCCCATGGTAATGTGGGCTGCCATGCTCTTGCCTAGGCTCCAGGTGGGTGCTTCAAAAGAAAACTCTATGGGCTTAGAGGTTGGCGAGAACGTCCTTCCTAGAACTTGTACTTGAATCATCCAGCGCTCCTCTTCTGGTAAGGTGGTGTTGTATGTCCCGGTGAAGCTTGGTATCCCTATGTTCAAGTACCTAGTGACTTCCTTCAAGTGGCGTCCAAAAGGTGTGTCTTCATCCGGTTCGCCAAACTTGTTCTTCATCTCCGCCATCCTAAAGAGTAGAAAATGGAGAGGAGTCAGAAATGAGTAGAGAAGAGTGACCTAGGGTTTTATCTTAGTGGTCGTGTCCTACACTCAGCGTGTGCTCTGATACCATCTTGTAGCGACCCGACCTCAAACGGTCAAGTCTCTGTGCTTCCGTGTCATCCCTGGATCGGTAAAGCTGACACACACAGTACTCGAAGGATTTAAAACAGAGTAGCAATCGCACACTTATTACATCGAATGTCTCAAAAGAGAACTTAATACAATAAATATGGCTTAAGGCCATCTAATACGATAACATCGGAAGGCTTGGAAGATAAAGTGAGTCCATCAACTCCAACGGCATAGCTGAGCTGCACGGCAACAACCTAACGGACCTTACTCCTCGTCTGAAAAGTCTGCAACATAACACGTTGCAGCCTGAAAATGGGTCAGCACATGGAATATGCTGGCAATATAACATAATAGAGCAAGAACAGAATAATGCTATCACTACATGCATATTTGGCTGGTGGAAAGCTCTATGATTACAGTTTTGCGAAAAGCCAATTTTTCCCTACAACAAAGGAATAGATTTTTAAATTTAACTATCATGGTGGTTGAAACATCATTGAGAAGGTTCCTCCAACTCAACCTCAATTAAAGTAATTAACAACCCAACAATATTAATTAAGAGTGATGAGATACTTAAGATACTCCAAGTACTAGATACTCAAAATTGTCCATAACCGGGGACACGGCTAACCATGATTAGATTGTACACTCTGCAGAGGTTTGCGCACTTTTCCCCACAAGACTCGATCGCCTCCGTTGGATTTCTCGCACTACATGGTGTTTGAGAAACGGATGACCGAGACACAGTCTTTCAGAAACATTAACTCTCTACTCCGGGTAGACCATACCAAACCTACAACCCACTACCTGCTCATCTACCTCTTCGAGAGCTTCACGTACCTTACTCAACTATGCTAGAGCCCATAATAGCTTGTGGCTGCACACGGAAGTTTCTAGCATGAATAATCTCAGTTCCCTTTGAGCCTGGGTGGCGGCCCATAGGAAAATCACATGGAACCCCGGGATTTCCAAAAATACAGCAACACCGATTCTCCAGTGCCTCAATCCACCCAGATGTGTATTCAAGTTGCCACCTTAAGTTGAACCATTAATTAACAATCTCACATCATCATGGATTTCACTCACATAAACCACGTCTCTGAGCATAGCATAGCAATATACGCAATACGTAGAAGTAACTCCCAAGGGTTTGAATATAACAGGGCAATAGGTTCTACCTCATCAACTACTTCCCGACCCACATGTTAATGACATCCTAATCATGCCATGTTTGAGGATTGAAACTAATGCATAAAAACTGGGTATGGAAAGAGTATGATCAATGTGTTACTTGCCTTGCTGACGATCCGCGAAACCTAGGGACTCATAGTAGCAAGCTTCGCACTCCGGGAATTCTATCGCAAACAAACAATAGCATACATAAGCAATCAAGCAAAGAGGCACGGGCAGAACTCAAATAAGAGAGATTGACCAGAAAGTTCAACTTAAGAACTCCAGTTTGCAAAAAAAATCAAATCGAACGGAGCAACGAAACTCAAACGCCGAAAGAAACAAGATCTGTTTACTAATCTGAACTAAAGTCAAATTTTACAGTACCAAAATCTTGTTTAAGTTGATTAAACAGAAAGAGGGTCTCGAGACGAAGACCTAGGCGCTTGAATCGCCTGATTCCGAGAAACGAGCGAAAAGATAAACTGAAACGAAAATCGGATCAGAAATCGCGATTGAGAATAATCGCAGAAAAATCCGAAAAAAGAAAATGGACGAACAGGCTAACGAACGAGCGTTCGTTATCTGAAACTAACGAGCGAAAACCATTTGTTAAAACGAACTTACGGACGGGCGTCCGCTAAATAGTAGAACCGGAAAAAAACCGGCGAACCGATCTAAAAAATGAACTAGGTTTTAAAAAAAAAACTGAATCAGTTTTCTAAAAAAACCAGCGGCGACGAAACGGCGTGGTACCTCCGGTGAGGCGGGGCTCGGGCGGCGGGATCGCGGGGCAGCGGGGCGACGGCGGCGAGGCGTGGGAGGCGGCGCGCGGCTCGGCTCGGCGAGGCTGTGGCGGCGGCGGGGTTTGTGGTGGTCGCGGGGGGCTCGGGCGGCGTATATAAAGGGCGGGGGCGGGGTGGCTTGAAGGAGGGGGCAAGGCGGCGGCGGTGGAGGAGTCCGGCTCGGACTCTTTCCGAGTCGGCGGCGGGAGATGGGCCGGCCCGGCTGGGTTTCGGCCCAGTCGGCGCCCGAATATTTTTTTAAAAACAATTTCGCTGAACAGAAAATAAATCCTAGAAAATAAAATAAAAATCTAAAAATGCCAAAACAAATTTTCACCGTCTAAATAGAATATTTAGAACGAGATGAACATTTTCTTGGCCCCTAAATGCAATTTTGAAAATGTGCAATTTTTCTAATGCAAATAAAATCCAAATAAAATCAAATATTTGATTTTAATATTTTTTCCTCCAATATTTCAATTATTTTGGAGAAGTCATATTATCTCGTCGCATATACTTTAATGTGAAATACTTTTCGGAGAGAAAAATAATTAAAACCAAAATCCTCGTTTCATTGTTTGATAAAAATCAAATATGAAACCCGGAAAATCCCCAACTCTATCCGAGGGTCCTTGAGTTGCTTAGGATTTCAAAACGAAAAATGCAATCAAATATGATATGCATGAATGACCTATGTATAACATTCCAAATTGAAAATTTGGGATGTTACACTTCTTTCGTCCGTCCACGAGGCAGTCAAAAGAAAGAGAGAAAGGGGCGGCTATAATGCAGGAGTCGTGGCGGTTGTATGCCACAAGGTCCCTATAGACAAGGGGACAAGTGACTTTGGGAGGCCCACATGACGGGCTATTAGCTCAGTGGTAGAGCGCGCCCCTGATAATTGCATCGTTGTGCCTGGGCTGTGAGGGCTCTCAGCCACATGGATAGTTCAGTGTGCTCATCAGCGCCTGACCCGAAGATGTGGATCATCCAAGACACATTAGCATGCAGAATAAATTGGAACCGTTAACTAGAATTCTCTTTTTTTTGTTGCAGTAGTGAACTACTCTTAAATCGGTATTATCCCCCCTTCAATGGCATAATAAAATATTATGGATTTATGCTTAATCCATGTATAGGTAAACTTTAGGTCCCCCGTATGGGTGGAGAACCCGTCACTATCTCGGCTGTGATACCGGAGGCTCTAGGGAAGTCGGAGGAGAGAGCACTCATCTTGGGGTGGGCTTACTACTTATATACTTTCAGCAGTTATCCTCTCCGCACTTGGCTACCCAGCGTTTACCGGGACTCATATTGTTCATGGGTTGAGAGCGGGAGTTGAACTCTAGGAGGTCGAATCCCCCCTTGTTCCTCAGTAGCTCAGTGGTAGAGCGGTCGATTTGATGGCCCGGTAGTCGTAGGTTCAAATCCTACTTGGGGAGATTTTATTCATTCTTTAATGTAAGAATTTTAATGTAAGAATAAAGCTTTTAATATCTCTCTGAGCAAGAGCTAAAGTAGCTCCTAAGAATAGTGTTATTGTACCTACTAAAGAAATAAAACTCATTATCAAAGGTAAAGATATGAAAAGAGGAAGAAGTCGAGCTAGAAGAAAAATTCCCGCAGCAACCATAGTTGCTGCGTGTATAAGAGCCGAAATAGGAGTGGGCCCATGCAAATCTTAGTTCTATGGACTACTAGTACCAGGAACGTCATCTACTACTGCGAAACTCCCGGGGGACACTTTTCTAACTGGTTTAGCCTCTAGAGTGGGGAGGAAGAATAGCCTCTAGACCGGGATAAATTACTAATTCAATTGACAAAGCGTCCGATTTGCTAGATTTCTAGTCATTAGCTCTTAGTGAAGACGAATTGCTATCATCTGCGGGCAGCCCTCATCGAACGAACCGGCCTCCGCGGATATCTTTGCTTCGGAACAAAACCCTGCAATCAAATAGATTGTCCCAAGGGCGCCATATTCTAGGAGCCCAAGTTATGCTATTGAAAATTCGTTCCTCTAGCAGTTCCGGTTTGAGCATTCCGCGTTGAGGAGGCGTATTCTCAAAGGACCCATATCTACTGATGTGTTAATGGGGGCATGGTTTGGTAATACGCCAATTTGGCCACTATTAGTGGATAAAATGATTTCTTCCACTTCACTCAACCCAAGCTTCCATCTCCTGCTCCAGACATTGGCGCTTGCCCACACCAGTCCATAAAAGGTGGATGAAGGTGAGTTTGACTACGAACTCGAGGATGTTGGGAACAATCTCTTTTCGGGGAATCACTCCTTTTCCAATTCTTTTTGTATGGCTCGGTTGCATCCGATTGATCGATCCCTAGTCACTGATTACATGCATGAGTTCTTTGATTCACTACTGACTTCTTCTGTGGACTACTAATCCACATATCGTATGTGTGTCTTTCTTTATCTTTATCGATCGGGAGTAGTGAAAAAAAAATCCTATATGCCTTCCCTCCCTCTTTAATGAGAGATGCAAAATAAAAAAGTGAAGTAAGGGTGCCGGGAATCGCTTTTGCTTTCTTTTCCTCTGGCTACTAAGATGTTTCAGTTCGCCTGGTTGTCTATTGCCTGCTCATGGATTCAGCAGGCAGTTTAAAAGGTTGACCTATTTGGGAATCTCCGGATCTATGCTTATTTTCAACTCCCCATCCCTTTGAAAGAATTGACCGAGGAGCCGTATGAGGTGAAAATCTCATGTACGGTTCTGTAAAGGGACAGTAAGGGTGACTTATCTGTCGACTTTTCCACTTAATTCCACGTTGCGAATAGAATCCTTGTGCATTGCATGCTGAATGAACTTATACTTTTCCTAAGGTTAATGAAGAATTGTGGTGAGAGAGCCGTGATGTTTCACCCAACCACCCTCACAACATGCTCATGTGTTCATCCTAGTTGAATCCATGCCTCCGTCTGTTGCCCGTTCCTGCAAACTTGCCTAGTTTTACAGAAACTTCAACGGCTCCCCTAAGAAACTTCTCGTTAAAAGTGGTTTTAAGGGATGACCTATAATTTAGGGAATTTCTCACAAAAGTAGTTTTCTTTTAGAAATAGGGGAGTTGATGTAGTTGCTCTTAGGTTGCTCTTTCTCGAAGGAAGTGTGGAGCCCAGTGTGATCCTAGAATAGAGTTATCCTCTCGTCCCGGCATGAGCCACCTACAAAATTTGGGCCTTATGGACAAGAGAAATCATGAAAGTTCAACAATCTCCTTCCCTATGTGATGTGGGGAGCTTTGAAGGCCAATGGACAAGCCATAAATTGAATTTATAGTGCACATTACGAGTTAAAAATGCATTTTAAAACCCTTACATGTTAATCCAATCCCATGGTAACTAGCCTTCAAGTCCATCTTAAGAGAACCGCGAAGTTCATCCAAGAGTTCAACAATAACCGGCAATGGGCATTCCCCCTTCATTGTAAAAGCATCAAAGAACTTGGATGATCTATGCTCGACATGGGATTGCCTGCTCTTCACGAATTGGATGAGGGAAAAGAGTCAAAGAAGCAAAAAAAAGATAAGTAGAGAATCCTATCCGACAAAGCGCAAATCCAACAACAAACACCAAGTATGTGCAAGCGTTTGGAACGGAACTCGGTGCTCTTGCGACTGTTTTCCACATCACACAGCCAATTTGGATTCTCACAAACACAAGGGAAAGCAAGAACAAGGTGGAAAGTTCTTCCCTACAAAAGTAGAGGTCTCGTAGCAGCTCCACAAAGGGAGGACTCAGATACATTTACATGAGAGGTGGGATTGGTCATCTCCACGAGGAGGCATCTGTTGGGGATCGTAGGAGAATTTTAAAAACTTTCTACGCATCACCAAGATCAATCTATGGAGTTATCTAGCAACGAGGGGAAAAGGAGTGCATCTACATACCCTTGTAGATCGCGAGCGGAAGCGTTCAAGAGAATGGGGTTGATGGAGTCGTACTCGCCGTGATCCAAATCACCGATGACCGAGTGCCGAATGGATGGCACCTCCACGTTCAACACACGTACGGTTGGGGAAGACGTCTCCTCCTTCTTGATCCAGCAAGGGGGAAGGAGAGGTTGATGGAGATCCAAAGCACCTGACGGGCGTGGTGGTGGAAGCAGCGGGTATCTCGGCAGGGCTTCGCCAAGCTCAGCGAGAGGGAGAGGGAGGCGCCAGGGGCTAGGCTGCGGCTGCCCTCCCTCGCCCCCACTATATATAGGCCCCCTGGGGGGGCGCCGGCCTTAGGAGATCCAATCTCCAAGGGGGGGGCAAGGGGCTGGCTTGCCCCCCAAGCCAAGTGGGGCGCCCCCCACCCCTAGGGTTTCCAACCCTAGGCGCAGGGGAGGCCCAAGGGGGGCCCACCAGCCAACCAGGGGCTGGTTCCCTTCCCCACTCCAGCCCATGGGGCCCTCCGGGGTAGGTGGCCCCACCCGGTGGACCCCTGGGACCCTTCCGGTGGTCCCGGTACAATACCGGTGACCCCCGAAACTTTCCCGATGGCCGAAAACAGACTTCCTATATATAATTCTTCAACTCCGGACCATTCCGGAACTCCTCGTGACGTCCGGGATCTCATCCTAGACTCCGAACAACTTTCGGGTTACTGCATACTAATATCTCTACAACCCTAGTGTCACCGAACCTTAAGTGTGTAGACCCTACGGGTTCGGAAGACACGCAGACATGACCGAGACGACTCTCCGGCCAATAACCAACAACGGGATCTGGATACCCATGTTGCCTCCCACATGCTCCTCGATGATCTCATCGGATGAACCACGATGTCGAGGATTCAATCCATCCCGTATACAATTCCCTTTGTCAATCGGTACGTTACTTGCCTGAGATTCGATCGTCGGTATCCCAATACCTCGTTTAATCTCGTTACCGGCAAGTCACTTTACTCGTACCGTAATGCATGATCCCGTGACCAGACACTTGGTCACATTGAGCTCATTATGATGATGCATTATCGAGTGGGCCCAGAGATACCTCTCCGTCATACGGAGTGACAAATCCCAGTCTCGATTCGTGCCAACCCAACAAACACTTTCGAAGATACCCGTAGTGCACCTTTATAGTCACCTAGTTACGTTGTGACGTTTGGCACACCCAAAGCACTCCTACGGTATCCGGGAGTTGCACAATCTCATGGTCTAAGGAAATGATACTTGACATTTGGAAAAGCTCTAGCGAGCGAACTACACGATCTTGTGCTATGCTTAGGATTGGGTCTTGTCCATCACATCATTCTCCTAATGATGTGATCCCGTTATCAATGACATCCAATGTCCATAGTCGAAACCATGACTATCTGCTGATCAACGAGCTAGTCAACTTGAGGCTCACTAGGGAAATGTTGTGGTCTATGTATTCACACATGTATTACGATTTCCTGATAACACAATTATAGCATGAATAATAGACAATTATCATGAACAAAGAAATATAATAATAACCATTTTATTATTGCCTCTAGGGCATATTTCCAACAGTCTCCCACTTGCACTAGAGTCACTAATCTAGATAAATTGTGATGAATCGAACACCCATAGAGTTACGGTGTTGATCATGTTTTGCTCTAGGGAGAGGTTTAGTCAGCGGATCTGCGACATTCGGATCCGTATGCACTTTGCAAATATCTATGTCTCCATCTTGAACATTTTCATGAATGGATTTGAAGCGGCGCTTGATGTGCTGGTCTTCTTGTGAAACACGGGCTCCTTGGCAAGGGCAATAGCTCCGGTGTTGTCACGGAAGAGTGTGATCGGCCCCGACGCATTGGGTATGACTCCTAGGTCGGTGATGAACTCCTTCACCCAGATTGCTTCATGCGCTGCCTCCGAGGCTGCCATGTACTCCGCTTCACATGTGGATCCCGCCATGACGCTTTGCTTGCAACCGCACCAGCTTACTGCCCCACCATTCAAAATAAACACGTATCCGGTTTGTGACTTAGAGTCATCCAAATCTGTGTCGAAGCTAGCATCGACGTAACCCTTCTGACGAGCTCTTCGTCACCTCCATACACGGTGAAACATGTCCTTAGTCCTTTTCGTGTACTTTAGGATATTCTTGACCGCTGTCCGGTGTTCCATGCCGATTACTTTGGTACCTTCCTACCAAACTTACGGCAAGGTTTACATCAGTGCGGTACACGGCATGGCATACATAATAGACCCTATGGCCGAGAAATAGGGGACGACGCTCATCTTTTCTCTATCTTCTGCCGTGGTCGGGCATTGAGCCGTGCTCAATCGCACACCTTGCAATACAGGAAAGAACCCCTTCTTGGACTGATCCATATTGAACTTCTTCAATATCTTGTGAAGGTATGTACTTTGTGAAAGACCAATGAGGCGTCTCGATCTATCTCTATAGATCTTGATGCCTAATATATATAAGCAGCTTCTTCAAGGTCCTTCATTGAAAAACACTTGTTCAAGTAGTCCTTTATGCTTTCCAAGAATTCTATATCATTTCCCATCAGTAGTATGTCATCCACATATAATATGAGAAATGCTACAGAGCTCCCACTCACTTTCTTGTAAACACAGGCTTCTCCATAAGTCTGTGTAAACCCAAACGCTTTGATCATCTCATCAAATCGAATGTTCCAACTCCGAGATGCTTGCACCAGCCCATAGATTGAGCGTTGGAGCTTGCACACCTTGTTAGCATTCTCAGGATCGACAAAACCTTCCGGCTGCATCGTATACAATTCTTCCTTAGGAAAACCGTTAAGGAATGCCGTTTTGACGTCCATTTGCCATATCTCATAATCATAGAATGTGGCAATTGCTAAGATGATTCAGACTGACTTCAGCTTTGCTACGGGTGAGAAAGTCTCATCGTAGTCAACCCCTTGAACTTGTCAATAACCCGTAGCGACAAGTCGAGCCTTATAGATTGTCACATTACCATCAGCGTCTGTCTTCTTCTTAAAGGTCCATTTATTTTCTATGGCTAGCCGATCATCGGGCAAGTCAGTCAAAGTCCATACTTTGTTTTCATACATGGATCCTATCTCGGATTTCATGGCTTCTAGCCATTTGTCGAAATCTGGGCCCGCCATCGCTTCTTCATAGTTCGAAGGTTCACCATTGTCTAACAACATGATTTCCAAGACAGGGTTGCCGTACCACTCTGGTGTGGAACGTGTCCTTGTGGACCTACGAAGTTCAGTAGGAGCTTGATCCGAAGTACCTTGATCATCATCATTAACCTCCTCTCTAGTCGGTGCAGGCACCACAGGAACATCTTCCCGAGTTGCGCTACTTTCCGTTTCAAGAGGTAGTACTTCATCAAGCTCTACTTTCCTCCCACTTACTTCTTTTGAGAGAAACCATTTCTCCAGAAAGGACCCGTTCTTGGCAACAAAGATCTTGCCTTCGGATCTGAGGTAGAAGGTATACCCAATGGTTTCCTTAGGGTATCCTATGAAGACGCAATTTTCTGACTTGGGTTCGAGCTTTTCAGGTTGAAGTTTCTTGACATAAGCATCGCATCCCCAAACTTTTAGAAACGACAACTTAGGTTTCTTCCCAAACCATAATTCATACGGTGTCGTCTCAACGGATTTAGACGGAGCCCTATTTAAAGTGAATGCGACAGTCTCCAAAGCATAGCCCCAAAATGAGAGCGGTAGATCGGTAAGAGACATCATAGATCGCACCATATCTAATAGAGTGCGATTACGACGTTCGGACACACCATTTCGCTGAGGTGTTCCAGGCGGCGTGAGTTGTGAAACGATTCCACATTTCTTTAAGTGTGTGCCAAATTCCTGACTCAAATATTCCCCTCCACGATCTGATCGTAAGAACTTTATTTTGCTGTCACGTTGATTCTCAACCCCACTCTAAAATTCCTTGAACTTTTCAAAGGTCTCAGACTTGTGTTTCATTTAGACATACCCATATCTACTCAAGTCATCAATGAGAGTGAGAACATAACGATAGCCACCGCGAGCCTCAACACTCATTGGACCGCACACATCAGTATATATGATTTCCAATAAGTCGGTTGCTCGCTCCATTGTTCCGGAGATCGGAGTCTTGGTCATTTTACCCATGAGGCATGGTTCACACGTGTCAAATGATTCGTAATCAAGAGACTCCAAAAGTCCATTTGCATGGAGCTTCTTCATGCGTTTGACACCTATGTGACCAAGGCGGCAGTGCCACAAGTATGTGGGACTATCATTATCAACCTTACATCTTTTGGTATTCACAATATGAATATGTGTAACATTACACTCGAGATTCATTAAGAATAAACCATTCACCAGCAGGGCATGACCACAAAACATATCTCTCATATAAATAGAACAACCATTATTCTCGGATTTAAATGAGTAGCCATCTCGAATCAAACAAGATCCAGATACAATGTTCATGCTCAAAGCTGGCACTAAATAACAATTATTGAGGTTTAAAACTAATCCCGTAGGTAAATGTAGAGGTAGCGTGCCGGCGGCGATCACATCGACCTTGGAACCATTCCCGACGCGCATCGTCACCTCGTCCTTCGCCAGTCTCTGCTTATTCCGCAGCTCCTGTTTTGAGTTACAAATATGAGCAACGACACCGGTATCAAATACCCAGGAGCTACTACGAGTACTGGTAAGGTACACATCAATTACATGTATATCACATATACCTTTGGTGTTGCCGGCCTTCTTGTCCGCTAAGTATTTGGGGCAGTTCCACTTCCAGTGACCACTTCCCTTACAATAAAAGCACTCAGTCACAGGCTTGGGTCCATTCTTTGGCTTCTTCCCGGCAACTGGCTTACCGGGCGCGACAACTCACTTGCCGTCCTTCTTGAAGTTCTTCTTACCCTTGCCTTTCTTAAACTTATTGGTTTTATTCACCATCAACACTTGATGTTCCTTTTTGATCTCCACCTCCGCTGATTTCAGCATTGAATATACCTCAGGAATGGTCTTCCATCCCTGCATATTGAAGTTCATCACAAAGCTCTTGTAGCTCGGTGGAAGCGACTAAAGGATCCTGTCAATGACCGCGTCATCCGGGAGATTAACTCCCAGCTGAGTCAGGCGATTGTGCAACCCAGACATTTTGAGTATGTGCTCACTGACAGAACTATTTTCCTCCATCTTACAACTGAAGAACTTGTCGGAGACTTCATATCTCTCGACCGGGCATGAGCTTGGAAAACCATTTTCAGCTCTTTGAACATCTCATATGCTCCGTGTTGCTCAAAACGCTTTTGGAGCCCGGTTCTAAGTCAGTAAAGCATGTCGCCTTGACCGAACGAGGGAGTAATCATCAAGACGAGACTGCCAAGCGTTCATAACGTCTTGGTTCTCTGGGATGGGTGCTTCACCTAAGCGGTGCTTCTAGGACATAATATTTCTTGGCAGCTATGAGGATGATCCTCGTGTTAGGACCCAGTCCGTATAGTTGCTGCCATCATCTTTCAGCTTGGTTTTCTCTAGGAGCAACGTTGAAGTTGAGGGCAACATTAGCGTGGGCCATTTGATCTACAAGACATATTGTAAAGATTTTAGACTAAGTTCATGATAATTAAGTTCATATAATCAAATTATTCAATGAACTCCCACTCAGATAGACATCCCTCTAGTCATCTAAGTGAAACATGATCCGAGTCAACTAGGCCGTGTCCGATCATCACGTGAGACGGACTAGTCAACGTCGGTGAACATCCTCATGTTGATCGTATCTTCTATACGACTCATGTTCGACCTTTCGATCTTCCCTGTTCCGAGGCCATGTCTGTACATGCTAGGCTCGTCAAGTCAACCTAAGTGTATTGCGCGTGTAAATCTGGCTTACACCCGTTGTATTCGAGCGTTAGAATCTATCACACCCGATCATCACGTGGTGCTTCGAAACAACGAACCTTCGCAACGGTGCATAGTCAGGGGGAACACTTTCTTGAAATTATTGCGAGGGATCATCTTATTTAAGCTATCGTCGTTCTAAGCAAATAAGATGTAAAACATGATAAACATCACATCAATCAAATAGTGTCATGATATGGCCAATATCATTTTGCTCCTTATGATCTCCATCTTCGGGGCGCCATGATCAACGTTGTCACCGACATGACACCATGATCTCCATCATCGTGTCTTCATGAAGTTGTCACGCCAACGATTACTTCTACTTCTATGGCTAACGTGTTTAGCAATAAAGTAAAGTAATTTACACGGCGTTATTCAATGACACGCAGGTCATACAAAAAATAAAGACAACTCCTGTCGGATTTCGGGTTCCGGCAGACCCTCTAGGTTCGAACTCTGGGGTGCACGCGGAGATCGCACCTCCAACCTACCTACGCCTCGTCGCCTCGCAAGGATCTAACCTACACAAAGAACAACACAAGGGACACGATGTTTATCTTGGTTCGAGGCCACCATTGTGGTGTAATACCCTACTCCGGTGTGTGGTGTGGTGGATTGCCTCCTGGGCTGATGATGAGCAGTACAAGGGGAGAACAGCCTCGCGAGGGGCTGTTCTTGAGCTGGTGCGATGAACTGCTAGGGGAGTTCAGTCGCCTCTCTTTCTCTCTCTCTAGATGCCGATCCGATCGATCAGTTCTCTTTTTCCCTTTCCCTTCGACCTCTCGACCTGCTTGCCTTGGTGGTGGCTAGCTCTATTTATAGGCAGAGGCCCTAGGCCTCTTCCCAAATATTGAGCGGGAAGGGCGCCAACAATTGGCCATTTTGAAGGGGAACATCTAGTACACTTATCCTAACTAAAGTCGGTCCTCACCTGCCAAAGACTCTGACAGTGACGCCGGCTTGGGCTCCACGATGACCTCCTTCCTGCAGTTCTGCTGGTCTTGGTCTTGTTGCACCGAAATGGTTGCCTTTGCCTGATGCCTTGGCCTGCACTTGCCTCCTTTGCACCAAAGAGGAAATGAGGACACTACGCGGGCTGGCGCCCGCCTGGCGCCCTTGGTCGTCATGGCTTGCGTCGTGGGCACCTCGTGAGTACCCCGCCTTGATCTCTCCGCCTCCTCGCGAGCCAGCCTGACGAGGCCGTGCCTGAGGAAGCTTCCTGTCGTCTGCCCCGCGAGGCTTGGCCCCTCGCGAGGGTCTTGAGCTTGTGTTGATGAAGATGGGTCGTATTGGGCCACCCCTTGAGCCACGCCGCAGGCTGCAGGCAGGCAAGTCTAGGTACCCCCATTCCCAGAACGCTGATAGTAGCCCCCGGGCCCAAGGCGCGCCTGGACTTGGCATAGCAGAGAAGCGAAGGGCAAGTCTTGAGCGCTGGCCCCAACAGCCTGCGGCCTTGGGCGCCGCGTGGCGGTTGATTGGACACGGGCGTCCCTGCTTCCCCACGACGCCTCGGCAACTGCACGAATCGACAAATCCCTACATGCAAAGCGGGTCATGATTACCTGTGATCGTGGAGGTTGACGGTTGGCCTCCCCCGGCTATATGTACGGAACGGCGCGAGCCCTTCCAGTCCATCTCTTCTTGCTTCTCCTTCTTCTCCATCCTTGCCCTTGCGCCACATAGCTACAATGGCTCCGATCCGTCGGTTCTTCGCAGAAGAAAGGAAAAGGCCCCGAGAGGGTCCCGATCCGCTTCCGAAGAAAGCGGCTAGCCCTGTACACGAGATGAGGGCACCCGGCAGGAAGTGTCGAGGCCCTGTACGGCGGCCACCGCCAGGTTACATGGCGACCGATTCTTGGTATTGATTTCGAGAAAATGGCCGTTGTGCTCATCAGCCCCGGGATTACTGTTAGGTGATGAGGCACCAACTTGATACTGAAATTCCAAGCAAAATACAATATATGTAGTACAAGGCCATTATGGCCTGGGAGTACAACAAATGGTTTCTAAAGGTTGATGGCGGAAGCGGTTTATGGATCATCGGCGTCTATGGGACTCCAATTTCCACAGGAACAGCTGACCAGGTTAACTCCTATCTTCGCGAGACCGCTATCACCATTTGCTTCGGTTCCGTGGCTGTCATCGCAACGCTCCTCTCCAAGCAAGAAATCTTGCCAAGACAATAGCCAGGGACAAGCCAGTGAGTACTTTGAATGTACTCGCAAACATCATGAACACAGGTATAATATAACAATGATGTGCTGAAAATATTTTATGCTCAGGGCGTCAGTCACAAAAGATAAATAAAACACTGATGCGTGCAAGTATGTTATTTATGAATATGCAACAACATAGTAGTATTAAAATTTATGAAATAAATAACATCATGCCACGATCGAGGCGTCTTAGCGACACCACATAAAGGGCTTTAAAAGAAATGCCACGATCGGGCGTCTTAGCGACACCACATAAAGGGCTTTAAAAGAAATGCTACGATCGAGGCGTCTTAGCGACACCACAAAAGGGCTTTTAAAAAGAAATGCCACGATCGCGTCTTAGCGACACCACATAAAGGGCTTTTAAAAGAAATGCCACAGTCGGGTGTCTTAGCGACACCACATAAAGGGCTTAAAAAGAAATGCCACAGTCGGGCGTCTTAGCGACACCACATAAAGGGCTTAGAAAGAAATGCCACAGTAGGGCGTCTTAGCGACACCACATAAAGGGCTTAGAAAGAAATGCCACAGTCGGGCGTCTTAGCGACACCACATAAAGGGCTTAAAAAGAAAACACAGTAAATATCCAGGAGGTAGAACAATCCCAGGGATATTCGATAATGCCAATAATATCACGGGTTAGTCAACAATAATAATAATAATCATGAATGTCACAAGTCACGAGTTGTGATTCCAGTTAACAGTTTCACCTCCGAAGACCGACACTAAGACCAACACTTGACCCATCCCAGACTGTAATCCTTAACCATGGACACGGCTATTCGAATAGGTTTAATCTCTGCAGAGGGTGTACTCTTTACCCACGAGTAGCAGATTCCTTTAGTCATCGGGACTAATTCCGTCTCACGGTCTTTTGTTGAAAACACACCTAACTTGCACACACCGACTTAACTCACATGTGTCCGGAATCACCCACGACACTGTTAAGCAAAACTCTAAGTGGGGAGGCTACAACCTCGGCGTAACATGGGATCACAAAATTTATACATGGCAAGAACTGGGAGCTACCCTTCGGCTACAACCAAAACACCCATGCTCCCGGACCCGATGGTATGACTAGGAGGCCTCGGTATCTTCCACCATGGCCTCTCTTATGCGGTGTGTGCTAGGAAAGGGGTTGACAACTTACTAAACCGTACCCTACTTGTTGTAGAGGCAGTGGTAGTCTGAAGCAAGTCACAGGGGTTCTTGGCACAAGACTCGATCTCTGATTCGACTCAGGAGGTTGTAATGTTCCTGCAAGATTAGTATAACAATGCATATACTTCAAACAACAGATAGAAACACCATGCGACATACCCTCATGCCATACCGGACACGTCCGTCTCGGACGGAGGTCTAGGGACAAGACCGTGTCTACCCAAGACAGAGGCCTTCCCGGCTTTCCTCCCGGTATGCATGAAATACATATGACGGTGATTCCTATCACGTTCATATCAACTCCTTTTGCATGAAATTCATTAACATGCACTCATGAGTAGGAACACATCCTCACATAAAATGACGTATGCTCATGTCGGGGTGGTGTTGTCACCGTGCCAAGCAACACACACAAAAATTACACCAGGGTTCAGGATGCTTGCCTCCAGGTCATGGGAAGGCAGGAGTTCATTCCAACACATCTTGAAATCTTCAAAAATCCTATTTAAAAGAATATATTTGAATTATTACATAAAATCAAAACAGCACAAAAAAGTTGTCTGAATTTTTTTCAAATAAATCTTAAAATAAACTAGACCATATTTGAGAGAGGTAGGAAAAAGAATCAATTCATTTGGAGTTGTATTAAAAAGTTATAGTCGATCAAAGTTACGGTCAAAATCTGATTTTAAATAAATGTAAAAAGAAAAGAAAACGCTTGAACTGGTACACGTCAACGCATTTGAGCTTTACGTCTCCACTTAACCCACGTGGGATCGGGGTCACCGACAGTGGGTCCAAGGCCCACCGGTCAGGTTTGACGGTCTCCCCGCCTCCTTCCTCCTCTGGCCGAACAGAGGCAGGGCTCCGGCGACCAACGCCGGCGAGCGGCGGCTCCTCGCGGCCTCTGGAGGGCGGGGATGGATCCGCAAGACTGGGGCGGTCCTTCTGGTAGTCGAGGGAGTGACATGAATGGAGTGAGCTGTCGGCGGCGAGCTTTCTTGCGGAGGAAGCTTCGGGAGCATAGTGGTTTTGGGGCTGCGGTGGTTCCCGATCGAAATTGAGCAGGGGGAAGGGTTCAGGGGAGGAAGAGAGGGTTTCTGGTGAAGATATTGGAGAGGGGGAGGCCCTGGTTGCGCCGAACGGAGCCGGGAGGCGGCGGTGGCCGAACTGACCGGAGAGGTTGAAGATGACCTGCTCCCCTTCCATTGGTGGCGATGGGGGCGCTAGTGAGACGGCGTGAGGCTACCTGAGGGCTCGGAGACGCTCGGGGCTTCCTTATATAGCATGGCTAGGTCGGTCCGAGGTGGCCGGAGATAAGAACGGCGGTGAACCGACGTTCTATAGTAGTAGGGGGACGTGGCGGGGCTGAGGATGGCGGCAAGAGCTAGCGGACGAGCGGGGCACTACTCCAGGGCGAGCTGGCGTGCGGGAGTGGCTCGGGCGGCGCCGACACGGCCGGGGCCTGCAAGCGGTCATCAGTTAGCCGCCACGGCCATCCTGGCAGTGGCGCTGTGGGGTGCCAGGGGTGGTCGGGGTGGCGTGGCGGTGCAGGGATACGTGGCGTGCTAGCAGCTGTTGGCCAAGGGCCGGAGCAGGTCTTGAGGCGAGGCGCGGCTCGGGCGCCGCGTGCGTGCCAAGCCTGCGCTCTGGGCGTGCCCAGCACGCCGACGTGTTTGGCGAAATGCCGGTAGCCTAGAGGTTGCGGGTGAGGCTGGCAAGAAAGCGAGGCTAGGTTAGGGTTAGCAAGGGGATCAAGGGACATGGTGGATAGGCGGGGGCTCAAGTTCACAATGTAAACTTGAAATCATGCCAAATCTAGCTATGCACTCGAGTGTTTGTCAAAATGCCAAGGGCATCTAGGCAACACTTGGGGTGGCCAAATTCTCCGGATCAGTGTCTCTTTGGATGGATAAGGGGTGGTGAAGTTAGTTTGATGACGAAACTTGTTAGTGCAAGTTATGCAAAACTTGATTACAGGCGAGGAAGGTGAATAGCCTTTGTTTCATGAACCGTAAATCTTCAAAGGGTCCACTCTTACGGACTCAAGGGTTTGGCAAGGAGGACTATAAGTAGGAAAAGGAATTATGGATAAAGAAGCAAGTTAGGAGATGGTTGCAGACAAATCACCAAATGGCACCAGAATGAAGATGAGGATGATTCACTCAATTTTTCGAAGAACAACACTAGGTTTTTTCATAAAGTTGGATGGCATGCTACTCACGATATCTCATAGTTTTGGTGGAGGCTCTAGAGAAATATTTAATTAGGCTATAGTGCAAAAGTGTCCACTGGACCAGATTTGAAAAACAGGTGTAAAACTTAAAATATGCAATGAAATAATTATATCAATGCACACAAGTGATTTAGAGACATCACATGACATCTCCAAATTTTGGTTGGAATTTTAAGTGAATCTATCAAATGGTTGTAGTTCAAAAAGAGCTCCAAAATTTAAAACACTTCATTTTAATGAATAAAGCTTAGGGTGAAGTAATTTCATAAATAAATCTACTGATTAAGAAAAAGTTATACAGAGAGCATAGAAGCCCAATATGTTTTGGAAAGCTCCACATGGAAAAGACACCTTAATATTAAAAGAAGAGTTCTGAAATCAACATAAATAAATTTTTTTAAAACTCCTGGCAAAAATTTTAATATTTAAAAACTTGGCTAAATTTTTGGGGTGTTACAATTACTACCCCCCTTAAGAAAAATCTCGTCCTCGAGATTTGCTAAGAGTTAATTTCAAATAAAAAAGAATTAAAATGAAAGTGGCTATAGTGAGAGAAATAAGTGGTGCAAAAATACAGTGTGGGATACTGGCGCGGTGTGGGAAAAAATCCACGGTTTTGGGGAAAACTAGTGATTTCTACACTGGACATAAATTTAGAATAAATTCTAAATCTTAAAATACGCTTAGTCGCTTTTGAGAAACCAGTGCTCTCTCTGGCTGATTGGTGGACCCGGGCCCACGGTCAGCCTCTTCTTCTTCTTTCGATTCTCTCTTCTTCCTCTCTCCCGCGCGCTCTCCCGCGCTTTCCCCACCGTCGACGCCTAGCGCGTAGGGAACCTAGGCCATACCGCGGTAGTGCGCGGCGCGCTAGCTGCCGGTGCAGCGTGCACTCACCTCGCGGGCCAGTGCGCTGTCGACACTGCTTGCGGATTCGCCTCCGGACACCGGCGGTCGGGCGACGAGCGGCGCTGGTGGGCCTCGCCCACCGTACACCGAGCTCGGGCTTATAAAATGACCGCGGCGTTCTCCTCTTCTTCCTCACACCTGGTTTCGCTCCTCCTTCTCTCTCCTTCTCCTCTGTTTCCGTTTGCCGGAGCTCGAGACGAGGCGCTAATGGCGGAGGTGGTGCGGACTGATGCGTGATCCTGCTGTCAGCGGAGGGCTGGCAGCGGTGATGGGGCTCTCCATGCTCTGTCTTGCGATGATCCTCGGCGATCGTCGCGATGCCGCTTCTTTCGATTCTTTGGCTCTCCGCGGTGACGGTGATCACGAGGAGTAGGTGGGGTGTGTCGGGTGTTAACTGTTGTTGGGAAGTGCTTAGTTAGACACAACACAGTTGCAAAATTTTGCAAGCAGTGTATGTGTTTCGAGTAATTGTGGTTGTGAGCCTGCTGCCGTGGTGCTGCGTGAAATAAATAATCTATGTCGTGAGAAAAATACGATCACGGCAACTCAGGAAGCGAAATCTCACTCCAGGATTTCTCGCGAGAGAAAACAGTAATACATTAGAGTCAAACCGCGACAGAGCTACTTACATTAATGATTTACTCGCCGCGAAACTCGGGGTACTAAGCATAAGTTACAACACATAAATAAAAGTTGCGGTAATAAAAGCAGCGGTGCATCTAAATTGAAAACGGTATCTCGACGGGGTCCTGAGAAAACGTTTCCGGTACTGGGATACACTCTTCTTCTATCGGAGGACGTGGATTGACCAGTCGATGAATGTGTCTCTCCTGGTCGGGCCTCAGTGATCTGCCGATGGCGATCTGAGGATTTAAATCATGAGGCTTTGTAGATAACCCATCACATGTTGGGTTAAACGCTCTTGAGCGATGACGTCTTTGGACAAGGTTGGCCAAGACTGGGTCTCTCTCAATACGTCCACGGAAAAGATGTTACTCCCACAGGTGCTGCAGCTCGGAAAATAATAATACCCTCGTTATTTGGCATAGGGTACCGCAAATCGAAAGCGAGCAAGCGCTTCATACGCAGCAGCTTCTACGGCCATATGCGGGTTGGCATAGATTTCCCTCTGAAGGAGACCTCCGTTGGATCTTGGTTTTGGGTTTCTGGGCGGGATGTGCATGGCTGCCCAATATCTCGAGGTGGAAGGGGTGATCCTTGATTTGAACAGCTCGTACTGGGGTGGCTGGGTAGCGCCCATGGTACTGCGGGTAAAATCCCACAATATCTTGACAAAGCTGCCTGGGGTAGCATCTGGAGTCCTCAGATAAATACTAGGGCTCGGCATGGCAAGAAATGGTTGTGGGGATGGTGCACAAGGTGAGAGGTGCTTGGCAAGGTTACTTGGTGGCCCTTTTTATAGCACCGTGGTTGGGTCATTTACCGTGGTAAAAAGTAAAGAATTGGCCGGCTCAGCTGGGGTCAACCACAGTACACACATCTTACTAAAGTGGCGTATCCTTGTGGGTGTTGTCGGGGCGGTTTTTGGTGGTTGCGCCAAGGATAGAGAAATCACACAGCATGCTAATACATCCATGCAAGACTACTATATATAAACAGATGCACGATGCCAGGCTGCGTTAATTTAAGGGATCACGGGATTACAAAGCGAGGATACACAGGGACTCGCCACTACTCGAGTGACTTAGTCTACTTCGTTTACATCCAAGCGGGCGTTCCTTGTGGATACAGAGGCTTCTCCACGGTTCTCACCGTCGGAATTAGCTGGAGAGGGCTGAGGGGCTGCAGGCTCGGGGTAGTGATGATGACCATCGCGGGGATTGTTGACCACAACCCCGTTGGAGTGTGCTCCCAGGAGGCGGCGAAGCACTTCTGCGGTCATCAAAGCACCTTGGCTGACGGCTGTGGCTGACCTCAGGGCCCCGATCGGCTGTCCAATCAGCACGACTGGGTTGTTGGCGTTGGGCTCGATCTCCTCTCGGCTGGGGCTCGACGAACCAGCTCTCCACGAGCTGCGATCGAGATCAATGGTGATTTGATCGAATAGGTCCTCCAGTGCACTTACATAGCGCACTAGGTGCAGCAATGCGGGATCCGTCTCGTGATCTCCGTTGGCAACTTGGGGTGGTCTACCATACCCTTCACGCCTGGGGTAGTAGTGGAACGAGCGACAGTTAACTCTGGGCGACAGGTGCCTGAGATGAACTATAGCCTCTCGAGCAGCTAGTTGGATGGCTTGTGGCTCAAAGGAAGTTGTCCTTCCGGTGAACCTGCAGGGGCGCTTGGGTGCCAGACCCCTACCGTAGATATGTACAAGGGCCCCGAGTGGCTCTCACCACTTATGGGTCCTTGGTACACAACATATTCGGGTGGCTCTTCTAGCATAGGCACGACGGGTAAGGTTTGCAAGTATGGTCACAAAACCTCCAAGGTTGGTTGCTGTAGTCTCATGGTGCACTACGGGACCAGGCATTGTGGCTTGGTTTTGGGGTAGCGGCTGTGCTGGGCTGGGTTGAGGCGAGCATGTCCTTTTTATAGAAAAAGGGGACGGAGTCTTCCTTCGCACGCTTGCGAATGAGACACCTTTGGTGCTGGTCACTGGTGTGTGATAGACGGGCTAGGTTGATAGGATGGGCACCGACTGCAAAAAGCGTCGGGTCACTGTGTGGCTATCTTGTGCGAGAAGCTTGGCTGAGGTTTTGGTTATGGCTTGGTGGGTTGTTAGCCTAAGTTTTGCGACCTGGCTAAGATAGGATTAGCCAATGGTCAGCCTGGCTCTGATACCAAGTCTGTGGCGACCAATTCTCCGGTATTGATTTCGAGAAAATGGCCGTTGTGCTCATCAGTCCGTGATTACCGTTAGGCGATGAGGCACCAACTTGATACTGAAATTCCAAGCAAAATACAATATATGTAGTACAAGACCATTACGGCTGTGAGTACAACAAATGGTTTCTAAAGGTTGATGGCGGAAGCGGTTTATGGATCATCAACGTCTATGGGACTCCAATTTCCATAGGAACAGCTGACCAGGTTAACTCCTATCTTCGCGAGACTGCTATCACCATTTGCTTAGGTTCCGTGGCTGTCATCGCAACGCTCCTCTCCAAGCAAGAAATCCGGCCAAGACAATAGCCAGGGGACAAGCCGGTGAGTACTTTGAATGTACTGCAAACATCATGAACACATGTATAATATAACAATGATGTGCTGAAAATATTTTATGCTCAGGGCGTCAGTCACAAAAGATAAATAAAACGCTGATGCGTGCAAGTATGTTATTTATGAATATGCAACAACATAGTAGTATTAAAATTTATGAAATAAATAACATCATGTTATCGGGCGTCTTAGCGACACCACATAAAGGGCTTTAAAAGAAATGCCACGATTCGAGGCGTCTTAGCGACACCACATAAAGGGCTTTAAAAGAAATGCCACAATCGAGGCGTCTTAGCGACACCACATAAAGGGCTTTTAAAAGAAATGCCACAACAAGGCGTCTTAGCGACACCACATAAAGGGCTTTTAAAAGAAATGCCACAGTCGGGCGTCTTAGCGACACCACATAAAGGGCTTAAAAAGAAATGCCACAGTCGGGCGTCTTAGCGACACCACATAAAGGGCTTAGAAAGAAATGCCACAGTCGGACGTCTTAGCGACACCACATAAAGGGCTTAGAAAGAAATGCCACAGTCGGGCGTCTTAGCGACACCACATAAAGGGCTTAAAAAGAAAACACAGTAAATATCCAGGAGGTAGAACAATCCCAGGGATATTCGATAATGCCAATAATATCACGGGTTATTCAACAATAATAATAATAATCATAAATGTCACAAGTCACGAGTTGTGATTCCAGTTAACAGTTTCACCTCCGAAGACCGACACTAAGACCGACACTTGACCCATCCTGCATCAGTAATCCTTAACCATGGACACGGCTATTCGAATAGGTTTAATCTCTGCAGAGGGTGTACTCTTTACACACGAGTAACGGATTCCTTTAGTCCGACGGGACTAATTCCGTCTACGGTCTTTTTGTTGAAAACACACTTAACTTGCACACACCAGCTTAACTCACATGTGTCTGGAATCACCCACGACACCTGTTAAGCAAAACTCTAAGTGGGGAGGCTACAACCTCGACGTAACATGGGATCACAAAATTTATACCGCTACAAGAATGAGGGAGCTACCCCTTTCGGCTACAACGAAACACCCATGCTCCCGGACCCGATGGTATGACTACCGGAGGCCTCCGGTATCTTCCACCATGGCCTCTTTGTATGGTGTGTGCTAGGAAAGGGGTTGACAACTTACTAAACCGTACCCTACTTGTTGTAGAGACGAGTGGTAGTACAAAGCAAGTATGGGGGTTACTGGCACAAGACTCGATCTACGGTCGACTCAGGAGGTTGTAATGTTCCCTGCAAGATTAGTATAACAATGCATATACTTCAAACAACATAGAAACACCATGCGACATACCCCCTCATGCCATACCGGACACGTCCGTCTCGACGGAGGTCTAGGGACAAGACCATGTCTACCCAAGACAGAGGCCTTCCCGGCTTTCCTCCCGGTATGCATGAAATAGATATGACGGTGATTCCTATCACGTTCATATCAACTCCTTTTGCATGAAATTCATTAACATGCACTCATGAGTAGGAACACATCCTCACATAAAATGACGTATGCTCATGTCGTGGTGGTGTTGTCACCGTGCCAAGCAACACACACAAAAATTACACCATGGTTCAGGATGCTTGCCTCCAGGTCATGGGAAGGCAGGGTGCATTCCAACACATCTTGAAATCTTCAAAAATCCTATTTAAAAGAATATATTTGAATTATTACATAAAATCAAACCAGCACAAAAAAGTTGTCTGAATTTTTTTCAAATAAATCTTAAAATAAACTAGACCATATTTGAGAGAGGTAGGAAAAAGAATCAATTCATTTGGAGTTGTATTTAAAAAGTTATAGTTAGTCAAAGTTCTGGTCAAAATCTGATTTTAAATAAACAGAAAAAGAAAAGAAAACGCTTCGAACTGGTACACGTCAAAAAACTTACTTCGAGCTTTACGTCTCCACTTAACCCACGTGGACTGGGGCGGGGTCACTGACAGTGGGTCCAAGGGCCCACTGGTCAGGTTTGACCGGTCTCCCCCGCCTCTTTCCTCCTCTGGCCGAATAGAGGTGGGGCTCCGGCGACCAACGCCGGCGAGCGGCGGCTCCTCGCGGCCTCTGGAGGGCGGGGATGGATCCGCAAGACTGGGGCGGTCCTTCTGGTAGTCGAGGGAGTGACAGGAATGGAGTGAGCTGTCGGCGGCGAGCTTTGCGGCGGAGGAAGCTTCGGGAGCATAGTGGTTTTGGGGCTGCGGTGGTTCCCGATCGAAATTGAGCAGGGGGAAGGGTTCAGGGGAGGAAGAGAGGGTTTCTGGTGAAGAGATTGGAGAGGAGGAGGCCCTGGTTGTGCCTAACGGAGCCGGGAGGCAGCGGTGGCCGAACTGACCGGAGAGGTTGAAGATGACCTGCTCCCCTTCAATTGGTGGCGATGGGGGCGCTAGTGAGACGCCGTGAGGCTACCTGAGGGCTCGGAGACGCCGAGGCTTCCTTATATAAGCGTGGCTAGGTCGGTCCGAGGTGGCGGAGATAAGAACGGCGAACCGGCGTTCTGTAGCAAAGAGGGGCGTGGCGGGGCTGAGGATGGCGGCAAGAGCTAAGCAGACGAAGCGGGCATCGCCTTGCTCGAAGCCGGTGGCGTCTTGAGGAGTGGCTCGGGCGGCGCCGACATGGCCGGGGCCTGCAAGCGGTCGTCAGCTAGCCGCCACGGCCATCCTGGCGGTGGTGCTGTGGGGTGCCAGGGGTGGTCGGGGTGGCGTGGCAGTGCAGGGATACGTGGCATGCTAGCAGCTGTTGGCCAAGGGCGAAAGCAGGTGCTTGAGGCGAGACACGGCGGTTTCAAGACGCGGCGTGCAACGCACGCTCTGGTAGCGCTTCAGAACACGCCCGGGATGTGTTTGGCGAAATGCCGGGGTAGCCTAGAGGTTGCGGTGAGGTGGCAAGAAAGCAGGGCTAGGTTAGGGTTAGCAAGGGATCAAGGGACATGGTGGATAGGCCGGGGCTCAAGTTCACAATGTAAACTTGAAATCATGCCAAATCTGGCTATGCACTCGTGGTGTTTGTCAAAATGCCAAGGGCATCTAGGCAACACTTGGGGTGGCCAAATTCTCCAGATCAGTGTCTCTTTGGATGGATAAGGGGTGGTGAAGTTAGTTTGTGAAGTAAACTTGTTAGTGCAAGTTATGCAAAACTTCAGTTTTGGGCAGAAGGTGAATGGCACTATTTCATGAACCAAAAATCTTCCAAAGGGTCCACTCTTCTGGACTTAAGGGTTTGGCAAGGAGGACTATAAGTAGGAAAAGGAATTATGGATAAAGAAGCAAGTTAGGAGATGGTTGCAGTACAAATCACCAAATGGCACCAGAATGAAGATGAGGATGATTCACTCAATTTTTCCAAAGGACAACACTAGGTTTTTGCATAAAGTTGGATGGCATGCTACTACTGATATCTCATAGTTTTGGTGGAGGCTCTAGAGAAATATTTCATTAGGCTATAGTGCAAAAGTGTCCACTGGACCAGATTTGAAAAACAGGTGTAAGACTTAAAATATGCAATGAAATAATTATATCAATGCACACAAGTGATTTAGAGACATCACATGACATCTCCAAATTTTTGTTGGAATTTTAAGTGAATCTATCAAATGGTTGTAGTACAAACAGAGCTCCAAAATTTAAAACAAGCCATTTTAATGATTAAAGCTCGTGGTGAAGTAATTTAATAAATAAATCTACTGATTAAGAAAAAGTTATCTGAGAGAGCATAGAAGCCCAATATGTTTTGGAAAGCTCCACATGGAAAAGACACCTTAATATTAAAAGAAGAGTTCTGAAATCAACAGAAATAAAAAATTTAAAACTCCTGGCAAAAATTTTAATATTTAAAAACTTGGCTAAATTTTTGGGGTGTTACAGGTTCCCGCTGCCCTTGTACGCCCATATTGAGGGCCCTGAAGGAGTTGACGCCGAGCGCCGCGGACAACGCCGCCGTCGGCGTCGGCGGGTCACGGCGGTGCACGTTGTTCCTCCCGTTGTCCATGCCGAGGGCTCCTCCCGAGAGCTTGTGCTCCACGCCGCCATGCCTCCTCAGTCTTGGATTCACCTTCCTCCCTCCTTCGCATTCGTGATTCCGCAGAGGGGCTCTCTGGAGCTCTGGTTGCAGCACGCCGGCTGTAGCACCCTTGCGACCGGAGCGGAGGTTGCAGTCGTCGCTCCGGGAAGGTCTTCATGACTCGAGGCTGGGGCGAGATCGCCGGAGTTCATAGGCAGGCGCCCTCATGATCCACCTGGAGTACGATGGTGCTTCCTTGATGTTCTTCAAGGTCTTCGACGCGGAAGGACGCCGGCTGGAGTGCTGCCCTGAGAGAGGCGGCCGGGGCCCTGCCGTGGCGAGGACTAGGCTCGCCGACCGCTCCCCTAGCAGCTCCTCAGGCAGCGGAGGTAGCGGAGGATCCAGCGACTCCGCCGAGCTCTTCGCGACTCCGGAGACGGGCGATGACAGCTACGAGCCTCCGAGCTTGCACCGTGCTCGGAGTCGGGCGGGCGCGTCAGGCTTCCAGCGCCGGTGATCTGGATGGGGCTGGCGCCGGTGCCTGGCGGCCCACTGTTGATGATGGCGTCTCCTTGTGGAGGCGCGCGTAGTTAGCGCTCTTTTAGGATCTGCTACTTTTGTTCCCTGCGAGGAATCGAAGAACACACCACAATGGGGCTTGTAAGCTACTGCGGTTCCGCTTTGTTAATATGATCCTTGTCGTGAAGTGGTGCGAGATGCTCATCCCATCTTAGCTTAGTTCCTCCTTCGAACCTCGCGAGGGCTTGACGCTCTGCAGCCGGCTGTGTCCGGTCCCAAGGCAGGCTTGAGCCGTCGCTGGTATGCCAGGTCGCGATGTCGTGGTCAAGGCCAGGAGGTGAGCGGCCCGGGGTCCAGTAAGAGCCCCTGAGTCGCGATGCTCAGGAGGTCCCCTTTAGCGCTCAAGCAGCCATCATTCGGTGAGAAAGGAGCGCGACGTTGCCAACACGGGATTGCATTAGGTGCGAGGTCGGTGCTGCGATAGCTAGTATTTCCGGAGGATGACTTATCTCGGGAGTCAGGAACCGCCTCTTGGTGCGGCGTTAGGTCTTTGCATCGGCAGCTGAGGAGTTGCCTGGCGACGTCCCCGCCTGCCTCTTCCCTCTCGCCTTTACTCCCCTTTCTGCTCTACGTCCTCAGGTCCCGGCCCTCGAGCGAGCTGAGCCGTCGCTGGTATGCCAGGTCACGATGCTGTGGACAAGGCAGGAGGTGAAATTTGGAGAGCCGATGAGGAGTCCATGAGTCACGATGCTCGTGTACCCCCCTTTAACGTGCAAGCGGTTCGCGTGGGCGAGTGAAGGAGAGGCGTCGTGAAGGCCTCGCTCGACACTGCTCCTTGAAGAGATCCTGCAGGCTCATCACAAGAAGAACAAGAGTTCGCCAGACAATCGACGATCGGCCGTTGGTTGCTCGAGGGGTGACGAGGCAATCAAGGTTTGACGAGTTGGCGCCTTGCGAGCTGCCGCGCCGAGCTCAGCCATTCAGGTTTGTCGACGTTGCAGGGACGGACCCATGCGCAAGCGTCGTGCCGTTAGGGAGCAGCTCATCAGTTGGTGTCAATCGAGCGGGCGATTAGGTCAAACACGTTAATCACGAAGGAGAAAATCCATTTAGGTAGGCGCAGAGAAGGCGAACATCGCCGGGTCGGGCCCGAGTGACTTGGGGAAGACGCTGCCCGAGGGGCGCCCCCAATAAAGTAAACTAGAAACATGAACCGAAAGGGATACATGCTGCAGGACGGACCCACGCGGCACAGGAATGATGCAGCCACAGGGCGCTCCCGGCTGAAAATGAAACTCAAAGGATGTCACCGATAATGTTTGAGATGAAGGATGCTGAAGTAGCGGACGTCGTGCGCTGCGGAAGCCGATCTTCCACGAGCCCCGTGCCCAGAGCCTCGGGAGGCTCCGGAGGCGTGAGTGGCTCCTCGCGACCATCTCCATCTCCGCCAGACTGCGGAATACCCGCCACTTGAGCCTCGGGATGCTCCTCATGAGGCGGCTGGCCACAGCCGCGTTCGGCAAGCCGTAAGGCATGCAAACATAGCTGTGGGTGGACCTTCACAGCGCCCCACGCGTGAGGGCCAGGCGCCTCGAGAGGCGGCTCGGTTGAGCCCTGGTATGTCGATGCAGACGTGCAGCCCACCATCCTCGCCTGGATGGGGAGCTACGACGGGTAAGCGGCGGCTGCCACTCATGACTCTTGACTCCTGCTGCTCCTGAATGATCTTGCCGACAAACTCCTAAGGGTTTGGCCCTCCTTGCCTTGCTCCTTCCTGAGGGAAATGTGCTTTGAAACACGCCTCCAAGTGGTGCCCGAGCGCCTCCCTCGTGATCTTAGCAAAGTCGGTGGCCCTCCAGGAGAGAGCCCCCGAGCCTTGCTCGAGGAGGGCGCCAGCGCCGCCTTCCTATGCGACAGGGAGGTGCCCCTGAGCAGGCGTGGACCACGAGGGCCTGCCTCCCGAGGGGTCGGGCCAGGCGATGTCTTCTTCTTCTTAGGAGCAGCCTCGGGAAGCCTCCCGCTCCTGTGATTTGGGTCTTCAATTGACGCGGCTTGGAAAGCACGCTCCAGGGAACACATTGCGTCTCTCTCTTCACAAGGCACCGTGATGACTCCACCGTTTCCTGGCATCTTGAGGACATTGTAGCCATGATGGGTCACGGCCATGAACTTGGCCAGGGCTGGGTACCCGAGGATGGCATTGTACGGCAGGCGAATGTGAGCGACGTCGAAGTCAATGAGCTCGGTACGGTAGTTGTCGCGCGTCCCTAAGGTGACAGGAAGGTGGACCTGCCCTATCGGAACTGTGGAACCATCAGTGACTCCGGAGAAAGGCTTGGTTGGCTGAAGGTGATTGTACGGCACTTGGAGATTGTTGAATGTCTCGACGGACAGGACATTGAGCCCTGCTGCGCCATCGATGAGGGTCATGGTGACTTGCACATTGTTGATGATTGGGGAACAAAGCATCGGGAGGACTCCGGCTGTGGCTGCGCACTTGAGCTGATCCGCTGAGCTGAATGTGATGGCGCACGCTGACCACCTGAGGCGTGTTGCTTGAGCTTGGGGAGGACTGCATTCACTTCAGGCGAACTGCTTGAAGATGCGCCGAGAGGCTGGGGCTTGAGCTCCGCCCAGATGCAAGCGATTCTTGCTTCCTGGAAGCCCCAGTCCCTGGCCCCGATGATGGTCTTCATATCTCCTTGGCTGCGGTGGCAGAGGAGGGAGGCCCGTGTTGCCTTGTGGGCGATCCTCGCGAGGCTGATCCCTCCAGCCTCCCTCGCGAGGCGGGTCCCTCCAACCTCCCTCGCGAGGCTGATCCTGCCAGCGGTCCTCGCAAGGTCGGTCACGCCACCCTTGGCGAGGGCCACGGTCTTCCCATCGTCCTCCACCTCTTCCTCCTCCTCGGCCATAGCCCTGGTCACTGCGCTCGGGGCGTCGGCCGGCACGAACGTCCCGCACGGCCCTGAGCTCTTGGCACTCGTTGGTGTTGTGGGTGTGGAGGTCATGGTACACGCAGTACCGACTGCCCTTGGATGACTCAGGCTGATCCCTTCCTTGCTTGGTGTCTGGCTCTGCTGCAAGCACGGCAGCCCCCTTGTGCTTCACGTCCTTGACCTTGGGCTTCTTTTCTTCTGGGTCGGCGGCCGGCAGCTCGAGAAGGGAAAAGCGTCCTTCCTCAGCCCTGGCGCACTTGGTCGCCAAGTTGAACAGCTCCAGGGATGTGCACAGGTCTTCATGGATCACGAGCTCTTCCTTGATCTTGACGTCACGCACACCGTCGAAGAAGGCTGAGATGATGGCCTCCTCAGACACCCTGGGGATCTTAAGGCGAGCATTGTTGAAACGCTGGATGAACTTTTGCAGGGTCTCCCCTGACTGCTACTTGATGCGGCGCAAGTCACTCATGGCCGGGGGCCGACCGCGGGTGCCTTGGAAGTTGGCGATGAATCGGGTGCGCATCTCATTCCAGGAGGAAATCGTGCGAGAGCGTGTTCAGAGCCAAAAGTGCGGGCACCGTCCTTGAGCGCCATGGGAAACCAGTTCGCCATGACCTTCTCGTCCCGTTGGCGGCTTCGATGCCCAGCTCATAGAGCCGGAGGAACTCCGCAGGTCGGCCGTGCAATCGTGGCGCGGGGGCAGGTCTGGCTTGAACTTGCGGCCGAGCCACGCCGCGACTTCGGCGGTGAAGGCACGGCAGCCCGCAGTGGCCACGGGAGGCCTTTGGTGACGGAGGGCTTGATCTTGGAGGTCTCCGTGCGCTGCCGCCAGGAGCAGTGCGGGGTCTTGGCGCGCTGGAGTAGGAGCGCGGTCGTGACGAGCCGGTGCGTGGAGCACTCGGGCAACTTCTTGGGGACGAGGGACCTCTTGGTAGCTCTTCTCTTGCTGTGCTGGTACCGGACGGAGTGGGTTCCGCCCAGGGGCCACGCGCCTTGGGGCCAAGGCGCCTTCTTGAGGGGGAGGTGGCTGAGGCGCCCCCGGAGCTTCATCGCCCGTGCAAGGCGGGGCGCGGTGCAGCGAGAGGGATGGTGCAGGGGAGCCCCCAGCGGCGCTGACGAGCTCGGTGATGCGGGCGAGCCACTCGTCGTAGAGGTAGTCGATGGGACGGCAAGTCAGGAGTTCTGCGCCCGAGAACGCAGCAGCGTGCGCGTCCGCAGGAGCGCGACGGGCGTGGGACGAAGAACCGGCTGGAGCCAACGACGGGGTTGCAGTGCGGCGTTCTCGCCGTACCGAAGGATGCAGAGACGACGCCTGCTGCTCGTTCCCCGCCGGGCCGGTGGCGGCGTTCACGGTAGGCGATGGGGAACGGTGGGGGCGGCCGCCGACTGGGGACGTCTGGGCAACGCGAGTAGCGAGAGCGACCCGGCGCTCGGCGCGGGCTCGACGAGCGTATGCCATGGATGCGAGGGGCGGCTAAGAGCAGGGCGGCGGAAGGCGGATTCCGGTGCACCCCTACCTGGCGCGCCAAATGTCGGATTTTGGGTTCCGGCAGACCCTCTAGGTTTGAACTCTGGGGTGCACGCGGAGATCGCACCTCCAACCTACCTATGCCTCATCGCCTCGCAAGGATCTAACCTACACAAAGAACAACACAAGGGACACGAGGTTTATACTGGTTCAGGCCACCATTGTGGTGTAATACCCTACTCCAATGTGTGGTGTGGTGGATTGCCTCTGGGGCTGATGATGAACAGTACAAAGGGAGAACAGCCTCGCGAGGGGCTGTTCTTGAGCTGGTGCGATGAACTGCTAGGGGAGTTCAGTCGCCTCTCTTTCTCTCTCTCTATATGCCGATCCGATCGATCAACTCTCTTTTTCCCTTTCCCTTCGACCTCTCGACCTACTTGCCTTGGTGGTGGCTTGCTCTATTTATAGGCAGAGGCCCTGGGCCTCTTCCCAAATATTGAGCAGGAAGGGCGCCAACAATTGGCCATTTTGAAGGGTACACTTATCCTGACTAAAGTCGGTCCTCGCCTGCCAAAGACTCTGACGGTGACGCTGGCTTGGGCTCCACGATGACCTCCTTCCCGCCGTTCTGCTGGTCTTGGTCTTGTTGCACCGAAATGGTTGCCTTTGCCTGATGCCTTGGCCTGCGCTTGCCTCCTTTGCACCAAAGGGAAAATGAGGACACTGCGCGGGCTGGCGCCCGCCTGGCTCCCTTGGTCATCATGGCTTGCGTCATGGGCACCTTGTGAGGTACCCCGCCTTGATCTCTCCGCCTCCTCGTGAGCCAGCCTAACGAGGCCGTGCCTGAGGAAGCTTCCTGTCGTCCGTCCTGTGAGGCTTGGCCCCTCGCGAGGGTCTTGAGCTTGTGTTGATGAAGATGGGCCGTATTGGGCCACCCCTTGAGCCACGTCGCAGGCCGCAGGCAGGCAAGTCTGGGTACCCCCGTTCCCAGAACACCGACAACTCCTATGGCTCCTGCCGGTTGTCATACTCATCGACATGCAAGTCGTGAATCCTATTACAAGAACATGATCAATCTCATACATCACATATATCATTCATCACATCTTTTGGCCATATCTCATCACAGGGCATATGCTGCAAAAACAAGTTAGACGTCCTCTAATTGTTGTTGCATGTTTTTTACGTGGCTTCTATAGGTTTCTAGCATGAACGTTTCTTACCTACGTAAAACCACAACGTGATATGCCAATTTCTATTTACCCTTCATAAGGACCCTTTTCATCGAACCCGCTCCAACTAAAGTGGGAGAGACAGACACCCGCTAGCCACCTTATGCAACTAGTGCATGTCAGTCGGTGGAACCTATCTCACGTAAGCATACGTGTAAGGTCGGTCCGGGCCGCTTCATCCCACGATGCCGCCGAAGCAAGATAAGACTAGTAGTGGCAAGAGAATTGACAACATCTACGCCCACAACAAGTTTGTGTTCTACTCGTGCATAGTAACTACGCATAGACCTAGCTCATGATGCCACTGTTGGGGATCGTAGAAGAATTTTAAAAAAATATACGCATCACCAAGATCAATCTATGGAGTTATCTAGCAATGAGGGGAAAAGGAGTGCAGCTACATACCCTTGTAGATCGCGAGCGGAGGCGTTCAAGAGAACGGGGTTGATGGAGTTGTACTCGTCGTGATCCAAATCACCGATGCCCGAGTGCCGAACGGACGGCACCTCTGCGTTCAACACACGTACGGTTGGGGAAGACGTCTCCTCGTTCTTGATCCAGCAAGGGGGAAGGAGAGGTTGATGGAGATCCAGCAGCACGACGGCGTGGTGGTGGAAGCAGCGGGGATCTCGGCAGGGCTTCGCCAAGCTCAGCGAGAGGGAGAGGTGTCACGGGAGGGAGAGGGAGGCGCCAGGGGCTAGGGTGCGGCTGCCCTCCCTCCCCCCACTATATATAGGCCCCACAGGGGCGCCGCCCTAGGAGATACAATCTCCAAGGGGGCGGCCAAGGGGTGGCTTGCCCCTGTTGGTGGGCGCCCACCCCTAGGGTTTCCAACCCTAGGCGCAGGGGAGGCCCAATGGGGGCGTACCAGCCCACCAGGGGCTGGTTCCCTTCCCCACTCCAGCCCATGGGGCCCTCTGGGGTAGGTGGCCCCACCAGGTGGACCCACGGGACCCTTCCGGTGGTCCTGTTACAATACCGGTGACCCCCGAAACTTTCCTGATGGCCGAAAACAGACTTCCTATATATAATTATTCACCTCCGGACCATTCCGGAACTCCTCGTGACGTCCGGGATCTCATCCGGGACTCCGAACAACTTTCGGGTTACTGCATACTAATATCTCTACAACCCTAGCGTCACCGAACCTTAAGTGTGTAGACCCTACGGGTTCGGGAGACACGCAGACATGACCGAGACGACTCTCTGGCCAATAACCAACAGCGGGATCTGGATACCCATGTTGGCTCACAGATGCTCCTCGATGATCTCATCAGATGAACCACGATGTCGAGGATTCAATCAATCCCGTATACAATTCCCTTTGTCAATCGGTACGTTACTTGCGCGAGATTCGATCGTCGGTATCCCAATACCTCGTTTAATCTCGTTACCGGCAAGTCACTTTACTCGTACCATAATGCATGATCCCTTGACCAGACACTTGGTCACATTGAGCTCATTATGATGATGCATTACCGAGTGCGCCCAGAGATACCTCTCCGTCATACGGAGTGACAAATCCCAGTGTCGATTCGTGGCAACCCAACAAACACTTTCGGAGATACCCGTAGTGCACCTTTATAGTCACCCAGTTACGTTGTGACGTTTGGCACACCCAAAGCACTCCTACGGTATCCGGGAGTTGCACAATCTCATGGTCTAAGGAAATGATACTTGACATTTGGAAAAGCTCTAGCAAAACGAACTACACGATCTTGTGCTATGCTTAGGATTGGGTCTTGTCCATCGCATCATTCTCCTAATGATGTGATCCCGTTATTAATGACATCCAATGTCCATAGTCAGGAAACCATGACTATATGTTTATCAACGAGCTAGTCAACTAGAGGCTCACTAGGGACATGTTGTGGTCTATGTATTCACACATGTATTACGATTTCCGGATAACACAATTATAGCATGAATAACAGACAATTATCATGAACAAAGAAATATAATAATAACCATTTTATTATTGCCTCTAGGGCATATTTCCAACAACATCTCCATAAGGGAGGAGGGGTAAGCTAAGCTCTTGAGCTCTTAGTCTATTGTTAGATAACCCTAGAAAATGGGAGGGTAAGGGGTACTTATAGCCTCCACCATGAAGGAGTTAGTTGGAGGCCTTAGAGAGGGATATATGGGCCTTTGGTCCATTTTCTGTCCGTAGGCAAACCGAGCCCTAGGGTCTCCAAAACCTTCATGGACTACCTAAAAGTCTGGATGCTCAAGGTTTGATCTAGGCGTTGAGAACCTTCCTGGGTAGATTGGAGTGGAGCCCAGATGCTCTGGTTCTGGTTCTAGGGCTGCCATGTGCTTGTTACTTCTTTGGAGCTTCGCTTCTTCCGCCGCTTTCAAGCGTCTCTCTTAGATGGTGTAGCTTCTCCCTTCTGCACGTCCTCCTTGGCTTGCCACACTCTTGGCTCAAACCTAAATGCGCACAATGTAGGAGTGCCAAGTAGTATACCATTATCGAGAATAGTACACATACAAACACAAGGGAGATGATTCACTGTTGTGAGCCATGTGCGTGTGACACTTGGCATGAAGCACTTGACAAGGTAGAAGTCGAACTCAAATTTGAACCTTCATCATCATGGAACAAGAAAAAATGACCTAGTTGGACTTGTCGTGCATCTCCTGACACTTGATGTGGGCACTCTTCAATGTTGATTCTTCATCCATGAGGCATATCATGCTAACAACAAGAATGTAACTTCTCTCAAAAGTGTAGCTAATTCGTTACCATTAACTAGAAGGAATTCACCTTAGCGAGATTTCTTCAAGCTTGTCGTGCGAGATCTTGGCACTCGTAAATGTGAGGCTCAAACACTCCATGGAAACTCACACTTAGTTTGACCTGTAGAGCTATTGTTGCAAACTCATGTTGAATGGACTTTGACAAAGTAGAAGTTGGGACCCACACTTGAACTAATTAAAGCAATCAGTGTGTGTGCATAATGCATGATAGATAAACACATCGTCCATGATGATGCATCTTTTCTCTTGCACGTCACCGTTAGCACAAAAGCATGTTCATCAAGCATACGATGAATGCATGGCATATGTGGGTGCATAGGTAGGCGCCATGCATATTCTGCAAGGATGGGAAAAAGGTCATGCTTCACATGTGATAAGTCTAGCCCTCCATGGTTGGTCTCTTCTCTCCCTTCTCAAAGACGACTAGGGAGGAGAAAAAAAATCTACCGGCGACTCCTCGTCCCGAGGGCCTTGTGCTTGCCAGTGGGGGAGGGGTCGCTGGAATTGTTGTCTGGCCATGTATGGTTGTAGTCTAGGATTACGCTTCGTAACTAGGGTTTTGGCAGTGCGTAGCGCCGCCCCGCTGACGTTGACGGCGTCATCGAATAATCTGCCTCCAGATCACTCTCCGACGCTTCGTCTCCAATGGAGTTCATCCATGGTTCTGGGAGGAAAAAGTTCGGGCAAGGTTGACACGGCGGTGGCTTGCGCTTGGTGGCATGATTTACGTTCTTTGATGTCATCAGCGATGGCGACTCCTACTTTGGGGGCGTTTGGTAGTGATGACTTCCCGTTCATGTGGAATAAAGTTTCGCTGGATCTAGCTGTGAATCGAGAGTGGCAGCGATGTCGCGCCATCGGCCCGCTCGGAAGGATGGGGACGGCTGGCTTCCCAGGGACCAACTTGTAATTTTCTTGTTTTTCAGGGTTGCCTTGTACTGTTGTTTGTTGGTTAATAGATCTGATGGTCTCTCCGCAAAGAAAAAAGAGAAAGCTATAGGGGCGTTCCCATTTTTAAAGATATGATCATTATTGCAATCAAAACATAAGAAAGAGCATATATTTTTAATATATTTGATGCAACAAGAGGAGAAATTGGACAACAACCATTACAGGCATGTGCAAAGCATGGGTATGGTAACAATCAAGCTAGAGAAATGAGCAAGCCTTCATCATGTTTGATGCATCAGAAAGAGCATTTTCATCAATATTCATGGAAAGGTGGTCTTCACAAGACAAATATAACACCCTACCATGGTTGAAAGCAATCTTACAGAAAGAACAAGTATTCAATTTTTTTTGCAACACAAGTAACATTATCCACTTGCTCAAAATATAAAAAGGTAGCGTGGAAATATTATCACAACTTCTCCACAACTTATGAAAATGTCACAAACCAAGAACTTGTGATCTATGCCACTCTCAGAAATCAGATTGAACTTAATAGGATAGGCATATGTGGCACACAAAGATCTTAAAGATGTGTTTTGAAACTCTTCAGCATATCGATACACAGATATGACCATCAAGCATGACATGACATTTTTTTCCGATGATGACACGACATATTGAATTAGCACAATATATCCTATTAAGCATTCCGTCACATCTAATCGACTCCACATATTCATCATATATGATAATTTAAGCATCTCACTAGTAACGTTAATCATCTCAGGTGGAAGAGGACCCTTTGGCTAGGGTTTCTTGTGCCTCCAGTTGGTGTCGCCACTGGTCTACTGATGTCACTTGAATCTACGTTAGTATTTCCCCAAAGAGGAAGGGATGATATAGCACAACGGCGGTAGGTATTTCCCTCAGATATGAAACCAAGGTTATTGAACCAGTAGAAGAACCAAGCAACACAACGTAAACAGCCCCTGCACACAGATAACAAATCCTCACTACCCGACGTGTTAAAGGGGTTGTCAATCCCTTCCGGGTACGACACCTCAAGATAGGAAAATGGACGTGAGATAAATTGTAGTAGATTGATAGGTCGAATGCCAAACAAAATAAATAAGAATAAATTGCAGCAAGGTATTTTTGTATTTTTGGTTTAACAGATCTGAAAATAAATGCAAAGGAAAAGTAGATCGCAAAGGCAAATATATGAGGAAGAGACCCGGGGGCCGTAGGTTTCACTAGTGGCTTCTCTCGAGAAAAATAGCAAACGGTGGGTGAACAAATTACTATTGGGCAATTGATAGAAATTCAAATAATCATGACGATATCCAGGCAATGATCATTACATAGGCATCACGTCCAAGATTAGTAGACCGACTCACTTTTGCATCTACTACTATTACTCCACACATCGACCGCTATCCAGCATGCATCTAGTGTATTAAGTTCATGGAGAAACGGAGTAATGCAATAAGAATGATGAGATGATGTAGACAAGATCTATCTATGTAGAGATAGACCCCCATCATTTTATCCTTAGTAGAAACGATACATACGTGTCGGTTCCCTTCTCACATCCGGGATCAAGCACCGTAAGATCGAACCCACTACAAAGCACCTCTTCCCATTGCAAGATAAATAGATCAAGTTGGCCAAACAAAACCCAAATATCAGAGAAGAAATACGAGACTATAAGCAATCATGCATATAAGAGATCAAAGAAACTCAAATAACTTTCATGGATATAAAAAGATATAACTGATCATAAACTCAAAGTTCATCAGATCCCAACAAACACATCTGTTGGCGTCCTGGGAACGGGGGTCCCCAGACTTGCCTGCCTGTGGCCCATGTTGTGGCTCCACCAGCGGCCCTGTATGGCCCATCTTCACCAGCAAACACTCAAGACCCGCGCGAGGGGCCAAGCCTCGCGAGGCGGACGATGCAAGACCTCCTCGGGGGCGGCCTCACCAGCCGGGCTCGCAAGGCGAGAGATCAAGGCAAGGGCACCTTGCGAGGTTCCTGTGGACGTAAGCCATGACGACTGGGCCAAAGCGAGCGCCCGGCGTCTGCAGTGTCCTCGTTTCCTCTTTGGTGCTAAAGAGGCAAGCGCAGGCGAGGAGTCCCGAGGCATCAGGCAAAGGTTGCCATATCGGTGCAACGACACCAAGACCAGCAGGACGATGAGACGGAGGTCACCATGGAGCCCAAGACGGCGTCACCACCAGAGCCTTTGGCAGGTGAAGACCACCTTTAGTCAGGATAACTTGTACTAGTTGTCTCCCTTCGAATTTGGCCGTTGTGGCATCCCTTCCCGCTCAATATTTGGGAAGAGGACTAGGGCCTCTATAAATAGGGCTAGCCACCACAGTAGTAGGGGACCGGGAAAAACGGATCGACGGACCATTCAGATCACCCTCAACCACACAAGCTCACCAAGCACAAGAGCACCTCCCCTCAGGAGGATGTTCTTCCCATGTAACTGTTCATCATCAGCCCAAGAGGCAATCCACCACACCACACTGGAGTAGGGTATTACACCACATCGGTGGCCTGAACCAGTATAAACCTCATGTCTCTCATTCTTTGGGTTTGTCGAGCTAGGCCTTGCGATCGTTGCGAGGGCAAGAAAGGGAGAGAGAGAGAGATCTTCGTGCGCACCCCAGTGTTCGAACCTCAAGGGTTTTGCCGGAACCCGAAATCCGACATTTGGCGCGCCAGGTAGGGGTGCACCGAAGCTTTCCTTCCACCGATCCGTGTCCCATCGCTTTGTCGCATCCATGGCGGATGCTCGTTGAGCCCGTGCTGACCGCCGGGCCACCCTCGCCGCCCGTGTCGCTCAGACAACTCCTGTCGACGGGCCTCCACGTTGTTCCCCGTCGGCCGCCGCCAACGCCACAACCGGCCCGGTGGGAAACAAGCAGCAAGCATCCTCGCTGCACCCCTCGGTGCGGCGGGACGTCCGCACTGCCACCCCGTAGTTGACTCCGGCCGGCTCGTCTTCCCACGCACGTCGCGCCCACAGATGCGCAGGCCTCGCTGCTCATGGCACGCGAGCTCCTGCGCTACTGCCCAGTCGACGACCTCTACGAGGACTAGCTGGACTGCATAGCCGAGCTCGCCAGCGTCGCAGGGGGCTCCCCCGTGCCATCCCTCTCACTGCCTCGCCCTCCGCCAGCTGCGGGCGACGTGGCTCACGGAGCGCCTCCACCACCTCTGCACCAAGACGCGCTCTGGCGCCAAGGCGCGCGGCCCCTGACGCGACCCACCGCGTCGGGCGCCTGCGTGAGAAGAAGGAAGCTGCCAAGAATTTCCCCGGCCGCAAGAGAATGCTCCCGCGCTCCCTGCGCCACCGCGACGAGACTGCTTGCCATCTGCAGTGGCGGTGCACGGGCATCAAGGGCAGGCTCCGCATTAGCAAATGGCCCCGATGGCCACGGCAGGCTACCGCGCCTTCACTCCTGAGCTGCGTAGCGCCACCTGGCCGGGCAAGTTCAAGCCGAACCTGCCTCCTCGCTATAACGGCACCCCCGACCCTGCGGCGTTCCTGCAGCTCTACGAATTGAGCATCGAGGCAGCCAACAGCGATGAGAAAATCATGGCGAACTGGTTCCCATGGCTCTCAAGGATGGTGCTCGCTCGTGGCTCCTGAACCTGCCCCCGGGCTCGATCTCCTCCTGGGGCGAGATGCGCAACCGCTTCATCACCAACTTCCAGGGCACTCGCGACCGCCCTCCGGCCATGGGTGACTTACGCCGCATCAAGCAGCAGCCATGAGAGACCCTGCAGAAGTACATCCAGCGCTTCAACAACGTTCGCCTCAAGATCCCCAAGGTGACGGATGAGGCCATCATTTCGGCGTTTTCTGATGGCGTTCACGACGTCAAGATGAAGGAGGAGCTCACCATCCACGAGGAGCTATGCACGGCTTTGGAGCTGTTCAACCTGGCGACCAAGTGCGCAAGAGCTGAGGAGGGGCGCCTTTCCCTCCTCGAGCTCCCAGCTACCGACCCGAAGGAGAAGAAAGCCAAGGCCAAGGATGTGAAGCGCAAGGGAGTAGCCGTGCTCGCGGCGGAGCCGGATACGAAGCGCGGCTAGGACCATCCCGAGTCATCCAAAAGCAGCCGACCGTTCCGCGCCTTCCACAACGTACACAACCACAACACCAACGACTGTCAAGAGCTCAGGGCCATTCGAGATGGACGCTTCGGTTGATGCCCCGAGCGCAACGACCGGGGCTACGACCAAGGAGGAGGACGAGGCGAAGGACGCTGGGACGATCGCGGCCCCCACCAGGAGTGGCACGACCGGCCTCGCGAGGACCCCTGGCAGGACCAGCCTCGTGAGGGCGCCTGGAGGGATCAGCCTCGTGAGGACTGTCCTCAGGGCAACTCTGGTCTTCCTCCGCTGCCGCCACCACCAAGAAGGAACGACGACCACCGTTAGGACGAGGGGGCTGGGGGCTTCCAGGAACCGCATGCTATCTCCTGCATCTTGGGCGGAGCTCAGGCCCCAGCATGTCAGCGTATCTTCAAGCAGATTGCTCGATAGGTGAACGCAGCACTTCCAGGGCTTGAGGCCACACGCCCGCTCAGGTGGTCCAAGTGCACCATCACCTTCAGCTCGGCGGACCAGCTCAAGTGCGCGGCCACCGCTGGCGCCCTCCCGATGCTCTGCTCACCTGTCATCAGCAATGTACAAGTCACCAAGACCCTCATTGACGGTGGCGCAGGGCTCAATGTCCTGTCCGTTGAGACATTTGATAGCCTTCAAGTGCCATACGATCAGCTTCAGCCCACCAAGCCCTTCTCAGGAGTGACCGACGGCTCCACCACCCTGATAGGGCAGGTCTGCCTCCCTGTCACCTTCGGACAGTGCGACAACTACCGCACCGAGCTCATCGACTTCGACGTCGCTCACATCCGTCTGTCGTACAATGCCATCCTCGGGTATCCGGCCCTGGCCAAGTTCATGGTAGTGACCCACCACGGCTACAACGTCCTCAAGATGCCAGGAAGCGGCGGAATCATCACGGTCCCCTGTGAAGAAAGAGACGCGGTGTGCTCCCTCGAGCGCGCCTTCCAAGCCGCAGCAATCGAAGACCCCGACAACGATGGTGCGCAGTACCCTCGTGGGGCCATCCCCAAGAAGAAGAAGCAACTACTCCGCACAGGGCCTCAGGGGAGCGGCGCCTCTAGCGGTGCCACATCAGGATCGGCGCCCGCGCCTGGGCGCCTCCCTCCCTTGCATAGGAAGGCGCGCCCGGCGCCCTCCTCGGGCAGGGCTCGGGGGCTCTCTTCTGGAGGCGCTCGGGCACCACATGTGAAAGGACATGCGGTGCCCCCATGTGTGGTTTTGGTAATTGATGACATTCTCTATGGACTAATGGTTGCCTTGAGTTTATTTGAAGGTTTTGTCCATAGGCTTTTCTTGGAGTACATGTGTTGGTTTCAAGGAGAGTTTTGTGTCGACCAAGGTGCTATTCAAGGAATTATCCAAAGATTGGTCATGTGAGTGTTGAGCTTATTGCAAGCATGTCTTGAAGAATAAGATTGTGTGATCATTCATGTCCACCTTCAAGACATCATCCAAATGAAGAGAGTTGGAAAGATTCAAGGTTGATCAAGACTAAGTCAAGAGTGAATCAAGTTGATCAACTCACAAAGCGTAGAAGATGTACCGAGAGGGATCAAGTGATCCCATGGTATGGTAAGCATTGTCCATTACGCTTTGTGTGCTAACCCATGGTCTTCGTGAGAGTTCTTTGTGGGGTTAGGTTGCGGTGTGCAAGTTCAAGTGATGCATCACGAAGAGATCAAGTGCTTGAAGCTTGCCGTCCATTTGGTGACAATGGACTTGTGAAGATGTCCGGAAGAGTGGCTCACCCATAGTGGAGTATGGGGGAGCAATCAACTAGTCTTCTTCGAGCCAACGCATAATCAAGAAAGGTGGTCCAACTTGAGGGAGTCAAGATCGTCATCATCTAGCTCAAGTGGACCATGTGCAAGGCAAAGGTTTGCCCTTGATAGGTTTTCTATTTTACCGGTCTCTTGGTAGTTGTGGAAGACCGGGTTATAGGATCGTTTGCCGTACTATCAAGGGGGGCTCTCGATGAGTTGCTTGATCGTATCGTTCGTAGAGAGCTCAAACCATTGCATCCTTGCATCATCTTTATTGGTTCTTGTTTGGTTCTTCTCCTTGTGAGATTTGGAGCTTATGGTCATTTTTATGACAAGCTCGAGTTCATCGAAAACGGAGTTCTCATGCATCTTCTATGATGTTTTCGATGTTGGAGGGTATGCGGTTCTTCTCGGTTGGAGGTTTCACTCCTTTGTTTGCTAAGCATACCTCCCCTGCCTCTTCTTACTATAACCAGTCGCTGTTTTGATGCTACTCGTTGTCTTGTTTCAAACAAGCTTGAGTTTGCTCAATTCGGAGCTCATATGAAGAAGTTATGGCAGTTCTGGTTTTCTTGGAGTATTCTTTGCTTTTGTGGTTGTGGCTTAAGGCTAGTGCCAGCGGTAGTACCGTGACCCACAGCCAGTAGTACCGAAGCTCCATAGCCAGTAGTACTGCTCTCGGAGCGGTAGTACCGCTCCAAGCGGTAGTACCGCTCTCCGAACGGTAGTACCGCTTGGGAGTTTCGGCCGTAGTACCGCTGTGCGTCTGGGCTACTTCCGCCTCGATTCTCGAACGAAGTTTTTCGTGTCGGGTTTTGCGGCACTAGTAGCGGCAGTAGAAGCGGTAGTACCGCTCTGAGCGGTAGTACCGCTCTTCCCTAGCGATAGTACCGCTCTCTGGGGCTGAGGCCTTGACCTTCTCTTCAGCAGTGTAGTACCTGGATAGGAAGCGGTAGTACCGCCCTCAGTGTAGTACCGCCCTTCCCTAGCATGGTACCGCCTGTCTTGCGGGATTTTCAGTGGGGTAACGGTTGGATTTTCCCTCCTATAAAAGGGGTCTTCTTCCCCATTGAACCTTATCCTTTGAGCTCGTGTTCTTCCCCATTGTTGACCTTCTCCGAAGCTTGCTATCTCTCAATCCCTCCATGGTTTCTTGCTAGTTTTGGGGGAAAAGAGAGGAGATCTAGATCCACATTTCCACCAATCACTTTCTCCTCTATGTGAGGGGAACCCCTTGGATCTAGTTCTTGGAGTTCTTGGTGTTCTCCTTCTTGTTCTTCCTCTCATTTTCCTCCCTAGCATTAGTTGCTTTGGTGGGATTTGAGAGAGAAGGACTTGGCACTCCGTGTGCCCTTGCCATTACATTTGGTGCATCGGTTTGAGTTCTCCACGGTGATACGTGGAAGTTACAAGTTGAGAAGCTTATTACTCTTGGGTGCTTGGTGCCCTTGAGCTTGTTCCTCTTGGGTGCTTGGGCGCCCTAGACGGTTGGTAGTGTTCGAGCTCAATCATTGTGGTGTAAAGCTCGGGCAAGCCTCGGGTCTCCAATTAGGTTGTGGAGATCGCCCGAGCAATTTGACGAGTTCCGTGACCGCCCCAAGGGTTGCCAAAGTGTACGGGTTCAGTGACCGCCCCAAGGGTTGCCATTTATGCGGGTTCGGTGACCGCCCTCAAGGGTCCCTTAGTGGAATCACGGCATCTTGCATTGTGCGAGGGCGTGAGGAGATTACGGTGGCCCTAGTGGCTTCTTGGGGAGCATTGTGCCTCCACACCGCTCCAAACGGAGATTAGCATCCGCAAGGGTGTGAACTTCGGGATACATCGTCGTCTCCGCGTGCCTCGGTTATCTCTTATCCGAGCCCCTTTACTTATGCACTTTACTTTGTGATAGCCATATTGTTCTTTGTCATATATCTTGCTATCACATAGTTGCTTATCTTGCTTAGCATAAGTTGTTGGTGCACATAGGTGAGCCTAGTTGTTGTAGGTTTTGTGCTTGTCAAATTAACCGTTAGGTTTATTCCGCATTTGTTCAAGCTTAAACCGTAATTATTTTAAAGCGCCTATTCACCCCCCCCTCTAGGCGACATCCTCGATCTTTCAACATGGAGCGTGCTTTGCAGCACGTCTCCCTCAGGAGGACACCGGGCGAGGAGCGCCTAGTGCTCAGGAGTTCATCGCCAAGGCCGCTCAGGAGCTGCAGGATGCAAGGGCCATGCGCGGCAATCTCCGCCCACATAGCACGGCCCCCCATCCAGGCGAGGATGGCGGGCTACACGTCTGCATCGACATCCCAGGGCTCAACAGGGCCGCATCTCAGGATATCTTCTGGCCTTCGCGCGTGGTACATTGCGAGGGCCCACCTCACAGCTATGTTCGCATGCTGTTCGGCCCGCCGAGCATGGCGGCCGCCTTCTAGCGCAACCTGCGGAGCGTCCTGGCGGCTCAGGAAGCCAGGCATCACACGGTCCTGGCGGAGATGGAGACGGTCCTCAAGGAACCACCTGGACCCCTGGAGCCCCCCGAGGCTCAGGGCCCCGGTGGCTCATGAGGAACAACCCCTTCGCCACTGCTACCTCTTGAGCACTGCGTTGGATTTCCTTCAAGAGGAAAGGGTGATGCAGCAGAGTAGAGTAAGTATTTCCCTCAGTTTTCGAGAACCAAGATATCAATCCAGTAGGAGGCTACATGCAAGTCCCTCGTACCTACACAAAACAAATAGCTCCACGCAACCAACGCAATTAAGGGTTGTCAATCCCTTCACGGTCACTTACGAGAGTGAGATCTGATAGAGATGATAGATAATATTTTTGGTATAAAGATGCAAAGTAAAATAAAAGGGCAAAGTAAAAAAGCAAAGCAATAATAAAGTGGTGGAAGATTGATATGATGAGAATAGACTCGGGGGCCATATATTTCACTAGTGGCTTCTCTCAAGAGCATAAGTATTCTACAGTGGGTGAACAAATTGGTGTTGAGCAATTGACAAAATTGAGCATAGTTATGAGAATATCTAGGTATGATCATGTATATAGGCGTCACGTCCGAGACAAGTAGACCGACTCCTGCCTGCATCTACTACTATTACTCCACTCATCGACCGCTATCCAGCATGCATCTAGAGTATTAAGTTCAAGAAAACAGAGTAACGCCTTAAGCAAGATGACCTGATGTAGAGGGATAAATTCATGCAATATGATGAAAACCCCATCTTTTTATCCTCGATGGCAACAATACAATACATGCCTTGCTGCCCCTACTATCACTGGGAAAGGACACCGCAAGATTGAACCCAAAGCTAAGCACTTCTCCCATTGCAAGAAAAACCAATCTAGTAGGCCAAACCAAACTGATAATTCGAAGAGACTTGCAAAGATAGCCAATCATACATAAAATAATTCAGAGAAGATTCAAATATTGTTCATAGATAATCTTGATCATAAACCCACAATTCATCATTCTCAACAAACACACCGCAAAAAGAAGATTACGTCGAATAGATCTCCACGAGAGAGGGGGAGAACATTGTATTGAGATCCAAAAAGAGAGAAGAAGCCATCTAGCTACTAACTATGGACCCGAAGGTCTGAGGTAAACTACTCACACTTCATCGGAGGGCTATGGTGATGATGTAGAAGCCCTCAATGGTGGATTCCCCTTCGGGCGGAGTTCAAACAGGCCCCAAGATGGGATCTCATGGATCTGAGAAGGTTGCGGCGGTGGAATTAGGTTTTTGGCTCCGTGTCCGATCGTTTGGGGAATGCGTGAGGTATATATAGGAGGAAGAAGTACGTCGGTGGAGCAAAGGGGGGCTCACGAGGCAGGGGGCGCGCCCTAGGGGGGGCTCCCTCCACCCTCGTGGCCGCCTCCTTTCTTTCTTGACGGGGTTTCCAAGTCTCCTGGATCATATTCGGTGAGAAAATCATGTTCCCGAAGGTTTCATTCCGTTTGGACTCCGTTTGATATTCCGTTTCTTCGAAACACTGAAATAGGCAAAAAACAGCAATTCTAGGCTGGGCCTCCGGTTAATAGGTTAGTCCCAAAAATAATATAAAAGTGGAAAATAAAGCCCAATATGGTCCAAAACAGTAGATAATATAGAATGGAGCAATCAAAAATTATAGATACGTTGGAGACGTATCAGGCATCCCCAAGCTTAATTCCTGCTCGTCCTCGAGTAGGTAAATGATAAAAAGAATTTTTGATGCGGAGTGCTACTCGGCAGAATTTCAATGTAATTCTTCTTAATTATGGCGTGAATATTGAGATCCGAAAGATTCAAGACAAAAGTTCATATTGACATAAAAATAATAATACTTCAAGCATACTAACAAAGCAATCATGTCTTCTCAAAATAACATGGTCAAAGAAAGTTATCCCTACAAAATCATATAGTCTGGCTATGCTCTATCTTCACCACACAAAGTATATAAATCATGCACATACCCGATGACAAGCCAAGCAATTGTTTCATACTTTTGACATTTTCAAAACTTTTTCAATCTTCACGCAATACATGAGTGTGAGCCATGGATATAGCACTATATGTAGAATAGAATGGTGGTTGTGGAGAAGACAAAAACAGGGGAAGATAGTCTGATATCAACTAGGCGTATCAACGGGCTATGGAGATGCCCATCAATAGATATCAATGTGAGTGAGTAGGGATTGCCATGCAACGGATGCACTAGAGCTATAAGTATATGAAAGCTCAACAAAAGAAACTAAGTGGGTGTGCATCCAACTCGCTTGCTCATGAAGACCTAGGGCATTTTGAGGAAGCCCATCATTGGAATATACAAGCCAAGTTCTATAATGAAAAATTCCCACTAGTATATGAAAGTGACAAAATGAGAGACTCTCTATCTTGAAGATCATGGTGCTACTTTGAAGCACAAGTGTGGTAAAAGGATAGTAACATTGTCCCTTCTCTCTTTTTCTCTCATTTTTTTATTTTTATTTTTTTATTTGGGCCTTTTCTCTTTTTTATGGCCTCCTTTTCTCTTTTCTTTTCATCCGGAGTCTCATCCCGACTTGTGGGGAAATCATAGTCTCCATCATCCTTTTCCTCACTTGGGACAATGCTCTAAAAATGATGATCATCACACTTTTATTTTTCTTACAACTCAACAATTACAACTCGATACTTAGAACGAAATATGACTCTATATGAATGCCTCCGGCGGTGTACCGGGATGTGTAATGAATCAAGAGTGACATGTATGAAAGAATTATGAATGGTGGCTTTGCCACAAATACTATGTCAACTACATGATCATGCTAGCAATATGACAATGATGGAGCGTGTCATAATAAACGGAATGGTGGAAAGTTGCATGGCAATATATCTCGGAATGGCTATGAAATGCCATGATAGGTAGGTATGGTGGCTGTTTTGAGGAAGGTATATGGTGGGTGTATGGTACCGGCGAAAAGTGCACGGTATTAGAGACGCTAGCTATGGTGGAAGGATGGGAAAAGTGCGTATAATCCATGGACTCAACATTAGTCATAAAGAACTCATATACTTATTGCAAAATTCTAGAAGTTATCAAAGCAAAGTATTACGCACATGCTCCTAGGGGGATAGATTGGTAGGAAAAGACCATCGCTCGTCCTCGACCGCCACTCATAAGGAAGACAATCAATAAACATATCATGCTCCGACTTCATCACATAACGGTTCACCATACGTGCATGCTACAGGAATCACAAACTTTAACACAAGTATTTCTCAAATTCACAACTACTCAACTAGCATGACTCTAATATCACCATCTTCATATCTCAAAACAATTATCAAGCATCAAGCTTTTCTTAGTATTCAACACACTTAAAAAGAAAGTTTTACAAATCTTGAATACCAAGCATATTATTATTATTAAGCAATTACCATGCTATTTAAGACTCTCAAAATAATCTAAGTGAAGCATGAGAGATCAATAGTTTCTATAAAACAAATCCACCACCGTGCTCTAAAAGATATAAGTGAAGCACTAGAGCAAAACTATATAGCTCAAAAGATATAAGTGAAGCACATAGAGTATTCTATCAAATTCCAATTCATGTATGGCTCTCTCAAAAGGTGTGTACAGCAAGGATGATTGTGGTAAACTATAAAACAAATACTCAAATCATACAAGACGCTCCAAGCAAAACACATATCATGTGGTGAATAAAAATATAGCTCCAAGTAAAGTTACCGATGGAAGTAGACGAACGAGGGGATGCCTTCCGGGGCATCCCCAAGCTTTGACTTTTTGGTGTCCTTGGATTATCTTGGGGGTTCCATGGGCATCCCCAAGCTTAGTCTCTTTATACTCCTTTTTCCATAATCCATCAAAAGATTTCACCCAAAACTTGAAAACTTCACAACACAAAACTATACAGAAATCTCGTGAGCTCCGTTAGCGAAAGAAAACAAAAGACCACTTCAAGGTACTGTAATGAACTCATTCCTTATTTATATTGGTGTTAAACCTACTGTATTCCAACTTCTTTATGGTTTATAAACTATTTTACTAGCCACAGACTCATCAAAATAAGCAAACAACAGAGGAAAAACAGAATCTGTCAAAAGCAGAACAGTCTGTAGTAATCTGTAACTAACGCAAACTTATGGAACTCCAAAAATTCAGAAAAAATAGGAAGACCTAGTAAATTTGTTTATTTATCATCAGAAATTGAAATAACTATTTTATCGTGTTCTGGTGATTTCTAACAATTGTTTTCGTGAACAGAAAGTTTCTGGAAATTACAGCAAGATCAAATAACTATCATCCAAGAAGATCATGTAGGTTTAACTTGGCACAAACACTAATTAAAACATAAAACCACATCTAAACAGAAGGTAGATGGATTATTTATTCCTAAACAGAAAAAAATCAAAAAACCAAAAATAAAATTGGGTTGCCTCCCAACTAGCGCTATCGTTTAACGCCCTTAGCTAGGCATAAAAGCAAGGATAGATCTAGGTATTGCCTTCTTTGGTAGGCAATCCATAAGTGGCTCTCATGATAGATTCATATGGTAATTTTATTTTCTTCATAGGGAAGTGTTCCATGCCATTCTTTAATGTAAATTGGAATCTAATATTCCCTTCCTTCATATCAATAATTGCACCAATCGTTCTGAGGAAAGGTCTACCAAGGATAATAGGACAAGAAGGATTGGAATCTATATCAAGAATGATAAAATCTACGGGCACATAATTCCTATTTGAAACAATAATAACATCATTAATTCTTCCCATAGGTTTCTTAATAGTGTAATCCGCAAGATGCAAGTTTAGAGAGCAATCATCAAAATCACAGAAATCTAGCAAATCACACAAAGTTTTGGGAATAGTGGAAACACTAGCACCCAAATCACATAAAGCATAAAATTCATGATCCTTAATCTTAATTTTAATAGTTGGTTCCCACTCATCATAAAGTTTTCTAGGGATAGAAACTTCCAACTCAAGCTTTTCTTCATAAGATTGCATCAAGGCATCAACGATATGTTTGGTAAAGGCTTTATTTTGACTATAAGCATGAGGAGAATTTAACACGGATTGCAACAAGGAAATACAATCAATTAAAGAGCAAATTTCATAATTAAATTCTTTGAAGTCCAAAATAGTGGGTTTAGCAACATCTAGGGTTTTGCTTTCTTTAATCCCACTTTTATCAATTTCATCATCAAGATCTAAATACTCCGAATTCTTGGAACACCTTCTAGGTAAAGGTGGATCATATTCAGTCCCATCATTATCAAGATTCATATTGCAAAACAACGATTTAATACGGGACACATTAATAACTTTTAGATCTTCATCTTTATTTTCATATGAATTGGAAGAACACGCTTTAATAAAGGCATCTTTCGTAGAACGCATCCTAGCGGTTCTTTCCTTGCACTCATCAATGGAAATTCTCATGGCTTTGAGAGACTCATTGATATAATGCTTAGGAGGAATAGATCTAAGCTTTAAAGAATCAACATCAATAGAAATTCTATCAACGTTCCTAGCCAATTCATCAACTTTAAGTAATTTCTCTTCAAGCAAATCATTGAAATTCTTTTGTGAATTCATAAACTCTTTAACACTACTCTCAAATTCAGAGGGCATCTTATTAAATTTCCATAAGAGTTGTTGTCGGAATTTCCATAATTATTAGAAGGATTACTAGGATAAGGCCTAGGATTATAGTTCCCTCTATACGCGTTGTTACCAAAATTATTCCTACCAACAAAATTCACATCCATAGATTCATTATTATTCTCAATCAAGGTAGACAAAGGCATATCATTAGGATCAGAAGAAACACTCTTAGTAGCAAATAATTTCATAAGTCCATCCATCTTTCCACTCAAAACATTGATTTCTTCTATCGCATGCACTATTTTATTAGTAGATCTTTCAGTGTGCCATTGAGAATAATTAACCATAATATTATCTAGGCGTTTAGTAGCATCTCCTAAAGTGATTTCCATAAAAGTGCCTCCCGGGGCCGAATCTAAAAGATTTCTAGAAGCAAAATTCAATCTGGCATAATTTTTTTGTATAATCATCCACAAATTCAAACCATGAGTAGGGCAATTACGTATCATTAATTTCATTCTCTCCCAAGCTTGTGCAACATGTTCATGATCAAGTTGCTTAAAATTCATAATATCGTTTCTAAGAGAGATGATCTTAGAGGGAGGAAAATACTTAGAGATAAAAGCATCTTTGCACTTGTTCCAAGAATCAATACTATTTTTAGGCAAAGACGAAAACCAAGCTTTAGCACGATCTCTAAGCGAAAAAGGATATAGCTTCAATTTAACAATATCATTATCAACATCTTTCTTCTTTTGCATATCACATAAATCAACGAAGCTATTTAGATGAGTAGCGGCATCTTCACTTGGAAGGCCGGCGAATTGATCTTTCATAACAAGATTCAACAAAGCAGTATTGAGTTCACAAGATTCAGTATTGGTAAGAGGAGCAATCGGAGTGCTGAGGAAATCATTATTGTTGGTATTGGTAAAGTCACAAAATTTGGTATTATCTTGAGCCATCGTGACAAGCAAGCAATCCAACACACAAGCAAAAAAAACAAGCGAAGAAAAAGGCAAACGGAAAAGAGAGGGCGAATAAAACGGCAAGGGTGAAGTGGGGGAGAGGAAAACGAGAGGCCAAGGGCAAATAATGTAATGCGAGAGATAAGGGATTATGATGGGTACTTGGTATGTTGACTTTTGCGTAGACTCCCTGGCAACGGCGCCAGAAATCGTCCTGCTACCTCTTGAGCACTGCGTTGCATTTCCTTGAAGAGGAAAGGGTGATGCAGCAGAGTAGAGTAAGTATTTCCCTCAGTTTTTGAGAACCAAGGTATCAATCCAGTAGGAGGCCACACGCAAGTCCCTCGTACCTACACAAAACAAATAGCTCCACGCAACCAACACGATTAGGGGTTGTCAATCCCTTCACGGTCACTTACGAGAGTGAGATCTGATAGAAATGATAGATAATATTTTTGGTATTTTTGGTATAAAGATGCAAAGTAAAATAAAAGGGCAAAGAGACAAGTAGATCGATTCCTGCCTGCATCTACTACTATTACTCCACTCATCGACCACTATCCAGCATGCATCTAGAGTATTAAGTTCAAGAAAACAGAGTAACGCCTTAAGCAAGATGACATGATGTAGAGGGATAAATTCATGCAATATGATAAAACCCCATCTTGTTATCCTCGATGGCAACAATACAATACGTGCCTTGCTGCCCCCTCACATCCTTTGGGAAAGGACACCGCAAGATTGAACCCAAAGCTAAGCACTTCTCCCATTGCAAGAAAAACCAATCTAGTAGGCCAAACCAAACTGATAATTCGAAGAGACTTGCAAAGATAACCAATCATACATAAAATAATTCAGAGAAGATTCAAATATTGTTCATAGATAATCTTGATCATAAACCCACAATTCATCGGTCTCAACAGACACACCAAAAAAAGAAGATTACATCGAATAGATCTCCACGAGAGAGGGGGAGAACATTGTATTGAGATCCAAACTATGGACCCGAAGGTCTGAGGTAAACTACTCACACTTCATCGGAGGGGCTATGGTGATGATGTAGAAGCCCTCAGTGGTGGATTCCCCTTAGTGAGTTCTAACAGGCCCCAAGATGGGATCTCGTGGATACAAAAGGTTGTGGCGGTGGAATTAGGTTTTTGGCTCCGTATATGATCGTTTGGGGTTACGTAGGTATATATAGGAGGAAGGAGTACGTCGGTGGAGCAAAGGGGGGCCCACGAGGCAGGGGGCGCGCCTAGGGGGGCGCCCTCCACCTCGTGGCCGCCTCCTTTCTTTCTTGACGGGGTCCAAGTCTCCTGGATCATATTCGGTGAGAAAATCACGTTCCCGAAGGTTTCATTCCGTTTGGACTCTGTTTGATATTCCGTTTCTTCGAAACACTGAAATAGGCAAAAAACAACAATTTTGGTCCGGGCCTCCGGTTAATAGGTTAGTCCCAAAAATAATATAAAAGTGGAAAATAAAGACCAATATGGTCCAAAACAGTAGATAATATAGCATGGAGCAATCAAAAATTATAGATACATTGGAGACGTATCAGCCACGCACCTTCAGCTACCCCAACATCTCTTCGGCAACGGAACCAGGTGACATTTTCCAAGTTTATTTAGCTGGGAGCGCCCCCCGGGCTGCATCATTCCCAGGCCGCATGAGCCTGTCCCTGCGGCATGTATCCTTTTACGTCTTTAGCTTACTCTGCTGGGGGCGCCCCTCAGGCTGCATCATCCCCAGGCCGCTCGGGTCTGACCTAGTGGCATGTATCGTTCTTACATTTACCTAAGCTAGTTCGCTTTCCATGCATAATCTATCTATGGATATCACCTGCTTGATTGTCACCCACCACGGGAGCTACTCACGCTGGCACGACGCTTGTGCTCGGGTCCATCCCTGCAATGTCGACAAATCTGAGCGCTCGAGCTCTGACTCACGGCCCGCCCCGCGCACGTCACCTCACCAGGCCCTCAGTGCCTTCATCCTCCTGCGGAGCGACCAGTGGCAGACCGGCAATCGTAGTGACAATCTATGTCCCTCCTCACGCTAACCTGCAGGGACCTCCTGAGGACGACAAAAAGCGGTAGCACGGGCTCCCTCTTCTCCCATGCGATTCGCTTGCGCGTTAAAAGGGGAGCTCCTGAGCATCGCGACTCAGGAGCTCTTACTGGCTCTCCAGCCCTCACCCCTGGCCTTGACCACGACATTGCGACCTGGCATACCAGCGGCGGCTGAGCTCGCTCGAGGGCCGGGACCTGAGGACGTAGAGCACACAGAAGGCATGGAGAAGAGGGGGTGGCTCGCAAGGGCCTAACCTAGCTCCATTACGGCCGTCGATGCGTGAGTCTGGCGCCACACAAGGAACCGGCTCTGGATTGCCAAGATAAGTTCGTGCCCGGATCGACCAAGCGCTACGGCATAGGATTGTCACTTGTTGCAGCCTTGTTACGGCAACGACGCACCCTTTCCTACCTCTCAGTGGCTGCTTGCGCGCTAAAGGGGACCTCTTGAGCATCGCGCCTCAGGAGCTCTTACTGGACCTCGGGCCGCTCACCTCCTGGCCTTGACCACAGCATCACGACCTGGCATACCAGTGACGACTGCAGCCTGCCTGGGGACCGGGACCTGTCCGTGTAGAGCACCAAGCCGCCGCGGGGCTGGAAAGGGGAGACCAAGCCGAAACAGGACACGCGCTCGCAAATTTTCATAATAGGGATAATATGAATAGAGGACATTACACACCCTTTACACGCCCCCGCGGGGTCCATCTCAATTCCTCGCAGGGAACAAAAGAAGGGAGTTTCTGGGAGCCCTATCTACACGCGCCAGCGCGGCCGATGCCGTCATCAACAGTGGGCCACGGGAGGCCGACGCCAACCCCATCCAGATCAGCGACGGCGGCGGCCGGACGCTGCAGCCTTGCTCCGGGCCCGACGAGAGCTCGGGGGCACGTAGCTGCCGTCGCTCGTGTCCGGAGTCTCGTAGGGCTCGGGAGAGTCACTGGACTCCCAAGCGGCGCCTCTACTGCTGGAAGAGCTGCTGGCAAAGCCAGCGGCAGGCTCGGCGCTAGTTGCTGCACCATCCCGACGACCCTTTCCAGGGCAGCACTCCAAGCGGCGGCCTTCCGCGTCGAAGACCTTGAAGAACATCGTGGAGGCGCCGTCGTACTCGAAGTGGATGGCAAGGGCGCCTTCCGCATGGCAGACTCGAGCAACCTCGCCCCAGCTGCGGGTCATGAAGATCTTGCCTTGGGAGACGGCTTCAACCTCCGCTCCAGTCGCCAGGGCGTCGCAATCGGTGTGCTGCAGCCAAAGCTCGAGGGGGCCCCTCGGCGACATCTCGGCGGAGAAGAACTGCGGAAAGTGAATCCAAGTGCACGGAGGCATCGCCGCCCGCATCACGAGTTCGCGCGAGGAGTCCTCGGTGTGGGCTCCTGGGGTGACGGCGTGCATCACCACTGCGCGGCGACCACGGCCGCGGCGTGGGCAACGCGACTCGTCGCCTCTTCCTCCAGAGCCCTCGGCTTGGGCGTATAGAGGCAGCCGATACCCGGGAGGAGGCCGCTCGCACCAAGCCTCGACACGTTCGGCCTCACGACTACGTCGCGGCGCTGGGCCGACCTCTTCTTTGGCGGAAGTGGACTGGGCTCGTCGCGGGGGGTTTTCCTTTCTCTGCGGCCGAGAACCTCCGTATCGGCGCCATGGGTGTCGCCCCCAGCAATGAAGCAAGGGAGAAGAAGCGAGCGGAGCAGGAAGAGATAAGCAACGGGGGCTCCGCCCCCCTCCTCATTTATAGTGGGAGAAGGCCAATCGGCGATCCCCACGATCACAGGTAATGATGATTTTTCTCTGCATGCAGCAGGGACTCGTCAAGTCGGGCAGTTGCCGAGGCATCATGGGGAAGCGGAGACGCCTACATCCAATCAATCACCACGTGTCAAGCGAGGCCGTAGGCTGTTGGGGCCCGCAGTGCTCCGCACTTGCCCTTTGGCTTCGCCTCGAAGCCAAGTCCGAGTGCGCCTTGGGCCCGGGGGCTACTGTCGGCATCCCGGGAACGGGGGTCCCCAGACTTGCCTGCCTGGGAACCACGGCATGGCTCCACTAGCGGCCCTGTACGGCCCATCTTCACTAGCAAACACTCAAGACCCTCGCGAGGGGCCAAGCCTCGCGAGGCGGACGATGCAAGACCTCCTCGGGGGCGGCCTCACTAGGCTAGCTCGCGAGGGGCGGAGAGATCAATGCAAGGGGCACCTCACGAGGTTCATGTGATGTAAGCCATGACGACCGGGGCCAGGCGGGCGCCGGCATGCAGTGTCCTTGTTTCCTCTTTGGTGCTAAAGAGGTAAGCGCAGGCGAGGAGTCCCGAGGCATCAGGCAAAGGTTGCCATATCGGTGCAACGAGACCAAGACCAGCAGGACGACGGGACGGAGGTCAACATGGAGCCCAAGACGGCGTCACCACAAGAGCCTTTGGCAGGCGAAGACCACCTGTAGTCATGATAACTTGTACTAGTTGTCTCCCTTCGAATTTGGCTATTGTGGCATCCCTTTCCGCTCAATATTTGGGAAGAGGACCAGGGCCTCTATAAATAGGGCTAGCCACCATAGTAGTAGGGGACCGGGAAAAACGGATCGGCGGATCATTCAGATCACCCTCAACCACACAAGCTCACCAAGCACAAGAGCACCTCTCCTCAGGAGGCTGTTCTTCCCTTGTAACTGTTCATCCTCGGCCCAAGAGGCAATCCACCACACCACACTGGTGTAGGGTATTACACCACATCGGTGGCCCGAACCAGTATAAACCTTGTGTCCCTCGTTCTTTGGGTTCGTCGAGCTAGGCCTTGCGATCGTTGCGAGGGCGAGCAAGGGAGAGAGAGATCTTTGTGCGCACCCCAGTGTTCGAACCTCAAGGGTTTTGCCGGAACCCGAAATCTGACAACATTGCAAAAAGAGTTACATCATATGGATCTCCAAGAGACCATTGTACTGAGAATTCAGCGAGAGAGAGGAAGCCATCTAGCTACTAACTATGGACCCGTAAGTCTACAAAGAACTACTCACGCATCATCGGAGAGGCACCAATGGAGGTGGTGAACCCCACCCGAGATGGTGTCTAGATTGGATCTGGTGGTTCTGGACTCTGCGGCGGCTGGATCAATATTTCGTCGACTCCCCTAGGATTTTGAGAATATTGGGGTATTTATAGAGCAAAGAGGCGGTCCCGGGGGCACCTGAGGTGGGCACAACCCACCAGGGCGCGCCTGGACCTCCTGGCGCGCCCTGGTGGGTTGTGCTCTCCTTGGAGCACCCCCAGGCGCAACCAGGGCCCATTATGTGTCTTTTGGTCCATAAAAATCTCCGTGGAGTTTCGTTGCATTTGGACTCCGTCTGATATTGATTTCCTGCAAAGTAAAAAACATGCAGAAAACAACAACTGGCCCTATGTCAATAGGTTAGTACCAAAAAATGATATAAAATGATTATAAAACATCCAAGATTGATAATATAACTGCATGGAACAATAAAAAATTATAAATAAGTTGGAGACATATCAACATCCCCAAGCTTAACTCCTACTCGTCCTCGAGTAGGTAAGGATAAAAAAAGAATTTTTGATGTGGAATGCTGCCTAACATGTCATATCATATTCTTTTCTTTATAGCATGGACATTTGGACTTTTATGTGATTTAAAGCAATAGTCTAGTTTTGACATGATAATTTAAATACTGAAGCATATCAACAAGCAACCATGTCTTCGAAAATATCAATGCTAAAATAAGTTATCCCTAGCCCATCATGCTCAATCATTGATTCATTCATGAAACACACTCGCATATTAGCTACACCCAATACTCAAGTATGATCATATTGCCTCCTAGTTGGTGCTTTTGTAAGAGAAGATGGAGACTCAAATTCGATTTAAAAATTGCATAAAGTAAAAGAAAGGCCCTTCGTAGAGGGAAGTAGGGATTTGTAGAGGTGCCAGAGCTTAAAGCGAAAAATTAGAGATAAAAACATTTTGGGAGGTGTATCCATCCCACCAACGAAAACGACTTAGAGTTCCCAACACTTTCCATGCTAGATATATCATAGGCGGTTCCCAAACGGAAAATTAAGTTTATTCCTTTTTCAACCATACTTTCACTTTCCATGGCTAATCGTATCCACGGGTGCCTTCTATACCAACACTTTCCAAGGAATTTATTATTTGACAACATAAAGTAAATTCATTTTTCATTTCGGGACTGGGCATCCCTAATACCTTTGCCTTACTCTCGTGCAATGACAAGTGAATAAACACTCATCGTGAGAATAACACATCTAGCATGGAAAATATTAGCCACCCCTCACCGCTCCACGAGCGAAACGAACACACAAAAGAGAAGTTTATTTTGAAAATTAGAGGTGGCACATAGAAATTTACTTAGAACGGTAAAAGAATACCGCATATAGGTAGATATAGTGGACTCATGTGGCAAAACTGGTTTAAAGGTTTTTGGATGCGCAAGTAGAGATCGTGCTTAGTGCAAAATGAAGGCTAGCAAAAGATTGAGAAGCGACCAACCAAGAAACGGATAATATCATAAGAGGGCATTAAGCATAATTAACACCGAATAATGCACCACAAGTAGGATATAATTTCATTGCATGACTATTGACTTACGTGCTTGCATAGGGAATCACAAACCTTAACACCAATATTCTTACTAAAGCATAATTATTCATCAACATAACTCACATATCACATCATCATATCTCAAAACTATTTCTAAGAATCAAACAATGATCTTCATGAAAGTTTTTATTATATCCTTCTTAAATATCTATCACTTTGGGACTAATTTTCATGTGTTGCTTTTCATAAGCTCAAACAAATATAAGTGAAGATCATGAGCATAATTTTTTCTTTCTCTCAAAATAATTTAAGTGAAGCAAGAGAGAATTTCTTGAAAATTTACTAACTCTCAAATAAATCTAAGTGAAGCAAGAGAGCATTTCTTCAAAAATACTAAGCACACCATGCTAAAAAAGATATAAGTGAAGCACTGAGCAAGTCCATAGCTCATAAAAATTAAGTGAAGCATAGAGAGCAATTCTAACAAGTCATGATATAATTTTGGCTCTCCCAAATAGGTGTGTCCAGCAACGGATCAAAACTTAAAACACCAAATAAAACAAGCAAAGACTCATATCATAAAAGACGCTCCTCGCAAAACACATAGTATGTGACGAATAAAAATATAGCTTCGAGTAAAATACCGATGATCGTTAGAAGAAAGAGGGGATGCCACTCGGGGGCATCCCCAAGCTTAGTTGGTTGCTCGTTTTTGGATCACAGCTTGGGATGCTGGGGCATCCCCAAGCTTAGGCTCTTCTACTCCTTATTCCTTCATCCATCGTAAGATAACCCAAAACTTGAAAACTTCAATCACACAAAACTCAACAAACCTTCGTGAGATCCGTTAGTGTAAGAAAAATAAATCACTACTATAAGTGCTGTATCAAACCAATTCATATTTTATTTTTGCATTATATCTACTGTATTCCAACTTTTCTATGGCAAAAACTCATCAAGAAAACCATAGAGTCATCAAAAGAAGCACACAACGCAAAGAAAACAGAATCTGTCAAAACAGAACAGTCTGTAGCAATCTGATTTGTTCGAATACTTCTGGAACTCCAAAAATTCTGAAAAATCGGGACGATGTGGGTAATTTGTATATTAACCTACTTAAAAAAACTTGGAATTTTATCACGTTCTAGTAATTTTTAACAATTGTTTTCGTGAGCGCAAAAGTTTCTGTTTTCAGCAAGATCAAACATCTATCACCCAAGAAGATCCTAAAGGCCTTACTTGGCACAAACACTAATTAAAACAAAAAAACACAATCATAACAGTAGCATAATTATGCTAACACTCAAGAACAGAAAGGAAAAAGCAAAAATATATTTTATTCATTGGGTTGCCTCCCAACAAGCGCTATTGTTTCACGCCCCTAGCTAAGCATAAGATTTCAACGATGCTCACACGAAAGATAATAATCGAAACACAAAGAGAGCATCATGAAACATGCGACAAACACATTTAAGTCTAACATACTTCCTATGAATAGAAATTTTATAGGAAAACAAATTATCAAGACAAGAAACATCTAGCATATGCAAAGGAGAGGAATAAAACATTGACAATCTCAACACAACGAGAGGAAATTTAATAACATGAAAATTTCTACAACCATATTTTCCTCTCTCATAATAATTATATGTAGGATCATGATCAAATTCAATAATATAACTATCATATAAAATTTTCTCTTTTTGATCCACATGCATGCAAAGTTGACACTCTTCCAAAATAGTGGGATTATCATCAAATAAAGTCATGACCTCTCCAAGCCCACTTTCATCAAAAATTTCATAAGATTGAACACTCTCCAAATGCATGGGATTACTTTTAGCTATAGTTGACACTCTTCCAAACCCACTTTCAATATTACCGCAAACATATTCATCGTGAGGCTTAAATAAATTTTCAAGATCATAAGAAACATTATCACCCCAATCATGATCATTGCAATAAGTAGCGGACATGACAAAACAAGCATCCCCAAGCTTGGGGTTTTGCATATTATTATCAAAATTGACATTAATAGAATTTATAGTAAAATTATTGCAATCATGCTTTTCATTCAAGGAGCTATCATGAATCACTTCATAAATTTCTTCCTCATAATTTTCAGATTCACGATTCTCAAGCAAAACTTCGTAAAGATAATCTAGTGAACTCAATTCACTAGCAATTGGTTCATCATGATTGGATCTTTTAAAAAGATTAGCAAGTGGAAGGGGATCCATATCAATAGATTTTCAGCAAGCAAAATGCAAGCATATAGAAGGCACATGGCAACACAAGCAAACAAAATATCTGACGAGAAAAAGGCGAACGGAAAAGAGGGCGAATAAAACGGCAAATTTTGTGAAGTGGGGCAGATGAAAACGAGAGGCAAATGGAAAATAATGTAAATTGCGAGGAGATGAGATTTGTTATTAGGAACCTGGTATATGTTGAAGATCCTCCCCGGCAACGGCGCCAGAAATTCCTTTTGATGTCGCTTGAAGCTACGTTGGTATTTCCCCAAAGAGGAAGGGATGATATAGCACAGCGGCGGTAGGTATTTCCCTCAGATATGAAACCAAGGTTATCGAACTAGTAGGAGAACCAAGCAACACAACGTAAACAGCCCCTGCACACAGATAACAAATCTTCATAACCCGACGTGTTAAAGGGGTTGTCAATCCCTTCCGGGTACGGCACCTCAAGATAGGAAAATAGACTTGAGATAAATTGTAGTAGATTGATAGATCGAACGCCAAACAAAATAAATAAGAATAAATTGCAGCAAGGTATTTTTGTATTTTTGGTTTAATAGATCTGAAAATAAATGCAAAGGAAAAGTAGATCGCAAAGGAAAATATATGAGAAAGAGACCCGGGGGCCGTAGGTTTCACTAGTGGCTTCTCTCGAGAAAAATAGCAAACGGTGGGTGAACAAATTACTATTGGGCAATTGATAGAACTTCAAATAATCATGATGATATCCAGGCAATGATCATTACATAGGCATCATGTCCAAGATTAGTAGACCGACTCCGCTTTGCATCTACTACTATTACTCCACACATCGACCGCTATCCAAAGCATGCATCTAGTGTATTAAGTTCATGGGGAAACGGAGTAATGCAATAAGAACGATGACATGATGTAGACAAGATCTATCTATGTAGAGATAGACCCCATCGTTTATCCTTAGTAGCAACGATACATACGTGTCGGTTCCCCTTCTGTCACTGGGATCAAGCACCGTAAGATCGAACCCACTACAAAGCACCTCTTCCCATTGCAAGATAAATAGATCAAGTTGGCCAAACAAAACCCAAATATCAAAGAAGAAATACGAGGCTATTAGCAATCATGCATATAAGATATCAAAGAAACTCAAATAACTTTCATGGATATAAAAAGATATAACTGATCATAAACTCAAAGTTCATCAGATCCCAACAAACACACCGCAAAAAGAGTTACATCATATGGATCTCCAAGAGACCATCGTATTGAGAATTCAGCGAGAGAGCGGAAGCCATCTGGCTACTCACTACAGACCCGAAGGTCTACAAAGAACTACTCACGCATCATCGGAGAGGCACCAATGGAGGTGGTGAACCCCATCCGAGATGGTTTCTAGATTGGATCAGGTGGTTCTGGACTCTGCGGCGGTTGGATCAATATTTCGTCGACTCCCTTAGGGTTTTGTGAATATTGGGGTATTTATAAAGCAAAGAGGTGGTCCGGGGGGCACCCGAGGTGGGCACAACCCACCAGGGCGCGCCTGGGCCTCCTGGCGCGCCCTGGTGGGTTGTGCTCTCCTTGGAGCACCCCGAGGCGCAGCTAGGGCCCATTATGTGTCTTATGGTCCATAGAAAATCTCCGTGGAGTTTCGTTGCATTTGGACTCCGTCTGATATTGATTTCCTGCGATGTAAAAAATATGCAGAAAATAGCAACTGGCACTTGGCACTATGTCAATAGGTTAGTACCAAAAATGATATAAAATGTCTATAAAATGATTATAAAACATCCAAGATTGATAATATAACAGCATGGAACAATTAAAAATTATAGATACATTGGAGACGTATCATCTACCTCATGTCCTGTGGTCTTAGTGTCATGGAGGCCTGGTGGATCTCGACCCTTGCTGGCAAGAGGGCTCCTTTTTTATGCTCTTTTGAGTTTTGTTACGGTTTGTTTCCTGCTTAGAGAGGCGAGACGACGACGACTCTACGAAGATGGAATAAGTTTCTCCTCGCCTAATCCCCTTCTAGGTGGTGTTTCTAGCATCATCGTAGGGCGTGTGGAGGTTTGCCTCTGGCGGATCTCGTGAGACTCGGTCGGTGTTTGTCTTTGGTGGATCCACGTGTCTCTTCGTTCATATGTGTTCATTTGTCTACATGTTAGATCCTTTTGATTTACACTTCTCTTCATCGGTGGTGGTTACTGTTTTGGTACGCTGGTCCTGTGGGGCGTTAGCACGAATACTTCCCGACTGTCTACTACAACAAGATTTGCCCGGCTCCGGTGAGGGAGGGGCGAAGGCAGCGACCGCCTTCGGCTCGCTCCAGTGCTTAGTCGTGGCTAGGTGGTCTACGGGCCTAGATGTATTTTTTACTTCTGGTGTTTTTCGTACTAACTTAGATAGTTGATAAATAGATGGAAGTTATCTTCGCCAAAAAAACATTTCACGGGTAAGTTACGTTAACACTATATAAAGTGGCGATGGGATCATCAATATCATACAAGAAAATACAAACTTGTCCATTGGCCTTCACAAATGTTCTACTAGAGATGCTCTATGGAGGGGCAATTGCTCCACCTATGAAGGGTGTTACATAACTTTTATGTAATTAGCCAGTTGGCAGTTTTTGATTGGGTTTAGGAGGAGAGAGGGCCCACCCCGCTGGAAATGGGGGTTGATAACCCACAAGTATAGGGGATCACAACAGTTTTCGAGGGTAGAGTATTCAACCCAAATTTATTGATTCGACACAAGGGGAGCCAAAGAATATTCTCAAGTATTAACAGTTGAGTTGTCAATTCAACCACACCTGGAAAACTTAATATCTGTAGCAAAGTATTTAGTAGCAAAGTAGTATGAAAGTAACGGTAACGGTGGCAAAAGTAACAGTAGCAGTTTTGTAGTAATTGTAATAGTGGCAACGACAAAGTAACTAAGCAAAGATCAATATGTGAAAAGCTCGTAGGCATTGGATCGGTGATGGATAATTATGTCGGATGTGATTCCTCATGCAACAGTTATAACATAGGGTGACATAGAACTAGCTCCAGTTCATCAATGTAATGTAGGCATGTATTCCGAATATAGTCATACGTGCTTATGGAAAAGAACTTGCACGACATCTTTTGTCCTACCCTCCCGTGGCAGCGGTGTCCTATTGGAAACTAAGGGATATTAAGGCCTCCTTTTAATAGAGTACCAGACCAAAGCATTAACACTTAGTGAATACATGAACTCCTCAAACTATGATCATCATCGGGAGTGGTCCCGATTATTGTCACTTCGGGGTTGCCGGATCATAACACATAGTAGGTGACTAATGACTTGCAAGATAGGATCAAGAACTCACATATATTCATGAAAACATAATAGGTTCAGATATGAACTCATGGCACTCGGGCCCTAGTGACAAGCATTAAGCATAGCAAAGTCATACCAACATCAGGCCCTAGTGACAAGCATTAAGCATAGCAAAGTCATACCAACATCAATCTCAGAACATAGTGGATACTAGGGATGAAACCCTAACGAAACTAACTCGATTACATGGTAAATCTCATCCAACCCATCACCGTCCAACAAGCCTATGATGGAATTACTCACGCACGGCGGTGAGCATCATGAAATTGGTGATGGAGGAAGGTTGATGATGACGACGGCGACGGATTCCCCTCTCCGGAGCCCCGAACGGACTCCAAATCAGCCCTCCCGAGAGAGATTAGGGCTTGGCAGCGGCTCCGTATCGTAAAACACGATGAATCCTTCTCTCTGATTTTTTTTCTCCCCGAACGTGAATATATAGAGTTGGAGTTGAGGTCGGTGGAGTCTCAGGGGGCCCACGAGACAGGGGGCGTGCCCCCCACCCTCGTGGACAGGGTGTGGGCCCCCTTGGCTTGATTCTTTCGCCAGTATTTTTTTATATATTCCAAAAATATTCTCCGTGAAGTTTCAAGTCATTCTGAGAACTTTTATTTCTGCACAAAAATAACACCATGGCAATTCTGTTGAAAACAGCGTCAGTCCGGGTTAGTTCCATTCAAATCATGCCAGTTAGAGTCCAAAACAAGGGCATAAGTGTTTGGAAAAGTAGATACGATGGAGACGTATCAACTCCCCCTAGCTTAAACCTTTGCTTGTGCTCAAGCAATTCAGTTGACAAACTGAAATTGATAAAGAAAAACTTTTACAAACTCTGTTTGCTCTTGTTGTTGTAAATATGTAAAGCCAACATTCATGTTTTCAGCAAAGATTATGAACTAACCATATTCACAATAACACTTAGGTCTCATGTTTACTCATATCAATGGCATAATCAACTAGCGAGCAATAATAATAAATCTCGGATGACAACACTTTCTCAAAACAATCATAATATGATATAACAAGTTGGTAGCTCTCTAGCCCTTTCTGAGACCGCAAAACATAAATGCAGAGCACCTCTGAAGATCAAGGTTTGACTAAACATTGTAATTCATGGTAAAAGAGATCCAGCCATGCTCAATATAAATTAATAGTAATGGATGCAAATGACAACAGTGCTCTCCAACTGGTGCTTTTTAATAAGAGGGTGATGACTCAACATAAAAGTAAACAGATTGTCCCTTCGCAGAGGGAAGCAGGGATTTGTAGAGGTGCCAGAGCTCGGTTTTTGAAATAGAGATAAATAATATTTTGAGTGGCATACTTTCATCGTCAACATAACAACCGAGAGATCTCGATATCTTCCATGCTACACACATTATAGGCAGTTCCCAAGCAGAATGGTAAAGTTTATACTCCCCCACCACCAACAAGCATCAATGCATGGCTTGCCCGAAACAACGGGTGCCTCCAACTAACAATAATCCCGGGGGAGTTTTGTTTGCAATTATTTTGATTTGGTTTGAGCATGGGACTGGGCATCCTGGTGACCAGCCATTTTCTCGTGAGTGAGGAGCGGAGTCCACTCCTCTTGAGAATAACCCGCCTAGCATGGAAGATACAGATACCCTAGTTGATACATGAGCTATTCGTGCATACAAAACAGAATTTCATTTGAAGGTTTAGAGTTTGGCACATACAAATTTACTTGGAACGACAGGTAGATACCGCATATAGGAAGGTATGGTGGACTCATATGGAATAACTTTGGGGTTTATGGAAGTGGATGCACAAGCAGTATTCCCGCTTAGTACAAGTGAAGGCTAGAAAGACTGGGAAGCAACCAGCTAGAGAGCGACAACAGTCATGAACATGCATTAAAATTAATAGACATTTAGTGTAAGCATGAGTAGGATATAATCCACCATGAACATAAATATCGTGGAGGCTATGTTGATTTTATTTCAACTTCATGCGTAAACATGTGCCAAGTCGAGCCACTCGAATCGTTCAAAGGAGGATACCACCTATCATACCACATCACAACCATTTTAATAGCATGTTGGCATGCAAGGTAAACCATTATAAACTTCTAGCTAATTAAGCATGGCATAAGCAACTATAATCTCTAAATGTCATTGCAAACATGTTTCATTCGTAATAGGCTGAATCAGGAACAATGAACTAATCATATTTACAAAAACAAGAGAGGTCGAGTTCATACCAGCTTCTCTTATCTCAATCATTCCATCATATATCGTCATTATTGCCTTTCACTTGCACAACCGAACAATGTGGATAATAATAGTGCACGTGCATTGGACTAAGCTTGAATCTGCAAGCATTTAATTCAAGGGAGAAGACAAGGTAATATGGGCTCCTAGTTAAATCAATAATAATGCATATAAGAGCCACTTCAACATTTTCATTATGGTCTTCTCCTCTCGACCCCCAAAGAAAAGAAAGGAAATAAAACTATTTACACGGGAAAGCTCCCAACAAGCAAACGAAGAACGAGAAATATTTTTGGGTTTTCTTTTAGTTACTACTACTACAGGCATGGAAAGTAAACTAGCTAAAAGCTGCAACTAACTTTTTTTGGTTTTTCTTAAGGTTTTTCAAACACACAAGAAGAAAGCAAGAAAAAGGAAAATAAACTAGCATGGATAGTACAAAGAAAAAGTATGAGCACCGACAACTGGCATCAGTGTGTGAACATGAATGTAATGTCGGTGAGAAATATGTACTCCCCTAAGCTTAGGCTTTTGGCCTAAGTTGGTCTATGCCCATGGATGGCCTGGCGAATATCCGAAGTTGTAACTGGGGTCGTACTGAGATGCAGCCGCTACTACCTCACAAGCTGCAACTTGGAGGCGAGCTGCTTCCGCCCTCCTCTCGTACTCGTTCGCCTCCTCCCTGGTTATGACATATCTCCCCTTTGCCTGAAAGTCAAAGAAAGTAGGAGCAGGGAGAGCAATATGGACAGCGCAACGTCTGTCAAAGATTAGTCGGTACTGGAGAGGCTGTTCATTCCTCTCAATAGACTGATGGCGAACCATAGCATTAAAATCTAGATAAGCAGGAGGCAACTCCATATCATTTTCATGTATGGGTACCTCAAGATAATTAGTTAAACGAGTTGCATAAATGCCGCCAAACAAATCTCCACTTATACTGTTATGATGCAACCTTCGTGCAACGATAGCCCCCAAGTTATATTGTTTATCTCCTAATACTGCACTCTTGAGGACACTAAGGTCTGGAACGCACATGTGACAGGCTTCATCCTTACCGTTAATACATCTACCTATAAAGAGAGCAAAATAATGTATAGCAGGAAAATGGATGCTCCCAATGGTAGCTTGTGTGATTTCTCTAGATTTTTGCACAATTATACTAGCAAGAAAATCTTTAAATTCAGATTTGCGAGGTTCACTAGCATTACCCCACTGCGGGAGTTTACAAGCAGTACTAAAATCTTCTAAGTCCACGGTATAAGATTTATCATAAAGATCAAATAGGACAGTGTGATAATTGCGTGATGATGTAAATTTAAACCTTCTCACAAAGGAATCAGTTAGGTAGTGATATTGAGGGCACTTATCTGACACGAAGCCCTCGAGTTCAGCATTACGCACATACGCGTCAAATTCATCCTTAATTCCTGCTTGGACCATAAAATCTTCTGACGGCCATTCACAAGGTCGTACTTGAGCTTCTCTTGGTAGTTCATAGTCTGACTCACGTATCGTGAGCCTGGGTCCTTGATTCTTTGAGGAACCACCTTGGTACATTTTCCTTAACATATTTCTTCCTTGAAGAACAATCCCCCAAAGCAGTTTTGTGAGTGGAGCTTTGAGCAAGGAGATCGAAAATCGCAGCAAAACGAGCTAGAACACGAGTTTGAGCTGTGTGGTGATTTTTTCTGGACGAAGACGAAGTGTGTGGGTGCTGGAATAAGTGGAGGGGGCCCACGTGGGGCCCATGAGGCAGAGGGCACGCCCAGGGGGTGGGCGCACCCTGGCCCCTCGTGGCCAGGTGGTGGCTCCCCCTGATGTGTTCTCAGTGCCAGATATTCTTAAATATTCTACAAAAAACATCATATTTCAATTTCAGGGCATTTGGAGAACTTTTATTTTTGGGGTATTTTATATTGCACGGATAATTCAGAAAACAGACAGAAAATACTATTTTTGCTTTATTTAATCTAAATAACATAAAGTATAAGGAGGGTACAGAGAGTTGTGCTTTCTAACTTCATCCATCTCATGCTCCTCAAAAGGAATCCACTAACAAGTTTGATCAAGTCTTGTTAACAAACTCTTTCCGAATCGCATGAAACCGAAGAATTTTGGAATAACACTAAGTTACCTCAATGGGGATATGCACGTCCCCAATAATAATAATATCATATTTCTTCTCGACAGTGGGAAGAGGAAATTCAAAACCTCCAATAGTAATCAATGAAAATTTTCCAATAGAATTGATACTGTGGACTTGAGATTGTTTCCTCGGAAAGTGTACCGTATGCTCATTACCTTTAAGATGAAAAGTGACATTGCCTTTGTTGCAATCAATAACAGCCCCTGCAGTATTTAAAAAGGTTCTACCAAGGATAATCGACATACTATCGTCCTCGGGAATATCAAGAATAACAAAGTCCATTAAAATAGTAACATTTGCAACCACAACAGGCACATCCTCACAAATATCGACAGGTATAGCGGTTGATTTACCAGCCATTTGCAAAGATATTTCAGTAGGTGTCAACTTATTCAAATCAAGTCTATGATATAAAGAGAGAGGCATACCACTAACACCGGCTCCAAGATCACATAAAGCAGTTTTAACATAGTTTCTTTTAATGGAGCATGGTATAGTTGGTACTCCTGGATCTCCAAGTTTCTTAGGTATTCCAACTTTAAAAGTATAATTAGCAAGCATGGTGGAAATTTCAGCTTCCGGTATCTTTCTTTTATTTGTAACAATATATTTCATGTACTTAGCATAAGGATTCATTTTAAGCATATCAGTCAAACGCATACGCAAAAAGATAGGTCTAATCATTTCAGCAAAGCGCTCAAAATCCTCATCATCCTTTTTCTTGGATGGTTTAGGAGGAAAAGGCATGGGTTTCTGAACCCAAGGTTCTCTTTCTTTACCGTGCTTCCTAGCAACGAAGTCTCCCTTATCATAACATTGATTCTTTGATTGTGGGTTATCAAGATCAACAACGGGTTCAATTTCTACATCATTGTTACTGCTAGGTTGAGCATCAACATGAACATCATCATTAATATTATCACTAGGTTCATGTTCATCACCAGATTGTGTTTCAGCATCAGAAATAGAAATATCATTGGGATTCTCAGGTGTGTCAACAACAAGTTCACTAGAAGCATGCAAAGTTCTATCATTTTTCTTTTTCTTCCTCTTAGAAGGACTAGGTGCATCAACATTAGTTCTCTGAGAATCTTTCTCAATTCTCTTAGGGTGGCCCTCAGGATACAAAAGTTCCTTAGTCATTTTACCCCCTCTAGTCATAACTCTAACAACATTATCATTTTTCTTATTATTTAATTCATTGAGCAAATCATTTTGAGCTTTAAGCACTTGTTCTACTTGAGTGGTAACCATAGAAACATGTTTACTAATAAGTTTGAGTTCACCTTTAACTCTATACATATAATCACTCAAGTGTTCAATCATATAAGCATTGCGTTTCAATTGTACACCAACATAAGCATTGAAGTTTTCTTGTTTAACAATAAAATTATCAAACTCATCTAAGCATTGGCTAGCAGACTTATAACGAGGAATATCACCTTCATAAAATCTATAGAGAGAATTTACCTTTACTACCAGTGTCGGGTTATCAAGACCATGTATTTCTTCAATAGGCAGTAAATTCTTAACATCTTTAGCTTTAATACCCTTTTCTTTCATAGATTTCTTTGCCTCTTGCATATCTTAAGGACTGAGAAATAGAATACCCCTTTTCTTCGGAGTTGGCTTAGGAGTTGGTTCAGGAAGTGTCCAATTATTTTCATTAGTCAACATATTATTCAATAGCAATTAAGCTTGATCAATAGTTCTTTCCCTGAAAACACAACCAGCACAACTATCCGTGTGGTCTCTGGAAGCATCGGTTAGTCCATTATAAAAGATATCAAGTATTTCATTTTTCTTGAGAGGATGATCAGACAAAGCATTAAGTAATTGGAGAAGCCTGCCCCAAGCTTGTGGGAGACTCTCTTCTTCAATTTGCACAAAATTATATATTTCCCTTAAAGCAGCTTGTTTATTATGAGCAGGGAAATATTTAGCAGAGAAGTAATAAATCATATCATGGGGACTATGCACACAACTAGGATCAAGAGAATTAAACCATGTTTTAGCATCACCCTTTAATGAGAATGGAAATAATTTAAGGATATAGTAGTAACAAATTTTTTCCTCATGAGTGAATAGGGTGGTTATATCATTTAATTTAGTAAGATGTGCCTCAACAGTTTCAGATTCATAGCCATGAAAAGGATCAGATTCAACCAAAGTAATTAACTCAGGATCGACAGAGAAATCATAATCCTTATCAAAAATACAGATAGGTGAAGTAGCAAAAGCAGGGTCATATTTCATTCTAGCATTCAAAGACTTTTCTTTCAGCTTAGCTAATAATTTCTTAAGATCATATCTATCATTGCAAGCAAGAAAATTGCTAGCAGTTTATTCATCCATAACATAACCCTCAGGCACAACAGGCAATTCATATCTAGGGGGAGAATCTTCATCGTCACTTTCATCAATATTATCAGTTTCAATAATTTCATTCTCTCTAGCCCTAGCAAGTTGTTCATCCAGAAATTCACCTAGTGGCACAGTATTATCAAGCATAGAAGTAGTTTCATCATAAGTATCATGCATAGTAGAAGTGGCATCTTCAATAACATGTGACATATCAGAATTAATAGCAGAAGCAGGTTTAGGTGTCGCAAGTTTACTCAAAACAGAAGGAGAATCAAGTGCAGAGCTAGGTGGCAGTTCCTTACCTCCCCTCGTAGTTGAGGGATAAATCTTGGTTTTTTCGTCTTTCAAGTTCCTCATAGTGATCAGCAGATATAGATCCTAAGTGACTCAAAGAATAGAGGTATGCTCCCCAGCAACGGCGCCTGAAAATAGTCTTGATAACCCACAAGTATAGGGGATCGCAACAGTTTTCGAGGGTAGAGTATTCAACCCAAATTTATTGATTCGACACAAGGGGAGCCAAAGAATATTCTCAAGTATTAGCAGTTGAGTTGTCCATTCAACCACACCTGGAAAACTTAATATCTGCAGCAAAGTATATAGTAGCAAAGTAGTATGGAAGTAACGGCAACGGTGGCAAAAGTAACAGTAGCAATTTTGTAGTAATTGTAACAGTGGCAACAACAAAGTAACTAAGTAGAGATCAATATGTGAAAAGCTCGTAGGCATTGGATTAGTGATGGATAATTATGTCGGATGCGATTCCTCATGCAACAATTATAACATAGGGTGACACAGAACTAGCTCCAGTTCATCAATGTAATGTAGGCATGTATTCCAAATATAGCCATATGTGCTTATGGAAAATAACTTGCATGACAGCTTTTGTCCTACCCTCCCGTGGTAGCGGGGTCCTATTGGAAACTAAGGGATATTAAGGCCTCCTTTTAATAGAGTACCGGACCAAAGCATTAACACTTAGTGAATACATGAACTCCTCAAACTACGGTCATCACCAGGAGTTGTCCCGATTATTGTCACTTCGGGGTTACCGGATCATAACATATAGTAGGTGACTATTGACTTGCAAGATAGGATCAAGAACTCACATATATTCATGAAAACATAATAGGTTCAGATCTGAACTCATGGCACTCGGGCCCTAGTGACAAGCATTAAGCATAACAAAGTCATACCAACATCAATCTCAAAACATAGTGGATACTAGGGATCAAACCCTAACAAAACTAACTCGAGTACATGGCAAATATCATCCAACCCATCACCGTCCAACAAGCCTCCGATGGAATTACTCATGCACGGCGGTGAGCATCATGAAATTAGTGATGGAGGAAGATTGATGATGACGACGGCGACGGATTCCCCTCTCCGGAGCCTCGAACGGACTCCAAATCAGCCCTCCCGAGAGAGATTAGGGCTTGGCGGCGGCTCCGTATCGTAAAACGTGATGAATCCTTCCCTCTAATTTTTTCTCCCCGAACGTGAATATATAGAGTTGGAGTTGACGTCGGTGGAGTCTCAGGGGGCCCACGAGACAGGGGGGCGTGCCCCCACCCTCGTGAACAAGGTGCGGCCCCCCTGGTCATGATTCTTTCGCCAGTATTTTTTATATATTCCAAAAGTATTCTCCGTGAAGTTTCAGGTCATTCCGAGAACTTTTACTTCTGCACAAAAATAACACCATGGTAATTCTGCTGAAAACAGCGTCAGTCCAGGTTAGTTCCATTCAAATCATGCAAGTTAGAGTGCAAACAAGGGCAAAAGTGTCTGGAAAAGTAGATATGATGGAGACGTATCAGGGGTGCACTACAAAAAAATATACTTCCGTGATGATACGTTTTTGTCACAATAGGTCACGTTTATTGTCATGCATGTACATTCATGACAATTTTATGACAGAATCATGCATGTACGTGATGATACCCCTCGTAGAAGTGTTCCATGACATTACCAAAAGTATCATCACGGAAGTGTCCACTTCCATGACGATAAATCACGCGTCATAGAAGTGCTTTCGTCAAGGGTGACTGACACGTGGCATCGACTGTAACTGGTCGCCGTTAAGCTATCGGGTCTGGTTTTGGATTCGATAACCCGTTAACAGCCCGGACCAATGGGGATTTTGCACGTGTAAAATTCTCATTGGCCGGAGGAAACATGTGTTGGCTCAATGTTCTGACAGATGTCATCCACTCATTGGACATGAGGTGCCTATGATACGTCAACATGTGGCATGGCCCAACAGAGGCCCATTCTGTTGAAAAGGCCGGCCCAGCTAAAGGCCGACCATGTTTTTTCAGACACTAGTGGGCTGGCTCGTTAACAACCTGCCATGTTTTGGGTGAGGCCCATACCAGATCAGGCCCGTTCATAGCCGATCGTGTTTTGGGCCAAATTATGGCCCATATCGGATTAGGCCCGTTAACATGCCACTGTTCTTTTGGGCCCATACTAAGACAGGTTTGTATTTCAGCCTGTTAAATGCCCGCTACCGATTCGCCCGATAATAGTTTCGGCCTGTTAGCGGCCCATGGTGCATCTGGGACGTTGTCGGCCCGCTTAACTTTAGGCCATTTAACGCCCATGCGTAACTGGCTATTTCTTGTCCGGCAACTTTAGGCCTCTTAACGGCCCATAGTCTTCGTGGATAAATTTTAGCTCAATCGCCTATTGGCTCGTTAATGGCCCGTGTAACGCTTGGGCCTAATTACAGCCAGCGTTGAATCCGCCTGCCATGTCCCATCTGATAATGGCCCATGACACTTTTAGGCCTATGGCCCACGTAGATACCGGCCTGCTTAAAGCCCATAATTTTATTGGGCCAAACAGGCCCGAGATATATTTTGGCCTGTTAAATGCTCGCCCTATTTGGGCCAAACATGGGCCTTAGGCAATTTCGGCCTGTATTGGCCCGTGATTTTTTCGGCTCAACGCTAGCCCAATCTAGGTTTTAGCCTGTTAAAAGCCCATGGTATTCTCTGGCCCAGCTGGACAGAACTTTACTCGGCCTGTTAAAGGCGGGAAACAACTATAGGTTTGGACTTGCTAATGGCCCAAGATGATTATAGGCCCAGGTTTTGGCCCATATGAATAACAGGCAGGCCTGAAGACGACAACACTGAGATCCACTGAACCTTCCGGCCTAAATTACAGCATACCGACCAAGAATAAACCTAGACTATACAACAAAGAAATTACAACATATTACATCTCCTCGGCATCAAAGTTCGGCGCCAGTGATAATAAAGGGCAACCAGACAGCAGTTTACATAAACTGGGCAGGTCGCCACTAGTGGATGTTAACAGGCGGACAAAATAATAGACAGAACTAACAGCACTTCAACATAGTTCAAGAAAGGTTAGCCCGACCCAGGAGCTGCAGCGCAAGCAGCTTAGCAACTTGATGAGACTGCACTTCTTTGGCGCTCATATCCACCAACTTAAGCTGCATAGCATCAATAAACGTCTTGTACTTATAGTTAATCTTGCATAGAGATTGGAGTTCCAGTCGTATTTGAGCGGAAGCATGTATTTCGGCTTGAATTTCAGACTAAAGAAGTCGAACAGATTCAGGCGGTGACTTCATCGAGCTTGTGTCACTGAGTAAGTTTGACACTACATCAAGATGTGACTTCGTGGTTGTATCCCTACCCTCAACATGTGTTGCCTTCTCCTCTGGAATATGTGTTAGAGGGACAAACAACGGGTTCGTCTCACTATCATTGTGGCAGTTCTTCCTAGCAGCAGTGTTGTCACCCTGAAAGAGAAACAAGTAGGTTGATAACAGGTTTTGCACGTATAAGCATCAGTGCTGTCAATTCATCTCATTTCTTTGTCAAAAATAAAGAGACACGGTTTAAAATAGCATTAACATAATATGCATTGTTCATAGTTAAGACGGAAGGAAATGGCATCACAGGAGCGGCCCGACTTCACCGCACTAATCGGATTACGTATCAAGAACACAAGCATAGATGTAGTTCTAAACAATGTATAAGCATGAATGGTGAGTGCACTGTCAATTTATACCATTTCATATTGGTAAATAAGGAGACACGATTTAAATAACATTAATATAATATGGCATTGTTCATAGTTGAGACATAGAAGGATATGACACTGTGTTGTTGTTGGTTGTCTCACCACACCACCAGACATGTATCAAGAACACAAGCATACACATAGTGCTAAAGAAGATAACTTGCTATGTTTAGTTTAATTTACATGGTACGAATAAGGAACTAGATTGTACAACTAAAGACTGAAATTGAGAAGGACAAACTTATGTTTATGTACTTCTACTTTATAAACTTTGAACAAGCAATTTGATGCAGACGACAAAAATAAATAGCATTTGCACTCATAGCTATCCAAATATAAACAACAAAGTTTGAAGGCTCGAGGAGGACAAACTTACATTAGTAGTGAAGACATGCTCTATAAAGGCCTTGTCCATATTGATGGGGGGGGGGGCAATTCAAGAAGTTTACCGCAGACTCTTCTTCAAGAGTATTGCCTTTATTCTACATTTTGCTAAGAGTAAATATAGATGTGAAAATATAGGAACAAATGGCGATTATTTAACTTAAGATGCAGATTACAAATGTAAATACAACATACAAGCAGAAGGCACTGACAAGAGCAATGCAGAGCTAAACTTCTTCAGTAACATTGGTTTTATTCAATATTTTGGCAAGAGTAAATGTAGATCTAATGTATAGAAAAATGGAGGACAAGGGAAAATAAGCTGCAAAGTGTACATGAAGAACTAGCTGACAAATATAAGTACAGTGATGAAGGACAATAGATACTTACAGGAACATTGCATAACTAAATTTCTACATAGGCATTGGGTTTATTCTACACTAATTTAAGCATAAATATATATCTGATAATTTGGAGAGAACAATGGATAAGCAAGCTATAATGCACAATGATGTCACATAATCCACCAGGTATGAATGTAAGGACATCGATAGGACAATAGGAACTCACAAGAGCAAAGTAGCGACTAGCATAGTTGCGATATCCTAGGTTTTGCGGCGCTGGTTCGATCTCCAATATACGTCGGGTGATATGTGATTTCTCCGGTAGCACCACCTTTTTCAAGGAATTTGCTTGTAATCCTTCAGGTTCTGCAATCATCCTCTTCCTTTTGGATGTCTGAAACACAAAAACAACATTTGAATGGAAAAACATGGTATGACGACAAATGGAATAGGTATTGATAATGGATGGGCATGGCATCTTCACATATATCATGAGTAAACTAAGCAGACGGTGGTGCAACGAAACAAAAGAAATGCAAGACACCTTATGCAAGATATGTGCAACCAATAAAACCTTGCAAAATCAGAACATGCACCTTATTGGGTGAACAGGATAGGCCATCTGCCTTTGACCCCTTGAGCTCAGAATATTCATTAGGATCATATTCTGAATATGAATCTATAGGTCGCGAGCATGTGGGTTTCATTGCATCCACAATGGACCTCAATCCCTTGATGCCAAGTTTGTTACCCATTGAACTATTCCGCAATATTCTTCTGATGTGCGCATTCTATATTTATTGTGATTATGTACAATATGTGTAAAGCATGAAAACACAAATAGTAGTGAGATTATCTTTGTAATGCAGAGGATATTGTAATATAATAGAGGCTCCCTGTAAACCCTTGTGTGCTATCACTGGATTCTGATGAGAGAGCCCATGTGTGCTGTAATATGGTGAGTAGATTAATATAATCTGGCACAACTACACACAAAAATAAGCTCCCTGTTGGGGCCCCAGATGTAAGAATAGTTGGCAGATGATAGGTTCATAATATACCGTATAGAAAGTTTATTGCCAAACCATGATAACGAGAGCGCAGAGCCAGAAGGCAGATTGTAGTGTAGATAATAGGGGTACACCATAACCACCATAAATAAATCCGGAAAACGGAACTGGCTGGAAAACATAGGGTTTTGCCGCTACTAATATGTAGCCTATCGGTCACCTACAGGCCAGCTGTATTCATCTGAAGGCGCACAGATGTTACTATCAGTTTAGTCTATCAAAGACCGCGCGGCTCCCACCATTTCCTGGGTACTATGGCAAACCAACTCGAAGTGCGAAATCATTTAGCAGAACTGGTCCAATAGAGGTGTCGACTGCAAATGTCCCTGCTCCCCTTCCTGATAAGGAACATACTGTGCTTACTAAAGAAGAACAGAAGAGGAACATGTTAAAGAACGGAAGAGGGAGCATATTCTACATGTCTACATGCAAGTTGCATGACTTTTTTCATTTGGGTCAGTCGACCATTTCAGGCGGTTGGATGAAGATCCTACGTCTCCTAACCCTTCTTCTTCCTCGTCTCTGATTCTTCCCATACAGAACATTGCACGGGCCGCCGGCCGAACCACCGGCTGATACATCTCCAACGTATCTATAATTTTTGATTGTTCCATGCTATTATTGTATCCATCTAGGATGTTTTATATGCATTTATATGCTATTTTATATGATTTTTTGGGACTAACCTATTAACCTAGAGCCACCTGTGCGCTTACATTTTTCCTTGTTTTTGAGTATCGCAGAAAAGGAATACCAAACGGAGTCCAATTGACGTGCCAATTTTTGTTGATATTTTATGGACCAAAAGAAGCCCCGGAGTAAAAGAGTTAGGCCAGAAGAGTCCCGGGCTGTCCACGAGGGTGGGGGCACGCCCTACCCCCTGGGCGTGAGCCCCTATCTCGTGGACGACTCAGAGACCCCCCTAACGTGAGATCGATGCAAAAATTCCTATAAATACAGAAACCTCCAAAACATAACCTAGATCAGAAGTTCCGCCACCGCAAGCCTCTGTACCAACCAAAAACCAATCTAGACCCATTCCAGCACCCTGGCGGAGGGGGGCTCCCTCTCTGGTGGCCATCTTCATCATCCCGACGCTTTCCATGACGAGGAGGGAGTAGTTCACCCTCGGGCTGAGGGTATGTACCAATAGTTATGTGTTTGATCTCTCTCTCTCTCTCTCTCTCTCGTGTTCTTGAGGTGGTATGATCTTGATGTATCGCGAGCTTTGCTATTATAGTTGGATCTTATGATGTTTCTCCCCCTCTACTCTCTTGTAATGGATTGAGTTTTCCCTTTGAAGTTATCTTATCGGATCGAGTCTTTAAGGATTGGAGAACACTTGATGTATGTCTTGCATGTGTTTATCTGTGGTGACAATGGGATATTCATGTGATCTACTTGATGTATGTTTTGGTGTCAACTTCGGGTTCCGTAACATTGTGAACTTATGCATAGGGGTTGGCACACATTTTCGTCTTGACACTCCGGTAGAAACTTTGGGACACTCTTTGAAGTACTTTGTGTTGGTTCGAATAGATAAACCTGAGATTGTGTGATGCATATCATATAATCATACCCATGGATACTTGAGGTGACATTGGAGTATCTAGGTGACATTAGGGTTTTGGTTGATTTGTGTCTTAAGGTGTTATTCTAGTACGAACTCTTGAATAGATCAACCAGAAAGAATAACTTTGAGGTGGTTTCGTACCCTACCATAATCTCTTTGTTTGTTCTCCGCTATTAGTGACTTTGGAGTGACTCTTTGTTGCATGTTGAGGGATAGTTATATGATCCAATTATGTTATTATTGTTGAGAGAACTTGCACTAGTGAAAGTATGAACCCTAGGCCTTGTTTCAATGCATTGCAATACCGTTTACGCTCACTATTATTACTTGCTACCTTGCTGTTTTTATATTTTCAGATTACAAAAACCTATATCTACCATCCATATTGCACTTGTATCACCATCTCTTCGCCGAACTAGTGCACCTATACAAATTACCATTGTGTTGGGTGTGTTGGGGACACAAGAGACTCTTTGTTATTTGGTTGCAGGGTTGTTTGAGAGAGACCATCTTCATCCTACGCCTCCCATGGATTGATAAACCTTAGGTCATCCACTTGTGGGAAATTTGCTACTGTCTTACAAACCTCTGCACTTGGAGGCCCAACAACGTCTACAAGAAGAAGGTTGCGTAGTAGACATCAAGCAGTTTCTATCGCCGTTGCCATGGAGGTGAGTGCTTGAAGGTATATCTTTAGATCTTGCAATCGAATCTTTTAGTTTCTTGTTCTATCACTAGTCTAGTTTATAAAAGAGAACTACAAAAAATGGAATTGAGGGTGCCTCATATGCTTCATCTTTTTAATGTCTTCCGTGAAAATAAGGATTCCGATAATTGTGCTCAATTGCTAGAGGAAGAATGCATTAGAATGTTTGGCACTAAATCTTTGTATGATGATAATGATTGCAATGGTGTTAGTATGAATTCCTTGAATACCCATGATGCTAATGATATGCAAAGCTAGAAGCTTGGGGATGCTATGTTTGATGAAGATGATATGTTTAGTCCCCCAAGTTTTGATGATAATATTTATTATGATGAAAGCATGCCTCCTATTTATGATGATTATATTGATGACAGTGGGTTTGGAAGAGTGTCAACTTTAGGAAGTAATGATCCCACTATTTTGGAGGATGTTGAATATTATTGTGATAATTATGAAAGTGGATTTGGAGAGGTCATTGATGAAGCTATGTACCTAGGGTAGGGTCATGAACCTGTCCAAGATACCCTCCCCAAGGACATCTCTAGAAGAATCACCTTTCAATCGACTCAGAAGTGTTCCACTCGACAGACTCGAAGACACTCAACCATGAAGCCAACCACTCGATAGCCAGGAGATCTAAAGTCACTCCGCACGCTAACGGTCGGTCATTAAGTAGCCTTTATGGTCATCATAGCACTTTACTTAAGCAAGCATCGTAACGCCTCGACCTTAATGTACCTTAAACCCTGCATAACTGAGGACCGGAGGGGTCTGGCGAACTCTATATAAGCCACCCCCCTCCTCAGTGTCAAGGGTTCGCACCCCTATAATTCATACACACATAGTCCAGTCGACCGCCTCCGGGCTCCAAGACGTAGGGCTATTACTTCCTCCGAGAAGGGCCTAAACTCGTAAACTCGTGCGTATGCAACTACTCCATAGCTAGGATCTTGCCTCTCCATTCCTACCCCCCTACATTACTGTCAGACTTAGAACCACGACAGTTGGCGCCAGCCGTGGGGTAGGTGTCTCAGCGACTTATTGGAGAAGTTGTGATTTTTCCGATCTCCTTCATCATGGTTTCAGGCGGAGTTTTGTTGAGGGCCGCGAGATCCGTCTCGGCGCGATCACGTTCATCGCCGACAACTCCGCTTGGCTTCAGGAGGCTCCGCTCGACATCTACACGCTCCCTATCCGCGGGGCGACGCACTTTCGCGCGTGCGTCCGCGGCGTCCTCCTGTGGCAACTGTCGACCCAATTTCGGCCCTCGTGTCGCCCTCCTCCTCGCTTTCCCGCCGGCGCAAGCGCTCCGGTTGGTCGAGACTTCAGCAGTGGGTGAGGCACGCGGTGGCTCGCCAGTCGGCCACCCCCCAAGTCGTGGCGATCGAGCCCGACGAATCACTCTGACTGTTCGACTGCCGACAGTTCGCAGAGATCGTGCATCCGAAAGTGCGATAAAGAAGGATCTAGCGGCGGAGGTTCTAATGGTCGATGGAACACACAGTCCTCCCGGCTGTCCCCGCACCGACGGAGGCGACGGCAGAGGCGACCCGTCGCATGCCCATGAAGAGTATCTCCCCGAGCCCCTCACTTCGCTGCAGAGGGAAGAACTTCGCCGCCGGAACATGGATGCACTGCACACTCCTATCATTGGAGAAATCCCCGAGGCTCGTGCTTTAGAGGACGCTGGCCATTAACTTGGTTGAGCGCACTCGACAGAGAATCTCCAATGAGTACTTGACGAGCGTATGCGACAACGGGTTCCGTAATCCAATCGACGCCAACTCTTTCCACCACCGACTCAGTATATCAAACTCGATTCAAAATTTAGCAATTGCGGCCCGTATAGCGAAGTCGATTCATGCGTCCCACCGAGGCTGGCAGAGGCTTATTGCAGATCGAGCATTACTCCGGGCAGCAGGAGACCAGAATTCAGTCAGATCACGATCGCAGAATAGGATCCACAAAGAATCCGTTGTTGCAGGTCATACTCAGCTCCACGGCCAAAGGTCGCCCCGAGGCGTGAGGGGCGTGAAGACCGGTGAGATCAAGATAGGAACCGTGGAGCGGTATGATCACCGATTCGGTCGCGATGATCGGCGTCGGTGCCCACCCTCCCCAAGGAGTGGGTCATACGTGCCTCGACGGCGGGATGATGACGCCCTCACAAAGTGTTGGGCGAAGGATTCCGGTCGACCCGGAAGAACCAGGCTTTGATGCGAGATCCATTCTCGTTCGTGGTTTGGTCGATGTAAACAGAGCTCACCGAGAAGGTCATGACAGGGATGTACCCACCAGCAGCAGAGTGCACGTCTCAGGACCAGAGTGCTTCAGCAGATCCATCAGGGCTGCAGTGATTCCTCCCAACTTCAGGTTGGCGACTGGAGTCAGTAAGTTCACTGGTAAGTCCAAACCTGATACTTGGCTAGAGGACTATCGAGTGGCTGTTCAGATTGGCGGCGGCAATGATGAAGTGGCCATGAAACACCTGCCTCTTATGTTGGAGGGCTCGGCCAGAGCATGGCTGAACCAGTTAGCACCCAAAGAAGATTTACACTTGGGAAGATCTTTCCCGAGTGTTTGTTAGAACATTTGAAGGGACACCAAGCGACCGGCGAGGTTGATGAATTGCAATCTTGTGTGCATAAGACAAATGAAACCTTGAGAGATTACATCCAGAGATGGATCACGTTGCATCACACAAGATGAGAATGTATCCGATCACCAGGCGATCTGTGCCTTCAAGGAAGGCGTTAAGTCTGAAGAGCTAAACCTGAAATTCGGTCGAACCAGAGACATGTCTCTGAGTCGAATGATGGAGATTGCCACCAAGTATGCCAATGGTGAAGAAGAGGATCGACTCCGGAGTGGAAAGCACAAGTCAGTCGCCCACGAAACCGGAGGAGGGAACTCCAGTCGGAAGCAGAAGCGGAAAGCCGAGCCAGCTGCTCCTGGAGAAGCCTTGGCCGTGACTCAAGGAAAGCTCAAGGGGAAGCCCAAAGGGCCCTGGAACCCCAAGAAAGTGAAGGATCAAGACGAAAATGATGTATTAGACCTGCCATGCCACATCCACACAAAGAAAGATGAAGAGGGTAAACTCATTTACCCAAAGCATACCACTCGACAGTGTCGACTCCTGGTCCAGCAGTTCCAGGGTAAGCAGCCCAAAGATAAGGAAAAGGCGTCGGACAAAGTTGAGAACAAGGAAGATAGTGATGATGGGTACCCCCAGGTCAATTCCACCCTGATGATTTTTGCTGACGTTGAAAGCAAAAGTCAATTGAAAGTTATTAACCGAGAGGTGAATATGGTCGCTCCAGCGACACCCAATTATCTGAAATGGTCTCAGACTGCCATCACATTCGACCAGTCTGACCACCCGACGCACATAGCCACCCCTGGGAGGCAAGCTTTGGTGGTCGACCCAGTTGTCGAAGGCACTCGACTGATTAAAGTTTTGATGGATGGTGGCAGTGATCTGAATATACTATATGCAGAGACCTTGAAAGGGATGGGAATTCCGATGTCCAGGCTCAGTACCAGCAACATGAGTTTCCATGGAGTCATTCCCGGAAAGAAGGTCGAGTCACTCGGTCATATTGCTCTTGATGTGGTTTTCGGGGACTCCAAGAATTTCCGCAAAGAAAAGTTGACATTTGAAGTCGTGGATTTCCAGAGTGCTTATCATGCTATTCTAGGAAGGCCAACAGATGTATCGCTTTCATGGCTCGACCATGTTATGTATACCTTAAGCTGAAGATGCCAAGCCCCAAAGGTGTGATCACTGTCACCGGCAATCGGAAGAAAGCGGAAGAGTGTTTCCAGAAAGGCTCAAAAATCGCCGATGCTCAGATGGCAGTGGTAGAACTGCATGAATACCAGAAAACTGTAGACCCAAGTGATTTGTTGCGAGCCAAGAAGCCCGCTACGGAATCAGAGTTTCAGTCGTTCGGTGAGACAAAGCCGAATCACATTCACCCGACCGACCCCAATGCTGCTCCGACTCATATATGTACAACACTCGACTCCAAATAGGAAGAAGCGCTCATCCAGTTCCTCCGTGAGAATGGGACATCTTCGCATGGAAGCCTTCTGACATGCCGGGTGTTCCTGTGGGCTGGTGAGCACCGCCTCTGAGTCGACGCAAAAGTGAAACCTGTCAAAGAACATCTTCGACGGTCCGCCGTCCAGAAGAGAAAGGCCATTGGCAAGGAGGTGGCTCGCCTCTTAGCAGCGGAGTTTATCCGAGAGATTTACCACTCCGAGTGGCTCGCCAATGTCGTCATGGTCCCCAAGAAGGACTAGTCACTTCGCATGTGCATTGACTTCAAACATATCAATCGGGCCTGCCCGAAAGATCATTTCCCTCTCCCCCGCATCGACCAAATAGTCAACTCGACTGCGGGATGTGAGCACCTGTCTTTTTTAGACACCTATTCCGGTTACCATCAGATCCGTGCATATGGACCCGACGAGATCAAAACAGCTTTCATCACTCCATTCGGTGCTTCGTTATGTCACCATGCCATTCGGCCTCAAGAATGCCGGAGCCATGTTCATGAGGATGATTCGAAGTGTTTGCTCACTCAAATCGGTCGGAATGTGGAAGCATACATGGATGATATTGTGGTCAAGTCACGGAAGGGTTCCGACCTCGACTGACCTTCTTTGAGACATTTGCCAACCTCAGGAGGTATGATATCAAGCTTAATCCATCAAAGTGCACATTTGGAGTTCCTGGCGGAAAGTTACTCGGTTTTCTCGTTTTCGAACGAGGAATCTTTGCCAATCCAGAAAAAGTTGGTACTATACTCCGAATGAAACGTCCTGTGTGTGTGCACGATATCCAGAAGCTTACTGCTTGCTTGGCCGCTTTAAGTCGATTCATCTCTCGACTCGGTGAAAAGGCATTGCCTCTTTACCAACTGATGAAGAAGTCAGACAAGTTCGAGTGGACTCCACGAAGGCGATGCGGCGTTTGCGAGCTAAAGCCCTGCTCTCCACCCAATGGCGCTTGCTGCCCCAATCAGCGAAGAGCCTTTGCTGCTTTACATTGCAGCCACGGGACAAGTTGTCGATTACAATACTTACGGTCGAGCGGTAAGAAGAAGGAAAGCGTTTGAAGTTCAAATACCAAAGATATTATGTTTCTCAAGTTTTAACCCCGTCAAAGCAAAGATATCCTCATTATCAGAAGCTTGTATATGGGATTTATATGACCACGAAGAAGGTTGCACATTACTTCTTTGACCATTCCATTACAGTCGTCAGCGATGCTCCATTGTCAGAGATTCTACACAACAAAGATGCAACTGGTCGAGTGGCAAATTGGGCAATTGAACTCCTTCCCTTAGATATCAAGTTTGAGGCAAAGAAAGCCATCAAGTCCCAAGCAATAGCAGATTTAAATGGCGAAAGTGGATTGAACAACAACTGCCGATTCAAGTTCACTCGGAGCACAGGACCATGTTCTTTGATGGTTCCAAGATGCTGAATGGTTTCGGTGCTGGGGTAGTGTTAGTTTCCCCCCGAGGAGATAAGCTCAGATATGTTCTTCAAATTCACTTTGATTCCTCCAACAACGAAGCAGAATATGAAGCACTTTTGTATGGGTTGCGTATGGCCATTTCACTTTCGGCGTCAAATCGCCTCATGGTCTATGGCGACTCAGATTTGGTGGTTAATCAAGTGATGAAGGAGTGGGACGTCAGAAGTCCGGCCATGACTGGCTACTGCAATGCAGTGAGAAAGCTATAGAAGAAATTCGAGGGGTTAGAGCTTCATCATATACCTCGACTAAAAAATCAAGCAGCTGATGATTTGGCAAAAATAGGTTCCAAGAGAGAAGCCATTCCCAGCAATGTGTTTTTGGAACACATCCACACACCATCAGTTCAAGAGGATCCTTTCACGGAAGAGACTCCGCAACCAAAAAGTGCCACAGATCCGACTGAAGTTGAGGTTCCAGCGGTGGTCGACTTGATCATGGAAGTCTTGGTCATCACTCCCGACTGGACGGTGCCGTACATCACGTACATCCTAAGGAAAGAACTCCCAGAGAATGAAGAAGAGGCTCGACAGATCGTCCGTCGATCCAAGGCCTTTACTGTGATAAAGGGACAGTTATACAGAGAAAGCGCGACTGGAGTCGGTCAGAAGTGTATAACGCCAGAAGAAGGTCAAATAATTCTTGACGATATCCACTCGGGGACCTGTGGTCATCATGCGTTCTCTCGGACCATTGTGGCTAAAGCATACCGAGCGGGATTTTACTGGCCAAGAGCAAATGAAATGGCGAAAGAGATAGTCAACAAATGTGAAGGATGCCAGTTCTACTCCAATATGTCACACAAACCCGCGTCAACCTTGAAGACCATTCCACTCGTCTGGCCCTTCGCTGTTTGGGGATTGGATATGATTGGACCACTGAGAACTGGCAGGAGCGGCTTCACTCACGTGCTAGTGGCAGTCGACAAGTTTACTAAATGGATTGAAGCTAAGGCTATCAAGAATCTCGATGCATGCACTGCTATCAGTTTAATCAGAGAATTGATATTCAGATATGGAGTTCCGCATATCATCATCACTGATAATGGGTCAAACTTCGATTCTGACAAGTTTAGAGCCTTTTGCGCCTCTCAAGGCACACGAGTCGACTACGCTTCAGTCGCTCATCCCCAGTCGAACAGACAAGCGGAAAGAGCAAACGGTCTAATTCACAAAGGAATGAAACCCCGACTGATGCATGATCTCAAGCACGCAGCAGGCGCATGGGTCGACGAACTTCCATTAGTTCTTTGGGGATTGAGGACCACACCTAATCGGTCAACTGGACGAACTCCATTCTTTCTTGTCTATGGAGCTGAAGCAGTTCTTCTGAGTGACTTGCTTCACAATGCACCCCGAGTCGAGCTCTACTCAGAAGATGAAGCAGAACAAGCCCGGCAGGACGCAGTCGACCTCCTAGAAGAGGAAAGAGAGATGGCCCTGATCCGATTGACTATTTATCAGCAAGACTTGCGTCGATTCCATGCCAGAAATGTGAAAAGTCGAGCCTTCCAAGAAGGAGACTTGGTCCTCCGAGTAGATCAACAGAAACCACACAAGCTCGCTCCCACTTGGGCAGGCCCCTTCATCGTCACCAAAGTTCTCCACAATGGAGCGTACCATCTTTACAACGTCGATCGCCAGATTGATGAGCCTCGAGTTGGAATGCGGAGCTGCTCCGCCCCTTTTATATTTAAGTACTCACTCGGATGAGATGTAATAAGAAATACCTATGTAGTTTATTTATCAAAGACAAGAGCGTTATAATTTTCCCAGTGATTGTTGTTGCTTTTGTTTTCATATGAAACCCCCAAGTGGGTAGCTTAGCTGCGAATCCGTTTCGCCTAAGTTTGTAAAAAAAATTCCTACCGAGTGACGAGCAAGCCTCTCACTCAGAGGCTTAGCTGCGAATCCGTTTCGCCTAAGTACTTGAAAATCCTACCGAGTGACGAGCAAGCCTCTCATTCGGAGGCTTAGCTGCGAATCTGTTTCGCCTAAGTACTTGAAAATCCTACCGAGTGGTGAGCCAGCCTCCCACTCGGGGGCTTAGCTGCAGTCCAAGTACTCGCCTAAGTTTAAAAAAAATCCTACCGAGTGGTGAGCCATCCTCCCACTCGGAGGCTTAGCTGCAGTCCAAGTACTCGCCTAAGTTTTAAAAAAATCCTACCGAGTGGTGAGCCAGCCTCCCACTCGGGGGCTTAGCTGCAGTCCAGTACTCGCCTAAGTTTAACAAATCCTACCGAGTGGTGAGCCAGCCTCCCACTAGGAGGCTTAGCTGCAGTCCAAGTACTCGCCTAAGTTTAACAAATCCTACCGAGTGAAGAGCAATCCTCTCACTCGGGGGCTTAGCTGTAGTCCAGTACTCGCCTAAGTTTAACAAATCCTACCGAGTGAAGAGCAATCCTCTCACTCGGGGCTTAGCTGCAGTCCAAGTACTCGCCTAAGTTTGAGAAATCCTACCGAGTGAAGAGCAATCCTCTCACTCGGGGGCTTAGCTGCAGTCCAAGTACTCGCCTAAGTTTGAGAAATCCTACCGAGTGAAGAGCAATCTCTCACTCGGGGGCTTAGCTGCAGTCCAAGCACTCGCCTAAGTTTGAGAAATCCTACCGAGTGAAGAGCAATCCTCTCACTCGGGGGCTTAGTTGCAGTCCAAGTACTCGCCTAAGTTTAAGAAATCCTACCGAGTGAAGAGCAATCCTCTCACTCGGGGGCTTAGCTGATCCAAGACTACTGCCTAAGTTCGAAAACATACCGATCCGCAAGGATGACGAGGTGCAGGTCAACTGCCACCTTCTCCTTCGGAGCTGCGCCACAAGTACAACGTGCGCTCCATCCCGATCCGCAAGGACAACGAGGTGCAGGTCGACTGCTACCTTCTCCTTCGGAGCTGCGCCACAAGTACAACGTGCGCTCCATCCCGATCCGCAAGGACGACGAGGTGCAGGTCGACTGCTACCTTCTCCTTCGGAGCTGCGCCACAAGTACAACATGCGCTCCATCCCGATCCACAAGGATGATGAGTTGCAGGTCGATTGCTACCTTCTCCTTCGGAGCTTCGCCACAAGTACAACGTGCGCTCCATCCCGATCCGCAAGGACGACGAGGTGCAGGTCGACTGCTACCTTCTCCTTCGGAGCCACAAGTACAACATATGTACTCCATCCCTTCCTGCAAGGACAATGATGCGCAGGACGACTGAATCTTCCACCTCAGAGCTGCATCCCAAACACAAAGACTATTCCGAGTGAAGAGCACAGTCCACTCGAAGGCAAATGCAAGCATATTCAGAAGTAAAACCAGTTCAGATAAATCTTAAAGGTTCCAAACCGTAGATCAAAGTACTCGGGCTCTCAGCCCGAATGAGTTTAGCGGTTACAAAATCCACTCGGCATTCCGAGGCAAATTTAAGGTGAGGCATAAAGTTTGTTCACTCCGCGGGAGGAGGACTAGCAGGCTCGACGAACTTGTCCAGGTCGACACCATCAGCGATCCGAGTGGCAGCAGCAATGAAAGTCTCCATAAAGGATCAGAAATCATGCTTCTTGGTGTTGACGGCCTTGATTGCTGCCAGCTTATCTTCTCGCGCCTCTTTACAGTGGACACGAACCAAAGACAGAGCCACATCAAGACCGCACCGAAAGCGGAAGACTTCTTCCACTCCTGCACTCGACCAGGGATCTCGTTAAGTCCAGTCATCAGGGACTCGAGGTCGTTCTGGAGTGTTGCCCCTGGCCAAAGTGCTGTGTCGATCCGCGACATGGCGACTTTCAGTCGAGTCAAGTAGTCAACAACGCCGTCGATGCGGGATTCTAGTCGGAGCAGGTTCATAGCAGTTTCGTCCTTCATGGGAATTGATAGGGTCCAAATTTGGTTCGATTCGCCCAGTCTCCTCCTCAAAGTCTCGACAAAGCTCTGCATGCGCAGTCCAAAGATGAGTCAATATTCGTATGCCGAGTCGACAAAGATGAACCAGTCGGAACGGGACATGTACCTTCAAGCTTGATGAATAACTTCTTGGCGAGGCTCCTCAGATAGCTTTCCAGATCATCCCTCCTACGAGAAAGGCCTTCCATCTTCTCGTTCAGGTTAACCTTGTCCTTCTTCAAGCGGGTTACCTCCTTGTTGGCTTCATCCAGGGCAGATTTCATCTTCGCATTCTCCTCCTCCAGTTTGCCGACTGAAGCCAGCTTCTGCTCAGCCAGAGTAGTTTGGTCGCCGGCCTTCTTTTGTGCAGCAGCCAGATCGTGATCCTTCTTTAATAGAGCCTGGTTCAGTTTTTCTGAAAAGAAATAACACTCAATTCAGAAAGAGCGGAATGAAGTTCGGATCTAAGACAAAACAGTCGACAAAGCTTCCTTACCATTGGCGTCATCTTTGGCCTTCTGCAGCTCTGACTTGGCCAACTCCAGGTCAAGGTTGAGTTGAATTTGCTGCTTTTCCAAGTCGGGAAAGCGAGCTCTAAGGTCACAAGATTTTTGCAATCAGAGAGGATGGGTTATTTTACAGAGAAAAGACAAAGACAATAAATACTAAGATTACAGTCGACTGCCCGCAGTCCACCATAATCTCGGGGACTACACCCAGTGGGTGCACTTAGCGTGCCCCCACTGGTTCAGTTAACACTCGACGAGACCTTTTCGGCGCGAGCGTATATACATAAAAAAAGAAAGACAACAACAAACAAGTTCTTCAGACCATAGTTGACTGCCAGCAGTCGACCACGGTCTCGGGGACTACACCCAGTGGGTGCACTTAGCGTGCCCCCACTGGTTCAGTTTACACTCGACATGGCCAGACCAGACCGAGTGAAGGGATTAAAATGTCAAGACTACAGTCGACTGCCCGCAGTCCACCGTAGTCTCGGGGACTACACCCAGTGGGTGCACTCAGCGTGCCCCCACTAGTTCGAAACTTCAATAACAAAAATTCAGCTCAAAGTATGGATTGGCTCAAGGACAAGTCGAAACACCCGATTGGGTGTGCGGATGCAAAGATCCTTGGAAAGAGAGTTTTCGGTAGCATATCCTATGAGCAAGCCAAGGAAACTAGTCGACGTCTTGCTAACCTGAACATTGCTTTGGAGAGCCGAAATGGCATCATAGGCGGCTTTGACTGACATCCCGCACCATCTTCATCTTCTCCATCATAATACATGCTTGGCGCATGGCTTCCTTGGCAGCATTCACTTCGTCCTCTGGGACGTGATGGGTAACAAAAACTGAAGGTGGATCGACATGAGCTTGAGCAGTCAACGAAGAAGGCGAGCACTTTCGGCGATTAATGCAGCGAAGGTAACAGAAGCACGATTGGCATCACCAGCGTCCTGAACGACTGGTTCAGCTACCGGCGTCGATTGTGGCACCTTGTCTGCAGGTGTTCTCCTATTTTTCCTCGCCAAAGGCCTCTCGGGCTCTTCATCGTCATCGTCGGGGCGGTCAATAATGTTGGGAGTTGTTCAAAGATCGGTCGCCAAAATTGCATCACCCAATGGTATATATTACAGTTGAGTCGACCGAATAAAGACAGAATGACAATCTTACCCAGATTGGAGGTGACTGCGTCCTCCATTGCCTCATCCTCGTCCCTGTAAGCTGAAGTCCCGGAAGTAGCAGCGCTGCTAGTTCCAAAGTTTATCTGGTCAAATCAAGGAAAAAATAAACAACACAGAGCGTCGAGTGAATACAAAGGGAGACACTCACACAGAAGCGACGGGGATGTCAATCTTAATCTTCGGCAACGCCTTCCGAGGCCTTGGCACTACAACTTTGGGCTGCTTTGACGCTTTTTCAGTCGGAGTAGGTGAGGACATCCGAGGGCGCTTTGAAGACGGGCCAGTCTGAGCAATCGCTTTTTCACGAGCGCTCGGCCGATCTTGGTCGAGCTTGGATCGCCTCTCCCTGCGAGGAGGTAACTCGGCTTCTTCTACGTCACTTGAGTCGTCACTTTCCTTGGTCTCCTCCCCGTCAGAATGCCAGTCACCACTGTCGCCGCCGCTCGCCTCCCCTTCCGGGTCTTGCTCTTGCTCCCCGTTGGGCATTGAGTACATTTCGATAAGAGCTCAGCGTAAAAGCAAGCAGAACAAAAGTCAATCAACGGAGCATAAATAGCTGCATGGTTAAAAATATAGTCGGAAATTCAGAGTTGAACCTTGTCCGGTACGTGGGACTGGTCGAGTGGAGGAATTCTCCTGGCTCCCCTAGGGTTGTCTCTGTTCCCAATGATGCTCGTCAGCCACCCCTCCAGCGTGGCATCCTCGACCTCCTCCGGGTGGATCCGAGTGGTGTCCTCAGTGCCCGAATACATCCACATAGTATGGTCTCGAGCTTGAAGTGGCTGGATGCGTCGTCGAAGGAAGACCTCCAAGAGGTCCATACCAGTCACCCCGTCACGGATAAGCTGGACAACACGTTCGACCAGCACCTTAACCTGCGCCTTCTCTTCCGGGATCACCTTCAAAGAGGAAGGCTTCCTCACTCGGTCCATGGAAAAAGGAGGGAGCCCGGTCGATCGCTCAAGGCGTCGGCTGGTCTTTGCAGTAAAACCATGTCGACTGCCATCCACGAACCGAGTCGGGTAAGATCATGGCCGGAAAAGAACTTTTCCCTCTCATCTGAACCCCAAGACCCCCACACATCTGAATCACTTGTGTTCTCTCGTCACTCGGATTGGCCTTTTTCACCGTCTGGGAGCGACAGGTGAACATGTGCTTGGAAAGGCCCCAATGAGGTCGACAACCCAAGAAATTCTCGCACAAAGACATGAATGCGGCGAGATACACGATTGTGTTGGGTGTGAAGTGGTGAAGTTGTGCCCCAAAGAAATTCAGAAATCCCCGAAAGAAAGGGTGAGGAGGCAAGGAAAACCCGCGGTCGACATGGGTGGCCAAGAGAGCGCACTCACCCTCCCGAAGCTGCGGCTCGGACTCCTTCCCCGGAAGCCGCGCCAATCCGTGGGGGATCAGTCCTCCAGCGGCTAGGTCGTCGAGTTCTTCTTGACGAATCTTCGAGCGGATCCAGTCGCCCTGGATCCAGCCCTGCGGCAGGCCGGCCCTCGATGAAGATCCGCCCCGACTGGTCGTCTTTCCCTTCGCCTTCGCCGTCGCTTTCTTCGCCCGCTCCAGGGCCGCCGTCTTCTCTTTCACCATCGTCACCGGCGAGATGCGCGTGAAGCGTGACCTTTGGGACGAGCGAAACCTGGCGGATAAGTCTGAGGAAGAGAGGAGGAAATGAGAACGCACTGTTCAAAAAACCCCGTCCGGCGCCTTATATGAGGTTACTTCCGAGTGACTGACTTGTAGGCCCGGGTGATCCTGTCAAATCCCGCAACAGTCGCGCGTGTGATACGTGGCGAAAAAGGTGGCGCGGAGATCGAGGCGTCCCTGCCTTATCCCATCCGATTGCTAGGGTCCCCTCCGGCCCGCGCGCTTCCCGAAATTCATATCCCGCGAAATCCGCGAGCTGCAGAACAACTTGTCAGACGGGATATTTCCTCCGCTCTGTCACTCGGAGCTCTCCAAGTAAAGAAACTCACTCGACAGATACAAAGAATGGATCAAGGCGACTGAAAAAGAAGTTGGTACCGTCACCTAAGTTCATTGATCCAAAGCAAGATATACTCATAGCACGAAAAATGGGTCAGAAGTGTGTTCAACTCCTTTACCACTCAAACCTCGATCCATTCGGGGGCTAATGATGAAGCTATGTACCTAGGGTAGGGTCATGAACCTGTCCAAGATACCCTCCCCAAGGACATCTCTAGAAGAATCACCTTTCAATCGACTCAAAAGTGTTCCACTCGATAGACTCGAAGACACTCGACCATGAAGCCAACCACTCGACAGCCAGGAGATCTAAAGTCACTCCGCACGCTAACGGTCGGTCATTAAGTAGCCTTTATGGTCATCATAGCACTTTACTTGCGGCGTTACTGGTAACGCCCGACCTTAATGTACCTTAAACCCTGCATAACTGAGGACCGGAGGGGTCTGGTGAACTCTATATAAGCCACCCCCCTCCTCAGTGTCAAGGGTTCGCACCCCTGTAATTCATACACACATAATCCAGTCGACCGCCTCCGGGCTCCGAGACGTAGGGCTATTACTTCCTTCGAGAAGGGCCTAAACTCGTAAACTCGTGCGTATACAACTACTCCATAGCTAGGATCTTGCCTCTCCATTCCTACCCCCCTACATTACTGTCAGACTTAGAGCCACGACAGTCATGACTTGATTTTGTGATGAATCCACTATTTCGGAAGAGGTTCCAATTGATTATGAGCACAAAGTTGCTATCTATGATGATTATTGTGATGACATGTATGCTACAAAGAATAATGATAACCATGAAACTTGTCATCATGATTTTAATTTTCAATTGGATTATGCCTCACATGATAGTTATTTTGTTGAGTTTGCTCCCACTACTATACCAAATGAGAAGAATTTTGCTTATGTGGAGAGTAGTAAATTTTCTATGCTTGTAGATCATGAAAAGAATGCTTTATGTGATGGTTATATTGTTGAATTCATTCATGATGCTACTGAAAATTATTATGAGGGAGGAACATATGCTTGTAGGAATTGCAATAATATCAAGTTTCCTCTCGATGTGCTTAAAGTTTTAAAGTTATGCTTGTTTTGCCTTCCTATGCTAGTTGATTATTGTTCCCGTAAGTTGTTTGCTCACAAAATCCCTATGCATAGGAAGTGGGTTAGACTTAAATGTGCTAGTCATATTCTTCATGATGCTCCCGGTATGTTTCAATTCTTATCTTTTATGTGAGCATCATTGAAATCATCATACCTAGCTAGGGGCGTTAAACGTTAGCGCTTGTTGGGAGGCAACCCAATTTTATTTATGTCCTTTGCTTTTGCTACTGTTTAGTAATAAATAATTCATCTAGCCTCTGTTTATATGTGGTTTTATGTTTTAATTAGTGTTTGTGCCAAGTAGAACCTTTGGGGAGACTTGGTTGAAGCCTTTGCGATCTTGCTGTAAAAAACAGAAACTTTTGCGCTCACGAGATTAGCTGCCATTTTTTACTGGAGAGTTATTTTAGGTTGATTCTTTTTGCATATGATTAATGATAAATTCCTCACGTCCACCAATTTATTTCAGAATTTGTGGAGTTCCATAAGTATTTGTTTAAGTCAGATTACTACAGACTGTTCTGTTTTTGACAGATTCTGTTTTCTATGTGATGTTTGCTTATTTTGATGAATCTATGAGTAGTATCGGAGGGTATGAACCATAGAGAAGTTGGAATACAGTAGATTTTACACCAATATGAATTTAGAATGAGTTCACAACAGTACCTAAGTGGTGATTTATTTTCTTATACTAACGGAGCTTACGAGTTTTCTGTTGAGTTTTGTGTTGTGAAGTTTTCAAGTTTTGGGTAAAGATTCAATGGACTATGGAATAAGGAGTGGCAAGAGCCTAAGCTTGGGGATTACCAAGGCACCCCAAGGTAATATTCAAGGATAACCAAGAGCCTAAGCTTGGGGATGCCCCGGATGGCATCCCCTCTTTCGTCTTCGTTCATCGGTAACTTTACTTGGAGCTATATTTTTTTTCACCACATGATATGTGTTTTGCTTGGAACGTCATTTTATTTTTTTTAGTTTTTCTTGTTGTTTGAATACAATACCAAGATCTGAAATTATAAAATGTTATAGAGTCTTCACATATTTACATAATTATTCGACTACTCATTGATCTTCACTTATATCTTTCGGAGTAGTTTGTTATTTTCTCTAGTGTTTCACTTATACTTTTTAGAGCACGGTAGTGGTTTTATTTTATAGAAATTATTGATCTCTCATGATTCACTTATATTATTTTGAGAGTCCTTTATAACAGCATGGTAATTTGCTTTGGTTATAAAATTAGTCCTAATATGATGGGCATTCAAGATGGGTATAATAAAAACTTTCATATAGAGTGCATTGAATATTATGAGAAGTTTGATACTTGATGATTGTTTTGAGATATGAAGATGGTGATATTAGAGTCATGCTATTTGATTAATTGTGAAATTGATAAATACTTGTGTTGAGGTTTGCAAGTCCCGTAGCATGCACGTATGGTAACAAATTTGAAGCATGAGGTGTTTCTTTGATTGCCTTCCTTATGAGTGGCGGTCGGGGACGAGCGATGGTCTATTCCTACCAATCTATCCCCCTAGGTGCATGCGCGTAATTCTTGGTTTTCGATGACTTGTAGATTTTTGCAATAAGTATGTGAGTTCATTATGAATAATGTTGAGTCCACGGATTATATGCACTCTCACCCTTCCATCATTGCTAGCCTCTTCGGTACCGTGCATTGCCCTTTCTCACCTCGAGAGTTGGTGCAAACTTCGTCGGTGCATCCAAACCCCATGATATGATATTCTCTATCACACATAAACCTCCTTATATCTTCCTCAAAACATCCACCATACCTACCCATTATGGCATTTCCATAGCCATTCCGAGATATATTGCCATGCAACTTTCCACTGTTCCGTTTATTATGACACGCTTCATCATTGTCATGTTGCCTTGCATGATCATGTAGTTGACATCGTATTTTTGGCAAGGCCACCATGCATAATTTCATACATGTCACTCTTGTTTCATTGCCCATCCCGGTACACCGCCGGAGGCACTCATATAGAGTCATACTTCGTTCTAGTATCGAGTTGTAAGTAAATAAAAGTGTGATGATCTTCATTATTAGAGCATTGTCCCATGTGAGGAAAGGACGATGGAGACTATGATTCACCCACAAGTCGGGATGAGATTCCGGACGAATAAAAAAAGAAAAAAGAAAAAAAGAGAGAAAGGCCAAATAAAAAAGGAAGGCCCAAAAAAAACAAAAAACAAAAAATGAGAGAAAATGAGAGAAGGGACAATGCTACTATCCTTTTACCACACTTGTGCTTCAAATTAGCACCATGATCTTCATGATAGAGAGTCTCATATGTTGTCACTTTCATATACCAGTGGGAATTTTCATTATAGAACTTGGCTTGTATATTCCAACAATGGGCTTCCTCAAATGCCCTAGGTCTTCGTGAGCAAGCAAGTTGGATACACACCCACTTAGTTTCTTTTATTGAGCTTTCATACATTTATAGCTCTAGTGCATTCGTTGCATGGCAATCCCTACTCCTCGCATTGACATCAATTGATGGGCATCTCCCTAGCCCGTTGATTAGCCGCGCCAATGTGAGACTTTCTCCTTTTTGTCTTCTCCACACAACCCCCATCATTATATTCTATTCCACCCATAGTGCTATGTCCATGGCTCACGCTCATGTATTGCGTGAAAGTTGAAAAGGTTTGAGAATACTAAAGTATGAAACAATTGCTTGGCTTGTCATCGGGGTTGTGCATGATGAGAGCATTTTGTGTGACGAAAATGAAGCATGGCCAAACTATATGATTTTGTAGGGATGAGCTTTCTTTGGCTATGTTATTTTGAGAAGACATAATTGCTTGGTCTTGAAGTATTATTATTTTTATGTCAATATTAAACTTTTGTCCTGAATCTTATGGATCTGAATATTCTTGCCATAATAAAGAAAATTACATTGATAATTATGTTAGGTAGCATTCCACATCAAAAATTCTGTTTTTATCATTTACCTACTCGAGGAGGAGCAGGAATTAAGCTCGGGGATGCTGATATGTCTCCAACGTATCTATAATTTTTGATTGTTCCATGCTATTATATTATCCATCTAGGATGTTTTATATGCATTTATATGCTATTTTATATGATTTTTTGGGACTAACCTATTAACCTAGAGCCTAGTGCCAGTTTCTGTTTTTTCCTTATTTTTGAGTATCATAGAAAAGGAATACCAAACGGAGTCCAATTGACGTGCCAATTTTTGATGATTTTTATGGACCAAAAGAAGCCCCCGGAGTACAAGAGTTGGGCCAGAAGAGTCTCGGGCTGTCCACGAGGGTGGGGGCGTGCCCTACCCCCTGGGCGTGGGCCCCTATCTCGTGGACAACTCAGAGACCCCCCTGACATGAGACCGACGCCAAACATTCCTATAAATACAGAAACCTCCAAAACATAACCTAGATCGGGAGTTCCGCTGCCGCAAGCCTCTGTAGCCACCAAAAACCAATCTAGACCCGTTCCGGCACCCTGCCGGAGGGGGGATCCCTCTCTGGTGGCCATCTTCATCATCCCAGTGCTCTCCATGACGAGGAGGGAGTAGTTCACCCTCGGGGCTGAGGGTATGTACTAGTAGCTATGTGTTTGATCTTTCTCTCTCTCTCATGTTCTTGAGGTGGTACGATCTTGATGTATCGTGAGCTTTGCTATTATAGTTGGATCTTATGATGTTTCTCCCCCTCTAATCTCTTTTAATGGATTGAGTTTTCCCTTTGAAGTTATCTTATCGGATCGAGTCTTTAAGGGTTTGAGAACACTTGATGTATGTCTTGCATGTGTTTATATGTGGTGACAATGGGATATTCACGTGATCTACTTGATGAATGTTTTGCTGATCAACTTGCGGGTTCCGTAACATTGTGAACTTATGCATAGGGGTTGGCACATATTTTCGTCTTGAATCTCCGGTAGAAACTTTGGGGCACTCTTTGAAGTACTTTGTGTTGGTTCGAATCGATGAATATGAGATTGTGTGATGCATATCGTATAATCACACCCATGGATACTTGAGGTGACATTGAAGTATCTAGGTGACATTAGGGTTTTGGTTGATTTGTGTCTTAAGGTGTTATTCTAGTACAAACTCTTGAATAGATCGATCAGAAAGAATAACTTTGAGGTGGTTTCGTACCCTACCATAATCTCTTCGTTTGTTCTCCACTATTAGTGACTTTGGAGTGACTCTTTGTTGCATGTTGAGGGATAGTTATATGATCCAATTATGTTATTATTGTTGAGAAAACTTGCACTAGTGAAAGTATGAACCCTGGGCCTTGTTTCAACGCATTGCAATACCATTTACGCTCACTATTATTACTTGTTACCTTGCTGTTTTTATATTTTCAGATTACAAAAACCTATATCTACAATCCATATTGCACTTCTATCACCATCTCTTCGCCGAACTAGTGCACCTATACAAATTACCAATGTATTGGGTGTGTTGGGGACACAAGAGACTCTTTGTTATTTGGTTGCAGGGTTGTTTGAGAGAGACCATCTTCATCCTACGCCTCCCACGGATTGATAAACCTTAGGTCATCCACTTGAGGGAAATTTGCTACTGTCCTACAAACCTCTGCACTTGGAGGCCCAACAACGTCTACAAGAAGAAGGTTGTGTAGTAGACATCACCGGCCCCCGTCGCCTGTGTTCCTCTGCCACCCCCACCCCCCACCCCCGCCCCCATCCGCGTCGAGTTTTCTTCGTTCAGCGAGGCCCCACCACCGCCCCCCAACCACCGTCCCCACCCGAGCCCCTTCCTTCGCACCAGCGAACTCCGGCGAGCTCTCAAAAATCGACTGACCCAATTTTGAAATTTAGTCTACTGTCATTTAACTAGTGTGGAATATAAAAGGGGAAAACCATAAGCATTGCGAGTATAGTGTTGAGCGTGGCATGGCGGATCTGAAGGTGCAAACCGGACAAAGGCAACTTTGCAACCAATGTTTGCTTTCAACTAGCAAGTAAGTCATGGACAAGAAATCAGAGTAAAGCAGTGGCGATCTATTTTCTTGTTGTGATAAATAAGTTAGCAGATACGAAAGAGTATCGCCTCTAGTTCGGCACCGTGTATGCATCTGCTGAGAATTTGACGGTGCTGCGGTAGCGATGGCTGTCGGCGACATGGAAGCAGATCTAGGAGGGTAGACGGTGGAGGTGGGGCGTGGTGGACGAGACGGTCGTAGGAGCGGCGCCGACAAGGTGGACAACGACGGGGATGAAGCGGGAGGACGGGATGCAAGGATCCCTATCCGAAGCCGTGGATGAGAGAGGTCGATCTCTTGTAATGGCCGACGGCGTCGGGGTATCAACTCTGGCATGGTGGAGGAGGACGGCGGTGGATGGGGTGGCGGACGGAGGAGGCTGGGGTGGAGAGGGTGTTTTGGCGCCCACGGAGTACGAATGGGGAAATGGCGGGAGAGAGGAAGGGGGGAACCACGTCTTCAGGGCGCGCTTGCCTCAAATGCGAGGAAATTCATAAACTTACCCCCGTTTAAAATTTCCTACATAACAGCAATATTAGTCGGTTGGGGATAGGACAGTAATCTCACATACACCGAATATTTGCCGAAGAGAGTTTGTTTTTGGCGCCCACTGTGTATGTATCGGGGAGGGAGTCAATTTCGGCCGAGGAGACACTGTGTTTTGGCGCCTGCCGCGTATGAATCCGGGTGAGAGGCGGTTATGTCATGTTTGAGTGAAATTACAAACCTACCCCTGTCGAAACCTATAGAAATCGAGCCGATAGGCTTTACGTGTCAAGGATAGGCAGTAATTTCCATCTCACAGATTTTGGTTTCGGGCGGTTACTGCGACTTTCCCCACTTCGTACAAATTTTTGCAGAGCAAGAGTGCATGTTTACCGTAACACCTCAATTCAAATCCAGTTTGTATTCTATTTTTGTTCGGACAGGATCCATTTGCGATTGGAATAAAATTCTATATACATCATTTTTTATATATACTTTCAAAAGCACAACACCCATTATACATAAATATGGTTTACAAATGGCATGATCTCAGATTCATAAGGTTGTATAAATCTTAATTTGGATTTCCAAATGTTTGAAACCACTTTATGTTGAAATCCAATGTATGCATTCCTCGCTAACTGTTTCCAATTAATGTGTGTTGCATGCGGTTTTTTTACTTCTCAAACATGTATAATGTGTTTCACACACACAACATATAGTGTATCCCGTTTAGACATTAACTGCATATAAATCATGCATTGTCTCTAACTAAAGAATCTATGGATCACTAATATTAATAAACTATATACGTGTCCCCAAATTCAAATGAATATGCATGTTTCGTACACCCGTTTGTGTTATGATATTATCGATGTCGTGATCTCCAGTTTAAATGTTTGAATCCCATTTAATCCAGATATTCATCTCATATAGCTATAACTCTTGCTTATATAGGAGTATCTCTCTAGACCTATACGCGTTCATCGTCTCTCGGGTATCTCTCGTGCTACATGTATGTTGACAATGATCTTTTATCTTCGCAACACACTGACGATACTCTCTCCCTCAACCTTCATCACTCTATCTCTCTCTAAGTATATATCACTCCCTGCTATGTGTCTCTAACTATGATTCTCCATGTGAAATCTCTCTCTCACACAAACACAAACTTCGTCTCCCGGGGTCTCATTTCTCTCTACTATTCCCCTGTGTGCCACTCGCACACCCCCTCTCACACAGAGATGTCTTTCGCTCCTTAGATATGATAAGCTACGACTCTTCCTCTTAAATATCTCTTTCTCACACACAAACACAAACTCTGTCTCCTAGGGTTTCATATCTCTCCACCATTCTCTTGTATGTCGCTCACAGACACACTCTCTCTCCCTAGAGATATCTTGTGTTCCCTCATATTTCTCTCTATCTATCACTCTTGTTGTGAAATATCTTTCTCTCTCGCAGACAGAAAACTCCGTCTCTCGGGATCTCATTTATCTCTGTAGGACCTTGAAGTATGTCTAGAGGGGGGGTGATTAGACTACTTGACCAATTAAAAACTTAACCTTTTCCCAATTTTAGACTTTGGCAGATTTTAGCTATCTTTGCACAAGTCAAGCAATCTTCACACAATTCAAGCAAGCATGCAAAGAGTATATGAGTAGCGGAATTTAAAGCATGCAACTTGCAAGAATGTAAAGGGAAGGGTTTGGAGGATTCAAACGCAATTGGAGACACAGATGTTTTTGTCGTGGTTCGGATAGGTGGTGCTATCGTACATCCACGTTGATGGAGACTTCAACCCACGAAGGGTAGCAGTTCTTGCGAGTCCACAGAGGGCTCCACCCACGAAGGGTCCACGAAGAAGCAACCTTGTCTATCCCACCATGGCCGTAGCCCATGAAGGACTTGCCTCACTAGCGGTAGATCTTCACGAAGTAGGCGATCTCCTTGCCCTTACAAACTCCTTGGTTCAACTCCACAATCTTGTCGGAGGCTCCCAAGTGACACCTAGCCAATCTAGGAGACACCACTCTTCAAGAAGTAACAAATGGTGTGTTGATGATGAACTCCTTGCTCTTGTGCTTCAAATGATAGTCTCCCCAACACTCAACTCTCTCTCACAGGATTTGGATTTGGTGGAAAGAAGATTTGAGTGGGAAGCAACTTGGGGAAGGCTAGAGATCAAGATTCATATGGTAGGAATGGAATATCTTGGCCTCAACACATGAGTAGGTGGTTCTCGCTCAGAACTGGTAAGTTGGAAGTGTAGGTTTGTTCTGATGGCTCTCTCCACGAATGAAGAGGAGGTGGAGGGGTATATATAGCCTCCACACAAAATCTAACTGTTACACACAATTTACCAAACTCGGTGGAACCGAATCAACAAACTCGGTCGGACCGATTCAGTAAACCTAGTGACCGTTAGGGTTTTCGGTGGGACCGACATGCAACTCGGTAGGACCGATATGGTTAGGGTTAGGGCATAACGTAATCTCGGTGAGACCGATTACACAAACTTCGGTGAGACCGATTTTGGTAATTAGCTAACCAGAGAGTTGGTCAGGTAAACTCGGTGGGACCGATTCGCTCTTTTCGGTGAGACCGAAATGTTACGAAAGGGAAATAGAGAGTTTACATTGCAATCTCGGTGGGACCGATTGCTCACTTGTTAGACCGAAACGTTACGAAGGGAAACAGAGAGATTATAATCCCGTCTCGGTGAGACCGAGATCCCTATCGGTGAAACCGATTTGCCTAGGGTTTGTGGCAGCGGCTATGACATTTGAACTCGGTGGCGCCGGATAGAAAGAATCGGTAGTAGCGATTTTGACTTTAGGTTTAGGTCATATGTGGATGTGAGAAAGTAGTTGAGGGTTTTTGGAGCATATCACTAAGCATCATGGAGCAAGAGGCTCATTAAGCAACACCTCATCCCTCCTTGATAGTATTGGCTTTTCCTATAGACTCAATGTGATCTTGGATCACTAAAATGTAAAATGTAGAGTCTTGAGCTTTTGAGCTTGAGCCAATCCTTTGTCCTTAATATTTTGAGGATCCACTTTCATCATCCATGCCATGCCATTCATTAAGCTTTCCTAAAATATTTGTCTTGGAATAGCATTAGCTCAATGAGCTATATGTTGTTATGAATTACCAAAACCACCTAGGGATAGTTGCACTTTCAATCTCCCCCTTTTTGGTAATTGATGACAACATATAGATCAAAGCTTCGACAAATGATAATAAGATTGAAAAACATCGTCGCTTTGAGAAGTATGTGATAAGCAAGAGCTCCCCTTAAATTTGTGCATATTTTAAGATTTGCTTTGGACTGCAAATGCACAAGGAATTAGGCTCATGGGTTGCTCTTCCATGTCACATACATCTTGGTGGAGCGCTGAAAATAATAAAGATTGAATACATGCACTCATCACCAAGCAAAGTGAATGATCATATAAGGATAATTAAGACAATATCATCTAACAAGCATAAGTGTAGCTCGTGATCAAACAAATGATCATCAATGTCTCACAGATAATAGCATATTATCTTAAGTAGTCAAAAGCAAACAAAGTTCAACCAAGAAGACAAGAGAGAACAAAAGCAAACTCTCTCTCTCTCTCGAAGCCTATGATCTATACATTTTTCTCCCCCTTTGGCGACAAGTTACCAAAAAGTTCCTAGAAAATGCATAGTACTATATCGTCTCTCAGGCTTGGTCTTGATTGGTGGCGTAGAGATGGCTCCTTGGACGAAGACTTGATTGATGTGGAAGGAGTCTGAAGGAGTTGGTGCTTTGGAGCTGGTTCTTGCTGGAGCTATAGCTGGGCAGATGAAGTGACTCGTGTCATTGCTCGCTCTGCGGTGATCTCCGAGCTCGAGGCACTCCGCAAATGCATCGATGGTTGTCTTGCCCTTCCTCTCCTGCATGTCATCCTGTAGCTGCTCCACAATCGATCAATCTCGATTACTTTGACATCAAGATCATAGAATTTTTGTTCCATGATTCTTTCCAGTGCTCTCCTGGTTTTGAGTTAGGGTGGCCAACCCTTTCTCAATCCTCGAGTTGATGCTATCAAGTAACTAAGCTGGTCCTGCTTGCTCTTCAAAAGTACTCAGATGCCTCCTCTTGTGTTGGCATCTTGGCAGCCTTCTCTTTCTTTGCTTTCTCCTTCTTCTCTTGAGCTTGTACTGATGATGGTTCATTCTCATTCATCACAACTTGATTGTCCTCAAAGTCAGGATAGAGAACAAAGTGTTCCTTATCCAACAGATACTTTCATGTGCCCATCTTTGAGTTAATCAACTCCTGAATTTGTGGGGCATATCCACAACTTCTCTTTTGGTCTGCTGCTGTCCTCTTGATAGTCTCAACCATGAGGCTCATGACCTTGAATTTCTGTGGCACATCAAATATGTGTAGCAAATTAATTGCATGCCCTCTGATCATGTTGTGGTCACCTGATTTGGGCAAAAGAGTGTGCCTTAGGATCCAGCTTGATCGTTGACAATACAGCCAGAAGAAAATGGACTGACCTAAGCTTGAAAGTATCAAGAGCTTTGTCTGGGATCTCCTTGTACATCTGTGACATAGAGTTGTGATCCATCTTTTTCTTGGCATAAACGTCCAAGTCATCTTCACTTTCCTTTGGGGCATTGATCAGACTTGACCATTCCTCAATAGTTGATTGGTATCTCGTTCCTTCAGACATCCAAACTATCCTGCCATCTGGATAGAAATGTCTTTGTGGAGTAGAATTGCATAATGAGCTCATCATTCCGGTTTGTGAGCTTCGCCCACCAAAGTCTGCAACTCCACACGCACTGAAGTTGTCATACACTCCAGGATAATGTTCTTCATTCTCCTTTATGTAGGTCCAGTCGACCCACCTCATATCACATACTATGGGCTTCTTGTCCAACAAGATTGTCTCATAGAAATCCTGCTGTTCCTTTGTGTGGAACCTGTAATCAATAGCAGTTCTTCTCCTGGTGGCATATGGATCTGACTCTCTCCATAGCCTCAACCCTAAGTCCCTCCTGATCTTCATGTTCTCAGCCACAGGATGAGCACCATTGTGGTATGGAATCTTGGGTTTGAGCTTCCTTAGGACTTGTCCTTCATCATCTTCCTCAAGACAACATCGTGCACCTTTGGGGCCTTGTTCTTTTCAAAGAATTGGTATACTCCCAGTATTCCTCTTAGGTGCACTCTTGGGCTTGGAGGCAGCTTTGGGTGCTACTTTGGGCTTTGATGTTGCAGCCTCGACTTTATAGCATCACCCATCAGCTTTTGTACCTTGGGTGCTGGTGCAGCAGCCTCTTCTTCTTCTTCTTCCATCATGGAAGGCTTTCCAATCACTCTGGCCATGGTCTTCTTGACCCTTTCCTTCCTTTTCTTTCCTTCTGCAGCAGGTTCTTTGGGTTGGGATTCCAAAGATGCTTGAGTGGAGACGCTGGCTTTAGACATTGGTTGTCTTCCTGCAGGCCTTTTGATCTTCATCCCTGGCTTTAATGCAGTTGAGCTATACTCCTTCTTGAGCACTTTCTTCTCTGAAATGGCCTCATCTTCTATTGCCACATAATCCTCATCCTCAGATTCTGAGGTTCTCTTCTTCCTTGTCCTGGTGGCAGCTTTGGGCAAATTGCTGGGAGTGCTTCTGCTTCCATCATCTGAGCTCCTAGAGGGACTAGTGCCCTCACTCATCTGTATCTGCTCCTCTGACTTGTTCTGGCTATCACTTTGGTCCGACATGCTGCACACACTGACTGCTGACCCTGTGAATAGTTATAGATGAGATAGAGAGGATGAGCATCACAAAATACAGAGATTTTTGCAAAAGAATGATTGAAAAAACTTGGTTTTAGTTTTCCACAGAAAGCATTTCGGATCAACCGATTTTCAAACTCGGTGATACCGAAGCTGTTTTGGAACCTAAACTAGTGAACTCGGTCAGACCAAGTCACAGTTCGGTGGCACCGAGACTGCTAGGGTTTCACAAAGTTCTAAAATCGGTCACACCGATTAGCAATTCTCGGTCAGACCGAGAGTTACTAGTGCAATGGCGTTAGCCGAATTGGTGGGACCGAGTTTTTTAACTCGGTGGGTCCGAGATGGTTTCGGCGGAAACCTAACCCTAAATTTTTGAATCGCATCTATTCTAAGGATTGTTTTGACTGGATAGAGGTGTTTCAATCGTGGCAAGAATCATAATGAACACAATGTCTTTGAGAATCGTGCAAGGATAGCATCGTGATCGAGTTCATACCCTAGTTCGCCGATGAACTGCTTCTGGCGGCAACGGCGGAGATGAAATCCGTTGACGGGCGGAGACCAGCGACAGAGGCGGCCGGCACGAAGTCGACGATCCGGAGACCTAGAAGGCAGAAGCGAGCTATGCGCTTGGGAAGAGGTTTGGAGAAAGTTTTCCAAAATTTTGCCCGTGTGAATATATAAGCGCGACCTTTGTCGGTGTGACCGAGTGGAACAACTCGGTGGCACCGAGATGCATAACTGTTGACAGTTATAGCAACTCGGTGTGACCAAAAAGTTCAAATCGGTTGCACCGAGATGAAAACCTAGATCGACTTAGTGATCTCGGTATGACTGAAATGGAGGAATCGGTCAGGCCGAAAAGCACAAAGAAGTTTTGGAAGTTTAAGTCTATGACGAATCGGGGACTCTGAGTGAGTGGTTCGAATCTGACTTGATCAAATTTTGTGATGTAGCATGAATAGAGTTTGGGACGAGTAAAGCATAGATAGCTAGAGAAGGTTCTTAGGCATTCTTGTCCATCCACTTGGCCAAAGAAAAGAATCAAATCAATCAAAACAACAAGTGGATGTCCTCGAATGAGTAAGATATGCTTCCAACATGCTCACACAATAAAATGACAAATGAAATATGTGACAAAGCATGCACAAATAATTCTAGCATCTATCAAACAATTGGCGATGACTAGGTCATCTATATATGAGTATATTGACTTAGGAGTCAAATGAGAACATTTGATCATAGGTCATACTCATCGCTTAAGCTCAAGTGGGGTTACCACTTTTACATAAAGCATTTATGTGTTCACATCATTAGAGTTGCTTTGACTCAATTCTTAGAGTTAAGCTCCCCCTAGATGTGAGATCCCCCCTTAGAGGGATGAACTAACCTTGGGTTTTGTCAATGATGACTTCATGTAGGTGTTGAAGATGTGGATGCTCAATGTTGATGTAGATGTTTTGGAGCAATCCTTTGGAGTGAGGTGCACTTTCAATACCTACATGGGTTAGTCCCACAAGGAACAAACAAGAATATCCATAGAAATAGAGTGGCCTTTTACACAAGATGATGTCCATGAAAACATTAGGTTACCTTGTCCCTTGCCTTACCAACATGAGGGTTTGTGACTCCTTGAACTAGTGCAAGATATGGAAGATGATTGCACTTGTCCTTGCCATAATGATATGAGTGAAGAATGTTGGCGGAGTCACCCTCAAGAACACTCTAGTTCTTCTTCTTGGGGATCCACATCATCTTGACGGGAATTCTTGGTGTTGTAGTTGTACTTGATGAAGTAGAACTTGACGTAGTCTTGGGAACCCACTTGACCAAGGCCTTAGGTGCTTCTTCAAATGCATCAATCTCCTCTTGAAGCTTGTCCTTGCCTTTGTTCTTGTGGTCTTGTGGTGGAAGATCATCTTGTGCTTGTGTTCCCTTGAAGGAAGTAGGATCATACTTCTCTTGTTGAGGAACAAACTTCGTCTTGGAGTATTGATCTTCTTCCCACTCAACTCCATTGGCATTGAACTTTCGTTCAAAACCAACACCTTGATTCTTAGGTGCCTTCCTTGCTTGCGTACAATTTCCTCGAATTGCTTACTCCCTAAGGCTCTTGTATACACCTTTCTCTATAATTCCCTTCAATAAGCTGTTTTCTTGCTCAAGTGCAACTTGGCTAAGAGAATCGTTAGTGGAATCAAGAGAACTACTATAAGAAACAATATTGGATTTAGCATTGTTATTGTTACTACTAGAGGAAGGATCTTTCTTGTTCTTGTTACTAGACTTGACTTGAGGCATGTAAGTAGATAAGAGTAAACGCTTGGCAATGTAAGAAGAACTTTTCTTACGGAGATCATCATTGATTGCCTTTAAGAACTCATGCCCTTGCTCAAGATTGAGCTTTTCAAAGCGTAACTTCTCATGAGCCCTTAAAAGTTCTCGATGATCTTCGAAGATAGTTTCATGAGCTAACTTAAGAGTGTTTAGTTCTTTAGTTAGAAGCTCAATCTTCTTCTTATCATTGTCATTCGTTTCATCTTGATTAGCATGATTGATTGACATTTCATCATAGTATTCATCACTAGAGTTGTCAACAAGTAAATCATCATCACCTAACAAGTCATCTTCATCACTATTAAAATCAACATACTCGGGGTGTGTTACCTTAGGACCTTTGGACATGAAGCATCTTCCAATTCCTTCATTTGGTGAGTCAAATATGTCGTAGGAGTTGGTTAACACAAGTGCTAGACCGGCAACACCTTCATCTTGAGTATATTCGGAGTCGGAGTGATAGCTTCTCTCGGAGTGATTGTCAGAGTCGGAGCCAGATACCCATTCACCAACATGACTTGTCTTCGTTTTGTGTAGCTCTTTGATGACTTGTCCTTCCTTTCCGAATCCTTGCTTCTCCGTGAGGGTTTTCGTTCATAACGATCATCTCTACTCCTTCTCTCTCTTAGTGGTGATTCTTCTCTTCTACTTCTTCTTTTTGGAGAATCTTCTCTTATTTTGTAGGGTGTCGTACGCTCATTGGAAGAGTGTTCGGGTCTCCCACAATTGTAGCAATTGCGCTCTCGACTAGAAGATCTTTTGTCATTGTAGGACCTTGACTTAGAGCTTCTTTCTTTGCTTCTACTCTTGTAGAATTTGTTGAAGTTCTTCACCATTAAGCTCAATTCTTCATTGAAGGTTTGTTTCTCACTTGATGATGTGGGGGCTTCACATGAGGCTTTGTAAGCACCACTTGACTTGTTGTGAAGTTCCTCCTTATCCTTGAGTGACATCTCATGAGCAACAATTCTTCCAATGACTTCCGTTATTTGAGATCTTTGTAATTTGGCATCATTTGGATCAATGTGCACACGGTATCATATTTTCCATCCAATACTCTTAGGATCTTCTTGATGATGGATCTGTCGGTCATCTCTTCACTTCCTAAGCCGGCAATCTCATTTGTGATAAGAGCAAGCCTAGAGTACATTTCAACGACACCTTCACCATCCTTCATTTTGAACTTGTCAAGCTGACTTTGGAGCACATCCAACTTGGATTCCTTGACGGAGTCGGTACCTTCATGCATATCAATCAAAGTATTCCAAATTTCCTTTGCATTCTCAAGACGGATGATTTTGTTGAATTCTTCGGGGCACAAGCCATTGAAGAGGATATCACAAGCTTGAGCGTTGTATTGCAGCATCTTCAATTCCTCCGCACTAGCTTCACGGTCCGGTTCTCTCCCATAAAAGAATTCACCTTGCAAGCCAATACACACAATAGCCCAAACAGCGGGGTTATGTCCGAGAATATGCATTTTCATCTTATGCTTCCAACTAGCAAAATTAGTGCCATCAAAGTAAGGACCTCTATGGTGATAATTTCCCTCGCTAGACGCCATACTCTCCTAGGTTGTGAAACCAAGGCTATGACCACCAAAAGCTATGGAAATCAAAGCAAATGGAGATCAAAGCTCTGATACCACTTGTAGGACATTGAAGTATGTCTATAGGGGGGTGATTAGACTACTTGACCAACTAAAAACTTGACCTTTTCCCAATTTTAGACTTTGGTAGATTTTAGCTATCTTTGCACAAGTCAAGCAATCTTCACACAATTCAAGCAAGCATGCAAAGAGTATATGAGCAGCGGAATTTAAAGCATGCAACTTGCAAGAATGTAAAGGGAAGGGTTTGGAGGATTCAAACGCAATTGGAGACACGGATGTTTTTGTCGTGGTTCCGATAGGTGGTGCTATCGTACATCCACGTTGATGGAGACTTCAACCCACGAAGGGTAATGGTTGCGCGAGTCCATGGAGGGCTCCACCCACGAAGGGTCCACGAAGAAGCAACCTTGTCTACACCACCATGGTCGTCGCCCACGAAGGACTTGCCTCACTAGCGGTAGATCTTCACGAAGTAGGCGATCTCCTTGCCCTTACAAACTCCTTGGTTCAACTCCACAATCTTGTCGGAGGCTCCCAAGTGACACCTAGCCAATCTTGGAGACACCACTCTCCAAGAAGTAACAAATGGTGTGTTGATGATGAACTCCTTGCTCTTGTGCTTCAAATGATAGTCTCCCCAACTCTCAACTCTCTCTCACAGGATTTGGATTTGGTGGAAAGAAGATTTGAGTGGAAAGCAACTTGGGGAAGGCTAGAGATCAAGATTCATATGGTAGAAATGGAATATCTTGGCCTCAACACATGAGTAGGTGGTTCTCTCTCAGAACTAGTAAGTTGGAAGTGTAGGTTTGTTCTGATGGCTCTCTCCACGAATGAAGAGGAGGTGGGGGGGTATATATAGCCTCCACATAAAATCTAACCGTTACACACAATTTCCAAACTCGGTGGGTCCGAATCAACAAACTCGGTCGGACCGATTCAGTAAACCTAGTGACCGTTAGGGTTTTCGGTGGGACCGACATGCAACTCGGTAGGACCGATATGGTTAGGGTTAGGGCATAACGTAATCTCGGTGAGACCGATTACACAAACTTCGGTGAGACCGATTTTGGTAATTAGCTAACCAGAGAGTTGGTCGAGTAAACTCGGTGGGACCGATTCGCTCTTTTCGGTGAGACCGAAATGTTACGAAAGGAAGCAGAGAGTTTACATTGCAATCTCGATTGGGACCGATCGGTCACTTCGGTTAGAACGAAAGCGTTATGAAGGGAAAGCAGAGATTACAATCCCGTCTCGGTGAGGCCGAGATCCCTATCGGTGAAACCGATTTGCCTAGGGTTTGTGGCAGTGGCTATGACATTTGAACTCGGTGGCGCCGGATAGGAAGAATCGGTAGGACCGATTTTGACTTTAGGTTTAGGTCATATGTGGATGTGAGAAAGTAGTTGAGGGTTTTTGGAGCATGTCACTAACCATCATGGAGCAAGAGGCTCATTAAGCAATACCTCATCCCTCCTTGATAGTATTGGCTTTTCCTATAGACTCAATGTGATCTTGGATCACTAAAATGTAAAATGTAGAGTCTTGAGCTTTTGAGCTTGAGCCAATCCTTTGTCCTTAATATTTTGAGGGATCCACTTTCATCATCCATGCTATGCCATTCATTGAGCTTTCCTGAAATATTTGTCTTGGAATAGCATTAGCTCAATGAGCTATATGTTGTTATGAATTACCAAAACCACCTAGGGATAGTTGCACTTTCAATCTCTGATATTTGTTTGTATGTGACTCACATGCACACTCTCTCAATCTCTCTCACACCCACACACATAACTCAGCCTTCTGATCCACTCGACTCCTATCTCCAACACACACTAGCTAGCATCTTTATCTTTCTATTCATCTATTTATCCATCAACCTTCTTTCTCACCCTCACTCTTGCTTCCTATCACGCACACTATATATGTTTCTCTCTACATGCAATCAAGTGCCCTCTTTTTATCTTTCTCTCACACACACATCCCTCTGAACCACCCGGTGGTCATCTCCAACACTCAAACTAGCCGATGTCCCTCTATCTAGCATCTCTATCTCTGTATCTATCTGTAGTTTCTCTGTCAACATTTCTTTCTCGCACGCACTCTTGCTTCCTATCACCCACACTATATATGTCTCTCCATACATGCATTTATAGGTTGAACTCTTTTTCACAATCATTGTGTCTCGCTCCCTCTGCTCGCCATAGATGCATGCACCAGCCCATGCCACTATCTCTTAAAGACAAAAACACATGCTCAATTATCGAGCCTTCTTCCCTGCACTCTCACATGCATCCATATTGTCATACCGATCTCTCCCATATCGTTGATCGTATGACTTATGTCTTCTTTCTTTTCTCTCGATCATGCTCGCGTGCATACACACATCCCATGTATACATGTATACCTCTCGCACATGCACGTTCAAGGTCTCCTATGTCTCCATACATAGTTAATTACCCTCAACCCTAACGCCACATCGAATCGTTCTCTTCTTGTGTGCACATAACTTCCGCCTGGATGGGTAAAACACACACTCACACTTAACAATCTCCTTCTAGCTACCCCCCCCCCCTCTCTCACTCTTCCCCTATATGCCCGGAACCAATAAGACCATCCCTTCGTTTAATTCCCGCCTACATGCACCATAAATATATAGTAGTCTTCCTCGGTGTCTCTCGAACAAACACGTTCTCTCGATGTCGACTCCTCTCACACGCACACGCCTTCTCTTCCATCTCTAGGGCCTTTTCTCTCTCGCACCCCCTCGTTGGTGGCCCCTGTCATACACTATGATGAAGCCACACACACTTAAATTACATCCGCCACCGAGGACCCCGCGTCACACACACACACACACGCACTCACCCACCCCCCACACACACACTAAGACTCCATCTCACACACACATGCTCTAGGTGGAGCATTTGTTCCTACCACCCTTCGTCCAACCTTACCCGTATGATAAACAATCACCTTAATTTACTTGTATAACATGGAAAAATTCCACTTTACTTTAGTAGTTAGCAAACTTATCATCTCTACTCTTATAAAAAATGAGTTGGTGATGATGGTGTGCCTGCCATCTTGTAATATAGATCGTCCGATCTATATTTGACGGATAGAAAGCAAACTATGACAATTTTACAAAAGATACCCGCACCTCTCTCCATATCTACAGACAAGGCCTTGCCTTGTTCATCATCCTTATCTCCCACAACCTCATTGCTGAGCAATTAAAAAAGGAAGTCTCTGGAACAATCTAGCATGGTAGCCGTTGCCGCCTGCCGGCGCCGTCCATCCCCATGCCTCTGCCCAGTCCGACCACCAGTCACCACCACGCTCCACTCCTCCTCACCTTATCTCTCATCTTTCATTTTTTCGATGAAACTGTCGAGATACCAGTTTCCCGATAAAATTCTCGAGATATCATTAGTTTTTACACATGGGATTACTCCTGCATGGGTCAATCACAACAGGTGTTTTGTAAAGAAATGCATATTGATGTTCCGTGCAATGCACGAGCATCTTGCTAGTAATAATATAACACAAATCACGAGCAGGAAGTGACATTTTTTTTACACAACCACGTTAACATGGCCACGTAAATCACTAGCTAAAGTGTAGTACCATTATACTTATATCCCGATGCAAAAGGTTGAGTACATGTCCGAAGAGTAGATTCGCACACACGCACTCTGTCTCTCAGAATCTCTCACACACACCAGTTATGTGACGCCCACTTAAGCAGACACGTATGTTACAATTTGTGCATTCATTCCCCTCCCACCGACTCTTCTCTGGTCACCGTAGCCCGGTAGCCATGGCCCGGCCGAAGGTAATGACATACGCCATACTCCCACCGGAGCGGCGCTTTAATCTGGAAATTTTAGTGGTCATGCGTGCATCTTTTTGTGCTAGCACTCCTATATAAGGGTTGATCGGTCGCTTCCTGCGACGTGCGCGGGCGGTGGAAGAGGAAGGAGAAGGGAAGCGGGCTGTGGAGTAACATTTTTTACCACATTTTCTTAGGAATCTGAGTGCAATAATTGAGTAGTTTTGCAAACTACCAGTACTACACCTGAAACGGTTCAAAACCAACACCACCACCACGTCCGCGTCTGACCGCCCTGGCCGACCCAACCCCCCTCCCTTGCCGGCACGCGCTTCCCGCGTGAAACGGTCAGCGTTGCCCCGGAACATCAGTGCCGCATTAATGCCCGGCCAGAGCAAAGGCGACCTCTCACTGGCGCCGGCTTTGAAGCAGCGCGACGGCCTTGAGAGCGCCGCTTCCCGGTGCACGCGACTGCTCCGCGTCGAGGCTGGCCATAGTTTGGATGAGTCTCCATCGTGGGAGCCACACTAACTGCAATGATATGGACTCCCGTTGCCCACAGTTATGGATCATTCCATCTATGAAGAACACGTGGGACTGGAACTACGAGACGGACATGTACCCAGGAGTGGATGTACGAGTACAATGGTTGATAAGATAGTCTTATCATAAGTCTTGCATGTAATTTAGAGATGACAAAAAAACATGTGTACAATGGATCATCTCTTAGCCTTATCTTCAATAACTAGTTATTCCTAAAAACATGTTGAAACATATTGTGCTAAGAGATCATCTCTTGTCTTCTCTTAAATAAGAGAAGACAAGCCTTTTGTTATGATTTCTCTTTCCTCCACCTCATCATTTATCCTATGTGGCATCCCTACAATAGAACCATTGTACATGCCCTGAGTAATGTAGCGCAGTAAGTGAAGTAGAAAGGCACAAATAGTATGAACATACGTGGCATATAGGCATTTGTCTCTTACTACCACTAAATGTTGTACGTGCAATGCCCGATGATGTTATGGAGTACGTGCCTAAGTACTCTACTACTACTATATTAATTGGAGGCACATATTAGGTTTTATATTTCTTTACGTGTATGCCCCAAGACCTTCCAACTAGACGTGTCTTTCTCTCCAGGTCGCACTTTGTATCGTTCATACCACTAGTACTACTACGTGTGGTCTCCGACCCAGAAGTGGAGACGCTCTACCACGCTGGTCATGTCCCACTCCTTGCGCTGACGTGTGGGACATCCAGCACGTGCCGTGTTTGGCACTCCTTCATCGTAAGAGTCGAAATGCTAGCATTCATCCGAAATAAAAAATAAATATAAATCAGCAGTGATACTATACCACGCGGTTTCCTTGCTCCTCGATATCGGAAATAATACTTCCGTTCGCCAACATGTGGGACGTCGACCATCCTGGTCCACTTGCCATGCCCGCAGGAGAGTCACCCAGGTCGTCGTGCCGCAGTAATTACTAAAGAGCCGTCAAATCACAGGCCCATCCTTTCCCATTGTGAAGTTGCTTGGACAAAGGAACCATCATGACTTTGTTGGATTTCGCTTCTTGAAGAAAACTACTGTACCAGCAGTACTGCTAGCTACAGTAGTTACTTCCAGTAGAGGCCTCCTTTGGTTCATAGGATAGGAATTTTATAGGAATATGAAAATCATAGGAAGTGAGATGACATGCATCTCAATTCCTATAGAGAAAGAGATGCCATTTGATGCACAGGATAGAAATTTTTCCATTGAGTCTAGGCTAATGTACTGGTAATTTGCTCTAAAAACTATAGTAGTAACTAGTAGTACTGGTACATGCTCGTAATTAATTAAACAAATGTACGGGCGACACAGAGACACACACTAACTACTAGTACTACTACTTCTCACATGCTGGCCAGATGCCGTCGTTCTCCTTCGCGGCTTTGTCGGCGACACCCCACCATGCTTGGATCTCCGCCGACCTCTCCACAGCAGCGCGTGCGTCCTCTTCTTTCTTGCGGCGGCGGGCCTCTCTTTTCTTGAGTGCTTTCTGACTTTTCCGCTCCCTCTGTGCGGCTTTGGCCGCCTCTTGCTCTACCGCCCATTCGGCCTTGGCAGCTTCAAATTCCGCCCACATAGGTGTGAGGTCGCGAGCGGCGATGAACTCGGCACGGCGGGATGCCATCGCTTCCCTACCATTCTGTGTGCGGTCATGGGCGGCGAGGAACTCGGCGCGGCGGGGTGCCATCGCTTCCTTACCGGTTAGTGTGCGACGCAGTGGCATGAACGATGCTTGGTGATAGCTCTGGGGTGGAGTGGCTGGACAATCGTAAAGTGCATTGGTTTGTTAAGAGCTCAAGGACAGAAGATGAAGGAAATTTGGATTGCTCTTCAATCCTGGTCATTTATTACCGAGTAAAATGCATTGGCGGTCATCGAACTTGTCTTGATAGCTCACTTTGATCATTGTATACGAGATATGGTGATTATACGGTCACTGGCTCAGCGTATAGCTCCGTATTTGTCTGGTTGACCAGTCAAACAGTCAGCATGCACCTCATCAGCTCGTGTTCTTTATCTATCTATCTATGCGGGCCTACCTGTCAGTGGAGAAAGAAATAAAAACCAAAATTATGCATGTGTGAGGAATCAAACCACGGACTCGTCGCTGCAACACACACCCGTCAGCCAAATGAAAATGAAATACTTTGCGTTAAATGCACAAATAGATTTTTTTATATTATATGTGATGCACACATTAGCGCACACCGTCCATAGAGGCAAGTAGCATGTACGCGTGCAAACAGCCAGACACTCACGCTCATGCTGTCAAACCATGCTAACGCATGCACGTCGCCCTCTCAATCGAAGTCCTGCTCATGGCGCAACGCAAATGGCGAGCCCGTCACCTGCGCGCCCCGGCGGTGCATGACATTACTGTTTAGACATTTGCTGGAGGCCTCCGTGAACACCGAGCATGTATTCACCTGGCTCAACAGCAACGGTCATACTCGTGACTCGGCGCCTTGCTCATGTATATCGTCCATCACAATCACAATCTATAAAACAGCCTATCTAGAGAGGGTACTATGGTACAGAGTATGTACTATCGTGAGCAACCGACCATAGCGCCACTGCACACGAGTGTGTGTCTGATCGATTCGTCCATTACTCATAAGTTATGCATGGTTGTGTGGTGTCTAATGGTGGTCATTGAAGGCTAGCTGGCGACAAGAGAGGTTGCGTGGACGCCTGGTTGTCAATACATGTTGCATACGCTTCAAAGGCTCGTCATCCATGAGTTCACATTTTGCCACCACGCCAGCGTCTGACCGCCTGCCCGCCAAACCCTTCCGTCGCTAGCGCCGCTTCCGCCTTTAAAACGGTCACCATCTCTCCAGAACGTCAATGCCGCATTCACCGGACTTAACTGCAGGTCCAATTGGTATGTCACTGACATGCGGGCCAGATGCCCGTTGGGCCCACATGTCGGTGATCCAACGCATCAGCGGTTAAGTCACTGAAGCAGCATTCGCATTAACGCTCGACACGACCTCTCACTGGCGCCGGCATGCAGCAGCATGACGGCCGAGAGAGCGCCACCCGTGTGGCATCCCGGTGCAAGCGACTGTTCCGTGTTAACGACACCACGGCTATCCTTCCGTCCTCTGCCCACATTAATGACATGCGGCTGCCGACAAACCAACTCCGGCGCCTGCCGTCTATCCGTCTGCCGCGGATCATTGCCCTTCGCCTGCTATATTAACTTGAGCCCCAGCTCCCAGCCATAGCCAAAGACCCACACTCATTCTCCTCCGGTCCCTTCCTTCTGTCGGCACCACTCCAACCATGGCCTCCTGGCCCTCCAAAGCTTTCTTGGACGTACTGTCGCAGGAGCAGACGAACGACATCGGCGGCTCCGCTCTGGGCGTGCTCCAAACCTCTCTTGAACGTATTGTCGCAGGAGTAGACGAAGGAGATCGCCGACTCCCCCCCCCCCCGGCTGCCCTCTGCTGCCATTACCACGAAGCTGGCGCGCGTGCGTGGGCGCAGCCGACAGCGAGGAAGAGTAGTACACGGTAGGTCACCGCCGCTCTGGTCCCAGGAAGGCCACCGCTTCTCCACTCAGTCGATGCCAAGCTTGGTGGGATAAACATCGGTAGCCGATTAGCCGCTTGACGGCGACATGGAGGCGGAAATCTTCAGAACCTTGTGCTCCGGAGGAGGAGGTTATCGAGGCGGATGAGGAGGAGGCAAAGGCAATGTCTGACTTTCTCGGGTTCATGGCCGGACATGGTGGTCGGGCGCCGGCGACCGTTTAGATTAGGTTTACAGTAGGTTTTAGTATGGTTTGTGCGAAATGTGTAATGAATTTCGTCCAGTTTATAGGAAAAGTTTTCAAAATGTAATGAATTTCATCTGGTTAATTTGAAATTTTCTTTGTTTGCACGGATTTCGTCCGGTTAGTTCATATAGTTGTCGAAAGGTATGCGGGCAGCATTGGATGGAATCCATCAGTGTCCTCGGACAGATGTCGGTGTAAATTTGAGGGCCAGCGCTGGAGATGCCCAAACTATCATGATATAATCGCTAACAGTGCTCCATTATTTCGCAGTGAACACTTATCCCTCGATCAAAATCAGATCCGCCGTGTTTCGCACTCCTCCCACGTAAGAGTGTAGACTCTTGCTTACATAAAAATGGAGCAAGTGGACGGCACTGTAGCACGTCATATCGCTCAAACTAGCCCGACTAACGCGCGGGAAAGCACCGCCCTCGTCATTTTGTTCTGGATTTCTATGATCGATCACATGAAAATGTTACGCTTTGCAAGTTTAAAAGGAAAAGGCGGCACACTTACGACTCGTAAGCGTCGCACCCCCGACAGTCTGGCTCGCACGCCGCTCACCAGAGGGGACACGCGTTGTCTTGCATTTCCACTAACATGTGGGACTGCAATTGAATAAACCGTCGATAGCCGAAATCTCATCGCTCGGCGGGCGTCGGCTGAGAAGAGAGAGACGGGGGAGGGAGAAGAGATCGCTCGCCCGCCGCGCATGGATTCCAAGAAATATATGGTGATAATGTGATGTGGGCCATGCGGGAGTCCGGACCGCTTCCTGAAGGAAATATGCCCTAGAGGCAATAATAAAGTTATTATTTATTTCCTTATATCATGATAAATGTTAATTATTCATGCTAGAATTGTATTAACCGGAAACTTAGTACATGTGTGAATACATAGACAAACATAGTGTCACTAGTATGCCTCTACTTGACTAGCTCGTTAATCGAAGATGGTTGAGTTTCCTAGCCATGGACATGAGTTGTCATTTGATTAACGGGATCACATCATTAGGAGAATGATGTGATTGACTTGACCCATTCTGTTAGCTTAGCACTTGATCGTTTAGTATTCTGCTATTGCTTTCTTCATGACTTATACATGTTCCTATGACTATGAGATTATGCAACTCCGTTCTGGGAGGAACACTTTGTGTGCTACCAAACGTCACAACGTAACTAGGTGATTATAAAGGTGCTCTACAGGTGTCTCCAAAGGTACTTGTTGGGTTGGCGTATTTTGAGAGTAGGATTTGTCACTCCGATTGTCGGAGAGGTATCTCTGGGCCCTCTCGGTAATGCACATCACTTAAAGCCTTGCAAGCATTGCAACTAATGAGTTAGTTGCGGGATGATGTAATACGGAATGAGTAAAGAGACTTGCCGGTAACGAGATTGAACTAGGTATTGAGATACCGATGATCGAATCTCGAGCAAGTAACATACCGATGACAAAGGGAACAACGTATGTTGTTATGCGGTCTGACCGATAAAAATCTTCGTAGAATATGTAGGAGCCAATATGGGCATCCAGGTCCCGCTATTGGTTATTGACAAGAGAGGTGTCTCGGTCATGTCTACATAGTTCTCGAACCCATAGGGTCCGCACGCTTAAACGTTCGTTGACGATATAGTACTATGAGTTATGTATGTTGGTGACCGAATGTTGTTCGGAGTTTCAAATGAGATCACGGATATGACGAGGAACTCCGGAATGGTCCGGAAGTAAAGATTGATATGTGGATAGTAGTGTTTGATCTCCGGAAGGGTTTCGGAATTCACCGGAAGGGGTTCCAGATGTTTCCCGAAATGTTTGGGCACGAGAACACTTTATCTGGGCCAAAGGGGAAAGCCCACGAGACTTTTGGAAGGTGCAAAAGGAAGTTTCGCGGAGACCAGAGGCTAGACACCAGGAACCCTGGCGTCTAGGGGGTAGATGCTGGGAACCCTGGCGTCTAGCCCTGGAGTCCGAGAAGGACTCTTGCCTTTCGGGTGAAACCGACTTTGAGGTGGCTTTTACTCCAAGTTTCGACCCCAGGGCTCAACATATAAATAGAAGGGTAGGGCTAGCACCCAAGACAAATCAAGAAACACCAAGCCGTGTGTCGGCAACCCCGTCTCCTCTAGTTTATCCTCAGTCATAGTTTTCGTAGTGCTTAGGCGAAGCCCTGCGAAGATTGTTCTTCACCAACACCGTCACCACGCCGTCTGATGTCTACTACGCAACCTTCTCCTTGTAGACGTTGTTGGGCCTGCAAGGGCACAGGTTTGTAGGACAGTAGCAAATTTCCCTCAAGTGTATGACCTAAGGTTTATCAATCCGTGGGAGGCGTAGGATGAAGATGGTCTCTCTCAAGCAACCCTGCAACCAAATAACAAAGAGTCTCTTGTGTCCCCAACACACCCAATACAATGGTAAATTGTATAGGTGCACTAGTTCGGCGAAGAGATGGTGATACAAGTGCAATATGGATGGTAGATATAGGTTTTTGTAATCTGAAATAATAAAAACAGCAAGGTAACAAGTGGTAAAAGTGAGCGTACGTATTGCAATGATAGGAAACAAGGCCTAGGGTTCATACTTTCACTAGTGCAAGTTCTCTCAACAATAATAACATAGATAGATCATATAACTATCCCTCAACATGCAACAAAGAGTCACTCCAAAGCCACTAATAGCGGAGAACAAAGTAGAGATTATGGTACGGTATGAAACCACCTCAAAGTTATTCTTTCCAATCAATCCATTGGGCTATTCCTATAAGTGTCACAAACTGCCCTAGAGTTCATACTAGAATAACACCTTAAGACACAAATCAACCAAAACCCTAATGTCACCTAGATACTCCATTGTCACCTCAAGTATCCGTGGGCATGATTATACGATATGCATCACACAATCTCAGATTTATCCAACCAACATAAAAGTACTTCAAAGAGTGCCCCAAAGTTTCCACCGAGAATCAAGAACGTGTGCCAACCCCTATGCATAGGTTCATGGGCGGAACCATAAGTTGGTCACCAAAACATACATCAAGTGGCACGTGATATCCCATTGTCACCACAGATAAACACGGCAAGACATACATCAAGTGTTCTCATAAAAGACTCAATCCGATAAGATAACTTCAAAGGGGAATCTCAATTCATTACAAGAGAGTAGAGGGGGAGAAGAAACATAAGATCCAACTATAATAGCAAAGCTCGCGATACATCAAGATCGTGCCAAATCAAGAACACGAGAGAGAGAGAGAGAGAGAGAGAGAGAGAGATCAAACACATAGCTACCGGTACATACCCTCAGCCCCGAGGGTGAACTACTCCCTCCTCGTCATGGAGAGCGCCGGGATGATGAAGATGGCCACGGAGATGGATTCCCCTCCGGCAAGGTACCTAAAGGGGTCCCGATTGGTTTTGGTGGCTCACGGAGGCTTGCGGCGGTGGAACTCCCGATCTAATCTCTGTTCTGGAAGTTTTAGGGTACGTAGGTATATATGGGTGAAAGGAGTACGTCGGTGGAGCTACGGGGGCCCAACGAGGCAGGGGGCGCGCCCGGGGGTGGGGGGGTGGGCGCGCACCCACCCTCGTGAGCACCTCCCGTATCTTCTGACGTGGGGTCCAAGTCCACCAGATGGGTTTCCTTCCAAAAATAACTTCTCCAGTTGATTTCGTTCCGTTTTGACTCCATCTGATATTCCATTTCCTCGAAACACTGAAATAGGCATAAAACAACAAATCAGGCTGGGCCTCCGGTTAATAGGTTAGTCCCAAAAATAATGTAAAAGTGGATAATAAAGCCCAATATTGCCTAAAACAGTAGATAAAGTAGCATGGAGCAATCAAAAATTATAGATACATTGGATAAGTATCAAGCATCCCCAAGCTTAATTCCTGCTCGTCCTCGAGTAGGTAAATGATAAAAAAGATAATTTTTGATGCGGAGTGCTACTTGGCATAATTTCAATATAAATCTTCTTACTTGTGATATGAATATTCAGATCCGAAAGATTTAAGACAAAATTTCATATTGACACAAAAATAATAATACTTCAAGCATACTAATCAAAGCAATCATGTCTTCTCAAAATAACATGGCAAAAGAAAGTTCATCCCTACAAAATCATATAGTTAGGCTATGCTTCATTTTCGTCACACAAAGATGTTCCCAACTTCTATACCCATGATGACAAGCCAAGCAATTGTTTCATACTTAAATAATCTCAAACTTTTTCAACCTTCATGCAATACATGAGCGCGAGCCATGGATATAGCACTATGGGTGGAATAGAATATGATGATGGAATTGTTTGGAGAAGACAAAAAAAAGTCTCACATTGACGAGGCTAATCAACGGGCTATGGAGATGCCCATAAATTGATGTCAACATGAGGAGTAGGGATTGCCATGCAACAGATGCACTAGAGCTATAAGTATATGAAAGCTCTACAAAAGAAACTAAGTGGGTGTGCATCCAACTTGCTTCCTCATGAAGACCTAGGGCATTTGGAGGAAGCCCATCATTGGAATATACAAGCCAAGTTCTCTAATGAAAAATTCCCACTAGTATATGAAAGTGACAAAATGAGAGACTCTCTATCATGAAGATCTTGGTGCTAGTTTGAAGCACAAGTGTGGTAAAAGGATAGTAGCATTGTCCCTTCTCTCTTTTTCTCTCATTTTTTTGGGCCTCTTCTTTTTTTTGGCCTTGCTTTTTTTTATTTTTTTTATTTTTTTCGTCCGGAGTCTCATCCCGACTTATGGGGGAATCATAGTCTCCATCATCCTTTCCTCACTTGGGACAATGCTCTAATAATGATGATCATCACACTTTTATTTTTCTTACAACTCAACAATTACAACTCGAAACTTAGAACAAAATATGACTCTATATGACTGCCTCGTGATGTGCGGGATGGTGCAATGAATCAAGAGTGACATGTATGGAAAATAATGCATGGTGGCTTTGCCACAAATACGATGTCAACTACATGATCATGAAATGGCAATATGACAAAAGTAATGTATGTCATAATAATGATGATGGAAGTTGCATGGCAATATATCTCGGAATGGCTATGGAAATGCCATAATAGGTAGGTATGGTGGCTGTTTTGAGGAAGATATAAGGAGGTTTATGTGTGAAAGAGCGTATCATATCACGGCGTTTGGATGCACCGGCGAAGTTTGCACCAACTCTCAAGGTGAGAAAGGGCAATGCACGCTACCGAAGAGGCTAGCAAATGCGGAAAGGTAAAAGTGCGTATAATCCATGGACTCAACATTAGTCAAAAGAACTCATATACTTATTGCAAAAATTTAGAAGCCATCCAAAATCAAGTACTACGCGCAATACTCCTAGGGGGATAGATTGGTAGGAAAAGACCATCGCTCGTCCCCGGCCGCCACTCATAAGGATGCACAAGCCAGGTACACTTCATGTTTCAAATTTGTTACACAACTTTAACCATACGTGCATGCTACGAGACTTGCAAACTTCAACACAAGTATTTCTCAAATTCACAATTATCAACTAGCACGACTTTGATATTATTACCTCCATATCTCAAAACAATTATCAAGCATTAAATTTATCTTAGTATTCGATTCACTCAAAAGAAAGTTTCACATATCTTGAATACCAAGCATATTAACATTAAGCAAATTACCATGCTATTTAAGACTCTCAAAATAATACAAGTGAAGCATGAGAGTTCATCTATTTCTTCAAAATAAAACCACCACCATGCTCTAAAAGATATAAGTGAAGCACTAGAGCAAACGACAAACTACTCCAAAAGATATAAGTGAAGATCAATGAGTAGCTAAATAATTATGCAACTATGTGAAGACTCTCTAACATTTAAGAATTCCAGATCTTGATATTTTATTCAATCAGCAAGCAAAGCTAAATAAAATAAAATGACGCTCCAAGCAAAACACATATCATGTGATGAATAAAAATATAGCTCCAAGTAAAGTTACCGATGAACGAAGACGAAAGAGGGGATGCCTTCCAGGGCATCCCCAAGCTTGGGCTCTTGGTTATCCTTGAATATTACCTTGGGGTGCCTTGGTCATCCCCAATCTTAGGCTCTTGCCACTCCTTATTCCATAGTCCATCGAATCTTTACCCGAAACTTGAAAACTTCACAACACAAAACTTAACAGAAAACTCGTGAGCTCCGTTAGCGAAAGAAAACAAAACACCACTTCAAGGTACTGTAATGAACTAATTATTTATTATTTATATTGGTGTTAAACCTACTGTATTCCAAATTATCTATGGTTTATAAACTATTTTACTAGCCATAGATTCATCAAAATAAGTAAACAACACACGAAAAACAGAATCTGTCAAAAACAGAACAGTCTGTAGTAATGTGTAACTAACGCAAACTTCTGGAACTCAAAAAATTCTAAAATATATTGGTGGATCTGAGTAATTTGTCTAGTAATCATATGCAAAAAGAATCAACTAAATAGCACTCTCCAGTAAAAAGTTCTAGCTAATCTCGTGAGCGCTAAAGTTTCTGTTTTTTACAGCATGATCATAAAGACTTCACCCAAGTCTTCCCAAAGGTTCTACTTGGCACAAACACTAATTTAAACACAAAACCACATCTAACAAGAGGATAAATGATTTATTTATTACTAAACAGAACCAAAAATAAAGAAACTAAAATAAAATTGGGTTGCCTCCCAACAAGCGCTATCGTTTAACGCCCCTAGCTAGGCATGATGATTTCAATGATGCTCACATAAAAGATAAGAATTGAAACATAAAGAGAGCATCATGAAGAATATTACTAGCACATTTAAGTCTAACCCACGTCCTATGCATAGGGATTTTGTGAGCAAACAACTTATTGGAACAATAATCAACTTGCATAGGAAGGTAAAACAAGCATAACTTCAAAACTTTAAGCACATAGAGAGGAAACTTGATATTACTGCAATTCCTACAAGCATATGTTCCTCCCTCATAATAATTTTCAGTAGCATCATGAATGAATTCAACAATATAACCAGCACCTAAAGCATTCTTTTCATGATCTACTTGCATAGAAATTTTACTACTCTCCACATAAGCAATTTTCTTCTCATGAATAATAGTGGGAGCAAACTCAACAAAATAACTATCATGTGATTGAAAATTAAGATCAAGATGACAAGTTTCATGGTTATCATTATTCTTTAAAGCATACTTGTCATCACAATAATTATCATAGATAGGAGGAATGCTTTCATCATAGTAAATTTGCTCATGAAAGCTTGGGGGACAAAAAATATCATCTTCATCAAACATAGCTTCCCCAAGCTTGTGGCTTTGCATATCATTAGCATCATGGATATTCAAGGAATTCATACTAAAAACATTGCAATCATGCTCATCATTCACATATTTTATGCCAAGTATTCTATGTAATTCTTCTTCTAGCACTTTGGCACAATTTTCCTTTCCATCATTCTCACGAAAGATATTAAAAAGATGAAGCGTATGAGACAAACTCAATTCCATTTTTTGTAGTTTTCTTTTATAAACTAGACTAGTGCTAAAACAAGAAACAAAAAGATTCGATTGCAAGATCTAAAGATATACCTTCACTTACCTAGCCTCCCGACAACGGCGCCAGAAAAGAGCTTGATGTCTACTCCACAACCTTCTTCTTGTAGACGTTGTTGGGCCTGCAAGTGCACAGGTTTGTAGGACAATAGAAAATTTCCCTCAAGTGGATGACCTAAGGTTTATCAATCCATGGGAGGCGTAGGATGAAGATGGTCTCTCTCAAGCAACCCTGCAACCAAATAACAAAGAGTCTCTTGTGTCCCAAGCACACCAGACGGTGTCAAAACCGGCGGATCTCGGGTAGGGGGTCCCGAACTGTGCGTCTAGGCGGATGGTAACAGGAGACAAGGGACACGATGTTTTTACCCAGGTTCGGGCTCTCTCGATGGAGGTAAAACCCTACTCCTGCTTGATTAATATTGATGATAAGGGTAGTACAAGAGTAGATCTACCACGAGATCAGAGAGGCCAAACCCTAGAAGCTAGCCTATGGTATGATTGTTGTTCGTCCTACGGACTAAAACCCTCCGGTTTATATAGACACCGGAGAGGGCTAGGGTTACACAGAGTCGGTTATAATGGGAGGAGATCTACATATCCGTATCGCCAAGCTTGCCTTCCACGCCAAGGAAAGTCCCATCCGGACACGGGACGAAGTCTTCCACGCCAAGGAAAGTCCCGTCCAGGAGTCCGACCAAAGGCTATAGTCCGGCTATCCGGACACCCCCTAATCCAGGACTCCCTCAGTAGCCCCCGAACCAGGATTCGATGACGATGAGTCCGGCGCGCAGATTGTCTTCGGCATTGCAAGGCGGGTTCTTCTCCAAATTATGTGTACCTGTTGAATAGTGTCCGGCTTCTCATGAATATTGTGCTCCTTGGCTTCCACGCCTAATAATGGCCGTCTTCCATGTGTCAAACGAATGCGAAAAGCCAGGGTGTTTTTACATTTACCCCCCTAGCTGCGCAAATGAGCTGCCTATAAAAGAGACGAGGATTTAGATCCAAATCACACCATCTTCCCTTCATGAGCATTCATCGGAGCGCATCCGGATGTAGATCCATTCCATCATGGCGGTCGACGCAGCTCCTCCTCTCGCCCTCCCGGTCCTCGGCACGGAGGTTGGGAGAGATGTTCCGTCTGCACAAATGAGCTAGTGACGCTCCAAACCAAAGGGATTCCTTCCCCCAGCCTTCATGGTCCCGGTTCGAGCCGGACTTGCCACCTATAATGGCGGAGAGCGAGCGGAGAGCATCCCCAGTCCCTCCAAAGGAGAGCGGGTATGCCTGGTCCCTTATCTGATAAGAGGGCTCGGATTTCCAATTCATCCGTTTCTCCGGGGCTCTGGAGTTCTACGACCTCCACCGCACAACCTTACGCCTGCCTCCATATTGCATATTGCGGGCTTCATAGCCCTTTGCGAGCTGTTCTTGGGCGTCGAGGCTCATTTCGCGCTGTGGAAGAAGCTGTTCTGTCTTGTGCCCCGTTCTCAGGAGGGGTCGATATATCAATTGGGCGGAGCCGAACTATGGTGCATCGCCGGGACCGAATATCTATCCGGAACCCCAAGGAAGGCGTCCGAAGACTGGCCTTCAGACTGGTTTTATATAGAAGATGTCCCCCTGCCGGACCCTGTTCGGATCGGCCTCCCCGAGTTCAATAATGCTCCTTTGAAGAAGCGCCTAAGCTGGCTTTCACGGAGCCCTCAGAGGGAAAATGAAAGGACGTCCTTTACCTGATGAGTTGGATAAGGTTGTTAGCTCATTCCGAACTGACCATGATCGGGGTCATGGCCACATGCGTTATGCGGTGGGTGCAGCCGCTTCAGTATAGAGGCCACCCCATGTGGGATTTCAACGGGGAGGATGATGCCACCCGCTGCGGCCGTAAGGGGCCGGGATCGGTTGCCGCTCCGACGAAGATCTTGTCCGCATTGTACAAGGGAGAAGAGGAGGAGTTCCTCGCGTCAATCCACAGGCGGATTTTCTATGAACAATCCTCCAAGGTGGGTAAGCGGACACTTCTTTTGCCCATCCGTTCCATATTCCCATAGTTAAGTACCTTATCTTGTGATTTCGACACGAATTGCGCCGGGCCGTAAAGGATATAAACAGCCCTCCTCCACAACCCGAGGATCCGGGCGGTCCCTCGATCCGGCCTCCCAAGAGGATCCGGACATATCCGTGGAGCTGATCGATGGGGTATTTCACCAACTGAGCATCGACAATGCCTTGGTGGCTATTACAGCCGATTATCCTTGACTGCTCCCCGCCTCACAAGTAATCGACACCGAAGTCCTAATACTTCGAAGATGATCCATCCGTGCTTATTTTTTATCACCGTATACTAATGGTGTTTCGTAGGGGAGGATCTCGAGGCGGAATGCCAAGCCTGCGGTGACTAGCCAACAGGGGACCGCGAGGGCGGGTAGGCTAAAGAGACATGCAGTCCGGGTCGAGGCACCGGCGCAGCAGTAAGGCGCGCTGCCTTATTCCAAGGTATTATTCTTACGATGCATAGTAACGCTCGTGCTCTCCTTTTTTTTAGGAAAAAGAGGGCTCGCCGGACTATATCCGGAGAGATTGCCAATCGAGCCTCCACCAGCCAGGCTTCAAAGCCAGGTCCAGAAGCAGAGGCGAACACGAGGTGTGCGTCAGACGCTCCTCCGACAGAGGATGCGGACAGACTGTCCGCCACCAATTCCGAGGTGGAGAGTGCCATGAATCACAGGCGTCGCCGGACAGTTCTTCGTGACGCTTGTTTCTCCCAAGAGACATTGGATGCCTTCAATTCGGGAGATGCGTACCTCCGTGCCGGTCGAAATGGTCTAGCCAGAGCCACGGAGCAGTATGTGAAAGACATACGGGTGAGAAAATTTGATGGTTATATATGTCAAGAGTCCCGAGACTTGAAACAGTTAGAATAACTGACTTAAGGATCATTTGTTATGCAGGATCTTACAAAAAGAATACCCAACTGTCCCGGGAGTGGAAGAGTGCAAAGCCCAACTTGAGGCCAAGCACTAGCCGCTGCAGGGGAGGCCAAGGAGACCCCTCCGTAATATACGCTTGAAAGATAAGTATGTTGTGAAGTGCGGCATGTGTGCAACCGTCTGATATCATTGCAGATGGCGCCGGAGTAGATCCGGACAAGCAAAATCTCTTGCGCCGGTTAAAGGCCGGCAAGAGCGTGCTTACGAGGGTGAGGCAGGAGAAGAATAATCTCCAAGATGCCAACACCCAGCTGGGTGAGGAACAAAAGGATGTTCGTGCCCAGCTGTCGGACTCCGTGAAGGAGAATCGACGGCTTCGACGCGGCATTTTTAGTAAGTGCTTGAACGAACTTTGAAAAAGAGTTCGGCGAGGAAGTCGACTAACAGAGTTATGTCTCAGAGGTATGCTCACAGTGTCGCCCCGCAGAGGAAATGCCCGGTTCTATGGGTGACCTTCTTCCCGAAGCTCAGACAACTGCATGAACGAAGTTCGGCAGGTGATGAAAGGCGTCGCCCAGGCCTTGTGGCCATCTGTCTCCATGCCCGAAGGCCTTGGAGAGCTTGCAGAGAGGCTTAAGGGAGCGCGGCGGCGCTTCTGATTATGGAAGATATTGTCCTGGCGTCAAGGTGCTAGGGAGGCCTGGGCCATGGTGAAGACGCGGTACACGAAGGCTGACCCAAACCACATGGCCGAGGTCGGACCTATGGGGGCCGATGGGAAGGAGATCCATGTGAGCTTAGTGTACGGCCAAGTAGAGTTGGCCACCAAATATTCCCAACAGGACTGTAAACTAGACAGCCTGTTGGATGGTATTGAAGAGGAATATGCTCAGTCAAATTGACTATGTAATTTAAGATGACATGTAAAATGCCTTCTAGCCGGATTGTAGATCGTTTGTCATGGCGGACCTTTTCGCTTCAACCTCGGGACCCGATAGTCCGGAGTGTGTCCGAATACCCTCTCGGTTATGTAAGAACTAGGGCATGCATGGAGACCAGGCGTAGGGGTCATTAGTGCTTGAACATACAAGTGCCCAACTAGTTATGTTATATTACATGGTTAGTAAGAAACATATTCCAGGGAGAATAGTTCCGTTAGGGTTTCCTTTCCCTGGGAGGCATGCCCTAAAGTGCATGTCCGGGCTGCGACAAAAAGCAGAAAAGCATCTGGGGGCAGATAAATAAACAAGTGAGAAATCATCTTTAGTTCACCGACCGAATATTCCCTTAAGAACGCTAGCTTTCGGCTTCACCCAGTCTGAGGTACACATCCGGCTGACCGGGCAAGAATAATCGCAGAGGGGCTCCTTTACCGCCTAGCCGAACAATTGGGAACGTAGGGGTAAGCACAGAGCCAGCAACCCAGCTTGGCCAAAACTTAAGTCATATCGATGCATATAATGGTGAATAAAAGGTACATGCGAAAGTGTGACACATGTGTTGGGCGTGAAGCCCGCATAAATAAGCTTCTGTTAAGGAAGCCCCCAGGTATAACGAGCGCGGATAGCGCGTCAATTGTGTGCGAACAAGGCGCGAACGAGCCCTTAAAGGCTGTAAGAGAAAGGGAGGGAGAAGGAGAGAAATATAAGACAGCTAATGTGGAAAAAATAGACAGAGGAAGGAGACGAACACAGAGTCCGGCGCTAGGCATAGAATCTTCGGAGACGGGCTGCGTTTCATGGGTTCGGCTCGAGTCGGTTATCCGATGCATCTCGCAGACGGTACGCTCCACCAGTCAGGACTTGGTCAATAATAAAGGGACCTTCCCATTTAGGCTTGAGTTTGTCCTTTTTCTTGTCTGGCAGGCATAGAACTAACTCGCCAACATTGTAAGTTTTGGCCCGTACTTCTCTGCTTTGATATCTTCGAGCCTGCTGTTGATAGAATGCAGAACGGGCTTTTGCCACGTCACGCTCCTCCTCCAAGGTGTCCAAACTGTCCTGCCGATCGAGTTCGGCTTCTCTTTCTTCGTACATGCGCACGCGAGGTGAGTCATGAATTATGTCGCAGGGCAGAACTGCCTCTGCGCCATATACCATAAATAATGGTGTGAATCTGGTGGTGCGATTCGGCGTGGTCCGCAGCCCCCAGAGTACGGAGTCGAGCTCCTCTACCAAGTGCGTGTTAGATTCCTTGAGGGACCGCACTAATCTGGGTTTAATGCCGCTCATAATTAGATCAATTGCTCGCTCGACTTGACCGTTAGTTTGTGGGTGATAGACTGAAGCATAGTCGAGCTTGATGCCCATGTTTTTGCACCAGAGTTTGACCTCGTCAGCCGTAAAGTTCATGCCGTTATCAGTGATGATGCTATGGGGAACGCCGTAACAGTGTACGACCCCTGATATGAAGTCTATCACCGGTCCGGATTCGGCCGTCTTAACAGGCTTGGCCTCTATCCATTTGGTGAATTTATCCACCATGACTAGTAGGTATTTTTGCTTGTGGGTTCCTCCTTTAAGGGGTCCAACCATGTCAAGCCCCTGCACTGCCAAGGGCGGTGATGGGTATAGTTTGGAGGGCGGTGGGTGGCATGTGGCTTTGGTTAGCAAAGAGCTGGCAGCCGACGCATCATTGGACTAAGTCCTTAGCATCTGCTCGGGCCGTCGGCCAATAAAATCATGTACGGAAGGCCTTGCTTACAAGGGCTCGGGCTGTGGCGTGGTGCCCGCCGAGTCCGGCATGAATTTCAGCCAGGAGATTCCGCCCTTCCTCTTCGGAGATACACCTTTGAAGGACTCCGGTGGTGCTTTTCTTATAAAGCTCTCCCTCATGGACTTTATAGGCTTTAGATCGTCGCACTATGCAGCGTGCCTCGTTTTGGTCCTCGGGAAGTTCCTGCCTGATTAGGTAGGCCAGGAATGGTTCTTTCCACGGGGCAATGACTGCCATTATTACGTGGGATGAAGATGTTACTTCGATGGTAGAGCCTTCCGTTGCGTCAGAATGTTCGGTGTCGGGCGGTGCGGTTGGGTCCGGGCTGTAATTTCCGGATTCCCCTTCCCATAGTACGGATGGCTTGAACAGCCTCTCTAATAAGATGTTGGGGGGGGGGACGGCATCGCGCTTTGCGCCAATGCGTGCCAACACGTCTGCTGCCTGATTGTTTTCCCGGGCTATATGGTGAAATTCGAGCCCCTCAAACCGAGCTGACATTTTTAGGACGGCGTTGCGATAAGCTGCCATTTCGGATCCTTGGCATCAAAGTCTCCATTTATTTGGGATATCGCGAGGTTCGAATCCCCGCGCACCTCTAGGCGTTGGATGCCCATGGAGACTTCCATCCGGAGACCATGTAGAAGGGCCTCGTATTCGGCTGTGTTGTTGGAGTCCGTATACATTATCTGGAGTACGTATTGAACTGTATCTCCTGTTGGGGAGGTCAGAACGACGCCAGCCCCTAGACCGGCCAACATTTTGGAGCCCTCGAAGTGCATGATCCAGTTGGAATAAGTGTCGTACTCTTTAGGGAGTTCGGCTTCAGTCCATTCGGCGACGAAGTCCGCCAAAACTTGCGAGTTAATAGCTCGCCGTGCCTTATAGGTTATGTCGAATGGGAGGAGCTCAATGGCCCAGTTGGCAATCCGGCCCGTCGCGTCGCGGTTGTTAATAATATCGTTAAGAGGTACTTCGGAGGCTACTGTTATCGAACACTCTTGAAAGTAGTGTCGCAGCTTCCGGGATGCCATAAACACCGCGTACGCTATCTTTTGATAATGCGGGTACCGTGACTTGCACGGAGTGAGGACAGTGGACACGTAGTAAACTGGTTTTTGAAGGGGGAATTTGTGTTCGCCCGTTTCTCGTTCGACGACGAGCACTGCACTTACAACTTGATGAGTTGCTGTGATGTATGATAGCATTGGTTCGCCGATGTTAGGCGCGGCCAGGACCGGGTTTGTTGCCAATATGGCTTTTATTTCTTCGAGTCCGGCTGTGGCGGCGTCCGTCCACTCGAAGTGTTCGGTGCACCGGAGGAGGCGATAAAGGGGTAATGCCTTTTCTCCCAAGCGGGAGATAAAGAGGCTTAGAGCCGACACGCATCCAGTCAATTTTTGTATTTATTTGAGGTCCTTTGGGATATCCAATTGTGACAGAGCTCGGATTTTGGCTGGGTTTGCTTCAATTCCTCTACCGGATGCAGTGAAGCCCAAGAGCTTTCCGGCTGGTATGCCGAAAACGCATTTATCTGGGTTAAGCTTGATGTCATATGTTCGGAGGTTATCGAATGTGAGCCTCAAGTCGTCTACTAGAGTTTCGACGTACTTGGTTTTGACGACCACATCATCTACGTATGCCTCCACTATTTTGCCGATCTGGTTTGCGGACATATACGAATCATGCACTGATATGTTGCGTCAGCATTTTTGAGCCCGAAGGGCATTGTGTTGAAGCAGAATGGGCGTATGGGGTGATGAATGCCGTTGCGGCTTGGTCAGGCTCTGCCATTTTAATTTGATGGTAGCCGGAGTATGCGTCAAGGAAACACAATGAATCGTGTCCTGCGGTAGCATCGATAATTTGATCGATGCGGGGGAGGGGGAAGGGATCCTTTGGGCAAGCCTTGTTGAGGTCCTTGAAATCGACGCATAGGCGCCATGATTTGTCCTTCTTTGGTACCATCACCAACTTTGCTAGCCACGCCGGATGTTTTATATCTCTGATGAATCCGGCCTCCAATAGTTTGGCTAGCTCCTCTCCCATGGCTTGTCTCTTAGGTTCGGAGAAACGCCGAAGAGCCTGCTTAACTGGCTTGAATCCTTTTAGGATGTTTAGGCTGTGCTCGGCCAGCCGGCGTGGGATTCCTGGCATGTCTGAAGGGTGCGAGCAAAATGTCCCAATTTTTGCGTAGGAATTCTCGCGATGTGGCGTCTACATCGTGGTTTAATTGTGCCCGATGGAGGCCATTTTTGTAGGGTCCGTTGGATGGACTTGGAATTTGACTATTTCGTCACGGTTTAAAGGAGGTGGACTTGGATCTTTTATCGAGTATCACATCGTCCCTGTTCCTTTGTGGAGCGCTTGTGCGCGATCAGTTCCTCGGCCGCTAGGGCTTGGATAGTGCCTCAAGGGCCAAAGGTCTTGGCCTGTCTTATTTTTCGGGCGAGTGCTATGTCCGGGTCACTAGCAAGAGTGATGATTCCGTTGGGCCGTGCATTTTGAGCTTCATGTACCCGTAATGGGGTATAGCTTGAAAAATTGTGAATGCCTCTCGCCCTAATAGAGCGTGGTATCCATTGCTGAGCAGGGCCACTTGGAACGCGTGACCTCCTCGGACCTGTAATTATCCGGGCGTGTCAACACCACATCCAGTGTGATTTTTCCTGTACAGCACGCTTCCCGACTGGGGATTGTTCCTCTAAAGGTTGTGCTGCTTCGCTCAATGCGGCTCCAGTCTATTTCCATTTTTCGAAGGGTTTCCTCGTAAATGAGGTTCAATCCGCTGCCACCTTCCATGAGTACCTTGGTAAGGCGAAAGCCGTCCACTATTGGACTGAGGACCAATGCGGCTGGTGCTCGGGCTGTTTGGAATTTAGGTTAAATCACCGGCATTAAAGGTAATAGCCGTGTCACCCATGGGTTTATCGTTGCTACTTGGTAGACTTCGCAAGGCTGCGGAGTGTTCGCTCAGATATTATTTGATGCGAAAGTCTCAAGACTGTTAATACCGTCTTTGGTATCCTCGGCTGGTGCTCTGTGGATTCTGGGGTTAGAAGCTCTTCGCCACTTTTGGCCACCTGCCGGAGTATCCAACATGCTCTAAGGCTATGATTGGTGTGGCACCCTCTGTACTATGAATTTTACAGGGTCCATTGAGCCATCCCTCCAGTACGGTTCCATGCCCTGTAGGGGGTTTTTGTTTTTTGGTGTTTAACTTGGGTGACTGGCGATAATGCACCCTTTTATTTCGGACTGGGTTTGTATTCAAGGCCGGATTGTCCCAAATCTTACTTCGGTTTTCCACGCGCTTTCCATCGCACAGTACTTTCGTACTATGGACGCCAAGTCAGCAAAGCATGTAATTTCACAGCGAGCTATGGCGTTGAGGATTCCCTTGTCCGTGCAATTATTGCAGAACAATGAAATTGCGTCTCCCTCGCGGCAGTCCTTTATCCTGTTCATAACCAGGAAGAATCGCCCGAGAATGATGTCTCGCTTCCTCGGGCTCTTGCCTAATGTTGGATAGATCGCATATGTTCGGGTGGGTGCGTGGAATTAAATCCGAAACCTCACCCAATCCGAGACTCAAGGGCCAAGGAGTTTCCAAACTCAAGTTTGGATTCTTGGATGTTGTCCAATGAATCTAGCCCGTTGCACGACTCTAAGTTCAGGTCTTGAGGACGTCCTCCTCCGCGGGAATCCGGCTTGGAGGGATCGGGAATCCGGACATAGCTAGTCCTTAAGATAGATGAAGGGTCGCCGCATTGTTCCTCCACCACAGCAACGTGGTGGGTCACATGGGGAGAGTTAATCTCTCTCAGATCGGGTTTAGGCCCAATCTGATCGTAGTCATGGCGACTCCTGTGGCGGCGATGCGATCCAGGAGCTCGTTCAAGGAAGAGAGCTCCGTCGGATCTAACTACTCGGCGAGTTCCGAGTTGACGTGAAGATTGCATTCGATGACCCAAGAAGTCATCGTCGGCGCGGCGGCCGAACAGGCGGTCATAAGAAAACTGCCTAACCGAAGAGTTTGGCCGATAGCCAAAGCTCCCTTAGCAACAGTGTCGTCTTTAAAGACGGGATGAGGCATCCTTCCTGATGGCGACGGCACAGAGGAACTCTCAATGAAAGCACCAATGTCGGAGTCAAAACCGCGGATCTCGGTAGGGGTCCCGAACTGTGCATCTAGGCGGATGGTAACAGGAGACAAGGGACACGATGATTTACCCAGGTTCGGGCCCTCTCGATGGAGGTAAAACCCTACTCCTTCTTGATTAATATTGATGATATGGGTAGTACAAGAGTAGATCTACCACGAGATCAGAGAGTCCAAACCCTAGAAGCTAGCCTATGGTATGATTGTTGTTCGTCATACGGACTAAAACCCTCTGGTTTATATAGACACCGGAGAGGGCTAGGGTTACACAGAGTCGGTTACAATGGGAGGAGATCTACATATCCATATCGCCAAGCTTGCCTTCCACGCCAAGGAAAGTCCCATCCGTACACGGGACGAAGTCTTCAATCTTGTATCTTCATAGTCCAGGAGTCCGGCCAAAGGCTATAGTCCGGCTATCCGGACACCCCCTTATCCAGGACTCCCTCAACACCCAATACAATGGTAAATTGTATAGGTACACTAGTTCGGCGAAGATATGGTGATACAAGTGCAATATGGATGGTAGATATAGATTTTTGTAATCTGAAATAATAAAAACAGCAAGGTAACAAGCGGTAAAAGTGGGCGTAAACGGTATTGCAATGATAGGAAACAAGGCCTAGGGTTCATACTTTCACTAGTGCAAGTTCTCTCAACAATAATAACATAGATAGATCATATAACTATCCATCAACATGCAACAAAGAGTCACTCCAAAGCCACTAATAGTGGAGAACAAACGTAGAGATTATGGTAGGGTACGAAACCACCTCAAAGTTATTCTTTCCAATCAATCCGTTGGGCTATTCCTATAAGTGTCACAAACAGCCCTAGAGTTCGTACTAGAATAACACCTTAAGACACAAATCAACCAAAACCCTAATGTCACCTAGATACTCCATTGTCACCTCAAGTATCCGTGGGCATGACTATATGATATGCATCACACAATCTCAGATTTATCCAACCAACATAAAAGTACTTCAAAGAGTGCCCCAAAGTTTCTACCGGAGAATCAAGAATGTGTGCCAACCCCTATGCATAGGCTCATGGGAGGAACCCGCAAGTTGGTCACCCAAACATACATCAAGTGGCACGTGATATCCCATTGTCACCACAGATAAACACGGCAAGACATACATCAAGTATTCTCATAAAAGACTCAATCCGATAAGATAACTTCAAAGGGGAATCTCAATTCATTACAAGAGAGTAGAGGGGGAGAAGAAACATAAGATCCAACTATAATAGCAAAGCTCGCGATACATCAAGATTGTGCCAAATCAAGAACATGAGAGAGCGAGAGAGAGATCAAACACATAGCTACTGGTACATACCCTCAGCCCCGAGGGTGAACTACTCCCGCCTCGTCATGGAGAGCGTCGGGATGATGAAGATGGCCACCGAAGATGGATCCCCCCTCCGGCAGGGTACCGGAAAGGAGTCCCGATTGGTTTTTGGTGGCTCTGGAGGCTTGCGGCGGCGGAACTCCCGATCTAATCTCTGTTAGAAGTTTTAGGGCACGTGAGGTATATATGGGTGAAAGGAGTACATCGGTGGAGCTACGGGGCCCCACAAGGCAGGCGCCTGGGAGGGGGGGGGTGGCGCGCCCCCACCCTCGTGAGCACCTCCCGTATCTTCGACGTGGGGTCCAAGTCCACCAGGTAGGTTTCCTTGAAAAATAACTTCTCCAGCTTGATTTCGTTCCGTTTGACTCCGTCGATATTCCTTTTCCTCGAAACACCGAATAGGCATAAAACAAAGAATCTGGGCTGGGCCTCCGGTTAATAGGTTAGTCCCAAAAATAATATAAAAGTGGATAATAAAGCCCAATATTGCCTAAAACAGTAGATAAAGTAGCATGGAGCAATCAAAAATTATAGATACGTTGGAGACGTATCACCGTCGTGCTGCCGAAACTCATCTACTACTTCGCCCGTCTTGCTGGATAAAGAAGGCGAGGACGTCACCGAGCCGAACGTGTGCAGAACTCGGAGGTGCCGTGATTTCGGTACTTGGATCGGTCGATTGTGAAGATGTACGACTACATCAACCGCGTTGATATAACGCTTTCGCTTATGGTCTACGAGGGTACGTAGACAACACTCTCCCCTCTCGTTGCTATGCATCACCATGATCTTGCGTGTGCGTAGGAATTTTTTTGAAATTACTATGTTCCCCAACAATGGCATCCGAGCCAGGTTTTATGCGTAGATGTCATATGCACAAGTAGAACACAAGTGAGTTGTGGGTGATATAAGTCATACTTCTTACCAGCATGTCATATTTTGGTTCGGCGGTATTGTTGGATGAAGCGGCCCGGACCGACATTACGCGTACGCTTACGCGAGACTAGTTCTACCGACGTGCTTTGCACACAGGTGGCTGGCGGGTGTCAGTTTCTCCAACTTTAGTTGAACTGAGTGTGGCTACGCCCGGTCCTTGCGAAGGTTAAAACAGCACCAACTTGACAAACTATTGTTGTGGTTTTGATGCGTAGGTAAGAACTTTCTTGCTAAGCCCGTAGCATCCACGCAAAATTTGCAACAACAAAGTAGAGGATGTCTAACTTGTTTTTGCAGGGCATGTTGTGATGTGATATGGTCAAGACATGATGATAAATTGTATTGTATGAGATGATCATGTTTTCTAACCGAGTTATCGGCAACTGGCACGAGCCATATGGTTGTCGCTTTATTGTATGCAATGCAATCGCCCTGCAATGCTTTACTTTATCACTAAGCGGTAGCGATAGTCATAGAAGCATAAGTTGGCGAGACGACAACGATGCTACGATGGAGATCAAGGTGTCGCGCCGGTGACTATGGTGATCATGACGGTGCTTCGGAGATGGAGATAACTTGAGCACAAGATGATGATGGCCATATCATATCACTTATATTGATTGCATGTGATGTTTATCTTTTATGCATCTTATCTTGCTTTGATTGGTGATAGCATTATAAGATGATCTCTCACTAAATTATCAAGGTATAAGTGTTCTCCCTGAGTAAGCACTGTTGCGAAAGTTCTTCGTGTTGAGACACCACGTGATGATCGGGTGTGATAGTCTCTATGTTCAAATACAACGGGTGCAATACTATTGCACACGCGGAATACTCAGGTTAAACTTGACGAGCCTAGCATATAATAGATATGGCCTCGGTACACTGAGACCGAAAGGTTGAGCGTGAATCATATAGTAGATATTATCAACATAGTGATGTTCACCATTTAAACTACTCCATCTCACGTGATGATCGGACATGGTTTAGTTGATATGGATCACGTGATCACTTAGAAGATTAGAGGGATGTCTATCTTAGTGGGAGTTCTTATGTAATATGATTAATTGAACTTTAATTTATCATGAACTTAGTCCTGATAGTATTTGCATATCTATGTTGTAGATCAATAGCTCGCATTTAGCTCCCCTGTTATATTTTTTGATATGTTCCTAGAGAAAACTAAGTTGAAAGATGTTAGTAGAAATGATGCGGATTGGATCTGTGATCTGAGGATTATCCTCATTGCTGCACAGTAGAATTATGTCCTTGATGCACCGCTAGGTGACGGACCGATTGCAGGAGCAGATGCAGACGTTATGAACATTTGGCAAGCTCGATATGATGACTACTTGATAGTTAAGTGCACCATGCTTTACGGCTTAGAACCGGGACTTCAAAAATGTTTTGAATGCCATAGAGCATATAAGATGTTTCAAGAGTTGAAATTGGTATTTCATACTCATGGCCATGTCGAGAGGTATGAGACCTCTGATAGTACTTTGCCTACAAGATGGAGGAGAATAGCTCAAACAGTGAGCATGTGCTCAGATTTTCTGGGTACTACAATTGCTTGAATCAAGTGGGAGTTAATCTTTCAGATAAGATAGTAATTGACAGAATTCTCTAGTCACTATCACAAAGTTATCAGAACTTCGTGATGAACTATAATGTGCAAGGGATGATGAAAGTAATTCCCGAGCTCTTCGCGATGCTGAAATCGACGAAGGTAGAAATCAAGAAAGAGCATCAAGTGTTGATGGTTAACAAGACCACTAGTTTCAAGAAAAGGGCAAAGGGATAGAAGGGGAACTTCAAGAAGAACAGCAAGCAAGTTGATGCTCAAGTGAAGAAGCCCAAGTCTGGACCTAAGCCCGAGATTCAGTGCTTCTACTGCAAAGGGACTAGTCACTCGAAGCGGAACTGCCCCAAGTATTTGGTGGATAAGAAGGATGGCAAAGTGAACAAAGTTATATTTGATATACATGTTATTGATGTGTACTTTACTAGTGTTTATAGCAACCCCTCAGTATTTGATACTAGTTCAGTTGCTAAGATTAATAACTCAAAACGGGAGTTGCAGAATGAACAGACACTAGTTAAGGATGAAGTGACGATGTGTGTTGGAAGTGGTTACAAGATTGATATGATCATTGCTACCTCTTGAGCACTGCGTTGGATTTCCTTGAAGAGGAAAGGGTGATGCAGTAGAGTAGAGTAAGTATTTCCCTCTGTTTTTGAGAACCAAGGTATCAATCCAGTAGGAGGCTACGCACGAGTCCCTCGTACCTACACAAAACAAATAGCTCAACGCAACCAACGCGATTAGGGATTGTCAATCCCTTCAGGGTCACTTACAAGAGTGAGATCTGATAGAGATGATAGATAATAATTTTGGTATTTTTGGCATAAAGATGCAAAGTAAAATAAAAGGCAAAGTAAAAAGTAAAGCAATAATAAGTGATGGAAGATTGATATGATGAGAATAGACCTGGGGGCCACAGATTTCACTAGTGGCTTCTCTCAAGAGCATAAGTATTCTACGGTGGGTGAACAAATTACTGTTGAGCAATTAACAGAATTGAGCATAGTTATGAGAATGTCTAGGTATGATCATGTATATATGCATCATGTCCGAGACAAGTAGACCGACTCCTGCCTGCATCTACTACTATTACTCAACTCATCGATCGCTATCCAGCATGCATCTAGAGTATTAAGTTCAAGAAAATAGAGTAACGCCTTAAGCAAGATGACATGATGTAGAGGAATAAATTCATGCAATATGATAAATACCCCATCTTGTTATCCTCGATGGCAACAATACAATACGTGCCTTGCTGCCCGTACTGTCACTTGGAAGGGACACCGCAAGATTGACCCCAAAGCTAAGAACTTATCCCATTGCAAGAAAAACCAATCTAGTAGGCCAAACCAAACTGATAATTCGAAGAGACTTGCAAAGATAACCAATCATACACAAAAGAATTCAGAGAAGATTCAAATATTGTTCATAGATAGACTTGATCCTAAACCCACAATTCATCGGTCTCAACAAACACACCGCAAAAAGAAGAACACATAGAATAGATCTCCACGAGAGAGGGGAGAACATTGTATTGAGATCCAAAAAGAGAGAAGAAGCCATTTAGCTACTAACTATGGACCCGAAGGTCTGAGGTAAACTACTCACACTTCATCGGAGGGGCTATGATGATGATGTAGAATCCCTCCATGGTGGATTCCCCTTCCGGCGGAGCTCCGAAACAGGCCCCTAGATGGGATCTCGTTGGTACAGAAGGTTGCGGCGATGGAATTAGGTTTTTGGCTCCGTATCTGATCGTTTGGGGGTACGTAGGTATATATAGGAGGAAGGAGTACGTCGGTGGAGCAAAGGGGGGCCCACGAGGCAAGGGGCGCGCCCTCCACCCTCGTGGTCGCCTCCCTCCTTTCTTGACGGAGGGTCCAAGTCTCCTGGATCATATCTGTTGAGAAAATCACGTTCCCGAAGGTTTCATTCCGTTTGGACTCCATTTGATATTCCATTTCTTCGAAACACTGAAATAGGCAAAAAAACAGCAATTCTGGGCTGGTCCTCCGGTTAATAGGTTAGTCCCAAAAGTAATATAAAAGTGGAAAATAAAGCCCAATATAGTCCAAAACAGTAGATAATATAGCATGGAGCAATTAAAAATTATAGATATGTTGGAGACGTATCAGGCATCCCCAAGCTTAATTCCTGCTCGTCCTCGAGTAGGTAAATGATAAAAAGAGAATTTTTGATGCGGAGTGCTACTTGTCATAATTTTAATGTAATTCTTCTTAATTGTGGTATGAATATTCAGATCCGAAAGATTCAAGACAAGAGTTCATATTGACATAAAAATAATAATACTTCAAGCATACTAACAAAGCAATTATGTCTTCTCAAAATAACATGGCCAAAAAAAGTTATCCCTACAAAATCATATAGTCTGGCTATGCTCTGTCTTCACCACACAAAGTATTTAAATCATGCACAACCCCGATGACAAGACAAGCAATTGTTTCATACTTTTGACATTTTCAAAACTTTTTCAATCTTCACGCAATACATGAGCGTGAGCCATGGATATAGCACTATATGTGGAATAGAATGGTGGTTGTGGAGAAGACAAAAAAGTGAAGATAGTCTCACATCAACTAGGCGTATCAACGGGCTATGGAGATGCCCATCAATAGATATCAATGTGAGTGAGTAGGGATTGCCATGCAGCAGATGCAAGAGAGCTATAAGTATATGAAAGCTCAACAAAATAAACTAAGTGGGTGTGCATCCAACTCGCTTGCTCATGAAGACCTAGGGCATTTTGAGGAAGCCCATCATTGGAATATACAAGCCAAGTTCTATAATGAAAAATTCCCACTAGTATATGAAAGTGACAAAATGAGAGACTCTCTATCATGAAGACCATGGTGCTACTTTGAAGCACAAGTGTGGTAAAAGGATAGTAACATTGTCCCTTCTCTCTTTTTCTCTCATTTTTTTATTTGTTTGGGCCTTTCTCTTTTATTTATGGCCTCTTTTTTTATTTTATTTTTTTATTTTTCGTCTGGAGTCTCATCCCGACTTGTGGGGGAACATGGTCTCCATCATCCTTTCCTCACTTGGGACAATGCTCTAAAAATGATGATCATCACACTTTTATTTTTCTTACAACTCAACGATTACAACTCAATACTTAGAACAAAATATGACTCTATGTGAATGCCTCCGGCGGTGTACCGGGATATGCAATGTATCAAGAGTGACATGTATGAAAGAACTATTAATGGTGGCTTTGCCACAAATACGATGTCAACTACATGATCATGCTAGAAATATGACAATGATGGAGCGTGTCATAATAAACGGAATGGTGGAAAGTTGCATGGCAATATATCTCGGAATGGCTATGGAAATGCCATGATAGGTAGGTATGGTGGCTGTTTTGAGGAAGGTATATGGTGGGTGTCTGATACCGGCGAGAAGTGTGCGGTATTAGAGAGGCTAGCAATGGTGGAAGGATGGGAAAAGTGCGTATAATCCATGGACTCAACATTACTCATAAAGAACTCATATACTTATTGCAAAAATCTAGAAGTTATCCAAGCATAGTATTACACGCATGCTCCTAGGGGGATAGATTGGTAGGAAAAGACCATCGCTCGTCCCCGACCGCCACTCATAAGGAAGACAATCAATAAATAAATCAAAATCTGACTTCATCACATAACGGTTCACCATACGTGCATGCTACGGGAATCACAAACTTTAACACAAGTATTCCTCAAATTCACAACTACTCAACTAGCATGACTCTAATATCACCATCTTCATATCTCAAAACAATTATCAAGCATCAAACTTTTCTTATTATTCAACGCACTCAAAAGAAAGTTTTACAAATCTTGAATACCAAGATATTAATATTATTAAGAAAATTACCATGCTATTTAAGACTCTCAAAATAATCCAAGTGAAGCATGAGAGATCAATAGTTTCTTTAAAACGGATCCACCACCGTGCTCTAAAAGATATAAGTGAAGCACTAGAGCAAAACTATATAGCTCAAAAGATATAAGTGAAGCACATAGAGTATTCTATCAAATTCCAATTCATGTATGGATCTCTCAAAAGGTGTGTACAGCAACGATGATTGTGGTAAACTAAAAAACAAAGACTCAAATCATACAAGACGCTCCAAGCAAAACACATATCATGTGGTGAATAAAAATATAGCTCCAAGTAAAATTACCGATGGAAGTAGACGAAATAGGGGATGCCTTCCGGGGGCATCCCCAAGCTTTAACTTTTTGCTGTCCTTGGATTATCTTGGGGGTGCCATGGGCATACCCAATCTTAGGCTCTTTCCACTCCTTGTTCCATAATCCATCAAAAGGTTTCACCCAAAACTTGAAAACTTCACAACACAAAACTCAACAGAAATCTCGTGAGCTTCGTTAGCGAAAGAAAACAAAAGACCACTTCAAGGTACTGTAATGAACTCATTCTTTATTTATATTGGTGCTAAACCTACTGTATTCCAACTTCTCTATGGTTTATAAACTATTTTACTAGCCATAGATTCATCAAAATAAGCAAACAACACACTAAAAACAGAATCTGTCAAAAATAGAACAGTCTATAGTAATCTGTAACTAACGCAAACTTCTGGAACTCCAAAAAATCATCCAAAATAGGAAGACCTAGGAAATTGGTTTATTGATCAGAAGCAATTGGAATCAGTATTTTATCACGTTCTGGTGATTTTTAACAATTGTTTTCATGAACAGAAAGTTTCTGGAAATTACAGCAAGATCAAATAACTATCATCCAAGAAGATCCTATAGGTTTAACTTGGCACAGACACTAATTAAAACATAAAACCACATCTAAACAGAAGTTAGATGGATTATTTATTCCTAGAGAGAATAAAAATAAAAAAACTAAAAATAAAATTGGGTTGCCTCCCAACAAGCGCTATCGTTTAACGCCCCTAGCTAGGCATAAAAGCAAGGATAGATCTAGATTCATATGGTAATTTTATTTTCTTCCTAGGGAAGTGTTTCATTCCCTTCTTTAATGGAAATTGGAATCTAATATTCCCTTCCTTCATATCAATAATTGCAACAATCGTTCTAAGGAAAGGTCTACCAAGAATAATAGGGCAAGAAGGATTGCAATCTATATCAAGAACGATAAAATCTACGGGCACATAATACCTATTTGCAACAATAAGAACATCATTAATTCTTCCCATAGGTTTCTTAATAGTGGAATCCACAAGGTGCAAGTTTAGAGAGCAATCATCAAAATCGCGAAAATCTAGCAAATCACACAAAGTTTTGGGAATAGTGGAAACACTAGCACCCAAATCACATAAAGCATAGAACTCATGATCCTTAATCTTAATATTAATAGTTGGTTCCCTCTAATCATAAAGTTTTCTAGGGATAGAAACTTCCAACTCAAGTTTTTCTTCATAAGATTTCATCAAGGCATCAACGATATGTTTGGTAAAGGCTTTATTTTGACTATAAGCATGAGGAGAATTTAGCATGGATTGCAACAAGGAAATACAATCAATTAAAGATCAACTCTCATAATTAAATTCCTTGAAATCCAATATAGTGGGTTTAGCAACATCTAGGGTTTTATTCTTTTCAATCCCACTTTTATCAATTTCATCATCAAGATCTAAAAACTCCGAATTTTTTGGAACGCCTTCTAGGTAAAGGTGGATCATATTCAGTTTCATCAAGATTCATATTGCAAAACAAATATTTAATAGGGGACACATCAATAACTTTTAGATATTCATCTTGATTTTCATAGGAATTGGAAGAACACGCTTTAATAAAGGCATCTTTCAGAAAGCACGCATCCTAGCGGTTCTTTCCTTGCACTCATCAATGGAGATTCTCATGGCTTTGAGAGACTCATTGATATCATGCTTAGGAGGAATATATCTAAGCTTTAAAGAATCAACATCAACAGAAATTCTATCAACGTTCCTAACCAATACATCAACTTTAAGCTATTTTTCTTCAAGCAAAGCATTGAAATTCTTTTGCGAATTCATAAACTCTTTAAAGCTAGTCTCAAATTCAGAGGGCATCTTATTAAAATTTGCATAAGAGTTGTTGTAGGTATTTCCATAATTATTAGAAGGATTACTAGGGTAAGGCCTAGGATTAAAGTTCCCTCTATACGCGTTGTTACCAAAATATTCCTACCAACAAAATTCACATCCGTATATTCATTATTATTCTCAATCAAAGTAGACAAAGGAATATCATTAGGATCAGAAGAAACACTCTTAGTAGAAAATAATTTCATAAGTTCATCCATCTTTCCACTCAAAACATTGATTTCTTCTATCGCATGCACTTTTTTATTAGTAGATCTTTCGGTGTGCCATTGAGAATAATTAACCATAATATTATCTAGGAGTTTAGTAGCATCTCCTAAAGTGATTTCCATAAAAGTGCCTCCCGCGGCCGAATCTAAGAGATTTCTAGAAGCAAAATTCAATCCGACATAATTTTTTGTATAATCATCCACAAATTGAAACCATGAGTAGGGCAATTACGTATCATTAATTTCATTCTCTCCCAAGCTTGTGCAACATGGTCATGATAAGTTGCTTAAAGTTCATAATATCATTTCTAAGAGAGATGATCTTAGCGGGAGGAAAATACTTAGAGATAAAAGCATCTTTGCACTTGTTCCAAGAATCAATACTATTTTTAGGCAAAGACGAAAACCAAGCTTTAGCACGATCTCTAAGCGAAAAAGGAAATAGCTTCAATTTAACAATATCATTATCGACATCTTTCTTCTTTTGCATATCACATAAATCAACGAAGCTATTTAGATGAGTAGCGGCATCTTCACTAGGAAGGCCGGCGAATTGATCTTTCATAACAAGATTTAACAAAGCAGTATTGATTTCACAAGATTCAGTATTGGTAAGAGGAGAAATCGGAGTGCTAAGGAATCATTATTGTTGGTATTGGTAAAGTAACACAATTTGGTATTATCTTGAGCCATCGTGACAAACAAGCAATCCAACACACGAGCAAAAAAAGGCAAATGAGAAAACGGCAAACGGAAAAGAGAGGGCGAATAAAACGGCAAGGGTGAAATGGGGGAGAGGAAAACGAGAGGAAAATGGCAAAAAAATGTAATGCGAGAAATAAGGGATTGTGATGGGTACTTGGTATGTTGACTTTTGCATAAACCTCCCCGGCAACGGCGCCACAAATCTTCCTGCTACATCTTGAGCACTACGTTGGATTTCCTTGAAGAGGAAAGGGTGATGCAGCAGAGTAGAGTAAGTATTTCCCTCTGTTTTTGAGAACCAAGGTATCAATCCAGTAGGAGGCTACGCACGAGTCCCTCGTACCTACACAAAACAAATAGCTCAACGCAACCAACGCGATTAGGGGTTGTCAGTCCCTTCACGGTCACTTACGAGAGTGAGATCTGATAGAGATGATAGATAATATTTTTGGTATTTTTGGTATAAAGATGCAAAGTAAAATAAAAGGCAAAGTAAAAAGTAAAGCAATAATAAAGTGATGGAAGATTGGTATGATGAGAATAGACCCGGGGGCCATAGATTTCACTAGTGGCTTCTCTCAAGAGCATAAGTATTCTACGGTGGCTGAACAAATTACTATTGAGCAATTGACAGAATTGAGCATAGTTATGAGAATATCTAGGTATGATCATGTATATGGGCATCACGTCCGAGATAAGTAGACCGACTCCTACCTGCATCTACTACTATTACTCCACTCATCGACTGCTATCCAGCATGCATCTAGAGTATTAAGTTTAAGAAAACAAAGTAACGCCTTAAGCAAGATGACATGATGTAGAGGAATAAATTCATGCAATATGATAAATACCCCATCTTGTTATCCTCGATGGCAACAATACAATACGTGCCTTGCTGCCCCTCATCCTTTGGGAAAGAACACCGCAAGATTGAACTCAAAGGTAAGCACTTCTCCCATTGCAAGAAAAACCAATCTAGTAGGCCAAACCAAACTGATAATTCGAAGAGACTTGCAAAGATAACCAATCATACATAAAAGAATTCAGAGAAGATTCAAATATTGTTCATAGATAGACTTGATCATAAACCCACAATTCATCGGTCTCAACAAACACACCGCAAAAAGAAGATTACATCGAATAGATCTCCACGAGAGAGGGGGAGAACATTGTATTGAGATCCAAAAAGAGAGAAGAAGCCATCTAGCTACTAACTATGGACTATGGACCCGAAGGTCTGAGGTAAACTACTCACACTTCATCGGAGGGGCTATGATGATGATGTAGAAGCCCTCCATGGTGGATTCCCCTTCCGGCAGAGCTCCGGAACAGGCCCCAAGATGGGATCTCATGGGTACAAAAGGTTGCGGCGGTGGAATTAGGTTTTTAGCTCCGTATCTGATCGTTTGGGTGTACGTAGGTATATATAGGAGGAAGGAGTACGTCGATGGAGCAAAGGGGGGCCCACGAGGCAGGGAGCGCGCCCTAGGGGGCGCGCCCTAGGGGGCGTCCTCCACCCTCGTGGCCGCCTCCCTCCTTTTTTGACGGAGGGTCCAAGTCTCCTGGATCATATCTGTTGAGAAAATCACGTTCCCGAAGGTTTCATTCCGTTTGGACTCCGTTTGATATTCCGTTTCTTCGAAACACTGAAATAGGCAAAAAACAAAGAATTTCGGGCTGGGCCTCCGGTTAATAGGTTAGTCCCAAAAGTAATATAAAAGTGGAAAATAAAGCCCAATATAGTCCAAAACAGTAGATAATATAGCATGGAGCAATCTAAAATTGTAGATACGTTGGAGACGTATCAATCATCATCGCACACTCCCTATAGTTTCGGGATTAGTGTTGAAACTATATAAGTGTTATTTGGTGTTAGCGTTGAGCATGAATATGATTTGATCATGTTTGTTGCAATACGGTTATTCATTTAAATAAGAGAATAATTGTTGTTCTGTTTACATGAATAAAACCTTCTATGGTCATACACCCAATAAAATGGTTTGTTGGATCTCGATCGTAGTGATACACATATTCATAACATTGAAGCCAAAAGATGCAAAGTTAATAATGATAGTGCAAATTATTTGTGGCACTGCCGTTTAGGTCATATTGGTGTAAAGCGCATGAAGAAACTCCATGCTGATGGGCTTTTGGAATCACTTGATTATGAATCACTTGATGCTTGAGAACCATGCCTCATGGGCAAGATGACTAAAACACCGTTCTCCGGAACAATGGAGCGAGCAACAGATTTGTTGGAAATCATACATACTGATGTATGTGGTCCAATGAATATTAAGGCTCGCAGCGGGTATCATTATTTTCTGACCTTCACAGATGATTTTAGCAGATATGGGTATATCTACTTGATGAAACATAAGTCTGAAACATTTGAAAAGTTCATATAATTTCAGAGTGAAGTGGAAAATCATCGTAACAAGAAAATAAAGTTTCTACGATCTGATCATGGAGGAGAATATTTGAGTTACGAGTTTGGTCTTCATTTGGAACAATGCGGAATAGTTTCGCAACTCACGCCACCTGGAACACCACAGCGTAATGGTGTGTCCGAACATCGTAACCGTACTTTATTAGATATGGTGCAATCTATGATGTCTCTTACCGATTTACCACTATCGTTTTGGGGCTATGCATTAGAGACAGCTGCATTCACGTTAAATAGGGCACCATATAAATTCGTTGAGACGACACAATATGAACTGTGGTTTGGCCAGAAACGAAAGTTGTCGTTTCTTAAAGTTTGGGGCTGCAATGCTTATGTGAAAAGGCTTCAACCTGATAAGCTCAAACCCAAATCGGAGAAATGTGCCTTCATAGGATACCCAAAGGAGACAGTTGGGTACACCTTCTATCACAAATCCGAAGGCAAGACATTCGTTGCTAAGAATGTATCCTTTCTAGAGAAGGAGTTTCTCTCGAAAGAAGTGAGTGGGAGGAAAGTAGAACTTGACAAGGTAACTGTACCTGCTCCCTTATTGGAAAGTAGTTCATCATAGAAATTTGTTCCTGTGACTCCTACACCAGTTAGTGAGGAAGCTAATCATGATGATCATGTAACTTCAGATCAAGTTACTACCGAACCTCGTAGATCGACTAGAGTGAGATCCGCACCAGAGTGGTACGGTAATCCTGTCCTGGAGGTCATGTTACTTGACCATGACGAACCTACAAACTTTGAGGAAGCGATGATGAGCCCAGATTCCGCGAAATGGCTTGAGGCCATGAAATCTGAGACGAGATCCATGTCTGAGAACAAAGTATGGACTTTGATTGACTTGCCCGATGATCGGCGAGCCATTGAGATTAAATGGATCTTCAAGAGGAAGACGGACGCTGATAGTAGTATTACTATCTACAAAGCTAGAATTGTCACAAAAAGGGTTTTTGACAAGTTCAAGGTGTTGACTACGATGAGAGTTTCTCACTCGTATCTATGCTTAAGTCTGTCCAAATCATGTTAGCAATTACCGCATTTTATGAAATCTAGCAAATGGATAAACAAAACTGCATTCTTTAATGGATTTATTAAAGAAGAGTTGTATATGATGCAACCAGAAGGTTTTGTCGATCCTAAAGGTGTTAACAAAATGTGCAAGCTCCAGTGATCCATCTATGGACTGGTGCAAGCATCTCGGAGTTGGAATATACGCTTTGATGAGTTGATCAAAGCATATAGTTTTATACAGACTTGCGGTGAAGCCTGTATTTACAAGAAAGTGAGTGGGAGCACTACACCATTTCTGATAAGTATATGTGAATGGCAATATTGTTGATCGAAAATAATGTAGAATTATTCTGCAAAGCATAAAGGAGTGTTTGAAAGGAGTTTTTCAAAGAAAGACCTCGGTGAAGCTGCTTACATATTGAGCATCAAGATCTATATAGATAGATCAAAACACTTCATAAGTTTTTTCGATGAGTACATACCTTGACAAGATTTTGAAGTAGTTCAAAATGGAATAGTCAAAGAAAGAGTTCTTGCCTGTGTTACAAGGTGTGAAATTAAGTAAGACTCAAAGCCCGACCACCTACGTAAGATAGAAAGAGAATGAAAGTCATTCCCTATGCCTCAGCCATAGGTTCTATAAAATATGCCATGCTATGTACCAGATCTATTGTATACCCTACACTGTGTTTAGCAAGGGAGTACAATAGTGATCTAGGAATAGATCACTGTACAGCGGTCAAAATTATCCTAAGTGGAATAAGGATATGTTTCTCGATTATGGAGGTGTCAAAAGGTTCGTCGTAAAGGGTTACGTCGATACAAGTTTTGACACTGAGCCAAATAACTCTAAGTCTCAATCTGGATACATATTGAAAGTGGGAGCTATTAACTAGAGTAGCCCCATGCAGAGCATTGTAGACATAGAATTTGCAAAATACATACGGATCTGATTGTGGTAGACCCGTTGACTAAACTTCTCTCACAAGCAAAACATGATCACACCTTAGTACTCTTTGGGTGTTAATCACATAGCGATCTGAACTAGATTAATGACTCTAGCAAACCCTTTGGGTGTTGGTCACATGACGATGTGAACAATGGGTGTTAATCACATGGTGATGTGAACTATTGGTGTTAAATCACATGGTGATGTGAACTAGATTATTGACTCTAGTGGAAGTGGGAGACTGAAGGAAATATACCCTAGAGGAAATAATAAAGTTATTATTTATTTCCTTATATCATGATAAATGTTTATTATTCATGCTAGAATTGTATCAACCGGAAACTTAGTACATGTGTGAATACATAGACAAACATAGTGTCACTAGTATGCCTCTACTTGACTAGCTCGTTAATCGAAGATGGTTGAGTTTCCTAGCCATGGACATGAGTTGTCATTTGAGTAACGGGATCACATCATTAGGAGAATGATGTGATTGACTTGACCCATTCCGTTAGCTTAGCACTTGATCGTTTGGTATTCTGCTATTGCTTTCTTCATGACTTATACATGTTCCTATGACTACGAGATTATGCAACTCCCGTTTATCGGAGGAACACTTTGTGTGCTACCAAACGTCACAACGTAACTGGGTGATTATAAAGGTGCTCTAAAGGTGTCTCCAAAGGTACTTGTTGGGTTGGCGTATTTCAAGATTAGGATTTGTCACTCCGATTGTCGGAGAGGTATCTCTGGGCCCTCTCGGTAATGCACATCACTTAAAGCCTTGCAAGCATTGCAACTAATGAGTTAGTTGCGGGATGATGTAATACGGAAGGAGTAAAGAGACTTGCGTGCCGAGATTGAACTAGGTATTGAGATACCGACGATCGAATCTCGGGCAAGTAACATACCAATGACAAAGGGAACAACGTATGTTGTTATGCGGTCTGACTGATAAAAATCTTCGTAGAATATGTAGGAGCCAATATGGGCATCCAGGTCCCGCTATTGGTTATTGACAAGAGAGGTGTATCAGTCATGTCTACATAGTTCTCGAACCCATAGGGTCCGCACGCGTTCGTTGATGATATAGTACTATGAGTTATGTATGTTGGTGAACGAATGTTGTTCGAAGTTTCGGATGAGATCACAGATATGACGAGGAACTCCGGAATGGTCCGGAAGTAAACATTGATATGTGGATAGTAGTGTTTGATCTCTGGAAGGGTTCCAGAATTCACCGGAAGGGGTTTCGGATGTTTCCCGAAATGTTTGGGCACGAGAACACTTTATCTGGGCCAAAGGGGAAAGCCCACGATGCTTTTGGAAGGTGCAAAAGGAAGTTTTGCAGAGACTAGAGGCTAGACGCAAGGAACCCTGGCGTCTAGGGGGTAGACGCCGGGAACCCTGGCGTCTAGCCCTGGAGTCCGAGAAGGACTCTTGCCTTTCGGGTGAAACCGACTTTGAGGAGGCTTTTACTCCAAGTTTCGACCCCAGGGCTCAACATATAAATAGAGGGGTAGGGCTAGCACCAAAGACACATCAAGAAACACCAAGCCGTGTGCCGGCAACCCCGTCTCCTCTAGTTTATCCTCCGTCATAGTTTTCGTAGTGCTTAGGCGAAGCCCTGCGAAGATTGTTCTTCACCAACACCATCACCACGACGTCGTGCTGCCGGAACTCATCTACTACTTCGCCCCTCTTGCTGGATCGAGAAGGCGAGGACGTCACCGAGCTGAATGTGTGTAGAACTCGGAGGTGCCGTGCTTCCGGTACTTGGATTGATCAATCGTGAAGACTTACGACTACATCAACCGCGTTGATATAACGCTTCCGCTTACGGTCTACGAGGGTACATAGACAACACTCTCCCCTCTCGTTGCTATGCATCACCATGATCTTGCGTGTGCGTAGGAATTTTTTTGAAATTACTACGTTCCCCAACACTTCCAAGCCCGCTTCTGACCGCCCTGGCCCACCATAACCCCCCACCCCACCCCACCACCTCCCCGCGTGCGCTCCCCCCTCAGACGCCAGCTGCCCGCATTCATAGCAAGTCGTACTAGTAAAATTCTGGGCTATAAGGGCATGTACAATGGTTGATAAGATAGTCTTATCATAAGTCTTGCATGTAATTTAGAGATGACAAAAAAACATGTGTACATGGATCATCTCTTAGCCTTATCTTCAGTAACTAGTTATTCCTAAAAACATGGTGAAACATATTGTGCTAAGAGATCATCTCTTGTCTTCTCTTAAATAAGAGAAGACAAGCCTTTTCTTATGATTTCTCTTTCCTCCACCTCATCATTTATCCTATGTGGCATCCCTACAATAGAACCATTGTACATGCCCTAAGCCCGCTTATGTGGAGGAGAGAGAGGCATTGACAAAGTCAAGGAGTGGGATCTGCAGGAGCCCATCTCTACATGTGCTCCTAGGTATAAAAAAACTAATTCTAAAAAAATAGGCATAAAAACAATTGTGTCTATAAAAAGAAAGGTAAAAAACATTTGAGAGGAAATAGATAGAGAGAAAAGTGAGAAAAAGTTGTAACCTTATAGCGAACCTTATAGTCAACACTATGGTAGTATTACATGAGGAAGGAGGGAGTGGTGCACAGGCCAAGTTCACCAGGCTGCCGTGTTTCACACTCCTCCATCGTAACAGTGGAGACAATAGCTTTCATAAAAAATAAACAAGAAATACTCGTTGCTCGTCCACTATATCGGAAAGAATACTTTCATTCGCCGACATGTGGGACGTCGACCATCCTGGTCCACCTGCCATGCACAAAATTATCCTGGTCCACCCGTGTCATAGCGCAGGCCCAACCTTTCCCACTGTAAGTTGGTCAGACAAAGGAACCATTGTGACTTCATTTAATTCCTCTTCTTCAAGAAAACTTACAGTACCCGCAGTACTACTACCACACGTGAAGACTGGACGGCACTGTACCACGTTATATCACTGAAACCCACTAGGCCAAACTAGCCCGCCTAGGATTTCTACTCCCTCTATTTCAAAGTTAGTAGTACAAAGTTGAGTCATCTACTTTGGAATGGAGGGAGTACGTCTCTGTACTGCTATGATTTTGTGTTGTACGTCTCTGTACTTTTGCTAAGATTTTCCTACCCCATGAACCAAATAAGGCATGAATGTATCCGTGTCGACTATTGTCTGATCGATCGCTAAGCCTACAATTTTAGGAGCTTGGGCTATTGGCCGATTGACGACGGATCAATATAAGCGTACCACGAGCTCATCATCCCCAACGTTTCTCTTTGGTGAGTGTTTTGCAAGTACTATAGCTCGCACAGTAGCTAGCCTACTAACACCAAGAATCATCAAACAAGCCCTGCTGATATGATAAATAGTTCAAACTTACATCTAAGCATGCCATATATTACATCAAAAGCTGGTGAGGATACATCTGTTTCCACAACTCGGAGAGGGTTCGCATGATTCATTATCAAACAAAAGTAGCAAGTACCGCCCACACAAGATAGTGCACTAGCCCTAAGATGGGTTGATAAGACGCATCGTTATGGTAATTAAACACAATGCAAACTACCCTGAAGGATTAGCGCGACCAACTATTTCTTGTCATCGATCTCTCGAGCAATGAGCACAGCACGAACAGCGGCATGGGAGTTGATCTCTGGGGCGATGTCCACCACGACATCGGAATCGATCTCTAGGGCGATGTCCACAGGATGGACAGCGGCATCGGAATCGATCTCCGGGACGATGTCAACAGGATGGACCGCGACATTGAAAATGATCTCTGGGGCGTTGTCCACAGGACAGGCCGTGACATCGGAATCATCAAGGACGTCCACTGGCACCTGCCCAACCCTAACATATTAGCAAGCACATTGCAAATAATCAAAAAACCACAACTATGGTAAGCCATTATTTTTACCTTGTGCAGCTCACCGGGGGATCCCATCCCTCAAGGGGCCATCTCCTCGTCCTCGATGGGGGCCATCACCTTGCCAGGGGAATACTGCTTCTCAATGGCAACTATCTCCTCAAACTCGGCCTTGAGCCTCGCATAGGTGGCCATTAGAGTTTTTGGGGTAGGCACAGTGGGGCCCTTGCTGTTCTTCCAACTTCCTTTGAGGAGTTCGTCTGCCAACGTCGTCAACTCTTTGGCCAGTGCTTATTTCTTGGAGTTCTTCGTCTCCATGGGTTGGCCCGCCAACATGGTGAACTCGTTGGTCGGTGCTCGCTTCCTGGAGAGCGCTGTCTCCAGTGGGTTGTCTGCCGGGAACTCTTTGCCTAGTGCTCAAGGATCCATCAATGAACTGACAAACAAAAAACTATTGAAAGGAAACCACAATCGCAATGAAAACGGGAAAAGAATAGGCTGTGAGAATCGGCCAGTGCTGCACAAAAAGAAGATTCTTGGAATGAAAATATAGTAGCATCATTGATTCGCCCACCTTTCCTTCGTCGATACAGAAGAAAAATGGCAGAAGTGAGTAGCCTGGAGTGAGGTTTTCTTCAAGAAAGGGGAGAAAGGGCTTCAACGAACGTTCCAGTGAAATGATGGTTGCTTCGTCCAGTCCAACTTCGAGGCCACTTCGAGGTCACTTTACCACTGCTAGTAAAGGTGTGGGTTTTGTGATATGGTGGGTCATGACGGCCACACCGGGGTGACCGGTGAGTCTCGACTATAGCACCTCGTTGTGATTTGGTGGATGGCACGTGGGCCCGGATGCTTTGTGATATGCTTTGATGCTTTGATGTTTGTTAGGGTGTATGAAGGGTGCATGAGTCCACACTAGCTTAACACAAATACACTAGGAGCATGCATGAGAAGAGCATGCATGAAGAGGGGTGCTGGGATGAGCATGCACGAAGAGGGAACAACTATGCTGAGATGAGAATGCAACCAAACACACTGTGGCGAGCGTTCGCAACTGCCACATTTGAGTTGCGCTTGTCTCTTCTCTTCGAGAAGACGAACAATGATGTTACTACTACTTCTATAGTATCGAATCCACTACTGCATGTCCGTCCACCGCGTGCGGGAGGGATAGCTTGTTGTATACTCTATATTTGCTGCAACCTCTAACATTTACCCCACCACAAATTAATATATTCCTGTCTTGACCAGATAAGCGTGCAAACTATAATCACCAGGATGACAGGCAGGGCCAGAAGATTATTTTAATCAAAAAAAAGCATGGAGCCGACCCTAATGATTTTAAGCTTACATGCACGGTACACGCTATCCTAGAGTACTCTACACATGAAACTACCACACGAGCGTCCGGGCTGCGCTTGGCTCTTCGCCTCTTTGGGAAGTCGAACAATGATGGAGTACTACTGCAGTGGAGGAGTACTAGCGTATGCTTCTGGTCATCTGACACCGATTGAACTGCTGCATGTCCACCGCGTGCGGAAGGGAGAGCGTGTAGCAAACGAAAGCTTCTCCTAGTCATGCCAGCCACCACGCTCATGGGCGAGGGAGGGACGCAACTTCATTGACTTACTGCTCCTGCCTTTGCGTGTATGACAGGTGGGCCCAACAGGTGGGTGGCCCACCTGTCATGCAGCCAAAGGCAGGTGCACAAGGGAGAGGGCGTTGTAGTAATCAAACTTCTCGGTCTTGTACGAGTTGACGCGACACATCAAAGCACTGCACTCGATATATTTTAATAATTTTGTTTTTACCGATGCATTAATTACAATGCATGCATGCATGCCATGACTCTCCTTTTGATACTTGCATGTGTTGATTTAATGCACCTTGCCAAATTTTGACTATAAATTTAACTAACCAAATGTTCATGCATGTCACAAAAGATTACATAATTGAAAACTACGTTCAAATACGAATCAAACGATATAATTTTTGTTAACATGCACTAACATTTTGTCAGCTAAATCTTTGGTCAAATTTTAGCACCAATTACAAAGGGGCCCAATAAATATTGTACTCTCACATTTTGTTTGGAGGATACTCCCACATAGAAAATATAAATAATAATGCATGTTGGGGCAGCCCACGTTTCCGATAATTTTAGCCATGGTCTTCTTCAAAATTTTATGAAGGGGTGGTTGTTCATTTAATGGAGGGTCTTGTACCAGACGTGAACGATACAAAGTGCAACCTGGCACACCGTAACACCACTTGGAATAAGCGGGTAGCTATCTCGAAAAACAATCAACAAATCAAAAAACGGCGGCCTGGCATGTACACAATTTTAAACGATTGTTTTGATGGAGTGAAAAAGGAAAACTACCCCACTACGTATATATAGGCCGGAGCCTCTGCGCTTGCTTGCTAGGGTTGCTCCATTCACACACTCTCATCCTCTCCGGATCTAAACAAGATAGCAGTGGTAACACTATCTTTCTCCCTTCGAAAAACACTGCCTTTCTATCCTCACCGCTGGTTACAGATCCAGACGTATCCCCCTCCGCTGGTGAAGGGGAGGAGGGGCAGCGTTTAGGCCATCGTCGACAGCGAGGGAGGAGACCCACTGCCGGCCACACCATTATCTCTGGCCGAGCGCCAGCGCGGGAGGTCCTCCGAACCCTTCGTCGTTGCCCTAGTGTGGGCGGATCCGGCCTCCCGCCGCCCACCTATCCACATCCCTACGACCTTCAAGTATATCTTCCTTCGAAACCGCCCTAGCTCTACTTCCCTAGCTCGCTACGTCGCTGCATGTGCATCATTTTCTACCTTTCAGCCCCTCTCGATCGGATGGTCCAACGACACATATTTTTTTCTTCTATTGTTAGAGGTAAAGCTACTTCATGGAGTCGAATCTTGTACTTGGTTCAAACAAGAAATAAAGTGGGGATGGGGGAATTTAGAATGTACATCGGACTTGGTACAAACAGGAAGGATATGGGGTGAAAGTAGTACAGACTGGTCATCCAACCGGTCTCTTGGTCGAAAAGGGAAATATAGGGGAAACGCTGCACACAGTGGTATGAACAGGACTAGATTTTCTATCCACACATAAGATGGTTGCATACATCATTATGATGCAGAGGCCGGGAGCACGCCTCCATTTCCAAAAAAAACATAGGAGTAGGTGGCTAGAGTGAACAAAAATGGGGCCACCCTAGATATGTTTCTTGGATGTTTGTTTCTCGGTGCAACAAACTCTGAACCACCACTTTATGCCCCAGTTTAGGTACATGGTGCTGGATCATTGGTGCACCCACCGTCCCATGCCCTTATACCAAATATTTAGTCATGCTTAATCTAATGCCCCCTGGTAAAATGAAGCCATGCCACTGTTATAAGCCATGACAAGTTTAGCCAAATGTTTTTGCCTGTAATTGTTTGAGACTCTGACTGCTTCCTCTGTAGCTATTTGGCAAATAGGGATATCCATTTCACTTGGTTGCTATTGCGACCTTTTGGTGCACTGCACAAAACACTTCTTAAAAGAAGTGACTTTTGTGCTGTTTAACTAGAATGTCAGAATGGAACAGTTGGTTCATTTCGGTGGAACTTCACAAAGGGAGATATGTGTTCCAATCCTCATCATCCATATTGGCACCATAACCTTCCTTTAGGTAAGAATGATATTTAATGCATGTGTTCATCTCTATTTTATGCATCATTATGAGAAAATAATGCTATTGTTTACTAGTACACTTGTACTCCCTCACTGACAAAACCAATTCTGAAATAGAAGGCCAATCATGTACTTGGTTTCACCAACTGGTGAGGAGAAAGAGAAACATAGCATGAAGATGAAGAAGAAGAAAAAGAATAAACAGTGCCAAGGTTATATTGCTGAAGCCGAGGCCTCAGTCGAGGCCATTCAAGCACTAAAAAAATACACTTCCGTGATGATACGTGTTTGTCACAGTAGGTCGCGTTTTTGTCATGCATGTACATCCATGACAAATTTATGACAGAATCAAGATAGTCATACCTGTCAGTACAAGTGTTCCATGACATTACCAAAATTATCATCACGAAGTGTCCACTTCCATGACGATAAATCGCGCGCGTCACGTAAGTGCTTTTCGTCAAGGGTGACCGACACGTGGCATCCACCGTAGCGGAACGCCGTTAAGCTATCGGGTCGGATTTTTGATCCGATAACACGTTAATGACCCGACCAATGGGAAATTTCCACGTGTAAAATTCTTATTTGCGGACGAAACACGTGTCGGCCGTCGATTGGGTCAGATAGGCGCCTATGATACGTCAACATGTGGCACGGCCCAACAGAGGCCCATTCCTGTGAAAAGGCCGGCCCGTTTGACTTGGTCAAAAGCTGGTGGGCCGGCCCATGGAAAGCCTGTTAATGGCATGTTCGCATATAGCCCATTTACAGCCCGCTAACCCAAGGCCCGTAACGCACTATCCAAATTAGGCCCAGCAGCGTCATCTGGGCCATCCAATATGATTCCAGCCCGTTTTCACTTCTGGCCCATGTATAGCCCATGATGTTTTTCGGCCCATATGAGGCCCTTTGTAACTCTTGGCCCATTAGCGGCCCGTGCTGAAACTGGCCCGTAATGAACAGTGTATTACTTTACACCCATTAACGGCCCATGGTGAAACTGGCTCGTAATGAACAGTGTATCACTTTATACCCATTAACGGCCCGTTATTCCGTTGGGCCGTGTCCAGCCCAAGTTAACTTTCGGCCTTCTGAGGGCCCATTTATTCTTGGGCTCAGTTGCAGCATTCGGTTACTTACGGCCCGTTGCTGTCATTTTCTGATTGTGGGCCAAATTCAGCCCGTCGTTACAGTTGGCCCGTTTGTGGACCGTCAGTCTGTTGGGACATTTTCATAGCATCACCAAATACGGCCTATTAACGGCCCGTTATGGTCAGCCCATAAAACGTACGATTTCCATTAAAGGCATGTCTACGGCCCACTAAAGGCCCGTACAAGACCCATAAATGAGTCGGCGGCCCATGGATCCTACGAGACGTAGAAGGCCCATGGATCCTAAGAGACGTAGAAGGCCCATGGATCCTACGAGACGTAGAAGGCCATGGATCCGACGGCCCGTGAAGGGCCATGGTCGGGCGAGTTGGCCCCCGTTTGAACGATATAGCATATTCAAAGAATTATCCTACTCAATACTATCACCTCTAAAAAGTATACACTATTACAACAAAGAGATCAAGGCATAGAAAGGTAGAATAATCCTACACTATACAATAAAGAAATTACAGCCGATTATACCGACTGGGCATTATGGTTGACACGGTGATAATAAAGCATACACAAACAAAGAAATTACATACACTTGGCAAATACAACTCATACATCATGGACGCGCATCAACTTAACTCCATTTGAACTATAATCTCTTCGAAAATAGGATTGGCGGATTCAGATAGCACAAATTTCAGTCTGCAAAATCTCCAATTCCTTCATGGTTACCTCAAAGGTCTTGTTTCATTTTTGACTCCTGCATCTAATACCGCATGTCCAGTCTCAACTTGTTGATTATACGTTGAAAATCATGTACACGTTGTCTTGCCACCTCTAGTTGATGCTCGAGAACATCAAAGACATTCCAATTCAATCCATAATCATTCGGTAACGGCCATGCCGCCCGCTATCTTTGTGTTGATGTCACTTCATCCCGAAATGTTTACGTAAGTACACATGACTAGGGCAAAATATAGTTACAACAAAGGAAGCGAACAAGACACTATTTTGTACTACATGGCAAAACAGGACTAACAATAATGTTACACGTCACTTTCAAAAAAATGTTACACATCATGAAGCATAAGCGGTGATATTTTAAAAATTATAAAAAGATAGTCTCATGCAGCCTGCATACAGAAATCCCTCTTAGCTCACCAGAGGAGCATGATGTTGGGGCCCAATCGAAAACACACAGACAAGTTACAAATTTAGACAACACGTTGCTATAAGTAAGCAAGCAGTTGGCCATTTTGTGCCTCAAATTAAGTCTTAGGGAGCATAATGAACAACAGAGGGTTTCATACAAACATACTACAGCAGGCAAAACTATGCAATCATTAGCGTAGTATAAACTAGATTGTGAGCCTCATGCCATAATAGTTGGTTAATAGACTACAAAGCTTCAGGCACACTTCGGCAGAGTAATTAAATGGTAAGGCCTTTAATTATGTCAACTAATAGAGATACAAGTATCGAACATCAGGTATGATTATTTGGGCATCTCATTAACTGAGGAAAAATAAAGTAATTGAAAAGAGAAAATTAACTATGCCTGAAACAAACAAGGAATTGAACTGTTGAGTTGCATATAGTGACTTACCTTAGCAGGTTGAAGAGGCTCAACAGCTCCTACTTCTCTTGCAAGGCTCCTTCCTAACATCTTGTACTTGGAAATCCTCAATCTTATCTTCATTGCACCCCCTCTGCAAGGTGACACAAACTAGTTACTCGTCTCCTTGGAAGATAAATATGCATACTTTCCAATCTGTGAACACAAAAGGATGAGATTATAACAAAACAACACCACATAATGAAACATGCCGCATCTCTTGCACTTGCACACAATTAAATGAGCATTTACTATGTCTGCACTATGTAAAAACTAGGCATACCTTCGAACTGGATCTCCGGGTACTCTTGGAGAGCCTACTGTAGTGTTCATCAAACCTTTATGTCACCTATGAGTTGACAAGCCCCCACTACAGCAGCCCTTAGTGTTTAAATCGTTGACAAGCTCTGTTAGAGTGTTAGGTCAAGAACAGCAAGTAATCAAAGCAAACAGTCCTAGTATGGCTGGCTGATGCAAACAAGCAATTGAACAGATGTGTGAGCAAATCTTACATATCAAGAAAAGAAGAAAAGAAGGAGGCTTAAAGACCATCACTTGACTGACCAGATTTAAGGGGCATTTAAACATCATGTGCAACGTATGAACTAACATAAACATTGCATATTTCGGATTCTACAATGGAATGCACATGTATTAGGTTATGCCATGTATGATGATGCCTAAATGTACAAATAGCAGGCAGGAGTGATTCATCATTGCACGCACAATTGAATTGCAGGTTAAGGGCCAGTTCGATTCCGCCTTTTCAGGGCATATTGTCAAAATAAGCCACAAAAGATATAAAGAAGTCATTTTTGAGTTATGGGCTTGGGCTTAACTAATTTCGCTTTGGAGGGGGGTGTTTCGGGTAGAACCTCACTAAAAATTGAAGGAAAGGGGAATAGTGAAATGACTCTGTTGTCTGCCTATATTACACACAAAATGCAATCACGACGCCTGTCACACCTGACCCTCAAGTAAAAAACAAACATGCAAGCATTCATTGCCCTGCCCACTTGCATCTCCTCTCCCCTTTCCCTCTACCTTGATCCCCTGCCTGCAGCACTAGGGTTCCCCCAGCGAGCCATCGCCATTAGTCCCATCTGGCCTGGTCCTCAACGATGCTATGTCCAGCTAGGCTACATGGCCGGCGGGTAGGGGCAAATCTCCCTGGCTGCTCCTCCCTCTGGCGCCTCCCCTCATTCTCATGGTCTCCAGCAGCTGCTCCACTGTGGTTCGTCCAACGCACTACTCCGGGCGCCGCACAACTACGGCCGATGCCACATCGCTGCGTGAAGGCACCTTATTCCCCTCCTCCTCCCGTGCCATGGCCTTGAGGTGTTGTTGAAGGATGAGCTCATCCAACAAGGTGAGGATCTCCTCGATTTTTGCCAAATTTTCATTACGGTCCACTATACGATGAATTGCTATGAGCTGCTTCGCTGCCGCTATATGATGCATTGCTATGAGCTGCTCCTGCTGCTGCTATATGATGAATTGCTATGAGCTGTTGCTGCTGTATGATGAGTTGCTATGAGCTGCTGCTGCTGCTATATGATGAATTGCTATGAGCTGCTACTGCTGCTATATGATGAGTTGCTACAAGCTGCTCCTGCTGCTGCTATATGATGAATTGCTATGAGCTGCTCGTCTTTGCCGCTTATATGATGAATTGCTATGAGCTGCTCCTCACTGCTGCTATATGATGAATTGCTATGAGCTGCCATCGGTATATGATGAATTGCGACTCTGTCAGTATGATGAGTTGCTATGAGTCATTGCCATCGCTATATGATGCTTTCGTGTGGTGCTGCTATACGATAATGACCAGCCACTTGGACCATCAAATTTCAATAAATAATTGTTCTTCATTTAAATGTGGGTCATGTGTTCTTCGTTTAAATTAGGCAATGGGGTCTCTATGGAAAACATTGACCAAAGTAGATTGTGCCAAGTAGATGGTACCTTTGTATTTGCATTTTGAGCAAATAGTGATGGTATGTTTTCCTATCAAATTAATTACTGCACTGGGTTCACTTTGTGATGTTTGCAAGTCAAATTAATTTCCATATGGGCAGCAAAATGAAAAAAATATAATGCAATCTAGACTTTCCACTGATCATACCAAAGATAAGCTGAAAATGCAATGAAAAGAACTGGTTGGCTTATTACATGGAGCTTATATTTACAGGTACTTATTTTCTTAGGATAACTCGTAATAACTGTCCCTAAGAAACTTGGCTAATAGAAATGGCATACAAATAACATGTCACGATGATTGCAATGGAGGAGTGAAGTACCATAGCACACTGTATAGGCTCACCGCTGCCTCTCCTTCTTTTGCGATGTTCCATGAAATTGCCACATACATCTTGTACTTTTTCATTGTGTAACCCTATCTGCAAGTTGACACGGCTAATTTCAGACATCTCCACATGATACTACATTGCATATCCCTTGCGCATATTTAAACCACCAATTAACGATTGTGTGAGTACCATAAACTAGCCATGACTCTGTATGCTGGACTAGCAGGCACTCTAAGGGAGCCTAATGTAGTGCACTGGAATTCCTACATGACACCTACGATTTTGTGTAATATATTGTCCCTGTTCCTAAATAGATGTCTTTGTAGATATTCCAGTATGGACCACATACAGATGTATATAGATGCATTTTTTAGTGTAGATTCACTCATTTTGCTCCGTATGTAGCCTATAGTGGAATCTCTAGAAAGACTTATATTTAGGAACGGAGGTACGAGGTAGTATCATGTATGACATCTACATATCTAATTTAGCAGCCAGTAGTAGAAATCATTGTCTGCACAAAGGGATTACAAGTCGAAAATCCTAGCAAAGCACAGAACAATACAAGAGAGAGAGACGCACTTACAAGATCATAGCAATGCCTCATTCCAGGATCTTGGTTGGCCAAGCTGTTAGATCCATAAGAAACATCGTCCTTGTAGTTTTTGCCACATAACAGTAACAATGACTTGTTAGTATATTTGAAGTACATCGGGCAGGTGATGTTGGGCCGGGTTTAAAGGTGACAAGTACCTAGGCCGTGGCGGGTGCTTGGCATCTCTCCGCACGGTGGGAATCAGGTTAGAAACATCGAGGGTGATGACGCCATACCGGGCCGTCGGGTCCGTAAGGAGATCTAGAACCGTCGAGTAGGGTGTTTGTGGAGCGGCTCCGATAGGGTGGACTATGGTGTGGGCGAAGCGGATCTGTGGCCGTGGACGAGGGCGTAGGTGAAGCTGCTCCGGTGGTTGGGTTAAGGATGGTGTTGACGATGCGAGATCTCTGACCATGGGACGGGCGTCGAAGCTGCTCCGGTGGTTGGGTTAAGGATGGTGTCGATGATGCGGATCTGCCGGTCGTGGGCCAGGCGCCGGTTGCTCCGGTGGTTGGGTTAAGGGTGGTGTCGACGATGCGGATCTGCGGCCGTGGACGAGGCGTCAGAAGCTGCTCCGATAGGTTGGATGAGGGTGCGAGGAAGCGGATCTGAGGCCGTGGACTTGTGAGTTGGCAAAGCAGCCCCGATAGGGTTGAGAATGGTATAGGTGAAGCTACTCCGGTAGGGTTGACGATGGTGTCGGCGAAGCGGCTCCGGTAGGGTTGAGAAAGGTGTCGGCGAAGCGGCTCCGGTAGGGTTGAGGAAGGTGTCGGTAGGGATCAGAGGCCGTCGACGGGGGCGTCGGTGGGGCGGCTCCGGGGGGTGTGGACGAAGCGTCTCCGGTGGGGAGTATGAATGAGCCACTGCAGATGCGCGGCGGTTGATGAGAGTACCAGCGAAGCAGATCTGGCGCCGTGGACAAGGCCGGCACTGAATGGGCTGTGGTACAGTGGTGGATGAGCAGTCTACTTGTTTCTAGGGGAGGTGGGAGGGGTAGATGCGGCCGAAGAAGCAGATCCGATGAGGTGGATGCCGCTGGCAGTGAATGGGCTATGGTACGCCGGTGGATGAGCAGTCTAGGGTTTCGAGAGGGGAGGGGAGAAAGGGTGATGGAGTACGGACGGCATGATGTAAGATGCTCTGGTGCTGTGGAGTTAGTCGTTTTTGTGGGAGGGGAGAGGAAATGGGGGTGTCGTATAGTGGGGGAACCGAAAGTTACTAAAGCAGCCCCGACCTATCATGTAGATGAGGGCGGTATTGTAACTGTTGGTCTCCGTGCACCAAGGACAAAAGGGGGATTTCACATGATAAAGACTAAGGTGGTGGAAATTTTAGAAGGAGGCGGGAGATTTTGCCGCCCGCGGGATCGTTCCTACCCAGTTTCAACTAATTTTGGACCGTGCTAGCGGGAAGTGTTGGGGAACGTAGTAATTTCAAAATTTTCCCTAAGCACACGCAAGATCATGGTGATGCATAGCAACGAGAGGGGAGAGTGTTGTCCATGTACCCTCGTAGACCGAAAGCGGAAGCGTTATGACAATGCGGTTGATGTAGTCGTACGTCTTCACGATCCGACCGATCCAAGTACCGAATGCACGGCACCTCCGAGTTCAGCACACGTTCAGCCCGATGACGTCCCTCGAACTCCGATCCAGCCGAGTGTTGAGGGAGAGTTTTGTCAACACGACGGCGTGGTGACGATGTTGATGTTCTACCGACGCAGGGCTTTGCCTAAGCACCGCTACGATATTATCGAGGTGGACTATGGTGGAGGGGGGCACCGCACACGGCTAAAAGATCAATGATCAATTGTTGTGTCTCTAGGGTGCCCCCCTTCCCCAGTATATAAAGGAGCAAGGGGGGAGGCCGGCCCTTGCAGATGCTGCCAGAGGAGGAGTCCTCCTCCTAGTCGGAGTAGGACGCCCCTCTTTCCTACGCCTCCTAGGAGGGGGAAAGGAAGGGGGAGAGGGAGAAGGAAAGGGGGGCGCCGCCCCCCTCTCCTAGTCCAATTAGGACCAGAAGGGGAGGGGCACGCGGCCTGCCCTAGGCCAGCCCTCTCTCTCTGCACTAAGGCCCATAAGTCCCATTACTTCTCCCGGGGGGGGGGGGGTTCCGGTAACCCTCCGGCACTCCGGTTTTCTCCGAAATCACCCGGGACACTTCCGGTGTCCGAATATAGTCGTCCAATATATCAATCTTTATGTCTCGACCATTTCGAGACTCCTCGTCATGTCCGTGATCACATCCGGGACTCCGAACAACCTTCGGTACATCAAAACATATAAACTCATAATATAATTGTCATCGTAACGTTAAGCGTGCGGACCCTACGGGTTCGAGAACTATGTAGACATGACCGAGACACGTCTCCAGTCAATAACCAATAGCGGAACCTGGATGCTCATATTGGCTCCCGGATATTCTACGAAGATCTTTATCGGTCGACCGCATAACAACATACGTTGTTCCCTTTGTCATCGGTATGTTACTTGCCCGAGATTCGATCATCGTGATCTCAATACCTAGTTCAATCTCGTTACGGCAAGTCTCTTTACTCGTTCAGTAATACATCATCCCGCAACTAACTCATTAGTTGCAATGCTTGCAAGGCTTAAGTGATGTGCATTACCGAGAGGGCCCGTAGATACCTCTCCGGCAATCCGAGTGACAAATCCTAATCTCGAAATACGCCAACCCAACCTGTGCCTTTGGAGACACCTGTAGAGCTCCTTTATAATCACCCAGTTACGTTGTGACGTTTGGTAGAACACAAAGTGTTCCTTCGGCAAATGGGAGTTGCATAATCTCATAGTCATAGGAACATGTATAAGTCATGAAGAAAGCAATAGCAACATACTAAACGATCGGGTGCTAAGCTAACGGAATGGGTCATGTCAATCACATCATTCTCCTAATGATGTGATCCCGTTAATCAAATTACAACTCATGTCTATGGCTAGGAAACATAACCATCTTTGATCAACAAGCTAGTCAAGTAGAGGCATACTAGAGACACTTTGTTTGTCTATGTATTCACACAAGTATTATGTTTCCGGTTAATACAATTCTAGCATGAATAATAAACATTTATCATGAAATAAGGAAATAAATAATAACTTTATTATTGCCTCTAGGGCATATTTCCTTCAGGAAGGTCATGCTAGACTGTGTACACGGGGCACGCGTTAGAAGTTAATAACTGGTGTGAAGTCCACCCCAGAAAAAATGACAATAACTCGGGATGATGCGCCGATAACTTGGACGTTCACACGGGTGCGGCCAATCGTACGGGTGTAGTAGCGCTGCTCACAAAAAAGGGATCAAACGCTCAGCCTATGTATTTCTCGTAAATAGATAACTTAGTGCCATTGGTTATTTACTTTAAACATAATGCATTGACGTGTTAGTGTAGAGGCGCACAAAAAGAAATAGATATTGTAGTCAGCTACTTAAAAGTGTTACCTCATATGATTACATAGCCTCCATTTCATAAATTATGCATCTGCTGAATTCATATATGAATATTACATATATTACTTCAAAATAGAAACTTAAATCATCCAAGACTAATGAATTTGAATGCAAGAGTAACAATGGTGCATATACATGATAGCTATATTGGTTGTTTGAAGAAACATCACTGTAACATTGGCATGCACAACTGAAAAGGTTGATTTAAATAGAAAAAAATGTGATATGTGAGTGTCCAATCTTTATAGCGTTGAATCGATATTGTACCTTTAGCCACGATACGAAGTAGATATTGACTTATGTTGGAGTGATGCACGTCCATGATCGCTAGATAGTGATACGTGAATGAATTGTGCAATCTCTCTCACACGCATACATATCTCATTTCACTGTGGGCATCGGAATCACACACGCGCACTTCGTGTATTTCTCTCCCTCCGTCAGGGTTAAATTCGTCTTTCTACCCCGTCCTACAAGTGTCACACACACACACACACACACACACACACGCCACACAAGGCTTAGTTGTGCCTCTGTGCCTACCGCGCACACTCTCGATACGTCTTTCTCTCCCCCCAACAATGACAACAGAAGGGTGACAACTCGATCTGATCATAATCTGTCAATTGGTTTCTCTCTCAAACATTGTGTCTCGGTGCCTCGCTCGGTAGCCCCCTCGATATGTAGACTTCTCGCGCGCGCACAACTGTAGTGACGATGACGCTAAACCCAGTGTGCCTTGTTTTTACCGGCCTCATGTGATAGTTTTCACCCTATTTTCTGTTAATTAACAAGGCAACCTTTTCTTTGTTACTACTAGTGAATCTAAAATCATTCGGGGTAGACATAAAATATATCACTTCAACCCGATTATCACAGCAACTATTTTAAAAGAAATTAGCTAGCTGCCCGTGCTGTACCTGAACATCAAGATGCATTTGTATGAGTAGTTTATCTTGTGAGAGAAAAGGTTGAACGAGGGAAGGCCTTATTTGCGAACGTGGAGAGATGTGTGGGTATATTTGTGCAAAATTACCATAGTTTCTTTCCTATCCGTTAGCTATAAATTCGACGGCCTATATTGCAGGATGGCACGCACACCATCATCACCAACTCTGTTTTCTACTCCCTCCGTCCGAAAATACTTGTCATCAAAATGGATAAAAAGAGATCTATCTAAAACTAAAATACGTCTAGATACATTTCCTTTTATCCATTTTGATGACAAGTATTTCCGGACGGAGGGAGTATTTGTCTTTTAGAGATTTCAACAAGTGACTATGACCGGACCTTACCAACATACTCAAAAACTAGTCCATAATTTTGATGTTACCCTCTTTTCTTGGCGGTGCAAAGGCCATCTGGATACCTCATAAATAAACCAAGGACAAATCTGACCACTTCCTGAAAAGACATACAGAGCAAAATGAGTGAATCTACACTCTAAAATATGTCTACATACACATCCGTATGTGGTAGTCCATTTGAAATCTCAAAAAGACAAATATTTAGGAACGAATGGAGTATATATAAGAGTAGACATGGAGATATATCTCCAAAGATGGTCTACAACAAAAATGTCTTTGGGCTGGTTAGCGCCGGATGCTCGCAACGCGATGACATGAGTTCAATTCTGTCTTTTAACTTTATATTTTTATATTATATATTACTCTACTTATTTAATATATACTTCTTTCACATCAGACCGACAAGGAACCCAGAGTACTTAGAATACAAGATTAAGGATGGACTTGTTTCTTTTTAACTTTCTCGCATTTAAGTCAGAGCCACCACGCAAGTCACGTGTACACTGTACATGCAATTAACTTTTTATAGAGGGACAATCATAGAGGCAATTAACTCAAATGGATTGGATGTCACTCTATTATTTCCAGCATAAAGAGCATCTCCAACGGCAGCCGGCAAATTTCCTCCCGCTTCCTTAAGCGGAGGAGGACATCAAACGCCAGTGGCATACATTTTTACAACTCCAACCAACCAGATGAAATTCATGCAAACACGGACTGATTTCATATAAGCATGAAGGATTTCGTATAAAAAAGCCGGATCTTCATATAAACATGATGGATTTCATTACATTTACATGAACTAAGAGGTGCCAACTGGCTCTCTTGTATAATTAATACTCCCTCCGTCCGGAAATACTTGTCCTAGAAATGGATGTATCTAGACTTATTTTAGTTCTAAATGGCCGTCATGATTCCTTTGTCTTCCTCATGTCCGCCGACACTTGCGGGTCGACGAAGGCCCTCGGAAGAGACGAAGCAGCAAAGAAACCACCTGAATCGGCGGTCGTCGCCTCGGCGGTGGCCTTCATGGGTACCAAGTGGCGGCGGCCTCCCGTGTTCTACTTCTCCTCGATGACGGCGGCGGACACGGAGAAGCTGGCCACCGACTCGTCGCTCTCCATGCACCCGGCTTATGTCTCTGCCTGCATGGCGCTGCCGCAGGCACGGGAGGCGCGCCCACAGACACGGGAGGCGCAGCCACTGGTGGCGCGGTACGACGCGGCAGCGACGGCGCCCGTCTGCAGCGTGCTTCGCCGCCGTCTGCGGCATGGAGCAACTCGTCACTCCTCATCGAGCTGAACTGGAGCGGCGAGTTGCTGAACCACGCGCCTGCTTGGGGCGGCAACTGGCTCCGTCGGGCCAAGCGAGGTTGGTGAAGCACCGAGCGGCCTCGCCCGTATCCAGAGGGCTCGGCGGGCCACCCAGCCGGGTAATATGCCGGAGAACGGCTCATCGGAAGCCATCGGAAGAGTGGAGAAAATGGTGAAGGAGGAGATGGGGAGCGGCGGAGGGTGCGATTCTTGCCCACCGTCTGCGGCCTCGTGTAAATAGAGGGCGGACGTTAGGAGCTTGGCCGGCGTCTGGCCTTGTTTAAACAGAGGGCGGACGGGAGGAGCTCGGCCGGTGTTGCGTTTAATTCCGGCCCGCTCATGAACGGACGTGTGGCCGGAGTAGGATTCTCGGTTTGCATGCGGGTTTAACGGAGGGTTTAATGGAGGCACTGCATGCAGCGGGCGGCAGATTATTCGATTTGACAGCGAGAATGAGCCGTCAAATCACAAAGGCCCTCGCCTCTCGGGAAACCGACCGAGCTAGACTTCCTCGCCCTCTAGCCTTTTAAAAAATGTATATACTCCACTTTTGTACAGTAGTAGTATCGATGGATTGCGCCATGGAGCAAAACTTGAAATTAAAAAAAAGGTGATACATATAGAGAGCGCTCGTCGCCAAATTATGCATATAGTACTATTAAAAAGGCTTGTCACAATAATGTTGTCCAGCACAAGTGCACAACCCACCCTCAAATAAAACTAAGCACCACAGAATTCTTTGACAAAACTAAGCACCCTGAAATTCTTTGACAACTAAATCATTGGCTATATGATGTTGGCCATATATATTGTACGTATATAATATGAAGAAAGCAGTGGTAGTACTATACCAACTAAAAGATGAAATTTAAGAAATACTAGTATGTAATGCATCAAGAGTTAAAGTAACAAGAAGAAACATAACATAGTTCTGCTGGGTGCTCAAAGACAACACACCCTCAAATTAAATTAAGCACACCTGAAATTAAACTTTGCAACTATTCCGGTAGACACTACATTAGAACCACCATGAGCAACGACACTGCCACCTTCTTCTTGAGTCCTCGCCCACGCCCCTCGACTTCGTCCTTGTCCCTCTTCCTCTTGGCCGATACTTCTTTGCTTGAACCGCACACTTGGCTGTTGCTCTTCATCCAACCCTTGTAGATATTGAATCAAAGGTAGCCATCCATTGCAGCGTAGTGGATGTGGTCTATATCTAGTACATTCTGCTGCCATGCATGACGATGAAACGTGTAATGAGGTTTCTCCAGTTTACGGTACGAAGGATGAACCATGGCTCTTGCCAGGGTCAGCATTGAAGACTGACGAGAGGGCACCAGCCGATTCTTCTGGAGGTCGAAGGGGTTGCCTACAACGAGGTCTATCCGACCCAGGACTTCTTTGTCGTTCTTAAAGTCTACAGTAACGAATTTCACTGTTTTGTCCTTGAAGAAGTTCTTAAAATCCTGGCACTCAACGTCGGCATGGCATATGTGGTAGATCAAGCAAACGTTATGTACGCAAACCTGGATCACGGTGGGCTTCTTCCTCTCTTCGTCCTTTAGATCCTTCTCTCGCCCCGTGACTGTGGTGTACTCAACATCTAGCCCAATGACCCACTCATCATCTCGAAGTTTCGAACATGCGTCTGAAGCGAGAAAGGCATCCTTTCACCGTCGCGGAAGAACAGGTGTAGATGACGTCGAACTCATCGCCGGTGATGGTTCTAACCTTGTACTCACCACCGATCGTGGAGATTTGGGACACCATGGATTTGGGAGGAGGGTTAGGATTAGTGGAACTGCCGTAATGTGAATGGACGGGACGACTAGGAGCGAACCGCCGTAGTATTGAAGGACGTGCGGGACGAGTAGGAGCAAACTGCCAGTGTGCGAATGGCAGGGTAGTGGCTTCCCATTCTCCCATGATACGGGCTTCCGAGAGCCCTTGGATCTGAGCTCGAATGGTTGCATGGCATGATTCTAGACCTATGGGTGAATATCCTATCCTGGAGGGTTATTCTGCACATTTTTAGCAACTTAGCATGCGACCGTTTGACCTCAGATCCAAGGGGTGCCAAAGAGTCTGTGATCATGGTCGCTACTTACCACGATCGTCAAGGCTGCTCATGGTCGCGCTTTTGAGATTTAACACGGTGCGTTAGGCTATCAGATGTTGGCATGTCATACATAGTCATCACTTATTCACTCATACTACAACAAGGTTGGCTATAAGGTTGGCTAAAAGTTTATTTTTTTTACTCCTCTCTATCTCTTACTTCATACTCCCTCCGTCCCATAATATCAGAATGTTTTTGACACTAGTGTAGTGCCAAAAACGTTCTTACATTATGGGACATGTGAGTACTAGTATTTATTGCATTTGCCAAGGAGTGACCTCTTCCAATGAAATAGTGTTGCTAAGTTTGCTTCATTTAATTAGCTATAGACTCAAAATTGTCTTTTCACCTAGGTACACGCGCTTAGCACCGCTTTCTTCCTTGGGTCACCAAACTAGTCTCTCTCTTCTTGATTAACTTGCCACATCAGACTTTATGCCTATGTGGCAAGCTTAAGCACCTGTAGGAACAAGTAAAAGTAAGTACAATAGTGCGCTTTACATGGAATTTTTGCATATGTGGAGGAAAGAGAGGCAAGGAAAAAGTGGAGAAGTGGGCTCTCATGCAAGAGCCAGCCTCTATTACATGGTGGAGCATTGGGAGAGGCACCTATATGGAGGTGGTCAGGAATCCGGAGACTCACGTCGGTCGTAGCGCCGCAGTTAAAATGATAATGGCAAGTCAAATCACGGGGCCCCACTTGTCCATCAGTAACTCGTGATACGTCTTCAACGTATCTATAATTTTTTATTGTTCCATGCTATTATATTACCCCTTTTGGATGTTTATGGGCTTTATTTTACACATTTATATCATTTTTGGACTAACCTACTAACCGGAGGCCCAGCCCATATTGCTGTTTTTTTGCCTATTTCAGTATTTCGAAGAAAAGGAATATTAAACGGAGTCCAAACAGAATGAAACCTTCGGGAGCGTGATTTTTGGAACGAACGTGACCTAGAGAACTTAGAGTGCAAGTCAAGAAGCAGCTGAGGCCTCCACGAGATAGGAGGGCGCCCCCCCATAGGGCGTGCACCCCTGTCTCATGGACCCCTCGGGCGGCCACCGACGTACTTCTTCTTCCTATATATACCCACGCACTCAAAACATCCAGGGCACCACGAAACACAATTTCCACCGCCAGAATCTTCTCAGATCCGCGAGATCCCATCTTGGAGCCTTTGCCGAACTCACGGAGGGGGAATCAAGCACGGAGGGCCTCTACATCAACATCCTTGCCCCTCCGATGAGTTGTGAGTAGTTTACCGCTGCACCTACGGGTCCATAGTTATTATCTAGATGGCTTCTTCTCTCTTTTTGGATCTCAATACAATGTTCTCCCCCTCTCTTGTGGAGATCTATTCGATTTTTGCGGTGTGTTTGTCGAGATCCGATGAATTGTGGATTTACGATTAAGTTTATCTATGAATAATATTTGAATCTTCTCTGAATTCTTTTATGTATGATTAAGTTATCTTTGCAAGTCTCTTCGAATTATCAGTTTGGTTTGGCCTACTAGATTGATCTTTCTTGCCATGGGAGAAGTGCTTAGCTTTGGGTTCAATCTTGCGGTGTCCTTACCCAGTGACACAAAAGGTTGCAAGTCACGTATTGTATTGTTGCCATCGAGGATAACAAGATGGGGTTTATATCATATTGCATGAGTTTATCCCTCTACATCATGTCATCTTGCTTAAAGCGTTACTCTGTTCTTATGAACTTAATACTCTAGATGCATGCTTTGGATAGCGGTCGATGTGTGGAGTAATAGTAGTAGATGCAGGTGAGTCGGTCTACTTGTTATGGACGCCATGCCTATATACATGATCATGCCTAGATAATCTCATAACTATGCGCTTTTTCTATCAATTGCTTGACAAGAATTTGTTCACCCACCGTAATACTTATGCTATCTTGAGAGAAGCCACTAGTGAAACCTATGGCCCCCGGGTCTATCTCTTATCATATTTGCTTTCAATCTACTTTTATTTGCATCTTTACTTTTTGCATCTATATTATAAAATACCAAAAATATGTTTATCTTATCATACTATATTTATTAGATCTCACTTTTGCAAGTGGCCGTGAAGGGATTGACAACCCCTTTATTGCGTTGGTTACAGTTCTCGCTTGTTTGTGTAGGTGCGTGGGACTTTTGAGGAGCCTCCTACTGGATTTATACCTTGGTTCTCAAAACCGAGGGAAATACTTATGCTACACTTTGTCAGCATCACCCTCTCCTCTTCGAGGAAAACCAACGCAAGCTCAAGACGTAGCAAGAAGGATTTCAGCGCCCGTTCTTTGGGGAGGTCTTCGCTCAAGTCAAGACATACCAAGTACCCATCACAAAACCATCTCCCTCGCACTTACATTATTTGCCATTTGCCTCTCGTTTTCCTCTCCCCCACTTCACCCTTGCTGTTTTATTCGCCCTCTCTTCCCCAATCTCATCTCTCTTCGCTTTCCTTCTTTTGTGTGCTTGTTTGCTTGTTTGACCTTATGGCTGCGCCTAAGGGTCCTGACCACCTTCTCAGAAGGATGGATGAGATTGAATCAAATATTAAAAGGTTTATGAATTTGCAATTTGAGCATAATAATTTCTTTAAGAAAGAGCTTAAGGAACAAAAAAAGTTTTTTGGGGTTTATGAATAAGGAGCTTGATGATATGAATAAAGAATTCTTTGATGTTAACGCTCAAATTACCCGGCTTGAAAATGCTATAGCCAAAATTTCTGACAAGCAAGCCACCTTAGTCAATACTAGTATAATGCCCGTGTGTTGCCACGGGCCAATTTTTTTATATTTAGAGATAGTACCATTCAAATAAACGGTAATTCATCACATGGATGTTGCATACGACTTATGATTGTATTGCTATAAATATCGGTCCTTCTAATACATATTTTCTCGTCCCATATATTAACACATTGGATGAGTTCAACGTGTATAAAAAGACGGTGACATAAAATTCTGCAATTAATAAAAATGCACTTCGTTGCCCCCTTCACCGTCTCCACTGGTCCGTCTCCACTGGTCTGATGTCCGTCATGACTTCTCCTCTGCTCTGATGCCCATAGACGACGATGAAGGTCTTGTACTCTTGTATCAATGCTCTAGTTGCTGACCACACGAGCATAACGGTGAACTCCCATTTATGTTGCCCCCTTCGGCATTCTCTCTCGTGCTCTCCTGCCCCGCCATGTCTAGCGCCGCTTGCCCATTCACCAACATATCTAACAATTCCTCAAAAGTTCAGGGCTCACACAAAATTTTAAACATATGGTGATAACAAATTTAGCCCACAGATTGGAAGGAAGAAATGGTTTTTCCCGATGACATGTTGTCCAACTCACCTAGCTTAAAAATGTGGAGAATAGGTCCAAGATGTCCTAGTGTAGTTTGCTGTTGAGAAATGAGATCCTTTCCTTAAACAATCCAAATGAGTCTCTATAAGGATTATTAGTGAAATCTACTGAAAGCATGAAGAAGAAGCATTCACCAAACATCAAATAGGAAATAACCTGGCCTCAAAATAAATACCTTGTCGTAGCTAGAATTTCACTGCCATAATGAACAGGAGAAGAACCATATACTGCAGGGTGCAGGCACACACAAATAGCAGAATGGCCAAATACAATATTGAACATCGGGTGATGGTCACATGATTTGTAGGATATCTACATCGCCTGTTCAAAGCAAGTTAGACAGTTAGATAGGAGAGCCAACCATCAGCTGCTAAGCTAAGAAGCTGGCCATGAAATTTATACGCATAGAAACAAGGTGACCATGACCTATTCGGAGGAAAATATACAGACATTCCCACCATTTACTTCAAAACATACGCTAAAATAATGTCTAGATTTTCTAATACCTTGTCATTAATTGTGTTTTTTCTTACCGTCCTGAGGTAAATATCAGATTCATTGCAGTGCTCAGTTAAAACAAATACATGCTCGGTGATGGATTGTGCAAACAAAATGCAGTATATGGAATCATCTGGACAAACAAATACTCCCTCCGTATGTTGTTCATTGTGACGCCCCCGTTTCAATCGTACACTAATCATACACGCAAACGTGTACGATCAAGATCAGGGACTCACGGGAAGATATCACAACACAACTCTAAAAATAAAATAAGTCATACAAGCATCATAATACAAGCCAGGGCCTCGAGGGCTCGAATACAAGTGCTCGATCATAGACGAAGTCAAGGAAGCAACAATATCTCGAAGTACGCATATAAGTTAAACAAGTTTATGCGTTAAGAAGGCTAGCACAAATCGGGATACAAATCGAAAGAGGCGCAGACCTCCCGCCTGGGATCCTCCCAACTACTCCCGGTCGCCGTGCCGGGCTGCACGTAGTAGTAGGCGCCCAAAGGTAGTAGTCGCCATCGACGGTGGTGTCTGCCCCGGCTCCATCGTCTGGTTGCAGCAATCGAGTAGAGATAGGGGGAAAAGGGGGAAACAATGCAACCGTGAGTACTCATCCAAAGTACTCGCAAGCAAGGACCTATACTACATATGCATGTATATATCTATAAAGGGCCATATCAGTGGACTGAACTGTAGAATGCCAGAATAAGAGGGGGATAGCTAGTCTTATCGAAGACTACACTTCTGGTCACCTTCGTCTTGCAACAGGTAGAAGAGGGTAGGTTGAAGTCCTCCAAGTAACATCACATAGAAATAATCCTACCCGCCATCCCTCCTCGTATCCCTGAGAGAGAGCGACCACCGGTTGTATCTGGCACTTGGAAGGGTGTGTTTTATTAAGAATCTGGTTCTAGTTGTCATAAGGTCAAGGTACGACTCCAAGTCGTCCTATTACCGAAGATCACGGCTATTCGAATAGATTAACTTCCCTGCAGGGGTGCACCACATAACCCAACACGCTTGATCCCATTTGGCCGGACACACATTGCAGGGTCATGCCGGGTCATGAAGATCAACACGCCGCAGCCCCACCTAGGCTCAACAGAGAGGTCAAGACGCCCGATCTAAACCTAAGCGCATAGGGGTCTGGGCCCATCGCCCTTAGCACACCAAGACGCTATGATGCAAGCCGAGCGCACCTAGCCTACAGGCGTTCAGTCCAATCCGGCGGCGCCACTCACCGGCCGACGTCACGAAGTGCTTACCGATACCACGACGCCGAGTGCCCATATCTTTCCCACGTAGTTGGATAGTGCGTATAGGCCCGTAGCCAGACTCAGATCAAATACCAAGATCTCGTTAAGCGTGTTAAGTATCCGCGAACGCCGAACAGGGCCAGGCCCACCTCTCTCCTAGGTGGTCTCAACCTGCCCTGTCGCTCCGCCACAAAGATCCATCTAGAGGGCCGTCGGGACAAAGGTCCTTTAGCCCCCAATCCGTGAATCACTCATGGTGCTCCACAAGCCGACCCGACTTTAGTCACCACATGTATCATGTATAAGTATAATTATATACCCGTGATCACCTCCCGAGTGATCACGGCCCGATAGTATAGCACAGCAAACGGACAAGAATGTAGGGCCACAGATGGAATACTAGCATCCTATACTAAGCAGGTAGGATTGCAGGTAAAGGTAACAACAAGAGTAGCAAGGACAAAGCTATGCATCGTGATAGGTATAACGGAAAGCAAGAATATGCTACACTACTCTAATGCAAGCGGTATAGAGTAGAATACGCGATATCCGTGATCAAGGGGGGCTTGCTGGTTGCTCTGGCAGAGAGGGGGTCGCCAACTCCGTAGTCGAACCGGGGCATCGTGATCGCCACGGGTTCTACCAAGAGAAGAGGGAGGAGAAACAGAATACATAGCAAGCAAGTGCATAACAGGATAACAGGAAGAGCTAGACGTGTTCTAACGCGGTATGAGGTGATATCGGTGAAGAAACATCCGGAAAGTATCCCGGTTTAGCATTTTCGGGCAGAGGAGCCGGAGGGGGAAAGTTGTGAGTTCGGTATGATAGGAATGTGTGGCGGACGAACGGGCAGCATATTCGGATTCGTCTCATCGTTCTGAGAAACTTTCATGTAGAAAGTATTTTCATCTGAGCTACGGTTTATTTTATATGATTTTCTAAAGTTTTAAATCATTTTTAGAATTTATTTAATTAATTTAAACTAACATTATCCAGAATAGTGTTTGTCGACGCCAAGATGACATCAGCTAGTCAATGAGAGGTTGATTGGGTCAAATTGACGTGTGGGTCCCGCATGTCATTGACTAAGACTAATTAAACAGGTTAATTAGTTTCATTAGTAATTAGGTCAACCTAACTAAAATTAATTAAGTTATAATTAATTCGTTAATTAATTAATTAATATTTTAATTGCTTTAATTATTTACTTATCTATTATTATTATTTTTAAATCTTTTTTTCTAATTCTTGTTCTAGGGCGTGGGCCCCGCGTGTCATTGGCCCATGGCCAAAGTGGGTTCGGGCGCTACGGGCGAAGCCCCAACCCGATTGGGCGCTGGCTCAGGCGAACGGTGGGGCGGGGGGCGCCCGCGAGGCACGGAGCGGCGGCTGCGTGATACAGGCGGCCACGGAGGCCGGGCAACAGCTGAGCGGCGACGGGCTCGCCAGAGGGGCGCAGGCGGCCGTCATGGCGAGCAGCAGGGCAAGCAAGGCGAGGTGGCGACGCAGGAGCGGGACGGGCCCAAAGACGGGCGAAGGGGTCAGTGGCCGACGCAGCCACGACGGCACGCTGGCCGGCGAGTAGGGCCGTGGGGAGCGGGGCCACGAGCAGGGAACAGCGAGGCGCGTGAGGGAGAGGGAAAGGAGGAGGGCGGAGGCCGTGGCCTCACCGGGAGTTGTAGGGACGGGGCAGCGGGCTCGAGCTCGAGGAGGAGGATGAGGACGACGGCGGTCCGGCGAGGTTGGCGAGGTGGAGTAGCTTCGGACGGCATCGGGCGACGAGGCGCGGCGTCGAGGTGGTTCCAGGGACGGCGGCGGCGTTGTCGAGGGCGCCGGCGACGTTGACAGCCCCTCCCGATCCAAATCGGGCGAGATGGGGGCCAGGAGAGGGAGGGTCGGCGAGGAGGAGGTCGAGGACGGCCTGCCCGGCGGGAGGCGGCGGTTCCTCGAACGCAGGCGTGACGAGGTGGAAGCGCAGCGGCAATGGCGGCGCGACAGGTCGCCTGCCCCGATCCAGATTGGAGGAGCGAGGAGGCGTCGAGGCGACTTCGGGGTGAGGTGAGGAGGAGGCGGTGATAGGCGGGCGGCGCCGGGATGGGTGCCGCGAGGTGGCTTCAAGGCGGTGATGGGTAGCGCCAAGGGATCGATCCGGTCCCGATTGGATCGGGAGTGGGAGAGAGAACATGGGGGCGAGGGAGGGTGTGCGGGTAGCGGCTAGGGTTTGGGGAGTGGGGAGGGATTATGTCAGCGACTGGGCTGGGGCCTGACGGCCACCGGGCTACTGGTCGGGCCTTTGCCAGTTAGGTGGCTACCGGGCCAGATGGCCCAAGGGGGTGCCTCTTTTATTTTTAGTTAGATTTGTCTTTTCCTTTAATTTATTTCACTTTTCTGCTTTTATTTCATTTTAATATATTTAGACATTTTCAAAAAGGGTGTTTGTTGCGCTATAATCACCTAGGCATTTAATCGCACACTCTAACATTTTAGTTTAATATTTTGAAAACTTTGTCGCTTGACATTAATTTGAATTTGAATTTGAAAATGTTTGAATCATTGCGAGGTTAGCAACAAGAAGAGTGGTGACGTGGCATCGCAATGAGGTTACCGTAGCTTGATTATTCGCGTCCACAATTCTCCTCCACTACAAGAAATCTCGTCCAGATTTAGGAGCGGTTATAAGGGGGGAAGGGATCTGGTTACAAAATTCTAACGATTCTTCTCGGTCGTAGTTGCTCTTCTCGAAGTGGTCGATCCAATACATTGATGTCTACATTTTTCTGCTTCAGGTCATTAAGATGAAGTCGGCATCCTTTCTTCGAAAACTCCATCGCATTTCACGAATAGGTCACGGGTAGATCGAAACGATGTAATGCTATAAGGGTAATAACTGGGTTAACCCATGAAGGAGCATATGAGTACCTCTCGAGTTGAACAAATAGAACACATCAAGAGTAAAGTTGGAAGGTCCAACAAGAAGTTTCAGGAAGCCAGGCAATCGTTCAGTGCCTAGTCAGAAGGTGAAAGGGGTTTCAAGCAACGGATTAATTATTGTTTCCGATGCCAGAATTGATGATCTCATCGGAAGGTGGCTCATGAATTACATACGAGTCCACGCGGGAGGAATAACTTTGGGAACAGGGGGTGTACAGGAGAGTCAGGTTTCGATCCTGTGGAACTGTGGGTTATGGGCCCACCATGTGGTTGAAAGTAGGAAGGGGGCCGACATCTTGCACGGTCATGATAGTAAGGCGTGTCAGAGGGTAGCCTGTCAGTTATGTCGGCAACAACATCGATACCAAGGGTGAGGGACGAAGAGAACCATTTTCCTGCTCGTTGAACGAGGCGGGCCAATAGGCAAAGTTCCCGTCCGTCGGTGGCTACCGAAATGTCATCAACAGTAGAAACAGGGTCTTACTGGCACGGTTGTACACTAACGTGTTTTACATAAGCAGAAGATTACCACTGCTTATATAATATAGATCACAAGAAGGGTTAAGCGAACGAAAGGAAAGGAAAGGTGATTACCAGGTTAAACAGAACAATGGAAAGGAAAAATGTGTTTAAACACATTTCGGGAGCATATCCTTCCCAAGGACAAGCAGAGCAAGATATCCTTGACAGGATATAGAGTGGATAACCATTTAGGTAAGGGGAGAGGAATTTGATGACCATACCCATACAATGGTGTTTGGATAATCGAGCAGGAAACATTTAGCATTGGGCTTCAAATGTTTTTTGTTGAAAATCGGAGTATCACAAACATGCTTTGAGATGGTATTGGCATGGTCTTTGGGTAAAGATCATACTTTGGATTCACAAAGGATCTGTCAGGAGCAACTTATAGAATAAGTCTTACAATTTCCTCATGGAAGAATGGCTAAACTTGCTAAAAAGGATACTACAACAATAGGTCCTCCACCCGGGGGGGGGGGGGGTGCTAGGCATGACATCATGTTACTGGGTCATCAAAGGACCAACATCATAACTCTTGGAAAGTTGTCCCAACCATCATATCTGACCGAGATTCAGATCCGATGGGTGTCATGATACCTCAGGCTCAGGATGTCCGAGAAGAAAAGGTGCAACACAAATAGACGAAATGACATTTCAAGATTCTCAGGAAATGAACTATGGGAGCGGGTTCTTGAAGTAATAGTTCATCCTTAAACCAAGGAGAGAATGAGGGGTGGCTGATGGACTCAACAACAATTCATTGAGATTTCCAAGCGGATGGATTTTCCACAATAATGTGAACAAGAAGATGACACTTGTCAATTCAAATGATATAATGTTGAATGCCCGAGGAAAACATACACCATCAATCATTAGTTGAAAGGTGTGCCCAAATATGACCTTAGGCAGCAAGATCAATGTTGGAGTGACGATTCAATAACCAATGCCTAAGAACGAACTGTCGATCGTTAACTTCAAAGCAATAGGGTTGCTAGAAGTACAAAACTCAAGCAGCATCATTAGTATATTGGTATCCCGGTTAAAAACAACACGGGGAACAAGGAAGAATGGTGATGGTGAGAAGTATCATCATACCGAGAATTTCTAAGAGGTGGAGTTTTCCCCACAACATTCTCGACATAAAAGACAGTAAAACTTCAAGGCAGAACACAACACTAGCTGGAGAGCAAGTTGTATTCATAATGTGGACAAGTTCGCGATAAAGGAAGTCAAGGGTGTTGTCGATGGTAATAAAAATCATCGAGGGCAAGGAGGGTATTTCTCATCATGAACATAGTTGACATCTCGGAAGAAGTCAAAGTGTTGAAGGTGATCCAACACATTTGCCGGGAGGATTCGAGAGGATGCAATCAAACAACAATTGCAACAAGCAAGGAAATGACGAAGTGGAAAGTTATAGGATCAATATATAAGATGCAAGTTCGGAACCAAGGTTGCCTTTCACGACAAGCAACATGATGTTGAAAGCTCGACGTAAGTCGTGCTCACACACTGAAGAGTTCGTGCACCAGAGGAGGACGAGGTAGCACAGTGTCAAGATAGCAAGACCAGGATGCAGCCGATAGTCTATTTAATGACCAAATTGAGTTCAGAATTTCCTAGTAAAAATGCTAGGGGTATTGTATTTGTAGTTCAGAATAATTTCACTAGTCGGTGTCCTCGGTTGACAGCAATCCAGAACCCGTAGAGTGATTACGATAAGGAAAGACATTACTTCAACAAAGTTAGTAAGATGTGTTGCAATGGCCAGACATCTTCGAGGTACCAGGTAATACTCAAGGTTGAACATGATAAAAGTATAACCGGGTCATTGACCTGTGTCAGTAGATACTTCAACCTCGCCAAAGGTAGACAAGGCACTAGAATGAATTCTCATCAGATATATCAGATCGGGACAGCATGGTCGGAACGATAACTATAAGGAATCAATTCAAGAATACCCAAAGAATCATACAGCTGGATAATCATTTTGCAAGAAGCTTCCGAGACGGTCTACATCATTTTCATGGGCACGAACACAAAGTTCAAGGTCGACTCCCACTTCTTTAATGCATACCACTTCATTCACCTCTTGCTTTTCGAAAATGACATTAGCTGTCAAAGTTTTTATCCGGTGCAATACCGGATAAGTATGACACGTGAAATCTTTCAGATCACTTAACACATGCTCAAGCGAGCACATGGTTGACACAAGCATAGGATATAACTTGCCAAAGGCATTATGTATCGTAGAAAAGGCTCACAAGGTTATTGAATATGAAGGGCGTTGTTAGATAAAATCCAACAAAGGATCCGTGGTCCACAAGGGATCCGACGTGAGCATCGGTACTCAACTAGAGGAAGCAGATTATAGAAACAACTGACTAACTCAATTGTCAAATGCAAAGGAATTATGATTTCCAAATCAAGGTATCGTAGCAATGCTCGATTAGGGGTGGATAAGTTGAATAGCCTTAGGGTACAATCAACGACAATTGGATTGGTCGAGAACCAATTCCAGCTTAAAAGAATGGCAGCTCAGCCGGAAAAGTAATTTATAAGGATCAATGATGATTGCGTGTATTCAAGAAACATATTGAGTCAACAGACTCAAAATGATAATGACAAGGAATGTCAATAAGACTACGAGACTTATGGGATTAACCATAATGCAAGAAAGCAAGAATTTCAAGAGCCAAAGGCCCCAGAGGATTTTCGGAAGATCGAATATTATTTTGAAGTCTTTTGTGAAACACATGAACAACCAGGGATGAGCAGATACTCGACAAGTGCGAATATTTATTTGAAGGGGTATTCATGTGGCAAAGAACTGCTAGGCAGTAGGCACAAATTATTCTCGGAACAATAGAGAAAACTTTGGGGTATCTTGTAATAACAAGATCAATGGGGGATGATCGTATGAATGGAAAGTGTAAGTAGTTTTCCATACGGATTTATCGGTGGTCGGGAATAGCAAAAGTGATGGGCACAAAGTCTCGAGAGAATATCAAAGAGTATCTCCGAAATCTTCTGGTGCAGTCGGCGATCATCTGGACTGAAGGGGCTCTCCGGGAGAAAGTATTATCGAGAACCTAGAGTACAAGTTAGTAAAATCGTTTAACCCGAATAGAAGAGATGTCAGAGTCCCAGAGTATAGGTCGAGGAATAAAAGATCCCACTACCACCCAATGGCGACGTGTGCCTGTAAGACACACAGCCATGTTAGTAAAAGTTTTTGCAACGTCTAGACTCGACTTCGGCCAAGGAGTGTGGAAGGGGATTCTACAGCAATGGCTCGATACCAACTTCAGACGCTTCGTTTCAATCGTACACTAATCATACATGCAAACGTGTACGATCAAGATCGTGGACTCACGGGAAGATATCACAACACAACTCTAAAAATAAAATAAGTCATACAAGCATCATAATACAAGCCGTGGGCCTCGAGGGCTCGAATACAAGTGCTCGATCATAGACGAAGTCACGGAAGCAACAATATCTGAGTACGCACATAAGTTAAACAAGTTTGCCTTAAGAAGGCTAGCACAAATCGATACAGATCGAAAGAGGCGCAGGCCTCCCGCATGGAATCCTCCCAACTACTCCTCGGTCGTCGCCGCCGGCTGCGCACGTAGTAGTAGGCGCCTCCAGTGTAGTAGTCGTCATCGGACGGTGGCGTCACGCTCTGGGCTCCGTCGTCAGTTGCAGCAATCGAGTAGAGATAGGGGAAAGGGGAAACAATGCAACCGTGAGTACTCATCCAAAGTACTCGCAAGAAGGATCTATACTACATATGCATGTATATATCTCAGAAGGGCCATATCGGTGGACCGAACTACGTAATGTCGTAATAAGAGGGGATAGCTAGTCTTATCGAAGACTACGCTTCGTCACCTTCGCCTTGCAACAGTAGAAGAGGGTAGGTTGAAGTCCTCCAAGTAACATCACATAGCAATAATCCTACCCGGCGATCCCCTCCTCGTATCCCTGAGAGAGAGCGACCACCAGTTGTATCTGGCACTTGGAAGGGTGTGTTTTATTAAGAATCCGGTTCTAGTTGTCATAAGGTCAAGGTACAACTCCAAATCGTCCTCATACCGAATATCACGGCTATTCAATAGATTAACTTCCTGCAGGGTGCACAACATAACCCAACACGCTTGATCCCATTTGGCCGGACACACTTTCCTCGGGTCATGCCCGCCGCGGAAGATCAACACGCCGCAGCCCCACCTAGGCTCAACAGAGAGGTCAAGACGCCGGTCTAAACCTAAGCGCCAGGGTCTGGGCCCATCGCCTTAGCACACCGCAAGTTGCGTCTGTGCCGGAAGCAGACCTAGCCTACTGAGCGTTCAGTCCAATCCGGCGCGCCACTCGATCGGCCGACGTCACGAAGTGCTTCTACCGATACCACGACGCCGAGTGCCCATATCTTTCCCACGTGGTTGGTTAGTGCGTATAGGCCCGTGAGCGGACTCGGATCAAATACCAAGATCTCGTTAAGCGTGTTAAGTATCCGCGAGCGCCGAGCAGGGCCAGCCCACCTCTCTCCTAGGCGGTCTCAACCTGCCTGTCGGTCCGCCACAAAGATCCATCTAGAGGGCCGTCAGACAAAGGTCCTTTCAGCCCCAATCCGTGAATCACTCATGGTGCTCCACAAGCCGACCCGACTTTAGTCACCACATGTATCATGTATAAGTATAAGTATATACCCGTGATCACCTCCCGAGTGATCACGGCCCGATAGTATAGCACAGCAGACGGACAAGAATGTAGGGCCACAGATGGAATACTAGCATCCTATACTAAGCGTGTAGGATTGCGTAAAGGTAACAATGAGTAGCAAGGACAAAGCTATGTATCGGGATAGGTATAACGGAAAGCGATAACATGCTACACTACTCTAATGCAAGCAATATAGAGTAGAATAGGCGATATCTGGTGATCAAGGGGGCTTGCACTGGTTGCTCCGGCAAGAGAGGGGGTCGCCAACTCCGTAGTCGAACTGCACGTATCAAAGATCGCCACGGGTCTACCAAGAGAAGAGGGGGAGAAACAGTAAATACATAGCAAGCAAGTGCATAACAGGATAATAGGCGAGCTAGACGTGTTCTAACGCGGTATGAGGTGATACCGGTGAAGGGGAAACATCCGGAAAGTATCCCGGTGTTTCGCATTTTCAAGCAGGAGCCGAGGGGGGAAAGTTGCGAGTTCGGTATGTTAGGAATGTGTGGCGATTTAACGTGCATATCCGGATTCGCCTCATCGTTACGAGCAACTTTCATGTAGAAAGTATTTTCATCTCAGCTACGGTTTATTTTATATGATTTTCTAAAGTTTTAAATCATTTTTAGAATTTATTTAATTAATTTAAACTAACATTATCCAGAATAGTGTTTGCTGACGTCAGCATGACATCAGCAGTCAACAAAGGTTGATTGGGTCAAATTGACGTGTGGGTCCCGCATGTCATTGACTAAGACTAATTAAACAGGTTAATTAGTTTCATTAGTAATTAGGTCAACCTAACTAAAATTAATTAAGTTATAATTAATTCGTTAATTAATTAATTAATATTTTAATTGCTTTAATTATTTACTTATCTATTATTATTATTTTTAAATCTTTTTTTTCTAATTCTTGTTCTAGGGCGTGGGCCCCGTGTGTCATTGGCCCATGGCTAAAGTGGGTTCGGGCGCTACGGGCGAAGCCCCAACCCGATTGGGCGCTGGCTCAGGCGAACGGTGGGCGGGGAGCCATGAGGCACGGAGGCGGGCGGGCCGCGTGATGCAGGGCGGCCAGAGGCCGGGCCAGCAGCGACGGGCTCACGGAGGGGCGCAGGCGCGGCTGTCATGGCGCAGCAAGCAGACGGCAGAAGGCGAGGTGGCGACGGTGGTGAGAGGGACGCGCCCAGAGACGGGCGAGGGTCAGGCGGACGCTGCCACGACAGCAAGGGGGCCAAGAGGGCCGTGGGGAGCGGGCCACGAAAGGTGGAACGGCGAGGCGCGTGAGGGAGAGGGAAAGGAGGAGGGCGGAGGCCGTGGCCTCACCGGGAGTTGTAGGGACGGGGCAGCGGGCTCGAGCTCGAGGAGGAGGACGAGGACGACGGCGGTCCGGCGAGGTTGGCGAGGTGGAGTAGCCGACGGCATCGGGCGACGAGGCGCGGCGTCGAGGTGGTTTCAGGGACGGCGAGCGTCGGCGTTGTCGAGGGCGCCGGCGACGTCGGGACAGCCCCCTCCCGATCCAAATCGGGCAGAGGGGGGCCAGGGAGAGGGAGGGTCGGCGAGGAGGAGGTCGAGGACGGCCTGCCCGGCGGGGAGGCGGCGGTTCCTCGGGCACGGGCGCGCCGACGAGGTGGAAGCGCGGCGACAGCGGGCGACGGGGTCGCCTGCCCCCGATCCAGATTGGAGGGAGCGAGGGAGGCGTCGGGGGCGACTCGGGGGTGAGGTGAGGAGGAGGTGGTGACAGGGCGGGGCGGCGCCGGGGATGGGTGCCGCGAGGTGGCTTCGGGCGGCAGTGATGGGTAGCGCCGGGCGGGATCGATCCCGGTCCCGATTGGATCGGGAGTGGGAGAGAGAGAACGTGGGGGGGGGAACGAGGGGAGGGGGTGTGCGGGTAGCGGCTAGGGTTTGGGGAGTGGGGAGGGGATTATGCTGGGGGCGACTGGGCCGGCCTGGGGGCCCGACGGCCACCGGGCCGGTCAGCCTTTGCCTGGGCTAATTGGGCCACCGGGCCATGATGGCCCAAATGGGGGTGCCTCTTTTTTATTTTTAGTTAGATTTGTCTTTTCCTTTTATTTATTTCACTTTTCTATTTTATTTCATTTTAATATATTTAGACATTTTCAAAAAGGGTGTTTGTTGCGCTATAATCACCTAGGCATTTAACTGCACACTCCGAACATTTTAGTTTAATATTTTGAAAACTTTGTCGTTTGACATTAATTTGAATTTGAATTTGAAATGGTTTCGAATCATTGCAAGGTTAGCAACAGTAAGAGTGGTGATGTGCCATCAGTAACAGAGGTTACTGTAGCTTGATTATCCGGGCGTCACATTCATATTGTAATCTCTAAAAAGGCTTATATTTAGAAACAGAGGGAGTATAACTTAAATGTGGTTCAACATAGTTGGTGATAAACTTAACTGATAGTATTATCAAGTAAGACCTCAAAAATCTGATCCATGTACTGAGATATTAAAACAAACCTATAGCTTAATGAATTATAAAATTCGTGTAATATGATGCTCAATTGGGCAACAAATACTTTAACTGAAATGTGAAGCAGAAATACGAATTACTAACCATTACTGATTACCCATCTAGACTATTGAGAGATTCTGTACGTAGTGTTAGTATTATGCATACGAGAATATCACAAAGATGGATGTGTGCTTTCCTGCTTCCCTAGACCATGAACTGAAGTGTTATAATTTGCTTCTTATTCCTTCCTTGGTCCTGCATGGAACCAAACATTACTCATAATCAGCTAAAAAAACATCACTCATAATCCTCTTTTACGCAACTAAAATAAACATTCAAAGAAAAGTCTGAACCACTTCACACAAATAAAAGGACATATTTATTGAAACAACTTCAGTCAAAAAATTGTTCTCACTGGCGATCACATCAAAATAAAATAGAAAGTAGCAATCAAGTTTTAAGTTGTCCATGGACCAAGGTGCAGAATGTCATTGTTTGTTGTCTACTTTGATGCCCAATCTGCATACCTTCTTGAAAAAAAACTGAATCAATTGTCTAGTACATACCCTATATCAGCTTCATCGTGCATATAGTTGAATAATGCAGCAGAACACTTGTACTAATGCCAAAAAAATGCAGGGTAAAATTGTCAGAAGTCTCCCTAATGACATGTTTTTATTGTTGCCGTTGCACACACAGTGAATCTTGTTCTTCCACCTGCAGTTAGATACTTACATGAAAAAATTACATAGTTGGGAAGATTGTCGAAAAACTTTTTATGTGGTCAAATTGGATTATAGCAGGGATTAATAAGAAATGAAGGTGATATTATTGGCATATTTTATCAGAAAAGATCATTGTGCAGATTAGCAAATACCTTCTGTGTGGAGTGGCTAGAGAGGTGAAAATTAATTGAACTATAACATCATGATATACTGGAGATAAGAACTCAGTAAACCTTTTATGTGGCATCAGCTTCGTATCAGATCAATTACATGGATAAAAATCAACTTGTTCGTAATGTTGTACTACCCTCTTAGGCTCTCACGCTCTTTCTCTTGCAGGTGATCCCAAATTCAGAGGATGATAGTAAAGGCATGATCGCATACCATGGCTGCCGTTCTGATATGAGTGCGGCCACTACAGTCATCGTGGTGATTCTGACTTCAAGCATAGCCACTGCGGTCGTAACCAGCGGAGGCGGTTCCAGCACCGCCCCACCGGAGTCAAGATTACCTAGCATGCATGTCACATGCATGGCCCGGGTGCTGTGTAGCTAGCCGCACCCAAATCACAGCAAACCCAACATAACAGGACACACACCCTGCAAGAACAGAAGAATCTAATGAAGAATCAGCAAATATTTATAACCCAAGAAGAAACAGAACATTTCGAGCTAACCTGGGATATCAGAGGCCACGGCCGGGCCAGAATCATACATGCCAATATGGAAGTCATCGTCCTAAGTGCTCCTTTATTTTGTACAGATTTTGATACATCTTCAAGTGTCACTGTACAAGACCGACATCAGTACAGTGCAACACATGCCTGCAAAACTCGGAACCAGCAAATCTGGTTCAAACAAAAAATAACAAGGGCCAGCTTATGCTGACCTAAGAGTAAATGGCACTGGCGGTCTTAGAACTTGCACTGCGGGTGCACTTAAATCACACTACTTGTAAACCGGAAAAACCCGTTGCAGAACTTGTGTTGCGGGTGCATTTAAGTCACAAAGAGGAGCTGAACCGGTCGGACGCCCGGTTTTCTCTGTTTTGCGGTCATGCACAGCGCACGAACAGTTGCCGCTGCCCTGCAGCTACGCGTTGTTGCTCTGCCATGCTGCTCCAGCCCCTCCAGCAACTGAGCTCTGGGCACCGCTGCCATGACGCACACGAGCTCGGCCACCGCGATCTCCCGCACCGCCCTGAGCCAAGCCAGCCGCCCAGCTCCACGCCTCGGTTCCCTTTCACGGTGCTGTGAGCCATCCCATCCCCGCTGCAGTGGCTTGTGCACCTCGTCGCTGCCGGTCGGTGCTGCGTGCCGCCAGAACCAGCAGCGGCAGCAACCATCGTCCTACCTGCCGGCTCGCGTACGACGTGCCGAGAAAAGGCTGCCTCACATGCGGCTCACCTCGAGAACCAGGTACGCGAGGACTATGCGCTGCTGCAGACGACAGCATGCCTCACCGGGTGTCTCGAACGCACCCTCACACCATCACCATGGCAAGGTGGGGGTGGCAGCGTCCGACTTGAGCCTCTTCGATTCCTGGCACCTTCTTCTCCTTCGCGTACACGGTAGCACGGCACAGCAGCACGGCACAATAGCACGTCCTTCCAAGAAGATCATTAACTCGAGCAAGCATATTCAATTTGTATTAGCTGTCAGCCACTACTGACATCGATGATGTAACATTGCAAGTTTGCAACTTACATATTCCATACAGAACTCAGGTTAGAGGCTTCAGCTTTTCGTCGAGCACCTTGTGTGTGGTCCACTCCGGCGCATCCAGCTTCTTCCGCGCACTCGCCAAACCCAGAGGAGCATGTCTGCTTGGACGAGGAGAGGCTCTCGAAGAAGCACGTTGACTTCTCTGGACCGGGGCTAACATCTCCTTCAGCACCACCACGTACTCCGGCACATCCTTGCTGCTCTTATAGCCCGGGACAACTGCAATGTCGGTCCAGCTCCGCCTGTTCGTCGTGGAGCTAGTCACCGCCAGCCACGAGGATAACCTCTCGCTCGTCGCCATCTCCCCCAGTACACCAGAGCCTTGGTGCCCCACCTGCGCCCGCCCGCCATGGTCGCCACGCTCTATGGCAGCACGCGTGTCCTCTCCATCATCCCCTACGAGGCCGCCTACACCTTCACGCGTAAGTCGGCCGCATCCCATCCGCACCTGCCGCCGCCTGCCTCCTCCTCCAAGCCGCCGACACTGGCCCAACCACTACACGCGTCCTCCTCGACCACCACCACAACAACCCACCACCCTGGGCAGGACTGCTGACTGCATGCGGCTCTACAAAGACGAGGTCGGCTGCCCGCACCGCACTGCATCTGCCTCTCTGCTCTAGGGACTCCATCGTCGGATTCACCATCGTCGGCGATGGCTGACTTGCCGTCGACGAGCTCGGCGCGCCAGCAGCGCCGCCTGTTTCCTCTCCCATCGGCAAAGAACACGAACAGATAGAGAACAGAGGAGAGGGGGCTATGCAACATTAGCTGAGGATCCAGGGGTCTTTGTGCAAGAAAACAATGCCGCAAAACAGAGAAAACCGGGCGTCCGACCGGTTTAGCTCGCCTCTGTGACTTAAATGCACCCGCAACGCAAGTTTTGTGACGGGTTTTTCCGGTTTGCAAGTAGTGTGACTTAAGTGCACCCGCAGCGCAAGTTCTAAGACCGCCAGCGCCATTTACTCGCTGACCTAACATCTCGGATGGCCACCAGCGAAAAGATGCGCCCCGCATGACATCTTAGATGAACACCATCACACACATCTTCGACATGTGGTTGCTGGAGGCCCGAGCAGTGGTGCTGAACAAGCTCCTCCTCACACCGTCCTCCTCCTCCTCCGAGCTCCTCGTCAAACCCGCGCCCGCACGCGCTCTCACCATCAGATCGATCGATGTCGCAGTCACCCATGACGAGGTTGTCATCGTCGTGGCATCCGTGTCGACATCCCTCTCCCTCGCCGCCTAGATCGACTGTTGCGCGGCCTCGCTACCCTTGCCAGTGAGCAACGTCGTTGTTGCCGGGCTCTCCCGCGAAACCGCGCGTTGGGCCGTCCTCGATGCAACGCCTTCTAAGGACAAAGATGACGATACCATTGACCTTAGGGTTCTTCTACTCGGAGACGACCAGGGGGACGGGAGTAGCGCCGGGGCGAGATCTGGGCCGGTGAAGGAGCGCGTGGGGGTGTGGTACCGAGCTAGGCGGCGACGATTTTTTTCGGGAGAAGGAGAGACATGATCGGGACCGAGAGGTGGGGGAGGTGGGGACGTGGGACGTGCTTCTATAGCGGAACGTGGGGAGCGGTGGACTGGTTTCCCAGATTTTTTTAACCGTGGGAAAAGAAGAATCGGGAGCGGGATGATGTATCGATAGGAGGTCGAACCATCAGGACGTTCGATTCTCCTTTAATAGTATAGAAGATGGTCGTTAAACCAGAAAAATTACATGAAAATAATGATGAGGATCTTAAAGTTATTGATGCGTCTCCGATTAGATCTATGTTTTGCAATATCAATTTTGATTATTATGGGACTGATGATGAATCAACTTTGCCTAGAAGGCGTCCCAAGAATTCGAAATCTTTAGATTTTAATGTTAAATTTGGTAAAAGTGAGATTGGAGAATCCTCAACTTCTAATAATGTTGAACCCACTATCTCGGACTTTAAGGAATTTGATTATGATAATTGATCTTTAAAATGTTGTATTTCCTTGTTGCAAGTCGTTGTTAATTCTCCTCATGCTTATAGTCAAAACAAAGCTTTTACCAAGCATATTGTTGATGCCTTGATGCAATCTTATGATGAAAAACTTAATTTGGAAGTTTATATACCTAGAAAACTTAATGATGAGTGGGAACCTACTACAAAGATTAGAAATAAAGATTATGAGTGATTTTCTTTGTGTGATTTGGGTGCTAGTGTTTCCACGATTCCGAAAACTTTATGTGATATTCTAGGTTTCCATGATCTTGATGATTGTTCTTTAAATTTGCACCTTGCGGATTCCACCATTAAAAAGCCTATGGGAAGGATCAATGATATTCTTATTGTTGCAAATAGAAATTTGGTGCCCGTAGATTTTATCATTCTTGATATAGATTGCAATCTTTCTTGCCCTATTATTCTTGGTAGACCTTTCCTTAGAACGATTGGTGCGATTATTGATATGAAGGAAGTGAATATTAGATTCCAATTTCCATTAAAGAAAGGCATGAAGCACTTTCCAAGAAAGAAAGTTAAATTACCTTATGAATCTATCATGCGTGCTACTTATGAGTTTAGTGCCAAAGATGGCACTCGTTAGATCTATCTTTGCTTTTATGCCTAACTAGGGGCGTTAAATGATAGCGCTAGTTGGGAGGCAACCCAATTTTCTTTATGTTTTTTGTTTTTGTTTCTGTTTAGGAATAAATAATCCATCTACCTTCTGTTTAGATGTGGTTTTATCTTTTAATTAGTGTTTGTGCCAAGTTAAACCTATAGGATCTTTTTGGATGATAGTTATTTGATCTTGCTGTAATTTCCAGAAACTTTTGGCTCACGAAAACAATTGTTAAAAATCACCAGAACGTGATAAAATTGTGCTTCCAATTGCTCCTGATCAATAAACAAATTTCCTAGGTCTTCCTATTTTGGCTGAATTTGTTTGAGTTCCAGAAGTTTGTGTTAGTTAGAGATTACTACAGACTGTTCTGTTTTTGACAGATTCTGTTTTTCGTGTGTTGTTTGCTTATTTTGATGAATCTATGGCCAATAAAATAGTTTATAATCCATAGAGAAGTTGGAATACAGTAGGTTTAACACCAAATTAAATAAATAATGAGTTCATTGCAGTACCTTATGTGGTGGTTTTTCTTTCTTTCACTAACGGAGCTCATAAGATTTCCGGTTGAGTTTTGTGTTGTGAAGTTTTTAAGTTTTGGGTAAAGCTTTTATGGACCATGGAATAAAGGGTGGCAAGAGCCTAAGCTTGGGGATGCCCAAGGCACCCCAAGATATTCAAGAATAGCCAAAAGCCTAATCTTGGGGATTCCCCGGGAAGGCATCCCCTCTTTCGTCTTCGTTCATTGGTAACTTTACTTGGAGCTATATTTTTATTCACCACATGACAAGTGTTTTGCTTGGAGCGTCGTGTATTATATTAGTCTTTGATTTTAGTTTACCACAATCATCCTTGCTGTACACACCTTTTGGGAGAAGCCTATTTGATTAGAATTTGCTAGAATACTCTATGTGCTTCACTTATATCTTTTGAGCTTGATAGTTTTTGCTCTAGTGCTTCACTTATATTTTTTAGAGCACAGTGATGTCTTAATTTTGAAGAAATTGCTAGTCACTCATGCTTCACTTATATTATTTTGGGAGTCTTTTAGAACAGCATGGTATTTGCTATGGTCATAAAATTGGTCCTAGAATGATGAACATCCAAGTTGGGTATAATAAAAACTATCATAGGAAGTGAATTGGATGCTATGATCAACTTGATACTTGATAATTGTTTTGAGATATGGAGGTAGTGATATTAAAGTCATGCTAGTTGGGTGATTATGAATTTAAAGAATGCTTGTGTTGAAGTTAGCAAGTCCCATAGCATGCACGTATGGTTAAAGTTGTGTAACAAATTTGAAGCATGAAGTGTACCTGGTTTGTGCATCCTTATGAGTGGCGGTCGAGGACGAGCGATGGTCTTTTCCTACCAATCTATCCCCCTAGGAGCATGCGCGTAGTACTTGATTTTTGATGACTTCTAAATTTTTGCAATAAGTGCATGAGTTCTTTTGACTAATGTTGAGTCCATGGATTATACGCACTTTTACCTTACCGCCTTTGCTAGCCTCTTGATGCATCGCATTGCCCTTTCTCACCTTGAGAGTTGGTGCAAACTTTGTCGGTGCATCCAAACCCCGTGATACGATACGCTCTATCACACATAAACCTCCCTATATCTTCCTCAAAACAGCCACCATACCTACCTATTATGGCATTTCCATAGCCATTCCGAGATATATTGCCATGCAACTTTCCACCGTTCCGTTCATCATCATCATGACATACTTTACTTTTGTCATATTGCCGTTGCATGATCATGTAGTTGACATCGTATTTGTGGCAAAGCCACCATGCATTATTTTTCATACATGTCACTATTGATTCATTGCACCATCCTGCAGACACCACGAGGCATTCATATAGAGTCATATCTTGTTCTAGTTTCGAGTTGTAATCCTTATGTTGTAATCAATAGTAGGGTGATGATCATCATTATTAGAGCCTTGCCCAATCAAAAAAAAGAGAAAGGCCAAAAAGACAAAAAGAAAGGCCCAAAAAAAGAAAATAAATAAAAAGGGCAATGTTACTATCTCTTTTTCCACACTTGTGCTTCAAAGTAGCACCTTGTTCTTCATGTAGTGAGTCTCATATTTTGTGCTTCAAAGTAGCACCATGTTTTTCATATAGTGAGTCTCATAAGTTGTCTTTTTCATACTAGTGGGAATTTTTCATTATAGAACTTGGCTTGTATATTCCTACGACGGGCTTCCTCAAATGCCCTAGGTCTTCATGAGCAAGCAAGTTGGATGCACACCCACTACTTTTTTGTTGTTGAGCATTTATAGCTCTAGTGCATCCGTTGCATGGCAATCCCTACTCCTCATGTTGACATCAATTGATGGGCATCTCCATAGCCCGTTGATTATCTTCGTCAATGTGAGACTTTCTCCTTTTTTGTCTTCTCCACACAATCCCCATCATCATATTCTATTCCACCCATAGTGCTATATCCATGGCTCACGCTCATGTATTGCGTGAAGGTTGAAAAAGTTTGAGATTATTTAAGTATGAAACAATTGCTTGGCTTGTCATCGGGGGTATAGAAGTTGGGAACATCTTTGTGTGACAAAAATGAAGCATAGCCTAATTATATGATTTTGTAGGGATGAACTTTCTTTTGCCATGCCATTTTGAGAAGACATGATTACTTTGATTAGTATGCTTGAAGTATTACTATTTCTTTTATGAATATGAACTTTTATTTTGTATTCATTTGGATCTGAACATTCATGCCACAATAAAGAAAATTACATTATGAATTATGCTAGGTAGCATTCCACATCAAAAATTCTTTTTTTAATCATTTACCTACTCGAGGACGAGCAGGAATTAAGATTGGGGATGCTTGATACGTCTTCAATGTATCTATAATTTTTGATTTTTCCATGCTATTATATTACCCCTTTTGGATGTTTATGGGCTTTATTTTACACATTTATATCATTCTTGGGACTAACCTACCAACCGGAGGCCCAGCCCATATTGCTGTTTTTTTGCATATTTCAGTATTTCGAAGAAAAGGAATATCAAACGGAGTCCAAACGGAATGAAACCTTTGGGAGCGTGATTTTTGGAACGAACGTGATCCAGAGAACTTGGAGTGCAAGTCAAGAAGCAGCCGAGGCCTCCATGAGTTAGGAGGGCGCCCCTATAGGGCGCTACTGCCTTGTGGGCCCCTCATGCCACCGACGCATTTCTTCTTCCTATATATACCCACGCACTCGAAAACATCCAGGCACCACGAAACACAATTTCCACCGCCAGAACCTTCTCAGATCCGTGAGATCCCATCTTGGAGCCTTCGCTTCGGCACTCTGGGAGGGAATCAAGCACGGAGTGCCTCTACATCAACATCCTTGCCCCTCCGATGAGTTGTGAGTAGTTTACCACGCACCTACGGGTCCATAGTTATTAGCTAGATGGCTTCTTCTCTCTTTTGGATCTCAATACAATGTTCTCCCCTCTCTTGTGGAGATCTATTCGATGTAATCTCTTTTATGGTGTGTTTGTCGAGATCCGATGAATTGTGGATTTATGATTAAGTTTATCTATGAATAATATTTGAATCTTCTGAATTCTTTTATGTATGATTAAGTTATCTTTGCAAGTCTCTTCAATTATCGCTTTGGTTTGGCCTACTAGATTGATCTTTCTTGCCATGGGAGAAGTGCTTAACTTTGGGTTCAATCTTGCGGTGTCCTTACCCAAAGGATGTAAAGGGTTGCAAGGCACGTATTGTATTGTTGCCATCGAGGATAACAAGATGGGGTTTATACCATATTGCATGAGTTTATCCTCTACATCATGTCATCTTGCTTAAAGCGTTACTCGTTCTTATGAACTTAATACTCTAGATGCATGCTGGATAGCGGTCGATGTGTGGAGTAAGAGTAGTAGATGCAGACATGAGTCGGTCTACTTGTTATGGACGTGATGCCTATATACATGATCATGCCTAGATAATGTCATAACTATGCGCTTTTCTATCAATTGCTCGACAGTAATTTGTTCACCCACCATAATACTTTTGCTATCTTGAGAGAAGCCACTAGTGAAACCTATGGCCCCCGGGTCTATCTCTTATCATATTTGCTTTCTATCTACTTTTATTTGCATCTTTACTTTTTGCATCTATATTATGAAATACCAAAAAAATATTTATCTTATCATACTATCTTTATTAGATCTCACTTTCGCAAGTGGCCGTGAAGGGATTGACAACCCCTTTATTGCGTTGGTTGCGAGTTCTCAGTTTGTTTGTGTAGGTGCGTGGGACTTTTGAGGAGCCTCCTACTGGATTGATTCCTTGGTTCTCAAAACTGAGGGAAATACTTACGCTACACTTTGCTGCATCACCCTCTCCTCTTCGAGGAAAACCAACGCAAGCTCAAGACGTAGCAACTCGCTGTCAAATCACACGACCCTATGTTTGCAGCAGCCTACTCCCTTGTCTTCTCGCGTCTTTGTCGAACCGACTAGGCGGAACTGCCCCGCCTACCGCGCAGGAAAAGCCCCCGCAGTATACTCCCTCCGTCTAGGTGACCAAGGTGGAGAGGAAAATGAGAGAACTTAATGTTTAGTATTTGCTAAGGCTGGTTGTAATGGTACTAGCCTTAGCAATTTTGATGAGGTGTCTTATAATTAAATGAAGAAAGAGAGAGAGTTGAGTACTATGTGTCATACATGGCAATAAATAAAGTACTACATGATACTAATATATGATACATGGCGCAGGAGTACTAAGTATTATTAATACAGTTTTGCTAGAACTCATCTAGATGAGATATAATTCGGTCTCATTCATCTTTTATAGCCATTGGATGTGATGATATATAAGATGCGTGTGTGCTGACGTGGGTTGTACTTGTTCTTGTGCAATGAACTAACCACTGCATGTCATGTTTGATAGTCTCAAGTCATTAAAAGCATACAAGCCCCACGTCTCTTCTTGGTTGATTCCTCTATTTATGTCAAAAAATAAGAAACAACATGAGAGTTAATGCACCACGCCTATGTTTTTACTATTTAGTTTTCGTAAGATGACTTAATACTCACCTAGACGGAGGGAGTATTCGATTTGACAATGGCATGTAGTTCCCAACACGGCTTTAATGCGCATTTAGGAGGGAGTAGCGGTTCCCGATATGTTGAACGGCCAATGCATCCTCCTTCAATTAATGCATGAGGGAAGTAATGGGAGGAGGTCCGAGAAAAGAGGATGCACAATGTGAATGCAACGCAGTTTGCCCTCATTGCCCTCATATAAAGGCGCCCCTACATTCCAATGCACCTACCACATCATACGCACCTAAGCATTTGCCTAAGCACCTACACTAAGCGCAAAAGAGCTCACTCCAGACCCATGGCTGTGATGTGCGTGAGCGGCCAGTGGCTGCGCCAGATGGTTAAAGACGCCGGCCTGCGGCATGGCGCCGAGGATCGTCTCCAGACGGTGTTGGAGACTGGCTGGTGGATGGCCGCCGTCGACCCAACTATGACTCTCAGTTGGACCAGATGATCGTTGCCACCAAAGAACGAAGTTCACCGTCCTCAAGAAGCTCGCGACGACATCGCCAGATTCTCCAGCCCGCACGCCCGGGCTCCTCATTGCCTTCCACCCTAATCGGCCTCCATGGCCGGAACCTCTTTCAAGCGCTGGTGGCCCTGCGATTGCCCGCCGACGCCACGAAGAATGTCCACCTGGAGGTCGCGCTCGCCGCGAGGCGCCTCGCCCTGCAAGAATTATTCGACCTACACATACACGTGTATGAGCAAATCGTGTACATAGGTATCTACAAGGCCAGTGAGGATGCTACGACGTTGGCCTTCCTCAACCGGCTGGAATCCTTGGATGCCTTTGCTGAGAAGCACCTCGACCTCGCCACAAAAGCCGCCGCTTAGCCACGGCCGGTGGTCTGGCGCACTAAGTTGAGGAGGAGGAGGTCGTAAGTTCGTGGATCCATCTTTCTTCTTGCCTTTCTCAGAACCACCATCGCGATTGCATCATCGTGGCCTTAATTCTTATTGTGTTGTTGCATTCTCGCTCCACCAATACCGACATGTGCGATCCCTTTGCTTAATTATATGCATCATCGTAACTAGTACTCCATCCGTCAATTTATAAGTTGTGCTTACCTTTTCCATCAACTTCGTGCAACGCAGCGGGCATCTTGCTCGAAACACTAGAATATGTCTATATAATCCGTATGTGATAGTCCATTTGAAATCTCAAAAAAGACAAATATTTAGGTACGGAGGGAGTAATATATTAGGAGTATATCAAAACAATAGTGATTTCTTGAAGGAAATATGCCCTAGAGGCAATAATAAAGTTATTATTTATTTCCTTATATCATGATAAATGTTTATTATTCATGCTAGAATTGTATTAACCGGAAACATAATACATGTGTGAATACATAGACAAACAGAGTGTCACTAGTATGCCTCTACTTGACTAGCTCGTTGATCAAAGATTGTTAAGTTTCCTAGCCATAGACATGAGTTGTCATTTGATTAACGGGATCACATCATTAGGAGAATGATGTGATTGACTTGACCCATCCCGTTAGCTTAGCAATCGATCGTTTAGTATGTTTCTATTACTTTCTTCATGACTTATACATGTTCCTATGACTATGAGATTATGCAACTCCCGTTTATCGGAGGAACACTTTGTGTGCTACCAAACATCACAACGTAACTGGGTGATTATAAAGGTGCTCTACAGGTGTCTCCGAAGGTACTTGTTGGGTTGGCGTATTTCGAGATTAGGATTTGTCACTCCGATTGTGGGAGAGGTATCTCTGGGCCCTCTCGGTAATGCACATCACTTAAGCCTTGCAAGCATTGCAACTAATGAGTTAGTTGTGAGATGATGTATTACGGAACGAGTAAAGAGACTTGCCGGTAACGAGATTGAACTAGGTATTGAGATAACGACGATCGAATCTCGGGCAAGTAACATACCGATGACAAAGGGAACAACGTATGTTGTTATGCGGTCTGACCGATAAAGATCTTCGTAGAATATGTAGGAGCCAATATGGGCATCGAGGTCCTGCTATTGGTTATTGACAAGAGAGGTGTTTCGGTCATGTCTACATAGTTCTTGAACCCGTAGGGTCCGCACGCTTAACGTTCGTTGACGATATAGTACTATGAGTTATGTATGTTGGTGACCGACTGTTGTTCGGAGTTTTGGATGAGATCACGGATATGACGAGGAACTCCTAATGGTCCGGAAGTAAAGATTGATATGTGGATAGTAGAGTTTGATCTCCGGAAGGTTCCGAATCCATCGAAGGGGTTCCGGAAGTTTCCGAAATGTTTGGGCACGAGAACACTTTATCCGGGCCAAAGGGAAAGCCCATGAGGTTTTTGGAAAGCGCAAAGGAAGTTTTATGGAGTCCAGGGCGACGCCAGGTCCTCGGCATTCGGGTCCGCACGCCGAACCCTAGCGTTCGCCCCGGAGTCCGAGAAGGACTCTTGCCTTCGGGTGAAACCGACTTTGTGGAGGCTTTTACTCCAAGTTTCACCCCAAGGCTCAACATATAAATAGAGGGGTAGGGCTAGCACCCAAGACACATCAAGAAACACCAAGCCGTGTGCCGGCAACCCCGTCTTCTCTAGTTTATCCTCCGTCATAGTTTTCGTAGTGCTTAGGCTAAGCCCTGCGAAGATTGTTCTTCACCAACATCGTCACCACGCCGTCGCGCTGCCGGAACTCATCTACTACTTCGCCCCTCTTGCTGGATCAAGAAGGCGAGGACGTCACCGAGCCGAACGTGTGGAGAACTAAGAGGACCCGTGCTTTCAGTGCTTGGATCGGTCGGATCGTGAAGACGTACGACTACATCAACCGCGTTGATATAACGCTTCCGCTTACGGTCTACGAGGGTACGTAGAAAACAATCTCCCCTCTCGTTGCTATGCATCACCATGATCTTGCGTGTGCGTAGGATTTTTTGAAATTACTACGCTCCCCAACAAAGTGGCATCCGAGCCTGGTTTTATGCGTAGATGTCATATGCATCGAGTAGAACACAACCGAGTTGTGGGCGATATAAGTCATACCGCTTACCAAAGATGTCATACTTTGATTCGGCGGTATTGTTGGATGAAGCGGCCGGACCGACATTACGTGTACGCTTACGCCGAGACTGGTTCTACCGACGCGTGCTTTGCACAGGTGGCTGGCGGGTGTCAGTTTCTCGAATTTTAGTTGAACCGAGTGTGGCTACGCCCGGTCCTTGCGAAGGTTAAAACAGCACCAACTTGACAAACTATCGTTGTGGTTTTGATGCGTAGGTAAGAACGGTTCTTGCTCACCCCGTAGCAGCCACATAAAACTTGCAACAACAAAGTAGAGGACTTCTAACTTGTTTTTGCAGGGCATGTTGTGATGTGATATGGTCAAGACATGATGCTAAATTTTATTGTATGAGATGATAATGTTTTTGTAACCGAGTTATCGGCAACTAGCAGGAGCCATATGGTTGTCGCTTTATTATATGCAATGCAATCGCCCTGTAATGCTTTACTTTATCACTAAGCGGTAACGATAGTCGTAGAAGCATAAGATTGGCGAGACGACAACGATGCTACAATGGAGATCAAGGTGTCGCTACCGGTGACGATGGCGATCATGGAGGTGCTTCGGAGATGGAGATCACAAGCACAAGATGATGATGGCCATATCATATCACTTATATTGATTGCATGTGATGTTTATCTTTTATGCATCTTATCTTGCTTTGATAGACGATAGCAATATAAGATGATCTCTCACTAAATTTCAAGATAAAAGTGTTCTCCCTGAGTATGCACCATTGCCAAAGTTTGTCGTGCCCAGACACCACGTGATGATCGGGTGTGATAAGCTCAAGGTCCATCTACAACGGGTGCAAGCCAGTTTTGCACACGCCGAATACTCAAAGTTAAACTTGACGAGCCTAGCATATGCAGATATGGCCTCGAGCACTGAGACCGAAAGGTCGAGCGTGAATCATATAGTAGATATGATCAACATAATGATGTTCACCATTGAAAGCTACTCCATTTCACGTGATAATCGGTTATGGTTTAGTTGATTTGGATCACGTGATCACTTAGAGGATTAGAGGGATGCCTATCTAAGTGGGAGTTCTTAAGTAATATGATTAATTGAACTTAAATTTATCATGAACTTAGTACCTGATAGTATCTTGCTTGTCTATGTTGATTGTAGATAGATGGCCCGTGCTATTGTTCCGTTGAATTTTAATGTGTTCCTTGAGAAAGCAAAGTTGAAAGATGATGGTAGCAATTACACGGACTGGGTCTCAGAATTTGAGGATTATCCTCATTGCTGCATGTAAGAATTTTCACCCCGAAGCACCGCTGAGTGCCAAACTGCCGCAGGAGCAACACCGATGTTATGAACGTCTGGTAGAGCAAAGTCGATGACTACTCGATAGTTCAAGGTGCCATGCTTTACGGCTTAGAACCGGGACTTCAACGACGCTTTGAATGTCATGGAGCATATGAGATGTTCCAGGAGTTGAAGTTAATATTTCAAGCAAATGCCGGATTGAGAGATATGAAGTCTCCAATAAGTTACAGAGCTGCAAGATGGAGGAGAATAGTTCACAAGGAGCATATACTCAAGATGTCTGGGTATAATAATCACTTGATTCAACTGGGAGTTAATCTTCCAGATGATAGCATCATTGACAGAATTCTCCAATCACTGCCACCAAGCTACAGGAGCTTCGTGACGAACTATAACATGCAATGGATGGATAAGATGATTCCCGAGCTCTTCGCAATGCTAAAAGCTGCGGAGGTAGATATCAAGAAGGAGCATCAAGTGTTGATGGTCAACAAGACCACTAGTTTCAAGAAAAAACGCAAAGGGAAGAAGAAGGGGAACTTCAAGAAGAACAGCAAGCAAGTTGTCGCTCAGAGAAGAAACCCAAGTCCGGACCTAAGCCCGAATCGAATGTCGATACGCCTCCAACGTATCTATAATTTTGATTGCTCCATGCTACTTTATCTATTGTTTTGGACTATAATGGGCTTTATTTTCCACTTATATTATTTTTGGGACTAACCTATTAACCGGAGGCCTAGCCCGTAATTGCTGTTTTTGCCTTTTTCAGCTTTCAAGAAATGTAATATCAAACGGAGTCCAAACGGAATGAAACCTTCGGAAACGTGATTTTCTCACCGAACGTGATCCAGGAGACTTGGACCCTACGCCAAGGAACCAGAGAGGCGGTCACGAGGGTGGGGGCACGCCCCCCCTAGGGCGCGCCCCCTGCCTCGTGGGCCCCCTGTTGCTCCACCGACGTACTCCTTCCTCCTATATTTACTTACGCACTTCAAACGATCGTAACAGGAGCCAAAACCTAATTCCACCGCCAAGCAACTTCCTCAGATCCACGAGATCCCATCTTGGGGCCCGTTTCGGAGCTCCGCCGGAGGGGGCATCCACCATGGAGGGCTTCTACATCAACACCATAGCCTCTCTGATGAAGTGTGAGTAGTTTACTTTAGACCTTCGGGTCCATAGCTAGTAGCTAGATGGCTTCTTCTCTCTTTTTGGATCTCAATAGAATGTTCTCCCTCTCTCGTGGAGATCTATTCGATGTAATCTTCTTTTGCGGTGTGTTTGTTGAGACCGATGAATTGTGGGTTTATGATCCAAATTTTATCTACGAATAATATTTGAATCTTCTCTGAATTCTTTTATGTATGATTGAGTTATCTTTGCAAGTCTCTTCAATTATCTGCTTGGTTTGGCCAACTAGATTGGTAGTTCTTGCAATGGGAGAAGTGCATGGCTTTGGGTTCAATCTTGCGGTGTCCTTACCCAATGATGTAAAGGGTTGCAAGGCACGTATTGTATTGTTGCCATCGAGGATAACAAGACGGGTATTTATCATATTGTATGAATTTATTCCTCTACATCATGTCATCTTGCTTAAGGTGTTACTCTGCTTTTAACTTAATACTCTAGATGCATGTTGGATAGCGGTCGATGAGTGGAGTAATAGTAGTAGATGCGTAATCGTTTCGATCTACTTGTCACGGACGTGATGCCTATATACATGATCATACCTAGATATACTCATAACTATGCTCAATTTCATCAATTGCTCAACAAGTAATTTGTTCACCCATCGTAGAATACTTATGCTCTAGAGAGAAGCCACTAGTGAAACCTATGGCCCTCGGGTCTATTCTCATCATATCAATCTCCATCACTTTTATACTTGCTTTGTTTTACTTTGCCTTTTACTTTTCACTTTGCATCTTTATACCAAAAATACCAAAAATATTATCTCTATCGGATCTCACTCTAAGTAAGTGACCGTGAAGGGATTGACAACCCCTAATCGCGTTGGTTGCGAGTAGCTATCGTTTTGTGCAGGTACGAGGGACTTGTGCGTGGCCTCCTACTGGATTGATACCTTGGTTCTCAAAAACGGAGGGAAATACTTACGCTACTGTGTTGCATCATCCTCTCCTCTTCGGGGAAAACCAACGCAAGCTCAAGACGTAGCAAGTGCTTCTACTGCAAGCAGACTGGTCACTGGAAGCGGAACTGCCCCAAGTATTTGGCGGATAAGAAGGATGGCAAGGTGAACAAAGGTATATGTGATATACATGTTATTGATGTGTACCTTACTAGAGCTCGCAGTAGCACCTGCGTATTTGATACCGGGTTCCGTTGCTAATATTTGCAACTCAAACAGGACTACGGATTGCTTAACACCGCCAAGGATGAGGTGACGATGCGCGTGGGAAATGGTTCCAAAGTCGATGTGATCGCGGTCGGCACACTACCTCTACATCTACCTTTGGGATTAGTTTTAGACCTAAATAATTATTATTTGGTGCCAGCGTTGAGCATGAACATTATATCTGGATCTTGTTTGATGCGAGACGGTTATTCATTTAAATCAGAGAATAATGGTTGTTCTATTTATATGATTAATATATTTTATGGTCATGCACCCTTGAAGAGTGGTCTATTTTTGATGAATCTCAATAGTAGTGATACACATATTCATAATGTTGAAGCCAAAAGATGCAGAGTTGATAATGATAGTGCAACTTATTTGTGGCAATCGCCGCTTAGGTCATATCGGTGTAAAGCGCATGAAGAAACTCCATACCGATGGACTTTTGGAACCACTTGATTATGAATCACTTGGTACTTATGAACCGTGCCTCATGGGCAAGATGACTAAAACACCGCTTCTCCGGTACTATGGAGAGAGCAACAGATTTATTGGAAATCATACATACAGATGTATGTGGTCCAATGAATGTTGAGGCTCGTATGACATCCTTATTTTCTCACCTCAAGACAGATGATTTAAGCAGATATGGGTATATCTACTTAATGAAGCATAAGTCTGAAACATTTGAAAAGTTCAAAGAATTTCAGAGTGAACTTGAAAATCATCGTAACAAGAAAATAAAATTTCTACGATCCAATCGTGGAGGAGAATATTTGAGTTACGAGTTTGGTCTACATTTGAAACAATGCGGAATAGTTTCGCAACTCACGCCAATTCTAACACCACAACAGAATGGTGTGTCCGAACATCGTAATCGTACTTTTCTAGATATGGTGCGATCTATGATGTCTCTTACTGATTTACCGCTATCGTTTTGGGGTTATGCTTTAGAGATGGCCGCATTCACGTTAAATAGGGCACCATCGAAATCCGTTGAGACGACGCCTTATGAACTGTGGTTTGGCAAGAAACCAAAGTTGTCGTTTCTGAAAGTTTGGGGTTGCGATGCTTATGTGAAAAAGCTTCAACCTAATAAGCTCGAACCCAAATCGGAGAAATGTGTCTTCATAGGATACCCAAAGGAGACCGTTGGGTACACCTTCTGTCACAGATCCGAAGGCAAGACATTCATTGCTAAGAATGGATCCTTTCTAGAGAAGGAGTTTCTCTCGAAAGAAGTGAGTGGGAGGAAAGTAGAACTTGATGAGGTAATCAGATTCGCTCCCTTATTGGAAAGTAGTTCATCACGTAAACCGGTTTCTATGACACCTACACCAATTAGTGAGGAAGTTAATGAAGATGATCATGGAACTTCAGATCAAGTTGTTAATGAACCTCAGAGATCAACCATATTAAGATCCGCACCAGAGTGGTACGGTAATCCTATTCTGGAAGTCATGCTACTGGATCATGATGAACCTACGAACTATGAAGAAGCGACGGTGAGCCCAGATTCCACAAAATGGCTTGAAGCCATGAAATCTGAGATGGGATCCATGTATGAAAACAAAGTGTGGACTTTTGTTGACTTGCCTGATGATCGGCAAGCAATTGAGAATAAATGGATCTTCAAGAAGAAGACTGACGCTGACGGTAATATTACTGTCTATAAAGCTTGACTTATTGCGAAAGGTTTTCGACAAGTTCAAGGGATTGACTACGATGAGACCTTCTCACCCGTAGCGATGCTTAAGTCTGTCCGAATCATGTTAGCGATTGCCGCATTTTATGATTATGAATTTTGGCAGATGGATATCAAAACTGCATTCCTGAATGGATTTCTGGAAGAAGAGTTGTATATGATGCAACCGGAAGGTTTTGTCGGTCCAAAGGGAGCTAGCAAAGTGTGCAAGCTCCAGCGATCCATTTATGGACTGGTGCAAGCCTCTCGGAGTTGGAATAAACGCTTTGATAGTGTGATAAAAGCATTTGGTTTTGTACAAACTTTTGGAGAAGCTCAGATTTACAAGAAAGTGAGTGGGAGCTCAGAGCATTTACGATATTCTATGTAGATGGCATATTACTGATTGGAAATGATATAGAATTTCTGGATAGCATAAAGGGATACTTGAATAAGAGTTTTTCAATGAAATACCTCGGTGAAGTTGCTTACATATTGGGCATTAAGATCTATAGAGATAGATCAAGACGCTTAATTGGACTTTCACAAAGCACATACCTTGACAAAGTTTTGAAGAAGTTCAAAATGGATCAAGCAAAGAAAGGGTTCTTGCCTGTGTTACAAGGTGTGAAGTTGAGTAAGACTCAATGCCTGACAACTACAGAAGATAGAGAGAAAATGAAAGATGTTCCCTATGCTTCAGCCATAGGCTCTATCATGTATGCAATGTTGTGTACCAGACCTGATGTGTGTATTGCCATAAGTCTAGCAGGGAGGTATGAAAGTAATCCAGGAGTGGATCACTGGACAGCGGTCAAGAACATCCTGAAGTACCTGAAAAGGACTAAGGATATGTTTCTCGTATATGGAGGTGACAAAGAGCTCACCGTAAATGGTTACGTTGATGCAAGCTTTGATACTGATCCGGACGATTCTAAATCGCAAACCGGATACGTGTTTACATTGAACGGTGGAGCTGTTAGTTGGTGCAGTTCTAAACAAAGCGTCGTGGCGGGATCTACGTGTGAAGCGGACTACATAGCTGCTTCGGAAGCAGCAAATGAAGGAGTCTGGATGAAGGAGTTCATATCCGATCTAGGTGTCATACCTAGTGCATCGGGTCCAATGAAAATCTTTTGTGACAATACTGGAGCAATTGCCTTAGCGAAGGAATCCAGATTTCACAAGAGAACCAAGCACATCAAGAGATGCTTCAATTCCATCCGGGATCTAGTCAAGGTGGGAGACATAGAAATTTGCAAGATACATACGGATCTGAATGTTGCAGACCCGTTGACTAAGCCTCTTCCACGAGCAAAACATGATCAACACCAAGGCTCCATGGGTGTTAGAATCATTACTGTGTAATCTAGATTACTGACTCTAGTGCAAGTGGGAGACTGAAGGAAATATGCCCTAGAGGCAATAATAAAGCTATTATTTATTTCCTTATATCATGATAAATGTTTATTATTCATGCTAGAATTGTACTAACCAGAAACATAATACATGTGTGAATACATAGACAAACATAGTGTCACTAGTATGCCTCTACTTGACTAGCTCGTTGATCAAAGATGGTTAAGTTTCCTAACCATAGACATGAGTTGTCATTTGATTAACGGGATCACATCATTAGGAGAATGATGTGATTGACTTGACCCATTCCGTTAGCTTAGCAATTGATCGTTTAGTATGTTGCTATTGCTTTCTTCATGACTTATACATGTTCTTATGACTATGAGATTATGCAACTCCTGCTTACCGGAGGAACACTTTGTGTGCTACCAAACGTCACAACGTAATCGGGTGATTATAAACGTGTTTCTCTGTGTGTCTCCGAAGGTACTTGTTGGGTTGGCGTATTTCGAGATTAGCATTTGTTACTCCGATTGTCGGAGAGGTATCTCTGGGCCCTCTCGGTAATGCACATCACTTAAGCCTTGCAAGCATTGCAACTAATGAGTTAGTTGCGAGATGATGTATTACAGAATGAGTAAAGAGACTTGTCGGTAACGAGATTGAACTAGGTATTGAGATACCGACGATCGAATCTCGGGCAAGTAACATACCGATGACAAAGGGAACAACGTATGTTGTTTTGCGGTCTGACCGATAAAAATCTTCGTAGAGTATGTAGGAGCCAATATGGGCATCCAGGTCCCGCTATTGGTTATTGACAAGAGAGGTGTCTCGGTCATGTCTACATAGTTCTCGAACCCATAGGGTCCGCACGCTTAATGTTCATTGATGATATAGTACTATGAGTTATGTATGTTGGTGACCGAATGTTGTTCAGAGTTTTGGATGAGATCATGGATATGACGAGGAACTCCGGAATGGTCCAGAAGTAAAGATTTATATGTGGATAGTAGTGTTTGATCTCCGGAAAGGTTTCGGAATACATCGAAAGGGGATCCGGATGTTTCCCAAAATGTTTGGGCACGAGAATACTTTATCTGGGCCAAAGGGGAAAGCCCACGAGGTTTTTGGAAAGCGCAAAAGGAAGTTTTATGAGTTCAGGGGCTGCACGCCAGGTCCTCGGCGTGCGGGTCCAGACGTCGGGAACCTCAAGGCGTCGCCCTGGAGTCCGAGAAGGACTCTTGCCTTTCGGATGAAACCGACTTTGTGGAGGCTTTTACTCCAAGTTTCGACCCCAAGGCTCAATATATAAATAGAGGGGTAGGGCTAGCACCCAAGACACATCAAGAAACACCAAGCCGTGTGTCGGCAACCCTGTCTCCTCTAGTTGATCCTCCGTCATAGTTTTTGTAGTGCTTAGGCGAAGCCCTGCAAAGATTGTTCTTCACCAACACCGTCACCACGCCGTCGTGCTGCCGGAACTCATCTACTACTTCGCCCCTCTTGCTGGATCGAGAAGGCGAGGACGTCACCGAGCCGAACGTGTGCAGAACTCGGAGGTGTCGTGCTTTCGGTGCTTGGATCGGTCGGATCACGAAGACGTACGACTACATCAATCGCGTTGATATAACGCTTCCGCTTACGGTCTACGAGGGTACGTAGACAACACTCTCCCCTCTCGTTGCTATGCATCACCATGATCTTGCGTGTGCGTAGGAATTTTTTTGAAATTACTACGTTCCCCAACATTTCTTTCAAGTTTGTGAACAAATACTACTATTCTACTACTTTGGATCCGTCGCAACGCACGGGCACTTTGCTGGTAAACGGAAAAGGCCTGCCGCGTTCGCGTCGCACCCCGTCACGCCCGGGAATCGGGAGTACAACACGGCCCGTCCGGCACGACACATAGTTGCCTAGCATTTTCACTTTCATGTGGGACCGCCGTTGAGCAAACCGACACCCCGCTGCCGCCGGGTTGGAAAACAGGAACGAGGGGAAGATCTAGCTGTAGCACGGAAGCCAAGAAATTTGGTGTCAGACGGGGTTCGTTGATAGAGTAGGAGCATTCCGTACTAGTACTACTCCTACTAGTACCAAGTTTGTACTCCTAATACTATATTACTAGTACTACCACTATACAACTAGTAGGTACGTGCACGGCACAACAAACAGAGGAACAAAAAACGGAAGATCTTGTTTTGGGTGATTTATCTTTTTCGATCAACGTAGAATGAAAAATATGATGTGGGGGGCACCCATGAAGCTTATGTGGCTTGGTTGCATGGCTACGGAAGGTTAGAGAAAAATAAATAGATAATGTGTTTAGAGTGCACTCCACTAAATAGATATACTTTAGATCCATTGCAACGGACCAGCGCATCTATATATATACCCCCTATATAGTGCGTGAAAAACTTTGAAAGTTGGTCGTTGGATGAAGCCAATCCGACGGTACAAAGATGGCAAATCCGAGCACTACTGGCCGTTGGATATCATCCGCCAGATTCTGCCACATGTATAATCTAGAAGACTCCATGGTTGAACTTAATTCAGGACTAACTTTGCCACAACTAAGCTTAGGCAAAGTTATTAGTTCTTCAAAATGAGAGCCACAAGTTGGCAAGCCTAAGGGAATCTTGCCACATTTTTTGTGTGTATGTCATGTGGGGCCTTAGTGTGGCTTGCCTAAGGTGTGGCTTGAACCAAACACTCACCTAAGTTAATCAAACTTGCCTAACCTTACATTCCACCAGATTTTGCCTCATGTTAGAATCCGTAAAGCTCCACATGTAGAAGCATAATGCACAAACCACTGAATCTCATGCGTGCAATGCACGTGTACCTTACTAGTACTAGTTGGTAGTAGTAGTAAGAAACAAATTCCAGTTTTGGCACGAGCTCAGATCATGCGGGAGCACCACAAGGCCTGCCGCAGAGTTACATTTCCTCTCGGGGCCCACAGACCGAACTTCTGGCTTAGTGCCCGGCCTATGAGTAAATGACATGCGGACCTTAAATGCGGCTGGCCCACATGTCATTCTCATGGTGGTGGCGTGGTTCGCGACTCACTGCTCGAGATGAACCGCCGGTGGTGGCGTGGCCGTGGCGAGGTGCCACCGGTGGCGTCGGGCGTTCTGAGGCGTAGATGGCCACACCGGTGGGTACTACCTCTAGTACATAAGTACTCAACCGAGGATTGATGCCCGGACGAAATGTGTCACATTACCGGATGAAAATTCGATGGTGCAGGAGTACGGATCGGAGCACAAGAATGAGCAGTGCAAACCGCGTCAATCGGGTGTGTCTGTGGTAGAAAGTTGATGGTCGCCGCAGCTCAGCCGCCCGCATGTCATGCACACAAAGGCAGAGGAGCGATGGGGCCGAGAGACGAGGGCACGCCGGGGATGAGGATCCTCGACGCGAACAATCCTACCATTACATCGACACGCCGGACCCATAAGCATGGGTCCCACCTGCCGTCAAGGAAAGGCGGTGGCAAGGGAGTGATAGCCACGTCGGAGGATCCATGTCCACGTCGGGGGACGCCGTGCGTGGGTTGGAGGGCGTGGGAATCGCGTGTGGGTGTGGCGATGGTAGAAACAAGAAACGTGATGGTCGCCGTGGTTCAACTTCCATGGACAATATGTCATGTCTCACGACACATGTATATCAAAACTAGAGTGTTTATATTTCAAGCACGTGAACAAGTATTATTCTACTACTTTGGATCCATTGCAACGCACGGCCAAAGACATTGGTAGTAGTAGTGTCCATCTCTATCTCTAGAGGCCTTCCCCGTTCATCCTTTTCTCTCACAAGATAAACTACTCATACAAATGCATCTTGATGTTCCGTGGAACGCACGAGGATGTTTCCTTGGGGTCTCTCCAATGGCGTGGCGTCAGAGTTGCAAGTCGCCCCTTGAGATGCCGACGTTGAGGGGCACTCAGATTTCCTCCGATGAGCAGGTAAGATGAGTTTGATCACGTAGTAAATGCATTCTAAAGACTACTTCCGTGTCCATTTCCTAATTCTCCCCCCCCACCTTGCTTTGTTTCACAATTAGGCTCGGTCGCAGTGGAGATTGGATTGCATATGTACGGAGGGTACCAACATCAATTTGCACAACATTTACAACGGTGACACCGTTCTCAGAGAACCTTTGTCCAACATTGGGATCAGCCATGCAACGTGCCACCGCATGAATTGGTTCGATGGAACCACGGTGAGATTGAATAAGATAGAACGAACCTTGCACATGGCGGTCAAAGGCGGACCATGTTGTTCATGCGTCGATTTGTTGTCAGACGAGTAGGAAGACGCTGTTCTTTCTAACCGCATCTTCATGTGACAAACCAGGGGACTTATTTTGTATGGGACACATCCTACGATATACTCCCTCTCTCCCAATTTATTTGTTTTGAATCTTTTCATTTTATAAGTTTCAAATTCAAATTTAGAGCTCCCCATCACATGTTGAGATTACAATGTCCATTAAATCGCTATGCATGTATAGTAAAGAAACAAATCTCGAAGTTTGGCACGAAGTTCAGGTCATGAGCACCACAAGCCTTGGCGCCAAGAGTTACATTTCCTCTCGTGGCCGGGACTGAGCTTCAATTTACTACACCTACCTTTGAGTCAATAACATGTGGACCTGATAGGTGACTGGTCCACATGTAATGCTCCCGTAGGCAGAGGGGCGGTGGGGCCAAGAGGGGTGAGCCGCAGGTCGGGGGACGTGTGGTTTCATGGGTTCGAGCAGCGTCGTGGGAATCACGGGTGGCTGTGGTAGAAACTTGATGCTCGCCGCATTTTAGGTGGCCCACATGTCATGCACACAAAGGCAGAGGGGCGGTGCGGCTGAGAGGGGTGAGGCGCACGTCGGGGGTGTGGTGCCGTGGGTTGGAGAGGCCTCGTGGGAATCGTGAGATGAAACGTGATGGTCGCCGTAGTTGAACTTCCATGGACAAGCTGTCATGTCTACGGACACATGCACTGCATACCGATCACTGGAAGGAGTAGCAGAGAAAGCTATATATGCTGATAAATAGTTCCTTATAGTCAAGCGGACCCACGCTACTAATCTGTTCCAAAGACATGCACACCATCGAAATAGTCCATCTATATCAATATACACCGAGAGGGAATAATTTTTTTTACAAGAGAGGAAATAGTTCATCCATCCATAATACCCTCCTGCTGATGCAGCCTCTTCTTCTTCTTCTTCTTCTTCTTCTTCTTGTTCTCATTCTCTGTGGGAGACGGCTTCGCAACAAGCTCTTTGGACCTTGCAGCTATCTCGAAACTCACACGGGCATCGAGGGCAGCATATTTTATCCGCTCGTACATCAAGGGATAATTCTCCCATCTAGACGACCTTAATGCCACCGTCTCGTCACCCTTCTGAAGATTTGTACCGAGCACAAAATTTGCTACGTCGAATAGGGATGGTGTCTGTTTATCACAATCTTCTACAGGAATTTTGATTCTGGTTTGTAGGTCAGCGATGCTTTTCAAATCAAGGTTGTACGGCTCCAGCTTCGCTTGTCCCTTCGATGGCTGCTCCACAGAAGTATACGTCCTCCCAAGACAACAAATCGTGAAGCTCACCTGGTATGGAGGGCGAGTGTATGATGTGGTACACCAAAACATCATCTTCGAGGCACAGCTGAAGGACGGCGGCGCGCTGGATCTTCCCAGGGGCACGCTCCGTGTACTCTGCGTTGAGACCGATGACCCTCGTCTCTACCTTTTTGAGGGAGTTGGATACATTGTTGATCCAATGCTGAACAACCCTTGGGTGGACGGTGACGGTGGCAATTATGCGCATCGAACCTTCGACGAGGACATGTTGGACGCTAAAAACCTGCATCTCGATCTCTTTCGCCATTTGGAACCGCTGGAACGGAGGGCTATGGTTTGGAGAATTAGGATTAGATGGCTAGTCTAATCAAGTAGTAGATGATTATTTAAAGAGGTTTAAACAATGTGAACGCAGTGGGGTTTGGATGCAAATGAAGACGAAGGGGAGGTGAAGAAGCCGAGGAGAATCGGTTCCCGATGGAGAAGTAAATGGGAGAATTGGCGTGCAGGCAGTTGATTAGACGGCTAGGTAGACTAAACGAAAAGTCTATGCGGGTAGACTGATGAGTCGTACCTGTTCGTGTACGTGCCCATCTTTCCTGATAGGTGGGACCTATGCAAACAGATAAAAAATGTGTTGTAGTTTTTTTTGAGCGGGTGAGTGGGAGACACAACATTCTCTCGTTAAGGAATACTCCCTCCGTTTAGGTGAGTTTAAGTCACCTTATGAAAATCAGGTTTTCCCAAAACCTTTAGGCGTGGAGCATTAACTTCCTGCTCGATCCCCTCCCAGCCTCATTAGCCAGCGTTCTCTTCCTATGTTGCGCGTTCTACCTTTCCATTTTTCCTCTTCTCAAGTGTGGAACGATCTGCATGCCATCCTTGATGCACCAGAACGACCACTTCATGCATCGCGGCGTATGCTGATTGGGCATGCACGAGAATTTGGTTCTGCTTGCAATATGGATGATATCCGAACGATGAAGTGAACAGGCATGCTAGCACGGAGACCTATTTCCGCTATACAATCGAGTACTCATGTTCCTACTAGTAGTAGTAGTAGTAGTAGTAGTAGTAGTAGTACAACCGTGGTACACTTGATGGTCAAAATACTATTCATCCAAATTCTCCTCACAAGAAGTGACAACACCTGCTACCGACATTAGTCCAGGCGGCGTGTTCGGGTTACCAAAGTCAGCCTCACCCTGTGCACTTTGCAGTCTGTCACCGCTGCTGTACAGCACATTGGCGCATCGCCTCGTCTCCCTCTCCGCTCCCATAGCACCACTCCATCTCCATCTCCTTCTCCGTCTCCGTATCCGTCTCCATCTCATTGTGCCCCTGTGTACCATCGCCTCACTTGCCTCCCCCAGTACCACTATTCCCTCGCTAGCCGCTCCAGCACCGACATCCTTCTCCCCCGTAAATCAAGCCCCCTTCCAAACTCCACCATGGCCGAACGCGAACCGCGCAGCATCCATATGAGCCGCGATTGGAGAAATCTCCCCAGTGACATCCTCGACCTCTGTTATTCGTGTATGGATATGTTGAGCACCCTGCGGCTGGCTGCATGCTCGAGGGACATGCACACGGCCATCATCGAAGCGAGGCCTAAGCTTTTCAAGACACCCTGCTTGCTGCTATCTGGTCTTGTGAGATTGGCTCACCATGATACGGAGGCGCATGATGCCCCTCGACTTCAATCCGATCTCCATTAGCCGAAACTTCTTTGCGTGTATGCAAGTGGGTCGCCAGACATCATTTCCCTCGACATCGATCCGATCACCATGGCCTGAAACTTCTTGGCAGGTATGTACTGGTCGGCATGAACTCCCACCGGATGGCTGCCTTCGTAAAAGACGGTAAAAGTTGGTGCTCGTGAACTTCCGCACCTCCCATGAGATTATCCTTCCTCCGTTGGATTATATAGAGTATTACCATCGCGGTCCAAGTCATCTAGATTACTACGCCGCTTGGACGGACCTTGTTTTGTAGAAGATTGTAATCTACCAAGTGCCCACACGACATGCGTAATTACGCAGACTTCAAGCTAATTGCCTTGTTCAATGCAAGGACTCGCCTATCTTTACGCCGGTTCGATGACCCACAAGTATAGGGGATCTATCGTAGTCCTTTCGATAAGTAAGAGTGTCGAACCCAACGAGGAGCGTATGAAATGATAAGCGGTTTTCGGCAAGATATTCTCTCGTAAGTACGAAATAAGTGGTAACAGAGATAGTTTTGTGATAAGATAAATTGTAACGAAAGCAAGTAACAAGAGTAAATAAAGTGGAGCAAGGTGGCCCAATCCTTTTTGTAGCAAAGGACAAGCCTGGACAAACTCTTATAATAGGAAAAGCGCTCCTGAGGACACACGGGAATATCATCAAGCTAGTTTTCATCACGTTCATATGATTCGCGTTCGGTACTTTGATAATTTGATATGTGGGTGGACCGGTGCTTGGGTGGTGTTCTACTTGAACAAACATCCCACTTATGATTAACCTCTATTGCAAGCATCCGCAACTACAACAAAAGTATTAAGGTAAACCTAACCATAGCATGAAACATATGGATCCAAATCAGCCCCTTACGAAGCATCTGATAAACTAGGGTTTAAGCTCATTACTCTAGCAACCCATCATCTACTTATTACTTCCCAATGCCTTCCTCTAGGCCCAAATAATGGTGAAGTGTTATGTAGTCGACGTTCACATAACACCACTAGAGGATAGACAACATACATCTCATCAAAATATTGAACGAATACCAAATTCACATGACTACTAACAGCAAGACTTCTCCCGTGTCCTTAGGAACAAACGTAACTACTCACAAAGCATATTCATGTTCATAATCAGAGGGTTAATAATATGCATAAAGGATCTAAACATATGATCTTCCACCAAATAAACCAACTAGCATCAACTACAAGGAGTAATCAACACTACTAGCACCAATCCCGGACTTGGAGACAAGAATTGGATAAGAGATGAACTAGGGTTTGGAGATGAGATGATGCTGGTGAAGATGTTGATGGAGATTGCCCTCTCCCCATGAGAGGAGCGTTGGTGATGATGATGATGATGATTTCCCCCTCCCGTAGGGAAGTGTCCTCAAGAAACAGCCTCTGCCGAGCCCTAGATTGGTTCCGCCAAGGTTCCGCCAGGCGCTTCGAGTCTCGTCGAAGGTTGCTTCTTATTTTTTCTCATCGAAAGACTTCATATAGGAGAAGATGGGCATCGGAGAGCCACCAGGGGGCCCATGAGGTAGGCGCCCCCACCCTCGTGAGAAGGGTGTGGGCCCCCTGGCCTTCATCTTTGGCGATGATTTTTCTTTATTTATTTTAAGATATTCCGTGGAGTTTCAGGACTTTTGGAGTTACACAGAATAGGTCTCCAATATTTGCTCCTTTTCCAAATTCCGATTCCTACCGGCATTCTCCCTCTTCATGTAAACCTTGTAAAATAAGAGAGAATAGCCATAAGTATTGTGACATAACGTGAAATAACAGCCCATAATGCGGTAAATATCGATATAAAAGCATGATGCAAAATGGACGTATCAACTCCCCCAAGCTTAGACCTCGCTTGTCCTCAAGCGAAAAGCCGATAACAATAAATATGTCCTCATGTTTAGAGGTAGAGGCGTCTATAAAAATAAAATACGAACATGAAGGCATCATGATTATTCTCAAAACCGCAACATATATAGATTTTGTCATATGATTACTTATGTTCAAGTGATGATCTTTTCACAATGCAAAAGTATGAATCAGAAACCTTATTGGGCACCAACAAATTATAACCTCACTATTGAAGCAATTGCAATTTATCATAACATCGGAAAGAGTCTATGTCAGAGCTTAAAAGCAAGTCCACATACTCAACTATCATTTAGTCCTTCATAATTGCTAGCACTCACGCAATAATTGTGGTTACGGAGTTTTAGTCGGACACAGAAAAAAGATAGGGGCTTATAGTTTTGCCCCACAACCTTTTACCTCAAGGGTAATGTCAACAATAATAATTCATGCTCCCCTAAATCCAATTAGATATATATATATATATATATATATATATATATATATATAGATATATATAATGTTCTTTCAAACATGCTGGGTTTGCCAAAGGATAAAATGAAAAATGAAAGGTGAAAATCACCGTGACTCTTGCATAAGGTAGAGGATAATAATAAAAGATAGGCCCTTCGCAGAGGGAAGCAGAGGTTGCCATGCTCTTTTTTTGGTTGGATGCACAAAATATTAATGCAAAAGAACGTCACTTTATATTGCCCCTTGTATGTGGAACTTTATTATGCAGTGCGTCGCTTTTATTACTTCCACAACAAGTTCGTAGAAAGCTTATTTTCTCTGCACTAATAAGTCATGCATATTTAGGGAGCAATTTTTATTGCTTGCACCGATGACAACTTACTTGAAGGATCTTACTCAATCCATAGGTAGATATGGTGGACTCTCATGGCTAAATTGGTGTATGGGTATTTGGAAGCACAAGTAGTATCTCTACTTGGTGCTGAGAATTTGGCTAGCATGAGGGGGAAACGCAAGCTCAACATGTTAGAGGATCCATGACAACATACTTTATCTCAGATACAAGAAAACATAACTCATTATGTTGTCTTCCTTGTCCAACATCAACTCTTTAGCATGTCATATTTTAATGAGTGCTCCCAATCATAAAAGATGTCAAAGATATTATATCTATATGTGAAACCTCTCTCTCCTTATTACTTCCTATTAATTGCAACGGTGACCAAAGCTATATTTGCCAACTCCCAACAACTTTTAATCATCATACTATTTTCTATGTGAAGTCATTACTTTCAATAAGATCAATATGAACTCTTTGTTTCTTTTTATTCTTTTTCTTTTATTCACCCAAGATCATGGCAAAATAATCAAGCCCTTGACTCGACACTAATCTTTATTATATATAGCTCACGGACTCGATTACATAGAGGGATCATAAAGCAAAACTTCAAAACTAGATCATGCCATGACTTTGTTCTACTAAATCAAGATACTAGTAATAGGATCGAACTAAGAAAAACGGTAAAGATAGGAGTTGTGATGGTGATACGATACCGGGGCACCTCCCCTAAGCTTGGCAGCTGCCAAGGGGAGTGCCCATACCCATGTGATTATATCTCCTTCTTGGCCGGTGAAGGTGGAGGTGTTGTTGATGACGCAGGCTTGTCGTCCACCTTCCATGGCATAGGCTCACCATCATAGAAGGATGATCGAGTCTCCGGAATCCTCAAATCTGCAACGAAACTCATCCTTTTGAATCTATATTCATACTCACAATTTTGATTTTGCAGATCATATATTTGGGCTTGGAGGTGCTCGATCTTCTCATGTAGCTTGAAGATGGCCTCCTCGGTGTTCTTGGCATCCGTCTCGTAGTTGTTGGTGAACTCCACGAGCAACTTGTGGCTAGCGTTGATTCCACGCTCCACCATCCCCTGGCACTTGTAAACTTGTTGCTCCATTGCTTCGAGCCTCGCCTCCACTCTTCAGGTTCCCTTTGGTCCCTCAACATCGCGGATGTGCAGCAACCCATCACGCATCTCAATGGTTTGAGGGTGTCGCAACACCTCCGCGAGGTAAGGGTTGATCACCTTCTCGAAGAACTTGTCCTTGGAAGCACTTGGGGACGTCAATGATGATCTAGAACTGTCAGAAAAAACAGCTCGAAACAAGAACATGAGATATTTGCGTGATACGGGAGTCAAAACCTTCGGGAGAATATATAATGAATTTTTACCGACCAAAATACGTACCGTGCAAGAAAACGGAGTCCGGAGGGCACACGAGGTGCTCACGAGGTAGGGGCGCGCCCTCCACCCTCGTGAAAGCCTCGTGTCCTTCCCGGACTGCCACTTATTTTTCTATTTTTCTAAATATTCCAAAACGGAGAAATATTGCCTTAAAAATTGTTTTGGAGTCGGTTTACTTACCGCATTACCACATACCTATTCCTTTTCGAGTCTCAAACGGTCCGGAAAGTGTCCCTTATGTATTCCTCCGGGTTACGGTTTCAATAATATTGGTTTCAACATTTATGGGATTACCCGAGATATAATGTTTGATTCTTTGACCGCTTACCACCTTCGGATCTCAGGCTTCAAGTCGTTGATTTTTATGGCACCTAACGATAGACCTCCTCGTTAACGTAGGGACCTTCCCATTTAGAGAGAAGTTTTCCTGCAAAAATCTTAAACGAGAGTTGTATAGCAATACATAATCACCTACATTAAACTCACGTTTTGTATCCTTTTGTCATGCCATATTTTAACTTTTTCTTTAAATAACTTGGCATTTTCATAAGCTTGGGTTCTCCATTCATCAAGTGAGCTAATATCAAATAACCTCTTCTCACCGGCAAGTTTGAAATCATAGTTGATCTCTTTAATAGCCCAATATGCCTTATGTTCTAGTTCGAGAGGTAAGTGACATGCTTTTCCATAAACCATTTTATACGGAGACATACCCATAGGATTCTTATATGCGCTTCTATAGGCCCATAATGCATCATCAAGTTTCTTGGACCAATTCTTTCTAGACCTATTAATGCCTTTTGCAAAATTAATTTGAGCTCTCTATTACTCAACTACTTGACCACTAGACTGTGGGTGATAAGGAGATGCAATTCTATGATTAACGTCATATTTAGCAAGCATTTTACGGAAAGCACCATGAATAAAGTGTGAACCACCATTAGTCATTAAATATCTAGGGACTCCAAACCTCGGAAAAATAACTTCTTTAAGCATTTTAATAGAAGTGTTAGGATCAGCACTACTAGTTGGAATAGCTTCTACCCACTTAGTAACGTAATCAACAAAGAACTAAAATATGTGTATAACCATTAGAGGCGTGAAAAGGTCCCATATAATCAAAGCCCCAAACATCAAATGGTTCAATAACAAGTGAATAATTCATAGGCATTTCTTGACGTCTACTAATATTACTAATTCTTTGGCATTCATCACAAGATAAGACAAACTTACGGGCATCCTTGAAGAGAGTAGGCCAATAAAAACCAGATTGCAATACCTTATGTGCGCTTCTATCTCCAGCTGGTGTCCTCCATAAGCCTCGGAATGACACTTATGTAGGATCTGCTTCTGCTCATGCTCGTGTACACAACGCCTAATAACACCATCTACTACTTCTTTATAAAGATGTGGGTCATCCCAAAAGTAATGTCGCAAATCATAAAAGAACTTTTTCTTTTGTTGGTATGTGAAGCTAGGTGGTATAAATTTAGCAACAATATAATTAGCATAATCAGCATACCATGAAGTGCTACGAGAAGTGCTTAAGACATTTAATTGTTCATCAGGAAAGCTATCATCAATAGGTAGTGGGTCATCAAGAACATTCTCTAACCTAGATAAGTTATCTACAACGGGGTTCTCAGCTCCTTTCTTATCAACAATATGCAAATCAAATTCTTGCAGCAAGAGAACCCATCTAATAAGTCTAGGTTTAGCATCTTTCTTTTCCATAAGATATTTAATAGCAGCATGATCGGTGTGAATAGTTACTTTAGAATCAACAATATAGGGTCTGAATTTATCACAAGCAAACACAACTGCTAAAAGTTCCTTTTCGGTAGTAGCATAATTTCTTTGAGCATTGTCTAGAGTCTTACTAGCATAATGGATAACATTTAATTTCTTATCAACTCTTTGCCCTAGAACAGCACCTACAAAGATAATCACTAGCATCACACATAATTTCAAAGGGTAAATTCCAATCAGGTGGCTGAACAACAAGTGCATAGACTAATGCTTTCTTAAGTATTTCAAATGCTTCTACACAATCATCATCAAAGACAAATGGTACATCTTTTTGTAATAAATTAGTCAGAGGCCGAGAAATTTTTGAAAAGTCCTTAATGAACCTCCTATAAAATCCGGTGTGACCAAGGAAACTTCTTATACCTTTGATGTCCTTGGGACATGGCATCTTTTCAATAGCATCAACTTTGGCTTTATCAACTTCAATACCTCTTTCAGAAACTTTGTGCCCCAAGACAATACCTTCATAACCATAAAGTGGCACTTTTCCCAATTCAAGACAAGATTAGTGTCTTCACATCTCTGCAAAACTCGATCAAGATTGCTCAAGCAATCATCAAAAGAGGAACCATAGACGGAAAAGTCGTCCATGAAAACCTCACAAATCTTTTCACAAAAGTCGAGAATATAGCCATCATGCATCTTTGAAAGGTAGCAGGTGCATTACATAAACCAAAAGGCATACGTCTATAAGCAAAAGTACCAAAAGGGCATGTAAAAGTAGTCTTTGATTGGTCTTTAGCCGACACATGTATTTGAGAGAAACCAGAATAACCATCTAGAAAGCAATAATGTATATGTTTGCATAATCTTTCTAGCATTTGATCAATAAAAGGTAAGGGGTAATGATCTTTCTTAGTAGCTTTATTTAATTTTATGGAAATCAATTACCATCCTATAACCTGTAATAATTCTTTGCGGAATCAATTCATCTTTATCATTAGGGACAACAGTAATACCTCCCTTCTTAGGGACACAATGGACAGGACTTACCCACTGACTATCAGCAACGGGATAAATTATACCTACCTCCAGAAGCTTGAGTATTTGTTTTCTTACCACTTCTTTCATTTTAGGATTCAAACGTTTTTGAGGATCACGAACTGGTTTGGCATCCGCTTCCAAATTTATTTTATGCTGACATAGAGTGGGACTAATGCCCTTAGGATCATCAAGAGTATATCCAATAGCGGCACGGTGCTTCTTCGTAGTTTTCAATAATCTTTCTTCTTCATGCTCTGAAAGGTTAGCACTAATAATAACATGATATATTTTCTTTTCATCAAGATAAGCATATTTAAGATTATCAGCAACGGTTTAAGCTCAAACACAGGATCACCCTTGGGTGGAGGAGGATCCCTAGGATTTCAACAGCAAATTGTGTTGCGTAATAGGTTCATGTTTAAAGAATACTTCATCTATTTCCTTCTTTCATTCATGAACATATCATTTTCATGGTCTAGCAAATAGTGTTCTAAAGGATCACTAGGAGGTACGGCAATAGAAGCAAGACCAATAATTTCATCCTTATCGGGCAATTCTTCACACGATGTTGTTTACTAAATTTAGAGAAATTAAACTCATGAACCATATCATCCAAGCCAATAGTAACAACATTCTTTTCACAGTCTATCTTAGCATTAACAGTATTCAAGAAGGGTCTACCAAATATAATGGGACTAAAGCTATCTTGTGGAGAACCAAGAACAAGAAAATCAGCATGATATTTAGTTTTCCCACACAAGACTTCAACATCTCTAACAATTCCCACTGGTGAAATAGTATCTCTATTGGCAAGCTTAATTGTGACATCAATTTCTTCTAACTCAATAGGTGCAATATCATGCATAATTTCTTTGTATAATTCAATGGGTATTGCACTAGCACTAGCGCCCATATCACATAAGCCATGATAACAATGATCTCCTATTTTAACATAAATAAAAGACACGCCTACCACAGGTCTATGTTTATCTTTAGCACAAGGTTTAGCAATTCTAGCAGTTTCACCACAAAATTGAATAACATGCCCATCAATATTACCAGACAAGAGATCTTTAACAATAGCAATATTAGGTTCTACTTTGACTTGCTCATGAGGTGTATAAGTTCTGATATTGCTTTTACGAACGACAGTTGAGGTTTTAGCATGATCCTTTATTCTAACAGGGAAAGGTGGTTTCTCAACATAAGAGGTAGGAACAATAGGATCATTATAAGTGACAGTCTTTTCTTCAAGTTTAATAGGTGCAGCTACTTTTACTTCTATGGGAGGATGATATTTAAACCACTTCTCCTTGGGGAGATCAACATAAGTAGGAAAAGATTCACAGGAAGAGGCTACTATCTCAGAGTCAAGTCCATATTTAATGCTAAACTTACGGAAAATATCGGTATCCATAAAAGATTTAACACAATCAAACTTAGGTGTCATACCTGACTCCTTACCTTCGTTGAGGTCCCAATCTTCAGAGTTGCGTTTAATTCTATCCAATAAATTCCATCTGAACTCAATAGTCTTCATCATAAAAGAACCAACAGAAGAAGTATCGAGCATGGTGCGATTGTTATCAAAAACCCGAGCATAAAAATTCTGAAGAATTGTCACTCTTGAGAGCTCATGATTGGGGCATGAATATAAAATTGATTTAAGCCTCCCCCAAGCTTGAGCGATGCTTTCTCCTTCGTGAGGCCAAAAATTATATATATAATTGCGATCACGATGAACAAGATGCATAGGGTAATACATTTGATGAAATCCCAATTTCAATCTTTTATAGTTCCATGATCTCGTATCATCACATATCCTATACCATGTCAACGCGTCTTCCTTCAAAGATAAAGGGAAGACATTCTTCTTAACAACATCATCGGGTATACCAAAGAAGCTTAAATAATCCACAAACTTCATCCACATAGAGTAGATGTTCATCGTGGTGCTTTGTTCCATCTCCGTAAAAGTATTAGCCAGCAGTTTTTCCATCATACCCAAGGAACTTCGTATGAGTTTCATTTTCAATAGGTTCAGTAGGTTGAGGAGCAACTCTTTGCTTTCATCGGACGGGTGAAGATACCCCGAACAAGCCCCTCGTGAGAATTACTTTCCATAGTAACAAGTAATGTAAAATTTCAGCACACTATATAAATTTTTCCTTACCAAATTCCACTTACCAAAGGCGCTACACTCCCGGAAACGGCGCCGTAAAAGATTCTTGATGACCCACAAGTATAGGGGATCTATCGTAGTCCTTTCGATAAGTAAGAGTGTCGAACCCAACGAGGAGCGTATGAAATGATAAGCGGTTTTCAGCAAGGTATTCTTTGCAAGTACTGAAATAAGTGGTAACAGATAGTTTTGTGATAAGATAAATTGTAACGAGCAACAAGTATCAAGAGTAAATAAAGTGCAGAAAGGTGGCCCAATCCTTTTTGTAGCAAAGGACAAGCCTGGACAAACTCTTATAATAGGAAAAGCGCTCCCGAGGACACATGGGAATATCGTCAAGCTAGTTTTCATCACATTCATATGATTCGCGTTCGGTACTTTGATAATTTGATATGTGGGTGGACCGGTGCTTGGGTGTTGTTATTACTTGAACAAACATCCCACTCATGATTAACCTCTATTGCAAGCATCCGAAACTACAACAAAAGTATTAAGGTAAACCTAGCCATAGCATGAAACATATGGATCCAAATCAGCCCTCACGAAGCAACGCATAAACTAGGGTTTAAGCTTCACACTCTAGCAACCCATCATGTACTTATTACTTCCCAATGCCTTCCTCTAGGCCCAAATAATGGTGAAGTGTTATGTAGTCGACGTTCACATAACACCACTAGAGGATAGACAACATACATCTCATCAAAATATCGATCGAATACCAAATTCACATGACTACTAACAGCAAGACTTCTCTCGTGTCCTCAGGAACAAACGTAAATACTCACAAAGCATATTCGTGTTCATAATCAGAGGGTTAATAATATGCATAAAGGATCTGAACATATGATCTTCCACCAAATAAACCAACTAGCATCAACTACAAGGAGTAATCAACACTACTAGCACCAATCCCGGACTTGGAGACAAGAATTGGATACAAGAGATGAACTAGGGTTTGGAGATGAGATGGTGCAGGGTGAAGATGTTGATGGAGATTGCCCTCTCCCGATGAGAGGAGCGTTGGTGATGATGATGACGATGATATCCCCCTCCGGAGGGAAGTGTCCCCAAGAAACAACTCACGTGAGCCCTAGATTGGTTCCGTTGGTTCCGCCTGTGGCGGTGAGTCTCGTCCCGAAAGGTTGCTTCTTATTTTTTTCTCATCGAAAGACTTCATATAGGAGAAGATGGGCATCGGAGAGCCACCGGGGGGCCCACGAGGTAGGGGGCGCGCCCCAGGGGGGGCGCCCCCCACCCTCGTGAGCAGGGTGTGGGCCCCCTGGCCTTCATCTTTGGCGATGATTTTCCTTTTTTTTAAGATATTCCGTGGAGTTTCAGGACCTTTGGAGTTGCACAGAATAGGTCTCCAATATTTGCTCCTTTTCCAGCCCAGAATTTTGGCTGCCGGCATTCTCCCTCTTCATGTAAACCTTGTAAAATAAGAGAGAATAGCCATAAGTATTGTGACATACGTGAAATAACAGCCCATAATGCGATAAATATCAATATAAAAGCATGATGCAAAATGGACGTACCAGTGCCTTCTTTAGCTGGAGACAACTCGGCTCGTAGTGGATCATCGTCAAAGCTGATACACACTTTTGTGATGCTATTGAACACAATGGCATCATCTACGCGATCGACAAAGCAGATGGCACCACGTATTGCAGGGGACTGACGCGTGTAAGTTGTTTCCATCTCATGTTAATGATGACGCCATGACACTGCTTTGAACTTTTTGTGATGATTGGCATATCCCCTGTTTGAGCGTAATTTGAGTAGAACTATGGAAATGTATTAGAGATGTCAAATCAGCTATATTTGGAATGAGTTAATTCATGCGATTGTGACCATGTCATTACAGCCAATTTGTACCCTGAATAATCAAACGGTTAGGAATATATGGATATTATCCTTATTTTACAGTAATCTGTATACTACTACTAAATATGAGTGTGTACCAATGTCCATGTTAGTTTCCTCATTTTCGTGATGTAGAAACATGCACCACACTGTTGGTTTCATCTAACCATACATTAGGGAAGTAAATGTGCATATGGAGAACTCTATATTTGGAAGTAGTGAAATCCTGCAATGCTTACCATGTGTACATACCTATATTCGCCCTTCAAAGAATCAATGGCTAGAATAATATCCTCACAAAATTTTTGCCCACGTAACACGAGTATATAACAATGCATGGTCTGTTAGTTACCTTGAAGAATTTGTTTGTGAGGATGTAACATGATTATTTCCCCGTTCCCAAATATTTGTCTTTCTAGAGATTTTAACAAGTGACTACATACGGAGCAAAATGAGTGAATCTACACTCTAAAATATGTATACATACATCCGTATGTTGTGTCTATTTGAAATGCCTAGAAAGACAAATATTTGGGAATGGAGGGAGTACATAACATGCATGACATGGTAGTTTCCTGTGAATAATCGATTAAGAGATAACATGAGTATAACCATGCATGGCACTTCTATATTTTCGAACCCAAAGATACATTTCCTGTATTTTCCTCCCGGCCCAATAGGGACATATCAATGTTGTTTCTTGCATTATCCTACTCATACTCTGAACAATGCTGATCTTACATTAACAATGCATGTCCTTTTTGATATGATGCAAAGGTCTCTACAAGCCATCGCCCTTTGTAATCACACCACCTTTGCCAAAAACAGGAAGCACAACTGGTTCCTCGCCGATCGTATTTATCGCAAAAAGACCGATGATCATTCGGACACATGAGCTGAAAAAGTTATATTGCAAAAACCCCAATGTATACAAGCACCGTGTAATACGTGAGTATCCCGACAAAGGGTCGTTACGTCTATGAGCAGGATACCAGCTTGTTGGGGCCTTTAGGATTTTTTAGTTGGAGGCGGGTAAACAGCCTTGGTTCACACTCAGTGTTTCTCGGACTCAATTATCTGATTAACCAGGAGATCACCATTGGCAAGGACCTTGATGGCAGAGAGGCTCTGTTTGCTATGGAAAATTGTGTCTACACGGCGAGTCCTAGGAGTTCGGGAGCAAACTCCCCGATTGTCAATGATACAAATTTGCAGCCAAAAGAAGGTGAGAATGACAAAGGCATCCAGATTAACTTTGATCCTTGGATGTCTCAATTACGACAGAAGTGATGTGGTTCAAGCCTTCGTGTTGATAGGTAATTGGGCTGTTGCATCGAAAGGGTGGAGTAATCGTGTCTCCGGATCATCCTCACCGCTGTGGCTGCAAATTATGATGGTGCTGGATCATCTCTTCGAATGACTTTGTTGTCTTTGCTGCTGGTTCTGGATGGGTAGTTCTTTCTTTTGTTATGCATATTCCTTGTAATTTGGTCATCCTCGTCTATGTCACTCATACTATGTAATAGTTGCTTCTGTTTAGAATGTCATTCTCGTCTGGATCACGAGAGTCTGAGCGCTGCAGATGGGTGCGTTTTGGTGGTGTAGCAAAACTTCTTATGAACTATCATGTCTTGTCGTTTATGTCAAGAGTAGTCACTAGTCGTTGTTTGAATGTTGTATATATCGTTGTTTCAACTATTTATTGTCTCAAACCACTGGTGGGCTAAATGAGGAATCACCATTCTCCAAAGGTCCAGAGTATATCTCCTTTTTCAAGTTATATAATTTGAGCTCGTTGTCTTTTCGATGATGTACACTTGTTTGGGCCAAGTGAGGTGTCGTTGAATATGGGCCGAGTAGTAACGCAATGCCAAATGTGTCAATTATGACTCTCGTGCCGGGCTCTCAAAAGATCCTGAAAAAAAGGCCGGGCTCTCCAAAAAGAAAGAATAAGGACTCTTAGGCCGACATGTGGGCGCCATCAGAGCCAGCTATGCCATGCCGAGAGCATATTCACGCGTGCTCGAAATTCATGCTACCTTTTCATCCCCTAGTCTCCCGCCCCTCCCCCACCTCTGGAATCTTGATTCCTACTCTATTTCCCCCAAATCCCCCTCCTTTACTCCCTGTACTCAAGTGCACTATCATGTCGCCGGTCAACGCGGATCTCCTAGCCGGATATCCTGAGGTCCGTCCTGCCTTCGGTCACTGCGTGCTGTCGTTCAACAGTGGCATGGCGGTGCTTGACAACCAGTTTGCCGGCAAAGTGCTGATGGTAACCATCAACGGCGACCGGCCTCCCGTCTCGCCGGACGACCTTGTCAAAGCTCTTCGCATTGCGCACGGCATCCAAATAAGTGACTTGCTTGTCGAAGTCTGTCCGCCACCGGCTGATTTCTTCGTCAGGTTCCGGACAACTTTCGACTGCAGTCGTGTTCGAATCTTCCTCGCATTTGTTCTGCGATGGCGCGCCGTGAGCTTTGATCGGTGGCACCTGTGATGGGGCTCGGTGCCCTCTGAGCTTGAGTTTTTAACAAATCTTACCTTCCACGGCATGCCTCGACGTGCTTGGAACAGCGAGTCCATGAACGAGCTTATCAATGACCTTGGAGGTGAGCTCGTAAGTATGTATGTTCCTCCAGACAGCTAGGCTCTAACGGTTATGGCATGGATGAAGAAGCCGTCCACCATACCGAAGGTGATTGGTGTTGAGATACCGTGCAGGAACCGGGTTGTACTATTCATCGCCACCAAGGCCGCCATGACACGTTAGGGATGTACCTATATCGAGTGTTCGTGCATGTCAAAGAAGTGGTCAATCCATCAATCGAAGTCATGCCGCCGCCGCTGGTGCCAGGGTCCATCGACGACATCCATTACAGGAGTCAACGTCAGACTTTCCCCGTGTTGCTCGGAATGATGGATGGCACAGGTTTACTCCATCGCTACGGGCGGAGGCCACTGCTTCTTTAGGAGAAGAGGCAGGGATGGCTGCCTGGATGTGCTCTAATTTGAGGTAACAACTGAATCTTGTCAGATACTAGTTAAATCCGAGCAATGGGTGTGAAGCACTGATATGCCAGTACATTTGATTGTGACCTGTTCTAATTTTGTACCTGAACTTTTTTTAGAAAGGGTTGTAGGTCAACTTAATGTGCTAGCGTAACTTATTGTGTTGTCTGCTCTATTTTCTTTGCACAACATTCAAGATATTTCCCGTCATTGATAAAGACGATGAACCGTTATGTACGACTTCGTTGGTTTCAACATAGCCCTTCCCGTAGTGATCCACTGCTTCCATCCTGATTGTGCCGCCTGCGTGAAATTTTTGTATGCAAGGTCAGTGTGCTATGATGTTATGTATGATTGTGTCAACTATATAAGTTTTTACTGAGCATCAGCAATGCATATGGCTGAAAGATGTATTTATGAGCATCGACCGATGGGTCTCTCTCTCTATCTCTCTCTCTCTCTCTCACACACACACATGCACACACACGCGCGCACACGCACAAGTGGGACCCGTTGAATTATTTATTTGTTCATGACAGATTTTAATTAGGTTTCACTGTAATCTAACTTTTTTCTTAAGTTATTAATTGAGATCAGTGACTTCAAAAAGTTGTACAGAAGCCTTGTTAGGTTACTACACATGCCTTTTTTTCAACATCAGCAATGCAACTGGGCCGACAGTTGTACCCAATATCCGGGTCAACTTGTTATTCTCCACCCCGCTGGGCTGCAAACTTTCCTAGGAGGTATGCATTAGGCTTAACAAGAAAATGGACTTTAAGAAATAATAAATGCGATGTAATTATAATAACTGGACAGTTACTATGCACCAAACACGTAATTAGTTTGAAAAATATATTATTTTTGGAATTTGAAATTTTAATTTCGTTACTTGTTGCGAGCGCAATATTTCGTTGGATTTTAATGTAATACAACTTTATTTTGAAATTATATTTAACCTAACTAGAAATTTTGGATAAAAATATTTGGATCCCATCAAAATGTGGGAATGTTTTTTGAATTCTGTTTTGAGCGGTTGTTTGAAATTATTAATCGTTGTCCTAGCTAGAAGTTGGGATGTACTTTTAACAAACTGTAAATGGGTTGTAGTAAATTCCATTAGAATTAAAAAATGTGTTGTACATTCTTACAAATCGCAAATGGGCTATATGTTCTCTGCCAAATCTGAGTTGTGGGCCTACTAAGTTGACGCGCACCAAGGGCTTTGTCAACTTAGTCAATATAAACGATTCTAGCTTCAGTGATCATACGATGTCCATCCAACGGCCGTAGTGCTTCTTCAACCTCTGGTCTTCTTGCTCCAGCCGCCCAAAGCAGCGCCGGTCGTGTCGCGTGCTCCTGCCTCTCGTGGCCGGGTGTGATGCCGCTGGAGGCCTCACCGCCTGCATTACTCCCACCGCTGGCCGTGCCATCCTCTACTCACCCACACCCCTGTTATTCTCAAGAACGACGGCAGCCTCACACCACACCAACCAGTGAACCTCAGACTTCTCTCCGCTGGCTTCCACCGCTGCGTTTTCCCCGGCCCGTCGTCCCTTCCTAGGCCTCGCCGTCGTCCATACCACCGCCTCGGTGCTCTTGCAAGCGGCGTGGTCAACATGGTCAACGCATCGACTTCCATCGAAAGAGTATCAGACGTGGAGAGGCCGATACCGGTCCAGCGGCCGCAAGGAAGTGCCTCCTTATTACGCCAAGAAATAATTATTCCTCCACCGACAGCAGGGACCCATCGGACGGGCCACCTTACTTCGCTAAAAACGCTTCCCCACATTGCTGGGACCCACCAGACGGGCCAACGATTTCGCGAAAAACGTTCCCCTGGTCGGCTCGGACCCACCGGAAGTGTCTCCTCATTACGCACAAAAATGAATACTCCTCGCTAGCCGGGACCCACCATGGTGGGAGGCTGACTTTATGGGCCTACTAAGTTGATCGACGGGGCCTTTGTCAACTTTAGTCAATATGAACGATTTTAGCTCGAGTGATCGTGACGATGTCCATCCAACGGTCGTAGTGCTTCTTCAACCTCCGGGTCTTCTTGCTCCACCGCCCAAAGCAGCGCCGTCGTGCCGCATGCTCCTCGCCTCACGTGGCGGTCATTTGCCACGGAGGCCTCACCACCCCCTACTATTCCCATCACCGGCTAGGCCTGCGGCGGCAAACCTCACACCGCAGCCGAACCGGTGAACCTCGTACTCCTCTCCGTGCGGGCTTCCATCGCTGCGTCTTCGCCGGCTCGCGTCTCCCTTCCTAGGCCTCACCGTCGTCCCACCGCTCGGTGCTCTCGGCCGCGTGGTCAATATGGTCAAGGAACGACTTCCATCGGACGTGGACTATACGTGGAGAGGCCGATACCGGGTCCACGGCCGCAGCAAGGAAGTGCCTCCTTATTACGCCGGAAAATAATGATTCCTCCACCGACAAATTGGGACCCACCGGACGGGCCATTGTATTTCGTGAAAAAATGTTCCCCGACCGCTGGGGACCCACTAGCCACATCTTCGCACGCAAGGAAGTGCGTCCGACAAAAAATGATTCACCCACGGGCTGGGACCCACCAGCTACATCTTCGCACGCAAGGAAGTGAGTCCGCAAAAAACGATTCGCCTCGACCGCCGGGACCCACTAGCTACATCTTCGCACGCAAGGAAGTGCTCGATACCGACCCACCTGGTCAAGCGCATATAGTGTTGTCATTACGATCGCGAACGGTAATGCATATATATACCGGTGGATGTAGAGGCGCCGCGACGCGTCGTAGTAGAGGCGCCGCACGTAGCATGTACACGCACGCATAGCCGCCGTGGTGCAAGAAAGAAAATACGCCACGTATGTGTACATACGGGCGGGTCTCGAACGCCTACTCGCGCATACGCACGGCGAGGGCTCGTGGTACATGGCTGGGTCACAACAGAGAAACAAGATCGCTGCCGTGTTCATGGGAAGGCAACGAAATGCGTCGTGTTCATGGGGAGGCAACGGAATGCGTCGTGTTCATCGGGAGGCAACGGAACGCGTGGGAGCCAACCGGCTGGGTCGGAACGAAATGCGTGGTCGTGTTCATCGGGAGGGCTTGGACGGAACATGCGATGGAAACGAGGCATGGAGTACCGCACAACGGAGGAAACGGCCTTGTGTTCGACCGGCCACGTTCGAAACGGGATCCTGTTCATCGGGAGGGGTCTCGCGTACCGCAAAACGGAGGAAACGGACCTCCTACGGTCGAAACGGGGGTCCTGTTGATCGGGAGGGGTGTTGCGTACCACAAAACGGACTTGTGTTGGAGCGCTACGGTCGAAACGGGGTCCTGTTCATCGGGAGGGGTGTGGCGTGCCGCAAAACGGGACTCCACGGGATACTGTTCATCTCCACCGTCGACCCCCTCCAGCCTCCATGGGCTACTGTTCATCCACCGTCGACCTCCTCCAGCCTCCACCTACGACTGTTCATCCACGGGCTCCTGTTCATCCAGCCTCCACCGCGCGCTACTCCACCCGCTACTGTTCAACCACCCCTCCACCGTCTACTGTTCATCCAGCCCTCCACACCACGGGGTCCTGTTCAACCACCCCTCCATCATCTACTATTCATCCAGCCCTCCACACCACGGGGTCCTGTTCATCCACCCCTCCACGGGCACCCCTCCACCGCTTCATCGCTCATACAGCCTCCACCACACAACGGGTCCTGTTCATCCAGAGGCAACGCCAAAGACTTCACTTGTCATCCACCCCCCCGCTCACTGCTCATCCCAGGCGGCATCGATCGGCTTCATTAGCGGCAGATGGCGAAGAATCGCTCTCGGGTTCAGTTCACGCCCATCGATCGATCGCTCGAGTTCGATAACGCGTAACTGCGGTCTGTCGCCGGGTTTAGTTAGAGCCCAACGCCTCGCCGGGTTCGATTAGAGCTAACGCCTCGCACAGACGTAATGTCTGAGAAACGCTGCATCGCTTGGCCCCGACCTCCCACCGTAACCGGAACTCCTCAAATTTTCCTCCCCTCGCTTCTACCACGGTTTTTTTCCGTCATGGATGGCCCAAAGAATGTCATGCAACTGCGTCTCCGGCCCGCCTGTGACGAAAAGCCCATTTTCTGTCATGATTTTTTGTCATAGAAGTAGGAGCCCACCACATCTATGATGATACCGGGTTTTGTCACAGTTATCGTCATAGAAGTGTCATATCTATGACAGAATTTTTTTTCGTTCGGCCCAAAATGTCACGGATGTGTCTTTTTTTGTAGTGAAGGGCTCCGGCAACGTCTACCTTACATGTGAGACGATCCTCCAAGGAGCCCTTCCACTTCTGCGTATTGTCCATGATGAATTTGATGCTACTGTTAGAGTAATATGCTAATGTCTTCCTACCCTTTCTCACTAAGCTAATGAAGGTTTCACCTTGTTCTTACCTGTGCAAACAAGGATCATGTTGTGCCAACCTTACATTTTAGTGGAACTACACAAGACAATACAATGAACTGTATCCTAACAAGTGCTTTAACTCTGCTGGAAGTTCTTGATAATCTTTCGATATAATCTCAGAACTGGTAAACAAGGGTGATTTCAACCATACATTTGAAGTGCACAAAAATATATACTATTGAGTGATTCCAGTGAGTGATTTATCATCTCTTCTGGGACTACATGAATAAGCTTTTTTGCTCAAAGTTGGTACCGCCTAAGCCCTTCATCCATATTAGTTTTGTCATCTCTATTTGTATCGTACATCATGTCATGAGAAACTCCTTTATCTTTGCACGTTAAAGTTTTGCAACCTATGATACATGGCAATGCTTTGAGTGTTGAGCTAATTGGCACCGATTAAATAAACTAATACCTCTCTTTAAGCAAGACTACTATGTTGCTAACTTTACCCATTAAGATAATGAGGGTGCTTCTATTTGTTAGTGTATGTTTCATCAACTAGTCCCACTATTACAATAATCTCACTCTCTCAATATATGTGCCAACAGGGATGCTCGATTTTGGTGGAACCGCACAAAAACTTTGGGTGCTTCATTGCCTCAACAACTTCCTTCCTTTCCTATCAGTCGCTAATCTCGGCTTGCTTCCTTCCTTTGCTGTCAGTCGCTTGGATTATCTCAGCTTCCAGTCAAAGGAAATAGTAATTGATATGCTACCTCACACAGGTTGGTACTAGTCTTTATCCTGATTATTGTGCTTGTCATATGTATTGGTAATTTGGTATTGTGCTACTGTTTGCCGATTTCATAAAGGAGTAACTTGGAGCCTGAACTCGCAGGAAAATCATTACATTGGGTGATTTCAGTAGAACTGCAAAAAAAAGATCAGAAGGACAGGTACTTATGCTGCTACTATGTACTCCAAAGTTCACTCAGACAAGCATCGATGTTGACAAGAAGAAGTGCCTATATTCATTCGAGTATCAACCGGCGTCAACCAGTTGTCAAACTCAAAGTATTAGGAGAGTGAAAGCCAAAAATATTTCTTGGCGCATAGCCCAGAAAAACGCAGTCCAGTCTTTGGTCCCAACTTGTGCCTTTTGGTTATCGGCACATATGGTGGCGAACTGTATGGCATGGAGTCTAAATATTCCAGACAAGTTGGTTGACGCGTATATTCATCTGGCACTTAATCAGTCTACACGCCAGGGATGCTCCATTTCAGTTGAACTGCACAAAAAATTTGGGTGATTCATTTTCTCAACCGCCTCCTTTCTTGTCTGCAATGTAGAATTTTAGCGAGCTACAGGACCAAGGTGAGCCAGTAAACTAGTTGGATGAAATTAGTGGCCAAGTTGCTCAAACCGCCCTCGGCATGAGGCCACTATTTGAGGATAAAACTAAAAGCAAACTTCAGATTGTCTATGCTACCTCTTATGTACTCGAAAGTTTACTCGTAAGAGCATTAATTTTAGCAAGAAGTACCTCCGACTGAACACCATTTACCAGTCTGTACCCTAGGTAATTAAAGTTCGTCCATGAAATGATATTGGCTGTGATCTCAATCATTTGGTTGCATAAACATACTGAACATGTGTATATCTGAATCTTTTTGTGAATTATCTATGAATATTGTCGTGTGATCTACCAATCATTTGGATGCATAGACATGCTGAACTTGTGTATATATGAAACTTTTGAGTTGTTGATTGTGAATGTTGGCTATGAATATGAACGTGTCCTGTGAACCGGAGTTTGATACGAATGTTTACATGTTCTGTTGTACGTGTGTGTGAACTTGTTAGTATGTCTACTGTGGGATTTGTGACGTGTGGGTGTCAACGGCACACCTTCTTCCCGAGAAGAATTGCACCTGCTTTGTTAGGGTAGCAACGGCACATCAACTCTTTTTTAATATTTTTGCTCTGTCTTCCCCCCTCTCCCGCTCAACCCCTGTCGTAATGTTTTCGGCCTCAAAACAAGCATAGTACTGCGTTGTTTTGGGGGTTTGATGAAAAATCGAGTGCTGGTTTCTGTAGGTTGGCCCACCCAGCAAATGGGTTGCTGGTCCACCACGGACTGGGAGGCTAAAAATACAAGTTGTATGGTGCAGAGGCAAGTAAAAAACGCCATTGAGAGCCATCCACTAAAGAAAAAAATTGCGTCTGATGTGCTTCTTTCACAAGGCCGACCCTCTTTAATCCGGTTAAGCTCGGGGATCTAGCCGGTACTATCATTTTTTTAGAGGGCGAACAAGTATCAGCTAGGCCTAGGTATACGTAGCCCATGACATACGGAGACAGTGGTTTCAACTTATTTTTTGAGGTCCATACAGGCCTATGGGCCTCCCAGTGTAGGTTTTACTTTTTCTTAAAGATCGGCAGTCCAATGTATTTTCTTAATAAAAAAAGATCTCTGTTCTATTTATCTATATATAAGAATAATAATGTTGTGTCCAATTTATGTTTTCCCTTCTAACCACATTATATATATTTATATTATTACTATTATCATATATTTTAGAAAACATGGGTTAAATATATGCCACATTTTTGCAGGCTGACATGTGGGCCAATAGGTCGAAGCCTACGCAGGGCGTTGTCAACTTGGTCAACAAATGATTATAACATCCACAGCCATTGGATTTATATCCAACGGTCGGCATGCACCTTCAATCTCTCGTCTTCTTCCTCCAGCGTAGCCGGGACCGACTGTTCCGGCCTCCGGCGGCTAACGGCTCTGCTTAGCACGCATCGCTCCGAAGCGTTACCCCACCGCCGGCCAGGCTATCCCTCCACCCCTCCACATCTCCTGTTATTCTCCACCGACTGCAGCCCCATGCCGCACCAGAACCAGTTTTAACCCTTGTACTCCTCTCAATCTGCGACTCCACTTCCGCGTCTTCCCATCTCCGGGTCGTTCCCGTCCGGGGCCTCGCCGCCGTCCACCGCCTCGTTGCGCTCGGCGCGGCATGGTCAACAAACGAGAGTCATCGGAAGAGGACTGTACATGGAGAGCCCGACGGCTGGGACCCACGAGATCCATGGTCGCACGCAAGGAAAGTTCCTCCTTATTAAGCTGAAAAAATGTTTCCACCCCTAAGACCCACCGGTTGTATCTTCGCATGGAAGGAAGTGCCTCCTTGTTATGCGAAAAAAACTATCCCCCCCCCCCCCCGTTGATAGCTGGGACCCGTCAGATTTGGTGGCTGACTTGTGAACTAAGCGGACGTGTAGGCAGGGCTTTGTCAACTTAATCAACAAATGATTCTAGAAGCTGGACCATTGGATGTTAATCCAACAGCCGTGCTCCTTCTTCAACCTCTATTCTTGCTCCTGTCTCCCGTGGGCGGCAAAGGTCTTGCCAAGACCAACCAAATCAAGTTTCCCGCTCCTCTCCATCTGCGACTCCACTGCCGCGTCTTCCCAATATTCGTGTCGTTCCAGTCTAGGGCCTCGCCATCGTCCACCGGCCTTTGTGCGCTCGTCACGGTGTGGTCAACATGGTCAACAAACAAGAGTCATCAGAAGATGACTGTACGTGAGAGGCTGATAGTGGGGACACACCACGCCCATGGACGCATGCATGCAACTGCATCCTTTTTACCCTGAAAAATAATGTATTCTCCCCCTGACTGCTGGCACCCACCAGCTACATCTTCGCACGCAAGGAAGTGCGTCCTTATTACGCCAAAAAGAATGAATACTACCGCGGACAGCTCGGACCCACCAGCTATATCTTCGCACGCAAGGAAGTGCCCTCCTTATTACGCACAAAAAAAGGAATACTCCCCCTGCTAGCTAGGACCCACCATAGTGGAAGGCTGACTTGTGGGCCTACTAAGTTGACGCGGATGGAGGGCTTTGTCAACTTAGTCAATATGAACGATTCTAGCTCCAGTGACTGTACGATGTCCATCCAACGGCCGTAGTGCTTCTTCAACCTCTAGTCTTCTTGCTCCAAATTACCAAACAAGCGTCGGTCGTGCCGCCTGTTCTCGCCTCCCGTGTCCAGCTATGCTGCCACATGAGCCATGCCATCCTCTATACTCACCCACACCTCCTGTTATTCTCCGGTGACGGCAGCCTCACACCACGGTAGCGGTCAACCCACGCATTCTCCGCTGGGCATCCACTGCTCCGTCTTCCCTGGCTCCGCGTCGTCCCCTTCCTAGGCCTCGCCGTCGTCCACCGCCCTGGTGCTCTCGGCGTGGCGTGGTTAATATGGTCAATGAACGACTTCCATCAGAAGAGTACTGTACGTGAAGAGGCTGACAGCTGGGTCCACGGCCGCAGCAAGGAAGTGCCTCCTTATTACACGCAAAATAATTATTCCTCCACCTGACAGCAGGGACCAACCGGACGGGCCATCGTATTTCGCAAAAAAAATGTTTCCCCCCTGACTGCTGGGACCCACCAGCTACATCTTGGCACACAAGGAAGTGCCTGATAGTCGGGACCCACCTGGTCGAAGTGTACGTAGCGTTGTCATTCTGGTGGCGAACGTGTATGTACATACTGGTCGATCGGTCTGCTGCAGGCTGCAGCGATGAACCGTGGCCGAGTAAGGAAGGGCACGTGTCGTAGTAGAGGCGCGCACGTAGCATGTACACGTACGTAAAACGGCCAGGGGGTAAGAGAGTAAATACGGCCACGTACGTACATACGGGCGGGGTCTCGATCGCCTACTCGCGCATACGTACGGCCAGGGCTCGTGTACATGGCTGAGTCGGAGTGAAGAACCTGCGCCGTCGTCGTGATCATGGGGAGGCAACCGGCTGGGTCAGAACAGAATGTGTCATCGTGTTCATCGGGAGCCAACCGGCTTGGACGGAACAACCGATGGAAACGAGGCCTGGCATACCGCAGAATGGAGGAAACGGCCTTTTGTTCGACCGACCACGGTCGAAACGGGATCCTGTTCATCGGGAGGGGTCTGGCGTACCGCGAAACGGAGGAAACGGACCTCCTATGGTGGAAACGGGGTCCTGTTGATCGGGAGGGGTGTGGCGTACCGCAAAACGGAGGAAACAGACTTCTGTTGGAGCGCTACGGTCGAAATGGGGGTCCTATTCATCAGGAGGGGTGTGGCGTACCGCAAAACGGGACTCCACTAGATACTGTTCATCTTCACCGTCAACTGCCTCCACGGGCTACTGTTCATCCACCGTCGACCTCCTCCAGCTTCCACCTGCGACTGTTCATCCACGGGCTCCTTTCATCCAGCCTCCATCGCGCGCTCCTCCACCAGCTACTGTTCAACCAACCCTCTCCACGGGGTCCTGTTCAACAACCCCTACACGGGCTACTGTTCATCTAGCCCTCCACCGACTACTGTTCAACCAGCACTCCATGGGGTCGTCCTGTTCATCCAGTCCTCCACCGGGTCCTGTTCATCCACCCCTCCATCGACTCGATCGATCGGGGTCCTGTTCATCCAGCGGCAACACCACGGGTTCCTGTTCATCCAACCCCCCGCCGAGAACTGTTCATCCAAACCCTCCAACAACGCTCACTGTTCATCAAGAGGCAGCATGTCCGATCAGCTTCAGTTAGCAGCAGTAGCGAAGGAATCGCTCGATCGGGTTCAGTTAACAGCCATCGATCGATCGCTTGGGTTCAGTAACGCGTAGCCTGCAACGCAATCGCTCGGGTTCAGTAGGCGAACGCCTCACTCGAGTTCAGTTAGAGCCCAACGCCTCACACCCACGCGCGTACGTGTACGAGAGAAATGCGCATCTCTTGGCCCCCGACCACCCACCGTAACCGGGAACTCCCTGATATTTTCCTCGCCCTCGCTTCTACCATGGTTTTTTCCGTCATGGACGGCCCAAAGAATGTCATGCAGCTGCATCTCCGGTCCGCCCAGGACGAAAAACCCATTTTCTGTCATGATTTTTTATCATAGAAGTAGGAGCCCACCACATCTATGATGATACCGGTTTTTTTCACAATTATCGTCATAGAAGTGTCATAAGCATGACAGAAAAAAATTCGTTCGGCCCAGAATGTCACGGATGTGTCTTTTTTTATATTGGTGGGGGGAAGAGAATTAGTTTTTTGCGGGAAATCATGAGAGCTTTATTCAAACAAAAGAGCTCCTGGATCATCAGCCGTCAGGCTACTGATCAGGAACGAGGTTTCAGAGTTGAGCCAACTCTTGGTCAGCATCAGCGAGCTGGCACGCTTCGCACAAAGATGGGCCGGGATATTAGCAGACCTGTTTATATGCTGAATAACAAAGAAATCCAAAGACAAAGCATGCTCTCCAATCTCTACAAGTAAAGGGGCCACAACCGAACGAGAGGTGTGGCAAGTGTTCCAGATATTCAGTCTCCAGGCAGTCAGTTTCCATATCACATGTGAGAATCCTCGCAAGCAAGCAAAGAGAACTCCCTCCATTAGTGATAAGGCTTCGGCAATGAGTGGGTCTGTTACTCCCACATGAGGCTTGCACCATGAAGCAAGCAATGCCATAGAAGAGCGAGCTACACCGCCGGCACCAGCAAGTCCTGCTTCAGAATTTATTGCACCATCAACATTAATCTTGATAAACCCAATATCAGGGGTCGCCAGCCGTGCCCTAGCAGTATAGTCACCTGTGCAGCAGGTATATCTAGCAAGGCCAGATCTTCTCTTATGCGACGAACAGAGTACACTGGATCCACATGCTCCTTCTCATGAGTCCATCGGTTCCATGAATGCCAAATAACCCACATCACCGATATGATCTTTGGTCTAACTTGATCCGTGAACCTATCATCATACAAAATATCTCTCGCCCAGTTGGTAGGATGCAGCCTTGGAAGATGGAAGTCGAACCATATTTGCGCTTCATCCCGGAATCTGTGTGCATGGGAACATTAGACCAATGCATGCATGAGATCCTCCTCTTTAGCCAGGCAAACATTGCAAGTGCTAAGAGGTTTAATGTGTTTATGCTTAAGGGTAGCTTCATCAGGGAGAAGAGAATTAGAGAAGGAAGGGAATATATGCCTAAGGGGAGCCTTGATTACCATCTTGCAGAGAACTACAACTACACAGCTCCTCGCTCCCCCGCTCCCGCTAGGGTTTCCCCCGCCGCCGGCGGGCCCTAGCCCCTTCCCGCCGCCGTCGGCCGCACGGCGCGAGCGTCCCGTCCGTCCCCCACCCCACCTCCCCTCCTCCCCGTCTCGTCGCCTCCACCGTCTCCCCGGAGGCGGCCGGGCGGCTCACACCCCTCCACCTCGTCCACCTCGCTCCTCCCCCCACCCCCCCGCCGCCATGATCGCCTGATCTGGCCGGGTGGTGTCGGCGTGGCTCCCCTTACCTGCGTCGCCCTCCTTCTCGTGGTGGGGAGGCAGGTGGTGTTTCACGGCCATGGCGGTCCGGCGTCTGGTGGCGGCCGGCGGTGCTGCCGTGGTGATGCCACCTCTTGGCGGGGTGGTCTGGTGGTGTTGGGCGGCCGGTGGCGCGCCCCACCCAGATCTGGTCCGTAGGGCCCCATCTGTCCTTGCGGGTTTGGCCCATGACCGCGACGCTCTGTATGGGGAGGCAGGGAGTGGCTTGGACTGGGCAGCGCGATGCCGATGGCGTGCCCGGCTGCATGGAGAGTGGAGCTGTCCCGCCTTTGAGGGCGGCCGGGCCTGTGGAGCCACATGCCCGGTAGGCTCCTGCTATGGCGTCCGACCGGCTACCGTCGTGGACGGTGGAGGTGGGGCCTTCCCGTATGCCGACGGTGCTGCTGCCCTAGTCCCGGTCCTCTTCTTCGTTGTGCAGACCATCTCCATGGCTTGCGTGGTGAGACAATGGGAAGCTTCGTGTCCGTGTTGGCGCAGGGTGGTGGTCGGTTTGGTGGCGAGCCCCGGAGTGCCTGAGGTGGAGGCTGGGATCGGGAGAAATCCCTGTTGGCTTGGCCGACACCGACGCGGTGGCGCTTGAGGGTGCCGCCGGACCTTCCTTGATGGCGTCGGGCTACCCTTTCTCTCTCTCGCCAGCGTCGGGAAACCCTTGGCAGCAGCGTCGTCATCGTCGCGTCCCTTCTTGGAGGTGTTGATTGGTACCGGCGCTTCGGAGTCTCGGAGCTTGGTGGGCGATCTAAGGTGGACGCAGCGGTCGCGAGGCTTCGTCGTTTTTGTCGATCCGCCGTTATCAGCATTTGTTTCTTTTCTTTTTCTTTTTAATTTTTTTGGCGTGATTGTGCTGCTTCTGCCCCAGCTTCTATCGTTGATTGTATCGGATGGTTGCTTTGTAATACAAAGTGGGGGAAACCTTTTTTCTTAAATTAGAGAAGGAAAGGTTAATAGCCCTTTCGTAGTTGCTTCGTACTGTAGGTGTTTATTGTCTATGGAGAGGACGACCGCTGGATCAGGATATCACGAGCAGCGCGGCGAACTAGTTTTTCCGTTCCGTTTACCTGAAACTGTTTTCGTCCGGTTGCCACTCTTCTGTTCCAGATGCTAATCTTCGATGCACCTGGTCGCCTTGCTCGACGACCCGCGCCGCCTCCGCCGGCTCCTCTCGTCCTGCGCGGCGCTCCGGACACTCACCCGCCTCCACGCCCTCCTCATCGTCTCCTCCTCCGCCTCCTGCCACCACATCCTTTCCTCCTGCCTCGCCACCGCGTACGCCCGCGCCGGCGACCTCGCCGCCGCCGAGTCCACGCTCGCCACCACGCCCACGTCGCCCTCCTCCATCGCAGCGTGGAACGCCCTCCTCGCTGCGCATTCCCGTGGGGCCTCCCCGGACGAGGCGCTGCGCGTCTTCCGCGCTCTCCCGGCCGCCGTGCGCCCCGACAGCACCACCTTCACGCTCGCGCTCTCCGCGTGCGCGCGCATCGGGGACCTCGCCGCCGGGGAGGTCGTCAGGGACCGCGCGTCCGGGGCAGGGTACAGGAGCGACATATTCGTGTGCTCGTCGCTGCTAAACCTCTACGCGAAATGGGGCGCCATGGACGACGCCGTCAAGGTGTTCGACCGAATGCGGAAGAGGGACCGCGTCACCTGGAGCACCATGGTTACCGGATTAGTGAACGCGGGGCGGCCGGTTCAGGCGATTGAGATGTACATGAGGATGAGGGAGGACGGTCTGGAGGGAGACGAGGTGGTTATCGTCGGGGTTATACAGGCTTGCGCAGCAACAGGGGATGTCCGGATGGGGGCCTCAGTTCATGGCTGCTTGTTGCGGCATGCTATGCGGATGGACGTTGTCATCTCAACAAGCCTTGTGGGCATGTATGCGAAGAATGGACTGTTTGATCAGGCGCGACGGGTGTTTGAGCTGATGCCGCACAGGAATGATGTGTCCTGGAGCGCACTGATCTCACAACTTGCACAGTATGGGAATGCAGATGAGGCACTTGGCATGTTCAGACAGATGCAGGTCTCTGGTCTTCAGCCCAGCTCAGGGCCGGTTGTTGGTGCACTATTATCTTGTTCTGATCTTGGACTCTTGAAGCTAGGGAAGTCAATACATGGTTTCATCTTGAGGTCGCTTGAGCTCGATCACATGGTAGGTACAGCAGTCATTGATATGTATTCAAAATGCGGCTCCCTGGCAAGCGCCCAAATGCTTTTCGATAAGGTTGTCTCGAGAGATCTGATCTCGTGGAATGTTATGATCGCGTGCTATGGTGCTCATGGACGAGGCCATGACGCCCTCTCCTTGTTCCAAGAAATGAAGAAAAAAGAAGTAAGACCCGATCACGCTACATTTGCTTCTCTTTTGTCGGCTCTCAGCCACTCCGGTCTTGTAGAAGAAGGGAAATTCTGGTTCGATTGCATGGTTAATGAGTATGGAATTGAACCTGCCGAGAAACACTTGGTGTGTATAGTGGATCTCTTAGCTCGTTCTGGTCTTATTGAAGAGGCCAAAGACCTGCTGGCATCAATGCACACCAAACCAACCATCTCAGTTTTGGTCGCTCTACTTTCAGGCTGTCTGAATAACAAGAAGCTGGAACTTGGAGAGAGCACAGCAGAGAAGATCCTTGAACTGCAGCCTGGGGATGTTGGCGTCCTTGCCTTGGTCTCAAATCTTTACGCCGCTGCCAAGAACTGGGACAAGGTCAGGGAAGTGCGCAAGCTAATGAAGGATCATGGCAGCAAGAAGGTGCCCGGCTGTAGCTCGATAGAGATACGCGGAACATTACATACGTTCCTCATGGAAGATCAGAGCCATCCTCAGCATAGACAGATTCTACAGATGGTCTCGAAGCTCAACTCGGAGATGAGGAAGATGGGCTACGTCCCGAAGACGGAGTTCGTGTACCATGACCTCGAGGAAGGCGTCAAGGAGCAGCTCCTCAGCCGCCACAGCGAGAGGCTGGCCATCGCCTTTGGGCTGCTGAACACCAGCCCAGGGACGAGGCTCGTGGTCATAAAGAACCTCAGGGTCTGCGGGGACTGCCACGACGCCATCAAGTACATGTCGAAGATCGCCGAGAGGGAGATCGTGGTGCGAGACGCGAAACGCTTCCACCATTTCAAGGACGGAGCCTGCTCCTGCGGCGATTACTGGTGAAGGGTGTCTCGCGACACAACCTGTCCGCTGTCCACCAGCTCCGTCTTTGCTTGGTCTCAAATTTGTATGCCGCTGCCATGAACTGGGACAAGGTCGTGCGGAAGCTAATGAAGCCCTGCTGTAGCTCGATAGAGATACGCGGAGTCTACTGACTGACGTGAACCAGCATATAGGTGAGTGCCAGTTCCACCTGTCCTGTGCAACTGCAAACACAGTGATTTGATCAGATTTCATACTCCCTCCGTCCCACGATACATCCGTTTGAGCGACAATTAATATGAGACAGAAGAAGTATATGAAACCAGGATGGTTACGTTTCAGAAATTTGAACGAAAGCTCTAGATCTTTCATGCTTCTAACAGATTTGATACCATAGGGAGGACAAGCAGAATAACTGTGCAAACGTCTCTCATTCATTGTCCGCTGAAACAAGTGTCACCCGAGTGCAGTTCCACAAGTCCACATATGCACTGCGTCTGCGTCGTCACCCCTGTTGAAATCGTCGCCAGAGTCGTAGGCGACCGTACCTCTGAATACATGACGCAGCGGTCGGTCGTCGAGGTTTACGGCACCACGACTCTACCACCACCAACACAAGCACCGATTGCGACGTCAACACCTACCGTACTCGGCGCGCCATCCCGAGCCTTCGACGCACCGTCGTCAGTCTACGCACCGGCCTCGCGATCGTTTCATTTTCCACCGTCCACGGACCCGGACGGGAGGCGTGCCGCGTCGTGGTAGTGCCCCGTCGGCGAGCGTGGCCGTCGCCGTCCGAGCGGCCGCGGGCGACTCTTGCCGTGGGGGCCGGGAAGAAGGCGACTCGAAGCGTGGCAAAGTTTTGCTTTGCCTCGCTTTGCTTTTCTCCCGGGGCTCGTCTCGTGGACTCATCGTGATCGCTAGTACGAATCTTGACGAGGGGAGGGGGTCCAGATAACGCTGGACGGACTTTCGTGCCGTTCGTTGGAGCTGCTAGTGGTTGAGGAACGCTTGCTTCTCAAGGAGTAGTACTGGAGTAGGAGTGGCGGGTCGGACGGACCTGCCCCATGTGGGAGCGTTCGAGACTGCTAAGCTATAGCTATAGGGCCTCAACTATTGGCAGTTGGGCATCCGCTGCTCATGATTGGGATCGTTTTTCCGCTTGATCGTGGAGCTGGTTTGGCCTCGTCGTTGACCTGCCGGTGAGTGGAAACTGGCCGGCGTTCGGACGACGCGGAATGTCGCCTCCGACTACAGCGAAACTTCTTTTTTTTGAAGATCAGGGATCGCCTCCCGGGTTCCGTTTCATACTTTCATTGCAGAATGAACGCACATCATCCATCTACCCTACTCCATCCACAGCGAAGGCGTTTTCTTTTCTTTTATAAAGCTCCGGAGGAAATGTCTCTGAATCTGCACCCAAAATAAATCTTCATATCTCCCAAAAATAAAATGCAAAACCTTAATCTCTAATTATCTTGGCGCGTCCACGTGGGCCTTTTGGGATTTTCCAGCTGGTCGACGATACCGGCCCCGCCGCGCGCCCAACCCGCGGGAAATCGCCACGGGAGCTTCGCTACGACGCTTACCCGCCCGCCATTAACAATCGCAACCTGCCAATACCACCACCCCCCCTTTCGCTTCTCTCGCGTCTCGCCACAACTTTAATTTTGCGGAAAAGGGCCCTCCAACTACCGGCGCTGGACGAACGTGGGCGATGCTCCGGCCATCGCCGTATCCGTCGCGGCGTCTCCTCCAGAGCGGCGACCCCAGCCGCATCCCGGGCATCCCCCCGGCCGATCCGCCCGCCAGCGTCAGCTCGGATGTGGTCGTCATCCTCGCCGCCCTGCTCTGCGCGCTCATCTGCGTAGTCGGCCTCGCCGCCGTCGCGCGGTGCGCGCGCTCCCGCCGCAACGCCAACGCCCACGCCAACCCCTCCTCGCCGTCCGGCAGCCCGGCCCACGCCCTGGCGGCCTTCGGCGGGGGCGGCGGCGGGCATAACCATGGTACTGCAACTACTACGACGACAGGCGCGTCGGGGGGCAGCGTGACGACCACCAGCAAGGGGCTCAAGAAGAAGGCGCTCAAGGCGCTGCCGAAGCTGGCGTACGCGGACGCGGTGGCCGCGGCGGCGGCGGCGAGGGGCGCCGTGGCGGGGGGCGAGGAGGAGGAGGGGCAGGACGGGATCCTCGCGGAGTGCGCCATCTGCCTGACGGAGTTCGGCGAGCGGGAGGAGGTGCGCGTGATGCCGCAGTGCGGCCACGGATTCCACGTCGACTGCGTCGACACCTGGCTGCGCTCCAACTCCTCCTGCCCGTCCTGCCGCCGCCCCATCGTCCTCGACGACCCCGCGCCGCCCAAGCGGTGCCGCAAGTGCGAGGAGACCATCCTGGAGGCGGTCATCGCCTCGTCGTCGTCGGCCGGCGGCAGCCGCGGCGGCGGCCGTGGGGGATTCTTGCCGTAGTAGCAGTAGAAGAGGCGTCATGTCCTCTGGCGGGTGGGTCCAGGTCGGTGTGGGTAGTTGAGCTGCTCCTTTCTGCTGGTGCCCCACGCTGCAGTACTACCGCAGTGAAGTTTTTCTTCTGAAGAAATGGAAAGGAGAATAATTAGAGCTGTGAATGTGACTCTTTTCTGCAACCTTTTTCGCCCTGCACTTGCGCTACTGCTCCAGTACGTGTGGATGTGGGGAACATGACATCAGATTTGTAAAGAGCGTGCGTGGTCTCGTGTAAAAATATACTATTCGTACTGCATATAGCTTGCTCAAAAGAGGCAAAGAAAAAACATTTTAAATGTGGATCCGGCAAAAATATTCAGCTCGTGTATGAAGATCTGTTTGGTGTGGAGAAATAGGTGGAAGTTGTCTTCTAAAAAATCTTTGGTACTCTTTGGTTAGGGTTTCTCGTGCCTCGTCTTCTGTGGTCTTAGGCCCATGAAGGTGTGGTGGATCCTGGCCCTTACCGGCGGGAGGGCTCCATTTTTTCATATTTTTTTGAGTTTTGTTAGGGTTTGTGTCCTGCTTAGAGAGTTGAGGCGGCGGCGACTCTTTGCAGATAGAATAAGATTCTCCCCGCCTTGTCCCCATCCCGGTGATGTTTCTAGCATCGTCGGAGGGCGTATAGAGATTTGTCTCCGACGGATCTTGCGGGATTCAGCCGACCTTTGTCTTCGGTGGATCCACGTGAATCTGGTCTTCGTTCGTCTATGTTCGTGTATCTATAGGTTCGATCCTTCTGATCTACGCTTCTCTTCATCGACGGCGGATGTTGTTCTGATGCGCTGGTTCTATGGGGCCTTAGCACGACGACTTCCCGGTTGTCTACTACAACAAGGTTTGCCCGGCTCCGATGAGGGATGGACGAAGATAGCGGCGCGCCTTCGGCTCGCTACAGTGCTAGTAGTCGTCGCTAGGTGGTCTACGGACTTAGATGTACTTTTTATTTCTAGTGTTCTTTGTATTACCTTGGCAGTTGAGGAATAGATCAGAAGTTATTCACGTAAAAAAATAGGTGAAAGTTGTGGAGTAATGATAGTTATGAAATATCGAACTTGTACGGAGAAACATGTAAAAGTCGACAATGGCATGAAAATGTTTCTTAGGTGAAAGTTGTGGAGTAGTGGCAAGTATGAATATCAAACTTCTGGTTCGGAGAAACATGTAGAAGCGGACAATGGCATGAAGATCTTTTTGGTGTGGAGAGAGACATAGGTGGAAGTTGTCAAGTAATGACAACAGTAGCGGAGCTACAACAAGGCGACATGGGCCATGGCCCACCCAGCTTTGCAGCGTTTGCTTTTATAACAGTCAGCCCATGGGCCCAAAAAAGCAAGCTATAAGCATTTGTTTTGCAGTGTGGTCTGCCCAATTTTTTGCTACAAGCTCCGTCACTGAATGACAAATATGAAATATCAAACTTCTGATATGGAGAAACATGTCGAAGGCTACAAAGGCACTCACACTGGCAGGGAGACCACACTAACTCCGGAATACTCAGATCATTTGTCGTTACACCCCTTACCTTCGCTTGTGGATCTTGTTACTCTTGGGTATTTGGGCACCCTAAACGGAAGAGGTCACCTTAGAGCCATAATTCACTGTGGTGAAGCTACGTGGTGGTGTTAGGAGCCTCCAATTAAGTTGTGGAGATTTCCCCAACCTTGTTTGTGAAGGTTCCGGTTGCCGCCTCCAAGGGCACCGCATACTGGAATCGTGGCACCTTGCATTGTGCGAGGGTACGAGAAGAATAAGATAAGCCACTATGGCACTTGGGGAGCATTGTGCCACCACACCTCTCCAACGGAGACATACCTCCCCCAAAGGTGGGAACTTCGGGAACTACATCATCGTCTCCACTTGCGGATTTTTTAACTTACTTGTTGCAAGCTCACTTTAAGTGTTAATCTTTCTAACTTGTTGTTCTTGAGCTTGTCATACATGTTGTCCACCTAGTTGCATATTTAGACAACATATTCTTGTTTTTTCCTAAAATTTGAAAAGAAGTTAAAAATTATTAGTCGTCTATTCACCACCTCTCTAGTCGACCGTACCGATCCTTTCACGTCCTCACTCAGTCGTCGCCACATCCGACATTGTCAGGCCAATGATTTTCATCCCAGTTGCCGAGACCAACCACTAAAGGCCAGTACATCAAACAATACGGTGATGCCTTCAACATGGTAACAACACAAGTTCATCGCTGTTGAGCCCGACCAATAAAGGCCAGATCAAGAGTTCTCACTCCGGACATGGAGCGGTGTTTCAAACATCATCTTGATGATGGGTATTTTGGTAGTCACCCCCACTAGTACTCCACTGCAGGGTGTAGTTGCGCTAGCAGATGGGTGGGATGTATTCCCACCATAAACGTGCTGGGGAACAAAGCATGAAAATAAAAAAATCCTACGAACACCCAAGATATATCTAGGAGAAGCATACACTAGTAGAAAACATGGCTTTGGTCCAGGCCTGAAAAGGGCATTAATCCCGGTTCTCCCACGAACCGAGACCAGTGGGTGCATCAGTCCCGGTTCGTGAGGCCAGGGCGCTGGCCGGGCCTCTGGGGCCACTAGTCCCGGTTCCAGACACGAACCGAGACCAAAGGGTCTCGCTCCTGGTGCTGCCCTTTAGTCCCGGTTGGTGGCTGGAACCGGGACTAAAGAGCAGGCTTCTGCCCCGGTTCTAGCCACCAACCGGGACTAAATAGATGCCTATATATACCCTCGCCCCTCCCACCCTCTCTCTGTTTTTTTGGCCGTGTGGGAGGTGTGCATGCGCTGCTCTGTTCACTTCTATGCATGCACATGAGGTGTTCGATGAAATGCCCGAGCCACACTTAAGCTTTCTCCTCTCCAAGCTCGACCTCCAAACTCCATTTTCCTCAAGATTTGTCTAGGTTTGGCGGTCCGTCCCGTCCCGTCCTCACCGCCATCGATCGCCCGCGTCAATCTCTTTGCAGGCACCACCGTGGTGAGCCTCTTGTTCTTATCTTCTTTCTAAAAGAAAAAAAAACCTTACTTGTATGATTTAGATAGATACTTGTATAATTTTCTTACTTTTATTATTGTTTGTTATTATATAGTGCCATGGTTTTGGTATCCGCCCCCGTCGGCCCTCGTCATGTCTATGATTCAGATGTGGTATATTTTATTTTATAACTATTTGTTACATTTAGTGTTTATGACAATTATGCCGACCAACGTGACATAGATGTTTTTATGTAGGAGGTATGTGAACCGGAAATTCCAACCGACCCTCTTGTCGAGAGGTTAAATTTAGTTGAAAAAGAAAACAATTACTTGAAGAAAAAATTGAAAAAAATTGAGGAGGAGAAGATGGAATTGGAGTTGCGTGTTGCGGATGTCATCAATGATCACAAGATCAAGATGGATGCAATGCGCTTGAAGATTAGAAATATTAGAAAATACGCCATTCATACTGAGGCTTGGTATCATTATGTCGTTGGATCAATTGTTACCTTAGTTGCGATTATGATCGCATTTGTTGTTGCATTGAAATGTTTTACATAGTTTCAATGTATGTTTTAATTAAATGCTCTAGAGAGCTATATGTTGTTCAATGAGAACTATATATCAACTTTATGTATTTATTTTTTCAGTAATAACATGATCACTACTGCACTTTGGTTTTAATGTGATGATGAACTTGTATTAATTTGGGCACTTCTCTATTCATGATGTTATGTAATGGTTTTTGATACACTTAATTATATAATGCATGCAGATGAACCGACAATGGATGTACGGTGACAGAAGCACCTCCGAGTACATTGAGGGCCTGCATAATTTTCTCGAAGTGGCTGAGGCAAACAAGCAGAATGGTATTATGTATTGTCCATGCCCTATCAATGGGAATACAAAGGATTACTCTGACTCGAAAACCCTTCACGTCCACCTGCTTGACAAGGGTTTCATGCCACACTATAATGTTTGGACCAAGCACGAAGAAAGAGGGGTTATGATGGAAGACAACGAAGAAGAAGAGGATGATGACAACTATCCGCCCCCTGAATACGGTTATACTATAATGGGGGAAGCTGAAGATCAAGAGGAACTAGACGATGTGCCCGATGATGATCTTTGTCTGGTCATTGTTGATGCAAAGAGACAATGCCAAAGTGAAATGGAGAAGTTGAAGTTCGATCGCATTTTAGAGGATCACAAAAAAAAGGTTTTACCCAAATTGCGAAGATGACAACACAAAGCCCGGTACCACACTGGAATGCTGCAATGGAAGGCAGACAATGGTGTATCTGACAACGTATTTGGTAAGCTTTGAAGAAGAAGCTTCCAAAGGATAACGAATTGCTCGACAGTACGTACGAAGCAAAGAAGGTTCTATGCCCTCTAGGATTGGAGGTGCAGAAGATACATGCATGCCCTAATGACTGCATCCTCTACCATGGTGAGTACGAGGATTTGAACGCATGTCCAGTATGCGGTGCATTGTGGTATAAGATCAGACGAGATGACCCTGGTGATGTTGAGGGCGAGCACCCCAGGAAGAGGGTTCCTGCCAAGGTGATGTGGTATGCTCCTATAATACCACGGTTGAAACGTCTGTTCATAAACAAAGAGCATGCCAAGTTGATGCGATGCACAAAGAGGACCGTAAGAAAGACGGGAAGTTGAGAGCACCTGCTGACGGGTCGCAGTGGAGAAAAATCAAGAGAAGGTGGGGGGACTTTGTAGGTGATGCAAGGAACGTATGGTTTGGTTTAAGCGCAGATGTCATTAATCCTTTTGGGGAGCAGAGCAGCAATCATATTACCTGGCCCGTGACTCTATGTATCTATAACCTTCCTCCTTGGTTGTGCATGAAGCGGGAGTTCATTATGATGCCAGTGCTCATCCAAGGCCCTAAGCAACCTGGCAACGACATTGATGTGTACCTAAGGCCATTAGTTGAAGAACTTTTACAGCTGTGGAATGGAAAAGGTGTACGTGTGTGGGATGAGCACAACCAGGAGGAATTTGACCTACAAGTGTTACTGTTTGTAACCATCAATGATTGGCCTGCTCTCAGTAACCTTTCAGGACAGACAAGCAAGGGATACCACGCATGCACGCACTGCTTAGATGACACCGAAACTATATATTTGGACAAATGCAGGACCTAAAGTATCATGACTGCCACGTGATTACGACGCAACTGCTTCCGATTGCATTGAGGGGGCTTCTACCGAAAAACGTTCGATTAGCCATTGTGAAGCTATGTGCATTCCTCAATGCCATCTCTCAGAAGGTAATCGATCTAGAAATCCTACCAAGGTTAAAGAATGATTTGGTGCAATGTCTTGTCAGTTTCGAGTTGGTGTTCCCACCATCCTTCTTCAATATCACGCACGTCCTAGTTCATCTAGTCGATGAGATTGCCATTCTGGGCCCTGTATTTCTACACAATATGTCCCCCTTTGAGAGGTTCATGGGAGTCTTAAAGAAATATGTTCGTAACCGTGCTAGGCCAGAAGGAAGCATCTCCACGGGCCATCAAACTGAGGAGGTCATTGGTGTAACACCCCGGATGTAACTTTCCATATTTGTAACTCCAACTCTTGCCATTTTCGGCATTGTGATATGATATTCCCTCCGTGGTTGGGTTTTTCTTCATTTTTGCTTTTTGTCCATGTCATGCATTTCATATCATGTCATCATGTGCATCTCATTTGCATACGTGTTCGTCTCATGATTCCGAGCATTTTCCCCGTTGTCCGTTTTGCAATCCCAAGACTCCTATGTCCCCGGCGTCCCCTTTTATATTTTTCCGTGAGTGGGTACTAAACTTTCTCGGAATGGACCGAGCCTTGCCAAGTGGCCTTGGTACACCACCGGTAGACCACCTGTCAAGTTTCGGGTCATTTGGAGCTCGTTTGGTACTCCAATGGTTAACCGCACTCTCGCAAAGGCCTCTTTTAAGTTGCAGCCCAACACCCCTCCAAAACAGCCCAATAAACCATCTAAGTCACTTCCATGCTCTCCGTCGTCGGATCACGATCGTGTGGGCGAAAACCGCACTCCATTTGGAGCTTCCTAGCTCCTTCTACCTATAAATATAGCCTCCCCCTCCGAAATCCGGGCAAACCCTAGACGTTTTCCCCTCCGCCACGGACACGTCCGGCCGCAGCCGGACACGTCCGGTCGCCCGCCGCCGCCACGTGGCGCCACGCCCGCCTGCCGCCGCTGAAGCCCGCCAGCGGCCGTGCGAAACCCTCCCGCAGATGCGCCGCCGCCGCCTCATGGGCGCCGAGCCGCCGCCGCGGATCTCCCGCCGCTGCCGTCTCCCGCCTCCGGCGAAGCTCCGCCCGCCTCCACCGCCCGCCCGGCTGGCCGCCTCCGCCGCCCGCCGCCTCGCCAGCCGGCCCGCTCACGCCTCGCCCGGCCGCCTCACGGCGCCTCACGGCGCCGCCCGCCCTCCTCCGTGAGCTCCCTCTCCCTCTCCGGTCCCGAGCGCCGCCGGCCGCCTCGATCCGGCCAGGTCCGATCGGATCACGAAGGGTTGACTTTCTCCTCCCCCCGTTTCCCCCCAAGTCCTTTTCTGGGATTATTTCGTTGCATCTTCAACGCATCATAACTTTGCACCTGTGACGACGTTTCGTGCGTGTGATATGTCAAAATGTTCGCCTAGAAGACTAGATCATTTCACCTCATTGCATCATTTTCATTTGAGCTCATCTTGATGCCCGAAATGCTGTTAGAAGAGGGCTATGTGATGTTAGTTTCTGTTTCTTAACAGAACATGCACTTTTGTCATTTTTGCCATGATTGATGTGTGCACCCTATGAACTTGAGTACTACATGTGTTCTGTAATATGCCATGCCATCTTTACATGGGTGTATGCCATTTATTTTTGTGATCTCTGTGGTGACTAGCACAAGCATGCAAACCAGGCTTCATGATGTTGCTGATTTCAGCCCCTGTTTTGCTGATATTTTTATGCCATGTTAACTTGATGCTACCGAGAGATCCATGCATATTTTGAGATACTTAAGTAAGGATGTTTTGAACATATGGTTATGATCTATCCATTTATTCCATTTTTTGCAATTATGGAGTGCCATAGCTTGAGTCAATCGAGATCTACTTTTGCTATAAAATGTTTCCTGGCAGATTGTTTACATGTTATTCAATTTTGCCAAGGTTGTTGTAGTTGATCCGTGTATGCTATGATGTTGTTCTTTCCATGTATATCTTCTATGCCATGTCTTCTTGATGTATGTATGCTTAGTTTGTCATGAAATGCTCTGTAGTGGGTGCATTGAGCTCTTAAACATGCCTACTTGTTATCTGTTTTTGTCATGCCCTGTTGCTGAATCTGTTAACGAAACTTGCTATGTTTACATGGGTGCTATTATATTTTCTGATCCTGTTTGGCTTATGGTCACTAAGGGACTTTTGTTATATGCTTTGAGTAGATTGATGCCATGCCTTGTTTTGATATTATAAGTTCCTTTAGCATGCTGTTTTCTTGCTCTGAACATTGCTTCCTGATGCTGATTCTGCCATGTTCAGTATTTTTCACTAAGTCTGTGAAGCTGATATGTTTTATACTTTTGCCATGCTTGTTAGGACCTGTTATGATGTGATTTAGCCGTAGCTCAGTGTTCATCTTTTGTCAATCATCTTGCGTAGATCACTGACATATGCTTTTCTGGTACGTTTGGGTGCAGTAGCTTAATTTCTTGTTGCTTGCTATGTGGTATCATGCTGTTAATGGCAGATTTGTGCCATTCTTGTTTTGCTTGTCATTTGCAAACCGTGCATCCGATTCCGGTGATCTTTATATCGATTTCAACCGAAATCATCTCATCTTTCCAGCGGCATACTTGGTTTGCCAAGTTGATGCCTGGTTCATCATTTTCCTTCCGAGCACGCATACGCATTGCATATCACATCTCGCATATCATGTCATGTTTTGCATCATGTTGCTTGTGCATTGCACCGTGATTTATTGTGGTTCCTTTGCTTGTGTTCTTGCTTTGGGTAGAGCCGGGAGACGAGTACGTGAACGAGGAACCTGGTGAGAACGCTTACGAGGATCAAGCTTTCGACAACTCTGAGAACCTTGCAGGCAAGATGACCGTACCCTCGAAATCACTTCTATCTTTGCTATGCTAGTTGCTCACTCTTTTGCTATGCCTATGCTACGATGCCTATCACTTGCTATATCATGCCACCCATATTGCCATGTCAAACCTCTAACCATCCTTTCCTAGCAAACCGTTGATTGGCTATGTTACCGCTTTGCTCAAATTTCTCTTATAGCGTTGCTAGTTGCAGTGAAGATGAAGTTTGTTCCTTGTTGGAACCTGGAGATGTTGTTCCTTATTGGAACATGTTTACTTGTTGGGGATATCACAATATATCTGCTATAATTAATGCATCTATATACTTGGTAAAGGGTGGAAGACTCGGCCTTATGCCTGGTGTTTTGTTCCACTCTTGCCGCCCTAGTTTCCGCCATACCGGTGTTATGTTCCTTGATTTCGCGTTCCTTACACGGTTGGGTGATTTATGGGACCCCTTGACAGTTCGCTTTGAATAAGACTCCTCCAAAGAAGGCCCAACTTTGGTTTTACCATTTGCCACCTAAGCCTTTTTCCCCGGTTTTCGCGAGCCCGAGGGTCATCTTTATTTTAACCCCGGACCAGTGCTCCTTCGAGTGCCGCCCGAATCGAGCTGCTTATGGGCCACCACGGGAAACTTCGAGGCTTGGTTTTACTCGTAGCTAGTCTCATCCGGATGTGCCTCGAGAACGAGATATGTGCAGCTCCTAACGGGATTGGTCGGCACAATCGGGCGGGTTTGCTGGTCTTGTTTTATTGTCGTCGAAATGTCTTGTAGTCCGGGATTCCGAGATCGATCGGGTCTTCCTTAGAAGGAATATCCTTCGTTGACCGTGAGAGCTTATAATGGGCTAAGTTGGGACACCCTGCAGGTATTATCTTTCAAAGCCGTGCTCAAGTTATGAGGCGTATGGGAATTTGTTAATGTCCGGTTGTAGAAAACCCGAAGTTGACCTTAATTAATACACATCAATCAAGCGTGTGTAACTGTGATGGTCTCTTCTCGGCGGAGTCCGGAAGTGAACACGGTGTTGGAGTAATGTTTGACGTAAGTAGTTCAGATCACTTCTTGATCGCTACTAGCTTCATGACCGTGCCTTGCTTCTCTTCTCGCTCTTTTTGCGAATGTAGCCACCATATATGCTAGTCGCTGTCGCAGCTCCACCTCACAACTCTGTCCTTCCTATAAGCTTAAATAGTCTTGATCTCGCTGGTGTGAGCTTGCTGAGTCCCCTGACTCACAGATTCTACCAAAATAGTTGCAGTGCCGACGATGCCGGTCAGGTGACGCAACCGAGCTCAAGTGGGAGTTCGATGAGGAACGTGGTCGTTACTATGTGTCTTTTCCTGATGATCGAGTGGAGCTCAGCTTGGGACGATCGGGGATCCGGTAGCATTTGGGGTATCTTCTTTTATTTTGGTTCCGTAGTCGGACCTTGAGTGTAATCTGAATGATGGATGTTTATTTATGTATTGTGTGAAGTGGCGATCGTAAGCCAACTATGTATCTCTTTCCCTTATGTATTACATGGGCTGTGTGAAGATTACCTCACTTGCAACATTGCTTTCAATGCGGTTATGCCTCTAAGTCGTGCTTCGACACGTGGGAGATATAGCCGCATCGAGGGCGTTACAATTGGGTTTTGTGTTGACTTCATTCCTGACTTTAAGAAGATTGGTCTTCCTCAATCGCGGTACGAGGGGAGACTGACTGGAAAAGGCACACTAGGACCGGACTCAATAATATGTAGGGACAGGCATTCTTGGGCTCAAGCACACCACACAGTTCTACAGAATTCACCTTGGTGACCCCGTATGTCAATGAACACAAAAATATTCTGCGCTCCAAACACCCGGAGCAGTGTGAGGACTGGATTACATGTGAACACATCAGGACTTTCGGTAGTTGGTTGCAAACACATCTCATGGCTAACACCACTGTTGCAGATGAGTTGTACTCGTTGGCCTAGGGACCATCTTCGACTGTATTTACTTACAAAGGTTACGAGATAAATGGGAATACATTTTACACGATCGCCCAAGATCAAAAGAGCACTAACCAAAACGGTGGTGTCCGCTTTGTTGCAGCAACCAACAGGGGAAATGACACATATTACGGTTACATGTGGACATATGGGAACTTGACTATGGACATGATTTTAAAGTCCCTTTGTTTTGATGCAAATGGGTCAATCTGTCAGGAGGCGGGTGATACGTCCATTTTGCATCATGTTTACCTACTGTTATTTATAATGTTTTTTATGCATAATAATGCTTTTTGGAGTAATTCTAATGCCTTTTCTCTGATAATATGCAAGGTCCACACAAAGAGGGAGAATTCCGGCAGCTGGAAATCTGGACCTCATAAAGCTACGTCAAGCCACCTATTCCGCACAACTCCAAATGAGCTGAAACAACATGAGGAATTTTTATGGAATAAATAAGAAATACTAGAGCAAATAACTACTGGAGGGGCCACCTGGTGAGCACAAGACACCAGGGCGCGCCAGGCCCCCCAGGCGTTGATACGTCCATTTTGCATAATGCTTTTATATCGATATTTATTGCATTATGGGCTATTATTACATGTTATGTCACAATTCTTATGCCTATTATCTCTTATTTTACAAGGTTTACATAAGGAGGGAGAATGCCGGCAATTGGAATTCAATGGAAAAGGAGCAAATATTAGAGACCTATTCTCGCACAACTCCAAAAGTACTCAAACTCCACGAAAGTCATTTTTGGAAATAATAAAAATATTGAGCGGAAGAAGTTCATCGAGGGGGCCCACCTAGCCACGAGGGTGGGGCGCGCCTGCCTCTCAGGCTCCCCTGTTGGCTCTCCGATGGCCATCTTCTACTATATGAGGTCTTTCGTCGAGGAAAAAATCATAAGCAACCTTTCAGGACGAAACTCCGCCGCCACGAGGCGGAACCTCGGCAGAACCAATCTAGGGCTTCGGCAGAGCTGTTCTGCCAGGGACACTTCCCTCCGGGAGGGGGAAATCATCGCCATCATCATCACCAACGCTCCTCTCATCGGGAGAGGGTAATCTCCATCAACATCATCACCAACACCATCTCCTCTTAAAACCTTAGTTCATCTCTTGTATCCAATTCTTGTCTCCAAGTCCGGGATTGGTACTAGTAGGTTGCTAGTAGTGTTGATTACTCCTTGTAGTTGATGCTAGTTGGTTTATTTGGTGGAAGATCATATCTTCAGATCCTTTATGCATATTAATACCCCTCTGATTATTAACATGAATATGCTTTGTGAGTAGTTACGTTTGTTCCTGAGGACATGGGAGAAGTCTTGCTATTAGTAGTCATGTGAATTTGGTATTCGTTCGATATTTTGATGAGATGTATGTTGTCTAGCCTCTAGTGGTGTTATGTGAACGTCAACTACATAACACTTCACCATTATTTGGGCCTAGAGGAAGGCATTGGTAAGTAATAAGTAGATGATGGGTTGCTAGAGTGACAGAAGCTTAAACCCTAGTTTATGTGTTGCTTCGTAAGGGGCTGATTTGGATCCATATGTTTCATGCTATGGTTAGGTTTACCTTAATATTTTTTTGTTGTAGTTGCGGATGCTTGCAATAGAGGTTAATCATAAGTGGGATGCTTGTTCAAGTAAGAACAACACCCAAGCACCGGTCCACCCACATATCAAATTATCAAAGTACCGAACGCTAATCATATGAACGTGATGAAAACTAGCTTGACGATAATTCCCGTGTGTCCTCGGGAGCGCTTTTCCTTATATAAGAGTTTGTCCAGGCTTGTCCTTCGCTACAAAAAGGATTGGGCCACCTTTCTGCACTTTATTTACTTTTGTTACTTGTTGCTCGTTACAAATTATCTTTTCACAGAACTATCTGTTACCACTTATTTCAAGATTTGCAGAGAATACCTTGCTGAAAACCGCTTATCATTTCCTTCGCTCCTCGTTGGGTTCGACACTCTTACTTATCAAAAGGACTACGATAGATCCCCTATACTTGTGGGTCATCAAGACTCTTTTCTCGGCGCCGCTGTTGTGAGTGAAGCGCCTTTGGTAGGTGGAATTTGGTAAGGACAAATTTATATAGTGTGCTGAAATTTCATCATCACTTGTTACTATGGAAAGTAATCCTCTGAGGAGCTTGTTCGGGGTATCTTCGCCCCGACCAGTAGAGCAAAGAGTTTCTCCTCAACCTACTGAACCTACTGAAAATGAAAATGTTCCCTTTGAAGTTCCTTCGGGTATGTTAGGAAAACTTCTAGCTAATACTTTTACAGGAGATGGAACAAAGCATCCTGATGAACATCTACTCTATGTGGATGAAGTTTGTGGATTATTTAAGCTTGCAGGTATACCCGATGATGTTGTTAAGAAGAAGGTCTTCCCTTTATCTTTGAAGGGAGATGCATCGACATGGTATAGGCTATGTGATGACATGGGATCATGGAACTATAAACGAATGAAGCTGGAATTTCATCAAAAATATTATCCTATGCATCTTGTTCATCGTGATCGCAATTATATATATAATTTTTGGCCTTGTGAAGGAGAAAGCATCGCTCAAGCTTGGGGGAAGCTTAAATCAGTGTTATATTCATGCCCCAATCATGAGCTCTCAAAAAAAAAAAATTCTTCAAAGTTTTTATGCTCGGCTTTCTGAAAACAATCGCATGATGCTCGATACTTCTTGTGTTGTCTCTTTTATGATGAAGACTATTGAATTCAAATGGAATTTATTGGATAGAATTAAACGCAACTCTGAAGATTGGGATCTCGACGAAGGTAAGGAGTCAGGTATGACACCTAAGTTTGATTGTGTTAAATCTTTTATGGATACCGATGTTTTCCGTAAATTTAGCACTAAATATGGACTTGACTTCGAGATAGTAGCTTCTTTACGTGAATCTTTTGCTACTTATGTTGATCTCCCCAAGGAGAAGTGGTTTAAATATCATCCTCCCATAGAAGTAAAATTAGCTGCACCTACTAAAGTTGAAGAAAAGACTATCACTTATAATGATCCTATTGTTCCTACTTCTTATGTTGAGAAACCACCTTTCCCTGTTAGAATAAAGGATTATGCTAAAGCTTCAACTATAGTTCATAAAAGTAATATTAGAACTTATACACCTCCTGAGCAAGTTAAAGTTGAACCTAATATTGCTATTATTAAAGATCTCTTAGCTGATAATATTGATGGGCATGTTATTCAATTCTGCGGTGAAACCGCTAGAATTGCCAAACCTTGTGCTAAAGATAAACATAGACCTGTGGTAGGCGTGCCTGTTATTTCTGTTAAAATAGGAGATCATTGTTATCATGGCTTATGTGATATGGGTGCTAGTGCTAGTGTTATACCTCATACTTTATACAAAGATATTAAGCATGAAATTGCACCTGCTGAGTTAGAAGGTATTGATGTTACAATTAAACTTGCCAGTAGAGATACTATATCCGCAATGGGAATTGTTAGAGATGTTGAAGTCTTGTGTGGGAAAACTAAATATCCTGTTGATTTTCTTGTTCTTGGTTCCCCACAAGATAGCTTTTGTCCCATAATATTTGGTAGACCCTTCTTGAATACTGTCAATGCTAGAATAGACTACGAAAAGAATGTTGTTACTATTGGTTTGGGTGATATGTCTCATGAGTTTAGTTTCTCTAAATTTAGTAGACAACACCGTGAGGAAGAATTGCCTAGTAAGGATGAAATTATTGGTCTTGCTTCTATTGTCGTACCTCCTAGTGATCCTTTAGAACAATATTTGCTAGACCATGAAAATGATATGTTTATGAATGAAAGAAGGGAAATAGATGAAGTATTCTTTAAACAGGAACCTATTCTGAAACACAATTTGCCTGTTGAAATCCTAGGGGACCCCCCTCCACCCAAGGGTGATCCCGTGTTTGAGCTTAAACCGTTGCCTAATAATCTTAAATATGCTTATCTTGATGAAAAAAGATATGTCCTGTTATTATTAGTGCTAACCTTTCAGAGCATGAAGAAGAGAGATTATTGAAAACTCTGAAGAAGCACCGTGCTGCTATTGGATATACTCTTGATGATCTTAAGGGCATTAGTCCCACTCTATGTCAACATAAAATAAATTTGGAAGAAGATGCTGAATCCTAAGATGAAAGAAGTGCTAAGAAAAGAAATACTAAAGCTGTTGGAGGCAGGTATAATTTATCCCGTCGCTGATAGTCAATGGGTAAGTCATGTTCATTGTGTCCCTAAAAAGGGAGGTGTTACTGTTGTTCCTAATGATAAATATGAATTGATTCCACAAAGAATTATTACAGGTTATAGGATGGTAATTGATTTCCGTAAATTAAATAAGGCTACTAAGAAAGATCATTACCCCTTACCTTTTATCGATCAAATGCTAGAAAGATTATGCAAACATACACACTATTGCTTTCTAGATGGTTATTCCGGTTTCTCTCAAATACCTGTGTCGGCTAAAGATCAATCAAAGACTACTTTTACATGCCCTTTTGGTACTTTTGCTTATAGACGTATGCCTTTTTGTTTATGTAATGCACCCGTTACCTTTCAAAGATGGATGATGGCTATATTCTCTGACTTTCGTGAAAAGATTTGTGAGGTTTTCATGGACGACTTTTCCGTCTATGGATCTTATTTTGATGATTGCTTGAGCAATCTTGATCGAGTTTTGCAGAGATGTGAAGAAACTAATCTTGTCTTGAATTGGGAAAAGTGCCACTTTATGGTTAATGAAGGTATTGTCTTGGGGCATAAAGTTTCTGAAAGATGTATTGAAGTTGATAAAGCCAACGTTGATGCTATTGAAAAGATGCCATGTCCCAAGGACATCAAAGGTATAAGAAGTTTCCTTGGTCACGCAGGATTTTATTGTAGTTTCATTAAGGACTTCTCAAAATTTCTCGGCCTCCTCGACTAATTTATTACAAAAAGATATATCATTTGTCTTTGATGATGATTATGTAGAAGCATTTGAAATACTTAAGAAAGCATTGATCTCTACACCTATTGTTCAGCCACCTGATTGGAATTTACCCTTTGAAATTATGTGTGATGCTAGTGATTATGTCAGTAGGTGTTGTTCTAGTGCAAAGAGTTGATAAGAAATTAAATGTTATCCATTATGCTAGTAAGACTCTAGACAATGCTCAAAGAAATTATGCTACTACTGAGAAGGAATTCTTAGCAGTTGTATTTGCTTGTGATAAGTTCAAACCTTATATTGTTGATTCTAAAGTAAATATTCACATGGATCATGCTGCTATTAAATATCTTATGGAAAAGAAAGATGCTAAACCTAGACTTATTAGATGGGTTCTCTTGCTACAAGAATTTGATTTGCATATTGTTGATAGAAAGGGAGCTGAGAACCCGTTGCGCATAACTTGTCTAGGTTAGAAAATGTTCTTGATGACCCACTACCTATTGATGATAGATTTCCTGATGAACAATTAAATGTTATAAGTACTTCTCGTAGTACTCCATGGTATGCTGATTATGCTAATTATATTGTTGCTAAATTTATACCACCTAGTTTCATATACCAGCAAAAGAAAAAGTTTTTCTATGATTTGAGACATTACTTTTGGGATGACCCACATCTTTATAAAGAAGGAGTAGATGGTGTTATTAGACGTTGTGTACCTGAGCATGAACAGGAACATATCCTACACAAGTGTCACTCCGAAGCTTATGGAGGACACCACGCTGGAGATAGAACTGCACATAAGGTATTGCAATCCAGTTTTTATTGGCCTACTCTCTTCAAGGATGCTCGTATGTTTGTCTTATCTTGTGATGAATGCCAAAGAATTAGTAATATTAGTAGACGTCAAGAAATGCCTATGAATTATTCACTTGTTATTGAACCATTTGATGTTTGGGGCTTTGATTATATGGGACCTTTTCCTGCCTCTAATGGTTATACACATATTTTAGTTGATGTTGATTACGTTACTAAGTGGGTAGAAGCTATTCCAACTACTAGTGCTGATCATAACACTTCTATTAAAATGCTTAAAGAAGTTATTTTTTCCGAGGTTTGGAGTCCCTAGATATTTAATGACTGATGGTGGTTCACACTTTATTCATGGTGCTTTCCGTAAAATTCTTGCTAAGTATGATGTTAATCATAGAATTGCATCCCCTTATCACCCACAGTCTAGTGTCAAGTAGAATTGAGTAATAGAGAGCTCAAATTAATTTTTCAAAAGACTGTCAATAGGTCTAGAAAGAATTGGTCCAAGAAACTAGATGATGCATTATGGGCCTATATAACTGCATATAAAAAGCCTATGGGTATGTCTCCGTATAAAATGGTTTATGGAAAAGCATGTCACTTACCTCTCGAACTAGAACATAAGGCATATTGGGATATTAAAGAGCTCAATTATGATTTAAAACTTGCCGGTGAGAAGAGGTTATTTGATATTAGCTCACTTGATGAATGGAGAACCCAAGCTTATGAAAATGCCAAGTTGTTTAAAGAAAAAGTTAAATGATGGCATGACAAAATGATACAAAAGCGTGAGTTTAATGTAGGTGATTATGTATTGCTATACAACTCTCATTTAAGATTTTTTGCAGGAAAACTTCTCTCTAAATGGGAAGGCCCCTACGTCATCAAGGAGGTCTATCGTTCCGGTGGCATAAAAATCAACAATTTCGAAGGCACAAATCTGAAGGTGGTAAACGGTCAAAGAATCAAACACTATATCTCAGGTAATCCTATAAATGTTGAAACCAATGTTATTGAAACCGTAACCCCGGAGGAATACATAGGAGACACCTTCCAGAACGTTTCAGACTCCGAAAAGGAATAGGTACGTGGTACGGTAAGTAAACCGACTCCAAAACAGTTTTTAAGGCAATATTTATCCATTTTGGAATATTAAGAAAAATAGAAAAAATAAGTAGCAGTCCGGGAAGGACACGAGGGCCCCACGAGGGTGGAGGGCGCGCCCTACCCCCCTGGGCGCGCCCCCCTACCTCGTGGGCACCTCGTGTGCCTTCCGGACTCCGTTTTCTTACATGATACGTATTTTGGTCGGTAAAAATTCATTATATAATCTCCCGAAAGTTTTGACTCCAGTATCACGCAAATATCCTCTGTTCTTGTTTCGAGCTGTTTTTTGTCAGGGCTGTCAAGGCCAGGCATCATGTCGTCTCCCTCCTCCAACAATGGTGACAATGATGCTTGGCTAATGAAGATAGAGCTGGAGAGGGAAGAACCCATGGAGATCAACAAGGATGAAGGGATCAAGAAGGCCACGGAGGATCAAGCTCCGGCAGAAGAAGACATCCTTCAACTTGATCACAATCTTCTTACCCCAACTGAGATCGAAGCTTTCAAGATGATTGAGTTAGCTCAGATACGTAACAAGTATCTCACACGTGAAAATATTTTGTTGAAGGAGCATATTGTTGCACTCAAGGGCATTATCCGCAAGCTGGAGGGCCTCTTACGCTCGATGTGCGACTATCCATCATCGTCACCACCTTCTTCACCAACAAAGAAGGAGACATAATCACATGGGTATGGGCACTCCCCTTGGCAACTGCCAAGCTTGGGGGAGGTGCCTCGATATCGTATAACAATCACACTCCTATCTTTACCATTTTTCTTAGTTCGATCCTATTAGTAGTATCTTGATTTAGTAGAATAAAGTTTATGGCATGATCTAGTTTTGAGTTTTGCTTTATGATATCTCTATGTAATCCAGTCCGTGAGCTATATAATAAAGATTAGTGTTGAGTCAAGGGCTTGATTATTTTGCCATTGAAAGATCGAGGATGTCGCCTAGAGGGGGGGGGGGTGAATAGGCGCTTTAAAATAATTACGGTTGAGGCTTGAACAAATGCGGAATAAACCTAGCGGTTAATTTGTCAAGCACAAAACCTACAACAACTAGGCTCACATATGTGCACCAACAACTTATGCTAAGCAAGAAAAATTACTTAGGTAATAGCAAGATATATGACAAGAAACAATATGGCTATCACAAAGTAAAGTGCATAAGTAAAGGGCTCGGGTAAGAGATAACCGAGGCACGCGGAGACGACGATGTATCCCGAAGTTCACACCCTTGCGGGTGCTAATCTCCGTTTGGAGCGGTGTGGATGCACAATGCTCCCAAGAAGCCACTAGGGCCACAGTAATCTCCTCACGCCTCGCACAATGCAAGATGCCGTGATTCCACTAAGGGACCCTTGAGGGCGGTCACCGAACCCATACAAATGGCAACCCTTGGGGCGGTCACCGAACCCAGACACTTTGGCAACCCTTGGGGCGGTGCCAGTAATCACAAATTGCTCAAGCGATCTCCACAACCTAATTGGAGACCCCGACGCTTGCCCGGAGCTTTACACCACAATGATTGAGCTCCGAACACCACCAACCGTCTAGGGCGCCCGAGCACCCAAGAGGAACAAGCTCAAGGGTACCAATAACCCAAGAGTAATAATCTTCTCAACTTGTAACTTCCACGTATCACCGTGGAGAACTCAAACTGATGTACCAAATACAATGGCAAGGGCACACGGAGTGCCCAAGTCCTTGTCTCTCAAATCCCATAGAAGCAACTAATGCTAGGGAGGAAAATGAGAGGAAGAACAAGAAGGAGAACACCAAGAACTCCAAGATCTAGATCCAAGGGGTTCCCCTCACATAGAGGAGAAAGTGATTGGTGGAAATGTGGATCTAGATCTCCTCTCTCTTTTCCCTCAAAAACTAGCAAGAATCCATGGAGGGATTCAGAGTTAGCAAGCTCTAAGAAGGTCAACAATGGGGGAAGAACACGAGCTCAAAGGATTAGGTTCATTGGGGAAGAAGACCCCCTTTTATAGGTGGGGAAAAATCCAACCGTTATGCTCACAGCCCGCAAAGAGCGGTACTACCGCTCGTCCTCACGGTACTACCGCTAGGGGTAGCGGTACTACCGCTAAGGGTAGCGGTACTACTGCTTGCGAGTGGTACTAAAGAAATACATCTGTGCCTACCACCGCTGGACTTGTGACGAGTTTTGGTCCGAAGCGAAAGTAGCCACGGAAGTAGCCGCGGGAGTACCGCTCCCAAGAGCGGTAGTAAAAAATTACATCCCCTCCTGTTCGCGGTAGTACCGCTGCAACCTTTTCAGAACACCAAAACTACCACAACTTCTGCAAACGGACTCCAAAATCGACGAAACCAAGTTTGTTGGAAAGCTAGCGACAAGGGCTAACACAATCTTGATAGAAATAACAATAATAAGCAGATGAGAAAAGGCCCATAAGAAAATGGTGAGAACCCTTCCTCGAAAGAGACCGGTAAAACCTCCAACACCAAGAACGCAATAGAAGAAGCATGTGAACTCTGTTTTCGATGAACTCAAGCTTTTCATCAAGATGACCATAAGCTCTAAGACTCACAAAGATAAATAAACAAGAACCAAGAAACATGATGCAAGGATGCAATGGTTTGAGCTCTCTACTAATGATACGATCAAGCTACCAACTTGAGAGCCCCCCTTGATAGTACGGCAATCGATCCTATAACCCGGTCTCCCAACAACCACCATGAGACCGGTAAAATAGAAAACCTCTCAAGGGAAAACCTTTGCCTTGCACATGATCCACTTGAGCTAGATGATGATGATCTTGACCACCTTTCTTGATTGCGTTGGGTCGATGGAGACTAGATTATTGCTCCCCCATACTCCACTATGGGTGAGCCACTCTTCGGCACATCTTCACAAGTCCATTGACATCACAATGTATGGCAAGCTTCAAGCACTTGATCTCTTCGTGATGCTCCACTTGAACTTGCACACGCCAATCTTGATGACGATCACCACTTGGTGTCATCCTTTCCATGGGTTGTATGATATCTTCCTCTTGACAAGCCCATGGACATGTACCTAACCCCACATAGAACTCTCACATAGACCATGGGTTAGTACACAAAGTGCAATGGACAATGCTTACCATACCATGGGATCACTTGATCCCTCTCGGTACATCCTTTACGCTTTGTGAGTTGATCAACTTGATTCACTCTTGACTTAGTCTTGATCAACCTTGAATCTTTCCAACTCTCTTCGTTTGGATGATGTCTTGAAGGTAAACATGAATGATCACACAATATTCTTCTTCAAGACATGCTTGCAATAAGCTCAACACTCACATGACCCATCTTTGGGTAATTCCTTAATAGCACCTTGATCAACACATAAACTCCTTGAAACCAACACATGGACTTCAAGAAATGCCTATGGACATATCCTTCAAATATAACTCAACGCAACCATTAGTCCATAGAGAATGTCATCAATTACCAAAACCACACATGGGGGCACCGCATGTCCTTTCAATCTCCCCCATTTTGGTAATTGATGACAATCACTTTCAAGAGAGTTTATATAAGGAATTATGCATCACCATGCAATGCAACAACCAATAATGCATGCGTAGGAGATGCGTATGCTTAGGAACAAACCAAAGCCAGAAGAGACAACTCTCTAAACTTCTCCACAAAACTCTCTAAAACTTATCCCCATTGGCATCGATTGCCAAAATGGGAGAAAAGCTTAGAAGGCCAATATAAATTGTGGTCCTCCATAAATTATGTATTTCTCAACAAATGAGTGGAATGCAACACACATATCCAAAGGTAAATACTTGGAGGAACACAAACTATATTGAGGCACAAAGATAGCAAAGAATGATATGCCACAAAGACATAAAAAAGAGAGAAACAAGAAATCAAGCAATCAAAAGATACCAATTGAAGCAAGCAAACAAACGATATCAACTGAGCCAACTAGACCAATGATCCTATGTGCCATATGAATGAAATAAATTATGATATGAGCAAAGGAGTGTTCTAGAGAAACTAGAGAAGCTCCCCATGATTTGTGCACAATTTAATTTTGTAATGGGATACAACGAGCACAAAATAGGATCGTCACTCCCCCAAGATCAATAGAACCTCACGACAAGTGCAAGACAGCAACAAAGTGTTCTAAAGACACTAGTGAAGCTCTCCATGATTTGTGCACTCCTTACAATATTTGCATTAGGATACCAAGTGCACAAAATAGGATCATCTCTCCCCGAAAATCAATATAAACTCACAACAAGTGCAAGTGAGCATGTACGAAACAAAGCCTAGCACTTGCAACAAACAAATGGTTGAGCAACATATAAAAGAGGCAACTTAAGGGTAGGCTAAACCAAAATGATGTATGTGAGTCATGGCAAAGCACTTGAGAAGACTAATGTACGGATGAGCATTAAGCATCAACATAGTCTTGGAAGAATGAGGCACACGGTGCAAGGCCTATCATTCCCACACACAACTAGCAAATGGGTTCACAAGCTTACTAATAAGCATATAGAGAACCTATGCTTGTGACAACCCGTGGTGAAGATAGAAGAAGAAAGCCTCATCAAGACGAGGGATACCAATTAAGATGTCAAAAGCCTCGTAAAGATAAGCATGAGGAAAATAATCTTCACCACACAAGAGTGCATCAAGATGCAACGAGATACGACACATACTCAAGGCAAAAGCTTTCACGGAGCCACCAAAGAAATAACAAAAGAGAGAGAAGGTGGACGTGAAAGAAAGGATATCATCTAGGGATGTAATTTCTCTCAAGTGTATAAGGTTCTAGGTAGACGAAATCATGATGATATATATCTACAAATAAGGATGTACACCCGAAATAGTTACAACAAGAAGGAACAAGATATCCAAAAGGACATCATACATATACCAATAAGATATTTGCTTGGAAGCATAGCACATGGCTAGATACGGTCTTATTCTATATAAATGAATTCCTACCACACAACCATCAAAGACATCACAACTAGCAACAAGAGATCATTGTTGCGATGCTTTGAGAAAGGAAACAAGTATCACAAGAGAGAATGAATAACATGCCATGATACAACCTACACAAGGTTGATGTAAGAAATGTGTGCATGAAGTATATGAAGATACTTGTTACCGAGTTAACATTGGACGGATGAAGTAGATACCAATTGAAGGTACATAGTAGTTCATTGATCATCCTATCTAGCTTGACTCCAAAAAGCACATGGTGGCAACACCTTCCTTGTGAGTAGCTGAGCATCCAATGCATCTCCAATTGTTCCTAGAACAACAACACAAACAAAATGGTACCCAAACTCATTGGGACCAAAGAGTTAGAGAACCAACAATCCATAGGACAAACTCCACATAAATATGTGCACATAGATATGAAAATGAATTTCATGCACATCTCATCCAATTTGAGACTTGGTGGAGTTTCCCCTATATATTGGGTCAAAGAGAGAAAGCATGCCAAGGAAACTACATGAAGTTAATATGCATGCTCAAGACTTTCAAGAACCGATACCAAAATACAAGGAAATACCAAGTGAAAAGAATACCAAATGGAGAAATCACTTGGAAGATATCATTAAAAGATACATCAAGGAATGAGATATCAATTGGAACCCACAAAATGATATCAAACTCCAAAAAGAGAGGATGGTTCCAAACAAACCAAGCTCTCTACAAAGTTTCATGATGGCACAACTACCAAAAAGAAACGGCTTGTCATTCACCAACACACACTTAAAATGGATCACAAGTTTAGTGTTTTATAGAAAATAGGATAGCTCCCCACGAGTTGTGCATTATAGAGAATTTGCATTTGAATACAAATGCACAAGGTAGGATCACCACGTTCACTATATCAAGGAAAACACTAGACAAGATCAAGAAAACAACAAGATCCTCAAGTGGCACGGAAGGCAATGGGAGTTGACACAAACTTAGCAAGAGATAAGGCAAATAAAAGGCAAACGCCAACGGAAAAAAATTTCTACCACACATAAGTGAGTACCAATTGTCAAAAGACAAGAAGTATTTGGAAATAATTCCCGGTGGTAGATAGCAAGGATATCCGACATCAGCTTCACACCAAACACAAGCAAATTGCAACTTGTAGAGCTAACATGCCACCTAGGAACAAGAAAATTTAAAATATCAATTCTAGGTGACAATATCTCAAATGTAAACATTTTCTAGGCTAGTAATATACACATAGCATATTACTCCCACATAATGTGATACCAATTAAAGATAAACAAGAGGCAAAATAACGATCCAACAAGAGATAATTAATGGACAATTTAGAATTTGAATTTCTCATGAGAAGACATACCACATAGCAACTAGATAATCTTGTAATATCAATACTAGATGGTATTCCTCATGTACACACATTTATAGGATTGTGAGGTGTACAAAGCACATCACTCCCCTATAATGGGATATTCCATTAATCTCTCACAAGAGCCAACTAAGATACAAACAAGATGCATAAAGGCTCAACGTACGACACACATGTACATGATGTGCAAACCAACACACACATACTTGATTACTCAAGATAAGCAATTGGAGGCACAACATATACAAACACATGCAAGGAACACAACTAAAACATGTAGAGGGGCAAGTAACTTTCAATGTAAGCAATTTAAGTACAAGTTACCGGAAGGAGGCACATTGGATATAGTATAGAGACTTGATAACCCAATTAACTTGGCTTGAGACACTAAGAATGATGAATTCCCCTTAATTCTTCATAATGTAGCCAAGTATCCAATGCCCTCTAACAACACCTATTGATCAAGTTTGAGCTTGTTGGTCCCCAAACAAGTTGGGTCCTAAGAGGTTAGTCACAATAGGCTTGGCAACCCAAATGGTTCTTTTCTTGACACCACTTTGAGTACCAACAAACTTGGCAAACACATTGCCAACATTATCCTTCCCAAGAGAATAGATATCATAAATAATAATTGGGTTGGATAAGTTACCACTAGTGCATGAAGAGGCGAGGTGACCTTTCTCACGACATAAGTAGCAACGTCTACTCTTCACTTTCTTCTCACTTGATTTCTCAACTTGAGAAGCATTAGCTTGAGGATTCTTGGGAAGAGGACTTTCTTCAACTTGTGGTTGAGCATGAGATCGAACTTGTGGCCGCTTCCCTTGTTGCTTGTCACTAATGGCCTTCTTCTTCAATGGGCAAGATCTAACATGATGCCCTTCTACTTTGCACTTGAAGCAAACAATCTTGGCCGAATTCTTGACTTGTTCTTGGCCCTTCTTTTTGTTCATCTTGGACTTCTTCTTCTTGTTGGAGTTGAATCCAAGTCCACCTTTGTCATTGGGGCATTTTTGCACACTCAAGATACTATTGAGTGTGAATTTCCCTTCATGACTCTTTTCCAAGTCTTTCTTCAAAGAAGTGACTTGGGCCTTGAGCTCTTTGATTTCCTCTACATGGTTAGTCTCAACACAAGTACTAGAGGAAGTATAAGCTTCATCGTTAGAGGAACAAGGCAAAGAAAGCAATTCATCACAAGATGTACCAACATTGTGAATAGATGAATTACAAGGACTAGCACATGGCAGCATAGCATTTTGACTAAAAGTAGTGCTAGTATCCACATGAGGCTCACTAGATGTTACCTTAGCAATCATGGCCTCATGAGCTATCTTTAGCACATTATGGGATACTAGAAGATCATCATGAGAGCTTGAGAGCTTTTCATGACTTTCTTCCAATTTCCCATAATTACTAGATAGCAACTCAAGTTGAGCCCGTAGCTCAACATTCTCCTTCAAAATGGATGCTTCACAAGTAATAGAGTTAGTAGCACACGCATCACCATTAACAATAAGAGGAGAGGACAACTTGGAAAGCTCTTTTAAATAAGAAGCTTCAAGTAGAGCATGAGACTGATACGTCTCCAACGTATCTATAATTTTTGATTGCTCCATGCTATATTATCTATTGTTTTGGGCAATATTGGGCTTTATTATCCACTTTTATATTATTTTTGGGACTAACCTATTAACCGGAGGCCCAGCCCAGAATTGCTGTTTTTTGCCTATTTCAGTGTTTCGAAGAAAAGGAATATCAAACGAAGTCGAAACGGAATGAAATCAACTGGAGAAGTTATTTTTGGAAGGAAAGCTATCGGAAAAGCTTGGAGTGCACGTCAGGAAAGGAGGGAGGTGGCCACGAGGGTGGGGGCGCGCCCCCTGCCTCGTGGGCCCCCTGGAGGTCCACCAATGTACTACTTTCACCCATATATACCCACGCACCCTAAATCTTCCAGAACGGAGAATAGATCGGTAGTTCCACAGCCGCAAGCCTCTGTAGCCACCAAAAACCAATCGGGACCCTGTTCCGGCACCCTGCCGGAGGGGGGAACCCTCACCGGTGGCCATCTTCATCATCCCGGCGCTCTCCATGATGAGGAGGGGGTAGTTCACCCTCGGGGCCGAGGGTATGTACCAGTAGCTATGTGTTTGATCTCTCTCTCGTGTTCTTGATTTGGCACGATCTTGATGTATCGCGAGCTTTGCTATTATAGTTGGATCTTATGTTTCTTCTCCTCCTCTTCTCTCTTGTAATGGATTGAGTTTTCCCCTTGAAGTAATCTTATCGGATTGAGTCTTTAAAGATTTGAGAACACTTGATGTATGTCTTCTCGTGCGTATCTGTGGTGAGAATGGGATATCACGTGATTCACTTGATGTATGTTTTGGTGATCAACTTGTGGGTTCCGCCCATGAACCTATGCATAGGGGTTGGCACACGTTTTCGTCGTGATTCTCCGGTAGAAACTTTGGGGCACTCTTTGAGGTTCTATGTGTTGGTTTGAATAGATGAGTTGAGATTGTGTGATGCATATCGTATAATCATGCCCACGGATACTTGAGGTGACATTGGAGTATCTAGGTGACATTAGGGTTCTGGTTGATTTTTATCTTAAGGTGTTATTCTAGTACGAACTCTAGGGATGTTTGTGACACTTATAGGAATAGCCCAACGGATTGATTGGAAAGAATAACTTTGAGGTGGTTTCGTACCCTACCATAATCTCTTTGTTTGTTCTCCGCTATTAGTGACTTTGGAGTGACTCTTTGTTGCATGTTGAGGGATAGTTATGTGACCCAATTATGTTATTATTGTTGAGAGAACTTGCACTAGTTAAAGTATGAACCCTAGGCCTTGTTTCCTAGCATTGCAATACCGTTTACGCTCACTTTTAACACTTGCTACCTTGCTGTTTTTATATTTTCAGATTACAAAAACCTATATCTACCATCCATATTGCACTTGTATCACCATCTCTTCATGAACTAGTGCACCTATACAATTTACCATTGTATTGGGTGTGTTGGGGACACAAGAGACTCTTTATTATTTGGTTGCAGGGTTGCTTGAGAGAGACCATTTTCATCCTACGCCTCCCACGGATTGATAAACCTTACGTCATCCACTTGAGGGAAATTTGCTACTGTCCTACAAACCTCTGCACTTGGAGGCCCAACAACGTCTACAAGAAGAAGGTTGCATAGTAGACATGAAGCTCTTTTCTGGCGCCGTTGCCGGGGAGGTGAGTGCTTGAAGGTATATCTTTAGATATTGCAATCGAATCTTTTTGTTTCTTGTTTTAGCACTAGTTTTGCCGGCGTTCTGGGAACAGGGGTCCCCAAACTTGCCTGCCTGCGGCCTGCGGCGTGGCTCAAGTGGGGGCCCAGCGCGGCCCAGCTTCATCAGCTCAAGCTCAAGACCCTCGCGAGGGGCCAAGCCTCGCGGGGTGGACGACATGAACCTTCCTCCGGAGCAGCCTCGTCGAGGCGGACTCACGAGGAGGCGGAGAGATCAAGGCAGGGTACCTCACGAGGGTGCCCCGTGGCGCAAGCCATGACGATCGAGACTGTGAGCGCCAGCCCGCCAGAAGGTCCCTCATTTCCCCTTTGGTGCAAAGGAGGCAAGCACAGGCCAAGGCATTAGGCAAAGGTTACCTCTTCGGTGCAACAAGACCAAGACCAGCAGAGCGACAGGAAGGAGGTCATCGTGGAGCCCAGGACGGCGTCACCCTCAGAGCCTTTGGCAGCCGAAGACCAACTTTAGTCAGGATAAGTGTACTAGATGTTCCCCTTCAAAATGGCCAATTGTTGGCACCCTTCCCGTTCATTATTTGGGAAGAGGCCCAAGGCCTCGCTCTATAAATAGGACTAGCCACCACAAGGTAGAGGGGGAGGTAGGAGCATCGAGTAGAGGAATCTGATAGAGCCCTAGCAGAGAGAGAGAGAGAGAGGCGACTGAACTCACCCAAGCAGTTCATCGCACCAGCCCAAGAACACCCCTCGCGAGGCTGTTCTTCCTTTGTACTATTCTTCATTAGCCCCTGAGGCAATCCACCACACCACACACTGGAGTAGGGTATTACACCACAACGGTGGCCCGAACCAGTATAAACCTCGTGTCTCTTTTGTTGTTCATCGTTCATAGTTTAGATCCCTTGCTAACCATCGACGCGTGAGTTGGTAGGGGAAAGATCTCCGCGCGCACCCCAGTGTTCGAACCTCAAGGGTCTGCCGGAACCCGAAATCCGACATTTGGCATGCCAGGTAGGGGTGCGCCGGAATCCTTCTTCCGCTGGTCGCGTGTGATCTTCCGTCGTGTCCATGGCTGACGCTCGCCGAGCTCGCGCCGAGCGCCGGGCTGCTCACGCCGCTCGAGTCACCCAGACGGCTCCGTCAGAACACCCCTGCTGCTCCCGCTTTGCCGCCGACAACGCCGCCACAGGCCCGGTGGGGAACGAGCAGCAGGCCTCGTCCCTGCATCCATCGGTTAGCCGGAGGTGCCCCTACCACCTCCTCCCCAGGAAGGTGTCCTGGCTCCAAGGCGCGTGGCCCCGGGCCGAGACCCTCCACGTCCGGCGCCCACGCAACAAGAAAGGAGCTGCCAGGAGATCCCTCGTCCCCAAGAAGGTGCTCGCGTGCTCCCAGCACCGGAGCGCCGCGATCACACTCCAGCGCCACCACGTCAAGACCCCACGCTGCTCCAGGCAGCGGTGCGCGGGAATCCACAAGAGCAAGCTCCACATCAGCAGAGAGTCCGGGTGGCCACCGCAGGCTGCCGCGCCTTCACCGCCGAGCTACTAGCGTCGCGTGGCCCGACAAGTTCAAGCGCGGACCTGCCTCCTCGCTACGACGGCACCACCGACCCCGCGGAGTTCCTTCAGCTCTACGAGCTGGGCATCGAAGCCGCCAAATGGGACGAAAAGGTCATGGTGAATTTTTTCCCCATGGCGCTGAAGGATGGAGCCCGAACCTGGCTCCTGAACCTGGCTCCCAGCACGATCTCCTCCTGGGACGAGATGCGCACCCGCTTCATCACCAACTTCCAAGGCACTCGCGACCGGCCTCCGGCCGTGAGCGACATGCGCCGCATCAAGCAGCAGCCAGGAGAGACCCTGCAGAAGTACATCCAGCGCTTCAACAACGCCCGCCTCAAAATCCCCAAGGTGACTGAGGAAGCCATCATCTCAGCCTTCTCCAATGGCGTGCGTGACGTCAAGATGAAGGAGGAGCTAGCAATGCATGAAGACCTGTGCACATCACTGGAGCTGTTCAACTTGGCGACCAAATGCGCCAGGGCTGAGGAAGGGCGCCTCTCCCTCCTCGAACTTCTGGATGCCGATCCAGAGGAGAAGAAGCCCAAGGCCAAGGACGTGAAGCGCAAGGGGGCTACCGTGCTCGCGGCAGAACCAGACACCAAGCGAGGCAGGGATCATCTCGAGTCATCCAAGGGCAGCCGGTACTGCGTGTACCACGACCTCCACACCCACAACACCAACGAATGCCAGGAGCTCAGGGCCGTGCGAGAAGGGCGTATTGGCCGACGCCCCGAGCGCAATGATCGGGGCTACAGCCGAGGAGGAGGAAGAGGCGCAGGGCGCTGGGAAGACCGTGGCCCTCGCCAGGGATGGCGTGACAGACCTCGCGAGGACCGCTGGCAGGACCAGCCTCGCGAGGGAGGTTGGAGAGACCAGCCTCGTGAGGACCGCCCTCAAGGCAACGCAGGGCTCCCACCTCTGCCGCAGCCGCCAAGGAGGTATGAAGACAATCATCAGGATGAGGGGGCTGGGGGCTTCCAGGAGCCGCGCGCGATTGCTTGCATCTTGGATGGTGCTCAGGCCTCAGCTTCTCAGCGCATCTTCAAGAAGTTTGCTCGCGAGATGAATGCAGTCCTCCCCAAGCCAGAGGCCACTCACCCTCTCGGATGGTCGTCGTGCGCTATCACGTTCAGCTCAGCGGATCAGCTCAAGTGTGCAGCAACGGCCGGAGTCCTCCCCATGCTTTGCTCACTAGTCATCAGTAACGTGCAAGTCACCAGGACCCTCATCGATGGCGAAGCAGGACTCAACGTCCTATTTGTCGAGACATTCAACGATCTCCAAGTGCCGTACGTTCAGCTTCAGCCGACCAAGCCTTTCTCAGGAGTCACCGATGGCTCCACCGTCCCGATAGGGCAAGTTCGTCTTCCCGTCACCTTCGGACAGCGCAACAACTACCGCACCGAGCTCATCGACTTTGACGTCGCCCACATTCTCCTGCCATACAATGCCATCCTCGGGTACCCAGCTTTAGCCAAGTTCATGGCAGTGACTCACCATGGCTACAATGTCCTCAAGATGCCAGGAAGCGGAGGGTCATCACAGTGCCTTGTGAGGAAAGGGACGTAGTGTGCTCTCTTGAGCGTGCCTTCCAAGCTGCAGCAATCGAAGACCCAGGTCATAGGAGCGAGAGACTTCCCGAGGCGATCCCCAAGAAGAAGAAAGCTTGACCTGGTCCAAGCCCTCATGGGGTAGGCACCTCCGGAGGCGTGGCAACATGACCCGCGCCCGTTCAAGGGGCGCCACCCTCTGTCGCATAGGAAGGCGTGCCCGGTGCCCTCGTCAGGCGGGGCTCGGGGGATCTTTCAGGGCGAGCCACCGACCTAGCCGGGGTCACAAGGGAGGTGCTCGGGCACCACTTGGAGGCGTGCTTCAAGGCATGCTTCCCTCAGGAAGGTATGAGGCAAGGAGGGCCAAACCCTCAGGAGTTCATCACGAGGAACGCCCAGGAGCTACAGGAGTCAGGAGTCATGCGCGGCTGTCGCCGCTTGCCCGCCGTGGCCCCACTTCCAGGCGAGGATGCTGGGCTGCGAATCTGCATCGACATACCAGGGCTCAACCGGGCCGCGTCTCAGGAGCGCTTCTGGCCCTCATGCGTGGGGCGTTGCAAGGGTCCACCTCACAGCTACGTTCGCATGCCTTTCGGCCTGCCGAACACGGTTGCCGCCCATCAGCGCCTGCTGAGGTGCACCCTGGAGGCTCAGGAGGTCAAACAGCGCATGATCCTGGCAGAGATGGAGATGGCTCTCGAGGAACCCCCGTGCCCCCGGAGCCTCCCGAGGCTCCAGGTCTGGAGGGCCCATGAGGGCCGGCGTCCTCATCACGCGTCGTCCGCTACCTCAACATCCCGCCATCTCTGACCATATCAGGTGACACCTTTCCAAGTTTCGTTTTCAGCTGGGAATGCCCCTCGGGCTGCATCATTCCCAGGCTGCGTGGGTCCGTCCCTGCGGCATGTATCCGTTTTGCTTATGTTCTTTACTTACCTTGTTGGGGGCGCCCCTCGGGCTGCATTATCCCCAAGCTGCTCGGGCCAGACCCAGTGGCATGTGCTTTCTCCACACCTATCTAGATGGATTTGCTTATTCATACATAACATGCTTGACCTAATCGCCTGCTCGATTGACACCTACCTTTGGAGCCGCTCGCTCAGGCACGACACTTGCGCATGGGTCCGTCCCTGCAATGCCGATAAATCTGAGTGGCTGAGCTCTGGCCGTGGCAGCCCCGCAAGGCACCACCTCACCAAGCCCTCAGTGCCCCCCGATCACTCCCTCGGAGCGACCAATGGTTGGATGGCAACCGTAACGACGAACCTTGTTTCCCCTCGTGATTGGTACACAGGACCTGCTCCAGGATCAACGCTGGCGGCACCATGAGCCTTCTCTCCTCCTCTCCAGCGTGATCCGCTTGCACGTCAAAAGGGGGGGCGCCTGAGCATCGCGACTCATGGGCTCTTACTGGCTCTCCAGCCCTCACCCCCTGGCCTTGACCCACGGCATCGCGACCTGTCATACCAGCGGCGGCTGAGCTCGCTCGAGGGCCGGGATCTGAGGATGTAGAGCATTAAGGAAAGTGCGGGGAAGAGGGAAGAAGCTCGCGAGGGCCCAACCCAGCAACACCTCAGTTGCCATCGTGCAGACACGGCACCTCATCGAGCGCCGTTCCAAACCCGCAAGATAAGTCACGCAAAAAACGGATCCGACTTAGCGCTAAACCCTTGCCTACTGTTGCTCTGTCACGGCAAAGCTGCCTACCTTTCTTGCCCAGCGGAGGCTGCTTGAGCGCTAAAGGGCACCTCCTCAGCATCGCGACTCAGGGGCTCTTACTGGACCTCGGGCCGCTCACCTCCTGGCCTTGACCCACGACATCGCGACCTGTCATACCAGCGACGGCTGAAGCCTACCTGGGGACCGGGACCTGTCAGCGCAGAGCACCAAAGCCCTCGTGAGGAAAGAAAGCGGGAGTTGAGCCGCGGCAGGACAAGCATCTCGCACCGATTCATCATGAGGATATAATATTCACAAAAGCATGGCCAGCGTCTTACATACCCTCACGGGGTGCAACTTCGATTCTTTGCAGGAAATAAAAGGTGCTAATCCTAAAGAACGCCAACTACGTGTGCCTCCGCAGGAGACGCCATCATCAATAGTGGGCCGCCAGGCGCCGGCGCCAACCCCATCCAGATCACCGGCGCCCGGTAGCACAGGCGCCCGCCCGACTCCGGCCGCAGCGGCTCGAGGCTCGTAGCTGTCGTCGCTTCGTCTCCGAGTCGCCGGAAAGATCGGCGGAGTTGCTTTGGACCCTCCGGCCCCTTATTTTGCCCGGCGGTACCGAGGGAGCGACCGGCGGGCCTAGTCCTCACCACGACGACGCCTCGACCGCCCTTCTCGGGGAAGATTCCAGCCGGCGTCCTTCCGCGTCGAAGACCTTGAAGAACATCAAGGAGGCGCCATCGTATTCCAGGTGGATCACGAGGGCGCCTGAGGGAGTCCTGGACTAGGGGGTGTCCGGATAGCCGAACTATCATCTTTGGCCGGACTCCTGGACTATGAAGATACAAGATTGAAGACTTCGTCCCTTGTCCGGATAGGACTTTCCTTGGCGTGGAAGGCAAGCTTGGCAATACGGATATGTAGATTTCCTACCATTGTAACCGACTCTGTGTAACCCTAACCCTATTCGGTGTCTATATAAACCGAAGGGTTTTAGTCCGTAGGACGAACAACAATCATACCATAGGCTAGCTTCTAGGGTTTAGCCTCTCCGATCTCGTGGTAGATCTACTCTTGTACTACCCATATCATCAATATCAATCAAGCAGGAGTAGGGTATTACCTCCATCGAGAGGGCCCGAACACAGGTAAAAACATCGTGTCCCTTGTCTCCTGTTACGATCCGCCTAGACACACGATTCGGGACCCCCTACCCGAGATCCGCCGGTTTTGACACCGACATTGGTGCTTTCATTGAGAGTTCCTCTGTGCCGTCAGCTGTCCGGGAAGGATGCCTCATCCCGTCTTTAAAGACGATACTATCGCCAAAGGAGCCTTGGCCATCGGGTCGACTCTTCGGTTAGGTGGTTTTCTTATGACCGCCAGTTCGGCCACCGCGCCGACGATGACTTCTCCGGTCATCGAAACCAATCTTCACGTTAACTCGGAACTTGCTGAGCAGTTAGATCGGATCGAGCTCTCCTCCATAAACGAGCTCTTGGATCGCATCGCCGCCTTGGGAGTCGCCACAGACTACGACCAGAGCGGGCCTAAAACCGATCTGAGAGAGATCAACTCTGCCCAGGCTACCCATCATGTTGCTGTGATAGAGGAGCAATACGGTGATTCTTCTTCTATCTTAAGGACTAGCTACGTCCGGATTCCCGATCCCTCCATGCCGGATTCCCGCAGAGGGACGCATGTCGATCAAGCCCTGAACTTAAAGTCAGGCGGCGGGTTGGATTCATTGGATAGCATTCAAAAATCCAAACTTCCAAGTTCGAAACTTCGGCCCCGAAGTCTTAAATTGGACGGGGTCCCGGATCTAGTTCCACCCGCCCACCCAAACATTAGCGATCTATCCCGAATTCGGCAAGAGCCCGCTGAAACAGTACATCATTACTGGGCCAGATTCCTCCTGGTTATGGACAGGATAAAGGACTGCCGAGAGAAGGACGCAATCTCACTTTTCTGCAATAATTGCACGGACAAGGGAATCCTAAACGCCATAAGTCGTCACGAAATTACACGCTTGGCTGACTTGGTGACCATAGTACAAAAGTACTGTGCGATGGAGAGTGCTTGGAAAACCGAAAGTAAATTTTGGGATAATCTGGCCCCGAATACAACCCTAGTCCGAACTAAAAGGGTGCATCATCACCAAGCACCTGGGTTATACATCAAAAAACAAAAACCCCCTAAAGGGCACGAAACCGTACTGGAGGGTTGGCTAAACGGACCTGCAAAATTCATAGCACGTAGGGCGCCACTCCAACTCATAGCCTTCGAGCATGTTGGATACTACGGCAGGTGGCCAAAAGTGGCGAAGAGCTTCTAGCCTCGTAATCCCAAAGCCCAAAGAACACCAAAGACGGTATTAATCTTTGAGACTTTCGCATCAAATAACATGCGGAAACAAACACTCCATAACCTTGCGAAGTCTACCAAGTAGCAACAATAAATCCATGGAGGACACGGCTATTACCTTTAATGCCAAAGTGATTTAACCCAAATTCGAACAGCCCGAGCACCAGCCGCATTGGTCCTCAGTCCAATAGTGGCCGGCTTTCGCCTTACTAAGGTACTCATGGATGGCGGCAGCGGACTAAACCTCATCTACGAGGAAACCCTCCGAAAAATGGAAATAGACTGGAACCGCATTGAGCGAAGCAGCACAACCTTTAGAGGAATAATCCCTAGCCGGGAAGCATGCTGCACAGGAAAAATCACACTGGATGTAGTGTTCGGCTCGCCGGACAATTACAGGTCCGATGAGGTCACATTTCAAGTGGCCCCGTTCAGCAGCAGATATCACGCTTTATTAGGGCGAGAGGCATTCACAATTTTTCAAGCTATACCCCATTATGGGTACATGAAGCTTAAAATGCCCGGACCTAACAGAATCATCACTCTCGCTAGTAATCTGAACATAGCACTCCGCGCCGAAACCAAGACAGCCGCACTAGCCCTCGAGGCACTATCCGAAGCCCTAGCGGCCGAGGAACTCACTGTGATGCGCTCCACGGTGAACAGGGACGATGTGATACTTGACAAAAGATCCAAGTCTACCTCTTTTAAACCAGCGGATGAAATAGTCAAATTCCAAGTCCACCCAACGGACCCTGCAAAGACGGCCTCCATTGGGGCACAATTAAACCCTGATGTAGACGCTGCACTACAAGAATTTCTACGAGAAAACTGGGACATTTTTGCCTGGCACCCTTCAGACATGCCAGGAATCCCACGTAGGCTGGCCGAGCACAGCCTAAATACCCTAAAAGGATTCAAGCCAGTCAAACAGGCTCTTCGCTTTTCCGAACCCAAGAGACATGCCATGGGAGAGGAGCTAGCCAAACTTCCGAAGCCGGATTCATCAGAGATATAAAACATCCGGACCGGCTAGCAAATCTGGTGATGGTACCAAAGAAGGATAAATCACGGCGCCTATGTGCTGATTTCAAAGACCTTAATACGGCTTGCCCACAGGATCCCTTCCCCCTCCCTCGCATTGATCAAATTATCAACGCTACAGCAGGACACGACTCATTGTGCTTCCTCGACGCGTACTCCGGCTACCACCAAATCAAGATGGCGGAGCCAGACCAAGCGGCAACAGCATTCATCACTCCATACGACCCATTCTGCTTCAACACAATGCCCTTCGGGATCAAAAACGCCGGCGCAACATATCAACGCATGATTCAGACATGTCTGGCAAACAAATACAAAAATTGATTGGATGCGTAGCGGCTCTAAGCCGCTTTATTTCCCGTTTGGGAGAAAAGGTGTTACCCCTTTACCGCCTCCTCCGGCGCACCGAACACTTTGAGTGGACGGATGGCGCCACGGCCGGACTCGAAGAAATAAAAGCCATATTGGCAACAAATCCGGTCTGCCGCGCCCAACATGGGCGTAACCAATGCTATTATATATCGCCGCAACACATCAAGTTGTCGGTAGCGGTGCTTTCGTCGTCGAGCGAGAAAGCAGGCGGACCACGAGTTCCCTCTTCAAAAACCGGTTTACTATGTGTCCACTGTCCTAACTCCATGCAAGTCCCGTTACCCACATTATCAAAAGATAGCATACACGGTGTTCATGGCATCCCGGAAGCTGCGACACTACTTTCAAGAGTGTTCGATAACGGTAGCCTCCGAAGTACCTCTTAACGACATTATAAACAACCGTGACGCGACGGGCCGGATTGCTAAATGGGCCATAGAGCTCCTTCCATTCGACATAACCTATAAGCCACGACGAGCTATTAAGTCGCATGTTTTTGCCTACTTCGTGGCCGAATGGACCGAAGCCGAACTCCCTAAAGAGTATGGCGCATACTCCAATTGGATCATGCACTTTGACGGCTCCAAAATGTTGGCCGGCCTGGGGGCTGGCATCGTTCTGACGTCCCCAACCGGGGACACAGTCCAATACATCCTTCAGATAATGTATACGGACTCCAACAACGCAGCCGAATACGAGGCCCATTCGCACGCCTCCGGATGGCAGTCTCCATGGGCATTAAACGCCTAGAGGTGCGCGGGGATTCGAACCTCGCGATATCTCAATAAACGGAGACTTTGATGCCAAAGATCCGAAAATGGTAGCATACCGCAATGCGGTCCTAAAAATGTCAGCACGGTTCGAAGGGCTCGAATTTCATCATATAGCCCGGGATAACAACCAGGCGGCGGACGTATTGGCACGCATCGGCGCAAAACGCGATGCCGTCCCGCTCAACATCTGCCTGGAACGGCTGTTCAAGCCATCCGTACTATGGGAAGGGGAGTCCGGAAATAACAATCCGGAGCCAACCACACTGCCTAACACCGAACACTCTGACACAATTGGAGGCTCTGCCAACGAGATAACACCCTCCGCCCACGAAATAATGGCGGTTATCGCCCCGTGGACAAAACCATTCCTAGCCTACCTAACTAGGCAGGAACTCCCCGAAGACCAAAATGAGGCTCGCTACATAGTACGGCGATCCAAAGCCTATAAAGTCCATGAGGGAGAGCTCTATAAGAAAAGCACAACATGAGTCCTTCAAAGGTGTATCTCCGAAGAGGAAGGGCGAAACCTCCTGGCTGAAATTCATGCCCGACTGGGTGGGCAACACGCCGCAGCCCGGGCCCTTGTAGGCAAGGCCTTCCGTACAGGATTTTAATGGCCGACGGCCCGGGCAGATGCGCAGGATTTAGTCCAACGATGCGTCGGTTGCCAGCTTTTTGGTAACCAAAGCCACATGCCACCCACCGCCCTGAAAACTATACCCATCACCTGGCCGTTTCGCGATGCAGGGGCTTGACATGGTTGGACCCCTTAAGGGAGGAACCCACAAGCAAAAATACCTATTGGTCATGGTGGATAAATTCACCAAATGGATAGAGGCCAAGCCTGTTAAAACGGCCAAATCCGGGCCGGTGATAGACTTCATATCAGGGGTAGTGCACCGTTATGGCATCCCCCACGGTATCATCACTGGTAACGGCACCAACTTCACGGCCGATGAAGTCAAATTATGGTGCAAAAACATGGGCATCAAGCTCGATTACGCCTCAGTCTATCACCCTCAAACCAACGGTCAAGTCGAGCGAGCAAACGGTCTAGTCATGAGCGGCATTAAACCCAGACTAGTGCAGTCCCTCAAGGAATCTAACACGCACTAGGTTGAGGAGCTCGACTCCGTACTCTGCAGGCTGCGGACCACGCCGAATCGTACTACCGGATTCACACCATTTTTATGGTGTACGGCGCAGAGGCAGTATTGCCGTGCGACATAATGCATGACTCACCTCGCGTGCGCATGTATGAATAAAGAGAAGCCGAGCTCGATCGGCAGGACAGTTTGGACGCATTGGAGGAGGAGCGCGATGTGGCAAAAGCTCGTTCCGCATTTTATCAACAGCAGGCTCAAGATATCAAAGCGAGGAAGTACGGGCCAAAGCTTACAACGTTGGCGAACTAGTTCAACGCCTGCCGGACAAGAAAAAGGACAAACTCAAGCCCAAATGGGAAGGTCCCTTCATCATCGACCAGGTCCTGACCGGCAGAGCATACCGTTTGCGAAACGCATCGGATAACCGACTCGAGCCGAACCCATGGAATGCAGCCCGTCTACGAAGATTCTACGCCTAAGCGCCGGACTCCGAGTTCGTCTCCTTCCTCCGTCCATATTTTCTATTTTTGTTGTCTTTTATTTCTATCCTTCCTCCTCCTTCTTCTTCAAGCCTTTAGAGGCTCGTTTGCGCTTCGTTCGCACATACTTGACGAGTTGTCCGCGCTCATTATACCTTGGGGCTTCTTTAACAGAAGCTTATTTATACGGGCTTCATGCCCAACACATGTGTCAAACTTCCGCATGTACCTTTTACTCACCATTATATGCATCGATATGACTTAAGTTTTGGCCAAGCTGGGTTGCCTGGCTCCTGTGCTTACCCCTATGTTCCCGATTGTTCGGCTAGGTGGTAAAGGGAGCACCTCTGCGATTGTTACTGCCGGGTTAGCCGGATGTGTACCTCAGACTAGGTGAAGCCGAAAGCCAGCGTTCTTAAGGGAATATTCGGTTGGTGAACTGAAGGATGATTTTTTAACTATTTATCCATCTGCCCCCAGATGATTTTCTGCTTTCTTAGCAGTTTGGACATGCACTTTAGGGCATGCCTCCCAGGGAAAGGAACCCTTAACGGAACTATTCTCCCTAGAAGATGTTTCTTACTATCCATGTAATATAACATAACTAGTTGGGCACTTGTCTGACATACAGCAATAATGACCCCTCGCCTTGCCTCCATGCATGCCCCGGTTCTTACATAACCGCGAGGTATTCGGTCACACTCGGACTATTGGGTCCCGAGGTCGGGTTTAAAAGGTCCTCTATGACAAACGATCTACAATCCGGCTAGAAGACATTTTTCATGTCATATTCAATTACATAGCCAACTCGACTAATTGTATTCCTCCTCAATGCCATCTAATAGGCTATCTAATTTACAATCTTGCTGGGAATACTTGGTGGCCAATTCTACTTGGCCGTACACTAAGCTTACAGGGATCTCCTTCCCATCAGGCCCCACAGGTCCGACCTCGGCCATGTGGTTTGGGTCACCAACCGTGTACCGCTGTCTTTACCATGGCCCAGCCTCCTGGCGCCTTGACGGCAGGCCGATATCTTCCATAGTCGGAAGCGCCACCGTGCTCCTTGAAGCCGATCTGCCGGCTCCCCAATGCCTTGAGCGGGGAGATAGATGGACACAAGGCACAGGCGACGCCTTTCATCACCCGCCCGAACTTCGTTTGCGGTACCGACGCATTCGGGAAGAAGATCACCAAGAACTGGGCATCTCCTCCTCGGGGCGACCTATGAGCAAACCTACATACATGTTTATGTTAGTCGCCTTCCTCGCCGAACTCTTTCAAAGTTCGCTCAAGCACTTATCGAAAATGCCGCGACGAAGCCGCCGATTCTCCTTTACGGAGTCGCATAACTGGGCACGAACATCCTTTAGTTCCTCACCCAGTTGGGTGTTGCCATCTTGGAGGTTATTTTTCTCCTGCCGCACCCTCGTAAGCACGCTCTCGCCGGCCTTTAGCTGGCGCAGGAGCTGTTGCTTGTCCGGATCCATCCCGACGCTATCTGCAATGTTAATGTCAGATTTATGCACACGCCGCACTTTGCGAAACTACTTCTACTTTGAAGGGCATATATTACCAGAGGAGTCTTCATGGCTTCCCGGTCATGCGGCTTCTTGACCTCAAGTTGGGCCTTGCACTCTTCAACTCCCCTGGGACAAACGGGTATTCTTTTCGGTAAGAACTCAGATTCCAAATGATCCTTAAATCAGTTATCCTAACTATTTTAAGTCTCGGGGCTCTTGGCATATATAATCGTCAAAATTCCTTACCCGTATGTCTTTCACATACCGCCCGTGGCTCTGGCTAGGCCATCTTGAGCGGCACGGAGGTGCGCTTCTCCCGAACTAAAGGCGTCCAACGCCTCTTGGGAGAAACATGTGTCACGTAGAATAGTCCGACGGCGCCTATGATTCATGGTGCTCTCCACCTCTGACTTGGTGGCGGACAATCTGTCGGCATCCTCCGTTGGAGGAGCATCCGACGCACGCCTCGTGTTTGTACCCCCTTCCGGACTCGGCTTGTGAGCCTGGTTGGCGGAGGTCCAATTATAACTTCTCCGGACTCAGTCCGGCGAGTGCTCTTTTTCCTGAAAAAACCACGAGCGTCAGTGTGCCTCCCAGGAACCTCTCCTTAAAACACGATGGCACATCATACCATTGTGGCGACGTCTCGAGTCATACCACACTTCTTTTCCGCTTTCTTTGGGCCGAAGCTGCCTTGTTGGACGGCCGGCGAGCTCGGCTTCCCGCTCAAGGCACCCCTGCGAAACACCATCAAATACGTGGTGATTATAAGTAAAGCACGGGTGGGTCATGGTATCCAGTGCCGGTCACGGTTACAGGAGGCCGGAAATAATCCGGTAGTCGGCACTAATGGAAACCAAAGCATTGTCGATGCTAAGTTGGTGGAACACCCCGTCGATCAGCTCCACCTTTATATCCGGGTCCTCTTCGGAGGCCGGATCGAGGGGCCGTTCCGGATCCTCGGGTTGTGGGGGCGGGCTGTGTATCTTCTCCACGGCCCGGCGCAGTTCCTGCGTAGAAACCATGAAATGAGATATTTAAACCACGGGAACATGGATCGGACAGGCCACAAAGATATTTTCTTACCCAACTTCGAGGATTGTTCGAAGAAAACCCGTTCAGTGGACTGACGCGGAGAAAATCCTCCTCTTCCCCTTTGTACATGGCGGACAAGGTCTTCAGCAGTTCGGTGACCGATCCCGCCCTTTATGCGGCCATGGCGGGTGGCATCGTCCTCCCGTTAAAGTCCCACATGGGGTGGCCCCTATATTGGAGCGGCTGCACTCCCCTCATAATGCAGATTGCCATGACTCCAATCATGGTCAAACCGGCATGAGCCAGTAATCTTATTCGGCTCATCAAGTAAAGGACGTCCCGGTCATTTTCCCTCCATGTAAAACCATTCCGGAAGGCCGATCCGAACAGGATCCGGCAGCGGGCGCCAACTTAGGCGCTTCTTCAGAGGAGCGTTGCTAAACTCCGGAAGGCCGATCCGAACAGGATCCGGCAGCGGGACGCCCTCCATGTAAAACCATTCCGAGGGCCAGTCCTCGGACACCTTCTTTGGGGTTCCGGATAAGTATCCGGTCCCGGCGATGCGCCATAGTTCGGCTCCGCCCACTTGATATATTGACCCTTCGTGAGAACGAGGCACAAGGCAGAACAATCTCTTCCACAGAGCGAAATGGGCCTCAACGCCCGAAACAGCTTCAAAGGGCCACAAAGCCCGCTATATGCGAGATGGAGGCAGGCGTAAGGTTGTGCAGCTGGAGGCCATAGAACTCCAGAAGCCCCCGGAGAAACGGATGGATTGGAAATCCGAGTCCTCTCATTAGGTAAGAGACGAAGCATACCCGCTCTCCCTTAGAGGGATCGGGGACGCTCTCCGCCTGCTTCCCGCCCTTATAAGTGGCGAGTCCGGAACGCACCGGAACCATGAAGGCCGGGGGAAGGAATCCCTTGGTTTGGAGCACCACCAATTCGCTGTGCGGGACTGAGCATCTCCCCCAATCTCCGGGCTGAGGGCTGGGAACGCGAGAGGAGGAGCCACGTCGACTGTCCATGGTGGAGTGGGTTTTTTGTCAAAGGCGCTCTGATGAAGGCTCGTGAAGGGAGGATGGTGTGATCCGGATCTGGATCCCCGTCTATTTTATAGACGGCTCATTTGCACAGCAAGGGGGGTAAATGTAAAGATACCCTGGCTTTTCACATTCGTTCGACACGTGGAAGATGGCCATTATTGGGCGTGGAAGCCGAGAAGCGCAATATTCACAAGAAAGCCGGACACTATTCAACACAGGATTCGGAAGGGAACCCGCCTTGCAATGCCGAAGACAATCAACACGCCGGACTTATCATCATTGAAGCCTGGTTCGGGGGCTACTGAGGGAGTCCTAGACTATGGGGTGTCCGGATAGCCGAACTATCATCTTTGGTCGAACTCTTGGACTATGAAGATACAAGATTGAAGACTTCGTCCCTTGTCCGGATAGGACTTTTCCTTGGCGTGGAAGGCAAGCTTGGCGATACGGATATGTAGATTTCCTACCATTGTAACTGACTCTGTGTAACCCTAACCCTATTCGGTGTCTATATAAACCGAAGGGTTTTAGTCCGTAGGACGAACAACAATCATACCATAGGCTAGCTTCTAGGGTTTAGCCTCTCTGATCTCTTGGTAGATCTACTCTTGTACCGCCCATATCATCAATATCAATCAAGCGGAGTAGGGTATTACCTCCATCGAGAGGGCCCGAACCTGGGTAAAAACATCGTGTCCCTTGTCTCCTGTTACCATCCGCCTAGACGCACAGTTCGGGACCCCCTACCTGAGATCCGCCGGTTTTGACACCGACAGCGCCCCTTGTCCGGCAAGTCCGGGCGATCTCGCCCCAGCCTCGGGTCATGTAGACCTTGCTCGGAGCGACAACCGCAACCTCCACTCCGGTCGCAGGGGTGCTGCAGCCAGCGTGCTGCAACCAGAGCTCCAGAGAGCCCCTCGATCGGATCTCGAAGGCGAAGGAGGGAGGAAGGTGAATCCAAGATTGAGGAGGCATGGCGGCGTGGAGCACAAGCTCTCGGGAGGAGCCCTCGGCATGGACTCCAGGAGGAACGACGCGCACCGCCGTGACCCGCCGGCGCCGACGGCGGCGTCGTCTGTGGCGCTCGGCGTCTACTCCTTCAGGGCCCTCAATGCTGGCGTACAAGGGCAGCGGGAACCCTGGCGGTGGCCGCTCGTGCCAGGGCCTCGACACCTCCTGCCGGGCGCCCTCATCTCGGCGGCAGATGACTAGCCATTTCTTCGGCGAAAGCGGGTCGGGACCCTCTCGGGGGGCCTTTCCCTTCTCTTATGCAGAAAACCGGTGGATCAGAGCCATTGTCGCAATGTGGAGCAAGGGCAAGGATGGAGAGGAAGGAGTAGCAAGAAGAGATGGACAGGAAGGGCTTGCGCCATTCCGTACTTATAGCCGGAGGAGGCCAACCGTCGGCCTCCACGATCGCAGGTAATCATGACCCATTTCTGCGTGTAGGGACTTGTCGAATCATGCGGTTGCCGAGGCGTCGTGGGGAGGCGGAGACGCCCACGACCAATCAATCGCCACACGGTACCCAAGGCCGTAGGCTGTTGGGGCCCGCGGCGCTTCGCACTTGCCCCTTCGCTTCTCTACTAAGCCAAGTCCGGGCGCGCCTTGGGCCCGGGGGCTACTGTCGGCGTTCTGGGAACAGGGTCCCCAGGCTTGCCTGCCAGCGGCCTGCAGCATGGATCAAGTGGGGGCCCAGCGCGGCCCAGCTTCATCAGCTCAAGCTCAAGACCCTCGCGAGGGGCCAAGCCTCATGAGGCGGGGCAGCAGGAACCTTCGTCGGGGGCACCCTCGTCAAGCGAGGCTCACGAGGAGGCGGAGAGATCAAGGCAGTGGTACCTCACGAGGGTGCCCGTGGCGCAAGCCATGGCGATCGAGACCAGGTGAGGCGCCCGACTCTTGATGTCCTCATTTCCCCTTTGGTGCAAAGGAGGCAAGCACAGGCCAAGGCATCAGGCAAAGGTTACCTCTTCGGTGCAACAAGACCAAGACCAGCTGAGCAGCAGGAAGGAGGTCATCGTGGAGCCCAGGACGGCGTCACCATCAGAGCCTTTGGCAGCCGAAGACCAACTTTAGTCAGGATAAGTGTACTAGATGTTCCCCTTCAAAATGGCCAATTGTTGGCGCCCTTCCCGCTCATTATTTGGGAAGAGGCCCAGGGCCTCGCTCTATAAATAGGACTAGACACCACAAGGTAGAGAGGGAGGTAGGAGCATCGAGTAGAGGAATCTGATAGAGCCCTAGCAGAGAGAGAGAGAGAGAGGCGACTGAACTCACCCAAGCAGTTCATCGCACCAGCCCAAGAACACCCCTCGCGAGGCTGTTCTTCCTTTGTACTGTTCTTCATCAGCCCCTGAGGCAATCCACCACACCACACACTGGAGTAGGGTATTACACCTGGCAGTGGCCCGAACCAGTATAAACCTCGTGTCTCTTGTGTTGTTCATCGTTCATAGTTTAGATCCCTTGCTAACCATCGACGCGTGAGCTGGTAGGGGAAAGATCTCCGCGCGCACCCCAGTGTTCGAACCTCCAGGGTCTGCCGGAACCCGAAATCCGACAAGTTTATCTTATAAAAGAAAACTACAAAAAAATGGAATTGAGTTTGTCTCATACGCTTCATCTTTTTAATATCTTTCGTGAGTATGATGGAAAGGAAAATTGTGCCAAAGTGTTAGAAGAATGCATTAAATTGTTTGGCACTAAATCTTTGAATGATGAGCATGATTGCAATGTTGTTAGTATGAACTCATTGAATATCCATAGTACTAATGATGATTGCACTAGTTATGATGAAAATGCCTCCTTAAACATGTCAATTTTTGTGGAGTGCATTGGGTTTGCAAGGACACACCAAATAGGGAAGATAGATATTGCAAGGGGCATAAGTACTTAGAAACTGAATGGTTGCAAGAAAGGCTAGATGCGTGTGCTAAAAATTTAAACTTTATTAGCCATACTTGTGAACTTTGCAATGAACGTGATCATTTAAGTACTCAATGCAAATTGTGTCATGATCTTATCGTGTCCAAAAATTGTGATGACTTGATTTCCCTTGCACATCATAATGAACTTAGTTTTCTCTTGGGTTATGAAGAAATTAAACGTATAACTAAGGACATTCCAAAATTTTCCCTTGATGGAGTTATTCATTTTGATCTAGAAGAAATTTATATGTATTGTGCGGTGAATTGTATTGAAAATCCTTATATTGCCAATTACATAAAGAAAAGAAAACAAATAGAAGATGAAGAGAATGCTAACAAAAGGGAAGAGACTTCCCAATATTCTCCTATTATTTCTTATGATGAATCAGGTAACGAGGAGGAGCCTTCTATTCAACCAATATCATTAATAAGGAGCTCCAAAAGAGGATTGAACCCACACATGAGGTGAAGAAGAAAAAGAAAAAGGAAGAGAGGTAAAAGGTATCTCTCCCAAATAAAGTTGCTCCTATTATTGTTGTGCCTCATGAAAATGAAGATGATACACTTGATGATGATCTCGTTATGCCTATTGCTTGTTGTGATGATTATGATTGGGAAGACAATGATACTTCTTATGATCTTGAAAATCTTTTTGGCACTTGCTTGGAAGAACATAATAATTGCTATACTATCCGTGCTATCTATACTATTAATGATGAGAGTGATTATGCTTATGATATGAAAAGGCCCAAGCTTGGGGAACCTATGTTTGATGAGGATGACATATTTGAGAATATATTTGCTGTAATTAATGTTTGTCCCAAGCTTTGGGATGCTATGTTTAATAATTATAATATTTTTAGCCTCCCAAGTTTTGATATGCTAAGTTGTTATGATGATAGCATGCCTTCTATCTATGATGATTATATTGATGAAAGTGGGTTTGGAAGAGTGCAAACTTTAGGAAGTAGTGATCCCACAATATTGGAGGATTTTGAATCTTATAATATTTATGAAATTGGATATGGAGAGGTCATGACTTTATTTAGTGATGTATCCACCATTTCGGAAGAGGTTTCAATCGATTATGATGAGAACAAAGTTGCTACTTATGATGATTATTGTGATAAAACTTATACTATAAAGAGTAGCGATGATTATATTTATAAAACTTGTCATGATTATGAGTACCCTTTCTCTGAACATTACTCTTTTAATGTGGAAACAATTTATTGTATTCAAGTCTCTTATGATACTCACACTATTCCGAATGAGAAGAATTTTGCTTATGTGGTGAGTAATAAAATTTCTATGCTAGTAGATCATGAAAAGAATGTTTTAGGTGATGGTTATATTGTTGAATTCATTCATGATTATACTGAAAATTATTATGAGGGTGGAATATATGCTTGTAGGAATTGCAATAATATCAAGTTTCCTCTCTATATGCTTAAAATCTTGAAGTTATGCTTGCTTTACCTTCCTATGCAAGTTGATTCTTGTTCCCATAAGTTGTTTGCTCACAAAATCCCTATGCATAGGAATGGGGTTATACTTAAATGTGCTAGTAATATTATTCATGATGCTCTCTTTATGTTTCAATTCTTATGTTTTATGTGAGCATCATTGAAATCATCATGCCTAGCTAGGGGCGTTAAACAATAGCGCTTGTTGGGAGGCAACCCAACTTTATTTTAGGTTCTTGATTTTTGGTTATGTTTAGGAATAAATAATACATCTAGATTCTGTTTATATGTGGTTTTATGTTTTAATTAGTGTTTTTGCCAAGTAGAACCTTTGGGAAGACTTGGGTGAAGTCTTTATGATCATACTGTAAAAAACAGAAACTTTAGCGCTCACGAGATTAGCTAGAACTTTTTACTGGATAGTGATATTTAGTTGATTATTTTTTAATATGATTACTATACAAATTACACAGGTCCACCAATTTATTTTAGAATTTTTTGAGTTCCATAAGTTTGCGTTAGTTACGATTACTACAGACTGTTCTGTTTTTGACAGATTCTGTTTTTGTGTGTTGTTTGCTTATTTTGATGAATCTATGGCTAGTAAAATAGTTTATAAACCATAGAGAAGTTGTAATACAGTAGGTTTAACACCAATATAAATAAATAATGAGTTCATTACAGTACCATGAAGTGGTGTTTTGTTTTCTTTCGCTAACGGAGCTCACGAGATTTTCTGTTAAGTTTTGTGCGGTGAAGTTTTCAAGTTTTGGGTAAAGATTTGATGGACTATGGAATAAGGAGTGGAAAGAGCCTAAGATTGGGGATGCCCAAGGCACCCCAAGGTAATATTCAAGGATAACCAAGATCCTAAGCTTGGGGATGCCCCGGAAGGCATCCCCTCTTTCGTGTTCGTTCATCGGTAACTTTACTTGGAGCTACATTTTTATTCACCACATGATATGTGTTTTGCTTTTTTGTTAGTATTTTCTTGATGTTAATTATAATAATGTTTTGAATCTCTATTTTCAATAAAAATGCCAAGTATAGCCTTTACCATGCTTATTTTGCAAGTATACATGTTGCTGTTTCAAAACAGAAAGTTTACCGCTGTTGCAAAAATTCCCTAGAAAAGTCAGAATGTGATAAAATGTTGAAACCTTTTGCATAATAAGCTATGATAAATTTACTACAGTGGGAATTTTCTTTCATATTTTTTGGAGTTAGGTAAGTCTGATGAATCTTGCATTCTTTATAGACTGTCCTGTTTTGGCAGACTGCTGTTATGTTTTCATTGTTTGCATATGTTTTCTTGTTTAATGATTCTATTTGAGGATAGGAGTATTAAATATGCAGAGGCATTTAGTATGAAATGTTGAATAATAATTTTAGTGATTTGCTACAGTATAGTATGATAAGGTTTTTGCATTGGGTTATACTAACTTATCTCACGAGTTCTTGGTGAGTTTGGTGTGGATGAAGCTTTCGATATTTAGGAAACCGTGATATGAAAGGAATTAAGGAGACACAAAAGTTCAAGCTTGGGGATGCCCAAGGCACCCCAAGATAACATTTCAAGAAGTCTCAAGCATCTAAGCTTGGGGATGCCCCGGTAGGCATCCCACCTTTCTTCTTCGACAACTATCGGTTAGTATCAGTTGGTCCTAAGTTTTTGCTTCTTCACATGATGTGTGCTATCCTTGAAATGTCGTTTTATTTAGCCTTGCTTGCTGTTTGAATAAGGTATCAAGATCTGAAATTCTTAAATGTTAGAGAGTCTTCACATAGTTGCATAATTATTCGACTACTCATTGATCTTCACTTATATCTTTCGGAGTAGTTTATTGTTTGCTCTAGTGCTTCACTTATATATTTTAGAGCATGGTGGTGGATTTGTTTTATAGAAACTATTCTCATGCTTCACTTAGATTATTTTGAGTCTTAAATAGCATGGTAATTTGCTTAAATAATCCTAATATGCTAAGCATACACGATTTGTAAGAATTCTTATGAGTGTGTTGAATACTATGAGAAGTTTGATGCTTGATAATTGTTTTGAGATATACATATGGTGATATTAGAGTCATGCTAGTTGAGTAGTTGTGAATTTGAGCGATACTTGTGTTAAAGTTTGTGATTCCCGTAGCATGCACGTATGGTGAAACGTTATGTGATGAAGTCGGAGCATCATTTATTTATTGATTGTCTTCCTTATGAGTGGCGGTCGGGGACGAGCGATGGTCTTTTCTTACCAATCTATCCCCCTAGGAGCATGCGTTCTTTATGACTAATGTTGAGTCCATGGATTATACGCACTTCTTCCTTCCACCATTGCTAGCCTCTCTAATATCGTGCACTTTTCATCGGTATCATACACCCACCATATACCTTCCTCAAAACAGCCACCATACCTACCTATCATGGCATTTCCATAGCCATTCCGAGATATATTGCCATGCAACTTTCCACCGTTCCGTTTATTATGACACGCTCCATCATTGTCATATTGCTTAGCATGATCATGTAGTTGACATTGTATTTGTGGCAAAGCCACCATTCATAATTCTTTCATACATGTCACTCTTGATTCATTGCATATCCCGCACAATCACCGGAGGCATTCATATAGAGTCATATTTTGTTCTAAGAATCGAGTTGTAATTGTTGAGTTGTAAGTAAATAAAAGTGTGATGATCATCATTTTTAGAGCATTTTCCCAAGTGAGGAAAGGATGATGGTGTCGGGGCAGGCTGATCTGGCCCACGAACACCTATGGGACCGGCGGACCGAGCCCCTTTCGGTTCGGCGGGGAGCGGAGGTCGCACGAAGAGCAGATCGAGGCGAAGCACACGAGAGGTTTACCCAGCTTCGGAGCTCTCCGGAGAGATAACACTCCTACTGCTGCATGTGTGGGTGTATTGCGTTCTTGCTCGGGAGCGCTTGGGTGCTACAGTATACACGAGCTGCTTACGAGACCGAGCGTGGGGGGAACTGATCGACCCCTTCTACGTTGCGCATGGGCCTCCTTTTATATCCTCAAGGGGTCTCCGACAGGTGGCAACGTAGACAAGGGTACAAATGGAAAAGTAGTGGTTGGTACACCTACTTGTACAAAGGTAATACGATGCATCATACCTAACCCCGACGGCGGGGACAAAGGCATTAAATGCCCGCTTCACGTCGCCCTAATAAAGGTGCAAACGAGGGACCGTCAGGGCGCCACCGTTCGCGCGATGGCAAACTTGTCAGCGCCGCTTGCCACCTCGCCGCTGGCTGCACTGACCTCTCGCCACGCGACGCTCGAAAGGCCCTGTAGGCGACATGTTAGTGGATGTGCTGGAGCGTAGGTACAAAGTGGTGGCCTGCCGCGGCAAGCGCCTTGCCGCGGTTGTTGTCTTGTCGCATCCGGAAGCTTGTCGCTCGCCGGGCCTTCCCGGCAAGCTCCTCTTGCCGGGGCCTTGTCTTCTAGGTGCCTTGGGTGGCCTTCCCGGCAAGCTCCTCTTGCCGGGGCCTTGTCTCCTTGTCTTAAATACTTTGTTCTTGAATGGCTCCAAAGGAACCACGGAGGACCTTGGCGGTCACCCAGTAAGCTTTGCCGCGGAGGGCTGCAACTGCCCGTGCACAAGTTCGGGATACCAGGTACCCTACTCTAGTACACCGGCAGAGCCCCGGCTGGGCCACACACGGTGCCGAGCGCTGTTGGGCCAGGCCCATAACAGGGCACGGGCACGCGCGGCCTGGGTCACACCATAACTCACCCCGGACCCACCACGCCCTCCACAAACGGCACGCATCGACTGCGGCGTCGTGTGAGAGATCGTGGGTGAGATCGTGGGGGGTTTCTTTATTCGTAATAATGGAACGTCCGCCTCCCTCTTTATAAGCAGAAGCGAGGGCAGGCCGCCCATCTCGCCAGTTGCTGTCCCATCGAAAAACCACCGCTGCTCCCCCCTTCTCTTCAAGGCTGAAAAGAGAGGAGCGCTCCGCCCCCCATCGCCACCAGCATCATCAACGCCGTCGACCTCCTCCACCTCCTCCGCCATGGGCCCGAAAGCCGACAAGGGGAAGGCCGTGAAGTCGGCCGAGGCGCAGCGGCTTGCGGCGCTGCGGAAGGAGCAGGCCATCTTCCCCTCACCGCCGCGAGGAGCTGAGGGAGAACTACTATCTCTTCCGGGTCGACGGAGACGCGGCGCATCCGCGCACGAAGGTACTCCACCGCCGCTTGGAACTGGCCCCGACCGGGTATCCCTTCTTCGCTCTTCTTCTATCGCGGGCTCGCCCGCCTTTCTCTGAATTCTTTGCGACATCATGAACACCTCTGGGTTCCGCCTCCTTGATTTCACCCCCAACGCCGTTCTGACCATGGCAGTTTTCGCACATCTCTGCGAAAACTTTGTCGGAGTCCACCCAAATGTAGCCCTTTTTCGTCACTTCTTTTTACCCCGTGTTGAGAGAGGAGAGCCTCTTGCCGGAGGAATCGCTTGGATCTCCAGGGTCGGCAAGAAGGAAGCTTATCTGGAGGGAGAGCTCGGTAGCAAATGGGAGGAGTGGAGGGCGGATTGGTGCTGGATTGTTGAGGAGAACCCGCAGCCATTTACCGCCCAAATACTAAACCCCAGAGAGTGCGCAAAGAACGATTGGAGCAATCTGGCCCCGGAAGACGCTAGGCTGAAGATCGCAGTCACCCGAATCCTCCGCCTCAGACTTGCCGGACTCACCGTAGGCACTGTTGGCGCAGACTTTCTTCACCACCGCATCGCCCCCTTGCAGGAGAGAAGGAGACCTGCCTGGGAAGTTCAGAACGCAGCAGATATCATGAGGCTGCGCCCGGGCCTCAACTTCAACTTCACCGTCTTGGAGCTTGACGCGATGCTCTTAGAGCTGTTCAAGCCCGATCCCGATCATCCAGAGATGTTTAGGTTGTCGAGGGGCGTCGTTCCGTTGTGCAACAATTCCGCGCTTGACCGCATCCGTGCAATGATGCCGTCGTGCGACTCACATGGAATTGTCCCAACTTGGCAAGAGCCGGCAGATGACGTCGTGCGACAGTTCTTTGACAATCTGGTAGAAATGCCGATCCGCCCCGACGAAAGCGGAGGGCCTCACCCGCGACACTATCGGCGATGAGATGCAGCGCCGCCACCAGCTGGAAGAGGCGGCAGCGGCTGCCTGCCAAGTAGTTTGGCTTCACTTTGGAGGAGGCAGAGGCAGCTGAGGCGGCAAGCCTTGTCGAGCGAAATGAGTTTGCCGGCGAGGAAGAGCTTGCCGAGCTCAAGCCGAAGTCGAGCGAGCCGCCGAGGGCGCATCCTCCCACCTCCAAGCAGCTTGTCATGGCGGAGCCTCCAGCTCCACCAAGACGGGCGTCTTCGCAAGGCCGGAGGCGTGGCGAAGCGGCGAGCAGACGGGCCAACAGCCGCAGCGCCGCGCGACGCGCTCCACCGCGGCAAGCACTGTTGCTGCGGGAGCACCTCACGCAGCTGCGGCAACTGGAGCGGGGCCCTCGCAGACCATCGGTTCCGCTCCCACCAAGCGTCCAAGGGAACCCACTCCTCCGCCTCGTCGTACTGGAGGCGGGCCAGAATTTGACCTCTCCGCGCTCAGCTCCGACGAGGAAGAAGAAGAGTAAGATTCCTTGTTGTACTTTTAATTCTTCAATTTGTTGCTTTGTCTTGTATCTGATTTGCTTTACTCTGAACCCATTCCTTTTCAGGACGCTGGCCCAGAGAATGTCGAAGAGAGCCAAGACCCCGGTGATTGTCGTCAAGGACGAACCTGCTGCGACAGCAGGAGGCGCGTCCGAGACCATCTTGCCGGATGCGGCAACTCTTCTTCAAAGTAGCCCCCAGCGCAGCCCCCAGCGTAAGTATATGGTCTATTCCTTGCTGTTCGGCGTGCATGAGTGCTTTTTCCTTGCTGATATCTGGCTGTTGATTTGTGTAGGAGCCGAGCAGCCTCCTTCTGCTTCGACTATGCCGCCAAGGGTGGATTCCCCGGCAAGGGAGCGTTCTCCCGCAAGGGAGACTTCTCCGGCAAAGGGTAGGTCTCCGGCAAGGGACGTCACCAGCGATCCCTTAGCGGCGGAGACCATGACCGTAGACTGCTGATTTTGTCTTGCCTGAAAACTTCCCTTGTGTTTTTCTTCTTCTGATTTTGTCTTTGAATATTTGCCTAAATTTCTTCATCCGTCCGCCACAGAGCCAATGGAGACGGAGGTCGCCGGCGAGGAGGACGTGCGCGGCAACACTAATGAAGGCGCCGCCATGGAAGAAGAAGCCGGCCGACGAGCTGCCGCGGCGAAGAGGGCCGCTGCCGCCGCAGAGCCGGGCGAGGGTCTGGCGATCGACCTGACGACTCGAGGCCGCAGGAGCGCCAGCGCTTACGCCGATCGCCGATCCCTCCGCCCGCTGCAGCTGCCAGTTCAAGAGCCCCAGCCCGGCGCCTATTTGAAGGCCGGCGATGGCGTCTTCATCAAGCTCCCGTGGGAGTCGAGCTCCAGGGCGCCGGCCGAAGGAGAGACTTTCAACGAAGAGCTGCTCGCCTCTGCTGGACTGACGCTAGTCGACGCGCCAAGCAGCAGCAGCGGCGAGCCTGAGCAGGAGCAGCTGCTGCGGAGGCTGTTGTCGCTCTACCGCGCCCGACAGGCCAAACTAGAATCCCGAGAGGCGCTTGTCGTGAAGGCGGGAGCAGACATCGAGAAATGCGCGGAGGAGCTCCGGGGCCACAACCAGGAAGCTCTCCGGTCCCTGGCAGAGGAACGGGAGCAACTCGCCGAGGAGCGCAAGGCCTTCATCCTCGAGAAGGCTGAAGCTGAGGAGGAACATCGGCTTGCCGCCGAGAAGTTGTCTGCACAGGAAGGTGAGTTGGCGCAGCGGAAGGTTAACCTTGACAGCCACGAGGAGGATCTTGCCATGCGCGAGCAAACATTTGGCGGGGCTCTCAAGGAAGCAAAGGATGCTGCCGCACGCCGAGGCCGCCAAGAAGGAGCTGGAGACGAAGGTGGCGCAGTTGGAGGCCGCCTCAAGGAGAGCGGTGAGGAGCTTGTTGCACTCAAGCACGAGCGAGAAGGACGCCTACACTCTTGGCGAGCTGCAGGGCCGTCTCGCCGAGAGGAGCAAGGAGCTCAGCCGCCAGAGACTCCAATGCAGATGTTGAGTTGAAGCTAACTACTTTGACTCGGTATTTGGACGGCGCCAGGGAGCAGGAGGTGGCCTTGAAGGAGAAGATCAAGGCCGACGAGGGGCTCTTGGCGAGTCTTGTTGCCACCCAGAGTGCCTTGAGGGAGAACGTGGAGCACTGGACCGAGGTCTCGTGGATCTTGCTGCAGCCATCCACGAGGAGCTTATGGAGCCGGGATGGTGGATCTTGGATATTCCTCCGACGAGCACCTCCAACCCAGCGCCAAGCTTAGCTTGTTCTTCAAGGGCGTGGTGAAGGCCCTCCAGTGACTCCGGAAAAAGTCCCAAAGCAGCTGGCCGAGGAGTCGCGCCAGATCTGCTGGAGCTCTCGAAGGTGCTTGATGAAGGTGGCCTTCGCAATCCAGGCCTCAACCTCAACAACGTCCTCAAGTCCCTGCCGCCGGATGCTGATGTGGAGGCGCTCAAGACCCTTGTCGCACCCATTGTGGACAGGGTGAGCGGAATCAAGAGGGTTGAGGGCGATCACGTAGATTAGGCCGCCCGTTTTCTCTTTCTCTTGCCGCTGCTGGTCATATCATAAGAACAATCCTTTAGAGCTGCGGCAAGCTATCTTGTAATATAACTCTATCTTGGGTATCAATTGCTATGTTATTTCCTTTACTTGATTCCTTCCTTTGTATGTTTTTGCCCTACGCTTTTAGGGAACTTGTCGGCGTGGGCACCTGAGCCACTAGCGCTGAGTGCGCGACGTCAGCAGCCTGCTGGCGGTGCCGCCTCCGACAAGTAACCTTGTCGCAACTAGTCGCAGCTCACTTAAGTTGTTGAGCGGACTCGAAACAAAGTAAGGGCGCAACTAGCTACGAGTTGGTTCCTCTGCGCACAGGTTTTCCATACAAAGTACTGTCGTTCGAGGAAGATAACTTAAATTTTTTTAAAACTGATTGCTCAAACTTTGGCAACTTAGCTTTTCTGTCGTTTACTTCCCGGCAAGGTTAGGCTTCCTTGAGCGACGCTTGGTCCACACCATTATCTTCTCCTTTCCCCCCGGTAAACTTGTGTGCGAGGGAACCTTCCTTTCTTTGATAAAGAGAAAGAAGAGAAAATAAAGATATGGAGCCTTATGGCTCATTATTACTTACCAGGGGCAGGTGCTGCACAAAGTGTCAGATAACGCATGCAAATAGAAGTAAAAAGCATGAAATTGACAAGATGTGCGAAGCACGCTAGCTTTACTCATGCACGGGTCTGCGCTCGCTTTGTACAAAGGATTACATGCAACAGCGGCAAGACTTGTACAAAAGGTGGTTGTCAAACAGGTTCCGGCAACCGCGCCTCTGAGTAAAACTTACGAAGATGCTCAATGTTCCAGGAGTTGCTCACCGGAATGCCATCTTCGGTCTCAAGGCGGACAGCGCCAGGCCTAGTGACTCGTTTCACCCGGTAAGGGCCTTCCCACTTTGGCGTCAACTTGTTGGAATTCTTGGCGGACTGAACTCGCCGAAGAACAAGGTCGCCTTTCTCGAGACTTCTGGCTTTGACTTTGCGGCTATGATAGCGGCGCAAAGCTTGCTGGTACCGAGCAGCTCGTACAGCAGCCTGAAGACGACCTTCCTCAAGGAGCAGCGCGTCATCTTGTCGCAGCTGCTCTTGCTCAAGCTCATCATAAGCGAGCACTCTAGTCGATCCGTATCTGAGTTCCGTGGGGAGAACTGCCTCTGCTCCATAGACTAGAGCGAAAGGTGTGCGGCGGTGGCTCGATTTGGCGTCGTCTGATCGACCAAAGAACCACTGGCATTGCTCAATCCAGTTTCTTCCGCACTTGCGCAGCTTGTCGAAAGTTACGGTCTTGAGCCCGCAAAGCACTTCAAGATTTGCCCTCTCCGCTTGACCGTTGCTTCTCGGATGAGCAACGAAGCGAAAGCGGAACCTTGGCGCCAAGATCTTGGACGTCTTTGCATGAAGGTGCGGCTCGTGAATTGCATTCTCGTTGTCGGTGATGATCCCGTTAGGGATTCCAAACGGCAAACAATCGACCAAGAACTTGATCGCCGATCGTCATCACCTTCCTCATCGCTTCCACTTCCGCCACTTTGTGAACTTGTCGATTGCAACGCATAAGTACTCAAAGCCCCGACAACTTCGGGAAAGGGGCCGAGGATGTCGAGCCCCTGCACCAAAAATGGCCAGGATAAAGGGATCGTCTGGAGAGCTTGAGCTGGCTGGTGTATCTGTTTGGAATGGAACCGCACGCTTCACACTTGGTTACTTGTGCGGTTGCATCCTCGGAGGCTGTCGGCCAAAAGAAACCTTGCCGGAATGCTTTGCCGACAAGTGCTCTGGCGCCAATGTGGTGACCACATATGCCTCCATGTATCTCTCTCTGCCAACAGCTTTTGTCCGTCTTCCCGGTGAATACACTTCAATTTCACAGTTGAGTCTTCTTACATGCAGTGTCTTTGTCGACAAACCTGGTACATACTTGATCATGCGGGCTACTCTTTCCGCTTCTTCTTGTTCTTGGGAAGTTCTCCTGTCTGAAGGAAATGGACAATCTGCTGCGCCCATGCTGGAGCTTGCGGCTCGACAACAAGGACTAAAGGCACATCTGCTGCTGCGGGAACATCAGCTTCTACGGCGAGAACTTGGGGCTCTGCCAAAGCTTGATATTCCCCGGCAAGCTTGCCAGAGCAAAACTTGTCGGGAGCGCCTCGCTTCAACGAAACAAACCACAGGGCTTGTCGGAGCAGACTGCTCCTCAACACTGTGGGTGTCGATCTTGGGGACCTTCTTGGCGGCGGCTTCGAGAAGCTCTGCCGGAAAGTAGTCACCAGAGATCAACTTCCTCTTCTTGCTCTGTCTAGTTGATGGCGTTACAGACGGTTGAGTCAGCTTGAGAACAAAGATCCCTGGTTCCACAGGTAACTTAAGTGCGGCGCACTTTGACAGGCCATCAACAATGTTGTTCTGAGCTCTTGGAATATATTCCATCTGTAGGTCGTCAAAGTGTTCTTCTAGCTTTCTCACTTCATCAACATAAGCTTCCATCAATGGACTCTGATAATTCTTGTTCACTTGGCGGATGACAAGCTGTGAGTCACCCCTGACAAGGAGCTTCTTGATCCCAAGGTCTCATCATGATCCTGAGACCGGCAAGCAAACCTTCATACTCTGCAGTATTGTTTGTTGCTTGCTCCTTGGAAAAGTGCATCTGGACTACATACTTGAGGTGCTCTCCGGTGGGTGCGACAAGTAGCACGCCCGCACCGGCACCTTGTAGCGAGAAGGCACCATCAAAGTACATCAGCCACTCTTTGCTTGATTCCTTGACGGGGATGCTTGTTTCTGGAGTTTCTTCATCTGGTGTTGGCGTCCATTCTGCTATGAACTCCGCCAATGCTCTGCTTTGGATAGTTGAAGTGCTCTCAAACTTGAGGCCAAAGCTTGATGTTCAGTGCCCACTCAACAATCCTGCACATTGCCTCTGGATTTTGCAAGATCCTCTTCAGCCGAAAACGAGTGACAAGCTGTGATCTCATGTGCACGAAAGTAATGGCGCAGCTTTCTCGAGGCCATGAGGAGGCGAAAAGCAATTTCTGCACACCAGAGTACCTTGACCTAGCCCCTACGTAAGGGAACCGACAAGTAAATGGGCGCTGCACCATTCTTTTCTCAGTATCTTCTCATGTGTCTGCAGATCCATCCTCGTCGGGACCAGAGCTTGCCCGTGAAGCCCCACAGCAGCCGGATGCATCTCGCCATGGTTGCTAGCTCATCATCCGCCTCCCTCTCCGCTACTAACGCAGCACTAACCACTTGATTGGTTGCCGTTATATATAGCAGCAACTTCTCTTGTGGCTTAGGTGCGACAAGTGTTGGAGTGGAGGATGTATCTCTTCAAGTCTGCAGCGCAGCCTCCGCTTCCGGAGTCCATTGCATCGGACCTGCATTTTTCAAAATTTTGAAAAATGGCAGGGCGCGCTCAGCAGACCTAGAGATAAACCTGCTGAGAGCAGCTACGCAACCGGCAAGCCTTCGTACATCCTTGACGCGCTTTGGTGCTTCAATCTGCTCAATGGCCTTGATCTTGTCGGGATTGGCTTCAATTCCCCGCTGAGACACGAAGAACCCGAGAAGCTTGCGGAAGGGACTCCAAACACACACTTCTCGTGGTTGAGCTTGAGGTTGATCTTGCGCAGATTTGCAAAGGTTTCGTCTAAATCTTGAATCAGAGTCGCCTTGTCCTTGCTTTTGACCACTATGTCATCCATGTAGGCTTCCACATTTCTGTGCATTTGCGGCTCAAAAGCGTCATGGACTACTCTTGCAAATGTTGAACCAGCATTCTTTAACCCGAAGGGCATCCGTACAAAACAATATGTGCCACATGGGGTGATGAATGCAGTCTTCTCCTCATCCTCTTACGCCAGAAGATCTCGATGATATCCTCGAGTATGCATCCGTAAATGAGAGCAAATCACATCCGGCCGTGGAGTCAACAATCTGTCGATGCGCGGCAAGGAAATGGGTCTTTGGGACAAGCTTTATTGACATCGGTAAAGTCGATACAAAGCCTCCATTTCCCGCTAGCCTTCATGCATAACTACAGGATTGGCCAACCACGTAGGATGGAGCACTCCTCGACAAGGCCTGCTGCTTCCAATTTCTTGATTTCTTCTGCGATGAACTCTTGGCGCTCCACCGCACCTTCGACTTTTTTGCTTGACGGGCCGCGCATGAGGACAAACGGCAAGATGGTGCTCAATTACTTTCACAGGAACACCGGGGATGTCAGACGGTTGCCATGCAAACACGTCGACGTTCGACCGCAGGAAAGCAACGAGCGCGCTTTCCTATTTAGGGTCGAGAGTGGCACTGATGGTGAAGGTACCACCAGTGCCGTCCTCCTTGGCGGACACCTTCTTGGTCTCTGGTGGAGCTGCCATCGTCTTCTTACACTTGTCGGTGGAGCTCGATGGTGCGTCCTCGACGGTAGCGCAAAGCACTCGAGGAGGTGCGCTTCTTTGGAGTGGGCATCGAGCTCTTGCCGGACTTGGTCTTCTTCTTCCCCAGAGCTTCAGCGGCAAGTGGCTTGCAATCTGTTGCAGCTGCTGCTTCCAGTAGATCTTGTCGGCGCAGATAAGAGATCCTTCTTGTCGCCAGGGACGGAGATGACACTTATCGGGCCCGGCATCTTCAGGCATGTTGTATGCATAGTGAGAGGCTGCCATGAATTTGGCGAGTCTTTGGGCGGCCAAGTATCCCATTGTAAGGCAATGGAAAGTCAAGAACGTCAAAGGTGACCCTCTCACCCCTGAAGTTCAACTTCACGCCAAATGTCACCGCAACGTGATCTTTCCCTTCGCTTGCTCCTTCCCGGATTGATTCCTTGGAAAGTGCCGGTCTCTTCGAGCTCGCCATCGAGGATCCGAGTTTCGAGCACCGCGGAGGAGATCGAGTTCAAGCCGGCCCGCCACAACTAACATCTTGGTGACCTTGAGGTTGCGGATAGTTGGTGAAACTAACATCGGCAAGCACCCGACCGCAGTTATGCGATCGTGGTGGTCCTCAATATCAAAAGATGATAGGCGTCTTGGACCATTTCGGAGGCTTGCGTGACTCGATGGATGGTTACGCCGCATTGACCTCCCGCATCCACCGCTTGAGCCGGGCGGTGTGAGGTATGCAGAGAAGCACCGCCAACGCACAGGACCTCTGTGGCTTTCTCGAACTCCTGTTCATCGGCCTCGTCATCATCCATGTCTTCATCATCGCTGCCGTCGTCTTCATCCTTGTCGCGGTAGCGTGGAGGTCTGTCTCCTTGCGCTGCTTGGCCTTGCCGCGGTGTCCTCCCCGGCCGACGTTTCTTGCTAGCTCCTCCAGCACCTTCCATGGCCTTCTCCATGTTGCGCCGTTCGTATTCAGCCTTCTGCTGCTCGACAAGCTGCTCGACCTTCTTGCAGCTCTGGAGGTCATGGCCCTTGGTGCGGTGGATCTTGCAGTACTGCTTGCCGGAGCCATCCTGCTTGTCGGCGACCGCCACAGACTGGCAGTTGGTGCTAGCGGCAACCTCCTTGCCGGAGCTACCAGCCTTGGCTTTCTTGGCGCCATCTCCGTTGCCGGACTGCTCAACAACTAGCACATCTTTGCCTTTCTTTTTCCTGTTGCCCCGCCGCCGGCTCTTCCTTGCCGGAGCGGTCTCCTCACTATCAGATCCTCCTGCTTCAGTATTCTCTCCGGGGAGTCTCCTCCCTTCCTCAGCACGTGCACACTTGTCGGCCAGGGCATATAGCTCACTGACGTCTCTGATCTTGCACATCGCCATCTCCTCCCGCATCCTGCGCTTCCGCATGTTCTGATGGAACGCGCTGATCACCACGGCAGGGTGGACATCTGGGATGTTGTGCTGCACACGGCTGAATCTCTGGATGTATTTCATGCAGGGGCTCTCCTTCCTTCCGGGCGGCGAGATGAAGGTCGCTTTCTTGGCCATGGGGCTTGTGGCCGCCTACAAAGGCGCCGACAAACCGATGGCATAGATCTGCCCAAGAGGATATGGAGTTGTCCGGCAAGTGCATGAGCCAGGATCGACATTGGGCTTGAGCACCAGCGGGAAGTAGTTGGCAAGGATCTTGTCGTCTCGCCCCCCGGCAGCTTGCACCGCGATGGTGTAGATGCTGAGGAACTCCGACGGATGCGTCTTGCCGTCGTACTTCTCTGGTACATCTGGCTTGAAGTTTTTCTTGCTGGGCCACTGGACTTGCCGCAGCTCACGAGTGAACGTAGGGCAACCTACCACGTACGGTAATTCACCTGGTTCCTCTGGCGCATGCATGTCAACAGAGGGCCCAGCGCGCTTGTCGGATTGACGCCGCGCTTCTCTTCGGCGCTCGATGCGAGTTCGAGCGTCTTCTTGTTGTCGTTCATGAAGAACTTGGCGCTGATCGCGACGAGCTCGTGGATCCGATGGCGACGCCGGTGGAGTCGCTGTCGAGGTGGATCCGGCGAGTCGGCAATCTTGGCCTTCGGGTCGGAGAGTGCATGGTGGTTGCACCCCCACCGGTTTCGTCGCCACCGGCTCGTGCTTGGGGGTCTTGCCGCGGCAGCGATGCACTCGGCTGCCGCGGAGCGTCGCCGTTGGCAAAGCCGATGAGACTCTGAATGGTGGCCCTCCATTCATCAACCTTGTCGGCCGTTGGAGGGTAATCCAGGAGCAGTTGTGCTCTCGCCAAAGCTTCTGCTGGAGTGGTGGGTGGCAGTGGCGAATGGCGCGAAGAGCGGGATATGCTCGGACTTCTAACTATGTTAGGAGGAGCAGTATCCCGTCGAGCGACCGATGCCTCGCTTCGCGCCCGGCATGTTGGCGCGCATGCTGGTCTTGAGCATCCCGAGATCCTCCAGCTCGATCTTGGTCCAACGAGCGTATGGCATTGTGAATACCATGACGCTGTCAGCCCCGCGCCTCCTGAGACGGGCATGGTGCATGTACGGACGCCGAGGTCTGTGCAGCCTTGTCCTTGGACTTGGCAGCACCGTGAGCTCCCCCGTCGCCGTCCATTCTTCCGCCGGCGTCTACCCCACCACCTGTTTGCTCCGGTGGCGGCGTGTTCGACGCGGACGGAGCTTCTGCCGCCGAAGCCTTCTTCTTCGGTGGCATGTTGATGAAGATGATGAAGATCTAGCTCGCGTGGACGCCGGATCAGGTTCACACAACCTCGACGCCCCTCCACAGTGCGCCAAAGATGTCGGGCAGGCTGATCTCGCCCACGAACACCTATGGGACCGGCGGACCGAGCCCCTTCGGTTGGCGGGAGCAGAGGTCGCATCAAGAGCGGTCGAGGCGAAGCACGCGAGAGGTTTACCCAGCTTCGGAGCTCTCCGGAGAGATAACACTCCTACTGCTGCATGTGTGGGTGTATTGCATTCTTGCTCGGGAGCGCTTGGGTGCTACAGTATACACGAGCTGCTAACGAGACCGAGCGTGGGGGGAACTGGTCGACCCCTTCTACGTTGCGCATGGGCCTCCTTTTATATACTCAAGGGGTCTCCGACAGGTGGCAACGTAGACAAGGGTACAAATGGAAAAGTAGTGGTTCGTACACCTACTTATGTACAAAGGTATGCATCATACCTAACCACGACGGCGGGGGACAAAGGCATTAAATGCCCGTCTCACGCCGCCCTAACGGTGCAAACGAGGGACCGTCGGGGCGCCACCATTCGCCACGATGGCAAACTTGTCGGCGCCGCTTGCCACCTCGCACCGGGCTGCACAGCCTCTCTCGCCACGCGACGCTGGAAAGGCCCTGTATTACACGTTAGTGGATGTCTTTGGAAGCGTGGAAATGCAGTGGTGGCCTGCAGCGCAAGCGCCTTGCCGCGGTTGTTGTCTTGTCGCGTCCGAAAGCTTGTCGCTCACCGGGCCTTCCTGGCAAGCTCCTCTTGCCGGGGCCTTGTCTTCTAGGTGCCTTGGGTGGCCTTCCCGGCAAGCTCCTCTTGCCGGGGCCTTGTCTCCTTGTCTTAAATACTTTGTTCTTGAATGGCTCCAAAGGAACCACGGAGGACCTTGGCGGTCACCCGGTAAGCCTTGCCGCGGAGGGCTGCAACTGCCCGTGCACAAGTTCGGGATACCAGGGTACCCCTACTCTAGTACACCGACAGATGGAGACTATGATTCCCCCACAAGTCGGGATGAGACTCCAGACGAAAATAAAAAAAGAGAAAAAAGAGGCCATAAAAAAAAGAGAAGGCCCAAACAAAAAAAAATAAAAAAATAAAAAAATGAGAGAAAAAGACAGAAGGGACAATGGTACTATCCTTTTACCACACTTGTGCTTCAAAGTAGCACCATGATCTTCATGATAGAGAGTCTCCTACGATATCACTTTCATATACTAGTGGGAATATTTCATTATAGAACTTGGCTTGTATATTCCAACAATGGGCCTCCTCAAGTGCCCTAGGTCTTCGTGAGCAAGCAAGTTGGATGCACACCCACTTAGTTTCTTTTGTTGAGCTTTCATATACTTATAGCTCTAGTGCATCCGTTGCATGGCAATCCCTACTCACTCACATTAGTGCTATATCCATGGCTCACGCTCATGTATTGCGTGAAGATTGAAAAAGTTTTGAAAATGTCAAAAGTATGAAACAATTGCTTGGCTTGTCATCGGGGTTGTGCATGATTTAAATACTTTGTGTGGTGAAGATAGAGCATAGCCAGACTATATGATTTTGTAGGGATAACTTTCTTTGTCCATGTTATTTTGAGAAGACATAATTGCTTTGTTAGTATGCTTGAAGTATTATTATTTTTAGGTCAATATGAACTTTTGTGTTGCATCTTTCGGATCTGAATATTCATACCACAAGTAAGAAGAATTACATTGAAATTATGCCAACTAGCATTCCACATCAAAAATTATCTTTTTTTATCATTTACCTACTCGAGGACGAGCAGGAATTAAGCTTGGGGATGCTTGATACGTCTCCAACGTATCTATAATTTTTGATTGCTCCATGCTATATTATCTATTGTTTTGGGAAATATTGGGCTTTATTATCCACTTTTATATTATTTTTGGGACTAACCTATTAACCGGAGGCCCAGCCCAGAATTGATGTTTTTTGCCTATTTCAGTGTTTCGAAGAAAAGGAATATCAAACGAAGTCGAAACGGAATGAAATCAACTGGAGAAGTTATTTTTGGAAGGAAAGCAACCGGAAAATCTTGGAGTGCACATCAGGAAAGGAGGGAGGTGGCCACAAGGGTGGGGACGCGCCCCCCTAGGGCGCGCCCCCTGCCTCGTGGGCCCCCTGGAGGTCCACCGACGTACTTCTTTCACCCATATATACCCATGTACCCTAAAACTTCCAGAACGGAGAATAGATCGGGAATTCCGCCGCCGCAAGCCTCTGTAGCCACCAAAAACCAATCAGGACCCTGTTCCGGCACCCTGCCAGAGGGGGGAACCCTCACCGGTGGCCATCTTCATCATCCCGGCGCTCTCCATGATGAGGAGGGGGTAGTTCACCCTCGGGGCCGAGGGTATGTACCAGTAGCTATGTGTTTGATCTCTCTTTCTCTCGTGTTCTTGATTTGGCACGATTTTGATGTATCGCAAGCTTTGCTATTATAGTTGGATCTTATGTTTCTTCTCCCCTTCTTCTCTCTTTTAATGGATTGAGTTTTCCCCTTGAAGTAATCTTATCGGATTGAGTCTTTAAGATTTGAGAACACTTGATGAATGTCTTGCCGTGCGTATCTGTGGTGACAATGGGATACCCCGTGATTCGCTTGATGTATGTTTTGGTGATCAACTTGCGGGTTCCGCCCATGAACCTATGCATAGGGGTTGGCACACGTTTTCGTCGTGATTCTCCGGTAGAAACTTTGGGGCACTCTTTGAGGTTCTATGTGTTGGTTTGAATAGATGAATTGAGATTGTGTGATGCATATCGTATAATCATGCCCACGGATACTTGAGGTGGCATTGGAGTATCTAGGTGACATTATGGTTTTGGTTGATTTTTATCTTAAGGTGTTATTCTAGTACGAACTCTAGGGATGTTTGTGACACTTATAGGAATAGCCCAACAGATTGATTGGAAAGAATAACTTTGAGGTGGTTTCGTACCCTACCATAATCTCTTCGTTTGTTCTCCGCTATTAGTGACTTTGGAGTGACTCTTTGTTGCATGTTGAGGGATAGTTATGTGATCCAATTATGTTATTATTGTTGAGAGAACTTGCACTAGTGAAAGTATGAACCCTAGGCCTTGTTTCCTAGCATTGCAATACCGTTTACGCTCACTTTTACCACTTGTTACCTTGCTGTTTTATATTTTCAGATTAAGAAAACCTATATCTACCATCCATATTGCACTTGTATCACCATCTCTTCGCCGAACTAGTGCACCTATACAATTTACCATTGTATTGGGTGTGTTTGGGACACAAGAGACTCTTCATAAATTGGTTGAAGCGTTGAATGAGAGAGACCATCTTCATCCCTCGCCTCCCACGGATTGATAAACCTTAGGTCATCCACTTGAGGGAAATTTGCTACTGTCCTACAAACCTCTGCACTTGGAAGACCAACAACGTCTACAAGAAGAAGGTTGCATAGTAGACATCAGAGACTCGGTGAGTTTGATGAGCTTACCCTTAATGAGCCTTGAGCCATTTTCGAGGTGCTCAAAATCCTCAAGGAGTCTAGCATGAGCAACTTCAAGCTTAGCATTTTTAGTTTCAAAATCATTGGCCACCACAAGAGCTCTATCACAAGATTCCCTCACTCTAGATAATTCTAGAGCAAAAGTCTCCTCAAGAGATTCCTTGGTGGTTTGTTCAAGTTCAAGAGCTTGAGAGAGGTCTGCAATCTCTTTAGCGTAATCACGCTCATGACCTTCCATTTTTATCAATGGTGACCTCATGATCCTCAAGACGAGATTCCAACTCATCAATATATTTCTTGCCCTCAATAGCAATAGACATGATTTCCATGAAGTTGGAACGAGCAATTTTATTCTTAAGAAGAGCTTTAAAAATCATTTCCCCCTTAATTTTTAAGGAGGCAACATCATCATTCTCTTCGTCATAATCAGCATCATCATCACTCTTGCCATCATCAATAACATCACAAGATATATTGGGATTCAAAGTGGGAGATACCTTTGAAGCCTTGGCTATAAGGCAAAATGCAATAGATGATGATTTGGGATCCCTTGAAGCACCATCCAAGACCACATCTTGTTCCATGGAGTGTTGGGTTTCCTCTACATTGTTAGCACAACAACTCAAGGAAATACATGCATTTTCATCATGGCAACAAGATATAGCAAGCATATCATCATGAGATTTAGTCAAGCAATTTCTACATGATATGCAAGGAATATCAACACGAGCATGTGAAACATTTGGAGTGCTCGAAGTGCTAAAGTCCAAAGATGAAGCATTGCAATAAGAAAGTGATGGAGGATTATCAACAATGAGCCCACTATCATCATTGCGATGAACACCACTACTCACCATGTCATTACCTTGTGGAAAACCACATGTATGTGAAGTAGAAGAAGTTGAGAACACAACACGGCCGGAGGTGGAGGGAGAACAATCATCCCCACAAAACTTAGACACACCATATTTATCTTGAAGCTTTGTCCACAACTCATGAGCATCCCGGAACGGCATGAGTTGAAATATAACTACATTTCTCAAAGCATCGACAAGCACATTAGAAGCTTGAGCATTGAGATAAGAGTTTTTCTCATCCTCTAAAGATAATCTTAGGGGATCCTTTGGAGGAGAAAAACCCATATCTACAATTCGCTCTAAATTTGGGTCCATGACCCTAAAGAGATTAAGCATGCGAATTACCCAAACATCAAAATTTGTGCCATCGAAACTAAGTGTCAGAGAATCATAATCCCCTAGTCGACATCTTTACTCTCTAGGCGGTTAAGCCTAACAAAGAGAGACGAGGCTCTGATACCAATTGAAAGATCAAGGATGTAGCCTAGAAGGGGGGTGAATAGGCGCTTTAAAATAATTACAGTTGAGGCTTGAACAAATGCGGAATAAACCTAGCGGTTAATTTGTCAAGCACAAAACCTACAACAACTAGGCTCACATATGTGCACCAACAACTTATGCTAAGCAAGAAAAACTACTTAGGTGATAACAAGATATATGACAAGAAACAATATGGCTATCACAAAGTAAAGTGCATAAGTAAAGGGCTCGGGTAAGAGATAACCGAGGCACGCGGAGACGACGATGTATCCCGAAGTTCACACCCTTGTGGATGCTAATCTCCGTTTGGAGCGGTGTGGAGGCACAATGTTCCCCAAGAAGCCACTAGGGCCACCGTAATCTCCTCACGCCCACGCACAATGCAAGATGCCGTGATTCCACTAAGGGACCCTTGAGGGCGGTCACCGAACCTGCGTACAAATGGCAACCCTTGGGGCGGTCACCGAACCCAGACACTTTGGCAACCCTTGGGGCTGTCATCCGTGCCGATCAAATTGCTCGGGGCGATCTCCACAACCTAATTGGAGACCCCGACACTTGCCCGGAGCTTTACACCACAATGGTTGAGCTCCAAACACCACCAACCGTCTAGGGCGCCCAAGCACCCAAGAGGAACAAGCTCAAGGATACCAAGCACCCAAGAGTAATAAGCTTCTCAACTTGTAACTTACATGTATCACCGTGGAGAACTTAAAGCAATGCACCAAATGCAATGGCAAGGGCACACGGAGTGCCCAAGTCCTTCTCTCTCAAATCCCACCGTAGCAACTAATGCTAGGGAGGAAAATGAGAGGAATAACAAGAAGGAGAACACCAAGAACTCCAAGATCTAGATCCAAAGGGTTCCCCTCACATAGAGGAGAAAGTGATTGGTGGAAATGTGGATCTAGATCTCCTCTCTCTTTTCCCTCAAAAACTAGCAAGAATCCATGGAGGGATTGAGAGTTAGCAAGCTCTAAGAAGGTCAACAATGGGGGAAGAACACAAGCTCAAAGGATTAGGTTCATTGGGGAAGAAGACCCCCTTTTATAGGTGGGAAAAAATCCAACCGTTATGCTCACAGCCCGCACAGAGCGGTACTACCGCTCATCCTCACGGTACTACTGCTAGGGGTAGTGGTACTACCGCTAAGGGTAGCGGTACTACTGCTTGCGAGCGGTACTAAAAAAATACATCTGTGCCTACCAACGCTGGGCTTGTGACGAGTTTTTGGTCCGGAGCGGAAGTAACCATGGAAGTAGCCGCGGTAGTACCGCTCCCAAGAGCGGTAGTAAAAAATTACATCCACTCCTGTTCGCGGTAGTACCGCTGGAGCCTTTTCAGAACACCAAAACTATCACAACTTCTGCAAATGGACTCCGAAATCGACGAAACCAAGTTTGTTGGAAAGCTAACGACAAGGGCTAACACAATCTTGATAGAAATAACAATAAGAAGCAAATGATAAAAGGCCCATAAGAAAATGGTGAGAACCCTTCCTTGAAAGAGACCGGTAAAACCTCCAACACCGAAAACGCAATAGAAGAAGCATGTGAACTCCGTTTTCGATGAACTCAAGCTTGTCATCAAGATGACCATAAGCTCTAAGACTCACAAAGAGAACCAAACAAGAACCAAGAAACATGATGCAAGGATGCAATGGTTTGAGCTCTCTACTAATGATATGATCAAGCTACCAACTTGAGAGCCCCCCTTGATAGTACAACAATCGATCCTATAACCCGGTCTCCCAACAACCACCATGAGACCGGTAAAATAGAAAACCTCTCAAGGGAAAACCTTTGCCTTGCACATGATCCACTTGAGCTAGATGATGATGATCTTGACCACCTTTCTTGATTGCGTTGGGTCGATGGAGACTAGATTATTGCTCCCCCATACTCCACTATGGGTGAGCCACTCTTTGGCACATCTTCACAAGTCCATTGACATCACAATGTATGGCAAGCTTCAAGCACTTGATCTCTTTGTGATGCTCCACTTGAACTTGCACACGGTAATCTTGATGACGATCACCATTGATGTCATCCTTTCCATGGGTTGTATGATATCTTCCTCTTGACGCAAGCCCATGGACATGTACCTAACCCCACATAGAACTCTCACATAGGCCATGGGTTAGTACACAAAGTGCAATGGACAATGCTTACCATACCATGGGATCACTTGATCCCTCTCGGTACATCCTTTACGCTTTGTGAGTTGATCAACTTGATTCACTCTTGACTTAGTCTTGATCAACCTTGAATCTTTCCAACTCTCTTCGTCTGGATGATGTCTTGAAGGTAAACATGAATGATCACACAATCTTCTTCTTCAAGACATGCTTGCAATAAGCTCAACACTCACATGACCCATCTTTGGGTAATTCCTTAATAGCACCTTGATCAACACATAAACTCCTTGAAACCAACACATGGACTTCAAGAAATGCCTATGGACAAATCCTTCAAATATAACTCAATGCAACCGTCAGTCCATAGAGAATATCATCAATTACCAAAACCACACATGGGGGCACCGCATGTCCTTTCAGCCATGATCTTGAGTGAATAAAAGAAAGAGAAAAGAACAAAAAGAAACAAAGAGATCATATTGATCTTATTGAGAGTAATGACTTCACATAGAAAGAGTATGATGATTAAAAGTTGTTGGGAGTTGGCAAACATAGCTTTGGCCATCGTTGCAATTAATAGGAAGTAATAAGGAAAGAGAGGTTTCACATATAAATATACTATTATTGACATCTTTTATGATTGGGAGCACTCATTATAATATGACATGCTAAAGAGTTGATGTTGGACAAGGAAGAGAACGTAATGAGTTATGTTTTCTTATATCTGAGATAAAGTATGTTGTCATAGATCATCCAACATGTTGAGCTTGCCTTTCCCCCTCATGCTAGACAAATTCTCAGCACCAAGTAGAGATACTACTTGTGCTTACAAAAACCCTGAAACCAGTTTTGCCATGAGAGTCCACCATATCTACCTATGGATTGAGTAAGATCCTTCAAGTAAGTTGTCATCGGTGCAAGCAATAAAAATTGCTCTCTAAATATGTATGATTGATTGAAGTTGGAGAAATAAGCTTTATACGATCTTGTGATGTGTAAGAAATAAAAGCGACGGACTGCATAATAAAGGTTCACATCACAAGGGGCAATATAAAGTGACGTTCTTTCGCATTAAGATTTTGTGCATCCAACCATAAAAGCGCATGGCAACCTATGCTTCCCTCTGTGAAGGGCCTATCTTTTATTATTATCTCCTACCTTATGCAAGAGTCATGGTGATCTTCACCTTTCCTTTTTACACTTTTTCCTTTGGCAAGCACAGTATGTTGGAAAGATCCTGATAGATATATCTAATTGGATGTAGGGGAGCATGCGTTATTATTGTTGACATTACCCTTGAGGTAAAAGGTTGGGAGGCGAAACTATAAGCCCCTATCTTTCTCTGTGTCCGATTAAAACTCCGTAACCACAAGTATTGCGTGAGTGTTAGCAATTATGAAAGACTAGATGATAGTTGAGTATGTGGACTTGCTAGAAAGCTCTGACATAGACTCTTCCTGATGTTATGATAAATTGCAATTGCTTCAATGACTGAGATTATAGTTTGTTGGTTCTCAATAAAGTTTATGATTCGTACTCTGCATTGTGAATGGATTATTACTTGAGCATAAGAAATCATATGACAATATCTATATATGTTGCTGTTTTGAGAATAATCATGATGCCTTCATGTCCGTATTTTATTTTTATTGACATGGGGACATATTTATCGTTATCGGCTTCCGCTTGAGGACAAGCGAGGGCTAAGCTTGGGGGAGTTGATACGTCCATTTTGCATCATGCTTTTATATCGATATTTATTGCATTATGGGTTGTTATTACATGTTATGTCACAACTCTTATGCCTATTCTCTCTTATTTTACAAGGTTTACATAAGGAGGGAGAATGCCGGCATCTGGATTGGGCTGGAAAGGAGCAAATATTAGAGACCTATTCTGCACAACTCCAAAAGTCCTGAAACTCCAGGAAAGTCATTTTTGGAAATAATAAAAAATATTGAGCGGGAGAAGTTCACCAGAGAGGGGGCCCACCTGGCCACGAGGGTGGGGGGCGCGCCCTACCCCCTAGGGCGCGCCCCCTGCCTCGTGGGCCCCCCAGTTGGCTCTCCGATGGCCATCTTCTACTATATGAGGTCTTTCGTCGAGGAAAAAATCATAAGCAACCTTTCGGGACGAAACTCCGCCGCCACGAGGCGGAACCTCGGCGGAACCAATCTAGGGCTCCGACAGAGCTGTTCTGGGACACTTCCCGGAGGGGGAAATCATCGCCATCATCATCACCAACGCTCCTCTCATCGGGAGAGGGCAATCTCCATCAACATCATCACCAGCACCATCTCCTCTTAAAAACCTAGTTCATATCTTGTATCCAATTCTTGTCTCCAAGTCCGGGATTGGTACTAGTAGGTTGCTAGTAGTGTTGATTACTCCTTGTAGTTGATGCTAGTTGGTTTATTTGGTGGAAGATCATATGTTCAGATCCTTTATGCACATTAATACCCCTCTGATTATGAACATGAATATGCTTTGTGAGTAGTTATGTTTGTTCCTGAGGACATGGGAGAAGTCTTGCTATTAGTAGTCATGTGAATTTGGTATTCGTTCAATATTTTGATGAGATGTATGTTGTCTAGCCTCTAGTGGTGTTATGTGAACGTCGACTACATAACACTTCACCATTATTTGGGCCTAGAGGAAGGCATTGGGAAGTAATAAGTAGATGATGGGTTGCTAGAGTGACACAAGCTTAAACCCTAGTTTATGTGTTGCTTCGTAAGGGGCTGATTTGGATCCATATGTTTCATGCTATGGTTAGGTTTACCTTAATACTTTTGTTGTAGTTGCGGATGCTTGCAATAGAGGTTAATCATTAGTGGGATGCTTGTTCAAGTAAGAACAACACCCAAGCACCGGTCCACCCACATATCAAATTATCAAAGTACCGAACACGAATCATATGAACATGATGAAAACTAGCTTGACGATAATTCCCATGTGTCCTCGGGAGCGCTTTTCCTTATATAAGAGTTTGTCCAGGTCTGTCCTTTGATACAAAAAGGATTGGGCCACCTTGCTGCACTTTATTTACACTTGTTACTTGTTACTCGTTACAAATTATCTTATCACAAAACTATCTGTTACCTATAGTTTCAGTGCTTGCAGAGAATACCTTGCTGAAAACCGCTTATCATTTCCTTCTGCTCCTCATTGGGTTCGACACTCTTACTTATCGGAAGGACTACGATAAATCCCCTATACTTGTGGGTCATCAGGCGTGCCCTGGTGGGTTCTGCTCAGCCCAGCCCACCTCCGGTGCCCCTCTTCTGGTATATAAGTCATTTTGACATAGAAAAAATAAGGAGAGGACTTTCGGGATGAAGCGCTGCCATCTCGAGGCGGTACTTGGGCAGGAGCAGTTTTGCCCTCTGGCGAAGCGATTCCGCCGGGGGAACTTCCCTCCCGGAGGGGGAAATCAACATCATCATCATCACCAACAACTCTCCCATCTTGGGGAGGGCGATCTTCATCAACATCTTCAATAGCACCGTCTCCTCTCAAAACCCTAGTTCATCTCTTGTGATCAATCTTTGTACCGGAACTATAGATTGGTACTTGTGGGTGACTAGTAGTGTTGATTACATCTTGTCGTTGATCACTATATGGTTTATTTGGTGGAACATTTTATGTTCAGATCCATTATGCTATTTAATACCCCTCTGATCTTGAGCACGCTTATCATTTGTGAGTAGTTACTTTTGTTCTTGAGGTCACAGGAGGAATCTTGTTGCAAGTAATCATGTGAACTTGATATGTGTTCGATATTTTGATTGTATGTATGTTGTGATTCTCTTAGTGGTGTCATGTGAACATTGACTACATGACACTTCACCATATTTGGGCCTAAGCGAATGCATTCTGGAGTAGTTATTAGATGATTGGTTGCGAGAGTGATAGAAACTTAAACCCTAGTTTATTAGATGATGGATTGTTAGAGATGTTGAAGTCTTGTGTGGGAAAATAAAATATCCTACTGATTTTCATGTTCTTGGTTCCCTACAAGATGACTTTTGTCCCATTATCTTTGGTAGACCCTTCTTAAACACCGTTAATGCTAAAATAGACTGTGAGAAACAAACTGTCGGTGTTAGCTTTGGTGGTGAGTCTCACGAGTTCAATTTTTCCAAGTTTAGTAGAAAGCATCATAAGGAAGAATTGCCTAGTAAGGATGGAATTATTTGTCTTGCTTTTATTGTTGTACCTCCTACTGATCCTTTAGAACAATATTTGCTAGACCATGAGAATGATTTGCATATGCATGAAAGAAATGAAATAGATAAGATTTTCTTTGAACAACGTCCTCAGCTTAAACACAATTTGCCTATTGAAACTTTAGGAGGTCCTCCTCCACCTAAAGGTGGTCCTGTGTTTAAATTAAAACAATTGCTTGACACTTTGAAATATGCTTATCTTGATGAGAAGAAGATATATCCTGTTATTATTAGTGCTAACCTTTCAGAACATGAAGAAGAAAGATTATTGAAAGTTCTAAGGAAGCACCGAGCTGCTATTGGATATACTCTTGATGATCTTAAGGGCATCAGTCTCACTCTATGTCAGCACAAGATTAATGTGGAACCTGATGCTAAACCTGTTGTTGATCACTAACATCGGTGAAATTCGAAGATGAAAGAAGTGGTAAGAACAGAAATATTAAAACTTCTGGAAGCAGGTATAATCTATCCCATAGCTGATAGTAGATGGGTAAGTCCTGTTCATTGTGTCCCTAAGAAAGGAGGTATAACTGTTGTTCCTAATGATAAGAATGAACTTATTCCACAAAGAATTTTCACATGCTATAGGATGGTAATTGATTTTAGAAAATTAAACAAAGCAACTAGAAAAGATCATTACCCTCTGCCTTTTATTGATCAAATGTTGGAAAGGTTATCTAAGCGCACACATTTTTGTTTCCTTGATGGATATTCCGGTTTTTCACAAATATCTATTTCTGAACCTAATCAACAAAAGACCACTTTTACTTGTCCTTTTGGAACTTATGCTTATAGACGTATGCCTTTTGGTTTATGTAATGCACCTGCTACCTTTCAAAGACGTATGACTGCTATATTCTCTGATTTTTGTGAAAAGATTGTTGAGGTTTTCATGGATGAATTTTCTGTATATGGGAAGTATTTTGATGATTGTTTAAGCAATCTTGATCGAGTTTTGTAGAGATGTGAGCAAACAAATCTTTTCTTGAATTGGGAGAAGTGCCACTTTATGGTTAACGAAGGTATTTGATGTCTTCTAGAACTACGTCGATGTTTCCCCAAAGAGGAAGGGATGATGCATCACAACAATGGTAGATATTTCCCTCGGTGATGAGACCAAGGTTATCGAACCAGTAGGAGAACCAAGCAACACTACGTAAACAGCACCTACACACAAATAACAAATACTCGCAACCTGACGTGTTGAAGGGGTTGTCAATCCCTTTCGGGTAACGACGCTAGAAATTGGCAAGAGGACATGAGAAAGTTGTAATAAGTTGATAGATAGATCGCAAAATAAAATAAAGTGCAGCAAGGTATTTTTGTATTTTTGGTTTAATATATCTGAAAATAAAAGCAAATAAAAATAGATCGCAAAGGCAAATATAATAAAGAAGAGACCCGAGGGCCGTAGGTTTCACTAGTGGCTTCTCTCGAGAAAAATAGTAAACGGAGGATAAACGAATTACGGTTGGGCAATTGATAGAACTTCAACTAATCATGATGATATCTAGGCAATGATCATTATATAGGCATCACATCCAAGATTAGTAGACCGACTCCTGCCTACATCTCCTACTATTACTCCACACATCGACCGCTATCCAGCATGCATCTAGTGTATTAAGTTCATGGAAAAACGGAGTAATGCAATAAGAATGATGACAAGATGTAGACAAGATCTATTTATGTAGAAATAGACCCCATCCTGTTATCCTTAATGGCAACAATACATACGTGTCGGTTCCCCTTCTATCACTGGGATCAAGCACCGTAAGATCGAACCCATCACAAAGCACCTCTTCCCATTGCAAGATAAATAGATCAAGTTGGCCAAAAAAACCAAATATCGGAGAAGAAATACGAGGCTATAAGCCATCATGCATATAAGAGATCAAAGAAGGCTCAGATAACTTCCATGGATAAAAAGATAGATCTGATCATAAACTCAAAGTTCATGGGATCCCAACAAACACACCACAAAAAGAGTTACATCATATGGATCTCCAAGAGACCATTGTATTGAGAATCAAAAGAGAGAGAGGAAGCCATCTAGCTACTAACTACGGACCCGTAGGTCTACAAAGAACTACTCACGTAACATCGGAGAGGCACCAATGGGCATGATGAACCCCTCCGTGATGGTGTCTAGATTGGATCTTTGGTTTCTGGAACTTGCGGCGGATGGAATTGATGTCGACTCCCCTAGGGTTTCTGGAATATTGGGGTATTTATAGAGCAAAGAGGCGGTGCGGGAGGCCACCGAGGTGGGCACAACCCACCTGGGCACGCTTGGGGGCCCAGGCGCGCCCTGGTGGGTTGTGCCCCCCTCGGGGCACCCCTAGGTGCTTCTCCGGCCCATTGTGTTTCTTCTGGTCCATAAAAAATCCACAAAAAGTTTCACTGTGTTTGGACTCCGTTTGATATTGATTTCCTGTGATGTAAAAAACATGCAAAAAACAGCAACTGGCACTGGGTACTATTTCAATAGGTTAGTACCAAAAAATGATATAAAATGACTATAAAATAATTGTAAAACATCCAAGAATGATAATATAACAGCATGGAACAATAAAAAATTATAGATATGTTGGAGACGTATCAGCATCCCCAAGCTTGATTCCTGCTCGTCGTCGAGTAGGTAAATGATAAAAACAGAATTTTTGATGTGGAATGCTGCCTAACATATTCATCACATATTCTTTTCTTTGTAGCATGGACATTTGGAATTTTATATGGTTCAAAGCATTAGTCTAGTTTTGACACGAGACTTAAATACTCAAGCATATCAACAAGCAATCATGTCTTTCAAAATATCAACGCTAAAATAAGTTATCCCTAGCCCATTATGCTCAATCATTGATCCATTCATGAAACACACTCGCATATTAGCTACACCCAATGCTCAAGTACGATCATAGTGCCCCTTGGTTGGTGCTTTATAAGAGAAGATGGAGACTCAAATGAAAAATGAAAAATTTCATAAAGTAAAAGAAAGGCCCTTAGCGGAGGGAAGTAGGGATTTGTAGAGGTGCCGGAGATCAAAGTGAAAATCATAGAGATAAAAACATTTTGGGAGGCATGCTTTTCCTGTCAACGTGAACGATCGAGAAGTTCCCAATACTTTCCATGCTAGATATATCATAGGCTGTTCCCAAACAGAAATTAAAGTTTATTAATTTTTCCACCATACTTTCACTTTCCATGGCTAACCGTATCCACGAGTGCCTTCCATACCAACACTTTCCAAGGAATTTATTATTTGACAACATAAAGTAAATTCATTTTTCATTTCGGGACTGGGCATCCCTAATACCTTTGCCTTACTCTCGTGCAATGACAAGTGAATAAACACTCATCGTGAGAATAACATATCTAGCATGAAAATATATTAGCCACCCCCTACTGTTTCATGAGTGGTACGAGCACACAAAAGAGAAGTTTATTTTGAAAATTAGAGATGGCACATGCAAATTTGCTTAGAACAGCACGGAAATACCGCATATAGGTAGGTATAGTGGACTAATAAGGCAAAACTGGTTTAAAGGATTTTGGATGCACAAGTAGTGATCATACTTAGTGCAAAATGAAGGCTACCAAAACGATTGAGAAGCGACCAACCAAGAAACGAAAAATGTCATAAGCGAGCATTAAGCATAATTAACACCAAATAATGCACCACAAGTAGGATGTAATTTCATTGCATAACTATTGACTTTCGTGCTTTCATGGGGAATCACAAACCTTAACACCAATATGCTCACTAAAGCACAATTACTCATCAACATGACTCACATATCACATCATCATATCTCAAAACTATTACAAAGAATCAAGTTTATTTTGTCCAATGATCTTCATGAAAGTTTTTATTATATCCTTCCTGGATATCTATCACTTTGGAACTAATTTTCATATGTTGCTTTTGATAAGCTCAAACAAATATAAGTGAAGATCATGAGCATAATATTTCTTTCTCTCAAAATAATTTAAGTGAAGCAATAGAGAATTTCTTAATAAAATTACTAACTCTCAAATAAATGTAAGTGAAGCATGAGAGCATTTCTTCAAAAATAACAAAGCACACCGTGCTAAATAAGATATAAGTGAAGCACAAGAGCAATTTCATAGCTCAAAAATATTTAAGTGAAGCATAGAGAGCAATTCTAAAAAGTCATAGCATAATTTTGGCTCTCTCAAATAGGTGTGTACAGCAAGGATTCATGACTTAAAACAAAAAGCAAAACAAGCAAAGACTCATATCATACAAGACGCTCCAAGCAAAACTCATAGTATGTGACGAATAAAAATATAGTTTCGAGTAAAATACCGATGGTCGTTAGAAGAAAGAGGAGATGCCAGTCGGGCATCCCCAAGCTTAGTCGCTTGCGTCTCTTCGGATAATAGCTTGGGATGCCATGGGCATCCCCACGCTTAGGCTCTTCTTACTCCTTATTCCTTCATCCATCATAACATCACAAAACTTGAAAACTTCAATCACACAAAACTCAACAATACCTTCGTGAGATCCGTTAGTATAAGAAAGCAAATCACTACTATAAGTACTGTAGCAAACCAATTCATATTTTATTATTGCATTATATCTACTGTATTCCAACTTTTCTATGGCAAAAACTCTTCAAAGAAAACCATAGAATCATCAAAACAAGCACACAACGCAAAGAAAACAGAATCTGTCAAAAACAGAACAATCTGTAGCAATCTGAAAACTTCAAATGCTTATGTAACTCCAAAAATTCTGAAAAAAAGGAAAACATGGGAATTTGTATATCAATCTTGAGTAAAAAATTCAGAGCAAAAGCACGTTTCTGTGATTTATTAAAATTATTTTTCTAGGTGCAAAAATTTCTGTTTTTCACCAAGATCAAACCAACTATCACCCAACAAGATCCCAAAGGATTTGCTTGGAACAAACACTATTTAAACCACAAAAACACTTCTAACGAGAGGCATAATTGGGTATTTTATTGAAAACAACAAGAAAACCAAAAAGCAAAAAGATGCAAGTTGGGTTGCCTCCCAACAAGCGCTATCGTTTTACGCCCCTAGCTGGGCATAAAGAAAGGATCTACGTATTGTCATCTTTGGTTTTAGATCCATAAGTTGCCCTCATGATTGATTCATATGGTGGCCTAATTCTTGTTCTAGGGAAGTGTTCCATACCCTTCCTTAGTGTAAATTGAAATTTAATATTGCCTTCTTTCATGTCAATCACAACACCAATAGTACGTAAAAATGGTCTACCAAGAATAATTGGACAAGACGGATTATAATCAATATCAAGAAAAATAAAATCTATGGGCACATAATTACTATTTGCAAGAATAAGAACATCATTAATTCTTCCCATAGGCTTTTTAATAGTAGAATCCGCCAAGTGTGAATTCAAAGAACATTCTTCAATATTGGTAAGACCAAGAACATCACATAAATATTTCGGAATTGTAGAAACACTAGTCACATCAAGCAAAAAAATCATAATTTTTAATCTTGAATTTGATAGTAGGTTCCCACTCATTATGCAATTTTCTAGGAATTGAAACTTCTAATTCCAACTTTTCTTCCAAAGCTTTCATCAAAGCATTAACAATATGTTTAGTAAAAGCTTTATTTTGTTCATAAGCATGGGGTGAATTCATCATGGATTGAAACAAAGAAATACAATCAATCAAAGAGCAACTATCATAGTTAAAGTCTTTTTAATCCAAAAGAGTGGGCACATCACTAGTTAAAGTCTTGACCTCTTCAAACCCACTTTTATCAATTTTCTCAACAAGATTTTCACCCTCCAAATTATCGGGACGCCTTCTAGCTAAAGTTGACTCTTCTCCAGTCCCTTTATCATCAATTTTAATTTTACTAAACAAGGAATCAATAGAAGAAACAACAATCATTTTAAGATCTTCATCACTTTTATGAAAGCAATCACTAGAAAACGCTTTTTCTAAAAATTCTCTTCTAGCTCTAAGCATAGGGATTCTTTTCTTACTTTCATACATATAAACATAAAGAGCTTTAATTGATTCCTCTACCTTAGGCACAAAAATTTTCATCTTGATATTTTCCACATCATGAGAAAGGCAAATCATCAATCTTATTCAACTTTTCTTCCATTGTACCATTGAAAACTTTCTGAGTATTGATAAATTATTTAATATTATTCTCAAGATCAGAGGTGTTCCTATTGTTATTATAAGAAGGATTACCATATGAATTACCATAATTATTAGAGGAATTACTAGGAAAAGGCCTAGGATTAAAATTACCTCTATAAGCATTGTTATTGAAATTATTTCGAGAGATAAAATTCACATATATGGCATCACTATTTTGCTCAATCAAAGTAGACAAAGGCACATCATTAAAATCAATAGGAGCACTTTTATTAGCAACCAATTTCATAAGAGCATCAAATATTTCACTCAAAGAAGAAATTTCTTCAACCGAATTAACTTTTTTACTAGTAGGATTTCTTTCGGTATGCCATTGTGAATAATTTGCCATGATATTATCAAGAAATTTGGTGGCTTCACCCAAAGTAATTTACATAAAAGTAGCACCAGCGGCAGAATCTAAAAGATTACGAGAAACAAAATTCAACCCCGCATAAAATTTTTGTATGATCATCCAAAGATTTAACCCATGAGTTGGGCAATTCCTTAGCATCAATTTAATCCTTCCCCAAGATTGTGCAACATGCTCATGTTCAAGTTTCTTGAAATTCATGATCTGGGTTCTAAAGGAAATAATTTTCGCGGGCGGAAAATACTTAGTAATAAAAGCATCTTTGCACTTATTCCAAGAATCGATACTATTGCGAGGCAAAGAAGAAGACCAAATTTTTGCACGATCTCGCAAAGAAAACGGAAATAATTTCAACTTCACAACACATTGTCCACTTCTTTTTTCTTTTGCATATCGCATAATTCCACGAATGTGTTAAGATGGGACGCGACATCCTCATTAGGAGTACCGGAAAATTGATCTTTCATAACGAGATTCAGCAAAGCAATATTAATATCACAAGTCTCCGCACTAGTGGTGGGAGGACCAATCGGAATGCTAAGAAGATCATTGTTGTTGGTATTTGAGAAATCACACAACTTGGTGTTCTCTTGAGTCATTGTGACTATGCAACAAGATTGCACTCAAAAACAGATCTGATGAAAAAACGGCGAACGAAAAAGAGGGCTAATAAAATGGAATTTTTTTGTGAAGTGGGGGAGAGGAAAACGAGAGGCAGATGAAAAATAATGTAAATTGCAAGGAGATGAGATTTGTGATTAGGAACCTGGTATATGTTGATGATGTCTCCTCGGCAACGGCGCCAGAAATTCCTTTTGATGTCTGCTAGAACTACGTCGGTATTTCCCCAAAGAGGAAGGGATGATGCAGCACTACAACGGTAGGTATTTCCCTCAGTGATGAGATCAAGGTTATCGAACCAGTAGGAGAACCAAGCAACACTACGTAAACAGCACCTACACACAAATAACAAATACTCGCAACCCGACGTGTTAAAGGGGTTGTCAATCCCTTTCGGGTAACGGCGCCAGAAATTGGCAATAGGACGTGAGAAAGTTGTAATAAGTTGATAGATAGATCGCCAAATAAAATAAAGTGCAGCAAGGTATTTTTGTATTTTTGGTTTAATAGATCTGGAAATAAAAGCAAATAAAAATAGATCGCAAAGGCAAATATAATAAAGAAGTGACCCGGGGGCCGTAGGTTTTACTAGTGGCTTCTCTCGAGAAAAATAGCAAACGGTGGGTAAACGAATTACTGTTGGGCAATAGATAGAACTTCAAATAATCATGACGATATCTAGGCAATGATCATTATATAGGCATCACGTCCAAGATTAGTAGCCCGACTCCTGCCTGCATCTACTACTATTACTCCACACATCGACCGATATCCAGCACGCATCTAGTGAATTAAGTTCATGAAAAAATGGAGTAATGCAATAAGAACGATGACATGATGTAGAAAAGATCTATTTATGTAGAAATAGACCCCATCTTGTTATCCTTAATGGCAACGATACATACTTGTCGGTTCCTTGTAAGTGCATCTAGTGCCCCTTAGTGATTTTGGTGTATTGAAGACTTATAGGTTAAGGGACTAATGTGTTTATGAGTGTACACAGGTCTATAAGTCTATGAGGAGTTTGATATTTACAGAGAAAGTCGACCCTAAAAATGAAGTTCTTCGATCAAGACTTTGGTATTCTGAAGACTTTCTGAAGACTTTGAAAGTGAAGAAATTGGTGTGACCTTGAAGACTTGGTATTCATTTGAGGAACATGAAGCGTGAATACTTTTGTTTTCGTAGTTTAGTTTTCTCTTTCTTGAGTCATAGGAAACACCGTAATGTTAAAGGGGGTCGAGGAAATACTAAGGAAAAACTTCCATGTGATGCTCAACTCAAAATCCTACACCTACCAATCCCTTCGAGTGAAGCCATTGGGAATCTCATACAGTTCAGTCAATTTCTTCAAAGGATGAGACGAAGTTCTTCCGTCATTTGAGGAATTTGTTCTCGACCGAGGAGTTAGGAATTCGCCAGTCTTGGATTACCTACATAGTGAGGATCATGATAGCCACGAGGAATTTGAGAGTCAAATTTCCGACCGTTGTTGTCTTCTTGGCCAGCTGTCCCAAAATATCTTATCCACCTAACGGTCATACCATTGAAGGGTATTTATGTCTTATCATGTCGGGCTGCTCCCTAGGCTATAAATAGCCGCCCCCTACAACCACTAGCTAGTTGGCTGCTCCGAGAGAAACTAACACTTGTCATTTGAGAGCATCCCATCCTCCGAGGACTTTGAGCGAAAATCATCAAGTGAGGAAAACCCAAAACCAAACACGTACAAACCCAGAGTGATTGAGCATCACTGAGGAGGCTGATCCTGCGTGGATCCGATGCTTGTTACCTTTGAAGACTGTGCTTCTTCCAGACGGTTAGGCGTCATGGTCTAGAGCATCCAAGAGGAATTGTGGATCGCCGAGTGACCGAGTCTGTGAAGGTTTGGAAGTCGCTCAAGACTTACCACGAGTGATTGGACGAGGTGCATGTGACCTTAGTTCAAGGATAATACTGATGAGGACTTGGTGTCCCGAGCTGCGTGCTCAGCCGACCGGGTGTCTGGACTGTGTGTCCTCGAGTTTAAATACTCAGCCGCTCCAACCAGACGCATAACCGAGACAGCGGTTGGAACTGGTCTACCAAATCATTGTCTTCACCAAGCTTATCGGTTCTATTTCCTCAACTCTTTCATTTCCTCATTCTTTGTGTTGAGTGTTTGTTCATATCTGTGTTTGAAGACTTTGACTGAAGACTTCCTCAATTCCTCAGTTCAATTTCTTCAGTCTGTTTGTCTTCATCTTGTGTTATCCTGTGATTACGCTTTCTGTACTCTGTGCTTGTCTTCATTTCATCATGGTGACCATGCTTGTATTCTATTATGCTTACTCTTGAGTACTTATTCCGCTGCAAGTAGTTCTTCACTAAGGAATTTCCTCACCATCAAATTCCTCAGTGAAGAATTCATAAAAATCGCCTATTCACCCCCCTCTAGTCGATATAACGCACTTTCAATTGGTATCAGAGCAAGGTACTCCCTTGTTTATGTGATTTTGGTTTAACCGCCTGGAGTTTTAGTTATGTCGACCGCAGGTATGAAGAAAGTGACATGCCCTATCTTTGACGATCATGATTATCCTAAGTGGAAGGCCATGATGAGGAAGCGCCTCATGGCAATGAACATCAAGCTGTGGACCGTCACTGAGATTGGTCTTACGGATCTATGCAAGAAGGCGGGCGCTGATGACATTCGCAAGTACACTCGACTTGACATCATGGCGAAGGCCATCATCTGTTCCTGCCTATCCAGAGATGAATTCAAGCGCATTATGCATCTTTGCAATGCGAAGCTTATCTGGGACCGAATCTTCGACGTCTATGAAGGTCATCGAACCCGTCATGATCCTTGGTTTGAGGACTTCAAGGAATCTCTCAAAACGATGACTTTCAACCAGATCCATCATCTTCTGCACCATGCCTCATGGCAAACGGTGTCAAGGTAACTGAATGTTCCTCATCCGAGTTTAGTGACGATGAATCTGATGATGATGTTGAACCTATTTATACCAAACTTGTTTGCATTGCCACTAAACAACAAACGGCCTTAGAAAAGGTTAAAACATGCTAGAAAAAAGTGATGATATGTTGGGTGAAGAAATGGATTGCACTAAAGCCCTGACTGAAAATCTTCAAAGACTTCAGTCTAGGTTTGACAGCCTTCAAGGTCATCATAACACTCTCTTGTCTGATCATGAGAAGCTTTCTTATGAATTTCTTCAAAGAAAACAAGATCTTGAGAAGCTAAGAGTGAGTTATGAAGATCTTCATAAGGAGCACGATTCATTACTTGCTCAACAAATCAGCGCCGATCAGGAAGAATTTGTTCCTCCATGCTTAAAGTGCATTGAACGTGAATCTGCTAATTCTTCACCTGAATGTTCAAATGCTTCAATTGTTACAAATTCTTCTCCTGCCTCTGCTATCACTAATTCCTCATCTGAGGACATTGCTAGTATCATTGACGATGCAGGGTGAAGGAATTGTACATGACAGCATGTACAAAAGCCTCAAAGGGCATCGAGACTCTTTGTGACGTGCTTAAAAGCGAGATCCTCAATAGGAACCCTAGGAAAGAGGGTATTGCCTCCGAGAGGAAACTCAATGCTGATGGAACATATTGGAAGCAGGCAGTACCCCAAAACCTCATGGAGTTCTTTGCAAAGGGACCTCCATTTGATCCATCTAACTTATCTGGCTTTACATGTGAATCTCCTCATTCTTCTGATGAGTCATTTGACTCCAACTATAAACTGTTCAAAAATCAGAATGGTGAAGTATTTGCTAGATATGTTGGCACTAACTGCAGGAATGGCTCTCCTATGAAGAAAATTTGGGTTCCCAAAAGGTGCCTTGAAAGTCTTCATGTGAATGTCCTCATGACACCACCTTTGAAGAATTGGAACCCCAGATTAAACTCCTCATATGGACCAAATTCCTCACGTGGATCAAATTCCTCAAAAGGATCAAAGTCCTCATATGATTATCATCGTGCTAACAACTCTATTTCGCAGGGTAGAGCTAAGGGCTATGAATATGTGCATTATTCTTCAAACCATTATGTTCATAAGTCCTCGAAGAATTTCTCTCCTTATTCATATACTTACCCTAACCCCTCTTGTGTGAAACGAAATGGATTGGCTTCTGTGCCACCATTCTCATGTGGAGCTCGTAGAGTGATGAACTCTTTGCCACCCCTTCAGATGTGGGTGGTGAAGAAAAAGAACTAATCTCCTCTGCAGGGTCAGGTCAGGTCTCCAGACGTGCTTTAACGTCTGAAGAATTATTTGGGGCACGACAAAAATGCTGAAAGGACCTTGGGTTAATCATGAAGAAATGAACTTTCATTTCACACGTCCTCCTACTACTATATGTGTTTTACTGCTTGATGAAATTCATCTGATGAATTTGATATCATATTCTTCACTGATGAAGTATATGAGTTCGTAAGTTGCACTAATTCATCTGCAGGATGGTCTTCCCAAAGCCTCTGAGTGGGTCCTTGATAGTGGATGTACAAATCACATGACTGGTGACAAGAATCTATTGATGGATGCTCCCTTATCACCATCGCATCTGAAGCATATCATCTTTGCTGACAAAGGCAAAAGTCAGGTATTGGGTCTAGGTAAGGTTGCGATCTCTAAGGACATACACATGGACAAAGTCATGCTTGTTGAGTCCTTAGGATACAACCTCATGTCAGTCTCAATGCTTTGTGATCTTGATATGGTTGTTGTCTTTGGCAAGTATCGTTGTGTTGTGATTATGGACGCTGACCATTCCAAAGTCTTCGAAGGCTTTAGGAGAGGAGACTTGTATATTGTTGATTCCTCAACAGGACCACAACCAGCCGTGTGCCTACTTGCAAAAGCTTCAGAAGGCTGGCTATGGCATCGACGACTTGGTCACGCAGGCATGAGGAATTTGCACACGCTTGCGAAGAAGAAGCATGTCATTGGCATTGAGAATGTCAAATTCCTCAAGGATCACTTGTGTGGAGCACTGTGAAGCTGGAAAATGACCAAGGCCAAGCATCCAAGAAAGACTATCATGACCACTACTCGTCCATTCGAATTGCTTCACATGGACCTCTTTGGTCCTAATCATTACTCGTGGTCACTAATGATGCATCTCTATATGGCTTTGTTATTGTTGATGATTACTCTCGTTACACATGGGTACACATTGTTACTTACAAACATGAATTGCAGGAAGTCTTCAAACGATTTTCCTCGAGGGCTTCAACAACCTTTGGTGTGAAGATCAAGCACATCAGGAGTGACAATGGAACTAAGTTCAAGAATTCCGGTCTTGATGACTATCTTGATGAACTTGGTATTACTCATGAGTTATCTGCTCCTTATACTCCTCAGCAGAATGGCGTCGTGGAGCGCAAGAACAGAACTCTTGTTGAGATGGCTCGTACTATGCTTGATGAATACAAAACGCCTCGTCGGTTTTGGATTGATGCAATTGATACCGCGTGCCACATCATCAACAGGGTATATCTTCACAAATTCTTCAAGAAGACTGCCTATGAACTCCTCACTGACAAGAAACCGAATGTGAGTTATTTCAAAGTCTTGATTGCTAAATGTTGGATTAGAGATCCTCATCACAATGCTAAATTTGCACCGAAAGCACATGAAGGTTTTATGCTTGGTTACGGAAAGGACTCGCACACCTACAGAGTCTTCAACAATGTTGAAAGTGCGTTATATCGACTAGAGGGGGGGGGGTGAATAGGCGATTTTTATGAATTCTTCAATGATGAATTTGCCGGTGAGGAAATTCCTAAGTGAAGAACTACTTGCAGCGGAATAAGTACTCAGAAGTAAGCATAACAAAATGCGGGCATGGTTATCATGATGAAATGAAGACAATCAAAGAGTACAGAAAGCGTAAACACAGGATAACACAAGATGAAGAGAAACAGACTGAAGAAATTGAACTGAGGAAATTGAGAAAGTCTTCAGTCAAAGTCTTCAAACACAAATATGAACAAACACTCAACACAGTAATGAGGAAATGAAAGAGTTGAGGAAATAGAACCAGTTAGGTTGGTGAAGACAATGATTTGGTAGACCAGTTCCAACTGCTGTCTCAATTGTACGTCTGGTTGGAGCGGCTGAGTATTTAAACTCGAGGACACACAGTCCCGGACACCCAGTCGCTGAGCACGCAGCTCAGGACACCAAGTCCTCACCGTATTCTCCTTGAACTAAGGTCACACAGACCTCGTCCAATCACTCGTGGTAAGTCTTGAGGCGACTTCCAAACCTTCACATACTTGGTCACTCGGCGATCCACAATTCCTCTTGGATGCTCTAGACCATGACGCCTAACCGTCTGGAAGAAGCACATATTCAAAGGTAACAAGCGTCGGATCCACACAGATCAATCTCTTCGATGATGCTCAATCACTTTGGGTTTGTAGGGGTTTGGTTTTTGGGTTTTCCTCACTCGATGATTTTCGCTCAAAGTCTTAGAGGATGGGTTGCTCTGAAATGACAAGTGTCAAGTTCTCTCAGAGCAGCCAACCAGCTAGTGGTTGTAGGGGGCGGCTATTTATAGCCTAGGGAGCAGCCCGACATGATAAGACATAAATGCTCTTCAATGATATGACCGTTATGTGGATAAGATATTTTGGTACAATGCAGAGCACAACAACGGTCGGAAATTTGACTCTCAAATTCCTCAGGGCTATCATGTTCCTCACTGTGTAGGCAATCCGCACTGGCGAATTCCTAACTCCTCAGTCAGAACAAATTCCTCAGCGATCAGAAGAACTTCGTCTCTGTCACTGAAGAAATTGACTTTGGAATTGTCAGCTTCCATGATCACAACACAACGATACTTGCCAAAGATAACAACCATATCAAGATCACAAAGCATTGAGACTGACATGAGGTTGTATCCTAAGGACTCAACAAGCATGACTTTGTCCATGTGTATGTCCTTAGAGATCGCAACCTTACCAAGACCCAATACCTGACTTTTGCCTTTGTACATCCATCAATAGATTCTTGTCACCAGTGATGTGATTTGTACATCCACTATCGAGAACCCACTCAGTGGCTTTGGGTTGATCATCCTGCAAATGAATTAGTACAACTTACGATCTCATATACTTCATCAGTGAAGAATATGATATCAAGTTCATCAGATGAATTTCATCAACAAGATTCAGATAAGCAAGATGAGGACGTGTGAAATGAAAGTTCATTTCATCATGATTAGCCCTGCGTCCTTTCGTGCAATTTCGTTAGGTCCCCAAAGAAATTCTTGAGACGTTAAGGCACGTTTGGAGACCTGACCTGCGAGAAGAGATTAGTTCTTTTTCTTCACCACCCACATCTCAAGGGGTGGCAAAGAGTTCATTACTCATGCGAGCACCATACGAGAATGGTGGCATAGAAGCCAAACCATTTCGTTTCACATAAGAGGGGTTAGGGTAAGCATATGAATAAGCGAGAGAAATTCTTTGAGGACTTATGAACATATTGGTTTGAAGAATAATGCACATATTCATAGCCCTTAGCTCTACCCTGCGAAACAGAGTTGTTAGCACGATGATAATCATATGAGGACTTTGATCCTTTTGAGGAATTTGATCCACATGAGGAATTTGGTCCGTATGATGACTTGGATCCATATGAAGAATTTGGTCCATATGAAGAATTTGATCTGGGGTTCCTATTCTTCACAGGTGGTGTCATGAGGACATTCACCTAAAGACTTTCAAGGCACTTCTTGGGAACCCAGATTTTCTTCATAGGGGAACCATTCCTGTAGTTAGTGCCAACATATCTAGCAAATACTTCACCATTCTGATTTTTGAACAGTTTATAGTTGGAGTCAAATGACTCATCAGAAGAATGAGGTGATTCGCATGTAAAGCCAGATAAGTTAGATGGATCAACTGGAGGTCCCTTTGTAGCAACCCATGAGGTTTTGGGATACTGCTCAGGCTTCCAATATGTTCCATCAGCATTGAGTTTTCTCTCAAAGGCAATACCCTCTTTCCTAGGGTTCTGTTGAGGATCTGCTTTTAAGCACATCACAAAGAGTCTGATGCCCTTTGAGGCTTTTGTACATGCCTGTCATATACAATTCCTTTAGCCCTGCATCGTCAAGGATACTAGCAATGTCCTCGGATGAGGAATTAGTGATAGCAGAGGCAGGTGAAGAATTTGTAACAGTTGAAGCATTTGAACATTCAGTGAAGAATTAGCGATTCACGTTCAATGCACTTTAAGCATGGAGGAACAAATTCTTCTTGAGAAGCGCTGATCTGTTGAGCAAGTAATGAATCGCGCTCCTTCTGAAGATCTTCATAACTCACTCTTAGCTTCTCAAGGTCTTGCGTTCTTTGAAGAAATTCATAAGAAAGTTTCTCATGATCAGATAAGAGAGTGTTATGATGACCTTGAAGGTTATCAAACCTAGGCAAGTCTCTGAAGATTTTCAATCGGGGCTTTAGTGCGATCCATTTCTTCACCTAACATATCATCACTCTTATCTAGCATGTTTTGAACCTTTTCCAAAGCCCTTTGTTGTTTTACAGCAATTTTAGCAAGTTTTGAGTAATCGGGCTTTAGATCTTCATCGATTCATTTTCACTAGATTCAGAGGAGGTATATTTGAGTACCTTGGAACCCTTTGCCATGAAGCAATAGGTGGGAGTGTAGTCATCACTATCTTCATCAAGATTGTTGGTGAGGTCATTTTCTTGAGTTGAAGATGGACTTGTTGACGAAAAGAAGTAGCGAGAGCTAGACTCGCCACACCAGACTCAGATTCTTGATGCCTCCTCTTCCTCATGTTCCTCGATTCAGCTTGAGTCCATTTCCTTGCCAATGAATGCCCGAGCCTTTTGGAGCTGCCCTTCTTGTGAGAAGAAGGCTTTGAGGATTTTGATGATGAAGATTTCGATGATTTCTTCTTCTTCTTGGCGTCATCGTAACTGTAATCCTTGTGTTTCTTCTTCTTTAATTCCTTTTCCCACCGAGGACAATCTTGGATGTAGTGACCAGGTTTCTTGCATTTGTGACAAAGTCTTTTCTTATAGTCCTTTGGATGAGGAATCACTTGCTCCTTGAGGATTTTCCAAATCGACCATGTCTTGAGAACTTCTGAATTTCTTCACGCGCGGTGCTAGCTCTGGCCTAATTCTTCAGATCTCCAAGGCTACTACCAGAGTCTTCACACTCAGATTCGAGACACAGCCTTGGCCTTCGAGGCACGTGTTTTTCCATAGCTAGAACCATAGAGATCTCTCTTTTCAGCAAGCTGGAACTCATGAGTATTTAGCCTCTCGAGGATATCAGCAGGATCAAGTGACTTGTAGTCAGCACGCTCTTGTATCATCAGTGCTAGAGTATCAAATGAGGAATCAAGCGATCTTAACAATTTCTTCACCACCTCATGGTCGGTGATGTCAGTGGCGCCAAGTGCTTGAAGCTCATTTGAGATGTCAGTGAGGCGATCGAAGGGTTGTTGAACATTTTCGTTGTCGAGTCTTTTGAAGCGGTTGAAGAGATTCTGAAGAACATCAACTCGAGAGTCACGCTGAGTTGAGACTCCTTCATTCACTTTGGACAGCCTGTCCCAGATGAGCTTGGCAGATTCCAAAGCACTCACTCTTCCATATTGACCTTTGCTCAGATGGCCACATATGATATTCTTCGCTTGAGAATCGAGTTGCTTGAATCTCTTCACGTCAGCAGCATCCAAAGAAGGTGTGACTGAGGGAACACCATTTTCCACAACATACCAGAGATCGTTGTCAATTGCTTCAAGATGCATTCGCATCTTGTTCTTCCAGTAGGGGTAGTCCGTCCCATCAAAGGTAGGACACCCTCTTTGAGACCTTGATCATACTGCGGTCGACATAACTAAAACTCCGGTGGTTAAACCAAAATCACACGTAACAAGGAGTACCTTGCTCGCTACCAATTGAAAGTCGTTATATCGACTAGAGGGGGTGAATAGGCGATTTTATGAATTCTTCAACGAGGAATTTGCGGTGAGGAAATTCCTTAGCGAAGAACTACTTGCAACAAAATGAGTACTCGAGTAAGCATAACAGAATACACGCATGGTCATCATGATGAAATGAAGACAAACACAGAGTACGTAAAGCGTAATCACAGGATAACACAAGATGAAGACAAACCGATCAAGAAATTGAACTGAGGAAATTGAGAAAGTCTTGATCAAAGTCTTCAAACATGATATGAACAAACACTCAAAGACAAGAATGAGGAAATGAAAGGGTTGAGGAGATAGAACCGATAAGGTTGGTGAAGACAATGATTTGGTAGACCAGTTCCAAGCTGCTGTCTCGGTTATGCGTCTGGTTGGAGCGGCTGAGTTTAAACTCGAGGACACCACGATCGGGGACACCCGGTCGGCTGAGCACGCAGCTTAGGACACCAAGTCCTCACCGTATTCTCCTTGAACTAAGGTCACACAGACCTCGTCCAATCACTCGTGGTAAGTCTTCAGGCGACTTGCAAACCTTCACAGACTTGGTCACTCGGCGATCCACAATTCCTCTTGGATGCCCTAGACCATGACACCTAACCGGCTGGAAGAAGCACAGTCTTCAAAGGTAACAAGCGTCGGATCCACGCAGGATCAATCTCTTCAGTGATGCTCAATCACTTTGGGTTTGTAGGGGTTTGGTTTTTGGGTTTTTCCTCGCTCGATGATTTTCGCTCAAAGTCTTCGGAGGATGGGTTGCTCCCAAATGACAAGTGTCAAGTTCTCTTGGAGCAGCCAACCAGCTAGTGGTTGTAGGGGGCGGCTATTTATAGCCTAGGGAGCAGCCCGACATGATAAGACATAAATGCCCTTCAATGATATGACCGTTAGGTGGATAAGATATTTTGGGACAGTGGCAAGAAGACAAGAATGGTCGGAAATTTGAATATCAAATTCCTCAGAGCTATCATGTTCCTCACTGTGTAGGCAATCCGCACTGGCGAATTCCTAACTCCTCAGTCAGAACAAATTCCTCAGCGATCAGAAGAACCTCGTCTCTGTCACTGAAGAAATTGACTGAACTGTATGAGATTTCCAAAGGCTTCACTCGAAGTTGAGCATCACATGGAAAATTTTCCTTAGTATTTCCTCGACCCCCTTTAACTGTACGGTGTTTCCTATGACTCAAGAAAGAGAAAAACGAAACAACCAAAGCAAAATTCTTCACGCTTCATGTTCCTCAAATGAATACCAAGTCTTCAAGGTCACACCAATTTCTTCACTTTCAAAGTCTTCAGAATATCTTCAAAATATCAAAGTCTTCAGTCGAAGAACTTCATTTTTAGGGGTCGACTTTCTCTGTAAATATCAAACTCCTCATAGACTTATAGACCTGTGTACACTCATAAACACATTAATTTCTTAACCTATAAGTCTTCAATACACCAAAATCACTAAGGGGCACTAGATGCACTTACATATATATATATATATATACACACACACACACTCACATCAGGCTATTACATACGCATGTGAGAATATTATTCTGATACCCTCTCTGCATCGACGTGGTTCACAGTTTGACCGACGTGTTTTTCAACAAGAACTGATCTTCCTGCGTGCACGATGGGCGGAAGCAGGGGATGCAACGTGGAGCTTCGGTCGTTCCCGGTAGCGATGCTGCGGGCCATTCGTTGCTAGAGGAGACATGTAAGGGGTTCCGCACGTCCGCGCGCTCAGCCGGATGAGTTTTGCGATCTGTAGTCACCGGAGGTGACGGCGTGGGCATTTTGGCGGCGGACATGATTTTGGGCGTCAGTGTTTACTGTGGTGTTCGTGGGCCTCAATTTACGTCGTGTTTGTCGTTTTTGATGTGAGAATTATCGGTATGTTATAGTTTTTTGAGATTTTTTTCATCTGTAATTTATGATTACAAGTTTTTGTGTTCTTGGTCGTTGTCCACGCCCGCCATGGAAATCTGTTCTTCTTTTTCTGTTGTTTTACCTTCGAATTGGCGTTGCAGGGAGAGATATAAGGACTGTATGAAAAGATTTGCGTTGTCAATTTTGCTTTTTTGAGTTGTTTCTACCCCGGATTCCCATGTTGTTTTGTCGTTGGCGGAGGTTGTGTATGGCGGCTGACTGTAAGCTGCGATTTCGGGTAATCTGGTCAAACTGTGTAATTAAGTTGCACATTTTTCAGTGTTTTTTTTAATTGATGCCCGTATGTGTAGTTGGATTGCTGCCGTGTCAAAGTTTTGTTACTGTGTGTTGACATCGGAGCCGCACCGATGGCTCTGCACTTTGATTATAAAGCCCGAGCCCTAAGTCAGTTTCATTCTACGAGCTGCAACCAAAGAAAAGGGAGATGGATCCTGAGCTGGGAGAGGTTACAGAGGAGGAGGAGGGGGACACCATAGATGTGAGGGCTGCAGTAGCGGAGCAGAGGAGGAGGCGCAGGCGCATGCAGATGGTGCGACGTGCTGCCGAGGAGGAACTGGAGGCTGAGTTCAACATACGACTTGCGCATGAGGTGATGGATACTTGCAACTCCAATGAATTGGAGCTTCTTTTCCCAGAGGGCAGGGGAAGGAACCATATTCAGATCATTAGTTGGGCTAGGGTGAGAGCAGCCACGGCTCCACATCCATCTACCAGGGCAAAATGGCGTTGTTTCTTTGATCGTTATGACTGAAGAAGTGAATATTATGTTTTTAAGATTTTTATTGTGAGGGAGCAGATGTTCGAATGACTAAATGAATTCAACTTTGTTTTTGTCTCTGAATGTGTTGTTTTGTCTGCATATGTTCGACATGTGCACCTTTGAATTGCTTGGTTTTCTGAAGTTGAACTGATTTGTGGTCAAATGTTGGATGGCTTGAGTAATAACTATTTCCTACCAGCTGGCTGCCCATCTGCCTATTTATTATTTTTATAATCTGCGAGTGTCCCTGACTATAAATGTTATCCATCTATGTGTGGTGTGTGGCCAAGTCTTCCCCTCCCTTTTATTCATTCTTCCAGAATCAGATCTAGGTTCCTCTCTCTTCTCTTCGTTGCCTTTTTCTTTGTTCCTGTGTGTTCGATGGAGGATTGTTCATGCGGATGCCTGGTAAAGATGGCACGCATAGCTGACGACTGTGTGTACGAGTCTGGTTTGGAGCTCACTCAGACTCAGCGGCGTGGGCAACTTTCTTGTTCTTTGTCCCGGCAACCATGGGTTTCATACACCCTATGTTTGTCGCTTTGACGGATGGTGACTTGAAGGAATCACGGGTATGTGTTTCTATTCATTTTGTTTTCTACTTTCTTGTTGGTTTTTGTTCGAAACCCATGGACTGGATCTGCAGTTTTGTCTTATGAATAGCTTGTCTATATTTTTTTAATTAGGTTTTGTTGGATTTTAACAGCAGGGATTTCTGTGTGTATTTGTTCATTACATAACAGTATTTAAACCATTTTTTGTATAATCCCTGATCTGTTTATGAATAGATGTTTTTACTGTAGGTGTATTGATATGTATATTTTTCAGTTTAGTCAGTTCACATGTCTAGTTAGTTTTGTGTTATTGTTTTGGTTCAATTTTTTTCCATTTTAGTTTGTTATGCAAATCGTTCCTATATCTGTGTAAAAATTCAGTTATGTACTCCCATGTCCATTTGCAGAAAATGTCACCCAGGCTCAGGATTGTTGCTCCTAGTTCCGGTGTTCTGAAGATGGAGACTTCAGACAAGAATGGGTATCAGTTGATGGATGTTGCCTACCACATCGACTTTGATGGTTGCATCAACCTAACTACTTTGGGTGGAAGGAGTTTGCGGCGAGTCTGGATTTGAGGATGGTGATGTGGTTATGGTTATGTTCTTGAGAGAAGACGACTCTCGGCGTTCGTAATTTATGTCTTTGTCAGAGGTTTAAATGCGGCAAATGACGCCGGCTTTGAGATTTGTGTATGGTTGATTATGTTGCAGTATTTTTTCTTTTAAAACATTTGCATGTGAGATGGTTGAATTGTATTGTTTTATCAGAATGGTATGGAACTAGTTATGTAATGCTTTTCCTATCGTTCTGCTCAATTATAAGTGTTTTATTTATACATTCTTTATATTAGTACTGGAACAATTTCTATAGTTGAACTGATGGGCATCCTTTGTTTTGGCTGGTATATTTTTCATGTTCAAAACTAGGAGACGGTGCTATCTGTTGATGATTTTTAGAACCCCTTTTGTTATTGAGTTTGCTGAACTTACATTCTATTAATGATAGTACTGCTCTATTTTAGGTTGTCAATTACCAATCAAATTTGTTTGTTGTATAATATTTTTTCTTACTTTTTTACATGAATTTTGGAGCACGTTTTTTTCTTTTTTATAGATGAATAATGATAATTTTGGTATTTTATAAAATAAAAAAATTAATCTTCGCTGCATGATTTTCTTTTTATTTGTACTTGAACCTTATGAATTGTAGTAGTTGAACTTTTTTGTAAATTTGTTTCTGAAATTTTTATTTACAGTCTTATATTTTTTTTACTTCTTACCATTAAGATGTGTTTGTACTTTGTCACAATATTTTTGTTTATTAACTGATTTTTCTTGTGAGTTTTTAAATTATTTTCATTTTTTATTTTTTGTCGTGCGTGATCTACTGGATTTTTGTAATGGGGCGAAGTACTTTGTTGGGCCATCGGCCTGGGTCGTTGTATTCGGCCCGGATAGCTTCTCTCGCGCGGCTGTGCAGCACGGCGTGCGCATGAGCTATGTGTTTAGTCCCACCTCGCTAGTCGAGGGGGCTCTAGACTTGTTTATAAGCGCAGCCGACGCTCACCAGTCGAACTCCTCTGAACACTTACCAGAGCGCTTATACACGGCGCTCGCTCTCTCTCTCTCTCTCTCTTGACCTGTGGGACACAGGGCCCGAGCCGTGCGGGTATCACGGATTACTAGGATTCACCCACGGGCTCGAGTTCAAGTATCTAGCATTGTTAGGGCCTCACCGTCCTTGGGCGGTCAATTTTTTTTGTTTTTGGATCTAGTACTTGACTACACCAAGAATTGACTGGTACTTTTTTGTCCTTGTGCTGTCAATTTTTTTCTTTTTCTTTTTTGTTTGTTTGAATATAGTACTGTGGCATGACTTGCCCCCGCACCGAACCGTACCGAGGGGCATAGTTGTACTGACACATCTTCCTTGTATGGACTTTGCCCCATTATCTATCTTTTTTAGGGGTGTGGGTGCGTGGGGTGGGGTGGGGTGGGGGGAAACAGAATAACCGCATCACTTTGTCAAACGAGCGCCTTTGCAGCGTTAAGCGAGGCCGAGCCTGGGGAGGGTGGTTGGGACCCTCCCCATCCGGCGAGGCCGAGCCAGAATGAGTTGAAGTGCACGACGCTGGCGTGCGTCAAGGCCGCATGCGGAGGCGAGTCCGTAACATGACTTGCCCCATTATCTTATCTTAGGGGTATGGGTGCGTGGGGAAACAAAATAACCGCGTTTTCTATCTTTACGGGTGTGGGTGCGTGGGGGAAACATGACTTGCCCCCGCACCGAACTGCATCTGAGGCATAGTTGTACTGACACATCTTCCTTGTATGGACTTTGCCCCATTATCTATCTTTTTTAGGGGTGTGGGTGCATGGGGTGGGGGGAAACAGAATAACCGCAATGTGCTTGTCAAACGAAGCGCCCGCCAAGAAGGCGAGGTCGAAGCCGGGGAGGGGTGGGACCCCCTCCCCATCCCATGAGATCGAGCCAGAACGAAGTCAGAAAGGCACGACGCGGTGTGCCGCGGCGTCGCATGCGGAGGCGAGTCCGTAACATGACTTGCCCCATTATCTTATCTTAGGGGTGTGGGTGCGTGGGGAAACAGAATAACCGTGTTTTCAATCTTTAGGGGTGTGGGTGCGTGGGGGAAACATGACTTGCCCCCACACCGAACTGTACCGGGGGGCATAGTTGTACTGACACATCTTCCTTGTATGGACTTTGCCCCATTATCTATCTTAGGGTTGTGGGTGCGTGGGGTGGAGGGAAACAGATTAACCGCGATCACGTGTCAAATGAGCGCGACCGCCGTTAAGCGCGAGGTCGAGCTGGGGGAGGGGGTCGGGACCCTCCCCATCTTGAGGCCGAGCCAGGAACGAGCCGTAGTAGGCGACGATGCGGCGTGCCGCGACGTCGCATGCGGAGGCGAGTCCGTAACATGACTTTCCCCATTATCTTATCTTAGGGGTGTGGGTGCGTGGGGAAACAGAATAACCGCGTTTTGTACCTTTAGGGGTGTGGGTGCGTGGGGGAAACATGACTTGCCCCCGCACCAAACCGTACCGAGGGGCATAGTTGTACTGACACATCTTCCTTGTATGGACTTTGCCCCATTATCTATCTTAGGGGTGTGGGTGCGTGGGGTGGGGGTAAACAGAATAACCTGATCAAGGCTCATCAAACGAGCGCCTTTGCCAAGCAGCGAGGCCGAGCCGGGAGGGGGGTCGGGACCCTCCCCATCTCAAGCGAGGCCGAGCCAGGAACGAGCCGTAGCAGGCGACGACGCGGCGTGCCGCGGCATCGCTTGCGGAGGTGAGTCCGTAACATGACTTGCCCCATTATCTTATCTTTATTTTTAGGGGAAAAGCATGACTGTTATGAATTATTTTTTCATTTGTACTTGTTTGATAATTTTTTTGTATTGTTGTGAGTTATTATTTGTACTTTAGCCGTTTGTTTTCACCATCTATATTAATTTTTTTATTTGTATTTGACTTTTCGTATTATCTTTTGTAACTGGCTAGAGATAGTGGGCTTCGCCACGGTTGTGGGCTTTAGCCGTCCGTTTTCTCCCAATCATCTTTTAACCCTCCCACTCACCTTTTAACCTCCGATCTTCCCCGTTCCGCTCCTCTCCCGTCCCCAAATCGATTCCGTCTTTGTTCCCCTCTTCTTCTCTTCTCGGAGGGGGAGTTGTTACTCCTGTTTCGCCGCGGGAGCATCGGCCGGAGGGCTCAACCCCAGGGGTGGAGGTCCGGGTGTTCTGTTTTGTTCTTTTTGCTCTGCCATTGACTTTGCTTGCGTCCTCTTATGTTCAGATTTTCTCTCTATTTCTAATCTCTTGCTCTCTTTGCTGTCCCAGGCTGCACTCGCTAGGGTTCCTTTGCTGTTGAACGAGCGTTTGGCGGCAGTGATACTGGATTGCGTGGCGGATTTTGTGTTTCTTTGGTAAGAGTTTTGCTTTTGTATGGCGTGCTTCGTTTCTGAAATAGTTCAAATCCCTAAATTTTGTTCATGTGTCTTGCAGATCTGGTTCGGTAGATTTTAGGACTGTAGATCTCAATGGGTACATCATCCAGTCCGGACAAATTGAATGCAGGTGTTTTTCCCTGTATTTTGGATGATGTTCTAATAGATCTGGTTTTTATGTTGTACAGTTGTTGTCGTATCGACTTTATAAGTTGTATGTATTTTGATATGTGTTAATTTTGTCCTGGATTGTATGGCGTGTATGGTTTTGGCGCTTGATGCAACCTGCAGCATGTGATGTAGTACTTATCACCATGTGTATTTTGAACTGATGTCCTTGCATTTGAATAGGTTGTAGTAGTCAATGAAGAACTAGTATGGTGTTGAAGGAGTTGTGTTTTCTGAAGTTTGTTCTGCAAGTGGTGGGTTCATATTTGTTTTATTCGGTGAACTTGTAGTGTTCACATAGTTGAACTGATTGATTGTTCTTGTACTTTTTGCTAATTATGATGTTGTTGCAGATGTTGGAGTGCCGGTGCCTCCTGATTCTGACAAATCAGAATGCTTTCAAGATCTTGTGAATGTTATTTTTGAGACACCAAATCCTCTAGAAGAACTTGCGAATGTTGCTGGTGTTTCCCTTATATTTGCTCTATTTTTATCAGCCTTTAATACATATATATGCTTAGTTACATCAGTAGTTCCGCTTTTGTTTTGTGTCCGATGCTATGCGCTTAATTTATCTTTTCCGTCTGCAATGTTAATTGTGTTTTAATTTTTATGTGCGTGGTTATGTTATTGGTTTATGCAGCTAATGACAGCCATGGTGTTCCAGAGGACATTGCTGATGTTGTTAAAGATATTAATGATGGAATGTATTCACTTAACGTTGATGATGGTGATGGCAGCTTGCGGTTGTGCATTACTCGATCTCAAAGTGTTGATGGCATCGAGCACATTACCCAAGCCGAGGATGTTCCTATGCGATTACAAATCGAGGACGAAAGGATAAGAAAGAAGAAGTATGAATTCGAAGAGGAAGGAATTGGAACGGCGTCAAAAGGCTGCCTGTGCCGTAAAGTGATGTTGATGTTGCTCAAGCTCCTAAATGTGTAGGCGATGAAGGTGGTGACGGGTTTTTCAACTGTTCATGTCGGATCTCATGGAAGTGACATGCACGTAAAGACAAACTTGATGCAAACTCGTTTGACGCAAGTGTTTGATCGTGATGGAGTTAAGGAGAAGAAAGCTGTTTTGAAGAGGAAGATGTCAGATCGAAATCCTGATGGCACACAGAGGCGTAGTCCACGTGTGAAAGCTGTTTCCCAACCTGGTAATAGCAAAGCTGATGCGGATAGTGTTGCTGTGAAAATTGGTCCAAGCAAACTTGGTGGCTCCTCTGTTCGTCGGAGTCCACGAGGTTTGACAAATAAGAAGCCTTCTTCGTCTCCTCTTCAAGAGCGGTCTTTGTTGAAAGAAAATAAGAAGCATAAAGTTCATCCTGCAAAAGTGAATAAAGGTGTGAAGAAGCGTGCTCGTGTTGAAGCTAAAGATGCTGCATCTGAAGAAGATGATATTGAAGTTGATTCAGAAGATGAATTTGCAGTGGTATGTGTTTTGTACTGCATGTGTCTTGCTAGTTGTACTTGCAATGATTTAATTGTGTTTGTCTTTGGTATGCTTTGGCCGTGAGGCTGGTCATTGTTTTGCATCTATTTTGATTGTGGTCTTGATGTTGTTTTAATAGTTGAACTTGTGCAAACTTTTCTTTGTTTTACTTGCCTTCATTTGCTTGTTTTGTTTCCTATATTCATTGTTTGCAGTGGTATGTGTTTTGTTGAGCATGTGACTTACTAATTGTAATTGTAATGATTTAATTTGTGTTTGGGGTGGTATCTTTGGCGGTGAGGCTTGTCATTGTATTCATTAATTGAGGCGGTAATTGATGTTGTTTTAATAGTTGAACTTGTGCAATCTTTTTTACTTACATTGGTATGCTTGTTTTGTTTTCTATATTCATTGTTTGCGAGTGGTTTGTGTTTTGTACGCATGTGATTTACTAGTTGTACTTTCAATGATTTAATTGTGTTTGGCTGGTATTGCGGCCGAGTTAGGCTGATCATTGTTTGCATCAATTGAGGGTGGTACTGATGTTGTTTTAATATTTGAACTTGTGCAATCTTTTCTTTTTCTTTTACTTGCATTCATATGCTTTTGTTGTTTTCTATATTCATTTTTTAAGGTGTGGCTTTTTAGTTTTCATTTACAGACTGTTATCGTTATGAGTCCGGTCAAGACGGTGGTAGGCAATCCCGGAAAAGTTGCCTTGGATGAATGTGAACAAAGGAAATTGAACTTAAGCTGTGCGATGTTCGTTGAGAGAGGTTGATGATTGTGCTAGATTGCTCGAGAGTCGGCATGTGGGTCGGGTTCCTGCATCTGGTTGTGGTTCTATCTTCGTGGGGAGGGGGAAGTCTGTCATTGACCGCCCTCTGATGGGAGTTTTGTACCTGAGGGTAGATTGTGATACAATGACTCTTGACATGGGTGAGGCTAATAAGAAGCTTCACATCACTAGCGATGGTATACAACAATTATTTGGTTTCCCTCGTGGTGGTCATTCTGCGCCAAGGACGTCAGAGGACGGATATGATGACGCTCTGATGAAGTTAAGATCGGAGCTTGACATTAGCAGGGACAAAGATATCAAGACAAAGGATTTGAGGAATAAGCTCAAGGTGCTCGTCAAGGATCCTAGCAAAGATGACCTTGCTCTGAAAGTGTTCTTCATTATTGTGTTTATGAAGGTTGTGTTGCCTGGATCTGCCCCGCGTGTTTCCAGAGAGGCATCAATGTTTGAGGGTCTCGTCTTTGAGGACATGGCAAATATGGATTATTGCCAGCTGATGGTTGATGAGCTTAGAAGGGCTGTTGCCAAGTACCAAAGTGGTCATACCATGGGGAAGGCAATCACAGGCTGTGCCATAGGGCCTATACTAATGTACCTTGACTGCCTTATCTGTGGCAAAATCATGCGAGCTGACATGCGAGTCCCCCGCATATGTTACATGGATCCTGCCAAGCTTTCTGATCTGGTTGATGCAGATTTGATAAAAAAAAGGCAATGCAGATCCAAAGACTTGGGTGTTTGGGAAGCTTCCGGTGAGTTTTGTTTGTTTTGTGTCTTGCAGACCTTTATTTTTATTTTTAGGTATAGCTATTTTTTGCTGTAGTGGACATGTGTACTATAGAGTTGTCTGTTTATATTTTGTATGGTTTAGGTATGGTTTTTAGTACTGTTGTTTCGTGTGTTGTTGAACTGAATAACTTTGTTCAACTGGCCTGTTGGTAAATACTAACAAATTGGCAATGACAGTTAAAGTTTTATTAGTGGTGTTGATTTTAAATCTGTTAATATCATGATTTATTTTTCCCTATGTGTTGCGTTGATTGATTAACTATTTTTCCTTTTGTTTGTAGTGGAAAACTCAAGAGGAGGTTGTTTTTTCCGAGTGTATAAGCGGCCGATCTGGAGATGCCGTCGTAAATGTCGAGTTCCGAAGTTTTCATCTCTGCCCGATGAGTTGAGGGATGGTCGTGGTGTTGAGGGTGCTGGTTATGCCCCCTGGCCCTAGTAATGCTAGTGCTTCACAGAGGCAGGGTTTTGGTATTGATGTTGCTGTTTCAGCGTTGGAGCGCGCTGAGCATATCTTAAGTAATGTGTGTTCTGAGCTGCAAAAGGTCCCAACAACAGTTGAGTGTTTGAGCTGTATCAATGGTATCCTTCCTGAAGATCATCAATTTAACGCTGAGGAAGCTGTTGACTACATTGAGATGGAGAGGATTTTAATCGGTGATATGCGCGACGGTGCCGCTAATCTAGTTCAGAGCTCGGTTTGTCTGTTGAACAACATGAAGCGTTTCAGGACTACACAAAACTCTCGCTGCAAGCCATATGAAGAAAGTGCAAATGTTGTTATCAAGCAGTTTGAGAAGGATGAGGCTCACGCCACCGGCGAGGGCTGGTGATGGTACTGAGGCTAATGTTTTTGATCACGAAATGAATGATGTTGGCTTTGAGCGTCCTGATGTTGACGTGAGTCAGTCGTTGGTGTTTGCAATTTTTATGTTGTTGTCCTGATGTCAGTGTTGTAGTTGAACTTCCTCATGTTCATCTATTTATTAATAATTTTCTTTCATGCAGATTGATCATGATGAGGCTGCTGGCACCGACAGCAGGGCTGATGATGGTACTGAGGCTAATGTTTCTGATCAGCGCATTTAACGATGTTGGCTCGCAGCACCTGTTTGTTGATGTGAGTCAGTCCTCATTGTATGTATGTTTTTACTATGTTGTTCTGTTGTCAGTATTGTAGTTGAACTTCCTGATCTACATCTGTTTATTAATTTTTCTTTTCATGCAGGAGACCAATCATAATGTTGAGGGTTCTGTTGACGGTGGAGTTAATGATCTATCCACTGATAAGTGCAAGGTTATTTTTATTTTCATTGTGTTTATTAATATTTTCTTAAAATTTCATGCGCACCGATGTGTCTTGCTTGTTCATTTTTCTATCCCACACCATTTATTGTTGCTCATAATAGCATTGTTTTTTGTCTCATAACATTTGAATCAGGGTCCTATTGTTGGCGATGAGCCTTGTTTGCCTGTTGGTGATGTCGCTTTGAATGTTAGCAGCAGCAAGTTCGATGATGTTGCTGTGAATGCTTCCAAGGTTTATTTTTCTGTGCACCTATTGGTAGCTTATTTTTCTTGTTAGTTTTGTTCATATTATTCACTTTTTCTGAATTTTTATTTTCATCAGATTACTGATGTTGAGCGTGAGGTTGTCCTTAGTGGTGGAGATGATGCTCATGATGTTCCATTGAATAGTGGACGCAATGTTGGTACCAAAGTTGCTGATGAGGATGTTGGTGCTGCCAGCATACTTGATGCCAAATCGCCTGGTGTTGGTATTGCTGGGAATGAAAATGTTTCTGGTTGTGAAGATTTGCCGCCGGAGAATTTCCCGCCTGGAGGTCTTGATTACGGTGATGCATTGCAAGATGCTTCTAGCGTGGAGGAGGTGCCATCCGAGGATGATGATTTACTTCTGTCAATTTCTTCTGACCCCTTGACGCAGGAGGCGCTCTTGTCGTCCCGGGATTTTCTTTCTCTGCACTCGAAAGCGCATCAATATTGGTGTCCTCTCAAGATGTCCCATCGTCAAACCCTGAAACTGGAGGCATAATGGTCTCATCACAGAAACTACCGTCGTCGTCAAACCCTGATAGTCCAGGTAAGGACTTGTAAATGGGGTGTACTTCTCAATTTTGGCATTTTGGACATGTTCTCTTGTAGTTGTTGAACTTATTATTTTTCATCATTTTCTACAAGTAGAAAGTGGTAATGTTGTTAAGGTTGATACGTTTTTCTTCGCTGTTACGAGGTTGCGCACGAACCGTACGAAATGGTTAGTTTGGGATTTTACCCGTACCATTTTTTGTCTCTTTTTCTTTCTCTAGTTTGATTTTGTTGCAGTAGTTTTAATTCATGTAATCTTTTGTGTTTTTCTAGTCACAAGCCGATGTTTCAAAATAAAGAATGTGATGCCCGTGTTGGTTCTATTGCTAAAGCGTTTGTCCCCACTGGCATGCTCAACTCGAACGATCTTGATGTTGTTTTATATTCTCTACGTCAGAAGTACCGAGACACTGACAAGTTGGTAGTTCCCAGATGGGTGACGGTCAGTATTTTGCTTTTTTTTGTAAATAGGATGATAACTTGTTTTCCCAAGTTTCTAACTTTGTTGTTCTTTTTGTACAACAGACCAAGATCCGTGATGGAAATATTGATTCCAATGTGCTAAATTGGTTCACAAGATCAGGTGCTGATGGTTTTGACCAAGTAGGTGAACTTGGACTTTTTGTACTCATTAACTAGAACTGTCATGTTTTCTTTGCAGTTTTGGGATGTGGGGGGAATGAACTTGATCTGTGCTTCTTTTATTAAAGATGTACTTATTGTTGCAAGGGAATTGAACTGATATGATTGTTCCTCAATTTTGGGCGGTTGATATAATTTCTTTATGATTATGTGATTTTTTGTTTGTACTTATGAATTTCAATTTCCCTCTTTTATTTTATTGTTTGGAGGCTGAATTTTTTGTTTCATTATGATTTGGTAAATTCATTTTTCCTCTATGATTTTTTTCCAGCTTCTTTTCCCTACATTTGATCCGCCGTCATTTGTGGCTACCATGAAGCCTAGTGAAGAATCTGGGCATTGGTGCTTGGTTGTTCTGAATTTGAAGTTCCGTCGTTTCGAGTATCTTGATTCACTCCGTGATGAAACCTCGAGTGATGCAGTTAGATTCTTAAGGAATATGATGATAATATAAAGAAGCTTTGGAGGGAGTCCATGTAGACAGGGCCAAACCGTTCTCACCGGCGCATATTGATGGTTTCTCTTGCGAGTTTGTGCGGGTGCCTCAGCAGGAAAACACGTGAGTATCCGTTTTTAATGATTTTTGCTGGTTGTTTTTGTTGCTGGAGGATGTTGTTCTGTATTTTTTGGATTTTGTGTTGTACCATTTTTTGATTTTTCCTTTGTTTACGTGCATGATTGTGGATTCTTTATGCTACAAAACTGCAAGACCTATTATTGCCGGGAGGATGGTGTAATTGAAATGGTCGATTACAACCATGAAGACATTTTGGACATTAGGAAGACTTTGCTGTATACCTGCGCATCTAGCGATTTGTTTGATGTTGACTTCCGAGGTTTGTTTGGCATCGAACCCTGTACGTGTGCATGGACTTTTGTAATTTTTTTGCAGCTTATACTTCTCTATTAGTACTGTCATGAAATATGTATTTGAACTTACGCTTTGTGCGGTCTTCTTCTTTTTTCAGGTGAGTGGCTGGATCTTGGTGAGCATGACTACAGGTTCTTAGGTAGCCAGTTCTTGGAGCTCGAGCGCGTAGCTATTGATCTTAGCTGTATGCGTTCTCCGAAAAAGACAAGATCTGGTGTTATGAAGGGGCGGTTGGGAGCTCGAGAGGTTTTACGGCTGCTTGTGCGGATAGCCCAACTACACCCAAGAATCCCATTGTGGAATTGATAGACAGCGATGATGATGTGTTTGACAAGATTGCTGGCGTTGGAAGAGTCACGAGGAGCGCTGCCGCCAAAGGTTTATCTCCCTTGTCGAATAGTGGCTCAGAGAGTCGGTGGTGCTAGGAAAGATCCCGCTTTGCATTTTGGCAATGTTGTAAGCACGGTTGCGTCTTGAGCTCCTATAAAGTTTTGCTCCCCTGCAAAGCAGCTTCACCCTTATAAATTCCCTCACCTGGACAAGGCTCGCAGGTTATATAATCTGTTGCTTAGTGATGAATGGCGTGAGAAGTATGCCGAGTGAGTATCTCTCATTATTTTTCCTCTTCCTTTTCTTGTGTTGTTTGTAATCGCTAGATAAATATGGCTGAATCGTTCCTTTTTATACAACTCGAACTGTTATGAATGCCTTATCTTGCTTCTCCTTCTTTTTGTTCGTGTGTGTGCTGTAGGAATACATTCTCAATGATACCTCGGCCTGATGGAAACGTAACTAACTTCACTGGGAATCGCATCTGGGAAGTTTTTTCACCTGGGCAAATGATGGAGGGTGATGTAATGGACTTCCTCATTGATGATTGGAAGCAAGATCCCGATAGAAATGCTGATTTCGCATCTGGGAAAAGGATATTGCCGAGTCCATATTTCATCACGGTAATCAATCAGATCGGTTTCTTTATGTTGAACAAGACTGTCTATTGTTTTTATGATTTTTAATAATACTTTGCTTGTTGATTCTTTTCCGCTGTCTATTTTCTATTTTGGCTTTTTTGCAGGTTGTGCTTGACTGTTTGTTTTACGAGGATGAAAATAAAGTGTTTAATGTGGAGAGTGCAGCGAGAGATTTCAAGAGCTATGTTAAAGCTAATGAAGACTTGCTCAGTGCCGACCTTGTGAGATCTACTAGCTGATTTTTGGTTTTTATTTGTTTGTTGTGATGCTGGTTTTATTTTGAATATTTAACATCTCTTTTTTGGTCATTTGTTTTTAGATCATGATGCCTCTATTCAAGCCTATGGTTTTATCAAAGGATAGGAAAGTGAACCACTATTCCTTATATGTCATGAATCGGTGCCGAAGTAGCGTTCACATCCTTGACTCTTTACCTTATCCGAAGAACCACCGTCCTTCGAAGAACACCTATCACAAAGACTGCGAGAAGATTGTGAGTGACATTTATTATCTCTTTGGATTAATATTTCTGCATCTTTGTTTCTGCTGTTTCTGAGACCTAAAACTGTGTCAGTTGTTTTGTTTTTTTACAGATTTCTAGATTGGTCAAAGTAATGAAGGCTGTGTATGGTGATACTCAGTACAATGCAAGCAAGCAGCCCAAATGGGAGCTGTTTGCAAAGAAACCAACGTTTGTCAAGGTTCCACTTCAAGGGAAAAATGAATGTGGCCATTATACTGTGAAGTATGCGGGATGCTATGATGGTGAAAAAATCGTTGAGAACATTCGAAATAATGACGTGGGTTTCTTGTTGAGCTTTTCAATTTCTGTTTTGGCTTATTGTGCATCCTTTTTTATGTGTCATGATTTTTGATAATTTGTTTTATTGTTTTGCAGCCACGCATTGTTGATTGGAACGCCGAGGATCTCAGTATAGAGTTGTGTTCAACCGAATAACCATCTTATGGTGACGGAGCTTCCCAAGGAGGTTCAGGCTTTGGCTCCTGATGCATAGGATAAATGGTCATCATTTGCATAGTGAATTGGATAGTTGTGTGATATATCTCTTGAAAACATTGTAGGCTCTATTTTGAAGTGTTTGATGTCTTGTCGAGTACTATGTAATAACTAGTATATTTTGTGTTGTGTTTTAAGTGTGGCACAATGTTTCATCGGGAATTTGTTTTGGTTAAGTTTTTTTTTGTACTGAAGTCTTATATAGTAGTTGAACCGAAAACAATTTTTTTCAAGTGTATTTTTGAGTTGTTGCTCAGAAAGTGAGATTTATTTTTATTTTTATGTGATTCCATCCTAACTTGGACCTTTATAGTTTCTGTACTCTCGTTTTCTTGTACTTATGATATAGTTCTGTTAGTACTGATTTGTAGTCTCATTCAGCATAAGGCTTTCAAAATTTTAGTGCCAAATTTCTTTTTGAACTTCTTGAACTTTAGTAGTTGAACTTCATAGTAAAAGTTAAATTGCTGGTTTAAATTAGCTACGTTTAAGAGATAGTCCTATTATGTTCAAAACTATTTCTTTCTCAATGCATTAATTGGTATCATCATAGCACTTACCAAATAAACTTAGTTGTACTGAGATTCCAATTGTGCTAGTACTTTTGATTAATTATTTATTGTTTTTGTTGTTTGATGCTAGTATGTCTTCTGTTGTGTTTCTTGTGATTTTTCTCTTTTGTCAAACTTATATCTTTTTGATTTAGTTTTTGGCCTTCTTTTTTTCTAGGCTGTGGTTCTTCTCCAGGCAATGTTTGGTATAATCCTAGCACTTGTCAGATAGACTAAGTTGTACCGAGATTTCAGTTGTATTGCCACTGTTAATTCTTAGTATGTCACTGATTTAAGGAATGCGAACTGAAGCTTCCCGTTCCTTTTTATATATTTGTAGAATGAACGTACCGTGTGTTCAACTGTACTAGAACTTTTTCTGATGCAGTACTTAGTGAATTTCTACTGGTGTTTCTTTGCTAGTGACTAGGATGCTAGTGACTAGGAAATACGTACTGGTGTTTCTTTGCTTTTTTCTGATGCAGTACTTAGTGAATTTCTAACTACTTTTTACCATGATGCTTTTTAGTACTGAATGTTGTCCTCGGCTGAAACTTAGTCTTTTTAGTGTTCGTCTGAAACTAAAAACTGATTTTTAGCGTGATAGCACTTCCTTTCATGTCTAAGCTGTACTGAGCGTCTAAGGCTACTATTTGCTTTTGGCCTTTGTTTAGTCCGCCACTTTTTTTTTTGCGAAAATATTCATGTGTTATTTTTTTCTCCATGACTAGTGCTGTTGCGTGCAGCCATCAAGTTTCAACTTCAACCTACTTCAACTTCAAATGATGGATGAACAAAATAGGAAGCTAGCAAATTTGTTGGACGACATAAGCAAACGATGTACTTGATAGACATAGGCAAACTTGTTCAAACCCTGACACACATAGCATAAGGTAGCTGGTTCAACATAACGAAAGCAAATTACAAATCTGAAACAACAATACTAAGGACACATAGAGCATAAGGTATCTGGTTCAACATAACAAACGCAGACTTTCATGCATCTTCATCCGCGAAGTTGCAGTGGTAGTATGGGTCAGCCTCCTGCTCTTTTGAAATATCCCAACCTGTCACGATGTTGTCGATTGTCTTCCATGACTTGTACGTTGCGTACGCATCTATTCCTGCGTACGTGATGAGGTTGTCTGGCAGCGGGCTGTTCCCCCACAGTTTGTGGTCTTCCCTGTTCATCTTCTTCTTCATGCCTTCGTAGAATGGGTGGATGACGCCGCCTGCAACATCGGCCAAGGAGTCGTAGTATTTGTTGGTCTTTGGATCTTTCCACTTGCGCTGCATGTCGATGAAGTTGTTGGGGTTGATTTCCAAACCAGACTTCTCCAGCATCCGCTTGTCACCTCCAATGCTGAAACCAACAAATGTGTACAATTTCTCCTCCCGCAGGAAGTCTTTGAGGCGCTTTGGGCCTGCAAGGGGAGACACACATTTATAGATTAGTCTTCTTTTTGGGATTTAATTCTTCCGCTTTTTTTTTGTTCTACAAGTGATAATCCATGAGGTAGATGCTTATATATTATGAGTCATGCATGAATGTAATTCAGAAACTAGTACACAAAGTCCTGAAATTAAATTCAACTACGTCGTGTTATTTTTTCTTTTTTGCTATATTCTTTGCTTTACCAAATGCTTCACCAAATTACATAATCATTTTACCAGAGTCAATGATATATGCGCTGCTTGATTCAAGTTTAGTTTTCTTTTTTGTTGAATAAAAGACCTATACCAGTGCTTGATACATCTTTGTGCATTAATTCTATATCTAGTTCAAAATTAGTTTGAGAAACATGTGCATCAAGATATGGACCTATACCACTTCACCAAAGATCTTTTAATACATCAATTCTATAAACTATACTAGTGCATCAAGATCAGAATCTATGCTAGTTCATCAAGTTCAGAAATTAATTTGGTGCATAAAGTTCAGAATGCTATAAACTTTTTTTCAGATGCTAATCTGGTGAAACAATCCACTTCACAGTTTCAGAAATGCATGTAACTTGATAAACATGTAATCGTGCATCCACTTCATAGACTATAGTAGTTCATCTAGTTGGGAAACAATTTTTAATTAAGTTTTTAGTGACTAGTACTAGTACAACAGATCAATGAACAGTAGTATGAGTTACAATGGATGAATGTACTTCAAAAACTAGTAAAGAAAGTTCTGAAATTAAATTAAGTACATCATGTTATTCTTATTCTTGGATTATACATAGTTTCAGTCAATGTTGTATGTTCTTCATTGGTACTAGTTTAGTCTACTTTTATTGAAATAGGATAACACGTAACCAAAGGTGCTTCACCAAGTCCTTAGTTTATTTTCTTACGAAAATAACATTACATCAAATTCAGAAAATACTTCACTACATCAAGTTCGTAAACATCTTTTTAATACATCAAGTACATAGACTACTCTATTGTATCAACTTCATAAACTACACCAACGATCAAATTCAGAATTTAATCTTCCGCAAGACTTTCCAAATAGTAATCCAAAGGCATCAGGTTCAAAAATACATTTATAGTATATCTACTTTAGAAAATGCAGTAGTGCATCCACTTTTCACAAACCACACTAGTACATCTAGTTGGGAAACAAGTGTGATTAATTTTTCAGGATACAAGATTAATAAAAAGATAAACCATATGCAGGGCAAATGAGTAGGATTGCTCACCATTTTGTGGCATTGCGATGTGGTACACCAAGCGTAGTTCCTCGACGACAACCGCAGGATCGCCGCCATCTGTGGAGGTTTTTCGTCGTCGGTGTACTCCACATCAACTCCGATGAAGCTCAGATACAAGCCGCCGCTTCTTCCTCCCCGAGCCTGCTCATCATCTCGTCGGCCTTGTCTGGTTCATCGGTGCGCATTTATCTCCAGCGTCTCCTTGCCGTGGAGCTCAACCCCTTTGAGCGTTCTGGTGTAGTCGCGCTTCTCGCCGGGAACGTTAATGTCGACGAGGTTGCTCCTCTTGTCCGACGTCTCTGCATGATGACGCTTGGCGGACGGTTCCTCCGCCATGGCCTTCCTCCGGCGACTGTGGGCTTTGTAGAGAGACGCTGGAGGTTTGTGTGCAGTGGAAATGGAAGCGGCAATGGTGGTTTGTGGGAACGAGGGAGAGATGGAAGACAATGGGGTATTTTTGCAGTGCGCCGACGGTGGTGTGTGGGAGGCGGTTCGTCGGGGGCGTGTGTGTAGTGGTCGTGGGGGTCGCCGTTTGCAGTGCGTCGTGGCAACCGCCCAGTGGGTGGCGCGGGTGGTGGCGTGGAAGAACTAACCATCCAAGACAAATGTTTTTTAGTGGTGCACTGTTTAGTCTTGTCAAGCTGTACTTACGACCTGCTAAATCCCACTTGCACGTCTCTGCGGTGGTGATGATGGCATTTTACTGTGGCACCGATTCGTATAGTCAAGCTGTACTTATGGATCTGTGATGTTTTTCGTGTGGATATTTAAGTATTGTATTTCTATTGAAGCCTTTATACACTAGTTTATGTCAAAACATTTTTTCAGTGCCCCGGGAGTTGTTGCTCATAAATTGTACTTATTTTATTTTCATCTGTACCAACCTAAGTTAGGCCTTTATAGTTTTTGTATTCTCATTTTTAGTGTACTTATGTTTTAGTACTGTGTGAACTGAATTGTAATTTCAAACAGCGCATGGGTTTGAAATTTGATGTCAGAGTGCTGCGAGTGGCCTGACCGATCCTGCTGTTTTAGTACTGATGTTGTATGTATGTTTGAACTGATTTTTTTATAACTTAGGCTGGGGTGGGGGTTTGAGATTATTTTACGACCAGATCGTTCGTTGTGGTGTGGACAGATTATATATAAATAATAGATTTAGCAGAATTGACAAATAAATTCTATTTGAACTTTTTGAATTTTAGTAGTTGAACTTGTCAGATTTTATATAAATAGGAATTTTAGCATAATTGACAAACATTATATGTTTGAACTTTTAGATTTTTAGTAGTTGAAATTGTCAGCTTTTTCTATAAATAAGAATTTTAGCATAATTGACAAACATTATATGTTTGAACTTTTTGAGCTTTAGTAGTTGAACTTGTCAGTTTTATATAAATAAGAATTTTAGCATAATTGACAAACATTATATGTTTTGAACTTTTTTAGTTTTAGTAGTTGAACTTGAAAGTAATATTTAATTCTGTTTTTTAAATTATGTACATTTAACAGAAAGGCTATTAAGTTTTGTTCTTTTAAGCGGTTCATTGTTTTTTTATCATATTTTTTCCTTTTTTTTGTAGAGGTTAATTGACAAACATTTTTCTTGTGGTTTATATTTCTTTGTCCCGCCCTCTGGTTTGTATACTTGGGCTTATTTGGTGGGGTGTTTTGTTGACGATGTAGGCTATTGGGCCGTTTTCCGGCCCAGATATAGCTCGTCCAGCGCCTTTGTCTTGATCGTCGTCTTGGCGTCGCTCTGGGTTAAGTCCCACCTCGCTAGTCGAGGGGCTCGGACCTGTTTATAAGCGCAGCCGACGCTCACCGGTCGAACTCCTCTCAACACTTACTGAGCGCTTATACACGACGCCGCTCTCTCTCTCTTGACCTGTGGGCCTTGGTCGGCGGGTCTTGCGTTATCTTGATTACTAGGATTCGCCACGGGCTCGAGTTCAAGTATCTAGCATTGTCGGGGCTGCGCTGACCTTGGGCGGTCAATTTTTTGTTTGTTTGAATCTAGTACTTGACTCCTCCAAGAACTTGGTCTGATACTTTTTGTTCTAGTTCTTGTCAGTTTTGTGTGAGTGTAATCTTTTTTCATTTGAGTTTTTTGCCTTCTTTTTTGTGTTTGTTTTTGTGATTATTATCAAGTGTCTTCTGGTGTCATTTTCAGAATTATGATACTTGCGTGTAGACTGAGTTGTACTGATAGTGCATCCATAGTAGCGCTTACGGACTGATGCTTCTTTGTACTTTTTATTGTAGTAAGTATGTAATGTCCGATCAAGTGTCTTGAGTTGTCTTGACATGGAACAACGTTGTGTGATTAGTTGCATCATAACTAGTACTTTGGAGCAACGACAACGTTCCATTCAGAAGCTACTTTTCAATTTTGAAATGATGGATTAACAACATATGAAGCTACCAAACCAAACTTATATAATGAGATAAGCAAAACATTGTATTTGATGACATAACTAAACTTGTTCAAACATGACAAGCACGACATAATCATACTGGTTCAACCCAACAAGAGCAAACTACTAATTTGAAACAACAAGATAAAAGGCAAGCACAAGCGGAAGTAAAACGAAGGCAGGCTCTGATGTATCTTCATCCCGAAAAGGGGCAATAGGGGTGGTCGTAGAAGTTGTTAGCCTCCCGCTCTTTCGCAAATTCCGAACCATCTGTGATGTAGTCGATCATGAACCATGACTTGTACGCGGCGTACGCATCTACTCCTGCGTACTCGATGAGGTTGTCTGGCAGCTCGCTTGTCCCCCACAGTTTGTAGTCTTCCTGCGTGTTGATCTTGTTCTTCATGCCTTTGTAGAATGGGTGGATGACGCTGGCTGCAACATCATTCAAGGAGTCGCACTCTTTCCGGTGTATGGAACTCTCCACTTGCGCTGAATGTCGATGAACTTGTTGGGGTTGATCTCCATACCGGACAACTTCAGCTTCTCTTTGTCGCTTTCAATGCTGAAACCGCAAATGTGAACAACTTGTCATGTCAAGAAGATGTCGGTCAGGCGCTTGGGCCTGCAAGGGCAGAGACATTTTGAATATTAGCATTACTTTGATGTTTGAATTATCCATTTTTGTTTTGTTTTACAAGTGATGAATCCATGAAGTAGTTGTTTATGTAGGATAAACAATGGATGAATGTACTTCAAAAACTAGTAAAGAAAGTTCTGAAATTAAATTAAGTACATCATGCTATTCTTCTTCTTGGATTATACATAGTTTCGGTCAATGTTGTATGTTCTGCATTGGTACTAGTTTAGTCTACTTTGTTGAAATATGATAACACAAAACCAGTGCTTCACCAAGTCCTTAGTTTATTTTCTTACGAAAATAACATTACATCAAATTCAGAAAATACTTCACTACATCAAGTTCACAAATATCTTTTTTAATACATCGAGTACATAGACTACTCTATTATATCAACTTCATAAACTACACTAGTCGATCAACTTCAGAATTTAATCTTCCGCAAGATTTTCCAAATAGTAATCCAAAGGCATCAGGTTCAAAAATACATTTATAGTATATCTACTTGAGAAAATGCAAGAGTGCATCCACTTTTCACAAACCACACTAGTACATCTAGTTGGGAAACAAGTGTGATTAAATTTTCAGGATACAAGATTAATAAAACAGATAAACCATATGCGTGGCAAATGAGTAGGATTGCTCACCATTTTGTGGTCATGGCGATGTGGTACACCAAGCGAGTTCGTCGGACGACAATCGCAGGACTGCCGCCATCCGGGGAGGTTCATCTTCGTTGGTGTAGTGCACACCAACGCCGACGATCCTACGAAACCTGCCGCCAAGCTTCCTCCAGAGCCTGGAGATCACCTTGTCGGCCTTGTCTGGTTCGATGGTGCATACGATCTCCAACGTCTCCTTGCCGTGGAGCACTTCCCCTTTGAGCGTTCTGGTGTAGTCGCGCTTCTCTCCAGGGACTTTAATGTCGACGGGGTTGCTCCTCTTGTCCGACGTCTCGGCATGATGACGCTTGGCGGACGGTTCCTCCGCCATGGCCTTCCTCCGGCGACTTTGGGCTTTGGAGAGAGACGCTGGAGGTTTGTGTGCAGTGGAAATGGAAGCGACAATGGTGGTTTGTGGGAACGAGGGAGAGATGGAAGACAATGGGGTATTTTTTCAGTGCGCCGACGGTGATGTGTGGGAGGCGGTTCGTCGGGGGCGTGTGTGTAGGGGGTGTTGTGGCGTGGGGTCGCCGTTTGCAGTGCATCGTGGCAACCGCCCAGTGGGTGGCGCGGGTGGTGGAGTCGAAGAACTAACCGTCCAATTTAAATGGTTTGTACTGTTGAACTGACTAGTCTTGTCAAGCTGTACTTATGACCTGCAAAATCCCACTTGCACGTCTCTGCGGTGGTGATGATGGCATTTTACTGTGGCACCGATTCGTATAGTCAAGCTGTACTTATCAGCTGCTTATCCCACTTGCGATGTCGGCGTCGGTGTTGGTGGAGGTCTGAACTCCTCTACCGCCGTACTCGGATCGGTGATTGAAGTGTAATTGAACGTACCAGACTATGTGTGGTGCTAATGTTTTTTAAAACAATTTTCGTATTTTTTAAGGATTGTTTATATCAAGATAACCTGTGAGTATTTTTTACAGATAAATTAGATTTTCACCAGTACAGGATGTATTATATTCGCATTTTGCTTGAGGTAATTATTTTTATGTACTGATGGTCTTTTCCGAATTGGGACCGGCAGAGCAGCATAGCTTTGTTTTTCAAAACGATTTTTTTCAATGCTCACTGGTGTGTTTGTTATTACTATGCCTTTTGTTCTACCGACAGAGAGTTATCAGTACTGATGTAATACAAGAGTTTAAATTTTTCCTTGACATTTTTTTTGCTGAGTTCTTTGGTTCTGATGGCGCTTTGCGTCAGATATATCAAGATAAGTTTTTTCAATTTTATTTTTGACTGCATTCAAAAGGATTATGAAATGTTTAAATAATAATGTCACTACTTCAGTGGGCACAAATCTGAAATTATATCAGCACTGATGTGTACTCTGCCTTTGTAATCGATTTAATGAGAGTTATCGATCTTGATGAGCTACTGTGAGTTTAAAATTTTCCTTGACATATTTTTTTCCCCGAGTTACTGGTTCACATGATCGCTTTTGCGTCGGATATATCCGTATAAGTTTTTTCAAACGTATTTCGTGACTGCATTCAATATGATTATCAAATGGTTACATAATAATGTCACTGCTTCAGCAGGCACAAATCAGAAACTAAAAAATAACTCTAGTTCTGATAGAGAAATCGACGATAAAGCTAATAAGTTTTGGTAACGATGTTGTTTTGTGAAATGCTTCCTCATTGTGTCTTGATGCAACCGAGACTACAAGGTTATTTTTTAGTTGACACAGCAGAAAACCACTATGTATAGTTCAGACTTGCGCTTCTCCTAACTGACCCCGAATGGTGTGCCTAGCCGGCGCTCTTTCCAGGTTTAGCCATGGCAGCTTCGTCGCCGCTTTCAGTTTCCTCGCCCCGACTTAATCATCTTCATTGTCTTCGCCCCGATTGGCCGTCATTGTCATCAAACTCTTCTTCTTCATCGTCTTCATTTGATTGCTTGGAACTTTGTACGTTGCCCTATTTATGTTCAACTCCACTGACCTCCTTGCCCACTTTGCACGTGCGGGCATTATGTCCGTCAGTTCCGCCACACTTGCGGCAAGTGTAGCTATTACGTGTTTGTCGCCATTGGTAGAAAGCTGGGTGGCTCCAATCTGCTTGTTCTTGTTGAAAGTGGCATCTGTGTGGAGTGGGCATGTGCGGTAGTTATGGTTGCTCACGACGTTGCAGAATCCGCATGCCCTTACCCCGAGGGTTTTGCCGTCCGGGCCAAATTGCACGCGCCTGATGGGGCGTGGCGGCATTTTGGCTGCTGCTTTCGTAGCTTTCGCTGCTTGCGTCTTGCTCTTCCTCCCCTTTGTGTTTGAGAATATTGGGGGTTTAATCACCCTTTCCTGCTGTTGCTGGTAGGATGTGCTATTGTCATGTCGTTCGCCTCAAAGACCATCGAGCTCATGATCTCGCATGTGAGTTTGTCGGTGCTCTTGAGTGTGCACACGAGCAAGCTCCGTTGTTGCTGCTCATCTTCCTCGTTCTCAAACGGGTCAATAGCTCCCATATGGTTCATCTCGGATAACATTGTAGCAATATCCTGCTCAATGGCTTCATTGTTCATGCGACACCTCCATTTTCAGCAGAATGTATGGCGTCGAGTTCTTGTTCAAGTTTGTCCATGACGACTCGCGTCCTTGCCATTTGCTCTTGGCTTCTCAAGCTTTTTCTGTGCACCCTCATGTTCAGCGTCAGCAATGAGCTTTCAATGGAGTATTGGGATGCCTTTGTTTGACGCTACTGTCCTCAAGTCATTTATGTCAAATGTTGGCTGGATGTTCGGGCGTTTGGTGTATCTCCTGAGTATGTATTTCTCTGGAACGCTTTCAGCCTTAATTGTCTGCATCATGCACAGGACATGGATGCAGAAAAGACCTGTATTTGTTTTTGGAAGAGGTGCATGTTTTTTGTTATTTCATTCAAACAAAAACTTTGCAAAGAAAGTAGTACAATATGTAACATATTTTTTGTAGTCCTTACTGTGGTGGTCCCATAGCCTCGCACTCGCACTCATATGTTTCTCCCACGGGTCTGCAACCACTGAACGCGTCTTTGAGCCCACATGTATAGTTTTTATGGGTGGTTGTAGCGCACTAGGTACTTTGTGGGCTCTTCCGCTCTGTCGCCGTGAAGAGAGTGCTCAGTTTTAGCCTATCTCTGATCTCGTTGTACACATTTCAAGGTATGACTTTTGCCATCTGGTGTCAAACCCATAGAAGGTCAGCGTGTTCTGCTCTTCTCAGAGATGCAAGAATGATGACCAAATTGTTAGTTTTCTTGCAGGAAAAACTTCTAATAAAGTTTTTACTTTAGTAAGCATGTAATTTTTGTCTTACGACAAGTGATAGAGCTATACCCGGTTACCCATTGTCTCCTGGTTCTCTGTCCGCCTCCTGGTTTTGACGCAGGAGTTTACCTGGCTGACAAACCGGTGTAGGTTATGTCTCTCATTTACGTAGTTCTTCTTGAGAACATAGTTCATGCTCTCACTTCGCTCTGTGGATGTCATTTTGGCGCAGAAAATTTCTTTGAAGTAGGCTGATATCCATTTCTCATGCTCGTTCCACATGGCCACCATTGTGGCATCATCGTGGAGGTTGTAATTATCCATCAATCTTTTCCAGGCATCCTCAAACTCAGTTGGCATGAGGGGCCAGTTGAGAATTGATGTGAATTCATCCTTAAATTCGTCGTGCAGGAAATACAGTACGCCGAGGTGTTCCTTGTACTTCTTCATAATGTGCCAAATGACATAGCTTATGTAATGTGTTCTTGAAAACATCTGCTATCGCCAAAGCCATTGCCGCAATCGTGCAGTAATGAGAAAATAGACTCAGTGGTCAGCAGATGGTTGTGCATATATACCAATAGAACTGACACAACATTTTTATTGTGTTCCTTTCCTTTTCCGTGTTGGTTGGGGGGTGGTGGGCCGGGGTGGTTTTAGCGGGTGTACCTGTGAGAATGCATGTAGGAGCCTTCCTTCTCATGCACCTTAAAAATGTCCTGAACAGCCACTTGAATGAATCTGCATCCTCATCTCTTATCAGGGCAAAACCAAAGAATGTAGTCTGTAAGTGGTTGTTAGTTCCGACAAACACCCCAAGTGGCATATGGTCCTTGTTGGTCTTATATGTTGTGTCAAACGTTACGCAGTCCCCGAAGTCCTGATACGCTCCTCGGCAGCTTGCATTCGCCCAGAATATGTTCTTAACTCTGTCGGACTCATCGAGTTGCATGTCACAGAAGAATTCCTCGCTTATAGCTTTCATCTCCCAAAAGAAGTTGAAAGTCTTTAGGACATCGACCACATCATCAAACCTTGAATTCTTTGATTTCCTGAATATAAAAAGTTCAGTGAAAAATGCATGTTGAATCAAGGCCAGTCATGCGCTATGCGTGATATGTTTGTACTGACAGAGGAAAAAAGACGTAGGCGGTTTACGGGAGGAGAACAAGTTTTTACTTACATGTTAATCAGGTATTTGGCATTCATTTCGAGGAAGTAGCTACCAGGGTCATCACCGCCCAGAATGCTCATGATTTGTGCATGTTCAATGCCTTTGAACTGCAGGTACTTGACGTACTCCAAGATTGTTTTGTCAAAGTTTTTGTGGGAGTGCAAGAAGACAAGCATTTCTGCGGTGAGTCAGTAGCACGTGGTTGTGTTCCTGCACTATCTCTTTTACGACAAATGTTCCATCCTTTTCCTTCTTCAAATTTCATTTTAGCCCCGCATTAGTTCTCGTTATCGTCTTGTTACATCGCTTCATTTGCTTAAGACACCTTTGATTCATAAACTCCATGGCACGTGCAATAAAGGTAGGCTCTGGTCTTAAACTTGGGGCCTTCCCCGACAAAGAAACCAGCAGCGTTTCGCATATACGTTGTAGAAGTTCTTAGTTTCTTCGAAAGTTTCAAACCTCATCTCCAAATTTCTTGGCGTAACATAAGCTTCAATGTCGGTGGCTGCACACAACAAAGGACAAAACAAAAATGTTATATGGGGTGGTCACAACACCATGGTATGGACTGTGCTTGTATTTTTTCTATATGGATACTTACATGTGTATAGCTCTGCACTGCTGTAGTGTTTGTTGTTCTCCCCGGTTTATGGGCGCCGGTGGTGTCACCCTTGGCACATGCAGCAATGCATCTCTTGGAGGGAGTAACGATGACGAAGATCTCCGCCTCTCGTTGTATGGACGCCTCTCCTCGGATTCATTGTGATGTTGCTCCTGTATATGGCTCATATCTTGTACTTTTGAACCTGCTAGAGTGGCCAAAATTTCTGTCTTTTGCCCTGGTCTTCCGTCAGAATCGCTTTTGCAGCACGGATGATTGATGTTGATGGAGCGATCGGTGGAAGCCTTCTTGCAACCCATCCACGGCTTCGTCCTTGGCTTTTTGCATGCTACCGGGAAGGAAAACGTTTGTTGTTGGTGATATTGTTGGCCTAGTTGCAACCCAGTAGAGGCAAAGCTTGCATTCCCAGACATTGTTGTTTGCTGTATAGAAGGACATGTCCGTGCTTCTGATGATTGCGGTGTATCTTCAAATCTGCCTGTACTATTGAAATATCCAGGCGGTATTTCTGGTGTTACCCAACCAGGTGGTACCCATATCTGTTTTGCTCATGAAATGCTTGCTGCATGCGCCGCCTTACATGCTTCTGCAAACAACATTCAAAAGTTTTTGTGATTAATCTGGTTTCGTTTTCAGTCGAACTGATGAACGTTCATGTTCAAAACACGGATGTACTGATGCTCTTTTTTTAGCACCGTTTTTGTAAATCGGACATTGAACTCATGCATGACTTCTCCTCTCGTTTCTTCAGAACTTATGCAACTACACTAGAAGTACTCCTAGTTTATGTATCATTGAACTTACCGCGTAACTGTGGCACTCTCTCGTCACTATCTACCTGGACTGACACTGATGTTTAATTTTTTTTAACTTGAACTGAAGATAGCATATTAGATGCAATCGACAAGAACCTCGACATCCTCGATCGTGCATCAATGCAAATACATTACAAGTAATCGCTAGCTTATGTATCACCGAACTTATTGTGTAGTAATTTTATATCTTTTTGGTAACAGTTTTGTTACTCGTTCGAATCGACGCAATTACATGACTTGTACTCTTAGGAATAACAACATACAACTCTCGCCGTAGCTGAACCTTGTCACTATACCGGTAGCGACGCATATGTTTAATTTTTTTTAACTTGAACTGACGCAATGCATATTAGATGCACTGACAGTAACCTCGACATCCTAATCATGCATCAAGTGGCAGGGGTGTCAATGAACTGATGCTAGCATTTGCAATGTACCATCGGGTTCTTCTTCATAGTAGGACTGACGAACTGATGGAGTGACACAAACGTGGGGAGCAGACATTACCTCCAGTGTATTGTCTTCTTCTTCTACCTCTCGTAGGCGTCTTACTGGCATGTTCTTGCGAGGCGGCACCATTGACGCAACACCTGCTTGTGGTGGACGTCTGGCGAAGAGGTTCGTTGAGGAAGCACCTTGCGGGGATAACTGCCCCGGAGAAGGAGACCCGGCGACGGAGGGAGGCAGGAGGCGGGGATGACGGCTCCGACGATGGATCCGGCGACGGAGAGAGGCGAGGCGGGGATCACGGCCTGTCGATGGATCTCGCGGCGAGCGAGACAGAGGCGGGATCACGACCGGACGTTGGATCCGGGCGAGAGGGAGGCAGAGGCGGGATGACGACCCCGACGATCGATCCGGCGACAGAAGGAAGGAGGAGGCAGCGGCGGATCCGTCGCCGGCCAATCACGGCGCCGCGGGCTCCCTCGCTCCGGCTGCCGCCATCGCTCGCTCGCCCACGACGGCTGCCTCCGGCGGTAGGAAGAAGGTCGGCTTGGGGCTGGGTCAGTCGTGGACGCGTCGCTCCTTATAGGGGGCGGGGGTAACATAATAATATTCTATTACCGGTAACAAAATAATATTCTGTTACCTCTAACAGAATAGTCCAGCCCTATATATATATGGGTTTATGTCCTCTACAGCATTCACTTATGGCTATTTCTTCAAGTTGCATTTTCTGCTAAGTGAATGTGATCGGACCCTTCCCCCTCTATGCTATACTCAACCCAATCTATTCACAAATTCTTCATGTGCGTTCTATTTGAAACTTCGTTCAAAATCTTCACCGTGTCCTTGTCACCAAGAAATTGCGAATGTAACTTTAAAACTAATCTTATCCAAATTTTTGGCTTTGCCGGTCAAACCGTTCCGCTTCCTATGATAGACTTATCTATTCACCCACGATCTAACATGATCTCCACTTTTCAGTACGTGGGTGACACATGTCAAGCGAATGAGAAGGGTCAGGGGCACGTTCATCCTAAATCTTCGGGCGAACAGTTTTTCACTGCGACTATAAATACCCCCTCTCCCCTTCCTCACTTCCTTTACTCCGCTCGACCGCTCTCTCTCCCGCTCGAGCTTCTCAAACCCTAGCGCCGCCGCTACTCCATCGTCGCCGGTGAGGAAGAGCCTCACTGCCTCAACCTCGTCGCCCGTCATTACTCGCGCCCGTCATGAAATCTTCACTCCGCCGCCACCGTAGCTGTCTTCCTTTGCCGAGTTAGGGCGTGGAAGATCCGAATCGACGAGCTTCAAATCTACACTTCTCATTAAATGCGTGTTCTTCATCCAGGGTAATTAAAAGTTACTTTTACTACCCTCTTTCATTCAAATTTTCTCTACAAAATCTTCAAAGGTGTTTTATTCTTCAAATCCTCACACACAAAACACCTCACTAGTCATCTGTTCTTGATTCATTTCTCTAAGCATCATTTTTCTTCAAGATTCCTCAATTGTGTGGATCCTCGATCTATACAACTCTGGAACCTAAGACAAAGAACGCTTAGTGAAATTCTTCAAGGCTCATCTGGTCAAATTCCTCAAACCTGTTCTTTTTGAAAAACCTTCTGAGAACGTATATGACCTCTCCAAATTCCTCGCAACTATACTGCTCACGGTACTCATGTCCGCCTTTGAATCACTAGGTTCTCATCAACTTAACTCATTTGCAGCGTTCCTCAAGAAAAGTTGCATACTTCTTCAGAGAATTCGATTGTTCAAATTCCTCAATCAAGAATATGATGACGGTAAGAAGCCACGTAAAGGAGGAAAGAGGCCCGAGGTCATGACTGCTTTTGAAATACCCGAGGACATCTATGCCGACTATTGCACACCGATGAGGCCAAGTTCGGAAAGGAGAACAAAATCAGTGCAAGGTGCGACATGAGGATTGAAAGGAGATGGGCAAGAGAATGGAGGAGTATGTATGTAACTCCAAAGTATATGAAGAACTTTGCACTTAATCCTCCATGCCCAAGAGCTCCATAGGCACACGCCAAGAAGTCAACCCCACCAAAGATCAAGCGTGGTGAGGATTTTCCTGAAGAATGGGCCAAGCGCCAAGCCAAGTTGGCAAGACAAGCCAAAGAAGCGGTGAGGAAATTCAATGAAGACTCTGCCGTCACTGCTGCCACTAAGGCCTCTGTCAAGCCTAGGAAATCAATGGCAAAGAAGCTCACAAGACAAGCCAAGTGCTTCACCAACTGTGCCCTCACGGCCAAGTTCCTCAGCAATGCCCTGACGGCCAGAATCTTCAAAGCCCTCACGGCCAGAATATTCAAATCCCTCACGGCCAGTTCCTCATGCTGCTCCTGCTCCTCCAAAATCCTTAGCTCCTCCTCCAAAGTCCTCAGCTGCTCCGGCAAATTCCTCAGCACCTGTGCATCTAGCCACGTTCCAAAGGACTGCAGGCATCTCTATTGCCTCTGGTGTCTCAACGAGTTCCTCAGCTGCACCAAATTCTTCATCAGGCCCCACTCTGCTGAAGACAAAGGCAACGGCTGGACGAGGTCCTCGGCCAAGTCCGAAGAAGAAACATGTTGCCTTCCAAGTGCCATCAGACGATGAAGCTGATGATGATGAACTTGCAAAGATCATCGAGATGCATAAGAAAGGGCCGCTAGAGCCAAAGGCACACCTGCACATCGCTTCTGGATCCTAAGATGATCCTAGATTACATTGATCTCTGGCACAAGGATCCAAACACCCCTATGCCTGATTTTCATTTGACTCCTGGCCAAAGTCACACGCTGACCCATTTCATCTTTGAAGAGAAATGGAAATTTGAGAAGGCCAGACAGATCAAGAAGGCTTAGTTCAGGAAAGAGAAGTTCCTGAGGAAAAACATTGTCAAAATGACAACTGATGAACTCATCAAAATTCAGTCTGAAATCAAAGCCCTCGGTGACAACTTCAACGCCTACTATGCTGATTGGCAAGGAGCCAAAGTCAGGCTTGTTAAACTGACTGAGAAGTTCACCAATGTTGCAGCTCCAACGCAACAAGATGTTCCTCAGGCTGTAGCCTCTGCTCAGCCTACTGAAGAACATGCCAGCACAGCTGATGACTTTCAGACTGCTGAAGAGAATGCTAGTTCCAGGGCGGATGACTCCATTCCAGCCGCTGAAGAAACTGCCGGGGCATCCACTAGTGGTGCGCTTGAAGAAAATGAAGTAGTCAGGACAACTGCATCAGTTGCGCTTGAGGCAAATCAACCAGATTCCTCAGCTCCTCCTGCGCCTACACCAGCTCCTATTCTTCCATCTGCATCAGATGTGAATAAGACCAAGGATGCAGAGCGAGCTGAAGTGAAGAAAAGGAAAGCATCAGCTGCTTCAGATTCTTCAGCTCCGAAGAAAATGAAGCCTATGACCAGCTCGTTTGAAAACCCTATTGATGTTGTTCCGATCTCCACCATGCCATCAAAGGACCTTGTTCCTTTTGGTGAAGAATATGTGATCCCTAGCGGATCTGATGAAGAAAAGCATTTTGCTGCTTCGTCAGAGCAGATTGATGGAGAAATTGAAGTGGATGCGATCCCTTCATCACCAGTTGTTTCCTCGCCACTGCCTCAGTTCACAGCTGAAGAGGCTGGCGTTGAAGAAATTGAAGATGAAGACGTGGATATTGGATGCACTACACCAGTGATGAATGATGACTTTTGGGAAAGTCAGCACCCCAATTCTCCACTCTTCACCCCAATACAACAAATACCTCAGTCCCCTGCACCAATCATTCAAATGGGCTTTGAAGAAACTCACCCTACCTCGCATATGCATGAAGAAATTCCAGCCACTGGTGTCAAGAACCTGTCATTCTTGATCACATGACAACGCAGATCGCCATCAAGAAGAACCAGATATTCCTCACCAAGAACCTGAGATTGCGATTCCTGAGGTTGTGATGCAACTCACCGACACTCCTCGCCCAAACCAAAGGATCCATTCTCAAGCAAGCAAAAGTTCAAGGTGAAGATTTTCTGGCGAGCATGTGTTCTTCATCGACTACAACCCATACGACTCTGCCGCATAAGGAAGAGGCGTTTACGGACTGGTAGTCAAGCCAATTTCTATTCCTCAGTGCTATTCAACAAAGACAAAGTCTTCGATCATGCACACATTCCTCACGTGGACATGGAATCTCTGTCGGGCTTCGAGCCAGTCCTCAGTGTTCTTCACGATGCTGGATTGCTAAACTTCTGCACTGACATATGTGATTGGAATGAAGAACAAATTCTTCAATTCTATGCGACGCAGCACATCACAAGAGATTCTGAAGATGTGAACTCATGGGTGCTGGAGTGGATGTCAGAAAATACTCACTACAAGGCACCAGCAACTGAATTGCTTCGTGCCCTCCCACTCAGTCCTCCCCTTGACGGTGCTCGTTGCATCTATAGTGAACCTGAGCTTACACATCATTACATGCAAGTGCTGATGAAGCCTTTGAAGCCAGGGCAGGCCCCTCGAACTAAATTCCTCGTCAAGGAATTATCAGATGTGCCTCGGACTGTCTATCGCATTCTCGACGAAGACAATGAGTCCTATCAAAGGCCACGACTCAAATGATGAAGAAGTCGTTGGCATCATGAAGAATATGCTTTTCAATATCATTCATGGCGTTCCCGTCAACTTCCATGATTTCTTCATGAGGACTCTGGCAAACATTGCTATGTCACCATTTGAGCTGAAGCCTTATGCACCATGGATTATGAGGTTCATTAGGACAAGGTCTTCACTCAATATAAGGCTGATACTCTGAACCACTGCAGATACTTACCTCCGATTGAAGTCCTCAAACGGACATTTTCCTCAGCTGATGACAAAGGCAAGGCAACTGCTGTGATAGAGGAACGCATTCGTCCATTGGATGGTCAATTTAGCAAGGCTGCATCCTACTCCACCAATGATGACTCTGCCACACATGACTCTGCCGCCAATAACTCTGCCAAGAAAAATCCTCAAGCCACAAAGACCTGTGGTGATGACCGATCGTGAGTTACTCCTCAAGATTCATCGGAAAGTTGATCGCAATCATAAATGGGTCAAGCGTCAGCTTTGGTTCAATTCTTCACAAATGACCTCAACACACAATGCAAAGAAGAAAAACCAATACTACCTCCATGAAACCTTCAACTGCATCTGCTATTCTGCCTCATGTCTACAAGTGAAGAAGATCCAAGAAAATGGAGTCCAAGGAAGAATTTGACTGGTCTGCACCTCCGCCGAAGAAATACAAGAAGGTCAAGGTTACTTCCTTGGTGGCCAGCTCCAATTCTTCATTGCGCGACACTGATGAAAATGAAGACTTGGACGACACTGCGGCAGGCCCTACTACGAGAACCGACCCCGACAACGCTGGTGCTCCTCCATCAACTTGATATTCTTCAGGGGCGTTAGTCCTCTGTTTCGATCCTTTTGGTCATTCGATGACAAAGGGGGAGAAATTTGAGTTAGTCTTCAAGCGGGTCTATTATATGGGCGTTATGGGCGTTTTTTCCGCTAAGTTACAACTCTCGCTCTTCTGAAACTTTTATTGGATCGAGTTGTAATCTAAAACCAGATGGTGCTCTGATACTTTTGATGTGTTCCTCTGCATGCTTTTTCCTCAATATATGTTAATACACGCATGCTGAATTACATCAGTCACGATATTTCATCATGCATTTCAAATTCTTCATACTATATGTCAAATGCGTGTATGAATTACAAGATATAGGGGGAGATCTCCATGATTCAACTCTTCAAATGTGCATTGCCTCAAAAGCAAATTCCTCACTATGCACATCTTCAGGGGGAGTTCTTCTATATCTTGCAATTAAATTCCTCAATATCAGTATTTACACTTCATATGTTCCATACTCGTTGAAAACTTAAACTATAATGTCATCAATCACCAAAAGGGGAGATTGTAAGTGCATCTAGTGCCCCTTAGTGATTTTGGTGTATTGAAGACTTATAGGTTAAGGGACTAATGTGTTTATGAGTGTACACAGGTCTATAAGTCTATGAGGAGTTTGATATTTACAGAGAAAGTCGACCCCTAAAAATCAAGTTCTTCGACTGAAGACTTTGGTATTCTGAAGACTTTGAAAGTGAATAAATTGGTGTGACCATGAAGACTTGGTATTCATTTGAGGAACATGAAGCGTGAAGACTTTTGTTTTCGTAGTTTCGTTTTCTCTTTCTTGAGTCATAGGAAACACCGTACTTTTAAAGGGGGTCGAGGAAATACTAAGGAAAAATTTCCATGTGATGCTCAACTCAAAATCCTACACCTACCAATCCCTTCGAGTGAAGCCATTGGAAATCTCATACAGATTCAGTCAATTTCTTCAAAGGATGTAGACGAAGTTCTTCCGGTCACGAGGAATTTGTTCGACCGAGGAGTTAGGAATTCGCCATCCGGATTACCTATACAAAGGAGGATCATGATAGCCCCGAGGAATTTGAGAGTCAATTTCGATCTTTGTCTTCTTGGCCACCTGTCCCAAAATATCTTATCCACCTAACGGTCATATCATTGAAGGGTATTTATGTCTTATCATGTCGGGCTGCTCCCTAGGCTATAAATAGCCGCCTACAACCACTAGCTGGTTGGCTGCTCCAAGAGAAACTGACACTTGTCATTTGAGAGCATCCCATCCTCCGAGGACTTTGAGCGAAAATCATCAAGTGAGGAAAACCCAAAACCAAACACCTACAAACCCAAAGTGATTGAGCATCACTGAAGATATTGATCCTGCGTGGATCCGACGCTTGTTACCTTTGAAGACTGTGCTTCTTCCAGACGGTTAGGCATCATGGTCTAGAGCATCCAAGAGGAATTGTGGATCGCCGAGTGACCGAGTCTGTGAAGGTTTGGAAGTCGCCTGAAGACTTACCACGAGTAATTGTATGAGGTCTGTGTGACCGTAGTTCAAGGAGAATACGGTGAGGACTTGGTGTCCTGAGCTGCGTGCTCGGCCGATCGGGTGTCCGGACTGTGTGTCCTCGAGTTTAAATACTCACCGCTCAACCAGACGTACATAACCGAGACAGCAGCTTGGAACTGGTCTACCAAATCATTGTCTTCACCAAGCTTATCGTTCTATTTCCTCAACTCTTTCATTTCCTCATTATCGTGTTGAGTGTTTGTTCATATCTGTGTTTGAAGACTTTGATCAAGACTTTCTCAATTTCCTTAGTTCAATTTCTTCACCTGTTTGTCTTCATCTTGTGTTATCCCGTGATTACGCTTTTTGTACTGTGCTTGTCTTCATTTCATCATGATGACCATGCTTGTATTCTGTTATGCTTACTCTTGAGTACTTATTCCGCTGCAAGTAGTTCTTCACTAAGGAATTTCCTCACCGGCAAATTCCTCAGTGAAGAATTCATAAAAATCGCCTATTCACCCCCCACTCTAGTCGATATAACGCACTTTCATTCCCCTTCTATCACTGGGATCAAGCACCGTAAGATCAAACCCATCACAAAGCACCTCTTCCCATTGCAAGATAAATAGATCAAGTTGGCCAAACAAAACCCAAATATCGGAGAAGAAATACGAGGCTATAAGCAATGATGCATATAAGATATCAAAGAAGGCTCAAATAACTTTCATGGATAAAAAGATAGATCTGATCATAAACTCAAAGTTCATCGGATCCCAACAAAAACACCGCAAAAAGAGTTACATCATATGGATCTCCAAGAGACCATTGTATTGAGAATCAAAAGAGAGAGAGGAAGCCATCTAGCTACTAACTACGGACCCGTAGGTCTACAAACAAATACTCACGCAACATCGGAGAGGCACCAAGGTATCGAGGTGGACAAAGCTAAGGTTGATGCAATTGAGAAAATGCCATGTCCCAAAGATATCAAAGGTATCCGTAGTTTCCTTGGTCATGCTGGTTTCTATATGAGATTTATCAAAGACTTTTCTAAAATTTCTAGGCCTCTTACAAATCTTTTGCAAAAGGATATTCCTTTTGTTTTTGATGATGATTGTTTAGAAGCCTTCAAAACACTCAAGAAAGCCTTAATTTCTGCACCTATTGTTCAACCACATGATTGGAACTTGCCTTTCAAAATTATGTGTGATGCTAGTGGTTATGCTATTGGTGCTGTTCTAGGACAAAGAGTTGATAAGAAACTGAATGTTATTCAGTATGGTAGTAAAACTCTAGACATTGCACAAAGAAATTATGCTACCACTCAAAAAGAATTTCTAGTAGCGGTGTTTGCTTGTGATAAATTTAGATCCAATATTGTAGATTCAAAAGTAATTGTTCACAGTGATCATGCTGCAATAAAGTATCTTATGGGAAAGAAATATGCTAAACCTAGACTTATTAGGTGGGTTCTTTTGCTACAAGAATTTGATTTGCATATCACTGATAGAAAAGGAGCTAAGAACCCCGTGGTTGATAACTTGTCTAGGCTTGAAAATATTCTTGATGGCCCACAACCAATTAATGATAGTTTTGCTGATGAGAAGTTAGCTGCAATAAATGTTTCTCACAACACTATTTCGTATGCTAATTATGCTAATTATATTGTTGCTAAATACATACCACCTAGTTTCACATACCAACAAAAGAAAGAATTCTTCTATGATTTAAGACATTACTTTTGGGATGAGCCACATCTTTATAAGGAAGGAGTAGATGGTATTATTAGACGTTGTGTACCTGAGCATGAACAAGAACAAATCATACGGAAATGTCACTCCGAAGCTTATGGAGGACATCATGCGGAGATGAATCGCTCACAAGGTATTGCAATCTGGGTTTTATTGGCCTACTGTCTTCAAGGATGCTTGTAAGTTCGTCTTATCTTGTGATGAATATCAAAGAATAGGTAATATCGGTAAGCGTCAAGAAATGCCTATGAATTATTCACTTGCTGTCGAACCATTTGATGTTTGGGGATGTGATTGCATGGGACCTTTTCCTTCCTCTAATGGGTATACTCATATTTTGGTTGCTGTTGATTATGTTACTAAGTGGGTGGAAGCTCTTCCAACTAGTAGTACTGATCACAACACCTCTATTAAAATGCTTAAAGAAGTTATTTTCCCAAGGTTTGGAGTCCCCTAGATATTTAATGACTGACGGTGGTTCACACTTTATTCATGGTGCTTTCTGTAAAATGCTAGCTAAGTATGATGTTAACCATAGAATTGCATCACCCTATCATCCTCAGTCTAGTGGTCAAGTTGAACTCAGAAATAGAGAAATAAAATTAATTTTGCAAAAGACTGTGAATAGGTCCAACCCTATGGGTATGTCTCCTTATAAAATGGTTTATGGAAAGGCTTGTCATTTGCCTCTTGAGTTAGAACATAAAGCTTACTGGGCAATTAAAGAACTCAACTATGATTTCAAACTTGCTAGTGAGAAGAGGTTATTTGTTATTAGCTCATTAGATGAATGGAGAAACCAAGCTTATGAAAATGCCAAGTTATTTAAAGAAAAACTTAAAAGATGGCATGATAAAAGAATCCAAAAGCATGAGTTCAAAGTTGGAGAATATGTTCTTCTGTACAACTCTCGTTTCAGATTCTTTCCAGGAAAACTCCTCTCCAAATGGGAAGGACCCTATGTTATCAAGGAGGTTTATCGATCTGGAGCTATCAAAATAAATAATGCCGAAGTCACTAACCCGAAGGTTGTTAATGGGAAACGAATAATACATTATATCTCAGGTACGCCCATTAATGTTGAAAGCAATATTATTCAAACAATGACACCGTAAGAACACATAAAAGAAACCTTCCAGAACATTCCAGAATCGTGAAAAAGAGGAGGTACGTGATACGGTAAGTAAACAGACTCCGAAAAATCTGCAAAAGTATTTTTTGTCAGTTTTGGAATATTTGAAAAATTAGGAAAATAAGAAACTACCAGGAAGGTGACCCTGGTGGGCACAAGACACCAGGCGCGCCCAGGTGGGCTGTGCCCACCTGGGGTACCTTCCGGACTCCGTTTTTCTTCCGTTTTCTTGTTTCCCAAGATAAAAAAATTCTTTATATAACCACCGAACCTATTGAGCTCCGTATCGCAGAGAAATCTCATGTTTTCTTTTCCTTGCTATTTTTTGACAGATCCCATCTACCATATTTGCGGGAGGTGGTGCAACACCCTCAGGTTATCTAGATGCATGAGGGGGTGCTTCACATCCGCGATGTGCAAGGTCCCAAGGGGATGAGAGCCATGGAGGCCAGGCTTGAAGCTATGGAGCAGGAGGTCTTCCGGTGCAAGGGGATGGTGGGGCGTGGACTCAATGCCAATCTCCTCATGATCACGGACCTTACCCGTGATCTCAAGGTGGATGGCAAGTCCATGAAGGACATTGTCTTCACCTTCAACGAGCAAATGATCTTCCTCCAAAGCCAGATCTACGATCTCCAAAACCTAGTCTTGGAATATGAGGCGAGGTTTAAAGGTATGATTTTGGCTGCCAGTTGCAGGACCCGTGAGACTCATTCCTCATCTGATGATGGTGGACCTCTGCCATGGAAACCTGAGGACAAGATCGCTAGTTCATCACCACCACCTCCTTCTTCATCACCAAAAGAAAATTGAGTATCGGGTATGGGTACTCCCCTTGGCTTGAGCCAAGCTTGGGGGAGGTGCCTGGTATCGTATCACCTCCACTATCTTTTGCCTTTACTTATCTTAGTTCAATCCATAGTTATCCTTTGCTTTAGATGAATAAAATTTTAGTTCGATCCTTTCTTTTCGAGAGTTTGCTTAGTGATCTATCTTTGTAATCATGTGTGGGATATATAATAAAGTTTAGTTTGAATTTTTTGCTTTCTTTACTTTCTTGTTTTAATAAAAAGAAAGGAAATAAATAAATAAATAAATAAGGGGATCATATGCTAATCTTATGGTAAGTAATGACATCACATAAGGAAAAGTATAAGTAGAAAATTTTATTGTAGATTGACAAACATAGCATTGGTCAATGATGCAATGCATGAAATAATTAATAAGGGAAGAGAAGATTCACATGCAAATACACTATCTTAGAAATCTTTTGTGATTGTGAGCCCCCATTAAAATATTATACGCCAAAATTGTTGACGTTTGACAAGGAAGACAACGTAATGATTTATGTTTGTTCATATTCACATAGAAGTTATATTGTCATAGATCCTTCAACATGTGGTGCTTGCCCCCCATCTTTGCTAGCCAAAAATTCTGCACCAAGTATAGACCTCAAGTAAGTTGTCATCGGTGCAATAAGGCAATAAAAATTGCTTCTAAAAGTGTTAGATCATTTAGTGTAGAAGAAAATTGAGCGTTGCACGAACTGTTGATGGCAAAGAATAAAAGCGACAAACTGCATAATAAAGTTGCTATCACAAGGGGCAATATAATGTTACGTTCTTTTGCACTAAGGGGTTGAGCATACAAACAAAAAGCGCATGGCAACCTCTGCGAAGGGCCTATCTTTTACTTTATGTATTTACTTTCTTTCAAGAGTAAAAGTTTTTCTCTCTATTCCCTTTTTTCTCTTTTTTCAAGCATCATGTGGTGGGGAAAGATCTAGGCACATATATACAGTTGGATATGAATAGCATGAGTTATTATTGTTGACATCACCCTTGAGGTGAGTATGTTGGGAGACAAAACTGTAAGCCCCTATCTTTCTGTGTGTCCGGTTGAAACGTTTTGCTCATGTGTATGCAGTGAGTGTTAGCAATCATAGAAGACTATATGATGGTTGAGTATGTGGACTTGCCAAAAAGGCTCCGATATGTGACCCTTCCTAAAAAGATGATGAATTGTAGTTGCAAAGTTGACTGAGAACATAGTTTGTTGGTTTCCAATAGAGTTTATGCTTCATACTTCGATGTTGTGATGAATTGTTACTTATTCATGAGAAGTCTATGATAAAAGTTCTATGATAAAAGTTTCATGTTTAAGTTTGTTGCTGTTATAACAATTTACATGATGCTTCTATGTCCATATTTTGTTTTTATCGACACCTCTCTCTCTCTAAGCATGTGGACATGTTTTTTGATTTCGATTTTCGCTTGAGGACAAGCGAGGTCTAAGCTTGGGGGAGTTGATCCGTCCATTTTGCATCATGTTTGCCTACTGTTATTTATAATGTTTTTTATGCATAATAATGCTTTTTGGAGTAATTCTAATGCCTTTTCTCTCATAATATGCAAGGTTAACACAAAGAGGGAGAATTCCGGTAGCTGGAAATTTGGACCTGAAAAAGCTACGTCAGGCCACCTATTCTGCACAACTCCAAATGAGCTAAAACTTCATGAGGAATTTTTATGGAATAAATAAGAAATACTGCAGAAAATAACTACGGGAGGGGGGCCACCTGGTGTGCACAAGACACCAGGGCGCGCCAGGCCCACCAGGCGCGCCCTGGTGGGTTGAGCTCTGCCCAACCCACCTCTGGTGCCCCTCTTCTGGTATATAAGTAATTTTTACCTAGAAAAAAAAATAAGGAGAGGACTTTAGGGACGAAGCACCGCCGTCTCGAGGCGGAACTTGGGCAGGAGCACTTTTGCCCTCCGATGGAGCGATTCAGCCAGGGGAACTTCCCTCCCGGAGGGAGAAATCATCGTCATCATCATCACCAACAACTCTCCCATCTTGGGGAGAGCCATCTTCATCAACATCTTCAACAACACCATCTCCTCTCAAAACCCTAGTTCATCTCTTGTGTTCAATATTTGTACCGAAACTATAGATTGGTACTTGTGGGTGACTAGTAGTGTTGATTACATCTTGTAGTTGATTACTATATGGTTTATTTGGTGGAAGATTATATGTTCAGATCCATTATGCTATTTAATACCCCTCTGATCTTGAGCATGATTATTATTTGTGAGTAGTTACTTTTGTTCTTGAGGTCACGGGAGAAATCTTGTTGCAAGTAATCATGTGAACTTGATATGTGTTCGATATTTTGATAGTATGCATGTTGTGATTCTCTTAGTGGTGTCATGTGAACGTCGACTACATGACACTTCACCATATTTGGGCCTAAGTCAATGCATTGTGGATTAGTTATTAGATGATGGGTTGCGAGAGTGATATAAGCTTAAATCCTAGTTTATGCGCTACTCCGTAAGGGACCGATTGGATCCAAAAGTTTAATGCTATGGTTAGAATTTATTCTTAATACTTTTCTCATAGTTGCGGATGCTTGCGAGGGGGTTAATCATAAGTAGGAGGTCTGTTCAAGTAAGAACAACACCTAAGCACCGGTCCACCCACATATCAAATTATCAAAGTAGTGAACACAAATCAAACCAACATGATGAAAGTGACTAGATGGAATTCCTGTGTACCCTCAAGAACGCTTTGCTTATTATAAGAGACTGTTTTGGCCTATCCTTTGTCTCAAAAGGATTGGGCTACCTTTCTGCACTTTTGTTACTATTACCGTTACTTGCTCGTTACAAATTATCTTGCTATCAAACTACTCGCTACTTATAATTTCAGTGCTTGCAGAGAATACCTTGCTGAAAACCACTTGTCATTTCCTTCTGCTCCTCGTTGGGTTCGACACTCTTACTTATCGAAAGGACTACGATTGATCTCCTATACTTGTGGGTCATCAGCGGGGTACGGGTAGACCCGTAGTACAGAATGACAATAGTGGATCTGAACAATCTTGGGTACACAGACGAACCATTCGTCCTAGCCAATGACGTGGCACAGGTTTTCTAGGTGAAGGACATGTCTACCAAACAGAGAAAAAGAAAAGATAAGGAAGCAAATAAATCATACGATGAGCCCAAGCGCCACATAGTTCTTTCAGGGAAAAGAGACATCGTGGGAGTGGAGGGCAAGACAGACATGTCTGAAGATTATGAAAAGTTTCATGAAATTCCCCCCTTCAAAGTCAAGGCTTACCCAAGCACCCTGTTAAACGATGAAGATTATCCATGGTTACGGCGCAATAAGCAAGGGACACACACGAAGAAAAAGTGAAGAATTTCTCTCCACAACTATTCTGATGATGGCTTTGATCTAGAATATCACTAGAGTTACATGTCAATAAATGAAATCCCTTTTGTAATAGATGAGTTTTCGTCCGAAACCATGATACTTCGAAAGAGATTGACCAGTTTGTACACGAAGTGCATCCAGTTTGTCCAGTAACCCTCTCAACTTTTTAACACATGCTATGTGGGTGAAATTATGATACCATGCCAAGTTTCAACCTTTTCAGAGTTCATTTGTAGTGCTTGTCAATTTCAGGGTCATTTAGCTCAAAATAAATCATTATATGCATGAAAAATAGCAAACAAAGTCACAAAAGGGTTGAAAATTTAAGATGTGGCTTTGAATGGTGCATTTTGAACACACAAAAAGTGTGGAGTTAAAATAAGTTAAAATAATGAAATTCCTTTGTAGTAGATGAGTTTTCGTCCGAAACCCTGATACTTCGAAAGAGATTGTCCAGTTTATACACGAAGTGCATCCAGCTTTTCCCGTAACCCTCTCAACTTTTAGCACATGCTATGTGGGTGAAATTATGATGCCATGCCAAGTTTCAACCTTTTCAGAGTTCATTTGTAGTGCTTGTCAATTTCAGGGTCATTTGGCTAAAAAAATCAGTAAATGCATGAAAGTTACCAAATAAAGTCAGAAAGGGTTGAAAATTGATGATGTGGCTTTGAATGGTGCATGTTGAACGCACAAAAAGTTTGGAGTTGAAATAAGTTCAAAAAAATGAAATCCCTTTGTAACACATGAGTTTTCGTCCGAAACCATGATACTTCAAAAGAGATTGTCCATTTTGTACATGAAGTGCATCCAGTTTTTGTCGTAACCCTCTCAACTTTTTAGCATATGCTATTTGGGTGAAATGATGATACCATGCCAACTTTCAACCTTTTCAGAGTTCATTTGTAGTGCTTTTCAATTTCAGGGTCATTTAGCTCAAAGAATGAACTAATAGCAAAAAGAACAAACTAAAAAGAATCAAAATAATATTAACTAAAATTATCAAGGTATTTACTTGTTAAAAAGAATGAACTAAAAAGAATCAAAAAAATATTAACTAAAATTATCAAAGTATTTATTTGTTAAAAAGAGTGAACTAAAAAGAATCAACTAAAATATTAACTAAAAAGAATGAACTAAAAACAATCAACTAAAACATTAACTAAAAAGAATGAACTAAAAAGAATCAACTAAAATATTAACTAAAATTAGGAAAGTATTTACTTGTTAAAAAGAATGAACTAAAAAGAATCAACTAAAACATGAACTAAAAAGAATAAAAAAATATCAACTAAAAAGAATTTTCAGAAAGTTTTTTTGTTAAAATCTTTAACAGCAAATTAAAATAACAGGAAAAAAATTGCCCACCTACTAAGCCACCACGGCCTGCATACGACTAGAAACCCATCTGTACATGGGCCAGGATGCAGGCCCGCGAGCCCAGCAGGCCCAATAGGGCGTCAGATAGGCAAGTACTACTTGCATTAGAGAGGAGCTCGAGAGGGCAGGGGCAGCGACACTTATAAACCACTCCGAGCCCCTCTCAACTAGTGAGGTGAGACTAAACTTTTGGCCGCGGCAGCACTCCCCTTTCGTCCCGGTTGGTGGCACCAACCGGGACCAATGCCCCCCTTTCGCCCCGGTTGGTGGCTGATACGTCTCCAATGTATCTATAATTTTTGATTGCTCCATGCTATATTATCTACTGTTTTGGGCAATATTGGGCTTTATTATCCACTTTTATATTATTTTTGGCACTAACCTATTAACCGGAGGCCCAACCCAGATTTGCTATTTTTTTGCCTATTTTAGTGTTTCGAAGAAAAGGAATATCAAACGGAGTCGAAACGGAGCGAAATCAACTGGAGAAGTTATTTTTGGAAGGAAAACTACCGGATGGACTTGGACCCCACGTTGGGAAAGGAGGGAGGCGGCCACAAGGGTGGGGGGTGTGCCCACCCCCCTAGGGCGCGCCCCCTGCCTCGTGGGGCCCCCGAAGCTCCACCGACGTACTTCCTGCACCCATATATACTCACGTACCCTAAAACTTCCAGAACGGAGATTAGATCGGGAGTTCCGCCACCGCAAGCCTCTGTAGCCACCAAAAACCAATCGGGACCCTGTTCCAGCACCCTGCCGGAGGGGGGATCCCTCACCAATGGCCTTCTTCATCATCCTGGCGCTCTCCATGTCGAGGAGGGAGTAGTTCACCCTCGGGGCTGAGGGTATGTACCAGTAGCTATGTGTTTGATCTCTCTCTCTTGTGTTCTTGATTTGGCACGATCTTGATGTATCGCGAGCTTTGCTACTATAGTTGGATCTTATATTTCTTCTCCCCCTCTACTCTCTTGTAATGGATTGAGTTTCCCCTTTGAAGTAATCTTATCGGATCGAGTCTTTAAAGATTTGAGAACACTTGATGTATGTCTTGCCGTGTGTATCTCTGGTGACAATGGGATATCACATGATTCACTTGATGTAATGCTCGGTGATCAACTTATGGGTTCCTCCCATGAACCTATGCATAGGGGTTGGCACACGTTTTCGTCGTGATTCTCCGGTAGAAACTTTGGGGCACTCTTTGAGGTTCTATGTGTTGGATTGAGTAGATGAATTGAGATTGTGTGATGCATATCATATAATCATACCCACGGATACTTGAGGTGACATTGGAGTATCTAGGTGACATTAGGGTTTTGGTTGATTTGTGTCTTAAGGTGTTATTCTAGTACGAACTCTAGGGCTGTTTGTGACACTTATAGGAATAGCCCAACGGATTGACTGGAAAGAATAACTTTGAGGTGGTTTCGTACCCTACCATAATCTCTTCGTTTGTTCTCTGCTATTAGTGACTTTGGAGTGACTCTTTGTTGCATGTTGAGGGATAGTTATTTGATCCAACTATGTTATTATTGTTGAGAGAACTTGCACTAGTGAAAGTATGAACCCTAGGCCTTGTTTCCTAGCATTGCAATACCGTTTACGCTCACTTTTGCTATTAGTTACCTTGATGTTTTTTATATTTTCAGTTTACAAAAACCTATATCTACCATCCATATTACACTTGTATCACCATCTCTTCGCCGAACTAGTGCACCTATACAATTTACCATTGTATTGGGTGTGTTGGGGACACAAGAGACTCTTTGTTATTTGGTTGCAGGGTTGTTTTAGAGAGACCATCTTCATCCTACGCCTCCCACGGATTGATAAACCTTAGGTCATCCACTTGAGGGAAATTTGCTACTGTCCTACAAACCTTTGCACTTGGAGGCCCAATAACGTCTACAAGAAGAAGGTTGTGTAGTAGACATCAAGCTCTTTTCTGGCGCCGTTGCCGGGGAGGTTAGTGCTTGAAGGTATATCTTTAGATCTTGCAATCAAATATTTTTGTTTCTTGTTTTAGCACTAGTTATTTTATAAAATAAAACTACAAAAAATGGAATTGAGTTTGTCTCATACGCTTCATCTTGTTAATACCTTTCGTGAGTATGATGGGAAGGAAAATTGTGCTCAAGTTCTAGAAGAAGAATGCATTAAAATGTTTGGCACTAGATCTTTGTATGATGAGCATGATTGCAATGTTTTTAGTATGAATTCCTTGAATATCCATGATGCTAATGATATGCAAAGCCACAAGCTTGGGGAAGCTATGTTTGATGAAGATGATATTTTTTGTCCCCCAAGCTTTGATGAGCAAATTTACTATGATGAAAGCATGCCTCCTATCTATGATGATTATTGTGGTGACACTTATGCTATAAAGAATAATTATAACCATGAAACTTGTCATCTTGATATTAATTTTCAATCACATGATAGTTATTTTGTTGAGTTTGCTCCCACTATTGTTGATGAGCTTAAATTTGCTTATGTGGAGAGTAGTAAATTTTCTATGCTTGTAGATCGTGAAAAGAATGCTTTAGGAGCTGGTTATATTGTTGAATTCATTCATGATTCTACTGAAAATTATTATGAGGGAGGAATATATGCTTGTAGTAATTGCAATAATATCAAGTTTCCTCTCTATGTGCTTAAAGTTTTGAAGTTATGCTTGTTCTGCCTCCCTATGCTAGTTCATTATTGTTCCCATAAGTTGTTTGCTCACAAAATCCCTATGCATAGGAAGTGGGTTAGACTTAAATTTGCTAGTCATATTCTTCATGATGCTCTCTTTATGTTTCAATTCTTATCTCTTATGTGAGCATCATTGAAATCATAATGCCTAGCTAGGGGCGTTAAACGATAGCGCTTGTTGGGAGGCAACCCAATTTTATTTTAGTTCTTACTTTTAGGTTCTGTTTAGGAATAAATAATCCATATAGCTTCTGTTTAGATGTGGTTTTATGTTTTAATTAGTGTTTGTGCCAAGTAGAACCTTTGGGAAGACTTAGGTGAAGTCTTTATGATCATGCTGTAAAAAACAGAAACTTTAGCGCTCACGAGATTAGCTTCAACTTTTTACTGGAGAGTGCTATTTAGTTGATTCTTTTTGAAGATGATTACTAGACAAATTACTCAGGCCCACCAATTTAGTTTAGAATTTTTGGAGTTCCAGAAGTTTTCTTTTGATACAGATTACTACAGACTGTTCTGTTTTCGACAGATTCTGTTTTCTATGTGTTGTTTGCTTTTTTTGATGAATCTGTGGCTAGTAAAATAGTTTATAAACCATAGATAAGTTGGAATACAGTAGGTTTAACACCAATGTAAATAAATAATTATTTCATTACAGTACCTTTAAGTGGTGTTTTGTTTTCTTTCGCTAACAGAGCTTACGAGTTTTCTGTTAAGTTTTGTGTTGTGAAGCTTTCAAGTTTTGGGTAAAGATTCGATGGACTATGGAATAAGGAGTGGAAAGAGCCTAAGCTTGGGGATGCCCAAGGCACCCCAAGGTAATATTCAAGGATAACCAAGAGTTTAAGCTTGGGGATGCCCGGATGGCATCCCCTCTTCGCCTTCGCTCATCGGTAACTTTACTTGGAGCTATATTTTCATTCACCACATGATATGTGTTTTGCTTGGAGCGTCATTTTATTTTATTTTGCTTTGCTTGCTGTTTGAATAAAATACCAAGATCTGAAATTATTAAATGGGAGAGTCTTCACATAGTTGCATAATTATTCGGCTACTCATTGATCTTCACTTATATCTTTCGGAGTAGTTTGTCATTTGCTCTAGTGCTTCACTTATATCTTTTAGAGCACGGTGGTGGATTTGTTTTATAGAAACTATTGAGCTCTCATGCTTCACTTAGATTATTTTGAGAGTATTAAATAGCTTGGTAATTTGCTTAAATAATCCTAATATGCTAAGCATACAAGATTTGTAAGAATTCTTATGAGTGTGTTGAATACTAAGAGAAATTTGATGCTTGATGATTGTTTTGAGATATGGAGGTAGTGATATTAAAGTCGTGCTAGTTGAGTAGTTGTGAATTTGAGAAATACTTGTGTTGAAGTTTGTGATTCCCGTAGCATGCACGTATGGTGAACCGTTATGTGATGAAGTCGGAGCATAATTTATTTATTGATTGTCTTCCTTATGAGTGGCGGTCGGGGACGAGCGATGGTCTTTTCCTACCAATCTATCCCCATAGGAGCATGCGTGTAATACTTTGCTTTGATAACTTGTAGATTTTTGCAATAAGTATGTGAGTTCTTTATGACTAATGTTGAGACCATGGAGCATACGCACTATCACCCTTCCACCATTGCTAGCCTCTGTAATACCGCGCACCTTTCGCCGGTATCATAGATCCACCATATACCTTCCTCAAAACAGCCACCATACCTTCCTATTATGGCATTTCCATAGCCATTCCGAGATATATTGCCATGCAACTTTCCACCGTTCCGTTTATTATGACACGCTCCATCATTGTCATATTGCTAGCATGATCATGTAGTTGACATAGTATTTGTGGCAAAGCCACGGTTCATAATTCTCTCATACATGTCACTCTTGATTCATTGCATATCCCGGTACACCGCCGGAGGCATTCACATAGAGTCATATTTTCTTCTAAGTATTGAGTTGTAATTGTTGAGTTGTAAGAAAAGTAAAAGTGTGATGATCATCATTTGTAGAGCATTGTCCCAAGTGAGGAAAAGGATGATGGAGACTATGGTTCCCCCACAAGTCGGGATGAGACTCCGGACGAAAAATAAAAAAAGGAGAGAAAAAAAAGAGGCCATAAAAAAAGAGGCCATAAAAAAAAGAGAAAAGGCCCAAATTAAAAAAAATTAAAAAAATGAGAGAAAAAGAGAGAAGGAACAATGTTACTATCCTTTTACCACACTTGTGCTTCAAAGTAGCACCATGATCTTCATGATAGAGAATCTCTCATTTTGTCACTTTCATATACTAGTGGGAATTTTCATTATAGAACTTGGCTTGTATATTCCAATGATGGGCTTCCTCAAATTGCCCTAGGTCTTCTTGAGCAAGCGAGTTGGATGCACACCCACTTAGTTTATTTTGTTGAGCTTTCATATACTTATAGCTCTAGTGCATCCATTGCATGGCAATCCCTACTCACTCACATTAATATCTATTGATGGGAATCTCCATAGCCCGTTCATACGCCTAGTTGATGTGAGACTATCTTCAACTTTTTGTCTTCTCCACAACCACCATTCTATTCCACCTATAGTGCTATGTCCATGGCTCACGCTCATGTATTGCGTGAAGATTGAAAAAGTTTTGAGAATGTCAAAAGTATGAAACAATTGCTTGGCTTGTCATCGGGTTGTGCATGATTTAAATACTTTGTGTGGTGAAGATAGAGCATAGCCAGACTATATGATTTTGTAGGGATAACTTTCTTTGGCCATGTTATTTTGAGAAGACATAATTGCTTTGTTAGTATGCTTGAAGTATTATTATTTTTATGTCAATATGAACTTTTGTCTTGAATCTTTCGGATCTGAATATTCATACCACAATTAAGAAGATTTACATTGAAATTATGCCAAGTAGCACTCCGCATCAAAAATTCTCTTTTTATCATTTACCTACTCGAGGACGAGCATGAATTAAGCTTGGGGATGCTTGATATGTCTCCAACGTATCTATAATTTTTGATTGCTCCATGCTATATTATCTACTATTTTGGGAAATATTGGGCTTTATTATCCACTTTTATATTATTTTTGGGACTAACCTATTAACCGGAGGCCCAGCCCAGATTTGCTGTTTTTTGTGCCTATTTTAGTGTTTCGAAGAAAAGGAATATCAAACAGAGTCGAAACGGGACGAAATCAACTGGAGAAGTTATTTTTGGAAGGAAAGCTACCGGATGGACTTGGACCCCACGTCAAAAGGAGGGAGGCGACCACGAGGGTGGGGGGCGCGCCCAACCCCCTAGGGCGCGCCCCCTGCCTCGTGGGGCCCCCGAAGCTCCACCGACGTACTTCCTGCACCCATATATACTCACGTACCCTAAAACTTCCAGTAACGGAGATTAGATCGAGTTCCGCCGCCGCAAGCCTCAGAGCCACCAAAACCAATCAGACCCAGTTCCAAAGACTCACGGAGGGGGGATCCCTCACCAGTGGCCTTCTTCATCATCCTGGCGCTCTCCATGACGAGGAGGGAGTAGTTCACCCTCGGGGCTGAGGGTATGTACCAGTAGCTATGTGTTTGATCTCTCTCTCGTGTTCTTGATTTGGCACGATCTTGATGTATCGCGAGCTTTGCTACTATAGTTGGATATTATATTTCTTCTCCCCCTCTACTCTCTTGTAATGGATTGAGTTTCCCCTTTGAAGTAATCTTATCGGATTGAGTCTTTAAAGATTTGAGAACACTTGATGTATGTCTTGCCGTGTGTATCTGTGGTGACAACGGGATACACGTGATTCACTTGATGTATGTTTTGGTGATCAACTTGCGGGTTCCGCCCATGAACCTATGCATAGGGGTTGGCATACGTTTTCGTCGTGATTCTCTGATAGAAACTTTGGGGCACTCTTTGAGGTTCTATGTGTTGGATTGAGTAGATGAATTGAGATTGTGTGATGCATATCGTATAATCATACCTACGGATACTTGAGGTGACATTGGAGTATCTAGGTGACATTAGGGTTTTGGTTGATTTGTGTCTTAAGGTGTTATTCTAGTACGAACTCTAGGGCTGTTTCTGACACTTATAGGAATAGCCCAACGGATTGATTGGAAAGAATAACTTTGAGGTGGTTTCAGCCCTACCATAATCTCTTCGCTTGTTCTCTGCTATTAGTGACTTTGGAGTGACTCTTTGTTGCATGTTGAGGGATAGTTATGTGATCCAACTATGTTATTATTGTTGAGAGAACTTGCACTAGTGAAAGTATGAACCCTAGGCCTTGTTTCCTAGCATTGCAATACCGTTACGCTCACTTCTGCTATTAGTTACCTTGCTTTTTTTTATATTTTCAGTTTACAAAAACCTATATCTACCATCCATATTGCACTTGTATCACCATCTCTTCGCCGAACTAGTGCACCTATACAATTTACCATTGTATTGGGTGTGTTGGGCACACAAGAGACTCTTTCTTATTTGGTTGCAGGGTTGTTTGAGAGAGACCATCTTCATCCTACGCCTCCCACGGATTGATAAACCTTAGGTCATCCACTTGAGGGAAATTTGCTACTGTCCTACAAACCTCTGCACTTGGAGGCCCAACAACGTCTACAAGAAGAAGGTTGTGTAGTAGACATCAGTGGCACCAACCGGGACCAATGCCACCCTTTCGTCCCAGTTGGTGCCACCAATCGAGACTAAAGGTCTCTGCTTCCCGCCCTTCGGGCTGCTGAAATTGACCTTTAGTCCCAGTTGGTGCCACCAATCGGGACCAAAGGTTGCCTTTCGTCCCGGTTGGTGGCACCAACTGGGACCGATGCTTTGTGTATATAAGTAGCACTTAGGATTTTTTTTTCAGAGTTCATCTGCGTAGTTGCCCCTGACGACGCCGAGCACATCGACGCCACCAGGCTGCCCGAGCTCGCCGTCGATGCCCTCGCCGTCAGGCTACTCCACCTCGCCGTCGATGCCCTCGGCGCCCTCTGCCCCGACGCGTGCCCTGCCCCAACGCCGGCGTGCCCCTGCCCCGATGCCGCCCCCCAGTGAGCCCCCTCCCCCGTGCCCCTACCCTGCCCCGCCGCCGCCGCCATCCCTCATGCTTTGCTTGCCGCGTCGCCGCCGCTTCTCTTGTTTAATTTTGTTCATAGATATTTTTTGTCCATTGATGTATGTATGGATGCTCTATGTATGTATATGCAGCTGTATGGATGATCCATGGATGTACCTGCTACCTCTTGAGCACTGCGTTGGTTTTCCCTTGAAGAGGAAAGGGTGATGCAGCAAAGTAGCGTAAGTATTTCCCTCAGTTTTTGAGAACTAAGGTATCAATCCAGTAGGAGGCCACGCTCAAGTCCCTCGCACCTACACAAACAAATATAAACCTCGCAACCAACGCGATCAAGGGGTTGTCAATCCCTTCATGGTCACTTACGAAAGTGAGATGTGATAGATATTATAAGATAATATTTTTGGTATTTTTATAATAAAGATGCAAAGTAAAATAAAAGGCAATAAAAATAGCTAAGTGTTGGAAGATTAATATGATAGAAAATAGACCCGGGGGCCATAGGTTTCACTAGTGGCTTCTCTCAAGAGCGTAAGTATTACGGTGGGTGAACAAATTACTGTTGAGCAATTGATAGAATTGAGCATAGTTATGAGAATATCTAGGTATGATCATGTATATGGGCATCACGTCCGTGATAATTAGACCGACTCCTGCCAGCATCTACTACTATTACTCCACACATCGACCGCTATCCAGCATGCATCTAGAGTATTAATTTCATAAGAACAGAGTAACGCTTTAAGTAAGATGACATGATGTAGAGGGATAAACTCATGCAATATGATATAAACCCCATCATGTTATCCTCGATGGCAACAATACAATACGTGCCTTGTTGCCCCTGCTGTCACTGGGAAAGGACACCGCAAGATTGAACCCAAAGCTAAGCTCTTCTCCCATTGCAAGAAAGATCAATCTAGTAGGCCAAACCAAACTGATAATTCGAAGAGACTTGCAAAGATAACCAATCATACATAAAAGAATTCATAGGAGATTCAAATATTGTTCATAGATAAACTTGATCATAAACCCGCAATTCATCGGTCTCAACAAACACACCGCAAAAGAAGATTACATCGAATAGATCTCCACGAGAATCATGGAGAACTTTGTATTGAGATCCAAAGAGAGAGAAGAAGCCATCTAGCTAATAACTATGGACCCAAAGGTCTGAGGTAAACTACTCACACATCATCGGAGAGGCTATGGTGTTGATGTAGAAGCCCTCCGTGATCAATGCCCCCTCCGGCAGGACGCCGGAAAAGGCCCCAAGATGGGATCTCACGGGTACAGAAGGTTGCGGCGGTGGAATTAGGTTTTCGTGGATGCCTCTGTTGGTTTGGGTACGTAGGTATATATAGGAGGAAGAAGTACGTCGATGGAGCAACGTGGGCCCCATGAGGGTGGAGGGCGCGCCCAGTGGGGAAGTTGCGCCCCCCTGCCTCCTGCTCTCCTGGCTGCTTTCTTGACATAGGGTCCAAGTCCTCTGGATCACGTTCGTTCCAAAAATCACGTTCCCGAAGGTTTCATTCCGTTTGGACTTCGTTTGATATTCTTTTTCTGCGAAACACTGAAGTAGGCCAAAAACAGCAGTTTGGGCTGGGCCTCCGGTTAATAGGTTAGTCCCAAAAATAATATAAAAGTGTATAATAAAGCCCTTTAAACATCCAAAACAGAATATAATATACCATGGAACAATAAAAAATTATAGATTCGTTGGAGACGTATTAAGCATCCCCAAGCTTAATTCCTGCTCGTCCTCGAGTAGGTAAATGATAAAAACAGAATTTTTGATGTGGAATGCTACTTAGCATAATTTCAATGTAATTCTTCTTATTGTGGCACGAATGTTCAGATTTGATATGATTCAAGATAAAAGTTTGATGTTGACAAAAAAAATACTTCAAGCATGCTAACCAAGCAATTATGTCTTATCAAAATAATATAGCCAAAGCAAGTTATCCCTCCAAAATCATATAGTCTGGCTATGCTCCATCTTCCCCACACAAAATTTTCATATCATGTACACCCCCGGTTTTAGCCAAGCAATTGGTTCATACTTTTTAACGCGCTTCAGCCTTTTCATCTCTTACGCAATACATGAGCGCAAGCCATGGATATAGCACTATGGTGAAATAAGGTATAATGATAGGGGTTATGTGCGAAGACAAAAAAGGAGAAAGTCTCACATCGACGAGGCTAATCAACGGGCTATGGAGATGCCCATCAATTGATGTCAATGCAAGGAGTAGGGATTTCCATGCAACGGATGCACTTAGAGCTATAAGTGTATGAAAGCTCAAATAAAAGAAACTAAGTGGGTGTGCATCCAACTTGCTTGCTCACGAAGACCTCGGACATTTGAGGAAGCCCATCATTGGAATATACAAGCCAAGTTCTATAATGAAATTTCCCACTAGTATATGAAAGTGACAAAATGAGATACTCTCTATCATGAAGATCACGGTGCTACTTTGAGGCACAAGTGTGGTAAAAGGATAGTAACATTGTCCCTTCTCTCTTTTTCTCTCATTTTTTTATTAGTCCGGTGTCACATCCCGAGTTGTGGGGGAATCGTAGTCTCCATCATCCTTTCCTCACTTGGGCAATGCTCTAAAAATGATGATCATCACACTTTTATTTACTTACAGCTCATGAATTACAACTCAATACTTAGAACAAAATATGACTCTATGTGGATGCCTCCGGTGGAGTACCGGGATATGCAATGAATCAAGAGCGACATGTATGAAAGAATTATGAACGGTGGCTCTGCCACAAATACAATGTCAACTACATGATCATGCAAAGCAATATGACAATGATGGAGCGTGTCATGATAAACGAAACGGTGGAAAGTTGCATGGCGATATATCTAGGAATGGCTATGGAAATGCCATAATAGGTAGGTATGGTGGCTGTTTTGAGGAAGATATAAGGAGGTTTATGTGTGATAGAGCGTATCATATCACGGGGATTGGATGCACCGGTGAAGTTTGCACCAACTCTCAAGGTGAGAAAGGGAAATTCACGGTACCGAAGAGGCTAGAAAACTGCGGAAAGGTAAGTGTGCGTATAATCCATGGACTCACATTAGTCATAAAGAACTCATATACTTATTGCAAAAATTTATTAGCCCTCGAAGTAAAGTACTACTACGCATGCTCCTAGGGGAAGGTTTGGTAGGAGTTAACCATCGCGCGATCCCGACCGCCACACAAAGGATGACAATCAACAAATACCTCATGCTCTGACTTCGTTACATAACGGTTCGCCATACGTGAATGCTACGGGAATCACAAACTTCAACACAAGTATTTATCAATTCCACAATTACTGAACTAGCACAACCATGATATTACCACCTTTATATCTCAAAACAATTATCAAGCATCAAATTTCTCATGATATTATAATTAAAGAAAATTGACATGCAGTTTTAAGAGTCTCAAAATAATATAAGTTAAGCATGAGAGAACAATAGTTTCTATAAAACAAATCCACCACCATGCTCTAAAAGATATAAGTGAAGAACTAGAGCGAAACTATATAGCTCAAAAAATATAAGTGAAGCACATAGAGTATTCTAATAAATTCCAATTTATGTGTGTCTCTCTCAAAAGGTGTGTACAGCAAGGATGATTTTGGTAAACTAAAAAACAAAGACTCAAATCATACAAGACGCTCCAAGCAAAACACATATCATGTGGTGAATAAAAATATAGCTCCATGTAAAGTTACCGATGGAAGTAGACTAAAGAGGTGATGCCTTCCGGGGCATCCCCAAGCTTTGGCTTTTAGGTGTACTTAGATTATCTTGGGGTGCCATGGTCATCCCCAAGCTTAGGCTCTTGCCACTCCTTGTTCCATAATCCATCAAATCTTTTACCCAAAACATGAAAACTTCACAACACAAAACTTAGTTAGCAGAAAATCTCGTGAGCTCCGTTAGTGAAAGAAAACAAAACACCACTTCAAGGTACTGCAATGAACTCATTATTTATTTTTATTGGTGTTAAACCTACTGTATTCCAACTTATCTATGGTTTATAAACTATTTTACTAGCCATAGATTCATCAAAATAAGCAAACAACACACAAAAAACAGAATCTGTCAAAAACAGAACAGTCTGTAGTAATCTGTAACTAACGCAAACTTCTGGAACTCCAGAAAATCTACCAAAATAGAAGACCTAGAAAATTTGTTTATTGATCTTCTGCAATTTGAATCAATATTTTATCACATTCTGGTGATTTTTAACAATTGTTTTCGTGAACAGAAAGTTTCTGGAATTTTCAGCAAGATAAAATAACTAACATCCAAGAAGTTCCTATAGGTTAAACTTGGCACAAACACTAATTAAAACATAAAAACAAATATAACCAGAGGCTAGATCAAATATTTTTTCCTAAACAGAAGCAAAAAGAAAAAAACTAAAATAAAATTGGGTTGCCTCCCAACAAGCGCTATCGTTTAGCGCCCTTAGCTAGGCAATGAGATTTCAATGATGCTCAACAGAAAGACAAGAATTGAAGCACAAAGAGAGCATCATAAGACACGTGACAAACACATATAATTCTAACATACTTCCTATGCATAGGCATCTTATTCAAACAAATTATCAAGGCAATCAAAAACTAGCATATGCAAGGAAGCAGAAAGAAACAATAGCAATCTCCACATAACGAGAGGTAATTTAGTAACATGAAGATTTCTACAACCATATTTTCCTCTCTAATAATAATTACATGTAGGATAATAAGCAAATTCAACAATATAGATATCACAAAACATATGCTTAACACGATCCACATGTATGCAAAGTTGACACTCTTCCAAAATAGTGGGATTAACATTAGCTAAAGTCATGACCTCTCCAAACCCACTTTTATCAAAAATTTCATAAGATTGAACATTCTCCAAATATGTGGGATCTAGAGTTGACACTCTCGCAAACCCACTTTCAATACTATTGCAAATACTAATATCAATCTCATATTCATCATGGGGCTTAAATAAATTTTCAAGATCATAAAAAGAATCACCCCAGTCATGATCATTGCAACAAATAGTAGACATAGAAAAACTAGCATCCCCAAGCTTAGGGTTTTGCATATTATTAGCACAATTGACATTCATAGAATTTATAATGACATCGTTGCAATCATGCTTTTCGTCGAAGGAACTACCAAGTATGGGTGCAATAGCAACGATCTCATCTTCATAAATATTGGCATCATGGCCACAAGAATAGCAAGCATCATGTGCATCAAAGGATATTTCAATCAAATCATCGGAATCATCATTATCTATAGATTCATGCGTATCATTATTTTCTTCTAAAGCAACGGTCATTCTCTCAATAAATTCTTTGACATAGACATTATGAGCATAGTTTTCATAGCAATATTTAAGTATGTCAAAATTTTCAGATTCGTAGAGAGTAATATCACACTTTTCAATCAAAGAAGCAACTTCATAAGCACCCTTAAAAGCAACAAATTCTTCAATTTGTTCGATATCATAGTAACTATAAACACCCTTTGCATAAGAAGATAAGATTTCATTTTCATTAAGCTCACAAAGGTAGGGAAGTCGTTTTTAGGGTTCTTAGAGCAACAAGTAAAATCACAAATTTCACAAAGATTCCAAGCATAACACAGCAATCTGTTTATTTGATTCCATAATAGTCTCCTTTTTCGTAAAAAGCGGTGGCGCTTTACAAAATGAGCATGCTCATCTAAAGATTTCCCATCAACTAGGCTAGTTGGGGTTTCAAGACGAAAGATAAGGATCGAAGATGATCCAAGTAGAACACTTTAAGTGGATCCATAACAATAGATTTTTAGCAAGCAAAGATGCAAGCAAATAGAAGGCACATGGTAACACAAGCAAACAAGAAGCAAGCGAAAAAGAGGCGAACAGAAAAGAGAGGGTGAATAAAACGGCAAGGGTGAAGTGGGGGAGAGGAAAACGAGAGGCAAATGGCAAATAATTTAATGCAAGGGATAAGGGTTTGTGATGGGTACTTGGTATGTCTTGACTTGTGCGTAGACTCCCCGGCAACGGTGCCAGAAATCCTTCTTGCTACCTCTTGAGCACTCTGTTGATTTTCCTTTGAAGAGGAAAGGGTGATGCAGCAAAGTAGCGTAAGTATTTCCCTCAGTTTTTGAGAACCAAGGTATCAATCCAGTAGGAGGCCACGCTCAACTCCCTCGCACCTACACAAACAAATATAAACCTCGCAACCAACGCGATAAAGGGGTTGTCAATCCCTTCACGGTCACTTACGAAAGTGAGATCTGATAGATATGATAAGATAATATTTTTGGTATTTTTATAATAAAGATGCAAAGTAAAATAAAAGGCAATAGAAATAGCTAACTGTTGGAAGATTATATGATAGAAAATAGACTCGGGGGCTATAGGTTTCACTAGTGGCTTCTGTCAAGAGCGTAAGTATTACAATGGGTGAACAAATTACTGTTGAGCAATTGATAGAATTGAGCATAGTTATGAGAATATCTAGGTATGATCATGTATATAGGCATCACGTCTGTGACAAGTAGACCGACTCTCGCTCGCATCTACTATTATTACTCCACACATCGACCGCTATCCAAAGATGCATCTAGAGTATTAAGTTCATAAGAACAGAGTAACACTTTAAGTAAGATGACATGATGTAGAGGGATAAACTCATGCGATATGATATAAACCCCATCTTGTTATCCTCGATGGCAACAATACAATACGTGCCTGTCTGCCCCTGCTGTCACTGGGAAAGGACACCGCAAGATTGAACCCAAAGCTAAGCGCTTCTCCCATTGCAAGAAAGATCAATCTAGTAGGCCAAACCAAACTGATAATTCGAAGAGACTTGCAAAGATAACCAATCATACATAAAAGAATTCAGAGGAGATTCAAATATTGTTCATAGATAAACTTGATCATAAACCCACAATTCATCGATCTCAACAAACACACCGCAAAAGAAGATTCGAATAGATCTCCACGAGAACCGTGGAGAACTTTGTATTGAGATCCAAAGAGAGAGAAGAAGCCATCTAGCTAATAACTATGGACCCAAAGGTCTGAGGTAAACTACTCACACATCATCGGAGAGGCTATCGTGTTGATGTAGAAGCCCTCCGTGATCAATGCCCCCTCCGGCAGGACGCCTGAAAAGGCCCCAAGATTGGATCTCAGGTACAGAAGGTTGCGGTGGTTGTCGGGGAGGTTGATCGTACCCACGGACACCTATGGGGCCGGCGGAGCAGGCCCCTTTGTGGTTCGGAGGGGGCGGAGGTCGCACGAAGAGCGGATCGAGGCGATGCACACGAGCGTTTTTACCCAGCTTCGGAGCTCTCCGGAGAGATAAAACTCCTACTGCTGCTTGTTTGATCTATTCTGTTCTTGCTAGGGAGCAATGCGGGCTACAAAACCTAGCGTGAGTGTCCTCGGTCTCGAGTGGGTCGAATGAACCCAACGAGACGAACCTCGCCAATCGAGCTGAACGGAACGAACCCCTTCACGTTGCACTCGGGCCTCCTTTTATATGCTCAAGGGTCTCCGGCAGGTGGCAACATAGGCGAGGGTACAAATGTAAAACAGGGGTTGGTACACCTACTTGAACAAAGGTACGGTGCAAAAATACCTAACTCGACGGCAAGGTACAAAAGCAATAAATGCTCGTCGTTGTCGCCCAAACAAAGGCAACAGAGACCGTCAGTACGCCTCCGCCGCCACGATGGCGAAGCCTGTCAGCCGCTTATCGCTGCTCTCCGCTGGCTGCACAGCCGCCGACACGCCGCCCATGGAACGGTCCTGTAGGCGACACGTCACTGGGTGAGCTGGAGCGGAGACGGAGAGAGGTTGCATGCCGCGGCAAGTGCCTTGCCGCGGTCGAATCCTTGTCGCTCGGAGACTTGTCGCGCTCGAGCCTTCCCGCAAGATCCTCTTGCCGGGCCTTGTCTTCTGCGTGCACAGGCGGCCTTCCCGACAAGCTCTTCTTGTCGGGGCCTTGTCTTTTCAATCAAATACTTTGTTCTTGAATGGCTTCAAAAGGAGCCACGAAGGATCTTGGCGGTGACGAGGCAAACCCCTGCCGCTGGGTGTCAGAACCGTCTGCAGACGTAGTACGGGTACTAGGGTACCCCTACTCTAGTACATCAAGAGATGTCGGGAGTTCCCGACAGCGAAGATTCCTCGAGCGAGAGTGACGAGGAGGGAGCGGACACAGCGAGGTTGGCGGGCCCGATTAGTTTTCGGCGCCGCTTGCGTCACCGGGCGACCCCATCATCCGCGTCGCTGCCCCTGAACTCCCGGGTCGTCTCCTTGGGCGATCATGAGGGAGGCTGCGGAAGGGAAGAGGGATGGCGACAAGGTCAGCTGGTCGGAGTACGAGGGCGTAGTGCCCTCGACAACAAGGCCGACGCCTTGCCGCCTGCCTCGAGCCCCGCTTCCGGCGCCGCCATCTCCGTCAAGCCCTCGGGGAGCTCCCGGGATGTTCTCTTGGTGCCTTCTGGCACCTGTAGCTCGCCTAGGCGTTTCTTTTGCCCTTCTCGCCTCCTTGACCTACCTCCTGAAAAGAGGGATAGGAAAAGGGATTACGGGCATCTTATCTTTTTAATTTGTAAGCCTTCGGGCCTTATCCGCTTAAGACTTGTAATCCTCTCTTTCATGTTTTTCATTCTCCACGGATTGTACCCGAGTAGAATGTTTTAATGAAAGGGATGCTTGAAAAAGGACGAAGGGCTTATCTGATATCTCAGCCTCCGGCAACTCTGGTTTGCCGCAGCCCCCGGCAACCCTGGCTTGCCGCAGCCCCCGGCAACTCTGGCTTGCCGGGGCTTGGGTACCAGCGCGCCCTTCTCCTCTTCGCTATTATTTCAGTTCTGAGAACGATTTAGCCAGTGCCGCAATAAGTTATTTTTGTAATATAACTTTATTCTGGGCAACATTTGCTACGTTACTTCCTTTACTCGACTCCTGGCTTTGTATGTTATTGCCCTTCGCTTTTCAGGGAAACTTGCGGTGCAGTGCACCCTTGCGATGGCCGAGTGCGGAACTTCAGCAGCCTGCTGGCGGGGTCGCTACCGGCAAGTAACCTTGTTGCGGACTAGTCGCAGCACACTTAAGTTGTTGAGCAGACTCGAAACAAAGTAAGGGCGCGGCCAGTCACGATTTGGTTCCTCCGCGCGCATAGGTTTTTCATACAAAGCGCCGGTCGTTCAAGGAAGATAACTTTAAAAATTTATTACTGATCGATCAATGCAATGTTATTTCCTCTACTTGATTCCTTCCTTTGTAACGCTTCTGCCCTGCGCATTTAGGGACTTGCGGTGCAGCACTTTTGTCATGAAGCGCCGAAAAGTGCGAACGCCGCCCGGTTGGCCGCCTCCGACAAGCAACCTTGTCGCGACTAGTCGCAGCTCACTTAAGTTGTTGAGCGGACTCGAAACAAAGTAAGGGCGCGACTAGCCGGGCGAAGTTGGCTCCTCTCACACGGGTTCTCCATACAAAGTACTACCGTTCGAGGAAGATAACTTGAAAATTTAAAAATTGATTGCTCAGACTTTGGCAACTTAGCTTTTCTGTCTCTTGCTTCCCGATGAGGTGAGACTTCCTCGAGCGGTGCCTGGTCCAGAGATGTCGGGGAGGCTGATCGTACCCACGGACACCTATGGGGCCGGCGGAGCAGGCCCCTTTGTGGTTCGAAGGGGGCAGAGGTCGCACGAAGAGCGGATCGAGGCGATGCACACGAGCGGTTTTACCCAGCTTCGGAGCTCTCCGGAGAGATAAAACTCCTACTGCTGCTTGTTTGATCTATTCTATTCTTGGTAGGGAGCAATGCGGGCTACAAAACCTAGCGTGAGTGTCCCTGGTCTCGAGTGGGTCGAATGAACCCAACGAGACGAACCTGGCCAACTGAGCTGAACGGAACCGAACCCCCTCTACGTTGCACTCGGGCCTCCTTTTATATGCTCAAGGGGTCTCCGACAGGTGGCAACATAGGCGAGGGTACAAATGTAAAAACAGGGGTTGGTACACCTACTTGAACAGTGTACAGTGCAAAAATACCTAACTCGACGGCAAGGGACAAAAGCAATAAATGCCCGTCGTTGTCGCCAAACAAGGCAACAGAGACCATCAGGTGCGCCTCCGCTCGCCACGATGGCGAGCCTGTCAGCGCCGCTTATCGCTGCTCTCCGCTGGCTGCACAGCTGCTTGACACGCGCCCATGGAACGGTCCCAGGGCGACACGTCGCTGGGTGAGCTGGAGCGGAGACGGAGAGAGGTTGCATGCCGCGGCAAGTGCCTTGCCGCGGTCGAATCCTTGTCGCGCTCGGAGACTTGTCGCTCTCCGAGCCTTCCCGGCAAGATCCTCTTGCCGGGGCCTTGTCTTCTGCGTGCCTGGAGCGGCCTTCCCGACAAGCTCTTCTTGTCGGGGCCTTGTCTTTTCAATCAAATACTTTGTTCTTGAATGTCTTCAAAAGGAGCCACGGCGATCTTGGCGGTGACGAGGCAAACCCTGCCGCTGGGTGTCAGAATCGTCTGCAGACGAAAGCACGGGTACTAGGGTACCCCTACTCTAGTACACCGATAGGAGCCCCGGCCTGGGCCGCACACGGTGCCGAAGCGCTTGTCGGGCCAGGCCCGTAATCGCAGACGGACATCGCTGCCTCGACCGCTGCCGCAACTCGCCTTTGACCCACCACGATCCCCACTAACGGCACGCACCGGACATGGCGTCGTGCGAGAGATCGTGGGCGCGGTCGTGGGGGATTGTTTATTGATATAAGCGGAACGTCCGCCCCCCTCCTCCCCTTTATAAGCGGAGGGAACAGAGGCAGGCCGACCGCCCCTGCCATTGCTGTCTTGTCAAGAAACCACCGCCGCTCCCTCGCCTTTCTCCGCAGACGAAGAGAGCAGCGCCCGCCCTTTCGCCACAAGCACACTCACCGCCGACCTCCTCCGCCTCGCCATCGCCCGAAGGCCGATAAGGAGAAGGGCGCTGTCGGCCGAGGCGCAGCGGCTCGCGGCGCTGCGCAAGGAGCAAGCCGTCTTCCCCCGCAGCTTGGCGCACGGAGCTGCGGACGCCTACTATCTTTTCGGTCGACGGAGACCCGTGCGCATCCGCGCGACGAGGGTGCTCCCCGCCTCCGCCGCTGATCCGCCCCAACAGGTACCCTTTCTTCGCCTTTTCTTCTATTGCGGTCTTTGCCCGCCAGATTCGGAAGTTCTTTTGCGACATAATGAACACCTTTAGCCTCCGCCTCCTTGATTTCACCCCCAACGCCATCTTGACCATGGCGTTTCGCACATTTGTGCGAAAACTTTGTCGGATTCCACCCGAATGTGGCACTCTTCCGCCATTTCTTTGTTCCCCGCGTCGAGAGAGGAGAGCCACTTGCCGGAGGGATAGCCTGGGTCTCTAGGATCGGCAAGAAAGAGGCCTACCTAGAGGGGGAGTTCCGGAACAAGTGGGAGGAGTGGAGAGCCAACTGGTGCTGGGTCGTAGAGGAGGATCCGCAGCCCTTCACCGTCGTGCGCCAAACCCCAATTGCGTGTGGCAAGGATTGGAGTAACTTGGCGCCAGAGGATGCGAGGCTGAAGATAGCTGTGACCCGAATTCTGCGCCTCAGGCTTGCCGGGTTAACTGTTGGCGCAGTTGGCGCAGACTTCATTCGCCGCCGCATCGCTTCCTTGCAGGAAAGGAGGAGGCCTGCTTGGGAGTTCCAGAATGCGGCGGACATCATGAGGCTGCGCCCGGGCCTGAATTGGAACTTCACTGTCATGGAGCTGGACTCGGTGCTGCTCGAGCTCTTCAAGAACGACCCCGAGCACCCCGAGTGGTTTAGGTTGCCGCGGGGGGTCGTCCCTTTGTGCAACAACTCGGCGCTCGACCGCATCCGCGCTTATGATGATACGCTGCGGCGACTCCCACGGGATCGTCCCGACCTCGCAGGAGCCCCCCGACGAGGTCGTGCAGCAATTCTTCGATGACTTGCAAGAGGTGCCGATCCGCTCCGACGAGCAGAAGAGGCTCACCCGAGACACCACCGACCAGGAGATAGCGTGGATCGCCACCAGGGCGGAGGAGGCGGCAGCAGCCGCTGCCGCCGGAGCCTTCGGGTTCACCGTGGAGGAGGCGGAGGCGGCGAAGGCGGCAAGCCTTGCCGAGCGAGAGGAGGTCGCCGGCGAGGAAGAGCTCGTCGGGACCGAGGCCGGGACGAGTGGACCCGCCGAGGGCGCTTCTTCCCCGCCGCCAAGCGACTTGCCGCCAGCGGAGCCCCCGGCTCCGCCGAGGAGGCGTCTCCGCAGGGCTGGAGACGAGCCGGGTGAGCCGCCCACAACCGAAGCGCCAAGACGACGCGCTTCCACCGCGGCAAGCGAGGTTGCCGCTGAGCCCCCAAACCGCAACGACAACCGGGCGGAATCTTCAAAGCCGCCACGACGCCTCCGCTTAAGCGGCCAAGAGAGCCCACTCCCCCGCCTCATCGCACCGGAGGCGGGCAGGAGTTTGACTTCTTCGCGCTCAGCTCAGAGGAGGAAGGCGAAGAGTAAGCTCTTGAGACTTGTGCTTGTATTTCTTCAATTTTTATCGCTTCATCTTGAATCTGATTTGCTTGCTTCGACTCTTTCCTTTCCGTGACGCTGGCCCGTAGAGCGGCGAAGAGGGCCAAGATCCCGACGATCGCTGCCGAGGACGATTCCTGCGGGCGGCAGGGACGCGGCCCGAGACCGCCTTTGCCGGACCCGGGCGATTCTTCCTCAGAGCAGCCCCCAAAGACAACCCCTGCAGTAAGTGTGCAGTTTCCTTCTTACTATTAGGTGTGCAGGGGTGCTCCTTCATTGTTGATATCAGATTGTTTGCTTGCGTAGGAGTGGAGCAGTCTCATCAGGAGGGCTCGGAAGCCGCCTCCGAGATCCTGCCCGCTGCCACTACACCGCCAAGGGAGGACTCCCCGGCAAGGGAGCTCCCTCCGACAAGGGAGGCCACCCCGGCAAGGGAGGCCACTCCGGCAAGGGAGGCTACCTCCAAGGGGACGGCGCCAATGACCCTCCAAAGTGGTCGAGGCCATGGCTGCGGATCCCGTTGCAGGTAACTCCCTTACACGAAAATCTCCCTTGGGCTTGCTTTCTTTTGTTTCTCTTTTTTTAATATCTGCTTGATCGCTCTTTCTTCGCCTGACGCAGACCCGATGGAGGTCGAGGCTGCCGGCGAGGAGGAAACGCGCGGCAACACCGACGAGGCCGCCGTCGAAGAAGAAGAGGTCACCGTCGTGGAGGAAGAGGCCGTCGCCGATGAGCCTGTTGGCGAGGAGCCCACCGAGGCTGCCGACGCAGAGGTCGGGCGAGGGTCGGGCGGTCGTGCACTGACGGCCTCGAGGCCGCAGGAGCGGCAAGCGCCATACACCGACAGCCGACTTCCCCCGCCAGCCAAGGCCAGTTCGAGGAGCCCCAGCCGCGCCACCAAGGCCGCGAAGGCGTCTTCATCAAGCTCCCCGGGAACCGAGTTCTGGCGCCGTCGAGGGCGAGACCTTCGACGACGAAGCTACTCAAGCGTCGCTGGGCTGACGCTGGTGGATGCGCCAAGCAAAGCAGCGGGCGAAGTCCGAGGAGGAGCAGCTGAAGAAGCTGCTGTCTCTCTACCGCACTCCGCCAGCGTTAGAGACCCGGGAAGCCCTTGTCGCGAGGGCGGAGCGGACATAGAGAAGCGCCGAGGAGCTCCGAGCGCCAACAAAGAAGCCCTCCGTGACGTGGCGGAAGCACGGGGCAACTTCAGAAGAGCGCACGGCCTTCATCCTTGAGAAGGCCGCAGCCGATGAGGAGCAGCCATCGCTGCCGAGAAGCTCGCCGCGCAGAGAAGCGAGTTGGCGCAGCGGAAGGTCAACCTGGACAGCCATGAAGAGGACCTTGCCGCCTTGAGAGTCGCTGGCGGGCGCTTCAGAAGCGGCGACGCCTGCCGCAACCGCCGAGGCCGCCAAGGAAGAGCTGAAGGCGAAGGTGGCACAGCCGAGGCCATCCTCAAGGAGAGCGGCGAAGAGCTTGCCGTGCTCAAGCGTGAGCGAGAAGGACGCCCATACGCTGGGCGAAGCTGCAGGTCCGCTCTCGGCCGACAGGCTAAGGAGCTCGATGCCGCCAAGGACTCCAAGGCGGATCTGGAGCTGAAACTGACCACTCTGACGCAAACGTTGGATGGCGCCAGAGAGCGGGAGGCGGGTTTGTTGGAGGCGATCCAGACCAAGGAGGAGCTGCTGGCGAATGCCGTCTCTGTCCGGAACACTTTGAGGGAGAGCGTGGAGCACTGGACCGAAGGTCTTGTGGACACCGCCGCCGACATCCACAACGAAATGATGAAACTGGAGATGGCGGACCTTGCGTACTCCTCCGACGAGCATCTCCAACCCAGCGCCAAGCTCAGCTTATTCTTCAAAGGCGTGGCGACGGGCCTCCGGCGACTCCGGGAGGAGGTCCCGAAGCAGCTTGCCGAGGAATCTCGCCAGGTTTGTGCAGGGGCCATCGAGAAGGTGTTGATGAAGGTGGCCTTCCGCAACCCGGCCTCAACCTTAACGGCGCGTCCTCAGATCCTTGCCGCCAAGCCAACATGGAGGAGTTTCAAGGCCCTTGTCGCACTCCATTGTGGACAAGGTGAACAAGATCAAGCGGATCGAGGGCGACCGCGTGGACTAGGCCGCCAACCTTATCTTTCCTTTGTCGCTGCTGATCATGTTTAGAAAACTTTGTTAGATCAGCGACAAGTTATTCTGTAATATACTCTATCTTAGGTGAATCGATCAATGCAACGTTATTTCCTCTACTTGATTCCTGGCTTTGTATGTTATTGCCCTACGCTTTTCAGGGAAACTTGCCGGTGCAGGCACCCTTGCCGCGAGCGCCGAGTGCGGAACTTCAGCAGCCTGCTGGCGGGGTCGCTACCGACAAGTAACCTTGTCGCGGACTAGTCGCAGCTCACTTAAGTTGTTGAGCGGACTCGAAACAAAGTAAGGGCGCGACCAACACGATTTGGTTCCTCCGCGTACAGGTTTTTCATACAAAGCGCGGTCGTTCAAGGAAGATAACTTTAAAAATTTATTACTGATCGATCAATGCAATGTTATTTCCTCTACTTGATTCCTTCCTTTGTACGTTTCTGCCTGCGCATTTAGGGGACTTGCCGGTGCAGGAACTTTTGCCACGAGCGCTGAGTGCGGAACGTCAGCAGCCTACTGGCAGTGCCGCCTCCGACAAGCAACCTTGTCGCGACTAGTCGCAGCTCACTTAAGTTGTTGAGCGGACTCGAAACAAAGTAAGGGCGCGACTAGCCGGCGAAGTTGGCTCCTCTCACACCGGGTTCTCCATACAAAGTACTACCGTTCGAGGAAGATAACTTGAAAATTTAAGAATTGATTGCTCAGACTTTGGCAACTTAGCTTTTCTGTCTCTTGCTTCCCGATGAGGTGAGACTTCCTCGAGCGGTGCCTGGTCCACAATATTATCTCCTCCTTCCTCCCTAGTTAACTTGTGCGCGAGGGAGCCTCCCTTTCTTTGCGACAAGAGAAAGAAGAGGAAATAACGTTATGGGGCCCAGTGGCTCGATTCTGCTTACCGGGTGTGGTTGCTGCACAAAGTGTTAGCCAAAACATGCAATAAATTGATGAAAGCATGAACTTGACGGGTTGTGCGCAACACATGGGCTTTATCGATGCACGGGTCTGCGCTCGCTTTGTACAAAGGATCACATGCAACAAATGGCAAGACTTGTATAAAGGTGGTTGCCGGACGGGTCCCGACAACCGCGCTTTATGGGTAAAACTTACGAAGATGCTCAATGTTCCAGAGTTGCTCACCGGAATGCCATCTTCGGTCTCAAGGCGACAGCGCCAGCCTAGTGACTCGCTTTCACCCGATAAGGGCCTTCCCACTTCAAGGCGTCAACTTGTTTGAATTCTTGGCGGATCAACGCTACCAAGAACAAGGTCGCCTTCCTCGAGACTTCCGGCATTAACCCTGCGGCCATGGTAGCGACGCAGGCTTGTCGGTAGCGAAGCGGCTTCGCATACAAAGAAATTTCAAGACGATCCTCCTCAAGGAGCAGCGCGTCATCTTGTCGCAGCTGCTCTTGCTCAAACTCATCATAAGCGAGCAATCGAGGCGACCCGTGATACGAAGTTCCGTGGGGAGAACTGCCTCTGCTCCATAGACTAGAGCAAAGGGTGCACGGCCGCTGGCTCGATTTGGCGTCGTCCGATCGACCAAAGAACCACCGCAGCTCCTCGATCCAGTTTCTTCCGCACTTGTGCAACTCCGTCGAAAGTTCTGGTCTTGAGTCCGCGCAGCACTTCAAAGATTTGCCCTCTCGCTTGACCGCTGCTTCTCGGGTGAGCAACAGAAGCGGCAGACCTTGGCGCCAAGGTCTTGGACGTCTTGCATGAAGGTGCGACTCAGAAATTGTGTGCCGTTGTCGGTGATGATCCGTTAGGGATTCAAACGGCAAACAAGCGACCAAGAACTTGATCGCCGATCGTTGTCACCTTCCTCATCGTTCCACTTCCGCCACTTTGTGAACTTGTCGATGGCGACGCACAAGTACTCAAAGCCCCGACAGCTTCGGGGAAGGGGCCGAGGATGTCGAGCCCCTGCATCAAAAATGGCCGTGATAAAGGGATCGCTTGGAGAGCTTGAGCTGGCTGGTGTATCTGCTTGGAATGGACCTCGCACGCTTCACACTTGGTTACTTATGCAGTTGCATCCGGAGGGCTGTCGGCCGAAGAAACCTTGCCGGAAAGCTTTGCCGGCAAGTGCTCTTCTTGCGCCAATGTGGTGACCACATATGCCTCCGCGGTATCTCTCGCCAACAGCTTCGTCCATCATCCACAGGAATACACTTCAATTTCACACCGTTGAGTCTTCTTACATGCAGTATCTTTGTCGACAAACCGTACATACTTGACTGCCGGGCTACTCTTTCCGCTTCTTCCCGCTTCTTCGGAAGTTCTCTGTCTCAAGGAAATGGACAATCTGCTGCGCCCATGCCGGAGCTATGCGGCTCGACAACAAGGACTAAAGGCACATCTGCTGCTGCGGAACATCAGCTTCTACGGCAAGAACTCGCGTCCTGCCGAGTTGATGCTCGACAAGCTTGCCGGAGCAAGACTTGTCGGGAGCGCTTGCTTCAACGAAACAAACCTCGGGTCTGCCGGAGCGCATCGCCTCAAAGATCTGTTGGTGTTGATCTTGGGGACCTTTGCAACGACGGCTTCGGGAAGCTCTGGCCGGAAAGTAGTCACCAGAGGCCAACTTCCTCTTCTTGCTTTGTCCGGTTGATGGTGTTACGGTTGGTTGAGTTAGCTTGAGCACGAAAATCCTCGGTTCCACAGGTAACTTAAGTGCGGCACATTTTGACAGCCATCGCAATATCATTCTCGAAGTTCTTGGAACATGTTCCATTTGCAGCCGTCAAAGTGCTCTTCTAGCTTCCTCACTTCATCAACGTAGGCTTCCATCAACGGACTCTGGTAATCTTTGTTGACTTGGCGGACGACGAGTTGCGAGTCACCCCGACAATAAGCTTCTTGATCCCAAGGTCCATCATGATCCACGAGACCGCAAGCAAACCTTAATACTGCGGTATTGTTTGTCGCTTGCTCCTTGGGAAAGTGCATCCGGACGACGACTTGAGGTGCTCTCCGTGGTGCGAGCGATAAGACGCCGCACCGGGCGCTTTGCAGCGAGAAGGCACCATCAAAGTACATCCGCCACTCTTTGCTTGCTTCTTTGACGGGAATGCTCGTCTCCGGAATCTCTTTATCTGGCGTTAGCGTCCATTCTGCTATGAATTCCGCCAACGCTCTGCTTTGGATAGTTGATGTGCTTTCAAACGTGAGACCAAAGCTTGACAGCTCCAGTGCCCACTCGACAATCCTGCCTGTCGCTTCTGGATTCTGCAGTATCCTCTTCAGGGGAACGCGAGTGACAATCGTGGATCTCATGTGCTTGGAAGTAATGGCGCAGCTTTCTCGAGGCCATGAGGAGGCCGAAAAGCAGTTTACGCACACCAGTAGTACCTTGACCTAGCCCCCCTGCGGGAGGGAATCGACAAAGTAGACCGGGCGCTGCACCATCCTTTTTCAGATTCGTTCTTGTGTCGCCGCGGATTCATCCTTGTCGGGACCAGAGCTTGTCGGCGAAGCCCCCTGCTTGTCGCTGGATGTGTTTGCCGTGGTTGCTGGCTCATCATCCACCTCCCTCTCCGCCACTAACGCAGCACTAACCACTTGATTGGTTGCCGCTATGTACAGCAGCAACTTCTCTTGTGGCTTAGGTGCGACAAGTGTTGGAGTAGAGGACAGGTATCTCTTCAAGTCTGCGGTAGCGCAGCCTCCGCTTCGAGTCCATTTATCGGACCTGCCTTTTTCAAAATTTTGAAAAATGGCGGTATGCGTTCAGCAGAACCTAGAAATAAACTCGCCGAGAGCAGCCACGCAACCGCAAGTCTTCAGACATCCTTGACGCGCATTGGTGCTTCAATCTGCTCAATGGCCTTGATCTTGTCGGGTTGGCTTCAATCCCTCGAGAGACACGAAGAACCCGAGAGGCTTGCGGAAGGGACTCCAAACACGCACTTCTCGGGTTGAGCTTGAGGTTGATCTTGCGGAGATTTGCAAAGGTCTCGTCAAATCTTGAACCAAAGTTGCTTTGTCCTTGCTCTTGACCACTATGTCATCCATGTAGGCTTCTACATTTACGTGCATTTGCGGCTCAAAAGCGTCGTGGACTACCCTTGCAAATGTCGAACCAGCATTCTTCAAACCGAAAGGCATCCGTATGAAACAGTACGTGCCACATGGTGTGATGAATGCGGTCTTCTCTTCATCTTCTTCAGCCATGAAGATCTGATGGTATCCTGAGTAGGCATCGAGAAACGAGAGCAAATCACATCCAGCCGTGGAGTCAACAATCTGGTCAATGCGCGGCAAGGGAAATGGATCTTTGGGGCAAGCTTTATTAACATCCGTGAAGTCAATACAAAGTCTCCATTTCCCATTTGCCTTGGCGCATTACTACAGGATTGGCCAACCACGTGGGATGGAGCACTCCTCGACAAGGCCTGCCGCTTCGGTTCTTGATCTCTTCGGCTATGAATTCTTGGCGCCCACCGCTTGCTTCCTCGACTTTTTGCTTGACGGGCCGCGCATGAGGACAAACGGCCAGCGGTGCTCAATCACTTTCACAGGAACACTGGGATATCAGACGGTTGCCATGCAAACACGTCGACATTCGCCCGCAGGAAAGCAACAAGCGCGCCTTCCTATTTGGGGTCGAGAGAGGCACTGATGGTGAAGGTACCACCAGCGCCGTCCTCCTTGGCGGGCACCTTCTTAGTCTTCGGCGGAGCCACCATCTTCTTGCACTTGCCGGTGGAGCTCGATGGTGCGTCCTCGACGGTAGCGCAGCACTCCGAAGAGGCGCGCTTGCCGGAGTGAGCATCAGAGCTCTTGCCGGATTTGGACTTGGTCTTCTTCCCCCCGGGAGCTTCAGCCGCAAGTGTCCGGCAACTGTCATGCGGCTGTGCATCCCGGAAGATCTTGTCGGCACAGATAAGGGCATCCTTCTTGTCGCCATGGACAGAGATGACGCTTATCGGGCCCGGCATCTTGAGTAGGTTGTAGGCGTAGTGAGAGGCTGCCATGAACTTGGCGAGCGCTGGACGGCCAAGTATCCCATTGTAAGGCAATGGGAAATCGGCGACGTCAAACGTAACCCTCTCGCCCCGAAGTTCAGATCGCTGCCAAATGTGACCGCAACGTAATCTTCCCCTTCGCTTGCTCCTTCCCGGATTGATTCCTTGAAGGTTCCGGTCTCTTCGAGCTCATTGTCGAGGATTTGAAGCTTCGGAGCACCGCGGAGGAGATCGATTCAAGCCGGCCCACCGTCAACTAACATTTTGTGACCTTGAGGTTGCGGATGGTTGGAGAGACCAACATCGGCAAGCACCCGACCGCAGCTTATACGATCGTGGTGGTCCTCAATATCAAAAATGATAGGCGTGCTCGACCACTTCAGTGGCTTGCGTGACTCTATGGATGGTTCCACTGCATTGACCTCCCGCATCCATTGCTTGAGTTGGCGGTGGGAGGTATGCAGGGAAGCACCTCCGTCAATGCAAAGAACCTCTGTGGCTTTCTGAAACTCCCGCTTTCGTCGGCGTAAATGCGTCTTCCATATCTTCGTCGTCATCATCATCTTCATCCTTGTCGCGGCCGCTGGGAGGTCGATCTCCTTGTCGCCTGCTTGGCCTTGTCGCGGCGTCCTCCCCGCCGACGCTTTCTTGCTTGCTCCCCAAAGACCTTCCCGGGCCTTCTCCTTGTCTCTCGCCGCCGTACTCAGCTCTCTGCTGTTCAACGAGCTGCTCGACCTTCTTGCAGCTCTGGAGATCGTGGCCCTTGGTGCGGTGGATCTTGCAAAGATCGCTTGCCGGAGCTGTCCTGCTTGTCGGCGGCCGCCACCGACTGGTGGTTGGAGTCAGCGGCAACCTCCTTGCCGGAGCCACCAGCCTTGGCGTTCTTGTCGCTGCCTCCGTTGTCGGACTGCTCGACAGCTAGCACTCCTCTGCTTTTCTTCTTCCTGTTGCCTCGCCGCCGGCCCTTCTTTGCTGTAGGCGGTGTCATCACCGAGATCCTGCTTCGCACTCTCTCCGTGGAGTCTCCTCCTTCCTCGTAGCGTGCACACTTGTCGCCAGGGCGTACAACTCACCGACGTCCTTGACTTTGCACATCGCCATCTCCTCCCTCATCCTGCGGTTCCGCACATTCGATGAAATGCGCTGATCACCGCGCGGGGTGGACGTCTGGGATGTTGTAGTGCACACGGCTGAATCCCTGAATGAACTTGCGCAGGGATTCTCCTTCCTTCTGGGCGAGCAAGTGAAGGTCACTCTCTTGGCCATGAGGTTTGTGGCCACCTGTGAAGGCGCCAACAAACTGATGGCACAGATCTGCCCAAGAGGATATGGAGCTGTCCGGCAAGTGCATGAGCCAAGATCTGACGTTGGGCTTGAGCACGGCGGGAAGTAGTTGGCGAGGATCTTGTCGTCTCGTCCCCCGCAGCCTGCACCGCGATGGTGTAGATGCTAAGGAACTCCGACGGATGCGTCTGCCGCCATACTTCTCCGCACGTCTGGTTTGAAGTTTTTCGGCTGGGCCCTTTGGACTTGCCGCAGCTCACGAGTGAACGCAGGGCAACCTAACTCGAAAGGCAGGTCTCCTGACCCCTCCGGCGCGTGCATGTCAACAGGATGCCCAGCGCGCTTGTCGGACTGACGTCGCGCTTCTCTTCGGCGCTCGATGCGAGTTCGAGCGTCCTCTTGTTGTCGCTCATGAAGAACTTGGCGCTGATCGCAGCGAGTGCGCGGATCCGACGATGTAGTGGAGTCGCTGTCGAGATGGATCCGTTGGCTCGGCGATCTTGGCCTTCTTGGCGGAGAGTGCACGGTGGTTGCACCTCCGACGGTCTCGTCGCCACCGGCTCGTGCCTTGTCGTCGCGCCGCGGCAACGATGGCGTTGGTTGCCGCGGAGCGTCGCCGTTGGCAAAGCCGATGAGGCTACTGATAGTGGCCCTCCACTCGTCGACCTTGTCGGCCGTTGGAGGGTAGTCGAGGAGCGGTGAGCTCGCCAGAGCTTCTGCTGGAGTAGTAGGTGGCATTGGAGAACGGTGCGAGGCGGGACACGCTCGGACTTCTAACCACGTTAGAAGGAGCAACGCCCGTCCGGCGACCGTATCTCACTTGGCGCCAAAGCATGTTGGCGCGCATGCTGGTCTTGAGGGTCTCGATCCAACGAACGTATGGCGTTGTGAGCGCCATGACGTTGTTGGTCCCGCGTCTCCTGAGGTGGGCGCGGGGGATGCGCGGACGCCGAGGTTTGCGGTGCCTTGTCCTTGGACTTGGCAACATCGCGAGCATCTTCGTCGGTGCCCGTCCCTCCGCCAGCGTCCGCCCCACCATCCGTTTGCTGCGGTGAGGGTGGGTACGACGCGGACGGCTCTGCTGCCGCCGAAGCCTTCTTCTTCGGTGGCATGTTGAGGAAGATGTTGATGACGCCGCTCACGTGAACGTCGGATCGGATTCACACGGACTCGACGCCCCCTACCTGGCGCGCCAGAGATGTCGGGGAGGCTGATCGTACCCACGGACACCTATGGGGCCGGCGGAGCAGGCCCCTTTGTGGTTCGGAGGGGGGTGGAGGTCGCACGAAGAGCAGATCGAGGCGATGCACACGAGCGATTTTACCCAGCTTCGGAGCTCTCCGGAGAGATGAAACTCCTACTGCTGCTTGTTTGATCTATTCTGTTCTTGCTAGGGAGCAATGCGGGCTACAAAACCTAGCGTGAGTGTCCCTGGTCTCGAGTGGGTCGAATGAACCCAACGAGACGAACCTGGCCAACTGAGCTGAACGAAACCGAACCCCCTGTACGTTGCACTCGGGCCTCCTTTTATATGCTCAAGGGGTCTCCGACAGGTGGCAACATAGGCGAGGGTACAAATGTAAAAACAGGGGTTGGTACACCTACTTGAGCGATTATGATGCAAAAATACCTAACTCGGCGGCAAGGGACAAAAGCAATAAATGCCCGTCGTTGTCGCCCAAACAATGCAACAGAGACCGTCAGTGCGCCTCCGCCGCCACGATGGCGAAACTGTCGCGCCGCTTATCGCTGCTCTCCGCTGGCTGCACAACCCGCTCGACACGCCGCCCATGGAACGGTCCCATGGCGACACGTCGCTGGGTGAGCTGGAGCGGAGACGGAGAGAGGTTGCATGCCGCGGCAAGCGCCTTGCCGCGGCCGAGTCCTTGTCGCGCTCGGAGACTTGTCGCGCTCCGAGCCTTCCCGGCAAGCTCCTCTTGCCGGGGCCTTGTCTTCTGCGTGCCTGGAGCGGCCTTCCCGACAAGCTCTTCTTGTCGGGGCCTTGTCTTTTCAATCAAATACTTTGTTCTTGAATGGCTTCAAAAGGAGCCACGAAGGATGTTGGCGGTGACGAGGCAAACCCTGCCGCGGGGTGCTGCAACCGTCCGTGCACGAGTACGGGGTACTAGGGTACCCCTACTCTAGTACACCGACAGTGGTGGAATTAGGTTTTCGTGGATGCCTCTATTGGTTTGGGGGTACGTAGGTATATATAGGAGGAAAAAGTACGTCGGTGGAGCAACATGGGCCCCACGAGGGTGGAGGGCGCGCCCAGGGGGTAGGCGCGCCCCCTGCCTCGTGTTCTCCTGGTTGCTTTCTTGACATAGGGTCCAAGTCCTCTGGATCACGTTCGTTCCAAAAGTCACGTTCCCGAAGGTTTCATTTCGTTTGGACTCCGTTTGATATTCTTTTTCTGCGAAACTCTGAAATAGGCAAAAAACAACAATTTGGGCTGGGCCTCCGGTTAATAGGTTAGTCCCAAAAATAATATAAAATTGTATAATAAAGCCCTTTAAACATCCAAAACAGAATATAATATAGCATAGAACAATAAAAAATTATAGATACGTTGGAGACGTATCAGTACGCATTTATGTATGAAGTTTTTTTGTTCATAGAATTTTTTGGTCCATTGATGTATCCTTTTTTCGTTTATAGAAAGTTTTTTTGTTCATAGAAATCAGGGAGAGGCAACTTTACTAAATGTTCATGATATTTTTGTACATAGAAATTTCCTTGATAACTTCGACATGAGGGGGGGGGGGTCGTTAAAACATAACCCCGATAACTTCGACATGAGGGGGGGGGTCGTTAAAAAAAAACCCCAAAAAATTCAACGTGAGGGGGTCGTTAAAACATAACCCTGATAACTTTGACATGAGGGGGGGGGGGTTTGTTAAAACATAACCCTGATAACTTCGACATGAGGTGAGGGGGATCGTTAAAACATAACCCCGATAACTTCGACATGAGGGGGGTCGTTAAAACATAACCCCGATAACTTCGACAAGAGGGGGGGTCATTAAAACATAACCCCGATAACTTCAACATGAGGGGGGGGGGGTGTTGTTAAAACATAACCCTGATAACTTCGGCATGAGGGGGGGTCGTTAAAACATAACCCCGATAACTTCGACATGGGGGGGACGCCAGACAGGAATGAGAGAGGCGGTCCACAAAGTATCCTCTCTCGAAAGATATTTAGGACGACTCATCAGACATGAGGAGGAGGAGTCCTCGATGATGTTTGCCACTAATCCATTGCTCATATGCATATGATTCCTTGTTGTGATATTAAGTCCATGTTTGCCACTAATCCATCTCTCATGTTTGTATATTGCCATGTTGTAATATTTGCAGAAACTATGGACAGGGACTTAGAACAAGAAGAGTTGTTGGGGGATATAATCCTTAAGGGAGGTGATCCCATATCATTTCTCAACCACACGGATGGTCAGGAAGGAGAGGATGATTGCTCCGGTGATCCAACAATGGAGGAGGAAGGACATCATGACGGCTCCGATGACCGAATGGCGGAGGAAGGAGATCATGATCACAGCTCCAATGACCGAACGGAGGAGGGAGCCTTAACTGTTGCAAAGTCCGGCGAGGTATATATATATATATATATATATATATATATATATATATATATATATAAAGCTTGTGCTGACTTGATGCATTAATTGTTTTGTATGTACATATATTAACGCTTCTTTTTTCTTTTAGCCGTCCGAATCGAGCCAAACTTCCGTAAGGAGACGAGGCCCGAAGAAAATGTTGTGCCAGGATGAAAGGTTCACGATCATAGAAGTCGCGAAAGATGGCCAACCGATTGTCCCAAAGCGGACCAAGGACGCATTTGTACAGCAGTGCGGAGTTGTTGTTAGGGACAGCGTCCCGATCAGCATCCACGAATGGAATAAGAAGAAGGACCCTGAAGTTTCTTATGTCCATGATAGACTGAAAGATGATCTTTGGACCTCGCTGATGACAAATTTCAGCCTACTGCCAGAGGAGGATCCGAATAACCTAGTTATGGAGCGAAAGGTCAAGGCGTTTGCTCTTAAGAAGATGGTAGAACTATTCAAGAACTGGAGGAAACATTTGAACACAAAGTTTGTCGAGAAAGACCAGACTCCAGAGTTCATCGGTCAATATGAGAAGATCAGATATCACTGGCCCGCATTTGTGTCCTACAAGAAATCGAACAAGGGTAAGCAAAGGTCATTGACAAACAAGCAAAATGCTGCAAAGAAGAAGTATCACCATACCACGGGGTCAGGTGGCTACATCAAAGCTCGACCGTTGTGGGACAAAGCTGAGCAAGACCTGCTTGCTAAAGGGGTCCAACCAGCGACATTGCACTGGCCAGATCAGGCAAGAACTTGGTTTTTCAGGATTGGGGGAACTTTGGACCCAGAATCAGGGAAGTGTGTTTGGACGAACGATCAACTTGCAATACCCATCAAGAAGCTTGAGAAACGAATCAAGGCAGCATAGGAAGGGACGCTCATTCCCGACAGAGAGAAGGACGAGCTAACAGAGGCCCTCGAGAATCATGAACAATCTGGACGAACACGAGGCACATCAGGCTTTGTTCTGTGGGTGCATGGGTTTCCCGAAAGCGGTGGTTATAGAAGCCGAGAGAGAAGGAAGAAAGAGGAAGCAACTGAAATACAGAAGCTCGGTGCAAGATTAGCGAAACTAGAGGAACTTGAGAGCCAGCGAGCTACCGGCCAACCATCTCAGGGGCACGAAGATCCTTCCTTGGACGCTGCCCCAAAAGCTACCCCACCATCTCAGTGGAGAAGCAGCGTGGCTTCCACGGAGCTTGTTCAGCCTAATTTCACGACACCTCGCTACCCCGTGGGTAGTATCACTGTCGGGGAGGCTGATCTGACCCACGAACACCTATGGGACCGGCGGACCGAGCCCCTTTTGGTTTGGCAGGGGGCGGAGGTCACACGAAGAGCAGATCGAGGCGAAGCACACGAGCGGTTTACCCAGCTTCGGAGCTCTCCGGAGAGATAACACTCCTACTGCTGCATGTCTGAGTGTATTGAGTTCTTGCTCGGGAGCGCTTGAGTGCTACAGTACACACAAGCTGCTAACGAGACCGAGCGTGGGTGTTCTCTGGCTTCGAACCTCTCGAACCCCCTCCCTACGTTGCGCATGGGCCTCCTTTTATATGCTAAAGGGGTCTCCGACAGGTGGCCACGTAGACCGAGAGTGGTTGGTACAGCTACTTGTACAGTGTATCATACCTAACCCTGACGGCAGGGGACAAAGGCATTAAATGCCCGTCTACGTCACCCTAACAGTGTAGAAAGGGACCGTTAGGGGCGCCACCGCTTGCCACGATGGCAATCTTGTCAGCGCCGCTTGCCACCAGCGCTCCGGCCGACGGCCTCTTGCCACGCTGCGCTGGAAAGGTCCTGTAGGCGACACGTTAGTGGATGTGCCGGAGCGCAGTGCAGTGGTGGTCTGCCGTGGCAAGTGCCTTGCCGCGGTTGTTGTCTTGTCGCGTCCGAAGCTTGTCGCCATCACGGGCCTTCCGGCAAGCTCCTCTTGCCGGGCCTTGTCTCCTAGGTGCCTTGGGTGGCCTTCCGGCAAGCTCCTCTTGCCGGGCCTTGTCTCCTAGGTGCCTTGGGTGGCCTTCCGCAAGCTCCTCTTCTTTGGGGCCTTGTCTCCTAGGTGCCTTGGGTGGCCTTCGGCAAGCTCCTCTTGCCGGGCCTTGTCTCCTTGGCTTGAATACTTTGTTCTTGAATGGCTCCAAAGGAACCACGGAGGACCTTGGCGGTCACCGGGTAAGCCTTGCCGTGGGGCTGCAATCGCCCGTGCACAAGTTCGGGATACTAGGGTACCCCTACTCTAGTACACCGACAGGAGCCCCCGGGCCTGGGCCACACACGGTGCCGAGCGTTGTTGGGCCAGGCCCAAAACAGGGCACGGGCACGCGCGGCCTGGGTTACGCCGTAACTCACCCCGGACCCACCACGCCCTCCACGAACGGCACGCGTCAAATGCGGCGTCGTGTAAGAGATCGTGTGTGGTTTCTTTATTCGGAAAGACGGAACGTCCGCCCCCTCCCTCTTTATAACCAGGGGAAACAGGGGCAGTTCGCCCATCTCGCCAGTTGCTGTCCAATCTCGAAAAAAAAACCCCGCTGCTTCCCCCTTCTTCCCAAGGCTGAAGAGAGAGCAGCGCTCACTTCATCGCCACCAGCATCACCAACGCCGTCGATCTCCCTCACAACCTCTGCCATGGCTCCGAAAGCCGACAAGGGGAAGGCCGTGAAGTCGGCCGAGGCGCTTGCTTCTTGCGCGGAAGGAGCGAGCAATCTCCCCAGCCATGAGGGAGCCTGAGGGAGTACTACTACCTCTTGGTCGACGGAGACGCGAGCACATCCAGCGCCGAAGGTACTCCCAGCTGCTGCTTGAACTGGCTCCGAATGGGTACCCTTTCTTCATTGTTCTTCTCTGCGGGCTCTGCCCGCCTTTCTCTCTGGATTTTTCTGCGATATCATGAACACCTCTACGGTTCCGCCTCCTTGACTTCACCCCCAATGCTGTTTCGACCATGGCAGTTTTCGCACATCTCTGCGAAAACTTTGTCGGAGTCCATCCAAATGTAGCCCTTTTCCGCCACTTCTTTATGCCCCGAGTTGAGAGAGGGAGCCTCTTTCCGGTGGGATCGCTTTGGATCTCGAGGACCGCAAGAAGGAAGCTTATCTGGAGGGAGAGCTCTGCAGCAAATGGGATGAGTGGAGAGCAGACTGGTGCTGGATTGTCGAGGAGAACCCGCAGCCGTTACCGCCCAGCCGCCAAACCTCGATGGTCTGTGGCAACGATTGGAAGCGATCTGGCCCCGAAGACGCTTAGGCTGAAGATTGCCGTCATCCGGATCCCTCGCCTAAGGCTTGCCGGACTCACTATAAGCGCCGTTGGCGCAGATTTCCTCGTCGCCGCCGCCCCCCCTGCGGAGAGGAGGAGACCCGCTGGGAGTTCGAGAACGGCGGATATCATGAGGCTGTGCCGGGCCTCAACTTCAATTTCACTGTCACAGGCTGGACACGATGCTCTTGGAGCTGTTCAAGCACGATCCTGAGCATCCCGGGCGTTCAGTTCCCGAAGAATGTCGTCCGCTGTGCAACAATTCCTCGCTCGACCGCATCCGTGCAATGATGTCGTTTTGCGACTCGCATGGAATCGTTCCAACCTGGCAAGAGCCTGCAGATGACGTCGTGCGAGTGTTCTTTGACAGCCTGGTAGAAGTGCCGGTCCGCCCCGATGAACAGAGGAGCCTCACCCGCGACACCACCGATGATGAGATGCAGCGCATCGCCACCAGGCTGGAAGAGGCGGCAGCAGCCGCTGCCGCGGGCGAGTTCAGATTCACCGTGGAGGAGGCAGAGGCAGCAGAGGCGGCAAGCCTTGTCGAGCGAGGGGAGTTTGCCGGCGAGGAAGAGCTTGTCGGGCCTGAAGCTGAGTCGAGCGAGCCCGCCGAGGGCGCCTCCTCCCCTCCTTGAACAGCTTGCAGCGAGCGGAGCCCCAGCTCCACCAAGAAGGCGTCTCCGCAAGGCGGAGGCGTGGCGAAGCGGCAGACGGGTCAACAGCCGCCCGCGCGCTGGCGTGCTCCACCGCGGCAAGCACCGTTGCAGCTGGAGCACCTCACGCCCGCTGCGGCAAGCTGGAGCGGGCCCTCGCGGACCACCGCTTCGTTTCGCCAAGCGGCCAAGGGAACCTACTCCTCCGCCTTTGTCGTCTTTGGAGGCAAGCTGATTTGATATCTCCGCGCTCGGCTCCGACGAGGAAGAAGAAGAGTAAGATTCTTTGCAGCATTTGTAGTTCTTGACTTGTTGCTTTGTCTCAGATCTGATTTTCTTCACTCTGAACCCATTCCTTTTCGTGATGCCGCCCGAAGAGCGTCGAAGAGAGCCAAGGCCCGGTGATTGTCATCGAGGGCGAACCCACATGACGGCAAGGAGGCGCGTCTGAGACCACCTTGCCGGGCGGCAACTCTTCCTCAAAGCAGCCCCTAAGCGCAGCCCCAGTAAGTAGATGGTTTACTTCCTGTTGTTAGGCGTGCATGGGTGCCCTTTCTTTCTTGATATCTCACCGCTGATTTGTGTAGGAGCGGAAGCCTTACCAGAGTGCCACAAGCTGCTCTGACATGCCTTCTGCCGACTACACCGCCAAGGGAGGATTCCCGGCAAGGGAGCGTTCTCCGGCAAGGGAGACTTCTCCGGCAAGGGGCAGTTCTCCGGCAAGGGACAGCTCTCCGGCAAGGGACAGCACCAGCGATCCCCTGGTGGCGGAGACCATGACTGTAGACCCTAGCACAGGTAATCCTCTTGCTTGAAAACTTTCCTTGTGTTCTTCTTCTTCTGATTTTCTTTTTGAATATTTGCTTGACTTTTCTTCATTTTCCGGTCGTCAGATCCATCCGCCACAGAGCCAATGGAGACCGAGGCTGCCGGTGAGGAGGACGCGCGCGGCAATACTGACGACGCCGCTGCCATCGGAGAAGAAGCTGGTGCTGACAAGCCCGCCGGCGAAGAGGCCGCCAAAGCTGCCGCCGCAGAAGATGGCGAGGGGTCCGGCGATCACACTGACGGCCCTGAGGCTGCAGGAGCGCCAGGCGCTACGCCGACCGCCGATCCCTCCGCCCGCTGCCGCAGCCAGTTCAAGAGCCCCAGCCCGCGCCTATTTGAAGGCGGTGATGGCGTCTTCATCAAGCTCCCATGGGCGTCGAGCTCGAGGCGCCGAAGGAGAAACTTTGATGAAGAGCTGCTCGCCTCCGCTAGATCGACGCTGGTCGACGCACCAAACAGCAGCAGCGGCGAGTCTGAGGAGGAGCAGCTGCTGTCGCTCTACCGCGCCTGACAAGCCAAGCTGGAATCCCGGGAAGCGCTTGTCGCGAAGGCGGGAGCAGACATCGAGAAGCGCACGGAGGAGCTCCAGGGCCTTAACCAGGAAGCTCTCCGGTCCTTGGCAGAGGAGCGGGAGCGACTCGCCGAGGAGCGCAAAGCCTTCCTCCTCGAGAAGGCTGGTGAGGAGCAACAATGACTTGCCACCGAGAAGCTATCTGCGCAGGAAGGCGAGTTGGCGTAGAGGAAGGTTAATCTTGACAGCCATGAGGAGGATCTAGCCACGCGCGAGCAAACATTTGGCGGGGCTCTCAAGGAAGCAAAGGATGCTGCCGCAGCTGCCGAGGCCGCCAAGAAGGAGCTGGAGACAAAGGTGATGCAGCTGGAGGCCAATCTCAAGGAGAGCGGCGAGGAGCTTGCTGCACTCAAGCATGAGCGCGAGAAGGACGCCTACACTCTTGGCGAGCTGCAGGGCCGTCTCGCCGAGAGGAGCAAGGAGCTCAGCGCCGCCAAGGACTCCAACGCAGATCTTGAGTGGAAGGCGACCACCTTGACTCGGCTGGGCCAGGCGCCGAGGAGCAGGAGGTGGCCTTGAAGGAGAAGATCAAGGCCGACGAGGCGCTGGCGAAGTCTTCTTGCCGCCTGAGAATACCTTTAGGGAGAATGTGGAGCACTTTGGACCGAGGGTCTCGTGGATGTTGCTGCAGCCATCAACAGGAGCCGGGCGCACTGGGATGGAGGATCTTGGATATTCCTCCGATGAGCACCTCGACCCGGCGCCAAGCTCAGCTTGTTCTTCAAGGGCGTGGTGACGGCCCTCCAACGACTCGGGAAGAAATCCCAAAGCAGCTGGCCGAGGAGTCGCGCCGGATCTGTCGAGAGCTCTTCAAAAGGTCTTGATGAAGGTGGCCTTCCGCAATCCAGGCCTCAACCTCACCAACGCCCTCAACTCCTTGTCGCCGGATGTTGATGTGGAGGCGCTCAAGACCCTGTCGCACCCATCGTGGACAGGGTGAGCGGGATCAAGAGGGTTGAGGCGATCGCGTAGATTAGGCCGCCCGCTTTCTCTTTTCTTGCCGCTGCTGGTCATGTTATGAGAACAATCTATTAGAGCTGCGACAAGCTATCTTGTAATATAAATCTATTTGGGTAGTGATTGCTATGTTATTTCCTTTACTTGATTCCTTCCTTTGTATGTTTTGCCCTACACTTTTAGGGAACTTGTCGTTGAGCACCCTAGGCCACGAGCCGAGTACGGACGTCGGCCTTTGGCGGTGCCGCTTCCGACAAGTAACCTTGTCGCAACTAGTCGCAGCTCACTTAAGTTGTTGAGCGGACTCGAAACAAAGTAAAGGCGCAACTAGCTACGAGTTGGTTCCTCCGCGCAGGTTTTCCATACAAAAGTACGATTCGTTCGAGGAAGATAACTTAAAAATTTTAAAACTGATTGCTCAAACTTTAGCAACTTAGCTTTTACATCGTTTGCTTCCGGTAAGGCTAGACTTCCTTGAGCGACGCTTGGTCCACACCATTATCTTCTCCTTTCCCCGGCAAACTTGTGGGCGAGGGAACCCTCCTTTCTTTGAGAAAGAGAAAGAAGAGAAAATAAAGATATGGAGCCTTATGGCTCGTTATTGCTTACCGGAGGTAGGTGCTGCACAAAGTGTCAGATAACGCGTGCAAAATAGAAGTAGAAAGCATGAAATTGACAAGATGTGCGAAGCACATTAAGCTTTACTTATGCATCGGGTCTGCCCGGCTTTGTACAAAGGATTACATGCAACATCGGCAAGACTTGTACAAAAGGTGGTTGCAGAACAGGTTCGGCAACCGCGCTTCTCTGAGTAAAACTTACGAAGATGCTCAATGTTCCAGGAGTTGCTCACGGAATGCCATCTTCGGTCTCAAAGCATGACGGCGCTTGAGACCTAGTGACTCGTTTCACCCGGTAAGGGCCTTCCCACTTCAAGCGTCAACTTGTTGGAATTCTTGGCGGACTGAATGCGCCAAGAACAAGGTCGCCTTCCTCGAGACTTTGGCATTAACTTTGCGGCTATGGTAGCGGCGCAAAGCTTGCTGGTATCGAGCAGCTCGTCAGACAACGAAGATGATCCTCCTCAAGGAGCAAGCGCGTCATCTTGTCGCAACTGCTCTTGCTCAAGCTCATCATAAGCGAGCACTCGAGGTGATCCGTGATCTGAGTTCCGTGGGGAGAACTGCCTCTGCTCCATAGACTAGAGTGAAAGGTGTCCGGCGGTGGCTCGATTTGGCGTCGTCTGATCGACCAAAGAACCACCGGCACATCTGCTGCTGCGGGAACATCTGCTTCCACGGCGAGAACCTGCGGCTCAGCCGGAGCTTGACGTTCCCCGGCAAGTTTGCCGGAGCAAAACTTGTCGGGAGCGTCTGCTTCAATGGAACAAACCCTAGGGCTTGCCGGAGCAGACTGCTCCTCAGCACTTGCCGGTGGAGCTCGATGGTGCATCCTCGATGGTAGCGCAGCACTCCGAAGAGGTGCGCTTGCCGGAGTGGGCATCAGAGCTCTTGCCGGACGGGAGCGTCTGCTTCAACGGGACAAACCATAGGGCTTGCCGGAGCAGACTGCTCCTCAGCACTTGCCGGTGGAGCTCGATGGTGCGTCCTCGACGGTAGCGCAGAACTCCGAAGTGGTGCGCTTGCCGCAGTGGGCATCAGAGCTCTTGCGGACTTGGAGTGTACGCTTCAACGGAACAAACCCTAGGGCTTGCCGAGCAGACTGCTCCTCGGCACTTGCCGGTGGAGCTCGATGGTGCGTCCTCGGCGGTAGCGCAGCACTCCGGAGAGGTGCGCTTGCGGAGTGGGCATCGAGCTCTTGCCGGACTTGGGCGTCTGCTTCAACGGAACAAACCCTAGGGCTTGCGGGCAGACTGCTCCTCAGCACTTGCCGGTGGAGCTCGATGGTGCGTCCTCGACGGTAGCGCAGCACTCCGGAGAGGTGCGCTTGCCGGAGTGGGCATCAGAGCTCTTGTCGGACTTGGTCTTCTTCTTCGCCCCGGGAGCTTCAGTATTCTCTCCGGGGAGTCTCCTCCCTTCCTCAGCACGTGCACACTTGTCGGCCAGGGCATATAGCTCATCGACGTCTCGATCTTGCACATCGCCATCTCCTCCCGCATCTCTGCGGTTTCGCACGCTCGATGGAACGCGCTGATTACCGCGGCAGGTGGACATCTGGGATGTTGTCTTGTCTGTGGCTGAATCTCTGAATGTACTTGCGCAGGGCTCTCCTTCCTTCCGGGCGGCGAGATGAAGGTCGCTTTCTTGGCCATGGGGCTTGTGGCCGCTTTGTAAAGCGCCGACAAACTGATGGCATAGATCTGCCCAAGAGGATATGGAGTTGTCCGGCAAGTGCATGAGCCAGGATCGACATTGGGCTTGAGCACCGGTGAAGTAGTTGGCCAGGATCTTGTCGTCTCGCCCCGGCAGCTTGCACCGCGATGGTGTAGATGCTGAGGAACTCCGACGGATCGTCTCGCCGTCGTGCTTCTCTGCACGTCGGCTTGAAATTCTTCTTCTTTGGGCCCTTTGGACTTGCCGCAGCTCACACGAGTGAACGCAGGGCAACCTACCGCGTACGGCAAGGCGCCTGGTTCCCCTGGCGCATGCATGTCGACAGAGGGCCCCGCGCTCTGGTCGGATTTACTCCGCGCTTCTCTTCGGCGCTCGATGCGAGTTCGTGCGTCTTCTTCTTTGTCGTTCGTGAAGAACTTGGCGCTGATCGCGACGAGCTCGTGGGTCCGATGACGCGGTGGAGTCACCGCCGAGGTGGATCCGCGAAGTCGGCGATCTTGGCCTTCGGTGGAGAGTGCATGGTGGTTGCACCCCACCGGTTTCGCCGCCACCGGCTCGTGCTTGGCAGTCCTGCCGCGGCAACGATGCACTCGGCTGCCTCGGAGCGCCGCTGGCAAAGCCGATGAGACTACGAATGGTGGCCCTCCATTCATCGACCTTGTCGGCTGTTGGAGGGTAATCCAGAGCGATTGAGCTCTCGCCAAAGCTTCGCTGGAGTGGTGGGCGGCGATGGCGAGCGACGCGAGGAGGGATATGCTCGGACTTCTAACTATGTTAGAAGGAGCAGCATCCCGTCCAGGCGACCGTGCCTCGCTCGTGCCAGCATGTTGGCGTGCATGCTGGTCTTGAGCATCCCGAGATCCACCAGCTCGATCTTGGTCCAACGATCGTATGGCGTTGTGAATACCATGATGCTGTCGGTCCCACGCCTCCTGAGATGGGCGCGGTGCATGTACGGATGCCAAGGTCTGCGCAGCCTTGTCCTTGGACTTGGCAGCACCGTGGGCTCCCCCGTCGACGTCCATTCTTCCGCCGGCGTCTACCCCACCACCCGTTTGCTTCGGTGGTGATGGGTTCGACGCGGACGGAACATCTGCCGCCGAAGCCTTCTTCTTCGGTGGCATGTCGATGAAGATGATGAAGATCCAGCTCGTGTGGACGCTGGATCAGGTTCACACAATCTCGACGTCCCCTACCTGGCGCGCCAAAGATGTCGGGGAGGCTGATCTGACCCACGAACACCTATGGGACCGGCGGACCGAGCCCCTTTTGGTTCGGCGGGGGGCGGAGGTCACACGAAGAGCAGATCGAGGCGAAGCACACGAAGCGGTTTACCCAGCCGGAGCTCTCCGAGAGATAACACTCCTACCGCTGCATGTCCAGTGTATTGAGTTCTTTCTCGAGAGCGCTTGAGTGCTACAAAGACACACAAGCTGCTAACGAGACCGGCGTGGGTGTTCTCTCGGCTTCAACCTCTCGAACCCCCTCCCCACGCTATGCATGGGCCTCCTTTTATATGCTAAAGGGTCTCCGACAGGTGGCAACGTAGACAAGGGTAAAAATGGAAAAGGAGTGGTTGGTACAGCTACTTGTACAGTGTATCATACCTAACCCCGACGGCAGGGGACAAAGGCATTAAATGCCCGTCTACGTCGCCCTAACAGTGCAGAAAGGGACCGTCAGGGGCGCCACCGCTTGCCACGATGGCAATCT